>OU893335.1:13539935-14927476 GCA_918026875.4 Diatraea saccharalis
GGACTCAAGTAAAAAAAGCTTTAAAGTGCCTGATACAGAATGCACTTTTTCATTTCTACTATCCCTAAGTGGAGACAGAAATGTGCACCTTGTGCCCGCTGAGGAATGTAAACATCAATGTAAATCATTAAAAGTAGAATTAAAGGAAACTTTTTTATGTAAGAAATAATGAATTTTGCCTTATTTAATTCAAGATTATTATTAACATTTCACTTTGAGTATGTAATGTTTTCCCACTTTTTTATTTACAGTATGGTATAATTGGTGGTATTGGAGGCCAGTTATTCAGCCAACTTCTAGCAATGAAACGTTTATAGCACATGTTGGATCATATTGCTAATTTAATGTAGTAAATGGAAATTGAGTAAAACAAACTATATGGGAATGTACAAAACACCAATTTATTAACAATTATATTAACATAAAAATTAAATAAAATTTACTACAAATAATCTAAAGCTTTTTCATTATTCAAACTTTTCCTTTAGTTTTTCCTTTAGCAGCACTGGTATCAAAGATACCAAAGCAAATACACTTAGGAAAATAACTGATGTCCATGACCAAGCATCACTAGTGGATGTTAATGTATGGAGTGTCTGACCTGCTTGTATGGCAACAAATGACGGTGGTGCCACACCTTGAACAAAAAATAAATACATTTTATCAATTAACTACATCAGAATACATAACTACAGCACAAAACTGTTTCGGTTTACTGATAAATGTAAAGATGATACCTGTTTTTTTACTTTTTGTGACATTTATTTCTGAAAGTGTTTACATTGGTAATTTTTTTCTATGTACATTACAGCAAACTTATTTATTGACAAAAGAATTATCTGCTTTGTTATTTTTAAATTTGTAATTTAAAATAACACAATAGCAGGGTTCGTAATTATCAAGATAATTATAATGATAAATGTCTGATAATTATCCATAGTTACTGGCAACATTTTTTTTAAATACAGAAAGGCATTCATAATTGAATTAACTTTTATTTTTGTCATTTTAAATTATAAAAATATATATATAAAAATCAACTGTGCAGTCACATAGAAGAAAAAGTGAAATGAAAATATTTTTTTAATAAAAAGGCCTTTAATTTTTTTTTTTTTGTTTTGTAGGTTTATTCTTATCAATTTTCTGTATTAAAAAAGTTAAAAGATGATTCCCTTTTGATTACAAGTCCTAAAGTACAAAAAGAGTTTTTGTAGTGTTTTATAATTATCAAGGTATATTTATCACGATAATTATCACTCCAACCTTGCATAAAAGACCGACTAAGTCATTTTTCAATTGGATTCTGTGTATGAAATAAATCAAGGCTGGTTCTTGTCAGTACAAGGTCTCCCATCTATTGCAATTTGAAACATACACAGACTGATATATAAGGTCCTTTAATAACCAGGAGAGTATTAAAAAATGTACCTTTAAAATAGAATCTTAATTAAATCAATTACTACTTACCAATAAATGTCCCCAATACAAATGGAAATAGTGGTACTCCAATGACAGGAGAAGTCATATTAATAAACCAATTTGGCAAGAAGGGTGTTACCCTTAAAAATATTATATAGTTGAGCAGATTGTTTTTGTGCCTTATAATTGTTTTAGACCACTGTGCTGCTCTCTCAGGAAAAAATATTTTCACAAGTCTCTTTCCCAAGAGATTAGATAAAAAGAAACACAAACTGGCACCTATTGCTGAACAGCAACATACTAATAGTAGCGCTAAATAAAATGGAAATAAAAATCCTGAAAGAATGCTGAGAAAAATTGATCCTGGTATTGCAAAAGTCTGCAAACTGTGACATAGAGTAAAGGGTTATAGAAGTAAAATTTTCATTAGTACTGAAGTAAAAAATTCTATATAACTGATTTTTATCTATTGAAAAGGATACAATATATACACTAAAAACACTCCAAATAATACTTCATAAAAATATTTGTCTTTGTACCGGTCTAGCACCAGACCTAGTTGTTTTGCATCATCTAAATTCATTGGTAATTTTAAATGTCTTTTTTCATGTCTAAAATATTACAAAAACAAAAATAAGTAAATTTCTTTATTAGAGAAAAACTTTTCTTCAAAAATAACTAACTACTTACTCTTCTAATTCAGGGAACTGATTATATACCAGACTCAAAGCTATTATAGAACATACGAAAATTATGAGAACAAATATTAAAGCTGTTGATGTAGATAGAGTATTTCCAGAAGATGTAACATCAGTGGGTAAATCTGTAACCAAATGCAGTAATGTTCAATTTGTGATTAAAATCAGGTTAATTTAATGAAAAAATTATGATCGGAAAAAGGAATAGGTACTTGAGAAAGGATGCGGATTAAACAGTCCAATAGGGTGATATCTTATGTTGATAATCCTTGGCTGTGTAACCGCTTGGTAAGGGTTAGGGATATCAACAGTTGAGGAAACAATGGGTTCTTGAACATCACCTTCATCATTCAGTAAAGGACGAACAACTCTTCTACGATTTGTGCTCATATTTATGACCTAAATCGCTAAGACGGATAAAAAAAGATATTCGGAATAATACTACACAATTTGACAAGTTATAATTTTCTTCTCTATCCCTCCTCCCTTATCCAACATTAATATAAACAAACTGAAAGCTACTGACAGTGAAACTAATCCAATAAGTATCCAGACAATTCGTTTCTATATTATTTTTTTTCCTCCTGTGCTAATTAGTTTTGACATTTACTTTGAGAATAGAGATGTGTAAGTATTGGGAGTAGGGTTCAAACAATACTTTCTATATCTAGTCGGTATCGATTCTTTCAAATGCGATACTCGATACTGAGTACTCGATTCTACAGCAGGGTAAGTACTCGCAAGTACTCATAAAAATTGTCGGTATCGAGTATTGCTTGATACGGTTTATTTACAATTGCCATTTGGCTTCTATGCCTAAATTTAATAAATCTTCGGAAGTATTTTTTATTACCCTGGCCTCAATACAATGTGCTTCTAAGTTTCTTCCATCGTATACATTATATAAAATATATTTTTAAGAAAAAGCTCTAGAAATACTTAATAACCATTTACTTACAAAGTTAAAATTATTTTGGATAGTGTTTCATTCCAGCATTGCTATTGCTGCGGCAATGAGGAAGTATTTAAAAAAATAGTTCCCGAAATCATCAATCAATCTTTGGTCCATTCGTTTACTGCAAAAATCAACTTTTGCTAGTGTCGCAATCTAGTGAGGTGCTTTTTAGTGCTCTTTTTTAAATACTTCCTGTTTTATAAAAAATTTAAAAAATGTTTTATAAAACTGGACATAATTTAAAAGAAAACTATAGCATCAGCTATTGCTTTAGCAAAATCTACGGCAATGTTGCAAGTGCTAAACCTAAAAACATAAAAAGCAAATAAATCATGTTTTATTAAATTCAGTAATTTTGCTTATGAACTGAGTTCTCATTGAAACTACTCAGAGGAAAGTCCTTAATTTTTAAAAGTTTTAAATTTTTTATGCTAACTTACTTTTTTTGATCCTTATTTTATTTATTTTTTAATTATCAAATAATCAAAATTATTTAAAAAATGAAAAATAAAACATGTTTTATATTATTGTTCATGTCTTTCTAAATACGACAATTTTACCCACCAAACACGGCAGTAGAAATTTCTCTGGCAAAACTGTTTAATTCGTTCGTCAAACGTCTCCTCTTTGCGTTATGCAATTTTCTATGCATGAACTTTAAAAAATCTAAAATTCTAGCATGGTTTACATGTTGTATATAAATACTCGATACTTTGGGAGCGATACTTTTATGGTATCAATACCATGTCCCTCGATACCACATGAGTACTCGGTATCGTAACCAGAAGCCGATACTTCGAACCCTTATTGTGAGTAATTTAATAACTCGTAAGATGTCACGAGCGCGAAATGTAAACAGTACTTGTGTTACCCGATAAAATCAAGAACGGCACATGACACTAAAAATGGCATGGCAACGAACATGACATCAAGATATAGTGTAATTCCACAGACAATATTATCGGTCGCTGCCGGCTGCGTGCTGTCATTTTCGGCTTAAACAAAAAAAATCCCCAATTAGTATTTATTAGCTGTAATAAAAAATGTTTGTACTAAAAATAAAACAAAAAAGCAAAAATTAAAAAAAAAGGAGTTAAAAGCTATGAAAATTAATCATTGAATATAAAGCATAACTCTTAATATCTAAAAAAAATAATGGATATAGAAGTTGATTGGCTATGAAATAAGAATAAAACTTTTCAGTAAAATTACAGGTACATGAATGTACTGTATATTCGGCTGTCCGCTACATGTTAGCGAGCACGAATAGCGCATCATCTTAGATCATATTTAGAATACTAATTAATGCTTTAATGTCATATTAAGCGGTACGAAATGTTATGTCATACTAGTGGACGCCCGCGACTTCGTCCGCGTGGAAGTCGGTATCCCGTGGGAGTGAGAAGTTTTCCCAGTAAAAAGTACCCTATGTGTTATTCTGATGTATAACCTATATTGCTGTAAAGTTTTATCCAAATCCGTCCAGTAGTTTTTTCGTGAAAGAGTAACAAACATCCATACATCCATACTTACAAACTTTCGCCTTTATAATATTAATAGGATGGCATTACTTCTCAGCATACTGTTTCTCGCATATTTTTTTTGACACTGGGGATGTCAAAGTATTCGATTATAAAAATTATTGATATCATAAAAGTAAAAATCGATTTTTATTCCTGTTTTATTTTTTACATAATCGATTAACAATCGACTACTTAAAAATGATTCAATCAATTATTACCGATTTTTTATCTGCCACCCGACATTAAGTTTGATGTTTTGGCCCGGAGCCCGGAACGCGAACTGTCAAGAATATTATCTTCATTATATTTAATTTACTGTGCATCTATGAGCGCATTCTTTGGGCGCTTGTGCACTACACTGAATTTTCATGTCCGGCGGTCCGATTTTTTCCGGTCCGGAATGACATGAAAAACCCGGATGAGTAGCTTGTGCACTTGTCCGTTTTTTTCCTGATCGGAGCGGCGCAGTGTAGGGCAGCTCTCTTTGAAGTTACATGTCACTTACGCTAGGTACGATGAGATTTTTGGAACGTTGGTAATTCCGTTCGAAGACGTAGAAAGGTACCTAAATAATGATCTGATCGTTTTACATAAACCATAATAAATTATGGCAAGACGAAAGCATTTTTTTACTACTATCGGATGACTACTATCAGATGTAAAAACTTATACCCTTACTAATTTAGGAACAGCATTATTCACATACAATAGCTAAAAATATCTGTGACATTAGAATAAAATTACTGATAATGGTCTAGTACTTGATGTTTAAATGTGTTATTTTTTTTTCGAAGTTTTGTAAAAACAACTTTCAGCGATTACAGAGATAGATCAATCGGCGGCGCCATTTCGTTAACAAATCGAAATTAGTGCCGTGTTAGCGGAGAATTATTATGCTAAATGAACTTTACGAGATCAGTTGACTGCATTATATATAGGCATAATTTTATACAAGTGGTGTAGTTTCTTTGAGCAGAAATATTATTCCCTTAGAATACTTCTTTTTTTAAATTTATTAATGAAACAAACATACATTTAAAATATTATTAAATGCAAAAAAGACATTGAGTGTCACTTAATTAATTTTCTGTTAATCTTCTGTTTATTCTTTATTATTACTTCTGTTGTCAAATATTTATTTGATAATGACAAATTTCCAGGCAAACTTTCATCCCCTATTTTTCGCGATAAAATGTAGCCTATGTCCTTTCTTAAAGCTAAGTCTATTTACTATATTAATTTCCATTTAGATGGGTTCATTTGTTTAGGCGTCTAAGCGTAACAACACTTATTTATCTAACCTTAAGCTATCGATACTTTTAATACGATTTTAAAATCTAGCTAAGTATCGATACTAGAACCATACGCTGATCAAATAAGAACTATACCGAATTTGCCAAAGCATATGCAGTGATATATACCAACTATATTAAATTAATAAATATCGATTATAAGTTTATTGGAAATTAAGAATATTGCCGAAATAAATATCGATTCAAATCGATTATTTTTTCCCAAGCCTATTCCTTATGAATTTTCCGGATCTCGGACACAGTAGTGCACAAGCGTAAACACGTTTTTCATTGCCGCCATCACGGACCTGAAAAAGCCGGTCCGGAATAGAGAAAAGTAAAATTCCGGACGGTAAAATTCCTGACAGTGCACAAGCGCGCATTACCTACATATGGCCTGACATATCGGACCTGAAAAAATCGGACCGCCGGACATGAAAATTCAGTGTAGTGCACAAGCGCCCTTTCTGTATGTTGATAACAGTTTAGTTGATTAATTTAATCAAACATTCACTAGATAGAGTCAACAAACTGTAATGTTTTACCGACTTTTGGTTGATATTTATTTCATTAATTATTCGTTGATAACTTCATTTATCAAACAACAATTTTAAAAGTTTTTCATGATAAAAAGTGTTTAATCTTATTAAAAGTCTCATTAATAACAATATCTACGATTAAAAGAACAAAAACGATTCATATCACAAAATCGATTATTTTCTTAATAAAAATCGATTATACATAGTGCAACGAAAAACCGATTAGTCAAAGTTCGATTTTTATGTACAATGTTACGTCCCTATTTGGCACTGACAGTTGACTGAAACTTGATTTGCTTAAAAACAAAGGGAGCTAGTCCTCACAGCCACATTTGATTAACAACAATTAAACAATTTTATGGCTATGGTTAGAGTTAACTTATAGCTAATATATATATGATATAGTTAAGCGGTTGCTATTCAGTATTCGACACAGGCACAGTGAACACCACATCAGGTGATACAAATCTGTAAAAATTCTCACCTTGATTTCATTCCGTGACGTTCCACCTGGCCGTTTCCACTTTAAAAACCTTGGTTAAATAAAAGTATAGATACTTCCTATAATTAAAATTAATTTAATTTATAGATGTGTTTTTTTTTTTACATCTAATGGCCCCTCTCAAGTATCGGCGATGATGGGCAATCACTGGGTGCCACGATGATTGTAACCATTATTGCACCGTTATCCAAATCCAAGAATCCAAATTTTCGTTTTGGATTATTATGGCTAATTATATGTCTTCTGTACAACATTTTAGTATCGATTACAGGCAAAACAGCACGCATCCGCACCGTATCATAAATAAATACGATCATGGCTAAACTCCCTTTGATGATTATCCGAAAAACCGTCTCAGTGGCGATCATGCACGATCACCGCCGATCATACAATGGTGAAGGCCTGTGTTCGCCCATCATGGACCACAATGTAGAGCCGGTGTTATATATTGAATACGGTTTTACTCCTCTAATATTTTACTAAAGTACCTATAAGGTAAACTGCGTTCACCTCTTTTGAATACGACTATGTAATTAGTTTATAGAAATATTAACAATCCTTCTAAACATCTAAGATACGATCAAGAAAAATAGCCCTTCATCTGTTATTTGATTACGAGAAGGTTTATGTGTTAGATAACAGAACCGGGTTGTTTATCTTAATGGGACCGTCAGTGTAACATCATTTTATACAGACGGTTGTACAGTATAAAAATGCTAAAGCTAAACGTATGTTCACTGTACACTATACTTCATTTTTTTCATTAATTCCCCTCATCTGTTAATCATGAAATCGTAATTAAATATAGTAGTTTGCCTAATTTTTAACCTAATAACAAAGTTTCCTGGTTCATTACAGGGGGTTTTGACAATATGCCCTTCATTTGTTATAATATGAACAATATTTCTTTTAACGAAAGAATCTTAAAAATTCTACCAGCCGCTGGTACCCCGAGGTAAGACTCGACCCCACAACCTTTTGCAATTCAGGATTCCTGGATTGAAAAATTCCAATAGGTGAGCGACGATGAGTATTGACAAATTTTTCAAGCATTAGTTACTTTTCGGCACTAGTGAGTGTATTTTCGCCACTGTTCAGGCAATCCACACAAACAGCCGAAACAAATATTTCTATTAAGATAAATGAATAATTGAAAGGCTCTTTATTGTATACACTATAAGTAAATGAACAAAATATAATAATCCAACAGACACACAATTGGCCTTATTGCTAAAAGGCAACCTAAACATGACGTACAGGATACAATTGAAAAATTGGGTAATCTACTATGCGTTAAGAAGTCCCTAGCAGTAACAAAAATATGAATGGTTAAACAGATAAAGTGCCTGCCATAGTGTTCAGTAAGAAACCAGTTACACCGGGTCACCAAGCCAAATATTTCTTCTTTTTGACCAATCCATATTTTTTCGATTATTTTGTGCGCGTTCTATTTATTTTCATGAACAAAAACAAACAAAAGAACTTATATTTACACGCTCTAAAAATAAAATATATAAAAAAACCCTTTAAATTTTAACTACCAATTCATAACCTTATTATACATTTACCGGCCATTTTTTTAAAGCATAAAAAACTTTCAATAGTTCGCCATATTGGATTTAGAGTGATGTCACATTATTATTCTAATTATTCTCGGCAAGCCCTTTCATTTGATACCCACATTGCTGAAGTGGATAAATAATGACTATATCGCCATCTGGGATATTCCGCCATATTGAACTTTACAAAATTTCAGTTTAATCGGTTGAATTTATCTACTTCAAAATTAAGTTCAAGGGTTCCACCCAAAGAAACATTCTCATACATGGCAAGTTAAATAAAAGCTTTTAACAAATCAGTGGAATTTAATAAAATTTCAATTTTACTGCCCTACTCTCTCCATTTGATATGACGTCTACGCGAATATAATAATAATAATAATTATCATTTATTTGTCGAATGACTAAAAATCAAATAGTGTATTAAAATTATAATGAATTTACAAACTACATATTTGTAATAGAAAAATTTACTTATTGTGATGATATTTCGTTTCATTTTAATATTTTGACATGTCTTTTTGTGGATAAATTTGAGATAAGTAGGACACTGCTGCTAAATTCATATTCATCGTTCTTTATCATTCGATCTTCGATAATTTTTATACCTACTACATGTCAAAGTAGAAAAATAAAACGAAATAGCGCTATAACATCGCTAAAATGTCGTATCCTATGGCGAGAGGAGTAATCAGTCGCTCTTAGTGTGACTAGGCAACCACTGTTTTGTCTCACTTAACGTAAACACGCTTAGCAGAGACAAATACCCTAATAGAAAACGCATTTGGTTTTCTATTAGTTGCAAAAAAAACAACTACCTGGATGTTTTGTTGCATAGTGTTTTAGTTCTTTAAAATTATACCTTCAATTCATAAATATCCTTTACACATATCCAGGTCCACCTAATTTAATATCCATAATTTAGTTCCTTAAAATATCATTAATTCCAAAATAATAAAAAATATTCCGTGTAGCAAAAGAAATGCTCATAAATCATGTCGATATGTCTGCTTGCAATAAATGTAGGAGGAGACAGGAGCGGGGCAGGGTCACAGGCAGGGCAGGGCAGGGCATAGGGGGCCGCGACTGGCGAGACAATCGCTCAGTTGAATGAGATGGCGCGTCGCCCCGTTACCAGCCGTGCCGCAGACTGCGCCGAGACCGATTTAGAGACGCGTGTAACGTAAGGTGCCACTCCGCACGACCTCAAACAACTCGACTAAAACTCTAAAAATACACAATTTTAATACCAGTGCAAGTTGCTAGATCGACCAAAGGAAAATACTCTCTGTGAATTATAAACTTTTAAAATATAAACGTCACTATTGAAAATGTGAATCTAGTGAAAGTAAGCTTTCTAATAAATTTTGTACTGAGATGTCGGCAATTAGTCATAAACCTACATGAATTTCAGTGAGAAGGTAAGTGCATTAAATTTTTTCCTATTTTTGAGATTTACCTATTTTTTTATTAATTAATTATCTAAATCGAAATCTCATATTCAATACAAGGATTAAGAAACTCGTATTGAATACTAAGTGCTGTCTAACGAAGGTTTTAGCTATCTAACTCTAAGTTTCGCTTTATACAGGTAATGCGAGGAAAAAAGAAGTTGTATTTGCTAGTAGTGACGCTGGCATTAGGATATGTGTCTGGTGAGATCACTTGCCGGCGCGGAGTCACCTGGTGGGATCGGGAACGCGCCTCCTGCGTCTCCTGCACTCGGTGCGATCCAGCAAAGCGCCTCGCTGTTATGTATCCCTGCGAGCTGCACAGAGACACCATTTGCCAACCCTATTATCGGATACAATTCTTTCCGTTCAAAAAAATCAACACGAACTCTAATGACAGTGGTTCCAATGTATCCAGGGATTTTGAATACGATTATGTGGACTACGAGAGTGAAGTGATAAATGATAGTGAGCACGAAGGTCGATGGGACCTCCAGGTTTCTGGTGTGACGATAGCGGCTAGTGGTTGTGTAGTTTTTTTTTTAGTAGTGCTTTATTTCTCACTCACTCATGCAAGGCAGTGGAGGGTGCTGAAGGAAACGCTCCAATCAGGTAAGAAACATTTCGAATAAAAAAAATATTTTTTTGTACTTACTGGTATTTGTTTGTTAAATATTTGAAAATACTAGTTTTAACATGCATATCCTTCCGTCAGAAGCGCATTTTTATTTATAGTAAACTGCTTTATATTCCTAATCGAAGTCATCGGCCTTTTAATGCCCTCCCCTCATACAAGAGCCTTCCGCATGGAAAATATCATCAGCTAAACAAATTTTTGTGCTTGTCCATTATAAAATAAGGGTAAATTGTGAATAAGAAAGAACCAAGGATGGAACCCCGTGAAACTCTTATCTTAATTATCACTAATGTTAATAGTCTACTATTTTTAGTCAAACATAAAAGCAAAGATTTGACAAAAATTGTAAAAGTGACAATCGACAAAATATAGAAAAACAATGTAGCAAATGGTCAACAGCTATCTTTCTTTTCTAACTTACTTGGGTAATATAACAATAATATAAACTATGCATCTGTTGTTCGGTTTAATATTACCTAGAATAATTACACAAACAAAGTCCATGAAAAATGTGATACAATGTTATACGGATCCTTTTATATTTCTTCATTCAAGCGGAGACTAGTGTACTTAACCTAGGGACAAAGAAGGATCTCTGTCATTTTTTATTTATTTATTCAAGATAGGTTCGATGACAATCACGATAATATTATCGGCGAAGTATTTTTTATCGAAACCGAAGCCACGACGGCATTAGAAGAATATTAAAATATTGGTACTAACTTATTTCAAAATACTGAATAATTTTAACAAGATTTGATTATTATGACATGACGCAATACAAAATTTCATATTGAATTGAAAATGACTCGAGACGTGATTATTATACTTCAAGGCAACATAAATATAGCACAGGAAGTAGATAAACTCGCAATTGGAAGTTAGAAATAGTGTTATTGTTCCTTTTTCTCCAATGTCTAATGTTTCTGACTGTAGGAAGGAAAAGAAGAGACACTACACCTGTTACCCGTCCACCTCCCATTTTCGACCATTTAACGGTCCTTGTTGCCTTACCAGGTTTTGATATATTATTACTGGCCTCTTTAAGGAGGCTTTTATACTTATTTTTAATTTATATATTTTTTACCTTTTGACTTTGTCAGTGTGTTTTGGTTTGTCTTGTATCTTATGTTTTATAAGTTAGTCATAAATAAATCTTTTTCCTTATCATTAAAATTTTATATAGTCCATTGTGCTTGCTTTCGATTACAGTCCTCCTTTATAAAAAGATCAAAAACAGTAATGTTGATATACTCAGTTATCTAATACTTAAACAAATGACAATCTGTATATACTGATTACCCTCATATACACACATTAATATAATTTAACGAAGCTTTAAGTCAAAACCAACTAATAAATGTGAGGGTTACAGGCGGGCAGCATCGCACGCCTCATATATTAGGAAAAAAAATAGTAAATTTCTTTATCAAACTATTAAAATGAGGAGGTCAAAAAAAACATTAAGTTTTCGACCAGGTACCAAGTCGAAAAATGGGTACGCACGTACAATTAAGAATTCTTTGCTGCGTGTAAAATGTATGGAACTTTGTTAAATCTAATTTCATAATGCGAGTTGTAGTAACCATTATTAATCAATAGTCAGTTTTCGTCCAATATTTTTTATATACAAACTGATTATAATATACAGTTAAGATGGTCAGAAATTAACCTAATTTTGCGACTGTTTTTTTTTTCATTTAATTAATAGTTATACAAAACTTAACGAGTTAATTGGAATTTGGAGCCCATAAAAAGAGGAATTACCACAAAAATCGATTCGAAATGTTTCCATTGAATAAGCAGACGATAGTAATATCATAACAGTGATACACAAGAAATTTATTTTATTTTTGATAGGTAACTCATTTTTCTATGGTTACTTTTTAGAAAATCTTTATAAAAATTGATTATTTACATATTTATAATGTTTTGTTCTGAATGACTGATTGTCGGATCAACATACAGCCTTAACTGCTGATCAAAGAGTCCCGTTTTTTGTAGAATGTGTTCTTTATAAGACGTACCTAATCATCCGGTAAGAAAGAATTTTCCGTAATTCTATCTCTAGGAGGGTGAAAACCGCGGGCAAAGTTTGTAGGACACAAAGTTATGATTCCATGGTTTGGTTAAATTTACTTGAAATTACAATTGCATAAACATCTTTTATAGAATTGATGAAAGACGTGTTTCATATTTTACTAAAAATCATCACCTAAAAAGCAAAATGTAGAAGAAAACTAGATTTTTTGGACGTAAACCGGTCAAATCGCAATTTTCACGTTAGAATTTAAACATAAAAAAACTACTCGTATTAATGTGCCTATCAAACACTATTAATTATTCAAAATACGCTATATTTGGAGTCACCACTATTTTTTGTGAACAAATTACTTCGTAAAACATTCATATTTTTATACTCAAAGTTGGCAACTCCAGTAATTGGACGAAAACAGGCTTATCTACCACACCTTCATTTCAAACTTTGTTTAGTTGTCTGTGATTATTAGCCAGTAACTATCACTAACTTTCTGGGTAAAGGTAGGATAACTGATATACTATAAAACATTTGCGTTAAAAATAAATCAATCGGGATACGTAACATAAACATTTGTAAGTTTACATTAAACAGAAGCCAAACTACGTTTTGAACGTTATTCTGAGTTGGTAATTCTGTAATATCTTTTTTTACCACTTTTTAATGAAAAACCATTTTATTTTTACATTTTTAGTGATAAAATATATGAGAAGTTACTGATTATTAATTTTAACAAAGAAATTTGTACTTTAGGAGGATGGGCCTCGTTAGAAATTTATGAATCGAGAATATAGGTTTACTTTAAACAAACAAAATACATTATTAAAATCGGTCTACAATTGACGAAGACATCATGAAACAAGAATAAAAAGCAAAAACTCGATGTTGAAAAATTCAGATAAAAATAATGATGCTTGTGCATCACCCATCTCCATAAGCTTGTTTGGCTATATGGGTTTCGGCGCACGCGTCGAACACGGGTAAACAATCGCGTTTGTTTGAACATGTGTGCTACTAATTTTGCCCTGGCTAGCGGGCCGTACGCGTAACAATAGGTACCTAACGGTTTTAGTTGCAACCGCCCATTCCTAAATTAGAACGACCATAAGATAAGTAAATTTTAATTCCTCAAGATATGCAGCTATTGACGGTTCTAAGTCTGAAGCATTCCAAATAATCTCAATAGTTTATACTTACCTATATTACAGAAAAGAAAGATTGAAAAAATAAAACCGACTCCAAAAATGTGAGAACTTCCGATTTTAAAGGCGATTCATATGTTCATGAAACTTTTGTGTTATTGAAGTTGCGCTGGTTTTATAGGTTTATATTAACTGCTATACTGTCACGTTTTTCAGTTGGTTATTTATTTTATTATTTCTAGTGATAAACCTATAAAAATATATTAAATGCTGTGTACGAATTGGGCGAACGAACATTAAATATACATTCAATGCTACGATCATCACATTCGATAACAAACTTTAAAAAAAAAGTTAAAGTCTATATATATACATATATGGTTAACGGTTGCACAAACGTCCATTAAGGTTTAATGGGTCGTCAAATTTGTATCCGTAATGTCGCTTTAAACTATAATACTCGTAAACTTGTAAATCCAACTTAAGTGTGACAGTTTTACTATTAACCTCGTTATATAAGTACTACTGCCGTAACGTTTGAATTTCATCAACGACCGTTTAGTTGGTAGAGGGGGCACATTTGACTCTAACAAAAATTAACTCTTTAAAACTTAATAAGTCACGAATGGTTTACTAAATCCATCCCACACCCCCGATGTTTTTGAAAGACCTATTCAACGATGCTCCACACTATAGGGAAGATGAAATAAAATATCATTCCCACTTTACAAGTAGGGGAGGCACACTAGAAACATTTTTTTCCAAATTTTCTCTTTACCTCTTTGTCGGCGTAACTAATATGCATACTTATGCCAAATATAACTTTCTCGTACCAATAGTTTTTGAGCTAAGCCGCGGACGGACGGACGGACAGATGGACATAAATAGCAAAACTATTTGTTCTCTCATAGATTAATAAGGTTTTATAGTTCATAAATAAAAACGTAATTGAGTGTCTGGTTGACACGTAATAATAGAGATCCAAATAAATTACAAAGACACAATATCATTTTAATATCAATATTACGAAAAACCTGCAAATAAACCTACATTGCAGCGATCGTGACTGGACCAATGTGGGGAAATTTTCCCTCTTTAAGTTTATTTGCAAAATTTATCACCAATGTCAACCAGACAATCAATTTCGTTATTCTTTATAAACTATAAAACCTTAGTACATAATCTATGACAGGTTCCTTGTTTACTACGGAATCCTAAAAAAAGCCAAATAATACTTTTAATTTTACTATTATCAATAAAGGGCTTCCCACTGTCTGTGCGCTAAGATATTTCAAACTACACAAGGAATTTTAATACGCTTTCAATAATATACATAATATATATTTATTAATATATAAAGTGTACAAAAGGAAGATTTTTTTACGGTTTACTTCTATGCCGTTCTGCAGACATGCAAGATTTGACTGCAAAGATGAAGCTGATGGAGTCAGGCGCAGAAACGAATGAACCTGTAACCACCGACCACCACATTTATTGTAACGTCCATGTCGGAAAAGACGTTCTGCTGGGTAAGGAGGACACTGAATGACTTTTAGAAATCGACACGCCCCCTTACATAATTACAGGTGTCTACGCTAGTGTGGGTTAGCTCATTGCACGTTCCTCAGAAGAATAACAAATGCCTATCGGTTCAGCGCCAGCAGATAAACTTTGTACTAATAACAATGACGTTTTATAACAATCAAGTGCTTTGAGTTAGCTCTCTAAAGTGCTTACACAATAGGTGGCGCTGAATTTTTTTACAAGAAAGGAATAATTTCTTTTTGCTCCAGATTTTTGTGGGGCTGAGAAAGGACGAGCATGTTTTTTCTTTTTGGGTCGACAAAATAAGATGCTATTATTTTGTCTGTTTCATGTTTCAGAATTTTATTCTAATTCATTGATATTTGAAAAAAGGTCAAATGCTTTGCATTGAACAATGAAAAGATTTAAAATAAAATAAATATGAAATAACTATATAAAATCACTCATGATACCACACATCACACATTTCTTCACTCGATTTTAAACCTTAATGTATTGATGGTAGAGTTAAAAATAATTGCGATAATTTGATAGACTGTAGTAACCTGACTTGCTGCTGATTGTACCTGATAGTGTCGGCCAATCAGAATAAACCAAATATCACGTCATGGCACCTAATCCCCGCCGAGTATAACTGAGACGGACTGTCATACCTTATTCTTATTACAAGAAGAGTCATTATACATTTTCATTGTACTACGTATTTTTGGTAGGTCGGCTTTACGTAAACGAATATTAACAATATGCAATATGAATTGGAAGTCATTATAGTTATTACACATATCCATATCGAACTTGCCGTAGGAGGCGAAAGAAAGCAATTTTAGAATCGTTTTTATGAGAATATAGGGTAGATGCGCCTATTTCTACCATTGTCTTGCTGTCGAACATTTCATGGCCATTTAAAAATAATTAATGCGTTAAGAATTGGACTCTACCTGATCTTTGACTGGGGTGATTAAAATATATCCTGTTTTCATAACTTGAAGAAGAGTTATTTTTCCTCTAGTCATGATAAAACCATTAAAACACAATCATTTTATTAATCCCATTCATATAGATGATTTCAAAGTTGCCGTCAGACATTTTTTATTTGATACTGGAAAGGGAACTGATTCAAAAACAATATCTTAAAAGTCTATGCATATTTTAAATAGTACATTAAGGATATAGAGCTTGTAGGGAAGGCAAAGTCATCCAAAAACACTATTTTTATGAACTCCAATACAATCATAATACAACAATTATTAAATGAAAATTCACTAAAGTTTTTACAGAAAAAGTTATCATTGGCTTAGATAGTTTTTGTCATGGAAAATGTATTTTTTTTATTAAAGAAAATCATCTTCGATTTATAAAAAAAAATATTACTTGCACCAAAAATATGACTTATAGGTGTATCACAACAGCTGTAGTTATAATTAAAAATACAGAGAAAAAACTGTGTTTTGTGCATCGAATCCCTATTAAGTCCTTTATTATCTAAACAGAGATAAATTTACTTTCGAGTTTATGAGTAAACATATAAGTATGTAGTGAAATTTCATTAGAAGACAGGGAACTAAATGCCATTAAATACTTTACATGCGCTGTATATCTATATACAACGTGTAACATAATTAAAGCACATTCTGGAAGTAGTTTTCTTCGTTATACTAACATACAGTTAATACATCGAAGTGCTTAAGGATTATGGGATATGTGATAGCAAGACTATGCTAGATGATATTCATAATAAGTAAGAATCATAATTATTGCCTTAACTTAAAAAATAATGAACCTCGAAACAGATTAATATTTCATGTCGATAATTTGTTTTGGTAGATAAGTGGTATCATTGTTGTATTGCGCTGTAAGTAGTACATACATTTGTAGTTACAGGCTAAGCCGTAATTTTTACGTCATTGTGTTGATTTGTAAAATGTCCACACCGTTGCCCAGCAATAAGTATAACTGTGTCATAAACAATGTTTTAATACATAAAAGTGACATTCCTGTTTTCGTTCTATGATTATAAATCCATTTTCTAATTGGAATATATAAGGATATGCGTTATTTCTGATACATGTTTTATACTTATAACAAATCTGAAAAAAAGTAATGTCTGAACATTGAATATACACGTTAATTTTCGGGACTATTGAGTATATTTGTATGAAACTTATTTTGTTAATACCTGGGCAATATATAGTGTATAATTAATTTTGGAAACTTAGGGGACCAATCTTCCCCTAAGTTCGTACACTTTTTAGTCAATGATTTTTTAAATATTGATAATCAAAGATAAATTACTCAATTACTTATTAAAATATAAAGCATACTTTCTGCTCCTAATTAAAAAGTTCAAAGTCGATATCTTGTATAATATAACAAAGGATTGAATTTTACTAAAAGCTAATGAAATGTCCGAATCTACCCCTGTTAAGGGGTACAATCGTACATGGGCCGGGGAACATTCAGACAGTGTGGTAACTTCATATATATTAAGTAAAACAACAAATGAATTAAAAAAATCGTTTTCATTGATCTTAAACTTATCAACGATGTATTAACTATAGGACTAATAGGATTAGAGTCTAACTATATTTTAACGAAAACCGTGCATCCATTCTATATCAGCGAAGCCAGTTCCATAACAATTTTGCAAACATTTATATTTCAAAACTTTATCATAATCATTTGATAGTGTTGTGACTTCCAATATTGTGAGTCCGAAAGGTGTATATGAACTTTTTCAATTGGTTCAGTAAAACAATTTTTTTTTTACTATTTAAAAACACCTTTTACAGACGCAAGAAAACTCATTTAATTAATATTGGGAACGTGTCTGCTTTTTCTTCTTAAAATTCCGATCATTTTTTCTAAATTTTCTGATATAATAATAAAAATTGTTAGCGGGGGTACACACATACGCGTACGAATGTGCCCTTTCTGGAAATGTACGAACGTGCCCCTAAGATCAATAATAAAATTATTTTTTCTAACACAAAACCCACGTAGAAAAATACACAATATGGATATATCTTATTAATCGTATTCACTTACGATTAAACAATAATTCAATCAAATTTGACGTATGATTAAAGCACGGAAGATACAAAAACATTAACAAAATATTTACCATGAGCATGCCAAAACACTTTAAGTTCTCTAGTTTCGCTCGCAGTGGCTGCATGTGTAGCTAACTTCGTGGACATCTGGCAGTCGCCAGCGCCTATCCACTAACAAAAGTCGTAATAAATAGGCTTTTCTACAAGATGTAGTAGTGACTGTATGAAGGTTCCCCGTGTATGAATGGTGCCAAACTTCCCCTAAACATTTGATGCACAACCACAACAGACCAGCGACAACATAAAAAAAATTATTGTGCCTGATCAATATATTCTGCTAAAAGTTCAAAAGTCAAAGAACGACGTCTTACGAAATAGCGGTGCGATCGTATCAGTTACGTTCGAAAACTTGTCACGGCTTTTATAACAGGGTGTTATACTCTGATTGCAAAAGTACTTACTTGGTACTTTTAAGTGTTTATAATCGACAACAAAAATATTCCAAAAAATTAAAAACGTTTTCTTTTCTTAAAATTAAATCATAATTCGACTTTTTTACACCCATAAAAACACCGTCTGCCATATTCATGACGATATTCTGTTATGTACAGATTGAAATATCAATAATAATAAGTATTGTACAAACAGCTTAAATTATTTTTAACAATCAACCAATTTAACAAATGTAATGTAGGGAACTATGTGTTTATTTATGTTTCAATTTTATGTTCATATAAATTTGCATAACTATTTGATCCTGTATAAAAAAATAAACAAGATGTTATTCAAACGAAAACGGTGTTGTCTAACGATCTCAACAAAATAATAATATTAAATAAGGTAAGAACAGTATTATCTCGGAATCTGCTTTTTCTGTCAAATCGGCTGCTGTTTATTTTTTTTTTTACAACTACTGACAGATGTCAGATTGAGAAAATATTCAAACGAAGTGTAAGTGTGTAAACACGTAATGGTGGGTTATGTTTTTAAGTCACATGATGAACAGACAAAAAGACTGGACCTTTAATTTTTATATGATAATATAATTATGCGATTTTATTACTCAAAATCAGCCTAGATATGATTATTTCAAAGCAAATTTCAATGATTCTGCAAATTCGTGCTTTACGTTTCACTATCGAAACTACCCAATTATTATCGAAATTACCAAGTATGCTTAAAATTATATTATTTTGGTTGCAATACAACTATAGTCTATTGAGTATAGTTTAAAATTGTGTACTAGCCCGGAACACTGTACATTTACCTTACAGAAAAATCTTCGGTTTTCATTATCAATAATTGTATGGCTACGCCAGTTGCGTTCTGCAATAGTTTGCAAACCAATAAAGGATATCTAGAGGTATTTTTGTATCAAATTACCGCGAAATTTATCCAGTCGTTTTTCCATGAAAATGTCAAAAATAATATCTATACAATTATTAAATATAATAATTTATATTTTAGTATTAACACATAAATAATTTTTAATATTATATTTCTCATAATAAAAATATTGGGTAAAAAAAAAAAACATGAAACTTGGTTTTGATCTGCGGCACAATGAGTACCTAGTGACCAGCACATAGGACATTGCACCACACCAAACATTAGTAAAGTCTGTGAAAATCCTGTACATTATTATTTAGTACATTATTTCCATAATTTTCAAATTCATTCAATAGTAACTAATTCCCTTTTTTATATCTGTTTTTAAAGTAATACCTATTTATTGAACTATTTTATTTACACAATATGATTGATTAGGAATTATTTTTTACTAGAGTAACGGTCTACGGGATGGTTTTTGCATGTAAATGTCAAACTTTTGCAAACACATACTTTTATGGAAATATTTACCTATTGTCAAATTTTATGTTATATATTTTTACAACAATTAAATTTATCAACTAGACTAGATAATTAAATAATACTTAATTACTGTATAAAATAATATTCAAAATTATTTTAACGAATTATTAATGATTAACATATACCTATAAAAAAATGAGAGAGGAAAATATATCGGGGAAAAGAAGATAAAAGTAAAACAAAAATGCTTCTTTGATGGGATTGGAACACGAACATGTATTTTATTGGAACTATTTCATCAATATCGGGGCTTTTGTTTGAAAATGTCAGTCTGACTTTTGCCTACGTCATACTAACGAAATATTTATTTTCACATTTTATACTGTTTAATAATAATAAAAAAAAAGTTGCTTTTTAAAATTATGGCAGAAAAAAAATGAAAATTAGAGTAAAATAATAAAAAAATAACTTGAAAAAATGCGAGCTCTAGTGGGATTAGAACTTACAACTTCGAGACACTCGGGTCCCTACCCTAGTACATTACACCAAAGATATTGTTAAAATGAAAGCGAAATTAAAATACTTATTTTAAATGTTCTTTTTTTTTACAATTTTAGCGATCTCGGTACGTCAGAACGCTGCACAAAGCAACATAGGTCCATCTAGCAACACGCCTCAGCGTGAACTAAGTTAGTGTGCGTTATTCTATAGCCTTCCCTGTCAATTGCAGTAGGAGTGACAGAAATGTCAATACTTTAAAGTTGCTTGAAAAAAATGACCATATGTGCCATATCACAAAATAAATTATATTAATTATTATAATAACATTATCAAAAATTGGGAATAACCAACTTTTATATCAACCTTTGATACATATTTGTACTCAATATCATTACTCTAATGTATCACATAATTGAGAAACGTGCCTTTCGCAATATTTTTAGATGCTACTTTGGAATTATTTTGTATCGAGTGAAGTTAATACAATCATGTTTCGGTTTCAACCACAAGATCAGAAATACGATCAAGTATAACCACAAATTTTTGGATTGCCATAGGTTTCCCGTGAATTAGTACAAGCCAAGATCAATTTTATCGATTTGGCACTATTCAGCTTAATTAAAATTATATTTTACTTACAATTACAATACCTATGTGCAAATGCTTACCAAATATTTTCCGAATGTCTAATGGGAGTTAATTGGTTGACTTTTATTGGATTGACTTTTTATAGAACATCCATAATCTTCATGGAGCCTCCTAAAAAGGCAATGTTTACAGCGGCGTTACTTTCATTGCCCTCACTTCGTGGATTCTCGTTGGCAGCGTGCCAGCTGATATCTAAATGTCTCTGACAGGATTTTTCATCAAATCCAATATTTCTTTTATAGTCATGGCAAGAGCTATGAATAATTCTTATTCGCTACATATTTGCGCGTATTTTGTCACTGACAACGTAATTTATGATTTTATTGGTATTTGCACATCTTGTCTCCCAATTTTTCTCCCAACCACTGTGTTCTGACAAGCAAAGCCGATGGGTGATTTTTATTTACACACATTTTTTTATATTTGGCGCGCGTTGAAGGTCATACTGCCAAAAGCTCGCCAAACGACGCTAATGTTCGTTATACGATAGGAAAACGGCAATACATATTATATAAAAATAAATGACCATGACATAACACTAAATTGATTAGCGGATTCAAAATACACTGATAGATTTCGAACAATCCTAAATATGATCTTGCCTCAGAAAAACAAACGTGCTTATTAATTTTCAGGGCCGGCCCGTCCATATAGGCAAACTAGGCAACTGCCTAGGGCGCTAGTACTTGGGAAGTGTCACAGTATGGCAAACAAATTCTGTTTGCGCTAATTACTTAAACCTTAAAATACAGTTAAAAAAATTGACATAACTTTGAATATGAGTCCATGTCCGCGGTATTCAAAAGTACGAAATTTTCAGAACAAGGAGTTTCTTTTCGCATGTGAAAAATTACACTCTTTAATCGATGTATGAGATGTCTTTTATTTTTATTGAAATTTATGGACATCGTTCCAGTGTTTTTCCTACGACGTCATGTTTCATTAAGCCGGCACTGGGCATACGAAAATATTACCTTTTTATATTAATAACTGTTAGGTATAATCTTATAAGCAGGTATATTTTTTTCTTGGTAAATTATTTTTCAATTAATATTTTCAATTAAACTAACTTACACCTGTAGGTATATTCTTATTACTGAATAGCATTAACTTAAGTAGGTAAACAATAGCTGTGCCTAGTACGCAGTGATGTACTAACCCCGTCGGGGACCCGGGCGGGGACAGAAACTTGATATTGCATCTACATCCTCTCATAGTAAGACCCCACCTCCTCTCATAGTAAGACTACGAAACGACATAAGAAAGATAGACACTACAACCCCAATTTATGATTTGATCAAGTGAACTTGCAGCCATTGGAGGCCCCCCAGGGCAAGAGGCCCGGGGCGACCCGCTCCCCCCTACTCCGCCACTGCTAAAACGTTAACTAAATATTGATCTGGCAGGTGTTCTAGGATGCACAATTAATCGAGGTCGCGGATGCCGTCACGTGTGTCCGATGTCAGTCAAATTTTAATGATCCTCATACATACCTACTATAGACTTGTTGCACGGCTAACGACCATGTCGGCATGTAACGTAACACACTATAAAGGTTAAGTTAAGTTATACTTTCTAACAATTTCGTTTAAGGCAAGTTTGTATTTCCATAAAGCAGATTTTACATTACCGACAATCCAGGAAGAGGTTTTATAGTGCATTTGACATTCCTGTCGCCGCTGTCCCGGAATCCCTGAATAGTTCCTAGCGCGCTAGTTTTACCTACAAATTACATATTAACAGGCAGTCAACCACCTTGCCTCGGATACTAAGGCTCACACCGCACTGTATAATACATATTTGCCGGTTTAGAAATATTGATCTTCAATGTTCTTTTAATTATTTATTATGTTACCTTTCTTACTGATCAGCTAAATAGAGCCTATTTTGACAGTCCTAATGATTTTTATGAGAAATTATTAAGAAAGTGCGCAGACAGTGCTTTAAATGGGCGCGTACACCAAATTTACTATCATTTAATAATTTTGTACCAAGAAATAAAAACTAAATTAATAAGCTTTTTAAAAAAATAAAAAGGAGATGACAATATATCTAAGGGTTTTTGTTACAATTAAAACAAAGTTTTCTCGATAATTTCTATATTAGATAGTGATCCCTAATATTCACCACTTCATTTTAGTTTTGACTGCTTCTCGTAATTGTACAATTGAGATAATAAATTCGCGAGTTGCTTTATTGTCGAAAGCAAATTGCATCGTTTATTCAATAATCGCAGAAGTTTTCGAGTAATTAATCAAAAACAATTTTTCAAGCTCGAGTCGCTATCCTGACCGTATAGACCTTGTGGTGGCAATTAGAAAAAGAGGGACACCATTCCTATGTTTACGCCCAGCCTTAAAACACGCTATATAGTTCTAGCTCCGATAAAACCAAGGTGGCAGCGTTGGTACTTGATCGACCCTCGTACGCACGCACGTGCGTTCATTAGCCAGCTATTTGTATTGCAAGCGGATCGTCGTAGGGACGCGTCGTCGCTTCCGCCCTAGGCTTCAGTCGCACCGGCGAGCGGCCGACCGGGAACACTATTACTTCCTGTTAATGCCGATTTTTGACAGCTATTAATGATAAACAATAATATGATTGGTGATTTATAGTGCTATTGAACTTTCACGTTACTGTTTCTTTTGTCATATATCGTAGGTAGTCTGGGCAGACGCACTTACGTCTCACACGCAGTAAAGAAATTCAAACTAAGAAATTGATGTCTCAATCAGTTACCAGTTTTTGTTTTTTTTTTTTAAATATCATCATCTTAATAATGTACCCACTGCTGGGACACAGGCCTTATAGATAAAATATTATGGGGAGAACGGACCACATCTCACTTCACGAGACAAGTCCAGAATAAATTTTTTGTCACAAAACCTATGACCGGTTCTTATGAAATTTGCTTAAGTCCGTGTCGCAGATCGAACACGCTAGCCAAAGCGACATTGAGCTCCTTGACTAAATATTTGTTATGGGTCAAAATAAATATTTCATTTATTTTTGGGGTTCGTTACCAACAAGTAACCGCCGCCGCCGTCTATCTGCCGCTTAATATTAAACTTTACTTGAAACTGACAGCGCCTAGTAAACGGTAAAAGTAAAAAAGCGCTCAGTAAAAGGAAAAATGCAAATAACTAAAAAAAATGTGGGGTATGCTTCGATCTGAATAGGTAATTTAAAAAATATGAATAACTTAAAGTGTCACATGCAATAGCGTTCTACAATATTATTAACTTGCTAGTTTTGTAAAAATTTTGATATGCAGATATAATTTTTTTACATATATTTGAAAAAATGGCTGTTTTCTTAACATATAATATAGACAAGAAATAGTAAAGACATACTATTGTAGTAAAACTAACGAGTGTTTCGTGATCACGTCCAACGTGACCGGACTAGAGATCTGTCTGTGACTGTCTCCACTGTACTTTTCTTATATTTACTAATCATCTCATGCGAACGGAAATATTTATTATCCAATTAATTAAATTTGTTGATAACTAAATAGTTCACACGATTTCAAAGTATTGGTATCTCTTCTTCTTCTTAACTTTAATGGCACTTTGCGTCACCACAACACTGCCAACTTCACGTAGGAGGCCATTAAACGATTTAAATACATTAATTCAATCAAACAATTTTGAATTACCAATTCTATCTTTCCACGTGGATTTACCAAAAATAACACCGTTAAACGATTTTAATACGGCAATAAAGGAATAATTTTATATAAATAATCACTTAATCATAATCATTTTGAGTCTAACCACAGACCATTATTCAATTAAATAATTGTGTTAAAGTAAGTAAGCGAAAGATAACACCACTAAAGACCCGGAAGTAATAAAATTTGCACATCTTTGTCACAAGTTCTTCTACTATGCTATTTTGTTAAAAAAACAACTTCAACCACAACGTCAAGTACAATGCTGTGACAGCGTAGAAGTTGAAATCAACCTTATCTTTTGAAGTAGGTTTATTTGATTGAATCTCTATGTTGTGATAGCGCTGGCAGCGCTTGACGTCTAGTTCAAAACCGTTTTTCAGAATAGCACTGCAGTTACTGGCGGACAGGCCATTATAATAAGATAGATTGATACAAAGTAAGATTTGTATATAATGTGTAGTTTAAAGAAATAAAATAGGGGTACGTATAATGTAAAATGGAAACCAATCTTGTCGATACTCCCAAGTCAAATACTGATGCAGACTATACCACTCTGATAACACCTCATCCCAGGGAGTAACACTTCTGGGGAATAATAAATCCACTACTATTCTGAGTATTTGAACCGGTTTTTGTTACAATTTATGCGAATAATGCGTGGGAAAGAAGACATTGGTTGTATAGTAAAGAGGTTTAGAAAATAAAATATTTAAGCTAATATTATTTTTACAATCTGTTTACTTGTGAAACGAGTTAAATAGGACGTAACAACTTTAGTAAAATAATCTATTTTGGCGATTCTTACTCCACTAACATGTTAGTAAATCATATACACTTCTGTTCTCATTACGGAATATGTTTTTGATAAATCGTAATTCGTCTTATGAACGGATGCAGAGGTAAAAACGTGCGTCACAACCGGCCCCATTTCTCACCTCCAGGAAATGGCCCAAAAGCTTCCTTTCACACGATGTTTGCGCAGTCAATAATAGAATCCATCCAATCTCTGGTATTCGTTCTCTATATCATCGTAACATAAATGAAAGGCGATCGATGACGCGTTTAGCTAGCAGGAGCGATCAAACCCAAAATGCAAGGCATGAACAATTTTGGAGCATGTTTGAATAGATATTTATAACACTATAATAAGACTTAAAGAGATACGCGAAATAAAACCTCAGAATTGTTTTTACATTACTCGCGAACTGTTGCGATTTTTCGCCATGTCGTGCGTACATTTATAACTTACGACTACTAAGTAGTTTTCGATTTTTTAGGGTTAATTCAGTGCTCGGAAGTAGACGGCTACTGGTTTTATTAGGATTTTCTTTGATTTCGTTAAAATTCATACAGTGAATAATAATTTTTGTTTTTAAATTGGAATTACATCTAGCACGTTTATTTTAGAATAAATAATCTTTAATTATAGAATCTCATCATGTTGAGAAGAAGTTTGAAAAGCAGAAAGCTTTTTCTGTTTCTTTGCGAAACAGAAAAAGAGAAAAGGATTAATCAGAATTACAAAAAATAAAAGCTATTTAAGTCTAAAAATAGTTGTAAGAGAATTTAAAGAATACTAGTTGCGGTTATTTGAAATGTACCGACTTAGTTGGTTATTTGATGTCTATGAAAATGTATTAAAAATTTATACGTCCAACATGCAAGAGTACCTAAGAGGGTAAGAGGCCGATTACAGGTTAAGAGGCGGTCCACTTATGGTGCACATGAGGCCGAGTATGTACAAATAAAAGTGTCATATTTCGTTTTGTATTGATTATTTATATGATTCCAATCTAATGATAACATTTTGTTATCTTTAGAAAATATAATAAACAACCTTTCTGATGACCATAGCTCTTTTTATATAAAGCCCTTATTTTTTTCAATATAGTGGAATCAAATTAAGATTCTCATTAAACGGCCGACTACCGGATATTTTACCCGAGCTTTCCGTAGATGAAAGAATTTTTTAAATCGGTTCAGAAGTTTCAGAGCCTATTCGGTGCAAACAATCAATATTTTATTTCTAAAATTAAGTATAGATATAGATATATTTAAATAAAAATATGCAACGTAGTGAAACTCTCAGTAAAGAATATTTTGTTTATTTGCATTGGATAGGCTCCGAAATTATTGGACCGTTTTATAAGTCTTTCATCTACGGGAAGCTACATAATACGCGTTGGACATAGGCTATAATTTACGCAGGCCAAGTCGTGGGGAAACAACTACTTTGATAGAAATTGGTTCACAATTCAAGGAGAAAACGATTGACATACCAATTTTCATAAAAATATATACATAGTTAGGTACTCTTTGAACAAAGAAAATCCTCCTTTCGGATTTTGAATGAATTCAAAATACGCAATCTTTTGTTTTTTAGCCGAGATACAATATAATATAGGTATATCATCTTAATATTGGGTGATATATGATGCAAAGCGTATCTTATTTTGTTATAAAAGGAAAACTACTGATTACAATTTCGATAAAATTGAAATGGAACCACCTCAGTCCATTAAGCTGTCGAATAAAAATTTTGAAAAATCAACCAACAATTGGCGTAAACGCGAGGGGAATCACAAGCGATACCTATCTATACCTAGCATACAACAAAGTCGCTTCCCGCTGTTGAAGCCCATGGCAGAAAGTTTGTATTGAATATAATATAACCAAAACTTATATATTCTTAATAAGCATAATGCACCTACGCAGAACAGCCATGACTGGCCATGATGACCACAGGTGACCTTTCTAATTTGCATTTGATAACAAACGCACACGAGATCCAGAGAGCTAGGCAATATAATATAATATTACAGGCGTGTGCGGAATGATAATTTCGCAAGTGTATATTTCCTTTCCTTTCGGGTCTCCGGAAGTACCCTCGTAAGTTTATGGTGGCGTTTTTATTTAGTATTCAGCATGGCTATTACAAATGTCAATAACATCAATAAATCTATCAATAATATTTTTTACCACGGTATACGTTAATAATCAATTCAAACACAGAATTAATAATATTATTAGGTATATAATGAGTATCAAAAAGAATTTAAAACCTGTCAAATACTTCGTTACAGTATCGAGTACTACTACGTTATAAGTTCTTTGAGATATCGTACTTTTACTCGTATAACAAATTTATTTTTAACTAGCTTTGCAGCAGCTTCGGCCGCGTAGTCTTGTATTATACCTATATAAAAACCTTCCTTTTGAATTACCCCATCTAAGAATTAAAACCGCACCAAAATTCGTTGCGTAGTTTTAAAGATTTAAGCATACATAAGGATATAGGGACAGAGAAATCGACTTTGTTTTATAAAACGTGCCGTACAGTAGAAATCGTAATATTTTAATTTCGCCATAACTTCAAAACCAAACGTCCAATTTGAATCATTCAAAGACCAAATATTATCTACATAAACTGTTCTTAGTGATTTATTTTGATAAAGATTAATAGCAAGAGTAAAATAAACGCGTTTAAATATAGTCCAAAAAAAACAAGATTTTAAAATAAAAAAATGGTTGTTATGCCTCACTCACCATAGATAGGTATAGTGTGTTGCAGACTTTTTTGTAGATATTTATAAGATCTACAATTAATTAGAACATTTTATGTTACTATATTTTATAGTTTAGACAGCGTACGCAAAATAAGTAACTTTTCTGGTTATTTTTTTACACCTTGTGTCCGAAAAACCCAAATATCTTTCGGAACCCTATTTTTTTTCCAAAATAAAATATAGCCTATGTTACTCGTGGATAATGTAGCTTTCGAATGGTGAAAGAATTTTTAAAATCGGTCCAGTATTTTTTGAGCCTATTCATTACAATTAAACAAACATACAAAGTTTTCCTTTTTATGATATTAGTATAGATAATTATATTATAAAGTAATCTAGCGTCTTAGCGCTTGTTAAGGGAATTAAATCCTCTTTAACGTAAAAGAGTAATCAAGGGCAACAAAAGAAAAGACAAGCGGACAGACAGATGATTTAGTACGTGCATCTCGCTCCAAAACAACGAGTTTAATGTCATTGCTCCAAAACCACCAAAACGTTCCCTATTTGTATACATAAACAACTCATGGAATCGTTTCTGGCTGGCGATATGCCGTACCAGATTGTTAGAGAATTTGGCGCGAGTTTGAAGGTCAAAGACTAGCTATTAAAATAAATCTTGTTTTCTAACAGTAGATAGTTGGTGTAGTTCATAGAATTTTCTTTATTTACCAAACTAGCGTAGAAATATTGATACCTTAGTAATAAGGCCGTCTGTGTTTATTACACGGTTGTGCAAAAACCTACCCTGCCGACCCCGCAATCCGGCGCGAAGATGATACTTTATAAATAGTAATCATTTTTTTTACTATATGTCACACATAATATCAATTCCATCAAATCAAACACAGACGAAAATTAGGAGATACTACGTATCAAGTATAATTTGTCATAGTCGCTAAAGCATTTAATACACATTTTCAGGTGGCAAGATAACTTTGAAATACATTAATTATTTTTTTATCCTTGATTACAGGTCCAGCAACTACAAAGAAAGGTTTAGGCAACGTGTACACTCAAGAGAAACAACCTTCTTAACTTCTACTGACAACGGACTTCTTCAGCTAGTTGCTTAAGAACTAATTTTCAGAACCTCGCCAATGAGATTATAAATTATTAACCGATTAAATTATACTTTTCTTACGAATAAATCTGTATTACAGTCTTCTGTTACGATGTAATAGTTTTACTAATTGATAGTTTTAAGAGGGCGCGTACTTTGGTCCACTATTATTCCGATTCTAGGTTTATGGTATATGTTGAGATTCATAATTAGAGCGGTAAAATACTTTGCGATTGTCGAGATTATTTGCGTATTTCATTCCACTACATTATGTATACTTGCAGCGTCAGTGTTTTATGAACTATACTAAAATAAATTTGGTATGTTCAAAGAATGAGCTTCTAGAACTAACAGGGTGTCCACTCTAAATGTCAAAAAAAAATCCCTGACTTTTCCCTGACCATTCATCAAAATTTACCTGACCAATAGTGTCTTTTGAAATTAAAAACTTTAAAGTAAAATCAGCTACTACTTGTCTACTACCAACAAAACATTCGCACACACACATACATTCTTTCATATATCTCCCTCATTCTTAATTTCCTAACAGCTAACTACCAATTTAGATATCTCTTAGTCCCGATTTAGATATCAAGTTTTGTTTTTCAGTACACTTTGCTTCTTTTAGGAGTAGTTTCGCTTCAAAGACAATGTGAACATTTAAAAAAAAAAGAATTTTTTTAAGAATTCCAAAAATTATATTCTCTTTTTTTGAAGTCTGAAGCTGCCGTTTCATGGCATGTTTATTTTATGAACACTACTTTTTACCAGATTTTAAATGAAAAGGACCACCACCCAAGGCCCTGACGGCAAACATCGTAATCAAATCGATTACAATATGATCAGACCTAGATGAAGAAGCTCAGTATTCAATGCCCACACCTTGCCGGGAGCAGATTGTTTGTTCGATCATCAGCTGTTAATCTGCGACCTGAAACTTGAATTGCGCAACTGCATTTCTATAAAAATACCAAGACATATTGAGTTTACGGACGGAGAGGCTTTCTGCAGGACCCTGCAGAATGTAAAGCATACTTGCATAAACGAATCTGCCGCCTGCGAAGGTAAACTGGAGTTACTTTGGCAATTAACCAAAAGAACTATTAAATCAGACGAACTCACCCAGTTTAAACTGAAGAATACAAGGCACTGGATATCTGATGAAATTTGGCTTCTCTTAGAAAAGTGTTGCAAAGAAAAATCGAGTGGAGCCACTAAATCTGCTCGGTTCTGAAATTCAAACCGCTTGTAGGAAGCTCATGTAACTTGACACACAGAAATGAAAAAGCACTCTCAGAAATTTGAGACTAGGAACTTCTGTATGAAAATAAGAACTCTTAAGAACCAATTTCAGCCAAAGATATGGGCGATAGAGAACTCTGCTGCTAATACTATCACAGAAATTAATCATTGGATTGTTAAGGCTTGTAAGAAGTCCTGTAGGTCCTTGTTTCGGAATAAACAAAGATCATTGGCTTTTTAATTTGATAATTCAACACTAACAGAAAAGGCGCCTTCCTTATTGAAGTCAGAAGTAGATTTAATTTAATAGTAGATGTTAATGTCGATATATTACACTCGCATCTGTTTACAAATATTGAATACGGGAGAATGTGCAAACGAGTGGTCATTCCTTATTCATCCCACTTCACAAAATGAGCACAGTTAAAATTGTAATAATTTCCGTCTAATATCGTTGACATCCCACGCTAGCAAGGTGCTTCTTCGAATTCTGAATGTGAGCTTACAGGACCGTGAGATTGTTCAAGCACAGGCGCTGGTCTTGTCAAGAGAAAGCGTACACGCGAGCAGATTCTTAACCTAAAAGACGTCATAGAGAAATCATGTGAATTCAATAAACCGCTGTTTATTCGCTTTGTGGATTTTAGGAAATCTTTTCACGAAGATTTGGAAACATTGCCGCATAACTAAAAACACAAAGGTTCGCTTAATGAGATGGCTAGTGTTTCCTATCCTATTGTATGGAGCTGAAACATTGATGATAACTACTAGTGAGAGCTAATGAAAGTAGACTGAATTAAATAATATGCTTCAATTATTATATTTAATCAATTTTGCATTTACAATGCTATACAGAAAAACAAAACTTAATGAAAAATGCTTCAAAACCCACCTTATGCAATCTGAAATAGGACTCGAACTCGTCATGAGTTAAATGTTTCGCTAAATATTTGTAAAAATATTGATTTTGGCTGTTTGGGTGGATTGCCTGAACATTGTTGAAAATACGCTCTGTAGTAGCGAACAAGTTACAAGTGCTTGAAAAATTCGTCAGTCCAGCTCAGTGGTTACAGTAGTCGTCCGGATTGCGAAAGGTCAAAGGGTTCGAGTCCCAATATTAGAGTGCCAGGGACAAAGTGGATTTTTAAGCATTTTTCATTAAAAATGATGTTATTTATTTAGAAAACACACTGATCACACTGACCTCACCATCCTACAAGAATTACCTACATATCAAATAAAGACTTCCGTCGATTGCACAAATGTGTACCTATTCTTAAAATGTTTGGATATAATACTCGTAATGAGAGCTAATTGGAACGTTTGATATACGAGGAAAAGTGTGGAGGGCCAGTGTTCTTCAAAACATCAATGAATTGTTCTCTTTTTGACTGTAAACGTAGTGCTGCAATAGAGATAGAGACATCTCGCAAAAGCGTCAACAAACTAACCGGACGATCCATGACCACGACCACCCCGCCAGAAGTATACGAGAAGAAAAAGAAGAGTTCGAGAAGTATCATCGTCATCAACAACCGTACGACTGGCGGAGGGGACTACGCACTGAGTATCGTCTGGTATGTCGACATTCTAAAACCTTTCCATCGGTCATCGGTATGTCCCGCTCACTGCCACTTCAGCTGAGCAATTCTTAGTGCAATATCAGCAATGTTGGTGAAGAAACACTATGCATTGCTCTCTACATTTATCGCTGGGTGATCTGCTTGATTATAATACCCATAATGAACGACCACGTTTCGCTTGCGTAAGTCATCTTGGCAACACACGCTGGATGAATATTTTTGTTGAGACACTTGAGAGACACTGAGGTAATTTGGACGCAAAGACGTTTAGTAGCTTCACGAACGCGTTCCATCCTTTTTGGATTCGACGAGAAATCTCGTTCTCGTGACGAACAGAAACTTTTGGGGTTGTTGGGTGGGGCATTACCACACTGGTTTGAGAATTGTGCAGTCATCGGTCGGAGCATAAAAACAAATAATACTCCGAATTAAAAAAGTCAGGTCTTAAATCACAATTTGAATTGAATATATTTCATCATCAACATACAACAAACACACAATCATTGTAATAACAAAAATTTATAAAGATCTTTTATCTCTTTCCTGACTTTAGGGTTGACCTGAATTTTTCAGACTTTCACGGACTACATTTTACTTTCCTGACTTTTTCATGGCTTTCCCCGATTTTCCAGAAAGTGGACATCCTAAACATAGTATACAAGTAATAACATGGAGCTTTCAGACTGAAGTCAGCTCAGTAGCGCCACATTATTTCTAATTATATCAAAAAGCATTTATTTTAGCCATTTAACGCCGTTATGTCCCAGACTGAAAAATAAGTTTCATCATATACCTATATAATTGTTTGACATGTATATATGGTTCAAATCCTAGTGGACGAATTGGGAAATAAAAATTAAACAACTTCATATTATTATTACAATATATTACCAAAATAGGTACTCGTACTGACCTCCCTTCACAAAAGTCGGAGCGATATATCCATATTATATTAAATTACTTTAAAAACTACTTACCAACATTAAAAACATACCTTATAGTTATCTCAAAAATAATAATTTACTAACAAACATTACAGCAAATGAAACATAAAAGTTGAAGTAGGTCACATGTCGCAAATAATTATTCATTTAGTTTTTTTTTTGAGAATTTTAATTAATCGAATTCATAAGTGAGGTAGTATTGTCCGTATATTATTTTTATTTTGTAAAAGTTTAATAAACAATCACAATATTACATAATCATTATTACCACGAATGAACACTCACATAAATACAATATACAACGAATTTCACTAGAAACTTGGTCCAACAACTGTTTTAATTAGATATCCGACTTATTAACTACTTACCACACTATGAATTGTATTTATCTTAGGATAGAATCCAATAGAAATAATCGCGAAGATGGAAAGCGAACTGCACAAAAATTGAACACAAAGTCACTTAAATTAATTTACGAGGTCAATGTTTATGAAATACAGTAATCTTATGGATATTGTTAGTTTAAGCTTCAACTCAAGACTAAGCGGAAAATCACCGTAGAGTATTTTATTTAGCTAGATTTTATATCTTACTTGTTCATTGAATCAAAATATTCCCTTGAATAGACCTTTTTATCTGAAGACTCTAATGAAGCACTTTCAGCTTGGTCCTAGTTGTACCGTAAACAATATTGATAAGCGTATATTTATACATAGCAAATCCTTGTTCTCAATCAAATTTAATGAGGGTCTTTATTTAGACTAATAGTATGATGACCAATTTTAAATGTCTTTGGTTAATTAAGGTGTACGTATAGCCATGTATTAGACGACAAATAAGTTCGCAGATAACGGTACAAAAATTAAATCCAGCATTTTATCTCCATTTCCATATTGTAAATGCACAAAAACCAACCAATTAACTATTACTATATAAATTGCAAAACAAAGCTCACTCACCTTCTCGTAAATGCAAAATTGGCTATAATCAGCTTCAAAAACGTTACGATATTGTGTACAAACCATTAACTATTCAGTCATCGACACTGGATATCACACGCTATTTAATTGTTTATAAGGATCCATTGTACCAATGATCCGTTGAACATAAAATAATACTGTGGCGCGTTATTTATACCATGTAATCTTTTCTGCCAGAACTATGTGAAAAAGTCGAGTTATTAATCCAATGTGTAGTTTTATTTAGATAATACTAGCTCGCGCGCGCTACTTCAGTGGTCGTTGGTCTTGCATTATTGGCGGGCGCCGGAGCTTCATATTTTGGCACTGGATACATTGGTCTGGGTTCAATCGTCGACACAGCCTCATATCTGAAACATAATGAACGTTTATTACAGAAAATTCAAACTCAAAACACATCTGATTTTTGCTCAAGCTGTTTTGGTTCATTTGAGATGAAACATTTATAAAAAAATAGTGACTGAAACAATTCTGGCACCATGCAAATCAACATTACTTCAAAAGCTCACAAATGCACAAAAATGAGTCTTAAATAATAATTTTCTTCAATGAAATGTAACATCATATCTTTATTGTAAGTAATCTTGAAATTTATATAATCATTTCTTCATTAAACTTCTTTGCACAAATAAAGTGTACAAATGGCAGACTAAATGCCAGTAGGCATTCGCTACCAGTCAACTGGAGAGTTAAGACATAGAGAATTTAATAAGGCGGTGCTACACAAAAAATAAATAAAGTGTCTCACAATTTAAAAATATATACATTTAAAATAAAATGGAAATAAGTATACATAACAAACAAATTACATAAGATAAATAAACATATAGTACATATATACATAAATATAAATAAGTCAGATTAATTACATGCAGTAGGAGAATTCAAAAACTTTTTGAGTAACAATCTTTTGAAACAATTTATTTGGGGCAGGAGTGCGTTCCAAAGTCGTATAACCTGAAGCGAGAATGAGTTTGAAATGAACCCTGTACGGTGAAAAGAAGTGGCGACAGTTTCTTTGCTGTTTGAGCGAAGGTTGCGAAGTGTGAAGCACCTATATACTGAAACTTACATTTCAAATATCCAGGTGCACATAGATCTTTAATGATGGAATGGGATTTAATGAAGGGTACAGAGCATCCTCATATCTCGACGTTGCAGAATAGTTAACCATTACTTCGTACTTACGAAGACAGAAAATAAAACGTATGCAATTAAGATTATTAAAATTAAGTAATCGATCCAATTTGTTGAGAAGTTCCTGTGTGATATCAGCATTACAGACATCAGCTTACTCTATAATGGGAAAAATTATTGATCGTATTAAAAGGATTTTAGAAGAAATGGACTCCAATAACTTTTCGGCTAATAGACTCGATCTATGTGTGCCAGCTTAGTGAGTTGTCAATACAAATGCCTAAATCTACAACATGAGAAGAAAACTTCATGAAAGTATTGTTGAAGATGACTGGCGCTACTGAACACATGTTTACTGTACGCAGTGGTTGATCATCAAAAAGATTTAAAACTAACCCATTAAAAATGTTGATCTTATCATCTATATCATGTGCAGATAGAATATCCGTCCAATCTTAATCCGACCCGTCCCATGAAAGCTTTTGAAGGTTAATACGTGCAAAGTTTTGCATTTTTACCAGTTCCGGTGTACGTTTAGGAGGTTTGATTCTATAGGAGAGGTAAATGTCGGGAAAAGCCCGTAGCTGGAATTTGACCATGACATTATCTTGAGAGAATACAAGTATGTGATCAATCCACGTGTCATTTGTCTCGATATTATGGTGTGTAGCATCAAGTTCAAAAAGAAAGAGATTATACGACTCGATGGTTGATCGAAATGAACGAGAGGTAAGATTGTCCTTCAAAAGATCAATATTGAAATCACCCAAGATCATGTGATGTGTGTAATTGACTGCAAACGTGTCAAACACGGAAATTAGAGTAGGGATATAGTCGACAGCAGGTGGACAATATAGGACTCCGAGAACTTCTTTGGAACCAGATAATGCAATCTCAAGAATGAGATATTCGATGTTACTGGTTAGAAGTATCAACGATTTGATTTGAGTTACCAGTTCATAGCTGGCCACACCGGCAGCTCGCTTCACCAATCTGTCATTTCGCACGAGATCGTAACCGGGTAAGGCGTATGTAAAAGAATTGTGGCATGGTTTAAACCAGCTTTCCGAAATGAATATCGCGTGAGTGATATCAGCAGTGAAACCATTAAGTAGCTCCGTATAATGCCTCGGTATGCTTTGAGCGTTAACATGGCTAACGTTGAAAGTTCTGGGTACAGTAGAGAAGGCTTTAGAAATCTTGTTGCCCAACACCTCAGTGTCAGCCCGCATACGATCTAAAGATTGGAACGATGAATCAGGACTGGCGCATGACTGAAAATCTATTTCCTCTAAATCCGATATAAACTAATAATAATTACATTATATAAAACAAAGTTGCAAATTCACGTTAGTTAAACCATTTATAATAACTCGAGAACGGCAAGAATGATTTCATGGTAACCGAATTAAAAGTTTAACCACCTTGGAAAAGGGTACGTTTGTAAGAGTGCGTGCAAGACAATAGGAATGTTGACTAATTTTTGTTTCTCCGTCAGGAATATTAAACACGTATTTTTTATATTTTTGCGTAAGCCATAAATTAAGCGATAATTAATCGCGTAAGCAATATATTGATTTTAAATGTCGCAAAACGTCACGCTTTTGTACATTTTCTACAAAGCTGTGACGTAGCGAGCCGATAAATGCCTATTATATAAGCAATTTATTGTTTAATTGAACCAAAAATACATATATTTTTGTAGTATCTGAATAATAACAGACTAAATAGAATTTCTTCTTTTTTATACAGTCATCATCCATATTGAGGTTTCAAAAATTCGTCACTGAAAACTTTTTTCAAATAGCACCTTAATTAACTCAGATACAGAGCAAATATCCACATCAATTAACTACTATTACTACCCTCTACAATATGACATAAATCACAGATCATATACGTTCAGTCGCACATACGTCCATTAAAGTTTATTGTCGCCTTTTAGCTCTAATGAATGTCAAATATGTATGGGTAATTTCGCTTTAAATTAATGATAATTATAATGGAACTGGCGTTTGTTCAACTAGCGGATGGTCATATAGATTCCTGTCGGGGGCAGTTCCACTATGTATAGTACAGCTTTATCCTCTTATTTTCAAAATTTCCCGCGAAAATGCCACTTCTGCCATGTCGTCGCTAAGATGCCACGGCCCTCAGAAACTAATATCGATATTTTTATGCATAAGGTTGAATTGACTAAGTTCTGATATGAGTAAGAGAGGGTGAAGTCACGCTCTGTTTGCACATGACATCAAGTATAAAAATGTTTGTTTTTTCAAATATAATAGGCATAAAAGTGTGATTAAGAAATAATATGTATTTATTTTCGGTGGTAAACGAATACACGAGACGATATTTTTATAATGTACTAACTTGTTGCTCTTGTACTTGTCGGGAATAGCTTGGTATGGCTGCCGGCGTGCATGCGTGTGTGATCGCGCCAGTTCCCGCAGACATGTTTCGAGGTCGGCGAGTGAGTAGCCAGAGCTCTCCGCCAACGCTGGCGGCCACGCTGCTACCCCACACGAGAGGTGTACACCACCCTCCGAATAAGATCCATTCGTACCTGACAAACAAACATGTTAAAGTACAAATCAAACATTTGAAGACCTCCTAGCATAGTTTTTGGGATATTCGGTCTGTAATTGGCTATTTGACTTTATTCCTCAAACTTTTAGAGTTAAGGAACTAACAATTATACTGTCTCGAGTTTCTCAGTGCTTTAGAATGCATGTTAGGCTTTTGCTCCTGGTTGCATCTTCAGTCTTTAAAGCTCAGCAATACTCACTGGGCGTTATGGTTATATCTATCTATGTGATTCTATCATATAAAAGGCCAGTAGTAGATCTAATAATGACAATGATGAACAATCATTTGATATGTTCAAACATTAGTCTATTATTGTATTATCATCATAAATAAATAAATTTAAAAAATGTTCTATAATGATAGCAGAATAGGGGATTGTACAACAATTTGATAGCAGATGATTTTTACCTCACAATACAACTGAGAGCCTTACCCTTATATTTATTAATTATACCTACCCTTAGAAATAAACATAGTCCGTTCAAGTGCACAGTCAACCTCATCATATGAACAGTGATCACAGAGTAGACAATGTCGAGCGGTAGCTAGAGCACTTGCAGCAATCACTGAAGGTTTGAATTGTAGGTACGGATCTGCTTCCAGCAAACTTAATTCGGCAATGTACTGTGGAGTTTGATTAATATTAAGAGCTGTGTGAAGAAAAAAGACAATACAAAAATACAACTGTTACTTACGGCTGCTAAATGAAATGTCTTTTTAGAAAGTCCATTAGAAATGCAGTAGTGTGACAAGAATGCAAGGGAGGTAGGCGTCGATAGGTCAAAAGACAGAACCTTCAGTATAAGATGCTCCATTCTCAGCACTTCACGCTTTGTGTATGTGTCATCAGTAATATACACAAACTCTGACACCTCAGGTGGATATACTTCTTCATATTTCCTACACAAATTACATGAATAGTAATTTTTGATTTAAGAAATAAAATATAAAACCTTTATGGTTATAAAATACGACACACATTCTTTTTGTACTTTGGAACTTGTTATTAAAGGAGAATCATTTTTAAACAAATATGGTTTTTCTGATGGAGAAAATTTATACAATTATCAATTCAAAAAGAAGTTTATATAATTATTTTACAATTATTACGAATTATTTTACAATAACTTTCTGTATTTGCCAGTAACTATGGATAGTTATTAAATACATAATTGTCGCGATAATTATCCAAAAAAAAAATATTTGGATAACCCTTATTATGATATAATCAGGGTTAACCCTGAATAAACTAATTACGAATTAATGGGTGTAAGACTAGATATTTAACAATAAACATGTTTCGATATCAAATATGTCATTACCTACGGTAATTAAAAAATTTATAATATTTTTAATAAATTTGATGATTATAGAAAAATATACTTACGCAGCAATGTATGTGGCAGCAGTACCTACAAGTTGCAGTTTAGTCCGTACCACACTCATGTATGACAGAAATCGATCCACATAAGATACAGCTAAGTGTAGAGTCTCACTTTGCTGTCCATACTCATCACACACTTCCACAAGCCAGTCAATCAGAATGGAACGCATCACATGAGTGATATCTGGCTGTTTACGCATATAGCGGGGGTTTGCTCTGTTTTTCACCTACAATAGTTAATACCAAGAATAAAGACATTCCTTCGACTATAACTATTAATAATTTTAACTAAATCAGTTGACAATCTGAAGATAGAGTTAACACATTATTATGGAGATGGGATGTTAAATTGACAGAGGACGACGGAAGATATGTGATTTAAGTATCTAACATAAATTAAACTTTGATTCTGACTTTCCATACATTTGAAGCCAATAAGCCAATGTATCAGGCTTTGGACACAATCTAACCATTGCGTCTAATGACCAATACCAACACACACTAAGTCTTTTTTTTAAACAAGTTTAAAGGCGAGGGGAAGAAAAGGGGTAGTGTGCGGGGTAATTTTAATCACAAGGCTGCACATGCGCACACATTGGTCTGTAATTTTTCGCGAGTTACAGGATCTGTCTGTTTGTACATAATTCTTGTCAATAGTTGTGTAGGTACTTTCAAAATGACAATTCCCAGTACAGTTTTGGAATTTATTGAACTATTTGGGTATAGTAGGAGAATCAATGTTGTGGGATATTACCAATAAATTTCACAAAAATAATGTTTTTGAATACATTGGGAATGAATACTCACCTTGTTTAGTTATATAAGTAATAAAATTTTAGAAATAAAAAAAGGAGTTGGTAATGATAATTTACAGATAGCATTTAAATAAACGAGATTCATTCAATCAAGTGTTAAACCAAACAAAATTTATCATATAAATATGTTTCTTCTACAATGAAAATAATAAATGAAGGTACATTAACCATGCATAAGCCACTAATGCAAATCTGTTATTGTTCTTTTGTCACTCAGCGATCACACATACTAACCTCAATCTCTCTCATATATTCATAAATATCTTGACGATATTCTTCCACATGGAAAAACATTTCTCTATCAGTTTGGGCTGTAGCGGCAGCATCAGCATCATCCTCATCAATGCTGTCAAGCAGTTGGCTCTCATTTTTAGAAATAGACATTGACAGAATGCTTGAGTCCACAATGGACATAGGAGACTCAAGATCCTTTTTTTCTTGTAACGGAAGTCTAAAATATGAAATTTAATTCAAGTTAATAAATAATATTAATTGCAAGGATTTAAAAATATATATATTATTAAAAGCATATACACATGGCAAGCTGTTTATACCAACCTTTTTTCCTTTTTATCACCATGTTAGTGGGTTGAAAGAGAATAAAATAATTAAAATTTATATGATTTACAGTAACCATTTGCACCAGAATACTTATAGACAATTATATTGTTTATTAAAAATATATTAAGTATTCTTAACCAGTTTTATACTAGTAACAATAGTAATGCTTTTAAAATTAACATTGAAGTTTTTGGTATCTAAAATTAAATACAATTTTCACTTTTTGGAACTTTCCAACAAATTTTGAGCATTCATAAACTTTGTGTTATAATGATCTTTGTCACAAATTAAAGTGATCAGTATTTTTATTTTCAACTGATGAATAGATTAGTTCTAATGTCATTTATAAGCATTTAATAAATATATTAGGAGCTAGCACTAGTGAGGCAAATCTACCTCCAATATTTTTTATAATTTCAAGATGGCCAAGACATCAATTTAAAGAATTACCTTGCCACAGGTGCATCTTTCTGCCATTCTGATTGTTTCTTGATTTGAGCACATAGAGCTTTGACGTTTTCAGCCTCATTTTTAAAGTAATTTTCCTTCTTGATATCCTTAGTAATGAAATGCTTAAATGTAGGCTCACGTTTTTTTACCTCTACTTCAGTAGGTTTATCTTCATACACGTTAAACGCGCGAAATTGTGCCACAGGAGGAACAATATTCTTCTCATTCTTAATTTGACGTATTTTTCTGTTCTCGTCCTGAACTTTGCATGGTCCATTTGTTAACCCGGGCTAGACGATATAATAATAAACGATAAAAGTTAATAGATATATATAGCAAAGAAAAAATTGAATTTCAAAGTGAAGTTATTCATAACTTACAATTTTGTTGTTCTGGTTTTGATTACAGGCGTAATGGCTAAGGTCGCCTAGTGCACGTCTCTGGTTAACAGCCGAAAAAACATCAGCATTTTCCTTTCTTAGCGCCAACGCTGAGTTCTCTTGGTCCTCGTGAATTCTGAATGCCATCGCCCCGCTTGCTCCGTAATAACTCAAATAGAATTTAAACACTACGTTTAACACTATTCTAACGAATTACCAGTTCAGCTAAAACGTGAGCCGCGTGGCTACTATTGGCGACCAAAGCGTGTGGACTTAATATTTATGCAAATCTAATTACACATTTTCTTAAAAATTATGAAATATACTTGAAAAAAAGCGATATATACTTGAATCCACCTTCAGAGATATTGGCAGGCGTCAACGGACAACAGACATTTTGGACGTTTTCATTTCGTTCAGCTGTTGCAGTTTACGTTACTTCTCTTATCTATGATATTTCAAATATTGACCAATAGAAACAAGGGCAAATATAGTCTATGCTTTTTACTTTTCAAATGAGTGTCTTTGCTTCTCAAAATAAAAATATCTTTGCTCATAATACAAACGTAGAAGAAATAGTACGTTTTAATCATGTAAAATAGCAAACAAAAGCCAATAACATAATTTTGTTAGAAATTGTTGTAGGTTTCCGTAAACTATAAAAAAGTAAATTAAATAACTCCTTACCTATTTTTTTTTTAATTTCCGCTTAATAGTAGATAGAGAAAGAAATAGACAGATTGAAAATAAGCGTGCATGGACTTATAAACTTAAAACAGGACCAGAATGTGAAAGTTTCTTTGTTTGGATGGTTGTCGGTCAATCACGCCGAAACTACTGAATGGATTTTGATGAAATTTGGTATACAGATAGGGTGTTAGCCAAGGAACTTATACCTAAACTGGAATGTGCACTGACAATTTAATACTGAGGAAACATGAGTCTTATGTGTACTAACACTTAGTTTAATTTTGGACAACCTTTGCTTGGAGAGAAATTTGTGCCGAGGGAGAAACCGGCCCAAGAGCCCTGTGTCCCTTTCTAAAGTATAGCCAGGAAGTTAGTAATTTTAATTTATTAGAAATGGTAGAAAAAAATCGAAGATGCAAACTTGTTATATGGAACTAAATATCTTTAGTTTTCGTTCTATATATTATATAATATTTTGCAACATCTGTTACAAGTTTTTTATAAGTAATTTGGCCGTATATTGAAGTGTAATTGAAAAATAAAACTTTGTTAGTAGAATAAATATAAATTAGAATGGCAGCGCGTCAGCCATAATGTAACGGAACAAAATAATTTTACCGTAATTTCACAATAAACACTCGATTTCTTCATTCAAACGAATCTCAAAATGGTAAAAAAGTGTGCAATTGATCATTGTAATAGTGAATCTTATGCTGGGTGCGGTATTTCTTTCTTTAAGTAAGTATTTGTTCTTTTCGTATAGTACTGTGTCCGTAGTTTAAAAAATTGTAGGACTAAGTAGGTATTTAACTGTAATTAATAAAAATTATCCTTTTACATTTCCCATCACAATAGCTAGCTCTAAATATAAATATTTTAGCAATAATTGTTCATGGCTTATTAATAAGTATTTAAGTGAAGATTTTTTTACCGTATACCTAGTGAATTTTTTTTTACCTATATTACTGTAGATAAGACATATCACTATTTTTATTATTTGCAATAATAAGCAAAGCAAAATGTTAATTACTAGCTTCTGCTCGCGGCCCCACCCTCGTGGTAAGCTGGCTGCTTGCGGCTATTCCTCCGTCATATTCCCGCTTATAGATAATGTCGATGATGTTATACACTATCCAATATAGCCTAATAAATAAACTAACCAACACAAAAATATTTGTACCTGCTATGATTTGCTTAAAAAAAATTAAATTAAACCGTCCACTAATTGAGATAGCGTCATATTACTCGTATACCTTTTAATTAGCCCCCAGGTATGGTTATGCTCAAGATTTTCAAACCTTTTTTCTAAAATATTATTTCAGACTGCCTCGTGAAGAAAGCATGAGAAGAAAGTGGCTAGACGTCATTCCAAATCCAACAAATATAAAAAGTTATGCCGTCATCTGCAGTCATCACTTCAGGCCACAAGATATATGATAAAACATAGTTCAGCTTCAAAACTGAAATCAGATGCTGTTCCAACTATTTTTTCAACGGTGAGTAATGAATAGTAAAGACATTGTATCTATACTAATAATATAAAAGTGGAGAGTTTGTTTTTTGAACGCACTAATCTCAGGAACTACTGGACCGATTTGAAAAATTCTTTTTTTCATTCACACATTCACGTTGATCACCCCACATCAACCTTTTAAGTCAAAGTGTTTCAGAACTTTTTATTAGTGGTAGTGGTGTTTTTTATAGTACAAATATAAATACTAAGCCTTTTTCATTTACAGATTGATTCGCAAGACAAAAAAATAAATATTGTAACCAATATAGTTGTCCAAGCTGCCAGTACACCGATAGTAAATCAGGAAGTGGTGATTAATGAGAAAACTGTAAATATTATCGTAATAAATTTGAAATAAGCTCTATGCCCAGCACTTCAATGGAACCTCCTATGAAGAAACTGCGATGTGCATCTAAAGAAATTGACGTTTTAAAACGAGAAGTCTGGGTGCTGTGCAAAAAAAAATATCCGAAAAATTAAGTTTCAAACATTGTTTTACTGCCTTGTTTATTAAACAAGGCAGAGGGGCTACAAGTGCGCTGCCGGCCTTGGAGGGAAGGGTTTTGGGGGATAGAGGGAAGGGAGTAGGGAGGGGTTGAGCCTCCGGTACCCTCACTCACACGACGAAACACAACGCAAGCGTTGCTTCACGTCGGTTTTCTGTGAGGCCGTGGTATCACTCCGGTCGAGCTGGCCCATTCATGCCGAAGCGTGGCTCTCCCACGGTTATATTATTTGTTTTGCAAAACGTTTATATTTCTCTAAGAAAGTATTTTGATCCCCCGCCTCCAGTCCAATCATTTCACTGTGAAGATTCACACGAAATGCAGTTTATTAAAAGTATAGCGTCTCATTATCTTACCGCACGTTTGATAAGCCACGGTAAAACACAAACATTGAAAATTTTAGGTCACAAAACGACGTTACGACAAAAATTGCATAAAACAGTTCTTTTTAGCAATGTGTGAATATGGTGAGTTCAAATTTGAAATAAATGATTCAATTTTTTTTTCATACTGAATTTTATTTAATCTTATGCTTATATCACAACTGGTTGGTGCCCGTGGCTAGCCATCATTCATGACCTAAATCAGCTCGTTCTAAAGTAAAAGTAACCTAAATTACCCCTTATTCATTTTATTTTATAATTAGATTTAGATGAAATCGAGTTACATTCTCGTACATACATGGTCTATGCTATCAAAACATGATCCAAACTATCAAGTACTTTATATTGTTTGGCATCCTAAATCTATGGCCATCCTAGTGTAAGGGACACAGGGCTCTCGCCAAGCTATCTCACTCGGACCGCGTTTCGGTGAACAGTGCACATTCCAGTTTAGGTATAAGTTCCTTGGTGTTAGCTGACTTATAACAGGATACTTTTTATATATAAGATAATAATAATAAGATACTTTTTATAGCTCTAAACATTTCCCTGGGGTCCATGCGGGCGAAGCCGCTGGTGAAAGGTAGTAGTAACATAAGGTCGTTTTCAGATTCATATTACAGTAAGAAATTACAAAACAACAAAATTGTTCATTGAGTTTGACTTGTATATTCTACATCTATTGATTCTGTATTTTGTTTTCATTGTAAATTTTTTAGTTTTAATTTCACTGCATTTAATGGCCCCACTAGTTACAAAGACTGGGGGAATTTGTCAAAAAATATAGAACGACATGAAAATAGTTCAGGGCACATGTTCTTTTAAAAAATATGGACAGCATTAACAGTAGATTCGGTAAATCAAACTTAAAATGGAATGCGAGAAAAAGAGGTGAACGGCAGTTTTGGAAAGGATAATCGAAATTATAAAATTTTGGCAGGTCAAAATATAGCATTTAGAGGCACAACTGAGAAGTTTTAAGACCCAAATAATGGTAATTTTTTAAAGTTGGAAGAGAGTATATCTAATTTTGATAGAATCCTTTCAGAACACATTGCTCAAATTCAAAGAGCTCAGCATTGCATGCAACATTATCTTGGTCATAACATTCAAAATGAATAAATTAGTATAATTTCTGAAAAAAAAAAAAAAAACTACTATGTTAGTCTTTTGAATGCACTAACCCGCAGTTAATTTTTATAATTGGTATCGTTTCCTTTAGCCTAGGGTCGCCTGGTAGAGATTGCTACCTTAGGAATAAGGCCGTCATTTGTTATACTGTATCTATTTTTCCTCTGTATTTCAAAGTGCAATAAAGAGTATTCAATCAATCAATACTACTCTGTGATTCTAGATTGCACACCTGATATTACACATCAAGAACAATTTACTATTATCGTGAGGTTTATTTATTTTTAAAACCTTTGCTCGTAAAGCTGATGTAATTCCACCGGTTTAAATATGTAAAACGGGTCATAAAAGACGCGTGTGTTACAAAAGCAAATAGTTAAGTTATAGTCCATACAAATTCCATAACAGTATTATTTGCCATTTCACGCGCTGTTGCTATTCAAATTTCGAACTAATCGCCGTGCGGCGCCAGTCAGTAGGCAACGCTAGCGCGCTGGTAAAATGGCGGGAAAGTAACAGTGTACATTCACAGATTGAGTTTATTTAATGATTTTTGACGTGGATACGTCTATGTTTTCGTTCTACAGGGGGGGTCATTCTGTGAGCAGGAGTATATGCACTAACGCCATCTATTGGCGTATAAGTGAACTATGCTTGCTCTGCAGGGGGAGGGGCATTCTGTCAGCAGGAGTACATGCACTAACGCCATCTGTTGGCGCTAGTGAATACTTTTTTCATTCAACAAATGAACGCAACGAATATTTATTTGTTTAGTGTTTAGTGTCTTCAACTTGTTTATTTTATTTTTTTTAATTATTCATTTATAAATGCAATTATGCCAAAACGTTGCATAATTCCGGGTTGTTTTTTATCAATTACATACGATTACATCAATATTCATACATAGACGTACTCACGCATAAAATATGGCTGTATCAATGATACAGCATACCAGGGTTTTTTTTCTGTTTCCTCGCCATTGTGTTAAAAATCGTCGTACGATATACGTGCGTATTGGTTATAACCAGTGGTCGGAATTAGGTAGAGTTATTCATGTACTTACACTGATTTCATACAGCGAAAGAATAAAGTGGATATGCCTCAAATCCCAAGATTAATTTTAACAGGAAAGCAGATTGTTTTTTTTAATAAAAAGTTATTTACTTTTACACAATTTAAACTACTGCACGCACGACGTTGCCAAATTTACATCAATGACATCGGCTGGCCAAAGAATTAGAAATTATCCATTAGAAATCCCGGGAAGGTCCACATTAATATCAACATTTCGATGCAAGTACATAAATAAGTCTACCTAATTCCGACCTCTGGTTATAACGCACTAATATCGTAATGTACTATTTAAATACATCGACAAAACGCGCTAAGGTACGAAAATATTTTTTAGGATTTTTTTACCTGTAAATGATATTACCGGACAAGGGTTGGCAACTTATTTGTTATAATTCTTAAATCATTCAATATTCAATTAGATGATTTGCGAGGCCAAGTATATGATAATGGGGCCAATATGCCTCCATAAAAATATTGGACATGAATCGTCGTGCTTTTTACGTACCCTGTGCTGCTCACCCCCTTAATTTAGTAGTAAATAACACCGCTAAAAGCCCATTGGAAATGTGCAGGTCAAATAAAGAAAAATCAATTTGAAAGATAGATATTATAAGAAACACAAACCAATGTCATATTTATTGAATTTGATCAATTTTGCATTCACAATGCACTTATTGATTTTTGGTACTCAATTTACTTTTATGACGTCATAAAGAAATTTGAATGAATATCGCATTATGCGAAAATTACTAGTGACATCTAGTTTACTATCGAGAACAATTTTTTTTAAATACTTCAATATTCGTAGACTTTTGTGATATCCATGCTGGCAGCACTACGTCCAGCTGATATTGACAATTTTGACAGCTACGTCGTGACATTGGCTAAGTCGTGTAAACTCAAATAGGCCATGAATAAAAAAGAAGAAGAAATATGTGTTAAAATGGTAAACGATAAAATATTTTGTATTTAGAAAGTTAATATCAAATAACCCTTACAGTTCAATGTTAGTTATCAAATTCCTTATTCATTGAATTAAGTCTTTCCAATAAATTACTAGAGATGTTAAAAACTAGTTATGTTGTTGTTATTAATATCTTTTTAACTTATTTCACTGAGAAGATATAGATATTGTATATAGTTCGTTTTTTATCATTTCATCATAACTGGTTCCTTCATAGTTTAAGTGATGTAAATAGGAACTTGGAAAAAAATTCAATATTTTTTTTTACAGTAATCAACATGCATACTTTGGATAAAATTGTGTTTTCCCTCTACTTGTTCTTATTGTACATTAAATCATGTAATACACTTAGAGAATATAAAAAAGAAGATATTTTAAAGTTAAGGTAAGAAAACAACATATTGTTAAATTCTGCTTAAAACATTATTATTTAATTGTTGTATAGTATTACTTTTAAGTTTGCTTTATTGACAGAGGAATAAACATTTAATAACTGGCATATACTTAATTATAACTTAATTAACTGTCTTTCATGTTTTATCTATTTTATATTTACTCTAAACTATTATCAACTTAAAAATTATAATAAAAAAAATGTCTAACATACTACTCACAATTTGACTCATTTTTATTTGATATATTAATATATTATTTTCTATTGAATGTAGAATCAAGAAACATTGTCAATGGTTTATTTTTGTCCCAATATAGATTTATTAAGTCGGAACCACCTTCCCATCAACGGAGGAAGGAGGCGGTGAATCCTTCATTGGATACCAACACAGCCGGCTGTGAGGGTTATGTCAGACTCCTACTGACTAAACACCGCCTTGGACTACTGGTTACATACCCGGAGGCAACGAACCTTCAACCGGAGCGACCGCCCCCCCTCAACGGGGGGGGCGGCGCAGACGTCCCTAAACACTTACATGAATAGTGACGTCGAGATGTTAGCCGTTAACCCGGGGGGGCTCGGCACATCGGATTGAGGTACGTACAGCTGACTCCCTGAAGGGGAACGATCAGCCGGATCGGACGAGGGTGTGACCTGAAGGGTCGGCGTGTGGAGGGCAGGGAGGGGAGCATCGCATACCACCAGAAGGGTGCTATTAGATACCCGTAACAATTTGTGTGGCCTGCATCCTGAAGGGATGTCAGGTCGAGAGGGCAGAGAGGGTTGACCTGAAGGGTCAGTATGATGGGGGTGAAATGGCCTACTGGGTTTGGGAGACCTATCATGTTGTTAGTGCTTTGATAATGCACTTAGTAACGCTTCGTGTTCACACAGCGCCAGAAGGCGTTCCTGTGTGGACGAAGCGCGACGGAGCTTAGCTGCTAGGGTGGTGATTTCATCTATGTCGATTCCACGAATCAAGTTGAGGACTAGATTTATGTCATCGGCTATAGATGATGGAGCAGGAGCGGTTTTGGGAGGTGGGACGGAAGCCTTTGGTGGCTTCGTCTGGGAGGGTTTTGGAGGGGGACCCCATACCGGTTGTGAAGCCGGTTTGGGGGCGGAGTGGTTCGCCTTTGGTAAGGCGGGAAAATTCGCCGCAGTGGGCGGGGGGGGGGCTTTAGGCGCTTTGTTGACCACCGGGCCCTTAGGCCTCTTCTTAGAAGAGGGTTTGGGCTTCGGCGCTCGTGGGCAACCTTTATAGTTGGCAGTGTGGCCGATTTGGCCACACAGTACACAGGCCGGAGGGGTAAGAGTGTCTCGGGTTCGAGAGCACTCCTTTGTAGGATGTGACTCGAGGCACTTTACGCACCTCGGAGTCGCGGAGCAGTTAGCCGCCGCATGCCCGTAAAGTTGGCATCGGTGGCACTGTCCCGGAGTACCGCGTCGGTGAGGGGGTTCTACTTTAACCCCGGAAAGGCCGCAGACCCTAAGGTCTTTAGCTTTAAAAATGTCCCGGGCGTTGGGGACATTTGGAATGATGAGTAGAGCCAGCGGGAAAGGCCTGCCGGCTCTACTGTGCATCTTATGAACGGATTCTACAGGGAATCCCTGTTCATTGAGATCCTTATGGATCAGATCGGTGGAGAGTTCGTACGGAACATTTCTTAGAACCGCACGAACTTTGCGCTCCTCTGGGAGAGCGTAGGTGTGATAACCCACCTTGTGGTGGGTTAGAAGTCTAGTGAGGGCTCTATAGTCCTCGCTAGTGGGTGTTTCCACCCGGATAGCTACACCCATGTTTTTGGCATGGGTGTAGTTGATCTTATTTTGTGTGCAGAGATTCGAGACCTCTGCCCACCTTGATTTATCCCGTATAAATACGGGAGGCGGAGGTTTAGGTTTGCCCGGCTGCGGATTGCATTTATTATGCGGTCGCAGCGGGGTGCAGGAGGGAGTAATACTAGGAGTATTCTCCCGAGTGGCTTTCTTGCCGGTATTGCCTCTGGTAAGGTTAGGGCCGAGGGAGGTTTTCTCGGCGGTTTTGCTTACCGAGGACACCCCGTCCGATGTGCGGGGCTTTGGAGAGACGTTTTCCGTGGAAGCGTCCGCACTTGCTCTGGGAGAGCGTGGCTTACGACGCTTCTTACGGCTTCTAACCGTATGAAATGTGCCCGAGGATTCGTCGGAATCAGACGTCCTGAGAAGGTCGTCGTCCGACGGTGCAGAGGGGCAGGAGGGGGACCGCTGAGAAGCGGTCCTCTTTATGGATGTGCTTTCGCACTCCATGTCGGAGGTTGAGGGGACGGACGATGCCTGGGCGGCAGCCATGGTCAAGGTCAAGGCAATGACTCTTTGGTAGTCGCTATCAGGCATCATGCGCCGTATTTCGTCGAATAGGAGTTTATTTTTCTTTATTATGTCTGACATATCGGCAATGCAAACCGTTAGATGCAAAAGAGAGAGAGGAGTAGTTGTGTTTCACTCGCACTTCTCTCCGTCACACCTACCTTGGTAGGTTAGAGGGAGATAGGGCGAGTGTGCAAAAGACCTACCCCGCGCCGGAGCGAGGGGGGAAAAACGCGACGCGGAAAAGTGCGGCTATCCCTAATGGATATAGCGGCAAACCTTCACCCTTGGGACACGGCCCAAGTGCACTGGGATCGGGTCTTCGGTGTTGCTAAAGCCTGAAGGGCCTTAGCGAGCGCACCGGGATCGCTCAGTTGGCTTAGTTGCCACCGTTAGGTATCCACCAACTCAAGAACTTGAGAATGAGTCAAGTCCTGTTGGTTTGTGTTTTGAAAAAAACAAAATCAGCAGGGCCTGCGCTCGGGGTGTGCAGACGGCACGAGAGTACTCACAGTTTGGGTAGGAGAGAGTCGTGTACGCGCACGGGGGCGCGCAACTACTATAAAAAAATAATGTTTTACATATCGCTCACTGAATAGTACAGTGGCACAACTCAAAAACCATAATTTCAAGAAATGCTCTCTGAAGTTATGAAAATTTAATATATTTATAATTATGAAAATCAATTTTTTTAGCATAACAGTTAAATTGTTCGTATTATATTATTTCTATTAAGTTTCTTATTTTTTCTTTAAATTATCTATGGGATGCCATCACAATGTTTTGGCGTTTTCTCAAAATAATGGTTTTTGAGTTGTGCCACTGTACTATTCAGTGAGCGACATATTATTAAAATAATAATTAACTTCTCATGACTATGTGAAGCCTCCCCCCACCCTCTGCGGAGCCAAAGATGGATCTACCCTTGGTTCTCATAGAATGAATAATGTTCACTGAACTGTGGTTAATGACAGTCAGTATTTGTGTAAAATTGCTAGTGTGCCAAATTCTTCAATTGTAGTCCTGATAAAATAAATGAGCTTGATGTGTCTTGGTTAGGGCACTGGATCAATGAAATGGTTGTTAAGCAACTTTTGCAAGGGCTGGTCACATGATGAGTGATCATATTTTTTTATCTTAAGCTCGTCTCAAATTCAAAAGGCATGTTAATCCGTTGGTCTCAGCTGCATCTGCGGTCATTTATAATAATCCATACAGGGCTACCATGGTAAAGCATGATCTATTCTTCCTATTCGATTTGATTCAATTTCATCCATAGGGAATGCCTGAACCCCAGCAGTGGTGAGGTCTTTATATTAGGTGATGATGATGATGATTACACAAAATAACAACTATTAATTTCAGAGAGGAGGTTCGTGAAATGTTTCAACATGCTTATGACAGTTACCTGCATTATGCTTATCCCTATGATGAGCTGAGGCCACTCAGTTGTGATGGAGTGGATACTTGGGGGAGCTATTCACTAACCCTCATTGATGCCCTCGACACCTTAGCTATTATGGGGAACTACACAGAATTCAACAGGGTTGTTGAAATTGTACTTCAAAAAAAAGACTTTGATGCTGACATAAATGTTTCAGTATTTGAAACCAATATCAGAATAATTGGTGGTCTGCTTAGTGCACATCTCTTGTCCTATAAGTAAGTATTTAATTTAATAAACATAAAAAAAAATTATTTCAACTTAAGAATTGCAGTATTTAATTATAAAAGTGGTTCAATTACTGCATGTATATAAAATCAGTTTTATAAATAATTAACACTATGATTTCGTTTTATACTATGTTTATAATTATATGTTTAGTAACTAATAAGAATCTGACAATACTGGTGTAAACATAAAACGAAAATAAATATGTAATATTTTTTTTCTTGTAGTGCTTAACCAGTAATCACATTTTTATGGCTTATATATTTATGATATTGCTTATATTAATTATGTAAAAACAAATACTTTGTACTCGTTGTCACGTGACCGGGCCTTGTGGATACCATAGTATTTTTAGGAATAACATTAGATTCTAAACTACAGTGGAGACCACATATTGATAGATTGTCAAGTAGACTTAGCTCTGCAGCATATGCCGTAATGAAGATACGTAGGTTAACTGACATAGACACTGCCAGATTAGTATACTTCAGTTACTTTCATTGTGTGATGTCGTACGGAATCCTATTGTGGGGAAATGCTGCTGACATACAAACAATTTTTGTGCTTCAGAAAAGAGCAATTTGATCAATTAATAATCTTAGGATTAGGGACTCTTTAAGGGAGAAATTTAAGGAAATAGACATTATGACTGTTGCTTCTCAATACATATACGAGAACTTAATGTACGTTCGTAAAAATATTAGTTTGTTTTCTATAAAAAGTGATGTACACAATTTTATTACAAGAAATAAAAATAAATTAATGGTGCCTGTCACTAGACTGCAAAAAGTTAATAACTCGTTTAAGGGTCTTTGTGTGTGCTTCTACAATAAGGTCCCAAGCAAAATACAACAATTAGATATCATGCAGTTTAAATCTACTATTAAAAAATACTTATAAAAAAAGCTTATTATAAGGTATCCGATTAGGTATATATAGATAAGAATGCTTGGATTTGAGATGATCCAGCAACTGGATGGGTGATTACTTCTAAACTCATTATCTTGTTTCCATTATTATTAAATTATGTTATCATTATATTATAAGACCATAGTTTTTTTATCTTTGTTTATAATATATTGATCTGGTAATGACATGGTTTTTGTAAATGTCATTACTCTTACTAGAGCTGGTGAGTTTCTTGCTCGTTCTTCTTATCAGCCAAAAGACGTCCTGAACGAGTGGTAGGGAAAAAAATGTTGGACGATTCAAAAGTACTTTTAAGAAGTCTATTTGAATAAAGATTATTTTGACTTTTTTTTTGACCGCAAATAGCGCGCGTCACGTCACGCCTCTATTACTATATGAGAACTTATAGCAACACCATTATTAAAGGAATGTTACATTTTTTTTAGATATGTTTCATGTATATCTCTAGAACAAAAATATAAAAACTTGTCTACACCCCTATTACAGAACTGGAATGAAGTTAGAACCAGGCTGGCCGTGCAATGGTCCACTACTACGTTTAGCTGAAGATGTGGCGCAAAGGCTTATTGCAGCATTTGACACCACAACTGGCATGCCTTATGGAACAATCAATCTAAGGTCAGGTGTCCCACCAGGAGAGACAAGTGTAACTTGCACTGCAGGTGTTGGGACATTCATCATTGAATTTGGAACACTTAGCCGCCTAACTGGTGATCCCTTATTTGAAGAGGTAATGTGTAATCTAACAATCGTAATAATGTTTGTTTAAATTTTTTCTATGTTGCCATGTTAATAAAATCTATATTCATATTGAACCGAAACTACATACACTATAGTTTTTAGAATATTAATTGATTCTTATAATATATGTTATCCATTTGTATATTTTTAGGTGGCTTATAATGCTCTGAAAGCATTATATCATCATAGATCTCCTATAGGTTTACTAGGCAACCACATAGATGTGATGACAGGACGTTGGACGGCGCAAGACGCCGGGATCGGCGGCGGTGTCGATTCATACTATGAATATTTAGTGAAAGGTCAATATGATTTTCGATAAAACTCACATTGTTTTCAGGCCAGGATTCTTTTTCCGACTGGAACAGACACTTCATATTTGCATTTATATCCACCCCCCTCGCCCTGCGCACTTATTTTTCTATTACCATGTTTATGCAATGTATTAAAATATGTCGTCTCATCGTTGCCTATGTATATTTATTTACTTTAAAAGATATTTTTTGTTTTTATGTACTATATTATAATATAATGATGATCTTATCGACCCTTAACACTGGCGCCCAAGGCAAGTGCCCCCACTTGGCCCACTTAAATACGGCCCTGATTGTATAATAACAACGATTTCTAAATATCACATTTTATATATGCGCAACGTCATCTACCTCTATAAATGGAAGTAAGATATTCATGTTTTTATCCAAAAAAATTAAAACTCCATTTAAGATGTTTTAGGGTGAGAGGAGATTGGAAGATGTTTCATTTTTTCTTAATAGGAGGAGGAATAATAAGTAAAGATTATTTAGAATGTCAAGGATAAAATAACAAAAAAATATTTAATAATTGTTAAATGGGGGGACAGGTCAGGCGATTCTTACATTTTTTACATAGACACACTGCCTAAGTGGGTGAAAAAGTGGCAAAATCTTCTTACGTAATAAATATAACCTAAACAGAAAGTTGAAAAGTACACTAATATTATTTATATTTTGCCATGATTTTTATGTCACCTTGTGTTGTTTACAGGTTCTATATTACTAGAGAAGCCAGAGCTCATGTCAATGTTTGTGGAAGCGAGGCAGGCTATCGACAAATATCTGAAGAAGGATGACTGGTTTGTGTGGGCAACTATGCTCCGTGGTCATGTTACTCTGCCAGTGTTTCAGTCCCTGGAATCCTACTGGCCTGGCCTGCTTAGTTTGATAGGTAGGTAACTTGCCGTTCCAAACTTCAGACTTAAACAAACAATGGTATCGTATTTCTAAGCACATATTTCTTTGTTTAATAAAATTCCACAAAATGTAATTCTACTACCAGTAAATAAATTATAAGTAACATCAAAAATGTTCTTATGAGTAAAGATTATGATAATTTGTTAGAACTGGTTGTTAATAAAAAAAGGCATAAAAACCACTTAAGTGCATCTCTTTCTTTTTATATTAGGTGAAAGTGATACTGCTATGCGTATAATCCACAATTACCACAGTATATGGAAACAGTATGGATTCACACCCGAGGTTTACAACTTGGGTACGGGCGAAGCGTCATCTTCTAGAGAGAGCTATCCGCTGCGACCGGAGTTAATAGAATCTATAATGTACCTTTATCGGGAAACCAGAGATCCAATACTGTTGCAAATGGGCGAAGATATACTGAGAAGTATTCAACATAGCGCGAAAACGCACTGCGGATATGCTACAGTAAGTACAATAGACTAGTTGACTACTTTTATTATTATATAAATAAATAGTCCATTTATATCTGAGAAATAATATAAAAGCGTAAAAGAGCATGTCCAGAGATATGCTGTTATATTTGTGAAACTGTTGCTAGTTGGCTGAAAACGCTCATTACAAATTCAAATCATGAAGTGACGTCACGCCTTGTGACGGTAGCGAATTTTGTAAAATATTTATAAGATAAAATGGTTAATTTTTTTCTGAACATATAACAGAATCGTGTATTTTGACAACCATATTACCCCCATATTAATCTACATTTCATTTGACATCATCAACATTATTGGCCTATTGGTGTCCCTACTGCTGAGGTACAGAGCTTCCCTATGAATAGAATCGATTAAAATCGAATGGGGAGAACGTCTGCATCGCACACCGAACGCACTAACTTCTGAACCATCAAAGTCCTATTCAATTCCAAATACATCAGGGCGATTCTGTAAAAGTAAGAAACCGAATTCGGAATCACGTCATTTAATAAAAAAAAATCTATTAATTCCATTATTGGTATAAAAATACAACACAAAACTGATTGATTATACCTACGTGTCTCAGATACTCTATTCCTATGTCATTAAGAAACTCACTTCACTTATGCCACGAAACGTTATTACCATTTCGATATTGAGCGGGTGCCGCTTTTTGAAGTCACCCTAGTGAATTTCAATTCGGGCTTGGATTTTCACAGAATCGCAGGTCAGATAAAAAATTATTGATTTACTGAATATTATTACTTATCTGAACAATTTTGCATTCACAATTTTATATTAATCTTCGAAAAATGGGACTGGTCAAAAGTTTGTATGGGCACTTTGGCTTTGAGTGGACATTATCTATAGTTATAAAAAACGTTATTTTTTAATATTTCATGTCTTAAGGAAGTTAACTATTGTAATATTTTCATGGGAAAGTTTAACATTGTAAATATATAAGCATATGTAGTATTCCATAAACGATGTAACGATAGTACTTTTTTTGTAATACACTTTAATTACCTTATCATCATATTAATTTATTTATGTTAGAAATAACAAACAGAGATGGTTAAATAAAAAAATTGTAGATTTACACATATTTACCTTTAATTTGAAAATACAATTGTACAAGCAAAAGACAGTAAATACACTTATTTATAAGAATACACTTTCCAAAATCATTTAATAAATAAATTACACTGCTCATACAGTTTCTCTTCAGCTGGAGGCTAGCATTCGGGCAGTCAACGAATTATGAGAAACAAATTCCACATTTAGTAATTCACAAGCTGCTACTAATAGTTTTGTTCATGTTGAACGAGGTATATTTAATAAAGTTGATATTCTCTCATCACTATCCCCAGTTCATAGTTTAATTAAATAAGCAAACAAGCCCTAACTCCCCAATACACATCTCAGATAACCCAGGAAGGAATTTGATTTTAACTGAAGTTTAGACAGACCTATCCAAAAGTGCACAATGTCTTCAGGCATTCCTTCAATGTTGTTAAAATCCATTGTATGATTTCTTTCTTTAACAAATAATGCAAAAGCTTGTATATGTTCTGTAGTAAATGTATGAATTAGTTGCATGATAGACAACCATTCAGTCCAATTATTATAATATAAATGAGAACTACACAGCCTACTGGTTTTTGGTACATAAAAGTTAAAATCAACAAACAATTTTATCCAAAGCCATGTGGGAACTGTCAGTCGCTGTGGTGAGTCACAATCTGGAACACTACAATATGCTTGTGAATCAGGTACTCTTTTAGAATCCGGTAATGGTCTGTGTAGGTTCTGGAATATTAGAAGGAACTGTTACTCTATCTGCTCACTGCCAACAAATGACAGATGCTATCAGATCCATGCACCTAAAAGAGAATAATATATTATTAAATTATTTGTTAACAAAATGTTACTTAAACAATATGGCAGCGATATATTAATGTTATACTTTTCATAAAGGAAGCTTAATTGTAGTAAAGTAATCATAATAAATAAAAATAACTATAATCCTACCAGTCGTGGGGATTTCCAATCAATAATTACATTTCTAATGTGTGTTCCTCTGTCGGATATTGTTTGCAGTAGTTGTGATCTAGTATTTAATATAGATCTTCCACAATTTATACAAAGCTGCCGACGATGTCCACTACTTGTGCTTGGTTCGGTGTCCAGAGGTATAGCCGGGTCATAATTTCGAGAGGTATCGGAGTCCATTATCAATGTAAATCGAGTTCACGGAAATAAATTGGTCTTCTTCTTCTTGATAGAAAGTAACAACAAAATCAAAACATAACCTAGCCGAATAAGAATTATCACTCAAACGTCTTTGTTGACAAAAGTGAAATGGTGTTGCCATATAAAAATCTTTTATCGATGAAAAGTAATCGATTGATTTGTAAATGAACTTATATATCTAACCGAAAAGGATTATTTGTAACGTTTTTAATATTTTGATACATGATATTGCAAAAGATTACCTACTATATATGCATTAATATATATATAACTTTAATTACATTCATTTTAATTAAAGTTAAAACTAATCGATTAATCGATACTATTAGTAATAGTACTTCAATAACATTTATTGATATGGAAACACAGTGCAACATGTCAACAAAACATATCCGAATCCAAAAAATACTTTTAAAAATGATATTTTTAATGTTAAGTTTCCCATGACGAGAGTATTAAAAATATTTTTTTCAGTTTTAATAATATTTTACTGTTTACATAGTTTTTACTAATTATTTTAAGCACTTTTCTTTCTTAATTAGTTCCATGGTCCAACCTTCTGTTCTGTAAGCTGGTTCATCGGGTGCAATTTGTATATGTCCCTCAGCAACATTCTTTTTCATGACCTATTATATATAATTAGTTTTATTAAATGTGTAAATAAAGTTCAGTATTAACTTTTAATTTTCAGATCAAAGACGTGCGTGATCACCGCAAAGAAGATCGTATGGAATCATTCTTCTTGGCGGAAACTACAAAATACTTGTACCTCTTGTTTGATCCCGATAATTTCATTCATAACCCGGGCGTGCACGGAACCGTTATAGACACGCCCAATGGCGCCTGCATTGTCGACGTTGGTGGATATATATTCAATACAGAAGCACATCCTATAGACCCTACTATGTTATATTGCTGTCATGAAGGGAGGCAAGGGTGAGTGATTAGAAATTCTTCTTCCTCTTTACTACTTTTTACTTCGTTTTTTTGTTTGTTAGACATATCATTTTTGTTGAAATGTCACTTTCAAACGTTTCTGTGAGCTGTTCATTGTTAAAAATAAAGTATATAATCCAAATATGCCTCATATGTTATTTGATTGAGAGGGTTTATATGTTAAATAAATATAGTTTAATAATTTGGAACTAGGACGTCTGGATAAATCAGGGACCGTCACTGTAAAATCGCCATAGTCATAATATTTACAACTCTATTATTGGTTTCCATTTGTTAAGACAATTATTTTCGATAAATGTCACTTATAATCAGTTCCAAATATTTCTGTGAACTACTTATCGATAAAAAAGTATATATGTTATTTAATTGTAAGAAGGTTTATATGTTTAATAAATATAGATTAATAATTAAGAAATGGGACTTCTTGCTCAATCAGGGGCCGACACTGTAAAATAATGTTCACTGTCCATTATTATTTTTTAATGACTTCCCCTCATCTGTTGTCCATCAAATTCGTGTATTAACCAGGAAATACGTTCAAAATTATCGAAAAAATGTACTTTCCGTTAAGGTTGGTTTGGCGATACCTATGCCAATATTTTTGACGACTATTTTAAAATTCTCTTTTACATTAATTTGTTGAAATATCTAAAAAATAGCACATTAAACAAACCGATATCGGATCGGATACTCGATCCGGACTTCCACATATTTTCTGTAATTCAGGTGATCTTTTTTCAGGATCAACATTAGTGAAGTACATCGAATATATCAAATCCTAGAAGAAGAAGACAACATACAAATAATGACTATGATTGATTCAACAATGAACAAAAACAATACAAATGAAACACTAGGCCAAATTGAAGAGAAAATAGAAGAAATCAACGATGCAACAGTTGAAAACGTTGTAGACGAAAATAAGATTGACCAAAACCAAGTGCTCATAAAAACAGAGACTAGGACGGGTTATGTCAACATCGATGGGACAGAAAGGGAGAAAATAAAAAATAATGATTCTACATTAAGAGATATTGTGAAAGAACGTATCACCAATTATTATAACAAGAGTGAAATAAATACAGATGAAAAGAAAGAAGAGTCAGATAATAAAACAGAACCCAATACCACCGTTGAAGTTGATGACATAATTATCGCAGAAAAACCGCAGGATACTTTACAGCCTCCGAGTGTTACTAAAGCAAAAGAGGCCTACAAATTGCTGCCAAAAGTGATACAAGAATTCCTGAATAACGATTGGAAAGCTAAGTCAAAATGTGAACCTCAGCACATGTTAGAAAGAATCCGAAAGGAAAATAGGTACCCGGGACACCCTGATTCTAACAAATATGAGTTGTTACTAACACCGGCTCCGTCATTTTTGCAAAGAATATCTCTGGCGGGCGAGTTTCTTAGCAAAAAGCAGTTACAAGTGTGAAATATATTTTAATTGTGTCCATGATATCAAATAAAAATACATATATAAGATCTCATGTCTTGCTTTGTATTTTCATGAATAGGTATGGTAACAAAAAAAAATCTTTTTGTGCGTCAGGCAAATTACAAAAAAATATTAATCACTTATTTTATTATTTTTTGCGTAGTCGATAAATTACGTGGAAACGTTGAGTTGTAATATCGCATGTCGTCACACCTTTGTATATTTTCGACATAGTTAAGACGTAGTGAGCGTGGAGTGGGGACTCTTCACCTTTTCTAAGTTGTTTCATGTTAACTTGAATAAAAAAAATGGGTATCTATTATTTTTCTATTATCTTACTGACGAGCTAAAGAGTTTTTTTTTCACCCTGATATTATTCCTACTGCCGACTCCGGCTGTATGAATAATTGCATTTCTAACTGATCAGGAAGGCCGAAGTTTCTTACCTAGTCATCAGTAAAAACTATTATATGAGTAATAAAGTCGAAATCGACATGACTATGTACGAAAAAAATGTATTATAAACTGGTATTAATTATGCTATTTATTATGTCAATGTATTTGCCTCATAAAGTTACAATAAAGACTAAATTAAGAATTTTGTTTGTTCATGTTTCTATTATTGTAGACATACTTGATACTTGGGAAATATTTGAAATACACAGTTATTAAACTGTTGTGACATGTAAATTTTTGCGATAAGATGAAATCTATAATGAATAATAGTTACACATTTGTAAGAAATATCACAATTAGTTTTTTTTTATTCATCTAGAACACCAATTATACTTAATGCACATTTTCTAGTTATCCATTTAATTTGTCGCTTTTGGTTTGGGCTTGAGTTTTCTTGTTTGTCCTTCTTTCTACAATCTTTGAATCTATTTTTATTATCTTTGAAAAAAAATATAGTCACGCACGTAAATTCATTTTGACACTTCATTTTAGAAGTTTATGACAGACTTCAACATGAAAGCGTAATCAAAATGTAGTAAATTTTTTGTGCGAATTTATGTAATACAAAATATATAAACATAAAAATGCTGCCTGACCTTCTTCTGGATGTTAGTGGATCACCAGTTTTTGATGGTGGTATCCATAGAGCAGAGTGCTCGGTGCTTGAAGTTGTGTTTATATCATGACCGATTTGAAAACAACTCCATCTGAAGAAAATACATTATCCTCTAAAGGCTATAAATTGGCGAAATTTTTGGGAGAAGGAGCTTACGCTAAGGTACCTAGGTAATTTAAAAAATGAAATTACAACAGGATGCGGGATACCTGGTACAAGTCACATCATTTATTTTAAAATTGAATTTATCCTGCAGGTTTATTTAGCTGAATATGTAGGAAAAGAAGCAGCTCAAAAAACAATTCTCGCATGCAAGATAATAGAAACATCGAAAGCACCTAAGGATTTTGTTGTAAAATTTTTACCACGCGAAATAGATGTCTTAATACGACTAAGCCACCCTCACCTAGTGCATACGCATAGTATATTTCAGAGAAAAAGTAAATACTACATATTTATGAGATTTGCAGAAAATGGTGACTTACTGGGGTACATTTTGAAGAACGGTTGTGTGTCAGAAAACCAGTCTAGAGTGTGGATGAGACAATTAGCCCTGGGTTTGCAATACCTTCACGAATTGGAGGTTGCACATCGTGATATCAAATGTGAGAACGTATTACTTACAGCTAATTACAATGTTAAACTAGCAGACTTTGGGTTTACGAGGTCTTGTTTAGATGAAAACGACCAGCCAGCTTGGAGCGACACCTACTGCGGTTCTATGTCCTATGCTGCACCTGAAATTCTTCGAGGCAAACCATATCAGCCAAAACCTACTGATCTCTGGTCTTTGGGAGTAGTGTTGTTTGTGATGCTCAATAAATCAATGCCATTTGATGATACACGTATGCGTAAACTTTATGAACAGCAAATGGGCAAGAAGTATCGGTTCAGATCGCGTGTCGCTAGCATTCTATCACTGGAGTGCAAAACGGTGGTGAAACACTTACTGGAACCTGATCCAGGGTTAAGATACAATGCAAGTCAGATTTTGAGTTCTGAATGGATTGCTATGGACAGTAGATTAACTAGTAAGTTTATTTCATTATAAATGCTTGCTTTAAAAACCTTTACTCGGAGATTTGTAATAGTGCATATTGCGTTGACAATAGAGCTTCGATTTCATATGTGTGAGTATAATTTTATTAGCATATTTTTGTGTAGCTTTAAATGCAGTAGAAGCCTCTGCGCTGAAAAAAGCGAAAGAAGAACGTCGGAGGGCATCTGATTCCCACCGGAATCCGCCTAACAGACAAGGTGATATTTATGAAGGACCAATTAGAATTTCGGCGGTCAAAGTAAGTAATTTGATAGTATTGTTAAATTGTTCTGCTTGTTTATAATAATATATCAAACATTATTTTATCACAGCCTAGTGAAATGCTAAAATCTCTTGCAACCATATCTGCGAAACAAAAGAATCCGGATTAAATGGATAGTAAGGCTAAGGTAAGCTACTTCCTATCATTAAGATTTTATATAATACTTTTGTAAAATTATTTATTATAGAATAATTGCAGTTTCATATCGACGAAGACTTAAAATTAACCGGATCGGAACAATTGACATTAGCAACGCGCGGTTATAAAATTATCAAAAAAATAAATGAAGGTTCATATGCGAAGGTAAGATACCTACCAAATAACCATTAGAATCGATTACTGTGACTATGGATAACAATTTATTCAAAGCAGATTGAGAACTTGGTAACTAAAAATGCACGATCAAACTGATTGACATTATTTTCCTAAAAACAACCGTTCTGGCAGCACATGTGGATCACAAGCGATAATACCTACTACTAGTATCAATACATACCTACACGTAATGATACATTTCATATCCCGGCCATTTTCTTATATCACTGGAATGAATTTTAAATTATTAGTTTTAGCAAAAGATTTAAGTGCGAGATGATCTCGCGCTGAGGTTGATTAAAATTTTTCGTCTACAGTTTAATAATCTGTTTGCTTATAGGTATACCTTGCAGAATACAGAAATCCAAGTAAAAACGATAAGCTTTCTATATTGGCTTGCAAAGTTATTGATACTAATACGGCCCCCAAAGATTTCGTTAAAAAATTTTTGCCCAGAGAAATAGAAATGTTAATAAAACTCAATCATCCGCATTTGGTTCATACTCACAGCATATTTCAAAGGAGGTACAAGTATTTTATATTTATGCGATTTATGGAGCACGGAGATTTGTTGGAGTACATACTTCAAAAGGGTGCAGTACTAGAAGACCAAGCCAGGATATGGACGCGGCAATTAGCTCTTGCGATTCAATATATGCATGAACTAGAAATATCCCACAGGGATATAAAGTGCGAAAATGTCCTTCTAACAGCTAACCACAACGCGAAGTTATCAGATTTCGGTTTCGCCCGATATTGTGTCGATAAAAAAATGAATGACGTATACAGTGAAACGTTTTGTGGGTCTTTATCGTACACCGCTCCCGAAATATTACAGGGTGCTCCGTACCATCCAAAGCCGACAGACATTTGGTCGCTGGGCATAGTATTATACGTTATGATCAATAGAGCGATGCCATTCGAAGATAAACAGATTAAACCACTATACCAAGCACAAATGAGCAGAAATTGGAAGTTCCGTACGCGATACGTGGATTCGATTTCAGAAAGCTGCAAACGCTTAGTGACCGCAATGTTAGATCCGAACCATGTATCTAGAATCAAAATAGATAAAATAATAAATAGTGAATGGGTCGCTATGGACTCGAGGTTGTTAGGTAATTCGATCAGTAATTCTAATTTTAACCACGTAGTTGGGTATTGTAACGTTCATTGGGGTATTGGGTATTGTAATAGTTTTTGAATTTCAGAGTGGTCCCCGCAAGAAACGATGGCATATAAAAAGGCTCGAGATGAAAGAAGCCAGCTTGTAAAAAAGATAGAGAGCGATCCTGAAGAGCCCGCGAAAGAGACAGCTAGCCTCCCCGACAAAACCGTTATGGCAATCACGAATAATGGTTCATCCGCATCGTAAATGTGTGTTTTAATATTTATTTGAAACTCTTAGTCTATATATATATATATATATATATAGATGCTTATAACTGTTACCTATTTTATGAGTCATAAATTAAGTGACATGCTAATAAAATTTTCTCATTAATTAATATGGAATCTTGAATGGAGGCGATATTTTCTGCCATTGAAATAAATTGAGTATCCCCCAGTGTAGATCACAAGCTTTCCCTATGGATACAATTAAGACGAAAGAATAGGCCATAACCGACATTGCGAGTTAGTGGATGTTAAAGAAGCAAGTGCAGTTGGGGCCAACAGCAACTGCTCATTTGTGCTTCGGAACGTAACGCACCTCGAAGCACGAAGGTAATAATTTTTTGGTTACCCATCTTTTGATCGGCCTTTACGGAATTTGCTTAATCTCCGCATTGTACGCGAACGTGCTTACCATTGTGCCAGCGAGCTCCTCAAAATTCAACCGAATGAAATATGACAACCAATTGTTTTATTTAAAATCAAATTCTCATTTTGTAAATGTTAATAGTAGTAGACGTACGCTACTTACGGTCAGTTGCACAAACGTCCATTAAGGTTTATAAAGCCTTTAGGCTCTAATGAATGTCATAGTTGATCCGGTAATGTCGCTTTAAACTAATGGCAAATGGTTTTAATGGACATTTGTGTAACTGGCTGTTAGCCTATTAAAAATTGGCTAGATAAACAAGTTGGATTAGCGTACATAGGATCAGAATTCTAATGTCGATTCTTTCGTTTGCCTCCGTAATCATATCAACGTACGATTGACAAGAATTTCATCTTAAGTGAATGCCATGCCGCTATAAAGTATGGTCTTAGTCACATGGTGGGTAATCCCTCACAACCAACCACTTTGTTATCGAACTATATCAATGCTCTCTTATCTTTGGTGCCATGCAAGAATAATAATAAATCTATAAATATAGTCATTTCTAAAACTAGTAGGTGAAGAGAAAATCTATCTTCACAAATAATTTGCAATATAAATATTAGAAAACATCGCGTACATCAGATTCCAAATTATGTAGCTAAATTAACACTTGTATTATGGAAATCCTATAACCGGAGATACCACAATACCCAGACCCGAAACAATATAGAAAAGTTCTTTTTCTACGTTGATTCGACCGGGCATCGAACCCGGGATGACACACACCACAGAGGCGACACCCTGAAACCAAACTGCCAGCGACTCAGCTACAGAGGTCGTCATTAGGTTCATAGTCCGTTTGAAGTGATTATGCCATAGATTTTTACCAAATTGCGGAGTTCTGTTATCTTTGACATCTATACAGATATGTTGACAGTAATAAAAGAATTTTAAAGACCAGTGACAGATGCATAAATCATCTAAAACCAAACTAAATTATCAAGAAAAATGAACGTTAAATAACATATTTCAACAGATATTTTATTAGAAACCCTTCTTAAAACCAATTATGGTGCCTACGAAAGTTAAAATGAAATGAGACGGCAGCCAATAAAAGGACCACATGACTGAAAGAGTAGACCTCTGCATATCGCCATCAGATATTATGGTATTACAAGAGAAGGGTTTCATATTAGAGAAGAATATCGGCCAGGGATCCTATGCCAAGGTTCGTTGTCGAAAGTTATAAATTTCTATAGATGCATTGATATTCAAGTCTTAGAACGTTTTGAGGCAGCTATAATAATGATGGATATTCTTCAACTAGCTGTTAATTTTACCCGCGTTAATTATAGCCTATGTTATCCGCGTATGATATAGCTTCCCGTCGGTAAAATATTTTTTTATGATCGGATCAGTATTTCCGTTAATCATACCTTAAAAATAAACATAGTTAAAAACTTGAAATATAGCTTTAGACCCATCTGCAAAATAGACTGCAGTAGTTCAGAATATGCACGCCAAAATTGAATAATAATGGGCATGCTATTGTGTTATAATTAGGTGTTTTACATAGGTATCATGCTTTTGGTCTGGCCAGCGCCGATGAAGCTAGTCGTGTTGTGAATGGGCGGAGCAAGATTTTTCGTTATGAACTTCTTGCTTAACGTCTTACGTCGTCCAACCAACGTGTACTTACAGAGTATTTAATTTACAGGTTTATAAAGCGACCCATATGATTGACGAGACCCGACATTCAATTTTGGCGTGCAAGATAATTGATACGGCATTAGCTCCCCGAGATTACCTCACAAAGTTCCTGCCGCGTGAACTCGACGTGCTCATACGCATCAACCATCCCCACGTTGTTCACGTCTCTAACATATTTCAACGGCGAGCCAAGTACTTTATATTCTTACGTTTCGCAGAAAACGGGGATTTACTCGATTTTATAACACAAAATGGACCAATACCAGAAAACCAGTGCAGACTTTGGACAAGACAGATAATATCGGGGATTCAATACATTCATACGTTGAATATAGCACACAGAGATTTGAAATGTGAAAATATATTGATTACAGCAAATTACAATGTCAAAATAACCGACTTTGGTTTTGCACGTAACGTCCGCAATAGGGATCGTGATGTACTAAGCGAGACATACTGTGGCTCATTGTCATATGCAGCGCCAGAGGTGCTTAAGGGGGTGCCTTATCTTCCTAAACAGGCTGACATGTGGTCCATTGGAGTAATCCTTTATACGATGTTGAATAAAGCGTTACCGTTTAATGAGACCTCTGTGAAAAAGTTGTATGAGAAACAGGTGACTTCTTTCATGATTTCAATTTATCTAAATGAAACGCATAAAAAAGATACTTAGATATATCCGAGTATGTTTAAAAATCTGGTCATATTCAAACTAGCTACACACAAACGCAAACGTCCAATAAGGCCTAATGACGACTTTAAGCTCTAATGAATTTTCTTTTAAAAATTTGTATAAGTAATGTGGCATTAAACTAACGAATAATTTAATGGACAACTGTTTGTTTGCTTTCTATATTTTAAAGTAATTCGATTCGATCACCTGTTGATTTCTTCATATCTCAAGCTAGAAATTATTTGATGTTGGAAAATCTATTATTAAGGTAACGCGTAAATGGCGATTCCGCACTAATGTGGTGAACCAGCTGTCTACTGAATGTAAGCAGCAGGTGACGCTGCTGTTGGAGCCCGAAGCTAAATCACGCCCAACTGCTGGCGCCATCTTTAGCGGACCGTGGATCGGCATGGATCCCAGGCTCACCAGTTAGTATCCAATGTTCTTTGACGAACAATCTTTTTGTATTTTAAAAGATTTGTATCCAATTGCCTTTGAAAGGCTGTGTACAGTTAGTTTTACGTTAGGTAGGTTTATAGAAAAAATGTTTCGAGTTTAGGTACCTAGTTTAACTATTAGTATGATTAAATTTTTTTATTTTTACAGACAAATATCAAATGTTTGAACAAAATGCTCGATGATATATCAAATTGTGACTTTTTTTACACAAATATTTGCATATTTCGTAAGTCAAACAGACAACAAAATATGAAATTCAATAAAACCGTATAATGTGCTGCACGTAATTTGAACCAAAATGGCAGCTGCGCAGTAGCATATTTTCGTGCATGAATGGCACCGAAACCAGTGCCAATCGTAGAAGATTGCCGTTTTAGTTCAACTTACGTAGCATGCATAAAGACATAGGGTTTGTTTGCGCGGTCAAATCGCTACGACATAACGTGGTCGTATGGACCGGTCATTATAATACGTATAAATTCGAAATAACGTTGGCGAACTTATCGTACAGAATCTTTTTTGCTGCTATTAAAAGATAAATGCAAAAAGTATCATTTTATACAGTTGGAGACAAGAAGAATGATTAGTGACGTCTGTTACCTGTCTAATATCGTCTGCGGAAGGGTCGACTGTTCTGAATTACTATCTCTATTAAACTTTAAAACTAACCAGCTTCGATTAAGACCTTGACAGCCAGAACACGTTACAAAACAAACACTTTCGTGATACTTGCATGCAATACATTTAATTAACAACCTTATAATGTTGACTTGTTTGGTTCCAGCACCACATACATATGTTAAAAAATTATTGAGCCTCAGTTTCTTTGACGATAACAACGATCAATAGATGTGTTGGTTTTATTGCAGGAATGTTAAATGTTTACATTTTTCTTTTAAGTGGTCCTCTAGGTTTTTAACTCTAATTTACGATCTGTTTGTGGAGATTTGTAATTAGCATCGTAATAATTTACTATGTAACCTAATGTGAATATTTGTCTGTAAATCTTCGTAAAACAAATTAAAATAAATAATAAATTCCAAAGCAAGCAATTTCGATATCGAAAATCATATGATTAAGTAACTAGACCGACTGAAGTACTCGTATACTTAATGATGTACCCATATGCTTGCAGAATTAACATTTTTAGAAGAGTCGTTGTTGAAGCAAGCAGTTGAGGAGGTGCAAAAGAATGAAAGAAATTTCCAAGACGACAGTGAAACTGAAAGAATTGCTGAACTGAGAAGAAAAGGTCGAGCTAAAGGTATGTTCCGTTTTGCTTAGTGTACAAGCACATTCCCGACAAATGAGTTTAGACATGTTCCGTAACAGAGGTTGTGAAAAGATGGTAACGCAAAAAGAATTACTACAGGTATTAGTGGTCTTCATTAATTACTAGCTATTTAAATGAATACCAAGTAAATTACAGCCTATTCACCCGCGTATTATTTAGCGTGGAATTCACTAGACGGGTATGCCCGCGGGCAACTCTGCTCGAGTCTGCCAGACCTCGTTTATTATAAGGCGGGCAAGTCTGGCTAGTAGGCAGGCATGTCTGCAGACTTGCTCAGGGATGGGCATCCCCAGGCAGGTAATCGATTTATGAAATTTACCGCTTAAGTGGAATAATAGGGGTGTAGACAACTCTTTTATAAAAAAAAAATATATAATTAATATAAGTTAAAAGCTAAAAATAAATTTAATATTCATAATTTCCCGTGAATACGCTACTTCTATCTTGACATCCATATGACGTCACGACACTCAGAAGCAAATATCGTTCATGTATGCATAAAGTTGAATTCTCTATCTTCTGATATGTAAGTAAGAGAGTCGAGACGTCACGCGCTGTTTGCGGTCACGTGACAATGAGCATAAAATATTTGTTCTTTTTATGATTAATTTAAGCAATATTATAAATATAATAAGCATAAAAGTGTGAGACTCATTTGAGATTCCAAATCGAATCGTTATGATAGTAATATTTAAAAATAATTATAAACCTCTCAATTTTTATCCTGACTAAGATTCAATTACCTAATATGAAATAAGTAAGCTACATTTTAAGAAATATCATATCACTAGACACTTTAGTAAATGTTGGTTCAAAATTGGAAATGATTCTTTACAGATAATGTTTTAACGATTATAGTGATTGTAAAATACGGGTGTAGACAGTAAACGAAAATAAATACCTATTTTTTTTCAGGTAGTTTTTACCGATAATCACACTTTTATGCTTATTATATTTATAATATTATTAAAATTATTAATGAAAAAACAAATATTTAATATTTCGTGTAAAATCTTGAAAATTACATTTATTTTTATATTTAACTTATTATTATTACACATAACACATATAAAAAAATTGGTAAATATTATAAATATAATAAGCATAAAAGTGTGATTATCAGTAATGTATATTAATAAACACTACTAAATATATATATATATATATAATTTATTTTCGTTTAATGTCTAAACCCATATTTTTAAAAATCAGTCCAGTAGTTTTGGAACCTATTCAATGCAAACAAAATATCAAATCTTTCAATATCAATAGATAATAATAAACATCACAAAAGGAGGAGTTAAGAATTCTTTCCGTTTCGGGAATGATTCTTAGAATAGCACTAAAGTCAAGCGATAAATAATTTATTAATTATTGAAATATTTCTGAATAATCCCAAAAATATTGTTAAAATGATTTAATAACGTTTAGTTTGTTAATTTATTACATGAGTTTTTGGAAAAGAATCAATTTATATGTAAATATTGAGGTTTTTATTGAGATTTCCTTAAACATGTTGGTATTTAAGATATACATACTGTACCCTGAGATTTAATATAAACTATTAAAATAAACATAACGCTATGTTGTAAAATTTAAATATTTCTGTATTTAAAAGAAATATATATTATTAATTTTTGCAGAAGGCCTCAAGGTACTCAAGAATGTCGAAGCAAACTATCCCAAGTCACAACTTTTATTCGAAAACAAAGAATGAAACAATCATGTCAGTTCAGTATTTATTATCTTACTTTTTTATTTATAACTAAGTTATTGTAAAATCTATTTAATACATTATTGTACACATTGTTTTGTTATTTTTATTGTTACATTCAGCTGTGATAACTATCACACGCCAGTTGCTAAAAAAATTGAGGTTGTATATAGACAATAGGTAAGGTATTTTTTTTTCAGCTTGAGAAATTTATTAAGACTTAATTTTACAATGAAATGCATACATTAATATTATGGAAGACAAGGATCCTTTACTTAGGGTTTATTTGTCAACATTGGCACAGCGTATAAGGAACGGGATTCTATTTTATATTTAAAAACTATGCATAAGATTTTATCTAATATTTGTGCTAATTTGAGAGCACTCAAGAAGCATAAGGACCTGTGACATAAATGTTATATTCTTTTGTTCAAACAAAATTTCCAAAAAAGAAAATGTTAAGTACAATGCATTCATGGTTATTGTATTTAATTACAATACGTGTCGAATTTCATTTTATAAATCATATAAGGGCCCTTATGCACCTAAGACGCGGCATAAACTTGAAGTCTTGCACCTTTTGTGAATATGAATTTATGGATATGGATGATCTAAGTACTGTAATTCCATTATAAATGTGCGTTTCAAATGCTTAACTATGGGTCTGTTGTGGGTAGTTATGGTATGTAGTTTAGATTATTTAAAAGTCGTATTAATAATGCTAAATGTGTCTATATAGAAGTTTACTTACTCAGGTACACCCTTTATGGTACAATTTTGAATGTCATAATAATATTGATATTACACATAGCAACGAATGGCATAAACTTTCTTCTCAGATACCGTATGGCATACTCATATAGCACACATTCAAAATTCATAATTTTGAAAGACAGAGTGATGATTAAGATATGAAAACAAATAACAGAACTATCATCGTCAGAGTCTAGTCAAGGCATAAAAACAAAATATATCATGTTTTATGCCAAATAAATTTCGGAGCATTATAATTATACCAGATAAAGGGTATCCTATTTACGCATTATTAGAAACTATTCGCCCTTTAGAAGGTAAAAACACACATTATATCATTAAATTCTGATATATATAAATACACTCTCAAAACACTAACAGACAAATCATTCAACACACTTTGTTTTATATCCATATGAATACTATTCAATGGTACTTACTAAGTAATTCTTAATATTACAAATAAATGAAAAATATTGGTAGCATATCGAAATGAGAGACCACAGTTAGCGATATTGTCAACTATCAGTCATTTTTAAAAGCTACATATGAAATGATCTAAGTACTGTAATGTTTTTTTTTACTTCAATTCTTATTACTGTTCAAGAACAATTAAACATGCAATTGAAAATGGAAACGTTTTGGAATGTCTATTGTCCATTATTATAAATATGCAAACTCTATCAATTTCAAACACATTCTCTCAAATGAAACAGTTAAATTAATCTCGACCACTCAAAATATAGACATGGACTTTAGAAACTATAGTAAAATATAATTTAATATAGACGCTTTATAAATAAAACTCTTTAGATAATTCTTATTTATAAACTACTAACAAACAACATTTGTTTTTGGCAGTAAGACTCGAATTGTAGTAGTCAATATAAATTACATCTAAACGTTTCGTTAAATAAGCATTACATTTTAATTACTTTTCACAACTGTAAATTGTGCCGTTACACTAAAACTCAAGTTCTGCGGAAATTTAGCACCAACTTGGTTCCAATAAAGATTGTTTTTGCTTAATTTACATGATATTAATAATATTTACGTGCGATATATGAACGCTAAACATAAAATACTGATACAATTAGTAAAATCTGTATGACGTTATCATTTTATTAACACTTGTATAGATATTTTATTTACTGAGACCAGTTAAAATCTGCTTAAAGATCGCAACCCTGTTCATACAGAATTTTTTTTAAGTAACAGGTCAGTTTCTGGACTTTTACTTTACCTTATATTGGGACTATAACAGCCAGTTGTAGAAACGTCCATTAAATCTTTAATTAGTTTAAAGTGACATTATCCATATAATATTGACATTCATTAGAGATTAAAGACGTCATTAAACCTTAATGGACATTTGTGCAACCGAACGTAAGTCGATAAGTCGATTTTCGATATTAACATTTTAAGAGTTAAATTGTGGGATTTGACATTTTACTATTGCGAGTTTAACAATAAAAGCTAAACGGGATCGGAAGAATTCAACAACGATAAATCAAAGTTAAGAATCAACTAACAATTTAATCTATAATGTGATGTTGAAACACTAAAGTAAAAAATATATTACCTGTTTAAGTATGGATGTATACATCTCTGAAATTACTTTGCTGAAAAGTGCATAGGTGCAGGTGCTGAGCTTCGAAACGTAATGAAGCCACGAAGACACGCATGGGAGGGGCCCCAAAACCAAGGGGGGCAGGCCTCGAAGTCAGGAAGCGGGCCCCAGAGGTTAGTGAACACGAGTATCGTCATGCGGGTGATAAACACCCGACGCGACGCCCGCTGTTGCTGATTTTACTCTCATCGTCTGGTGACATAATTATTATTGTTATAAAGCAGCTTTTTTCTGTCATGACCAGCGGCAAGCCTACCGCGAGACTAACACCGATTTTTATATCGGATGCATGCAGTATCAAAATGTTTTCAATATTGTATTGTATACATTGTGTATGATCAATACATCAGGTTGAATCAAATGCACTCAGCTTTCAATACTGTATTGTATACAGTGTTCACATACAATACGTTGGATTGAATCAAAACGAAATCAACGTTCACTACTGTATTGTAAATAGTGTGTATGTTCAATACGTCGGGTGGTATCTAATGCATTCAATGTTTACAACACGAATATAATTCACGGTATTGAATGTTCAGTGCACTTTAATCCAATCTGCTATCGAAGCCGAAGTAAAATCGAAAATTATGAGCATATTATAAATTCGATTCGTATCAACTACACATTAGACCCACAAAACCGAGTTTCTCAAAAGCTATGGCTTGTAACACATGTTAGTAACCGTGGTTACAACAATAATGCCATTTTTACAAGCTAGTGTTTTAGTGAACTATATAAACTATAAATATAATATGATATATTAATACATTTTATTTATATTATATGCAGATACATTGAACATTGATAGATAAAAGTAAGGTATAAAGTAGATATTTCAATTAATATCTTATATAGAACCAAAAAGTCTACAAAATATAAGTCTACCTTATGTAATAGAAAGAATCATGTCCATTTTCCATACATTTATTGACCTGTCACATGTTTTTTTAAAGGTCGCTTCTACCCACCATTAATAATAAATTCAATAAGTTTTTGCTTAAAATAGAATAATATCTAAGTATCTCTCCATCTGGAGGCCAGGGAGATTCGTAATTTGTGATAATGTTTTGAGGCTATAATAGCTGTCAAAACTACTTTAAAAATTAATGTATTCAAATTAAAGCTTTTAAAAGTTTGACTCGTAAATATGGAAACAAATCTAAATGTAATTGTTAATGTGCACTTTTTTATCATATGATTCGTATTACATGAAACGAAACATAGCAAACCGTCATTGGGTCCGAATCGCATTGAGGTAGTGTAGCAAACTCTCATTTTAGGGTCCGAATCGCATTCGGGTAGTTATCATAGTTCTATTTAAAAATAATTATAAGCCTCTCAATTTTTATCCTCATATTTAACAAGTAAGCTACATTTTAAGATCGTATCACTAGACATGTTAGTAAATTTTGGGTGAAAATTGGAAATGATTCTTTACGGATAACGTTTTGACGATTATAGTGATTGTATAATACGGGTGTAGACAGTAAACGAAAATAAATACCAACTTTTTTTTAGGTAGTTTTTACCGATATTTACACTTTTATGCTTATTTAATTTATAATATTATTAAAATTAATAATGAAAAAACAAATATTTTATAGGTATTTCGTGCAAAATTATGAAAATTATATTTAAATTTATATTTAACTTATATAAATTAATATAAACAAACAAAAAAGTGGTCTACACCCTTATTATTGTGAAAAAGAAGCAAAAAGGTTAAGCCGCTCCTAAAATATATACATATCCACAACCACGATTATTGAATTCCTTTGTTAAATAGGTTAAACCATAAACACCACGCATTGTCCAAAATATGTAATTACGCAATACTCAACCTTGAGAATATAAGTCAAAACATAATTATTCACTTACTGAAGAATAGAAGATTAAACATAAAATTAATATTATCTTATGTAACCTTCTGTAAAAGAATATTTTTTTTTTAGAAAATAGACACTGTCCAATGTTTACTTTTTTATGTTAAAGGAATTTTATTTTATCTTTATGCCAATAGGTACATAAAAGTTTATTCAAACTCAATAATAATAAATTAAGATGCCATGTGTTTCCAAACTATGTGAGTTATACTAATGATAATACTGATTTGCGTACAGAAAATATTGCTTTTTTAATATCAAACGAACTAAAAAAAAAATTATAAGTGGATGAGCGGAACAATTTTATTGATCTTTTTTTTTTAAAAGAAAGCCTAAAACATTTTAATTGTAATCTTTGCGACTCAATACATTAATGTTATTGCATCGACGTTAACATTTTGTAACAACGACATCCCTATACATGTATATTTTGGTCACATTTGCTCTGACAAGTAGCAATGCGTTTGAATATTTTGAAGTTTTGCACTTTTTAATAATGATTTTCAAAACGAAAATGAATGAATGTTGAAAAATACAAAGACTTTATTCTAAAGCAATAGTCATCTTAATAAATACGTATATTTAAAACTTTTTTTAATCAGACGCATATTCCCTATTTGTAAATAAAGCGGTAGATTAGTGGTGTTAGTAGCAACTTACTGGGGACGTGGGCATGTCACCTGAGTCGTCGTGCAGCGGACACACGAGATCCACAAGATCAAGCTCGTCCTTACTCTTCTTCCTTTTCAACGAAAACTGACTCTTCTTTGGCACCTGACAAAAGTATCATAGCTATTTCACACATTATTCAATTATGAGTTAAAATAAACGCTATTTAAAACTTTACAAATAACAACATACTCAACACGTCAACTCTACATGTTGTTTATGAAAATACGCTCGCCCTCGTGGCCCTGTATTAGGTATACACATAAATCTTCCTCTTCAATCACTCTGTATATTGATGAAAACCACATTAAAACCTTGTGTTGTTGGGTAAAACCCAGACTACAGGAAGTGACTTTGTTTTATATTATGTATAGATTAATAGAACATTGTTCTTAAAGAAAACACTAGTATATTTTTATTAAAGTATAATATCTGTGTGTGAAAAATTAACGAGAGCGAATCTTTCAGGCTAAGGATACAGATTATTCTTTATTTGTTTACATAAGATTATTATGCAATATGAATACTTCTCAATTATATTAATTTTTTTCATTCACCTTATATTTGGTAGTTGCAGTCAAAGGCTGGTAGCCTAGTGTCTGTTCCGCATTCCGTTTTTGCTGTATCACGTCTCGCCCGAGCAGATCATTGAATCTGAAAGGGTTTAACAAATTTTAAACTTAAAGCATGTGATTATTGCAACAAAGTATATATTTTTACTTTTTTAAATGTACTGGTTATTACCATGGATGTGAGAAATGCGGGACTAGAAGGAGAAAGGGGACAATGTTTAGATCATGAAACGAGGTTTTGCCATCAAAGTTTAACGATATTTATTAAGTTTGGACGTATATTGTTTATAGTTAATTTACTCCCAAGATAATTATTGTCTTAGTTTTTTTAAATAAAATATAATAGGTTCGACATGACAACTTTTTGCGCACTGTATTTCGCACAAATGTCATTATAGCCATATTAATTCATCCGGCTTGTGAATAAATAACAATAAAATTCGAATACTTGCCTCTGCGTGAGATGCCGACGTAGCAAAGTCTTGGAGGCGGGAATGTTGAGGAGCGCAGCCAGTAGCTCAGCCGTAAACCGCGGCTCTAACAACATTAGCCCACCGTGCACTCCTGTACACATTTATAATATTAAATATCAGCGTTAATTCTTAATATGTGCATCGTGATTCCCTAGCGCAAAGCATATGTTGGGTTCAACGTAAATATTTGCCATATTTTGACAAATGACCAGTGTTGAAGTAAATACAGAGTACAAAGAGTGAGTTCTCTTCATACACACGCATCGAAAATGGTTCGTATGTTAGAGCGCCCGTGCGTATGCGTCGTCGCAAGTGCACATTCTCAAAATCTATCGATTGTAAAACTCGCCAGTCACGGAACGTCAGAACTGACAACTTATGATATGTTATTAGAACATTCATGCTCGACGGAAAGTTCATCGTGTACTAACGTATATTTTCGTGAGACAAGATGTATACACACATGTGTATATTGATGAGCTAATTATGATTTGTAGCTAAAGTCGATAGTACATGAAGCTATTTACTTGTAGCCTACGAATATGAAGCTTTTTACGTGCCTTACATCTACGGCAATTATAAGAACAACAGTACGGAGTCCAACTTTTAAAGTTACACGAGCTGTTGACCGTAGAATAAATAAAACTTGTACATAAGTTATAAGATTAATTAGAAAAAATAATTAAAATAATTTGGGGTATACAATATCCACCACTCCCCTTCTCCCACTAACAATATCATAGAGCAAAACGTAGTTGAACGAAGTTAATGTAGGAATAGATTAAGTAAGTTTATTCTAGATTCGACGTATAGGGATGATCGATCAAGCAAGTGAAGTCAAAGACTGGTCGATTTACATTCGGCAATTTTTGTAGAATCTCCCGGGGAGGGAGTATATCAGCAGTAAACGGGTAACATCATCATCAGCCCATATTCGTCCACTGCTGGACATAGGCCTCAAACGGGTAACATTAACAACTAATTGCTATACCGGATCCGCGCAGATTGGGCGCGTACTCTGCGAGGTCGATTTCTTTAAGCCACTGCATTACACGGTGAGATGACCATCTCGCTAGCTCGTGGCTCGGTGTGGTCGCTTCTCCGCTTTCCGCGTCGCTACCGCTTACGATAGTAGTCTCGCCTTCTACAGCTCGACGTATCATTGTCTCGGGGTTGAATTTGTTATCTCTTAATACTTGAATACCTGTCGATGTGAACATTAAAATAGAAAAAGCTGAATTTTGCAAACGGCGTTCGAATGTACATTTGGATTTCGTGGTATATTACAAAATGTTTCCCGATTTTCAAAATAAGCAGGAAACTGACGATACCGTTTGTAAAAAGATAATCGGACAATATGCCTGCGACATTTATGTAGGCAAGGCGTCCTACATACTGAGGAGCTCGTCAGCGCAGTGGCTAACGAGCTCTGCCTACAATGCGGATGTGCAGCATCTTTTTGCAAAAGTCGGTCATCGGATAAGTGACCCAAAAGTTATTATCTCCTACGTCCACCTTCTTCGCTTCTTCATTTGCAGTCACCATCAACGACAATATCGTCAAAAACGGTAAACAGCTCTGCGATTCTGTAAAAATCCAAACCCGAATTCGAATTCACTCATGTGTCCGAATTCACGTCATTTATTTATTGTAAAATGATACCAAATTTTGTATAAAAAATACGAAACAAAATTTATTTATACGTGTTTCAGATATTCTATTCCTATATAATTTCAAAACTCACTTCACATATGTTATTACTAATGCCGCTTTTTGAACTGAACGCGGACACCCGAGTGAATTAGAATTCAGGTTTTTTACAGAATCGCAGGGCTGTTCCACTATTCAGTTTATAGACGAGCGTAAGGCTCGAAAAGGGGGGAAGGGGTTTCATTCACACAATCGGGATTTCTAAACCGAAAAGCGACGTCAGAAATTAAGATTTTTTGTAGGTACTAAAAAACACACGTGATTTGGGTGAAGGGGGTTAGTCTTAAACATTACCAAGAGGGTGGGAGGTGAAAAAAACTGAAGAAAAAAAAAACATCACATGATTAATGGACGGTCCCACGACAACACACAGATTGACCGCGCGTATTGCGAGCGCGTTCCATTAATCACATTATGCTTTTTTTCTTCAGATTTTTAAACCCCCCCCCCCCCTCTCCTTTGGTGATACATGGTAATGTTTAAGACTACAACGCCACATAAGACTGACCGCGGCGTATAGCGAGCGCGTGCAGCGCGTGCGTGACGCGCAGGTGCGTGTACAGCTCGTGGTGCGACAGCCGGTGCAGCAGGCGGCCGTCGAGCGCGGCCTCGCTGGCGGCCGCCCGTGCACCGCACACGCCCACGTCCTCCAACCATCGCAGCGTCCACGCAGTGTCCACTTGACCGGCCGCCGTCAGCATAGGATCACCGTGCCCGCCCTGTAGGTTAAATAAAATATTATACACTAGCTTTCGCCCGCGTGGACCCTAGGGAAATGTTTGGTAGGATAAAAAGTATCCTATTATCTAAATCAGCTAATATACCCTATCTGTATACCAAATTACATGAAAATCCGTTCAGTAGTTTCGGCGTGATTGACCGACAAACATCCAAACAAAGAAACTTTCACATTTATAATATTAATAGGATTAAAATTAGGGCTTGGAAAAAGGTTTATTTTTTGAACCGGTTCGACGTTCGACAACGACATGCGTTCAGCTCCTTTGAACAGGTTTTTAAACCGGTTCACTAGAAATACAGTTCTCTTCATTAACCGATTTAAATATGACTCCAGACAATGATCTTGAAACTTCAGCGCGGTTTTTAAGTGCCTATAATCCTATCTATAACATCCGTACATAGGTATGATAAATGTCGTCGCTTAAAAATGATATAATTTGCATTAAAAGCGTAAGAACATTGCTTATTACGAACCTAGCGAATTAACCGTTTTTATTCCATCCGAATTTCACTCCACATTTAGTTCCGATCCGAAACGGAATATTATAAGAAAACTTTTTACCTAAATAAAAACGGTTTATTCTGAACCGGTTTCAAGCTTTGATTAAAACACATAATTATATTATTAAAACATGTATATACTTGGAAATAAAATCAGTTTTATTTATTTTATTATTAATATTTAATGGAAAAAAATTATTATTTAATTAATGAATTCTTGCAAGATAAATCTCATTCCTAATTATTGTATGAATACATTGAATATATTATCAACCTATTGTATCTTATGACTATGATCTGACATTCGCTATTTCATGTAATGAATTTTTTTTACATTTATTTTTCATATAAAATTTATTATTATTATTAACAGTATAAGCAAAAGCTAAGGTAAGATTTTTTTGTTACGGTTCAGTATCGATAATAATAATAGATTTATCACCAAAACTCTCTTGTGCAGATTTCATCAGCAAAATACGTTAAATAATTTTCAAAATAAATGTTTACGCAATTCGGCTGGTGTAGACAGTAAACGAAAATAAATACGTTTTTTTTCTGGTAGTGTTTAATATACTATTACCAATAAAATCACTATTTTTTATATTCATAATATTGTTTAAATTAATAACGAAGAAACAAATGTTCTATACTGATCGCGAACAGCGCGTTACGTCACGCCCCTCTGACTCATATCAAAACTTAAAGAATGAAACCATATATGTTCATAGAACGTTATTACTATAAGATTAGCATGACGTCATAGCGACGCCATGACTGAAGTTGGCATTTTCACAAGAAATTTTGAAAAATAATAAATTTTTAGAATTCAACTTATTTTATGAATTAAACTTTATTTAATTTAATTTATCTTACTTATTTTTACTTTATTAAATTACTCAAAGTGAAAGGTTATTTTGAAAGATCATTTTATAATTAGAAATCTTTTAAAATTTAAATCTCTTTCGACTCACCAACAAATCAGTAAGTGCTAAGACTATTTTCTTCTTATGTAGCGGATGTTTTATGGCAAGCTCTTTCTCTATGGTTTGTTGGGATGCGGCCGCTATGACACCACGAGTGTCCGTAGCGCCAAGCCACGCCTTCGCCGCAGGCACGTACACCTCCAGGCCGAGTGATTCAAGCCAACCGCATGTCGTCTCACAGTCCCACTGTCTCAAATCGATCGTTTGCCTATCGAAAAATAACAATATTATTATATTAGATCAATGTTGCATTCACAAAATTTTTATCCCATCTCAGAGCGCCGGGGACAAAGTGGACTTTTTAAGCATTTTTCATTAAGAAAATTTTTCAGTATATCATTGTGTATGCAAAATTGATCAAATATAATAATTATAACAAATTTTAATCTTTATTGAAAGTTGGAATATTTGTAAAAATATTTATTTCGGCTGTTAGGGCGTATTGCATGAGCATTGATGGAAATATGCTCTGTAGTAGAGAAAAAGTAGCAAGTGTTTGATAAAATCGACAGTTCTGTTAGGTCATGGATAGTTCAGTGGTAGGAGCGGTTGCCCAGATTACGAAAGGTCATGGGTTGGTGTCCCATCTCAGAGTGACAGGGACAAAAAGGATTTTTAAACATTTTTTATTAAAAATAATAATAATTGGAACAAAATTTTCATTTCAATCAGAAGTTTAAAATATTTATTTCGATTTTTTGGAGGGAATGCCTGAAATAAAGTCACTAATTCCGAAAAATATCAATTGCTTGAAAAATTTCTGTCTTGTAGGATTTCGGGTAACTCAGTGATCAGAGCAGTCGCCCGGATTGAGAAAGGATGTGAGTTCGAATCCCATTTCGGAGTACCTGGGTCCTGTGGATTCTTTAAGCATTTTTCACTAATAATAACAAAACTTAAAAGAAAGTAAGAACAACTTTTGTTGTTTGTTTTTAAAATGTAGCTTATGACTCTCTCAAGCCTCACGACTCTCCACACAAAAACAATACCTATCATAATGACGTTCAATGCAACGTAAAATAGACAAATAACACACTTTCATATTTTAAACTTTATCGAAACGTCATCTTAAAAATATTTTAATATGACGTTTCGATAAAGTTTAAAATAGGCAATAAAACCGTTACTTGTTTTATTAAAAGGTGTCCATGATCTTAGTAAGTTCTCACCAAGGCATAGGATGCATACGTGGCCTCGGCGCGGACACTCTCAACGATGCTCTCGTGACGTCATCACCTTCTAATCTTACTCCGCCGCCACTGCCGAGTCTACTGCGGACTTCTCGCAACGAGGGCGAAGGACTACCACGCGGTATGGCTTCCTCTTTCTCCGCTGAAACATTTTTAAATCTCAAAATTATTTAATAAATGATATTCTCAGATATCGCGACTCCTTTATTGAATTGTAAATAAAAATAAAAGTTGTAAATTCCACCGTAAGAAATACGAGAAAATCTTTATATTTTATGGCTGATTTATATTGGTTAAATTGGTTAAGGATAAACCAACGACCAATCAATGAAAATGAACCCTTGTGGAGTGAAAAAATTACTTTTTCACTTTGATATGAAACGAATAGCCGCTTAGCCGTACATCGGGTGTCCGGCAATCATTAAACGTTTTAAACCGGTTTTAGCTAGACGAAATTAGCATTCTAGTAAATGCGACGAATAGACTGCTGATGCTGTATTGAGCTAAATAGAGATTAAAAATACTACATTATTATATCTACTCTTTGTTCAAATACTTACTAACTGAAAATGTCCGAATATCCATTTCATATCTTAATAATATGCGTAATTTAGCCTGTGGTTTTTGTCTTTATATTTGTGAAAATGTGAATATTAAATATTTGATGACTAAATGTATACATTTGAACTACATTTGAAATACTTTACCATTTTCCTTTGAAGGATATAAGTGAGTACATGCAAAATATTGGATTGACACATAAATATAAAGTAAACGTAAAATAAAGCTTTATATAATTAAATACAAGCAAATAAATTAGTTACATTATTATCCTAAAATTATAAATTAATCGGGTCACGCATGCGGGGTCACTCGTTCGTTAGACACAATACAACATTCATATAGGCGAAGCCGGGATATGTTACATGTGTAAACACAATAGGACTGCCACTCATTCGCTAGTAAAATTAAAAAATCAGGCGCTAAAACGATGGAAGTCAATTTTTTGCTGCACCCTAAAGATGCGATTACAAACTATCTGGGGTAGGGATACTTCTAATTTCCAAAGTTTCTATTTTCCAATCCAGTACCTGGACATCGCAAATTATGTTTGCCGATTGGAAGATCTTAAGAAAGGCTAGTATAAAGTTTCTTAAAAGACAATCAATACCTTATCACAGAACTGAACATAGAACCTGTAAAAGGTCAGAAACGTTTATAAAACTATATACGAACGCGATGAAACAGTTTAAAAGTCGTTTCATTTAATTAAATTGTCGTTCGTCAAGTAAGCGCAGAAAAATACAAATGTCTTGAGTGCACGCGGCAAATCCATTTAAGGCCTTTGAACATGACATACCACCGACAAGATTCTATTCTGGCGAGGCAGCACGTCCCTGGGGCAATTTATGTTACGATCTATCGAGAATTTGCCTCGCGCGGCAACGTCGTTAAGTTGCTCGCTCAGTCAATACACGTCTACGTTTACATTCTCATGTAAGTGAATGGAGTATTCTATTCTGACTGCAAAAGTAGTTATTATAATTTAAATAAGCCACAACATAATATTTCTGAAAAATAAACATGTTTCTTTATCTTAAGAAAAGATTAAAAAAAAACTTTTTAATATCCGCCAAAACACTAGCCGTCATATTCATGACGCCATTCGGATATGTACAGATTAAAAGATGTCAATCATACAAGAACAGGTCATCTAACGATCTTGCTACAAAATTATAACAATAAATAAGCTATTAAGGTAAGCGCCATCTAGGATTCTGCTTTATAAATAAATAGGCTGTAGTTAAAAATTATCTGACAGATGCATAAATTTTATAATGTAGTAACGTCACACTACGACGGGTTGTTTTTCAAGTAATTTTAACATTAAGATGATCATGCGATTTCATGTCGCAAAATCAGAACATCTCGTTTATATATTTCAATGCTACATTTACATTTCTGCCAATCCGTGACTTATTTTACTATCGAAACTACCCTATTGTCATGCTTGCAGGCAATCTTCAATGAGGAGTGGTGGCCCTAGAGGCGTGGCATTATGTCGCGGCATGCGAGGTTCTCTCATTCGAGCAGAGACCTAGATTGGGCACCGAGTGTCCGCGCCCACGTGCGCCCGCCATATTGGTGGGCAGTTTACCGAACGCGACGCGCTCCGATGCAGCCAACACCGACGAGCGCGGCAACGACGAGTACATGTGCGTGTTCCGCTCGATTTGACGACCGTTATTTGCGGGTGGTGTCTGAAAAATAAGATTGTTGCTATTTATTATTTACATTGTACGAACTAACATTTGAGGGCCCAAGGAACATTCCGAATCTGTGCATCATAGGCATTGTCAAGTCCAACTTCCGTAATCATGTATTATCGAAAAATGCGTTTCTTTGGGGTTGTAGCAGCGTTTTGAAATTAAATGCAATTTCGTTTTCGGATAAACAGAATCGGCCTTCACGTGTCATGTTAACTCGTACAACTAATAGGTATGCCGTCATTTTGAAATGAGAATCCGAAAGTTCAAACGGCACAAAGAACAATGGTCAAAATGGACTACGAAAAAAAAGTTCTTGTACCAAGATGGAACTATCACCAAAATGTAGTATGAGTTGAATATAATTATTATATAGCAACAATTTATTTTTAAAAGCTAGAAAAGAAAGATATCCTCTCTAAAATATGTCTTTATTTTTTAGAACGCAGTTTAAATTATGTTATTTTTGAACGCATCGTATTAATAATGTCATTCCTAGAGAAATCTCTCTTTTTCAAAGAACAACATCGATTTTATTTCTGACTAATCGAATTTATTACAAATCTTATATTATTTACTAACCATATAAAGCCGTGAAAATTATAAAACTTAGATTAGATTACTAATATAATTAGATGTTACTTAGAGGAAAATAGTTTATTTATAATGAAATTAAAAACAAATGATTATTCATAAGAATCGATATTGCGACCTCCCTTTTTAGACAAATGTGTGTAAACGTGTTTCTACGCAGACCGTTTTGTAACTTTGGCGGTGATTTTGTATTATCTTCTGTATTATGGGGAGCATACTAGGTTCCATGGGTAGTATAGAATTGAGGTCTGGAGAGAAATGCCGGATTTTCTGGATTTATTAGAATTAGACTTAAATATAAATAAAGTCCTAATAATAAGGAGTAGAATTAAGTCGAGAAATTGGGAGCAAAAAAATTTTTATGTGTACATTTTAAAGAATAATAAATAAAGAATAAACTGCTGTAATTGTCTTATTAGTCGATCTACACTGGGATGCTGTCCTCATATAATGACCATAGTTTTGTATCTTGACAGAATGTAGCTGCTCCTGCAGCATTCCGTGATGAGGTATTCATTAGAGTTGTAATAAAGAAAAGAAAAATCAACATGTTGTTTTGCTATATCCTTTTGAAATTAGTATTTTCACTACTACTTTATATAAGTTATAGTGTAAGATAGAAAAGTAGAGTTATTGAGAGCAATCTTAAAAATTCTAGTTTTTTTTTGATGTTCATTGATTGACAAAAAATGATTTTATTTCTTACAGTCAATAAAAGTAATTTATCAGATATGAAACAAGTTTGAAGTATTATGTGAAAGTATGCCCTTCTAGGACTACGATTAGGCTTTATCTGACGTGTGCTTTACATATTTCAAATGTATTACTTCTAGCTCAAAATGCTACAGTTTAAATAATACGACATAACCTCAAAAACATATTACACAATTACTCGATACTCCCAGCTTTTAAAAATATATTTAATGTCTTTCTTTGTTCTAGTTGCATAGGCAAACAAAATAACATATGTTTCATCAAGTTACGTTTTATTCGATTTTACTAGTCCAAGCATGTTAGGCAGATGGCCATTGTTCTTTAGAACATTACATTTGCCAAGGGAACACAAGCGGGGATTATCTGTAGCCTGCGTTGGCAGCAGGGTGCTAAACGTCATTGGGCGGGGGTTGGTTTAGGTAATTTTGTCATATTAGAGGAGAGCGAGAGGTGTATGCAATATATATGAATGTGGTGTATGAGAATTTAAATATATATCGTGAATTAAGTAAATTGTGTGGGAACTGAAACCAGAATTTGTATTGCTTATTTTATAGATTTATAATTATCTCGCAGTCTTGAACTTTGTATGCCTCCACTACAGAATGGTATAAGCACCCAGATTGCTCATAATGTATTCCTTTAAACAACGGGGTGTACACGCCTGTTGATTTTGAACTTTAACCACAATGCATTAAAAGTAAGCAAGATTAAAAAAAACTATCTGGAGAATTTGGCAGTTTTGTGTAACCGAACATACTGTCTGTTTATAAAAATTAAAAAAAATCCGCTGCCAATCTGTAAACATGATCTGTTTGTTGATTAGAATAAAAATGTTCAACAACAAATGAACTGACATAATTATTCACAAACGTACCCTAGGCGGTACCGGTCTAGCTAGCGTTGTGACAGCACCATCCGGCGGTGGCGAGCGTTCAAGAAGGCCACGCTCCGCTACTCGTAGACGGACCTCACTCAGTTTAGACAGCAGTTCCAACTTCTGAGTCTCAAGTGACGAACGTTGAAGCATTTCCTACAAAAGATAATATTAACATTTTATATTTATTCATGAATCAATATTATATAGAACATCATCTGATGATGATGAGAGGCAACCTTTATGTGAAAAAATATTTTTCTGTTATTGTACAACCAAATTAAAAGATACCGTTTATAGCTATTGCTTAATGTTACTATAATACAGTACCTACCTACTATACAAAAATATATTAATGGACTTTATGGTTGTTCAGTAAAAGCATCTCAAACGTTTTATAAAAAGAGCATCTGGCGTAGTTCGCGATATATATGGACGCCGCGGTAAGATTAAATGGACTACGGAATTAGAATCGGATTTGTTTTCTTTGCTCATTCTTGCAAGATATTCATAGTAATGTTTATTCGGACCGTGTTTGGAATGAGAATTGTTTAGGAAATTGCTAATTTATGGTTTCCTCGATATACATATAATTACATATAATTTCAAAGTTAGGTAATTTATTTCATAACAAAGCATACAATGTTTAAACCCACGATATAATATAAAATATATTTAAATCATTTATTTTAAATGATTTGTCATTTGCTCTTATCAAATAGTTTGTTGTTACTTTGTAATTCAAGCAGTTAGCCACCCTAATAAAATAAATAAATAAAAAACATTAAATACCAAAATAAAAATAATACTCTTCTTTTCATTCAACGTTTATATTCCTATAATCATGAGTTGTGGATTTATGTTAAAAGTTTTTTTATCAAATCATTAAAATGAACTGCGCCCATCCATAGGTTAGTTAAAATATTGAAAAATTCGACTGGATGTTGATGAAATCATTGTAAACCTACATTTGTTTTAACATTTCACAACTCCTTTGAGTCATCAGTACTTTCAGACACGGCCACAGAGCGGTATAAATTTAGGTACATAACTTTTTTAACTGAATTCACTACGTCATGTAATTTGCTTCTGATAATTTATAAACATTTGCACATACATATAAATCGACTATATACTTCATATCACGAATCGCGCAAATTAAACTGACACTTGATTGGTAATACTCTAATATTAAATTTATTTAATCATTCATTCGTGAAATTAAAAGTTCGTTTGTCTATTAGTTCTTTGGTTCTTGTGGAATTTAACAAATACTCGTTCCCTTTGCAATTACTATAACATCACTTTATTAGAATGTCAGACATGTGACACTTTAATTAAATCGACTTAACACATATATTTGTAATAAACGCTATAGGAGGAAAGAGAAAAATAATAAAATTCTACAGACTATGAATTGGAAATCTCATAAAAATTTTGTGATAAATCGCTGCAAAACAGTAATGTCACGTTGAATATATCCCTGACGAATAACAAACGGGTCTTCAGTGCAAGTGTGCTAGACTAAAATTGTTCGGTCGGTCCACGCCGATCATGATTATTCAATAGTCCCATTCCAGCGGGATCTAGGCCGTGTTGAATGTTAAACAGCTTAGTGCCTTGCTATAATAGCGTCTCGTGGTTGCGGTTGCTTTGTATATCCCAATATTTATTCAGGACAACACGAGCAGTTGGCAAACTGTTATCTAGATTGTTTGAAGCATATTCATGAAAATGTTAAATATGTTTTTTTATTATTTATTTTTGTTATTCTTGTTACCTTTGGCGTAATATTTATGTGACTCTCTTTTTATTTAAGTGAGAAAATATTACCTATCGTAAAGTAGTCATATAATCAAGAAACTTCTATGTAACCATCTGACTTTATCAAATGGCGACTACTAATAACCTCCTTCATAAAACATATAATAACATATATACGAAAAACTATTTTATCCTTTTTGAAGTTTGTTTGTTTGCATCGAATAGGTACCAAACCCACTGGACCGATTTTTAAGATTCTTTCACCTACTTCATACTTCAAGCTTTATCACACGCGTGGGCACATTACGGCACAGTCGCATATATGCAGGCGAAGTGGCGGGAAAACAGCCCATATTTATCTAGTCCATAATATAAAAACTATCAGATTATTTACCTTTTGTAGCCTCTGGTCAGCATCGTCGAGTCGTTGCCGCGCGTCGATGAGCGCTCGCTCCAGGTCATTCATTTTCTCATTCTGCGCTGCAATCTGTTCCGACAGGACCTGCACCTGTAGCTGTAAACTCTCTTTATCCGCCTCCAGGCGACGCACACGCTCTTCTGCGTCATTCTGAAAATAAAGGGATAAGATTGATTTTTATTTTAGAAAATCGGCAATTACTACACTTCCTCTCTGTATCTTATACTTTTTGACTCTCTATATCTATTATTAAATATTATTATCAATCTTATTTTTCAGATATTTATTCCTAAGGGTCACATGTTAAATAGTTTGTATAAATCTAACAGTTGTTAATCTTTCTATACCTTGTATTTTTAGAAAATATGAAACAACGTGCTAAAGCTAATACACAACACACAAAACTGTAACATCATATTAAGTTACGAAAGATTTGAAGGGTTAAAGGATCAATTTCAACTAATTCGCACAACAAATATTAGTTTACGACGCGTTCACCCGTAAACTACCTTGTACGGCCGCGCAGGTGACGGTGGAAGTGAAGGGTGTGAGGGCCAAGCGCGGTCATGCATGCAACACGGCGGAGGCGCTGGCGGACCATGACACCAACACATAGGGGGCCACCAACCCCCTTCTGGCCAACGAAAGTGTTCATAGGAGTTCCATCTCCTCTGCAATTCTGGAGGAGTGTCTTCGTTGTGAGAACGCCGCGGACGAGGCGATGCACGAACGCTAGATGGGTGCTGAGGAGGCTTCGCTGCCGATAATGACGATCGACTTTTACGATCTCTGTCACTGCGATCACCCGTCGGCCGGCGCCTTCTCTCTAAACTAGCTCCTGAATATTCGCTTTCCTTCATATCTGTTTGTTGCAAAGGTTCCTCTATTTTCTGTCCTGTCGGCATCCACGTAAAGTCCTCATCACGTCGGGTCGAGTTATCCAATCGTCTATTAGGAGTCAGTGTCCGATAATCAGCATCATTACTATGCATTTCATACTCTCGCCCTTCGGAATCATCTTCGCTAGAACTCGATTCGGTGTCGGAAGAGGATTCTGGTCGAGCTGCGATTGCGCCTTCTGGCCATGCTGTGCATTTCACTGTCGCCTCTTCAGGACTATCGGAGTCACCGCCTGTCACGAGATAAGCGTAAAACTTCAACTATACACTTAAACGATAAGAACCTCAAATTCGACAACAACTCACCCATTGGCGAGTACATATAGGAGCGCACGGCGGGATGCACGTAGCCTGCCGCCGCGCGCTCCTCGTCCTCGTCAAAGGGTTCGGTCAAATATTCGCGGTCGGACATGAGGCTCCGCACAAATGACACTGCATGACAAACTCACTGTACGAGTCACAAACGTATGTCTATTTAGAGTTTGGCCGCGATCCAGTAATAAATTACGTCAGTAACTCGTCTACGTTCGTATATTACGTACTCTCTTGTGGGGGCGGTTCCTCGCTGGACTGAACGGAAGCAGAGTCGTGTTCAGAGGCCTCTGACGCTGTTGATAAAGGTCGTTCACTGCAGTCTGATGTGCGTCTTGCCAGATCGTACGGAAAGTCTTCTTCGGTTACAGGTCGTAAGATATTTCTTGTCTCAATTGAACTCACTCGCGGTTTAACAGTTAGATTTTTCGTATCTACGGTGACTCGATTGTGTAACGCCGCTATGGTGGCTGCTACTAATGAACCCCCACGGCCGATCTCGCGCATGTTTTGGATTAAAATGAACGGCGCCTACGCGAACACGACCGGCTTACGTGCCCGGAAATAGATCGGGGTATATGCGTCCGATGCATTCCGGACACCCTTCCCGCTTTGATCCATCTTTTATTGTATACAACAAAATTTAAGCTTTCAGATAAACAAACCCATTTGTGAAATAACGTTATCTGTCTTAAATAACTAAGCTTAAGTAGCGAAGTTTTAATTATATCAATTATAGGATACAAACAATGAGTAAAGCTCAGTATAACAGCGTGCAAACGCAGTTTATAAACATAACTCACTCACCAGCCAATTTACGCCTTCATAGAGAGACTGGCGTTGACGCCCCCACCCGCTCAAATCGTCATAATGATATTGAAAATCTGTACTATACATGTTATTGTCATTATGCTGCGTATCATGCAATTCCAATAAAATCCTCTCTGGAGTCAATATGCCACTTTCATTTACAAAGTCTGGATTATAGGGTGGCTGTGTTGGGTAATAAATGGGTCCAGTTGCTTTTACACAAAAATCGCTCCTTCCATGGTGAAACTTTAGGCAATCCATATTATACACTCTTCTGATATTTTTCCTTTGGATTTTTTCTGGTAGCAGCAGCCGAAATCCATACATATAAAAAAATCATTATCTTGAAATCATTAACTTGGGATGAAAACGAGATCATACAAATAAAAAGTTATTATAGAAAACGCCTTTGTATCGGAAATAGAATGACAGCTGTACTGTTGGGAATATCCAGCAAAAGCGAGAATTTAATATTCTGAGACCGGGAGACAAGCTCGTACACGTGTTCAAGAATCTAAATATAGCCAATAATGTGTTTAAATGCTTTTCGCATCTAGAACAGGAATGTTTACTAAATTCTACGCATACGTTTATACGGTTGTCGATGGATAACTGTAACTGGTTTCCGCCTAGCGAACGAAAAAGCTAAAATAACAAATGTTAGTTTGTAAATATTACTTTCAGAATTGTATGTATTTATGTTTTGCTACATTGATCGATAAAATTGAATAAATAATAACCTAAATATTTTTAGGACATTTATTTGATTATAATGTCCTAATACTATTTATGATTTTAATATCCTAAAATTCTCCTACATATAAACTATAGGTGTGCCAAATTTCATACTTTGTATTTATATGTACACCCCCGTCTTCGTTATAATGACTATCTCTTTCTCCATCCAAAGGTTGCCAGGAAGAAATCGCTTTAAGCGATAAGGCCACCAATTATTTGCATTTTAATTAAGTTTAATTTATGTTTGTTTCTGTAAATAGTGTAATGCCAACAATAAAGAGTTATCTATCTATCTATCTATCTACTCCTCCGTCCTCGCAATTTTCGTAAAAGGGGGTCCAAAGCTTTTGCTTCACGTATTAATATATAGATATTATTGAACGAAATTTGTATCAGAATAATTACCTCATAATAGGGATAGGGATAAAGGAATAGGGATTTCAATAATTTTTAAGCACGGTTAAGACATACAAGTATGTCTATAAAATTATGCATTTTTATCATGCATTTTTACATAATTACGGTAGATAAATTATCATTTAATCAAATTTATTGAAGTGTCCACTTCTTCTTCTTCTTTTTTAATTAATGGCGTATCTGCGCATTTTGTTCAATTTTGCCAATATCAAGTAAATAAATTAATTTTTACATGTAAAATGAAAATCAAATGAATGAAAGATGGCGATGAAAAAACCATATTTATTTCAAGTGTCCACTTATTCTTCATCTTCTTTTTTTTACACAATATCGCCAATGTCACGTTTGTGATCTTTACACGTAAAGAAACAATAATAAAAATATGACAATTTTGAATTATGGGGTAATAGATAAAACAATAATATAAGGCTCTGAGCTCTATCTGATTGCATTATTATATTGCACTTTCATTTAAAATAAATGAAAAGTTGAACAATTAAAGGAAGATATATGTATTTATTACACTTGCAACGAATATTCGGTTAGTATTCAGTATTCGGTCTATTCGACTGTTTTTTGATATATTAGGCCGGAAAAGGTTATAGTGTAGAAAGATTAAGTTTTCTGCATTTTTAATACAAGTTATGTCGCATACCGGCCAAATACTTATGCCTAATATTCGGCATATGGCGGAATATACTATTCGTTGTAAGTCTAATAATAATATAACCTGACTTACTGTTGAGTGTGCGGTATTTAATCAATATAAAAGTGTATATTATACTCTTAATGTGAATTTAATGCAATTTATTCAAAACATACATACATATTTGGACAAATTAATTATTTAATGAATCAAATGAAATTAACAATTCAAATTTTAATAGAACCCGACCCCAACTAAATAATTGTGAAAAGGACAAGGAAATGATGACCATTTGTACGGCATGACTTGAGAAGTTTGAAGAGCTTTGCCTAGCTAGACGTACCTAATAAGTTACGTACTTATATATATTTTCCCCCATACTAGAATACTTAATCCACAGCTACTCAAAATTTATTAAATCTAAGAGTTGTCTACAATTTTGTTTTTGCACTTCTCACTCTACTTATGACGAACTGAATTACCTTGTGATAGACGTATAAATAATAAATCCTCTAACAGTAGATTAAGAAATAACCAACAAACATAAAATCCACGGTCCACACAAACATTTCACAAAAAAAAACCGATGGTAACGAAAGATTGTCGTCAACTGGTGCTGAAATCCAAATCGTATTGTGGGTCATTTGTTCTGAAATAAAATGAAGACAGCGAGTTGGGACGAACGCCAGATCTAAAAAAATATCATGTCCCTATTGTTACAAAATATAGGCATAATTATTATAACAATTTATTTGAAAAATCCTAAACTTAATATATTTATTTATTATTTTTACACTTCCATCAATTCATACAAAAATAAAATATTGCATTTTTATAGATATTCTTTCAGAAGTCACATAAGCAAATAATAAGTAAGTGCCTATAATAATTTTGCATTGTGAATGCAAAATTAACTAAATATATTTGTTAGAAAGTGTTAGGAAAAAAAACAAAGATACAACATTTAATGTAGGTAATACTCTTTTTTTGAAAATTAAGTAATAACAAATAAGACCAACTAAGGCGGTGGTGGCATTTTATTGTTCTAGTATATTTCTCAGTAACCTTTCATTTGTTTGCATTCGGTAACCGGCCAAGGAACTATCCATTTCATCTTTAGTATAAACGACTGCAGATGCAGCTAGCACCAACTTCCGAAGGACAAGTTCCTCATCGCACACCAAACGCGCTAAACAATGCGCCATTGAGCTAACATTGAAAACATAGATACATTTATAAAAGCTCTTATTTAACTTGCCTTGTAGTTAGTGTGCAAATCTTGGAACTCAAATACGGCCCATTTCCCAATGTTCGATAGATTTGAAATTTTGCATAGATATGCAAGTTAGATGACAAACAATATTATGGTGTCAGTAACCTGATATGATGATGAAGTCGGAAGGTGATGAACTCAGAGATGAAATGACGCAACTGGATCATGTTTAGGCTACATCATATACATCATATATAAATAACCAGGAAAAACACCTTGCAATACAGATGCTATGTCAGAAATGATTAGAGAGGGACAAAAATAAAAAGTAAAAGCTGAAAATTTAATAAAAAAAAGTTTTTTAAAAAACAAGCTGTTAATTGTGCGCACTAAAACGTAAATAATGATTTTATACAAGACAATTTATAACGTTATGTTAAAGTACTATAATCAATGCTCATAAGGTTATAGCGCTAATGAAATTGGAGACAAGCACATAAGTATACACATATTTTTAAGCGCTACAAGAAGGATACTAACTTTTCAATTATATTATACTGTTAGAGATTTTTTTTATTATAAGTACTTTATTGACATTTACGATTTAGTAAATAGGAAATGGGAGCCAAGTTCAGTAGACAATCCTGAAATATATTTATTTATAAGATCATCTAAAATTCCTTAAAAAAATAAAGCAAACAACTTAAAATCTACAGTACCTGTGTTTCAGTTTGACCTGTGTTTCAGTTTATTTGAAATAGATTTTTGTGTATTTTTATCTGAAATAGATTTTGAATTATGAAAGGGTGAAAAGTGGCTCCGATTGGATCGTAAAAGATTACATACTGGGCTGCTCGCCTGTTATTTGCCTTGATAATTACCAGACGCAGGGCAGGGCACGACTATATTGTATTGTTTAAGATAAAACTTGAGCCTCTCTGAATTTCAAATTATTCTTTGCACAAAACAAAATTTTACATCACTTTACATTAATTACTTCATGCATATCTCTTTTCTGTTCTGTGATACACATACCTCACTCGGGTATATACACGTATAGTACACATACTACTTAATATTACTGCCTGTTGTAGTAGTTGGCTTATTTGAAACAAATTTCTCTCTCGGGCACGTAAAAACTTCACAGACGTACTGCTGTTGGATGTTTGGAATTGGAAAACGTTATTAGAGCTTTTCGACTTTAGTTTTAACTGGAAAATACTACTACTGCCAGCGCAGATGAAATATTTATTTTACGAAAAACATTTTTATTACGATGTAATCGTATCCATTTCATTTCAGCGATATATATAAATAAAATGCTAATGAAATCGTGAAGTGCGTGAAACCGCAGTAAAACAGCATAGGTAGGCAGAGTAGGTACTGATAAACTTGTCGTACTCTCCTAACAACTAAGTTTGTATTACGTAATAATAATTTATATTTCACCCACGTCCCACACTACATAGGTGACAAAAGGACGAGTGGACGCGTTACAAAACAACGGAAATACACAAACCCTTCTACACCTAATCTTAAAACATAGATATAATGGGTTGACCTAAGTTATTCAGCGTAGTCGCCAGCGTATCAGGTGATTTTAAGCCTCAATGTGTGCCAGCGTATCAGGTGATTTTAAGCCTCAATGTGTAGTACTTAAGTTCAATATTCATGACAATAGTAATTAGGCCTTTTGGTGTAATCTAATGTACTGCCAACCGTACATGAATATATTTGGCTGTGTATATTTAATTCAATACATCGCCGCAATATGTAATGGATTAAACGAGTGAGGCTTAATTTAGTATCTCATTCTAGGGTAATATTTTCTTTGGTCGAGGTCTTCGTAATACATTATACATTATTCTGCTTAGGTAAATCTACTTATAAGAGGTAATACTACTCCATCCATCTTCATAGCAGAGTATCATCATTACGTATGCTACTTGCTACGATGTCATTCGTAGCATAAATTAAAACGCGAATCTGTCAGGAGGCAAATACATAATATTTCGAGAATATGCTGGAACGGAAATGGGTGGTCGGCTTCGGAAACAGGGGTCTACTTTTATAGCCTTCAAGTTAATTAGGCCGAGGGTCGAAATGGAGAATTATAACGAATTTTATATTGACAAATAAATTTTGAAAGAGCATATACTTTTTAATACAAGGTAGATTCTCAAGCACACGAATACGCTTTTAAACGACTTCAAATAAGTACGCGGCTTTTTCTTATGTCAGTTACCTTAGTTTGTACCGATTATGATTATCCTTTTTATATTCGAAAGCTGGTGCTTGTCATGTGATTCCATTTGACAGATGAATCCGGGCTTCAGTGATGAGATAGAAAAACCGCAGTATTGTTTTTATACCAAAATAACTGAAAAAATTGTTACGACGATCTTTTCGCAATAAATATTAAGTAGGTTCTTAATACAACGATGGTAAACCTGAAAGGTAAATAGTGAATACATCATTACAAATATGTATTGATAGTAATGGGAAAATTTTATTAACTCAATAAAGCCATAAATGTTGCTTGAATGAATTTAGACTTTCAGCTGTCGATTAATTTATATTTTTGCTTCATCGATAAGAAGTAAATAAAGAGTTCATACCGATTCCGATATTCAATAAAGTTAGCTTTTATTGAATAACTCGGGCGCGCCTTCTTGGATGAAGTGATAACGGTGTTTTAATTAAAATTTGTTATTGTGTGTGTTATCCATTAAGATCATTATGAAGTTGATAGATGAAATAGATACTGCGATGAAATAATAACAGCTTTAGGCAAGGTTGAATAAAAGATACATTGCTATAATATATGAGAAGGCGTTTTAATTTTTGATTAATAAGGTTAAAGATAATATTACGAAGTATCGCTTATTTTCTTAATAACTCCTTAACTATCTTGCGATTATAAAAATATATCTACAGTTTGTAAATTTACACAAAAAGGAGACTTTATATTTAAAATTAATTCAAGTTCTGCATAATCTCATCTCATCTCATGATAGTGGAAGCGCAATTTGTTAATATGTTTATGTTAAAATTTTCATCCCGAAATTTCTGAGGCCGAACCTAATTAGTAATTAATTACGCACAAGCACAAATTTTACACGTTGATACCTGAATATAGCAACGCAACCACAAGGGTGATTTTCAATTAACAAGTGACCTATTTAATTTTCATTTGGAATATTTTGATTAAAGGTATCAAAAGCTACATTCAGTAATCAGTGGTACAGTGATGGGTAATAATTACCTTCCAGTTCAGGCTATACGCAGATGAAGTCGCGGGAAAATAGCTAGTATCTATACTATTAGTTTGTTTCTCTTATCTTAGTTATTTACAGTATTGAAAATGAAGTTTGACAGGATTAAAATTAAATTTAGTCTAATTTGTCCCATCGGAATTGCCACCAATGTAGGTTTGATCTGTTTCACAAGGAAAGCTTCGTACCAAACCATCTGGCAACCGACGTGGGGCATAATAAGAAAATTTACTTTCATCTTAGTAAACAAACAGGCAAGAAAATACAAGCACGTCCAAAAAAAATACCACACCTCAACATTTCTCTGCGCTTCTATTGCATAACGTCTCATAAGGCGAGGGAGTATATAAAATTGCGTACGGAACCGTTCAGTTTCTAAGAGCTTTCCGAGTAACGAAAGCTCCCTCGTTTCAAAGGCTTTTGTGAGATGAAATAATACTTATGACGCAAAAATTGTGACGGTCTCTGCTAGGTATGGTTAGTCGGCTTCACTGACGTACTTCATTAACGGTATAACATATGTAAATGCATCACAAGGAAAAAAATAAGGCAATAGTAATTAAAACCGCCAAGGCGGATAAAAGTTTATAATATACAAAATCTATAGTCAAAATGTTCAGATACGTACCACTGTATGTTGAATTGTGTAATAACAAAGTTGGAATCGAGGACTATGTTAATATTTTGAGCATTATTGAACAGCGTTCAGTATTTCAGAGGTTAATCACCTCCACTCCGAGGTAGGCTGCAATGAATGCTTAAGTGGCGCACACGGGTTCCATTCAGACCTCGCTGAATGCTGGCCAGTAAAGTAAACAAAGCGCTTTCATCGCATACGTGTCACCTGATACCCCAGTGCAAAAATAATTTAAAATTAATCGTATTGATATTGCTAGATAGATAATTAACGGAGTAGAACAAAGAACGTAGAATAGAACGGGACAACAATTGGAGTAACAATGCAATTATAAGATTGCATTCTTGTTTATGCTTATTATTATAAGAATATAATAATTCGACTGCAATAAATTAGATAATTCTTTTTTAACTTTTTATCTGTTTTATCGCGTATATTTTTGACAATATTCCATTTTTCAGACGTTTCGGTTTTTTTCACTATAATCGAGCTATTTCTGAAAATATTGAGAGTAAAAAAAGAATATTAAAGGAGCCATACATCAGAAAATAGACTATAGCCACCCCATTTTTAACTCCACAACTATTGGACCAAAAATAAAAACATATAGAAAATATTATATTTGATAAATTTTGCATAAATTTGCCCCATTGAGGTGGATTTAAGTCTGAACATTGATGAAATTATCGTACGCTCACTAGCAGCGTACGTAAGTACGTAAAAGTAACAAGTGCTTGAAAAATTCGTCACACCACTTTCGAACTTAGGTTCGCCCGGATTGCGAAAGGTCGAGGGTTCGAGTCCTACTGTGTCGGGGTACCTGGGGCTCGTGGATTTTTTAAGCACTTTTCATTGAAAATAGATTGAAGTATTTCTAGATTCGTGGTTTTCTGTTTAATTGCTAATGCACCTTTAATATCAAATAATAGGGTAATATAGATGGAAAATCAAAACGGACAGCTGCTTAAATAATTAAAAAATATTATATATCAAAATAAAAAATATATCTGTAATCAAAATTGTATCTATTGATTACATAATTGCAAGAGAAAATATAGAATGTCTATCTAAAGTTTTGTGTATGAATGATGACAACATATTCAATAGGTCGAAAGGCAGCTGGAGTGACAGCTGCCTTTTACCTTGCCCAGACTGACATATCCATTCAACATTCAAGAGTAGACGGTAGATAGATATTTTACTAAATATAGAACGGATAACAAAATTTGTTACATATTGCGGCATTTTGGATTGTTTACACTTTTATAGACAACGTGATACAAAAACTTAGAAATAAGTACTTGATTATTTTCATTAAATGTTTAGTTATATGTATATATATATATATATATATAGATCTAGCTGACCAGACAGACCTTGTCCTGTCTTACAGTTGGGTCATTATAAAATGCCACATTTGACATCTATCAATATAAAATCGATAGTGAAGCGTCTTCTTAAAATTTTCCATTAATTTAACGAGTCGATATGGTTTTCAAATAAACGTGAATCGGGTGAAGTAAATGTGAAAAAATAAATGTCAGTTTTATGTTTATTATCAATATAATACTTCGTGTGACTGATTATTAAATTATGCATTGTGTCTACAATATCGACACAATACATAACAAGAACATCAGAAAAAAATCACAGATAACAAATGAATAACACACAAATTAATTATTATTAAGCGAAATGCAAATCTTAAAGAGTGGGAAAATATCCAAAACACCTTTGTATCTCATGAAGATAGGGACAGAGGATGTGATTGCGCGTCAAGAATTGTTTAATGAATTATTCGCAAACTTTATATTACAACTATGCATGATTCCATCAGTCACAAAGTGATTTACGTGTATATTAACTTTCCTTTTAGAAATCATTATAATAAGAAATGCGAGTAAATTGAGAATTTTAGGGGTAACTTTGTTATTTGGTACTATCGAAATAATTTTATAATTTCACATTTTGGATGTGACAGATTAATTACAAATTTGATTTTATATTATAATTTTTAATGGTACAAAAATAATTGAAAGTTAGTTGCCTTTAGTGTATACGCCCTCTTAAATGAAACGAATTATTTTGAACACCATTACCAAGTCAATTGTATATGAGTTTATTAAAAATTTCGATGGTGCAGGTGGTTAGAAATGCAACCCAGTTGCTTTTTTCGAAAGTCGAATATATTGACAACTGTCAATATTTTCGTATTTAAAAGATTTTGCATATACACAGCAAACGTACATTAAAATTTTCATTAGTTTAAAGCAGGTATGGGTAACCTTGAAAATGTTGTGAGCCAAACTTTAGTGTGCAAAAACGTTCGCGGGCTGCATTTAAAAGTAGTACATTTTAAAGTAGTGTTGTAGTGCTCATAATTTTTTGCGATGGATATCAGACATAAAAAATACGACAATGTTATTATAAATTAGGTTTTTCAAAATGTCTCGTAAACCGTGGGTTTAAAGCGATATTACCATACAAATTTGCCATTCATTAGAGCTTTAAGGCGTAATTATACCTTAATGAACGTCTGTGCAACTGACCGACAGTGATATATTCTAAAAGCTCAAAGCTACATATAATCATTGATGATTTTTAGAAAGACCACGCCGGAATTCCTTCCTGACAAAGAAATTGAATCTAATTAAATTTGAAAATCTGTTATTATTACCAATATATCGCCTCAAGGCTAATTGAAAACTTAATGTCGTCTGAAACAACTCGAATACGCTATGAATGTCGGGCGCTGCGGTTGTTTGGAACACGCGACATACATTTGTAACCAACCCAAAGTTTTAATCGAATTATAATTATACAATTGGCAAAACAGCAATATATGTTTGTTCTCACAATCAATATATAAAGACTGCTACCAGTACGACAGTCGCGGTGTTATGTAGCACGAAACATTGGAGCACAAATTGGAGGTAGCATCATTACGCTCATTGCGCGTGCATTTAGCGTGCATTCACGTCAGCGAGCAAAGGTCCTTACGTATGTGCAATTAGATTCCGAATACAAAGGCTAGCAGGGCGGCACGCGGCGAAGCTTAAATGTAAGCCACCACGGTTTGAACGAGCACCTGAGTCACGTGCCCGCGTTACACGATATTGACATTTTGAAAGAACCGTCCGACAACGACACGTAGCCAATATTGTAAATGACTCGCAAAAATTCTTTGAAAATATATAAGCACTTATCCGTTTGTTATTCCAATAATGTTATATTAGGTAGATACAGTAGAAATACTTGACCTTTTTTTCATACGTACGTGTATACCACAAATCACTAACCTTTCAACGGCTTTGGTTTTGCATTGTTGTAATTGAAAAGTACTCCAACCTTCTTGTTCGTACCTATCAGAAGAGCACTGAAGTCAAAAGGGCGCGTTAAAAATCATTTTTGTCTGTACTTATAGATCTTATTGATGCTCGTCAATAAGCAAGCGTTAATTTCATCTCGCTTACTCATTTGCCTTTCAGCCCAACCTCAATATAAGTCTTTATACAACAACAATACTATAAGTTGCCCCACATTTAAAAAAATCGTAGACGCGTGCAACGTAGCTCACGTGAAACGTAGTGTTTCAATCCTCTTTGCGTAGCTCATTTCAATCCTATTAATATTATAAAGGCGAAAGTTTGTAAGTATGGATGTATGGATGTTTGTTACTCTTTCACGAAAAAACTACTGGACGGATTTGGATAAAACTTTACAGCAATATAGGTTATACATCAGAATAACACATAGGGTACTTTTTACTGGGAAAACTTCTCACTCCCACGGGATACCGACTTCCACGCGGACGAAGTCGCGGGCGTCCACTAGTTACCTATATGGTCGGATAATAAGCGTACGTTCTTAGTTAAATGTATATGTACTACCTCGCATGTTATAAAGTTAAGTAAATAAATAAAAGTATGCCATTGTTAGGTAGAGTGGGGCCTCCTTCTACAGGTATCATTGTATACTTAATGGGCTTACTGGGCTGGCTTCGGTATATTGTTTATGTGATAAATAAACAGTTATTATTATTATTTGTTTATGAAATGAAATTTCAGTTTCGAGCTACAATAATATCAAATATTGTAGTAAGCAACTAGAGCCGTTAAGCTTCCGTAGGCTGAAATAATAACATAGTACGGTCGTAGCGCAGGTAATATTATGATTTTCCGGGGTATGCTTTCAATTTAAAGACAATATTTATACGTTTTATTTATCTTTGGATGTATTTAAATTTATGTATGTGTTGCGCTCAAAGAACGAAATCGCTTATTCAGAAAAAAATTGTTCACAACGCGTTGTGGTCACAGTAAAATACCCACATAGCGAAATTCGTGTTATGGCTTTTATGCAAACGCTCACGACGGGTTGTGGCATTCACAGAATAAACATATAGCGAAATCAGTGTCGTGGCTGTCATGCTTTTCAACCACAACGCGTTGTGGCAATGAAGAACGACCATTAAGTGTAAGTATGTTACAATATTTGATTAGGTTAGAATATGACAAACAATGCACGAGCTAAGCGAGCAAAGCGAACAGCCGGTTAAGTACCAGAAGCGAACAGTTATTGTAAAATTAAACAGCTGGTTAAACCAATAAATGCTCAAAACGCATCGTGGTTTTTGTTAATTGCCACAACGGGTTGAGGTCGAATAGTATGTCAGTCAGGACACGGATTTCGCTATGTGGTTATTCTGAGATTGCTACAACGCGTTTTGAATTATTTTTCGCTCAATGAGCGATTTCGATCTTTGAGCATAACATTTGCATGTTTGTCGTATATTGCAGTTGCAACTGAATTTTAAAGTATTTACCCTCAACCGATTAGGCAAATTTAGAAATTTTCATAAAGGATTAGTTTAGATAACAAAACAAGGTTGTTATTACGTTACGTCATTTTTAATCTAATATGGCGGAAGGCTCAGGATGGCGGCCTAGTTATTTTTTGTGCAATAATTATACGAGCTAAAAGTTAAGTTTTTGTTATTAATAAACTTTAGATAATCTAAACCATCTATAGATATAAAATATTATTATACAAAAAATTATAAAAATAATAACGATCTTTAACGTTTAACCTCTGATATTCTAAATTTGACTTGTATTAAGGTTGGCAACCAGCCATATAAGTTATAAAAGTCATTTAATCTTACAATTACACATTTCAAATTCTTGACAGAATTTTTCACAATGACGGCCGCCTGCTAAACACTAACAAGGAGATATTAAACTCACCAAGGCGACGGAATTGTTGTTTTGCTGTAGCCAACGCAGTATCGCGCTAGCTGTGGTGAAGTCAGGTCTCGGTGGCGGGGGTATTGCATGTTGCAGTGAGCTGGCAAGCTGCTGCGCGAGCTCGAGAGCACGCGCACGGGCCGCCCGTCCTGGTCCCGTCACGCCGCCGCCGCCCGCGCCTCCAGCCTCTATACAATATTCTATCGTATAAATATGAACAATCTATTGCAACTAAACAACTTAAAATAACTTAATTATAACCATTATAGATATTATAAAAACAAGAGTCGGTGAACGCCTTGCATCACAATCCGTGCCGCTTTCGGGCGGCAAGGGAAGTGTGGAACTCTACATCCGCACGGATCTGCCTGAAGACAGAAGACGTGTGTCATACCACTCAACCCTCACTACTGAGAGAAGAGCCTGGTTTGTAGAAAAAGGGATCCATACCCAGCTCCGTTCATCAGTCTCCCCCCAGAGAATTGAGGAAGTGCAATAACCAGGTGGTAGTCAATTATTTTTCTGATTTTCAATGGAGCTGAAGTTTTGCATACAGATTTAGCTTGGATGACAAAGCAATATCAATATGGAATGAAGCTGATCCAATAGAGGTACCGAAAGGTAGCCATTGGACTTATGTAATTAAACGATGCAATCTTATCGAGTTTAGGTTCGTTTTTCATGACAAATGTTTTGTTTTGAGACTTACGGACAATGTATGGGCATTCAGAAACATCATATAGTTACTGTCCGCTTAATTAATAGGGGAAATAGTTAGTTTTGCATTCATTTTCATTATCCATTCTTTCATTTTCGAAATAATTAACTTCCACGACATTTAATAGGAAATAACAAAAGGTTTTTCAATTATTCAGTTATTTTATGTTAGCATAGTAGGTATCCATCGGCGTCGGAGCGTTTACTGTTATAAATGCAGAAATATTTATCTATTTAGTCGAAAACCGACCATAAAATCGTTAATGATTGACATTCATTAAGTAAGTGTCAAACTTGGTAGCGTGTATATATTATATTAATTATATTTTTTCTTCTTCATAAAGCTTCGATCAACATTTGTATTGTCGACCGAAGTTATGAAGGTAAATTTAACTATGCTAAATCCTCTGTGGTTAAGATCAAAATAAAATAATATTTAAACAGTCTCAACATGGCAAAAATAAAACGATAATATTTTAACTCTAGGTCTGTCCACCCGTTAGGAACCATACGGAGTGGTAGAGGAGCTTAAAATCATCTTTCGCACCTAAAGGCTATTTGGGTTAACATTGATAAAAAGGTTGTACCTCTGCTGGCGGCCATTTTTTAACTGGCAACCATGGATTGTTGTACACAGGAATAATAAAACATTAATTTTGCATTTGAATTTAAAAAAAAAAACAGATGACTGTAAATTATCAACAGTCATACAGCTGTTTACACCAGGCAACCCTGGCGTAGCGGCTGACTGAGAGCTGGCAACCATTTCTTTTTCTATTCTCCACAGCATTTTCTTTGAAATGACATAAAATTAATTAAAAAAACATATAGTTGCAATTACCAAAGTAATTATACAAAAATTAATTACAGGTAATTGCGGCTAATGTTTAATAGGCAACCTATCGCTAATCTATTGCATACTTCCTTAACTTTCATTTGAAATTAATTTCATCAAAAAAAAAACAAATACCTGCAGGATCGAGCAGTGGGATCTTAGACTATTGGTTCACGCATGTATTAATATTTTGAGGCACGCTTTTCTCGCGACATAGACTGATTAGTTATTCGATATGTACACATATGATAAACTATATGTAAATATAAAACTAATTAAAATTATCGTTTATTCGTTACATATAGGTAACGACTTGAATCTCTTCGAAATTACTCCACTCGCGCAAATTGCGCTCGGGACCAACTGAATTGCATCCGCCTAGGAACAATGACGCTTTTGCGACGAGTACAAAAGGAAAAAAATCCTCATCATTTTAGCCTTCGTTATAAAACCGTACCACGCTGTAAATATACACGTCCAAAAGTTTATACATGTTACTCTCAAAGTAGCTTATGCCAGAGTTTACCAATATTTACGTAAAAGAACGCTGTGCCTACAATACTTGACACTGTTTTAATTAAAAAAAGTAACTATAATAATATCATTCAATATCAAGACGATAAGAGTAAACATGAGATGTCTAAAATGAAAATGTACAAATAAACTTATGACAATAATGGGTTACGTTGTTGTTCTGATACACATTACCTAACACCTGCTTGTCAATATAGGTAAAACAAGTAATATATATTTATCATAATAGTACATACGCTGAGGTATCTGTGAATCAGTAGTGTCAACGTCGCGAAATAATCTCTGGCTGCAGACATCCAACAACCACCAGCGGGTCGCATGTTCCGGCAAGTGCCAGCAGCCCGGCATACTGCTTGCTGAATCGGCTCAATACTCATATAACACCAGTAATACCATTTTCATTATTGAAACTAGCTCCAAAATTAATAAACACAGCCTCTACAATAGCCGCATTATAATGATCTACGCGTATGTATAATTGCAGTTTATTCATGATAAATACCAGTCACGTTTATTATGTCGGTGGTGGAACCGAGGTTCGATTTTATTGACGCAGCACTGATGAGAAATGTCGTTGTAGCTGTTGAGTGTATATACAACAAAGATAAACTGGCAAATAATAGGGAACTCGCAGACAACCGTATAGCAGTAATTACATAACGTCTCGTTTCGTTCCTGTCCCAACTGACAGAAAAATAAATGGGATATCTTTTTTTTTTCAAAGTCAGTACGGCAGTCGTTTGTCAGATATTATTACACAGACGTGATTTTTTTTTATTAAGACCTATACAATAAATATAAATCATGTAAAAATATTAGGTTAAATCTTCGAAAACACGTTCGAATTTTGGCGAAAAAAGCAAATAAAATGTAAAATTTGAGCTTTTAAAGAACAAACAAGTATCAAAATAGGATGAAAACTTAAAATACATTTAAATACAAAAATTTCATAGATGCGATCAACTTGAAAATTAAAGAATTATCAGACTCGGAAAAGCCCTTTATAGACCCTCAGCTTTTAAAACTAACACCTAAAAGAACGAACGGATACACGACACTGATAACGAAATATAGCTTTCCAGTACCAAAATAGAGGTCTGCGATTTGGTGTCGCAATTTGAAATTAACCATTAAGACTGTTTAATTTTTATGTGTATAATTTGTGCACGACTCAAATGGTTATTTTTTATGAAAAAAAAAATCATAACAGACGTACGCTGCGAACGCACCACTGACGTTGGTGCGTTCGCAGCGTACGTCTGTTATGATTTTTTTCTGCCGAGCAGACACACAAAAATTTAAAGCAAACATATCGGCACATTTGACTTCACATTTGGTGTGCTGACACGGTATCTATATATTAACTAATCTAAGCGATTAACTAAAAAAACTGAGGAACCTGTCGGTAAGGTAGTTTTGAGAAGAGAACATTTTTAAGTCATTTCCGAAAGGATCCTAGTAACTGAAAGAGAGGATCATTATGAACTTGAACATCATAATCAACTAAATAAAATATAATCTGATCATATAAAGGTTGTTAAACTAACAGTTCATCTAAATATATATAACTCATAGGTGACTGACTGACATAGTGATCTATCAACGCACAGCCCAAACCACTGGACGGATCGTGCTGAAATTTGGCATGCAGGTAGATGTTATATATAACGCAAGTATCCGCTAAGAAAAGATTTTAATCAATTCTACCCCCAAGGAGATAAAATAGGGGATAAAACTTTATTTCAGGTATTTTACAAGATATAATGAATAAATATTCGTTAGAAATGCTGCTGAAACTAACGCGGACGAAGTCGCGGGCAAAAGCTAGTAGGTATATATTTCCGTACAAGTCAGTGTCGCTGAAAGTAAAGAGAGCATTCATACACAGCGTATCGCATAGTATAAGTCAAAGTCCCTTTCCGCTGTCTGTACGCTGAGATCTTTTAAACTACACAACGGATTTTAATGCGGTTTTCATTAATATACTCTCACTCTGATTCAAGAGGAAGAACGAATGTATAAAACGGGAAAACGCGGGCGAAGCCGCTGACAGGAAGTTAGTTAAGTATAAGACTATATTAATCTTCACTGGCACCGCGCAGTGTGGAACCGAAAGTGAATGTATCGGTATGTCGGTACTTACGTAGTATGTATCAAACCTTGGTACAAATTGATTACCTACCTATTTTAACTGAATAAAGATTGTTATCGGAACGAATCGACAAAGTAGATAACTACCTAGATAGATATCTAGATACTAACAAATATGCTAACATCATTGACGTCAATGAATGACAATTTTCGAACTCTGTCGAAGATGCGACAAGCCATTAAAAGATAAGAAGACACGACAATGTTTCCGTCAAATTCGTAAAGGAGGGTACAAAAACGTCTGTCTACCCCTAGAAAAGAGGAAGATATCCACGTAATAAGTGTGTGGAAATTGAAAAGACCGCGATAAGAATCGTCTCAAAATTTAATCTTTGCTTTAATCAACAATGGCAATATTCGATTTTCATCAGTGAGTTACCCGGGCTACTACATTTTATTCTTTTGGGATATATTTTGAGTAATAAATCATATAACTATCATTTTAAAAATAAATAAATCGCAATGTGAACGTAACACAAATTAGGCGGTTCCTCGGTGTATATATTCGAAAACAAAATTTATTTTGATATCTTATGTTCATTTACATTTGATTCATATGACAATATCTGTAAATATTTTCAGAAAATATACCCTATTATAACGTGATAAGGACACAAATCGGAGGATGGGAACACCATTGAGTATTGGGACACGGACCACACGCGTCCACCCGGGCGGGCGTGCGGGCGGCGGACTGGCGCCGGCACCCTCCGCTCAACAGATTGCACCCTCCCGCGGAAACACCCCTATTCGCCATGTGACTTGTTGATGTAGCCCTCTATAGCAGTTTACTAAAATATATAAGATTATACGATTTGCCAACTTTTCCTTTCACATTACCTGCCTTTTCAATAGTAGATTTTTTTGATATTACGAAATTACAGATTAAAATGTGATCAGGTACCGTATTAATATAAATTCTTATATGAAATTCCATTTTACTACAATTAAATAAGAAATAGTTTTGACAACGGGCATTAAAGTTGAGGAATAGGATATTGCTGTAATTTAATGATAATGCAAAAAATAAAAAATATGTGTTTAATATTTTTCAATAATTTACCTGATGAACAATCAAGTAGATTGTTGAAAAACCCTATTGTTCAATTTAGAACATATCTTATAAATGTAATGTGCCAGAATTGTAATTACAATTAAGACTTAATTGGTCGTAATATTTTTGATTCATTACTGTCCATTAGCAAGAAACATTACATAAAAAATTATAATATGGTTTATTGCAAATTAGAGCAATATTTTGTGAATCTTTATATGATGAATTTTCATATATATTAAGTTCCACATATAGTAATAGCTTAAAAGTAAAAACTTATCTGATGTCCACAATCAAATTTCTTAGTAATATTAGTTCTGGTAAAGTTTAATATTATTTATTAATTCAAATTTTAAGTTATTTAGTTAACATAGAACTTACGTCAGAGGTTCAATATATATGAAATTTTTACCCTCATCTGTTATTCGATTGTGACAAAATTTATAAGTTTGATTTTTTAAAAGAATTAGGATAAATAATCTATATGTTATTGACCTAATAAACTCTCTTAAATTTTTTCATATACCTATGAATTCTAAAGGTAGCCATAACAATTACTATTCAAATTCGTTTATTATAAACATATAAACAACAAAATGTATCTTGATAAAAACTTGATTTACATTCATTCTTATTTCGACTATTAAAAATATTGGTAAAATCTATGCAAACAATTTATTTTTTTCATAAAGGGGTAATAGTTAGGTATGATCTCAAAAATCAGTGAACCTCACCATACGAAGGTCCAATTCAGGTAAGTGATTAAGTTATATAATAAAATGGTGGATAAATATAATGAATTATTATAAAAATAATCACTAACCGGCTATAATACCATCCATCTGCAGCAAAGCAGCCTCCAGCAATTTTGTGGGATCAGGTTCAGGCGAAGCAGTAGGGTTGTTATCGCCATCTACCTGAGTTGATTTTCCCATTCCCTCAACGCAGATACTTATAACTGATTAAATAGACAAACGAAACGCAATTTTTTGTACTTAAAATGCAACAAAACAAAAGTTTCTAAAAAGTTAACTTTGAGAAAGTGATCAACACAAAACTTACTTTGACATTCTTCTTTTTAATTTGATTTCCAAATTAGGTAGGCAAAGAGCAAAAACTCATACAGTCTCTCTCTCCTCTGGCATGCTTTAATCTGAAAGTACTATTATTCTAAACAACTAAAACTCAAAACTTCTTGCATACAAAACACTTTATCTACCCCTTATTCTAAAACTCTGACAACTTCTGAGGACAACCGGTCATCGCGCGGTTTTGGTATTCAGTACCTCAATTTTAATAAATCTATAACCCCTAGTCAGTTGCTATACCCGGTGGAACAGTTCGATCGACACTCCCGAGGTTCCTGGAGAGTACTATTTGTCCATAATATGATGTAAAAAATTCCGTGTTTCCATGTTTCCGAGTTATTAAACTATAAAGATTTTGGTTTTGTATTTTGGTAAAAAATTCAGTCTTTTTAACCCTTACGGTCAGTTGCAAAAATGTTCATTAAGATTTAATGACGTCTTTAATCTCTAACGAATAACAAATTTGTATCGGTAAACTCATTTTAAACTAATGTCAATTTTAATGGGCGTTTGTGCAACTGGCTGTTAGTCAGCTGTTTTTTGGGACGTACTAAGGAATAAATTTTTAATCGACTTCTTCAATTCTAAAATATTAGAAATAAACTACTTTGTGATTAATTAGACCGCTTTCATGCAAATTCTACCAGACAATCACTAAACAAAGCAATCAAAATGCTTAAATCGATTAACAGACTAACAGCCGGTTTCTGATTTGAAAAAAGTAGAAAATTATAATGCTTATTCTCAATAACCTAAGTTTTTTGAGTCTCACAAGTCAAAAAGTTCTAGTTTTATCAAACTCCTATCAACTGATCATCAAAAAACTAAAATCGGAAACGAAAACTAAGTGATGTTAGTTTGAGACGTTTAACTTTAAATTCTCAATTCAGAAACCGAGTGTAACATTTCCTAAATTAATTTAGAAAGATCAGTCTAACGTTAAGCAAAGTTATTTCAAAGAGCAGAGTTCTCTAAAATTAATAAAATTGTTTAAATGGGGTAATACTCCTTAAACAACGGGATCGTTAATTAAACTCGATAAACTAACAAATCTTCCAGCAATTCAATATTAACACAAATGTGTTTTGTTTTAAAAACATTGAGGAATTTGTTGTACCTGGAATACAAGTTTTGAGGCAAATATTATTTAGTTTTAATTAATCTTTTGATCATTCAAAACTTTTAGTCAAAAAGCGATTGCAACTTTAATCTCAGACCACAGTACAGAGCCTGGCCTGGGAGCCGAAGTGATTAACTGGAACGGTTGGTTTGAATCCCTTATTAATAACGATTTTTTTTCCGGTTCTCAACCTTAGGGGTTCGGAACCACCTTCCAAGCGGAGGAAGGAGGCTGTGAATCCTTCATTGGATACCTCACAGCCGGCTGTGAGGTTATGTCAGACTCCTACTAACTAAACACCGCCTTGGACAGTTGGTTACGTGCCCTGAAGGGGCAACGAACCTTCATCGGAGCGACTGCCCCCCATCGACTGCGGGACAAAGGAGAGCCTTTGATCTAGTGTCACGCCAAGGTATTTGGTAGTCCTTCTCCATGGAATGCTTTTCCCTAATGTGCTTTAGTATCGAAGTAGACGGCAGAAGATTTTTCTGGGTTTACTTCGATACGCCATTTACGGAACCAGTTGCCCAGAGCATCAATGGAAGATTGAAGCCTGGGAAGTATTTTGGGTATGCCGCTGCCTCGGTGATACAGAGCCGTATCATCTGCGAAGAGAGAGAGTTGTACTCCGTTAAGAGGAACAGGTATATTGTTAGTGTAAACTATGTATAGGAGGGGTGCAAGTACTGAACCTTGGGGGACCCCCGCGGTGATGGTGCGGGGGGAGGAGAGGGTACTTTCGTATCTGAACCGGAAAGTGCGATGTTCGAGAAAGGATGCTATCAGACATACTAGTCGTAGGGACAGGTTTAATCTGTGTAGTTTGACAATGAGGCCCGAGTGCCAGACCTTATCGGCCAGACCAGACGGTGGAAATGAACTCGACAATAAAGTGAACCTGTTGGGGGCAAGAGTGTTTGGATCTGAAGTCGAATTGATGGCGAATCATGATATGTAGTTCGGGATCGAATAGGTGTTCTCTCATGCGGGAGAGAATGCACCTTTCTAGAAGTTTCCCTAAAGCCTTGAGGAGGCTGATGGGGCGATGGTTGGATGGAAGGTTGTGTGGTTTACCTGGTATTACGATGTCTCTGTCGTGTGCAAGTTGCTTGAGTTCGGTTGTTTTCGTTCGGAGGGAGTTAGCATTCCATGAAAGAATTGAGACGCCTGCGGGCTTAACACGCCCGGAGGAGGTCGTAACTACCGTATTCGAGGTGCTTATTGTATTATTCGTACTCATGTTAGTGTACGTAGTAAAGCCTCGTGCTCGTAGAGCGCTAAGAGGCGTTCGTGCGCGGACGTGGCTCGGCGGATCTTAGCCGCCAGAATGGAAATTTCGAGGTTTGCTCCACGAATCGTGTTAAAAACCAGATTCTTCTAGAACCTTCCCCTCGCCAAGGCGAGGGGTAGTGGGGGGGAGAGAAACTGTGGCTGTCCCTAAGGGAAAGTAGCGGCAAACCGTCACCCCTGGGACAAGGCCCAAGTGCACTGGGATCGGGTCTTCGGTATTACTAAAGCCTGAAGGGCCTTAGCGAGCGCACCGGGATCGCTCAGTTGGCTTCGTTGACACCGTAGGGTATCCACCAACTCAAGTTAGAAAACGATAAAATAAGTATTAAATATGATATTTAAACTGATACCGCGATGCATTACATAAACAGCGCCATCTAGTTTGCAGACAAATAAGTATCCTTGTCATAACAATATTCAACGAATATTGTCGCGAACTTGAAACTTCATATTTAACATAACAATATTGCTTGCATAACATGCATAACAAGTTTGTGACAATGTTGCCATTGTCACAAACTTGCCTCGTATATTTGACGCAGCAATTTAGAAACAAAGAAAAATCAAACTTGTCCCAAGTTAGCATGCTTTCTGGGCTGTTAGCGGCGCGAAACAAACTTCCAGCAATGAATATAGTAAATAAAAGGTGTGCTATCAAAGGATTGTCACCCGTTTAACAATTCGTTACCACACATTTAATTTTGCCTAAATGGGAAAAATGCTTTAATTTTTTTGTTTTAAAATTTAATACAACTAAGAGTTTTTTGTTTGATTAAAGTCTTTAATCTATATTATTTCATTTGCTAATACCATCTATATTACAGTTAGCTTCTTTATGTAGCTAACTGTAATACGCAAATATTTTAACTAATACCATTTTCCTACAGTAATTTTGAAACTAATGCAGATTTCTTGAAATAAATGTAAACACCTTATTGCCTCCCTTCTTCTTATCTTATTTTTCATCATTAATTAATCAGATATAAAAATAAAAAAACTTCCAGTAGAAAAAATATGAAACGTTTTTTTTCGTCCTTTTTTTTATGGGATAGGGGGCAGACGAGCAGACGGATCACCTGATGGTAAGTGATTACCGTCGCCCATGGACACCTGCAACACCAGAGGGGCTACAAGTGCGCTGCCGGCCTTGGAGGGAAGGGTTGAGGGGTAGAGGGAAGGGAGTAGGGAGGGGTTGGGCCTCCGGTACCCTCACTCACACGTCGAAACACAACGCAAGCGTTACTTCACGTCGGTTTTCTGTGAGGCCGTGGTATCACTCCGGTCGAGCCGGCCCATTCATGAAGAAGCGTGGCTCTCCCACGGTCTGTAAAATCGACCTCTTAAGCGTCGTTATGGAAATATTTAAGTCATTTTTTCATAGTTTTCTTTGATTATGTTTATTCTTAAGAGAAAAAGAAATTGTGTAGAAAATTGATTCGTTTTTTGTATAAAATACAAAACAAGATTGATTGATTACATGTGTCTCAGATATTTCGCTGATGTCGCCTAGTGGCGGATACTTGTGGGGTCTTGAAATTTGTTGCCCTCTTTGTTTGATGGTGATATTAAATATTTGCGTCCGAATTTCAGACATTTATAATTTGATTTCATTTGTAATTGGTTACAATTTTATATTTAAATGTATTTTTAATTTATATTTATTAACTTATTTTATACGCTTTTCTTTAATTTTTTTTTTATCCAATAAGAATTTAATGATATGCTTTTATGATTTCATTCACTAGTCTTTGGTTCCCCGCTAATCTAAACTGAGGTCAAAGCTGAAAATCGGCAGTTTGCTTTTCAAGCAAACATATTGCCGAGCTTTTGCCCTTTTTGCATCGTCCCGACATACATGTGGCCCTTTGTGTGTTTTAATCGCTTCTTTAATTTCCTTTTATTATTTTTATTTTGTTTTTATATTTTATTTCAGTGTGTATATAGCATGTTATGCTGTGATGATTGCACATAAAATTATCATTAATTCATTCATCCTATTTTTCCTATTTATATTATAACTCTGAAAGTTTATTTGTTTGGATGTTTGTCCGTCAATCACGCCGAAACTACTGAACGGATTTTGATGAAATTTGGTATACAGATAGGCTATTAGATGACTTAGATGATAGGAATTTTTACCCCACTAAACATTTCCCTAGGGTCCACGCGGGCGAAGCCACTGGCGAAAGCTAGTACCTATGTCATATTTAAACACTTCATTTATGCCACGTACATACCGATATTACCAATTCAAGGTTGAGCGGACGCCACTTTTGAAGTGAATTCGGACACGGGTTTAAAAATTAAATGTATAACAAATAAAAAGCTTATTATGTTCCCGTTAGATGTCCGAAGTCCATTATGAGAAAGAATACATCGTTTTCTTACTTTTTATTTCCTTTAATGTCGCTATCTCCACTTCCGTTTCCGCTATACGTCCGCAGCGTTCCCTAGCGTCCTTCAGAAAAACTACTATCCCGCCAACGGCCAAAGACAAGCCGAAATATTTGTCATTGTTGCGTCGTTTTTTTCAACGGTGGGAGCATTTTATCAATGTCGCTAAAAAAATTAAGAATATTCGAGATTAAAGTAGAGAATTCTATGTTTTTGGTGTCATGTGACATAAAATAAAGTGTTATTTCAAATATTTATTTGAAGAAAGTGTATCCGTTCCGTAAATTTTTAAAACCGGGTAGTGGATACCTTCACGTCATGAGTGATAAAAATTCACCCCGGAGAAGATCTCAAAGTTCCTCGGGTCCTTCATCGTCGCGGGGACTTCATCGGATGCTTCACGCGAGACAAGCCCTCCGCTCGCTAAAAAGAAAAAGTCGGTGGCTCAATCTGACTGAATAAGAATAAGATAGCTCCGATTTGGATCGCAGGTTTGACATACTATCTCAAGAACTGGTAAGTCACGTGAATAGTTTTTTACTGTCAAATTATACACGGATTAATTCAATGCCTCGTACAATCGTTCCAGACCTTGAAAATCCAAATGAAAATTTAAGTATAGAAAACGAGAGCTTTTTGCGTCCTCCTGTAGAAACGGTTTCAAAGCTAGGTGACATAGTCATCCGTTAAAGAACCCTCAATATCTAAAGCAAATCCGGAAAGATTAGCTAAAATTTCTTCTATGCAAAGATCGTTCATCGAATTAAAAGTAAATTAAGAAATGCGTCGTTTAGAAGACTTCTTTGCGACTTTAAGATGGTTTCAAATGGAACGTAGTTTTGCGGCACTATCGAACGCATTTCTAGCACAAAATGAATCGCTAAATTCAGTTTACAAAACCTGATAGACTGGTCTGCCACTCCTAATGTGCAAATGACGCCGTCGAGTCTTTATTCAAAACTGAAGGATTTATTTGGAAACGACTCGGCATATAAGAATGTATCTCACGATATCTTACAAATCATTTGTGGGAAAAGAGCGGAAGTTCTTGAACTACGATATCGTTCTCTACTGAAATCCGTAAAAGATAAATATATTCGAGAAGATCTAGCGAAAATTCCTCCATCTTGCGAATATATGTTTAACCCTTAACAATTGTCGTCTTATATTCAAAAAATTGGAGCACTGGATACAATAGAAAAAGTGGGAAATAGTAACACAAAACGGTCGAGGCTAAAATCTCCCCAACCCTCTATACGTCGTTTGAGAACAAGCCATTTCGAGTCACCAATAAGAAGCGTAATGGGCAAAGAGAAACCAGTAGTTCGCAAAAACCCTTCGAAGATTTCTCTACAAATAGAAGAGGCGGACGGAAAGATAGAATCAGTAAAAGACATCATAATAAAAGAAAATGACTCGATCACGTTTGCGGGGGAATGTTTGAGATTGTTGCACAAGAATTGGTCCCGTTTATACCCACCGAAAACGATATTAAGCTTATAACTGGAACTCAAATTCCTTTCAAAAGTCACGCCCCTTGGGTATTACCAAGCTTAGAACTAATAAAAAAGTTTCAAACCCCAATTTCGCAAGCAATGTCGGAGGAGATAAATATACTCATCAAAAAGAAGGTATTGGAAATAGTCCTCTGACACTTTCCTTCATTTCACCGATGTTCCTCATATTAAAATCAAACGGAAAATCCCGCATAATTTTGAACTTGAAAGCCTAAAATCGTTTCATGGACCCCAAACCATTTCGTCTCTTCAATGACCATCGCATGCACGAGTTTCTTCAACAATTCGACTGAATGGTGAAGTTAGATCTTCACCAGGCTTACTTCCTTCTGCCAATAAGCCCAGAGAATCGACCTTATCTCCGCGTCAGCTACAACGGACAATTACATCAAATGTCGTGCCAACGGTTTAGACTAGCTGCGGCTGCCCGGTTAATCGCGTCAGTGACGAATTGGGTTGCAGAAAGGCTACGAGAAATGGGAATGAGCCTTGTAGTATATATATCTCGATGATTTTTTGTTGGTTCTCCAGTACAGAAAAGTCTTAGATCTCACGTACAGCCATCAAATTATTAACTCATCCAGGCTGGTCAATCAACAAAGAAAAGTCGATCACAAAACCTACACAATCGATCGAATTTCTTGGAATCGCTTGGGATATTCATCACAATACGAAATCCCTTCCTCCGAAAAAGCTGGAGACGCTGCGCCAGATTTTATTGACTCGACTAGCTGCAGGCAGTTGGACCCTCAAGCAGACGCAATGTCTCTTATGGCACCTCAACTTTGCATCCTTCATCACCCACCGGGGAAGGTTGCATTGCCGGACTTTGCAGCGTCACAGCAACTAGCTTCGCCGTGCCATGCGCAAGCGTTGTCAGCTCACCACCGACGCAATCATAGAGCTGGAATGGCGGCTGGAAAATCTACATTTAAAAACCCCAATCCATCTGACGAAACCTGTTACAAATTACTTAATCACGGATGCTTTGGATATCCAATGGGGTGCTCTAGTCAACAACATCAGTATACAGGGGCCAGAATCAGAAATCTTGGCATTGCAATATGAAAGAAATGTACGCGGTGATAGCTGCGATTTCAGCACACGCCACGAACTTGAAAAACTCGAAAATTTTGTTCCAAACAGACAACAAAACAGTTATATCTTATATAAAAAAACGAGGGCGGAACGAAGTCACAAAAATTATTGGATCTGACAAAGAAGTTGCTAACCCTAACAGAGAACCTCAATATTATACTACTCCCTTATCATCTCCCAAGAATACACAACACCGAAGCCGATCAACTGTCGAGAAACCAAACCGGCGCAGAGTGGTCACTTCAAGGCAAAGCTACACTAGATATATTACAAAGACGGGGAGTGCCGGAAATCGGCTTATTCGCATCTCAGACAGCTCACGTCGTGCCGAATTATGCTACACTAGTCTTATCAGACTCGAACGCATGCTTTCACGACGCCTTCAACAGGATCTGGCATTACGAACTGGCACGGATTTTCGTGCCACCAGGCTTAATACCTTTAGTAGTCGGTCACTTGATCACGGCCCGAGGTCGATTCGTAATAATAGCACCCAAGCGGAGGAAGCCTTACAATAAAATTTGTATTATGTTTCCTCCTGACGTCCGAAGTCCACATAATGTCTTTCTGGTGATTAACATTATCACCATTATGAGCCGAACGATGACAAATATGGCGGCTTGTCTTTGGCGGGAGATAGTTTTTGAAAACGATGTACTCTCTCATAATGGACTTCGGACGTCAGGAGGAAACAATACAAATTTTGTTGTAAGGTATTTTTTTTCCACTTTTGCCCAATTATATTGCTGTCCAAATAATTATTTTGTGGCATGAATGTCTAATTTGCAGTCATAAAATAATGTACACTGCCTTGGGTAGCCTGGGTACTGTTGTAACAACTCGAATATCATCGAAATTATGAATGGTAGGTGAGGGGCAAAAAGGGAAGGGCACGCGGGTAACAAATCTCGACACGATCGCCAATATAGAGTCATCTTTCGCGCTGTAATAACGCTTACAAGGAGGCCCCTTGTGTTTTTTCAACCAAAAGTAAGTATTTGTGGGGTATTTCTTTATGATATAGCTTAAATATTAATATAATTATCATATTTCGAAATGTGCTTATGTAATCGTCGTATTTTTAAGATTATAATAAGCTCATTCGTTTTTGTATAAGTTATGCTACCTCATCCTTTTGATAGACTTATTATCAAAATGGGAGGGTGGGGACGGTTGTAACGATTTTCATGGGGACGGTTGTAACATTAATTTTATAATATTTTTGTATTGTGGATGCCTAGGAAACGCATAAGAAAGACTTCGGGAGGTGGAAATGACATTTTGTCGTACAATAACACTTACGATGAAGTTAAATTAAGGGCTTATTTAAAGCAAGCTGCAGAGATACAAGCGAAAGCCGTATGCAGTTTATTAAGATAACCAAGAACAGGTTGCACATGTTAGCATGGGATATGTAGCTCATAATAGAGTTTTTAGCGAATACCAAGAGCAGTATTATTGCCTTCTTTGCCTAGAGACGTATTTTGGCACTCGGTCTGGAGAGAGTTGGATTCAGTGTCAAGGAGGCTGCAAACAATGGTCTCACGTAGCTTGTACTGATGAGAGTATAAATTATATATGCCATAATTGCGATGAGTTTGATTTAATATAGAAAAAAACTATTGTATAACTTCAGGTATTCTTGACTAACTTTGATTAATTATTATTATTTAAAAAGACTATTTAAATGTGCCTTAAATTATGTTATTTTGTATTTAGTGCATTTAGTTATTTTTTATGAATAAAACTGATTGATTACGTGGGATTTATATATTATTTTTTAGCGTTACAACTGCCCCACATAAGTGTTACAACCGCCCCTGGTGTGGGGTCGATTGTAACAATCGCACACACTCTTTAAAACAGCTTATTCCTGCTAACTGTCTTACCTAAGACAAATTTTCACTCTGTGATTTGAGTTCTCGAGAACTTGTTCAAGGTCACGAGTCCACAATACTGTGTTGAAACCACGTTCAAGCTATTTTGATACTTTTCCCAATTTTTGTATTTATTTTAGTATTTCTATGGTGAGATTCATTATCGATTCCCGAATATTTTAAACGACTGCTCTCGAAAAGGAGTCTATTGTTTTTAGAATTAATGTATGTATGTGAGTATTTTTATTGCACCATAACTTTTGAAAGATATAACGGATATGAATGTACAGGGTATCATTAGAAACATCATCCTAAGTTACCACAAAATACATAGAGTATCAGTGAAACTAGCTTAATTATTAATATTAAATAGGTATGGGGACGCGTGACGCCATTTAAAAAGTATGTTTTTTTGTAATCATAACTTTATGGGTATCAAATTAAAGGTCCATTAAAAATATATAATCTGTATACAAAATTAACTGCTCACTAAAATGAATAAAATATAAAAATTATTTAAAAATTAAAAACACGACTGCTAAGATCGGACAAAAATTAAAAGAAACAAGTTTAGCCAAATCATAGGCTATAAATATAAATAGCGATGACAATATATCAATAAAATTAAAATATTAATTAAAAAATATTCGTGCCATATTTTTCGTCGACGATTTCGAAATATTTTCGTCATCCATAGGAAACATGGACTGTTTCCTGTTTGGAAAAGTAGTAAATTAGAATTATATTAAACTAGTTCTGCCCGCGGCTTTATGCGAATGGAAAGTAACCTAAGGTTCTTTTCTCATGGCTAGATGCGATGTTATTCGATATGAATGAACGATATCACACGAATAGCATGCACTTATAAAATGTATGGAAAAACTCAAGTGTTTGCTCATGAGATTGTACTATCTGTCAATATCGGTCACAAATCTCATGGTCTGCGGTATCACTTCAAATGTATGAAGGTGGTAGAACGCTCGATCTGCTTTTGATTTTCTGTTCAATAATATCGAGGAACGATTCATTTGCTCATACTTACCATATCATCAAAATATATTGAATTTTACAAAAAAATACGGCAATATCCGTATATAAACAAATGAAAAGCTCGATGGTGCCGGATAGCTCGTTTGATCTGCGATTGAGGAGGTTAAGCGACGATTGCAAAGGCCGGCAATTGGATGGGTGGTCAATTTTTTTGGTGGTCAAAAAAGAGATAAGGCAAAAAGAGCATATAAGAAACGTCCAACTAACCGCAATCTTATTCGTTTTAAGGTTCTTCGAAATTGCTGCAGTCGTATGTGTAGGGATGCTAAGCGACGCTTCTTCCATAGCTCTCTTACTGATCGCAATCCTACTGATGCCTGGCGGTTTTTGCGCTCTGTAGGAGTGGGGAAATCTACTGCTACTGTGTCTACTAATGTAGATTTAAGCGTCCTTAACAGACACTTCTCCCTTCCTCCTTCTACTATCGATGGTGACATAAAGGATTCTACGCTCGCAGAACTTTCACTGGTTCCGAGGCCAGACTGCACATCTTTTTTCTTTTCAAAAATATCCGAAACTGACATTAAAAATACCATTCAAGCCATTTCTTCCGAGGCTGCTGGCGAGGACAACCTAAGCGTAAGAATGTTTACCCCTATTTTATCTTTTCTCCTTCCTATACTTGTTCACATACTTAACTTCTCACTTGAATCCGGTTCTTTTCCCAAAATTTGGAAGATGGCGCACATTATTCCACTGCCTAAAGTATCTAATCCTTCAGTCCCATCTCATTTTCGTCCTATTTCTATTCTTCCCCTTCTCTCTAAACTTCTTAAGCATATTGTTCATAAGCAATTATCAACTTTTCTTTTTTCTAATTCCCTTTTGAATGGGTACCAATCTGGTTTCCGCCCTAGTCACAGTACTGTAACAGCTTTAATAAACATTACTGATGATATTCGTTGGGCTATGGAGAATAAAGCTCTTACAGTTCTAATTCTTCTAGACTTTATGTATTTTTATTTTCTCTCTTTCCCGGTATTTGAATTTGTTTTTTTTATTCCATATTAATTTATTTAGGGGGTACACACTGACTACCTTATTGTATTTCTTTTTCCTGTTTTGGGCCTGCTGGTAGAAATTTCAATTTGAAATAAGCAGTGCCCTTGTACTAATGTCTGTTACATTTGTTCATATGAAATTGTATGTGTGTACAAAATAAATAAATAAATAGATAATCCAACATTTTGTGGCGGCGGCCATCTTGTATATAAAAAAAAAATATTTGTCATAGTAAACAGTATTCTACTACTCAAGCCCTTTTATTTAATGTCCGTATTGAGGGAGTCGTGAAAAATATGTAGGTAATCCAACATTTTTGGTGGCGGCCATCTTGGATTTGAAATTTGTCATAGTGTTCTGTATTCTACTACTCAAGCCCTCTTATTTGATACCCATATTGATGGAATGGTGATAAAATATGTGATCCGACATTATGTGGCGGCGGCCATCTTGTATCGATTTTCATCAAAGTGAAGAACACTCCCGACTAATACACCTTTTAAACAAAATCAAAATGGGTTCATCCGTTCGGGAACTATGATGCCACAAAAAGACACAAACACACCACACACACACACAGAGACATGTCAAACTTATAACACCGCGTCGTTTTTGCGTCCGGGATTAAAAATATATTGAATTTAGAAAAAGTTGTTTCATATGCGGATCTCCGATAAATTTGATATCGGTCGAATTGCATCGAGCCATAAGTCTAAGTTAATCCTCATTACGTAAATCAACTTCTAGTGAAAGTCTCTTCAAAATCGGCCAAGCCGTTTCAGAGATTAGCCAGAACTAACAGACAGACAGATAAAATATATTATTTTTGTATATGTACCATGTATACACACAAATGTATTTAGTGAAAAGCGGTTATTTTAATATTACAAATATGCACTCCAATTTTATGTACTAGTATAAGTGTATTGAGAGAAGAAGTACCTTGCTTTATTTGCATTTCATAATATAAATATATATTTTAACTTTCTTATACAAATATACCTAGGGGTCTTTCGACCTATGCTGAAAATAACAAATGTGTATTAGAAATAATTCAATAAGCTATATAAATTCCATATAAATCGAACTTCGTGACCAAAGTTGGAAGTCCCACTATACTGCTCTATTTACGCTCGCTCGAACGTATCTAGATTAGGGATGTGAGATTAATAGAAAATAATCGATTTAATAAAAATCGATTTTCTTTTATAAATTATAAATCGATTTGTCAGTAATCGATTTTAATGAAAAGAAATAATCGATTTTTGCGAAAAAATCGATTTTTTTTTCTATTATTTAAAATCCTACATGCTTTGCATATTCCAATAATAAACCTAAAAGATTCATATTAACAATTAATCAGATTAAAAAAAAATAATATGAATAAAAAAATTGACAATTCAAAACTAAAAATCAAAGCAAATGTTCTTTTAAACTTTCAAGGTAAGGAATAATAAAACCAAATATCATTATTGATAGAAATTCTCAGTATCTTTAAACGTTATATAATAATAAAAATTAAATGAGCACCCCAACAAAATGACAACCTTATTGTCGCAAAAAATTAAATATAATAGTAAAAAAAAAAAATTGTCATGAATGTAAATGTCTAGTTTTCGATAAATATCAAACATCGATGTTGGACCTACGATGATGATATCGATGTCAACATCGATGTTATTCTAATGTCGATCATATATACCTACATACCTACAGATGGCGCCGTTTTTATATAATCAACTTTTAAGTAATAATGCTTCGAGTTTTTTCATTTGGCGCATAGATGATGCTATTTATGAAAATCGATTTAACCGCGCAATTTATTTAATCGATTTGTTAAAAATCGATTAATATGACATGGAAAATCGATTATAAAAAATCGATTATATTAAAATAATAATCGATTAAAATAAAAATCGATTATTTTTTAACGAAGAGGGCGCGTTTTTTAAAACAAATTTTAAGTTTTATTTTATTTATTGTTAAAGCCTTATATAAACAGTGTAAACAAATTATTTAATACATAAAAGGTAGTACTACGTAAAAAGTGGGCTAAGAATTATGGGGAAAAGAAAGAAACACAAATTAGACGGAGATCCGGTTCCAACGGAGTCGGACTCCTCCGACGAAAATGACTGCGATAAGTATAAGCCTTATAAAATTGAAAATTATAGCAGGCAATACCCCGAGGATGGAGGAAACTTCGAATATCTCGTAATTTATGAAAGTGAAATAGTATCGAAACCTATCGGTGACCGAGATCTTATGGCTCTAGGCGCCGTCCTTAAGCGACATAATAAAGGAATCAAACGCTTTAAAAGAATCAATCGGTACAAAGTAGCGGCTATATTTGAGCGACCTGGGTTGGCCAATATGGCTTTGAACAATACAAAATGTTTAACGGAGTTACAACTTAAAAGCACTATACCGGCTACATTAACAGAAGTAACTGGTGTCATTCGCGGCGTTCCTACATATATGTCTAATTATAATATATACACCGGCATTTCCAGTTCCAAAGACGTTGTGTCCGTGCGGCGCCTGATGCGACGCGGGCGTGATGATGACGGTAACCCCATCCTGATCCCCACCCAGACCATTGCCATCACCTTTTCCTGTCCTACTCTTCCTGACAGTGTAGATATAAATAGTTGGTTTTTCGAGGTAAGCCAGTATATTCCACCTGTTAGCCAATGCCTACGTTGTCTACGATATGGACATATTGGTAAATATTGCAAGAATGCACAGAGGTGCTCAATTTGTGGTGATAATCATCATTATAAGCAGTGTACCAAACCTATGAAAGATGCCGTCTGTGTTTTCTGTAAAGGAAACCATATTTCAATCTCATCAGAATGCCCCAAAAGAAAAGAGGAAATAGAAAAAAACAATGCTAAATTTAATAAAAAACTATATGTTGATGTTTTAAACAGTAAACACTTCCCTGACTTATCTACTAATAAACAAGAAAAACAAATACAAACTATATTACAATCAGATAATATACTTAATCTAATTATATCTACTATTCTCAAACTATATACCCAGAAATCATCTTCAGATAACTCATCTCCATTAACATCGGAGACTATTAAAACAGTATTACTTGACACATTTAATTCTAGTAAATGTAATACAGCTAGTAATAAATAATGGATCAGCTCAATATTGTACAATGGAATGCTCAGAGTCTACTAAGCCATAAACATGTCTTCACACAGTACTTATATCAAAATGATATACACATTGCTATTATTTCGGAAACCTGGTTACAATGCACAAAAACTATTAACATAAGAGGCTATTTAATAGAAAGGTTAGATATAGGTTCAAAACACAATGGTGTTGCTATTATAATCAGAGATTATCTTCACTATAATAAGTTACCAACTTATTATGACAACTCTTTACAAAATATTGCTATAAGACTACAATATAATAATGAAACAATATCTATAGTAAGTTTTTACAGTCCAACCTCTGCAATTCCCTATAACTTTAGTTGTACCCATTTAAATAATCTAATTAAATCTATACCTAAACCACTAATCTTCGCCGGCGACTTCAATGCACACCACACTATGTGGGGTTGTACATCAACAGATATTCGTGGTTCAACTCTTTTAGATGTTATTAATGATAACAATTTATGTATCTTAAATGATGGTACAGTAACTACTGTTGGCTCTCATAACTGGCGTCCTAATGCATTAGATTTAACATTAGTTTCACCAGAATTAGCACTAAGATGTAATTGGCATGTACATGATGACTCCCTATGTAGTTACCACTTTCCTGTTATTACAAAGGTATTATGTAATTCTGTAAATATGTATAATGTTGACAATAATAATGTTAGTGTAAATTATATAAAACCTAATTATAATACGGTAGACTGGAAAAAATATAAGCAATTAACTGATATTACATTAAGAGATGTAAATATTGACACAACTAATCCAGAAGGGTGTTATGATCAACTGTCCAAAATATTGCTTGATTGTGTATCTGAAGCAAATCTTTCTAAGAAATCATCTGTAGTATATCGACAATCATTTCCTAAACCAAAAAAGAAATTAAATCTTCCGTGGTGGAATGATGTATGCTCACAAGCTGTAACAAACTGTAAGACTGCATATATAGAGTTTAAACAAAATCCTTCTGAACAAAATTATATACTGTTTAAACAGAAACAAGCACAGAAAAAACTAACAATTAATAATGAAAGGCAAAAAGCATGGGTAAAATTATGTAATACTTTCAATCGTCAGACACCTTTATCATTGATTTGGACTAATATAAGAAAATTTAACAAATCATACAGACCTACTTTTAATTCAAATACTAACAATTGGATTCAGTCTTTTTTAGATAAGTACACCTCTAACACTCAATCTCCACCATTAGATTACTTTTCTGACCAATGTCTTGATAGTGAATTATTTTTTATGAAACCATTCACTTTAATAGAGTTATTAAGTGCCATAGAATCCCGCAGAGATACAGCTTTTGGTTTAGATCACATCTCATACAAAATGTTTAAAACTCTTAGTCCTTCCAGTCACAAAATAGTTTTGCAAATCTACAATTCACTTTGGGAAAAGTCAATTATTCCTAAATCATGGAAAGTCGATTGTTTGGTCCCCATTCTAAAGTCTGGCAAGGATAAAGATGACCATGACTCCTATAGACCTATAGCTCTAACATCATGTGCAGCAAAACTCTTTGAACAGTTGATCAAACAAAGACTAGATTACTTTATAGAACACAATAATTTATTGCCTTATAATCAGTTTGGCTTTAGGAGAGGTCGTTCTGCAGTTGAGAGCCTAAATCATTTATATTTAGACATACATAGTGCCTTTACAAATGGTAAGTTTCTTGTGTGTATCTTCTTTGATATCATAGGTGCCTTCAATAATGTTGACCATCATATTTTAGCAGAAGAATTGTGTTCTCTCCAGTTACCTGTGAAATTAGTGAAATGGATATTTAATTTTTTAAACAGTAGGGAAGTCTATGTTAAATTTCAAAATAATTTGTTTGGACCACAAATGTCTAATAAAGGAGTTTGCCAAGGTGGGATACTCAGCCCATTGTTATTTATTCTGTATATACATAAGTTAAATAGTATATTAGGAAATGATGTAAATAATTTGCAATATGCTGATGATCTCACAGTGTACTGTACTGGCACAAATATGTTTCAAGTGGAGAAAAAACTTAACTATGCATTACAAAAATTAAAATCATATTTTACATATCTGAAATTGGATATTAATTTAACTAAAACCAATGTTGTAGTATTTAGCAAAAAGAAAATTTTACTAACCAATATCATATATGATGGCAATCCACTTCCCGTAAGTAATGAGGCCAAGTTCCTCGGTGTCATATTCACTAAGAACTTATCATGGAATAAACATGTAGCTGGCTTAGTAGACAAATCACTAAGAGCTTTTAACATCTTAAAGTCCTTAGCTCGGACATATTGGGGTGCTGATCCAAAAATCTTACTTATGTTGTATAAATCCATTGTCCGTTCTCATTTTGAATATAGCTTTCTATGCTACACATGTGACCATTTTCTTGTTCATAAATTAGAGAAGATTCAAAATAAAAATTTAAGACTTATCACAGGAGCAATGAATACAACTCCTATTATATCTATGCAAGTAGAGTGCAATATTCTCTTCATTATCTTTAAGATTCAAATATTTAAAATTTAAATTCCTCCTTAAAATCCACAGTATAAATAATCACCCTTTAGTAGATAAACTGATTCGTCTAAGTGAGTCTTTTTCATCATTAACATTTGTAAATACTCATTGTAAATTCCCATATATTCTTCATGATTTCTGTGAAATATCAGCATATATTTTAGAAACAAACATAAATAGAAATGAACACTGGGCTTGTTATAAAGGTTCCTATGAAGGGAAATTCCCACAATTAGAAATAAATATAGATAACAACTTACAAACAAAAGAAGCTGTATATGAAAAGTTATCAGAATGGCTAGGTTATGAAACAATTTATACAGATGGCTCAAAAAATGACTCTGGAGTATCAGCTGCTTATTACCACAAAAATGTTAAGTACGGCAAAGGACATAGACTGCCAGTTATTTTCAGCGTGTTTTCGGCTGAAGCCACTGCAATTCTGTTGGCTCTCAGATATGTTCAAATGGATATCATGTGCTCCAACAAAAGCAAGTTTTTAATAGTTTCCGATAGTATGTCCGTTCTCAAAGCACTTGATAATTTTAAACTACAGAATGCTAATTATATATTGTTCGAAATTAAAGAAGTTATTCAAAAATTATCTGACAACAATAAAATTGTAAAGTTTCTTTGGACTCCAGCACATGTTGGTGTGGCAGGCAATGAAAATGTTGACCATCTTGCCAGATTAACGAATTTACTGGGTGGCGATATTAAAAACATCTCTTGTCCTTGGCAAGATGTCGTACCGGAATACCGTAAAAAAATCTACGAGCAATGGACAGCAGAAAGAATACTTGTCACTACTACAAAAGGTGCATGGTATGCTGGTATCAATAAAGAAGTTGGCAGAAAACCTTGGTTCGCTATATCCAATGACTACCTCCAGAGGAAATTCTACACTCAAATAAATAGATTGAGATTTGGACATTGTCGATTTAAAGCTCACTTACATCGTATGCATATGATAACATCTCCAGTATGCACCGAATGTTCAACTCAAGAAAACCAGACACTTGAACACATCTTTTTTTCATGCCCAACCTACAATATCCAGCGACTCGTTTTGATCCATCACCTCCTGAAAAGATACAAGACTATCCCGCCTTCCCTTCAGGATCTCTTAGCTTGCCCAGAAAACTTTGTACCGATCTATGACTATATTAGCTCCACTCTTGGAGAAATCTGATTTGACCCTCCCGGATATGTAAAATGATAACCCTGGACAAGACAAAGAAATTTAAAACTAAAGATCTGGCTATCAGCCTTTTAAAAAAAAAAAATAAACAAGACAAGATGGAATAAAATGCAAACAAAAAGAAAAGATTAGGCTTTGCCTTATAAAATAATATAACCCAAGATTTGGCTGTATGGCTTAGTTCCTTCGCCTGTCCCATGGACGAATTATAATCTATAGTTTGTCATATTTACAGTTCTCTATGGTCATTTATTTCCAACCGTTTGATTCAAGTTTGATTTTTTCAAAGATTGCTTTTGCTGTGATATCTTGGCAATTTCTTCTTTTCTATTTGTTTTATGTTGTGTGTTGCGTTGAGCCTGTGTACTCCGCATCTTAATCGCGATATTGGACGCTACTTTATTGTTTGTGTTAAGTGTATAGAACAGTATAGAACTCCGCAGTACTATTGCGATGTTCGACGCTATTTTTGTGTTTGTGCTGTTTTGCGTTGAGCAAGGAGTAGTATAATATATAGGGAAAGCGTTGAGTGTCCTTAACTCCGCAATTTTGCGATATTGGACGCTATTTTTGTGTTGTTGATCCTGGTACTCCGGTTCATCTGTGCGATATTGGACGCTTTGAAAGTTTTATGATATAATGAAGTACAATATTATCAACATGCCTCGCCTTTGTGCCTTTGGATGTAGACAACTTTCTGGTAAGTAAATTTTAACAACAGTTCGTATCATACTTCACACTTTGTTGAATGTATGGACCACAAAATAAAAAACTAAGAAAAATACTCTTGTGTTTTCACAGAACTTTCAACTTTATATAGTGATTACTCTTTATCTCTCTATTTAGTCCGTCAGTCAGATAATAGAAAAATATTAGATAAATTTCTTTTTGTTTCAATTTAACAAGAAATCACATATACAAATCCATTTAAGTTTATTATTTTTAATCTACATGACGACAAAACAAACAAAAATTAGTCATCATCCCCATTGTGATTTATAATAATTAGAAATTATTGATTGCTGTACTGTCCTATTAAATAATTTAAGTTAAAAAAATTTTCAGGTGTTACTGTACATCACTTTCCAAATCCAGAAAAATATCCTGACCGTTTTAAAAAATGGGTCAACCTTTGTGGTGGGAAACTGGAATCTGAATCTGATTATGAATTGTATAAAAAGAAAATTGTTTGTGATAAGCATTTCATAGACAAGGATCGTAATCGTTTTAAACGACTTAATGCTTTAGCTGTGCCTTCTTTATTTTTAACAGGTAAGACCTAATTTATTACCATAATAAATTTAATCATATATAATATATATAACAAACATTATTGTTCCTGAGATATAAACACTTGCAGGTGGAATTTAGGCTAAAACAATTACTACTGCTATTAACTAAAAGTTTTATAGTATAATAGAGATATTGTTCTACATAATGTTGTTATTTTTATAGGTATGCTTGAAAGCTCTAACAATGATACCGAAGCTGGCCATAATCCTGAACAAGCTTCACTACTGCAACTGCCTCAGACAGGTCTGTAAGAATTATTCCATATTATATCAAAATTAACTTAAGTGATCTATATTGATTAATAATATTAAAAAGCTAAACAGTTTTTTGAAACTCTAGATCTACCACTTATATCTTGCATAATATATATAACAAACATTATTGTTCCTGAGATATAAACACTTGCAGGTGGAATTTAGGCTAAAACAATTACTACTGCTACTAACGAAAAGTTTTATAGTATAATAGAGATATTGTTTATATAATGTTGTTATTTTATAGGTATGCTTGAAAGCTCTAACAATGATACCGAAGCTGGCCATAATCCTGAACAAGCTTCACTACTGCAACTGCCTCAGACAGGTCTGTAAGAATTATTCCATATTATATCAAAATTAACTTAAGTGATCTATATTGATTAATAATATTAAAAAGCTAAACAGTTTTTTGAAACTCTAGATCTACCACTTATATCTTGCATAATATATATAACAAACATTATTGTTCCTGAGATATAAACACTTGCAGGTGGAATTTAGGCTAAAACAATTACTACTGCTACTAACGAAAAGTTTTATAGTACAATAGAGATATTGTTTATATAATGTTGTTATTTTATAGGTATGCTTGAAAGCTCTAACAATGATACCGAAGCTGGCCATAATCCTGAACAAGCTTCACTACTGCAACTGCCTCAGACAGGTCTGTAAGAATTATTCCATATTATATCAAAATTAACTTTAGTGATCTATATTGATTATTAATATAAAAAGCTAAACAGTTTTTTGAAACTCTAGATCTACCACTTATATTTTACATATATTGATTAACATACATTCATAAGGAAGGATATAGTCTGCCAGTATCTTATTTCAAAAATTCCTATAAGATGATAATTAACACAACATGTATTTTTATGTCAAACTCTTATCAAACCAAATTTATTAATTTATTATTCATTGCTCAAATTACATAGACAAGGGTTGCAATCTATTTAAATGATTGTATGCTTTAGCTGTGCCTTTACTTTTTCTTACATGTGAGATCCAATTCAGACTTATCACCAGATAATGAATTAAATGGAATGTAATAACTTATCATATGTTAGTAGCAGACGGACGTTATATTAAAACAAATAATACAGCCAACAAACAACTTTTATGTAATGGTATTATTTTACAGGTATAACTGCAAGCTCTAGTAATGTTATTGCCGAAGCTTCGCTACTTCAACTGCCTCGGACAGGTCTGTATAATTATGATACAACTATAAGTATACTTAAATATGATCATTAAATTGCTTTTTATTAATCTGGGGGTACATTTATTTTGTTTATGTATATGTATTCAAGTCTGTTAAAACCTTCACTTGATTTTAAGCCTAATACATCGAGAGATGAATTAAAAACTCATTAAAGAAATTTGACATATTGTGGTAACCTGGCGTGCATGTCATGTCAGTCATGTGTATATCAATCCACTTTAACACAATTTGTGGAATCGAATTGATATACGGGACAGATTCGATCCCGGCGGGAGATTTGAATTTATGCCTGAAATATGGGAACTGGCAACACTAGTTATTATATATTTATGATCCAATCAAAAGCAACTAACAAAAGTAAATTGCTTAATACATATTGATAATGTATTCTTTATTATTTTTAGTAAAAGGACCTACACTGCAGCAAGTATGGTGTGAACACAATTATAGTGCTGCTAGCAATTATAGACGTCATTCTATAAATCGTAAGTTATCCAGTTCTTTGTAGTAGTTACTATATTTTATAAAATTCACTACATAGTATTTACAAATGTTTTCACACACGTTTTCAATTAGATTCCCAAACGCTAAGATAATATGTGATACCTATGTCTTTCTTTAAATAATGACTATCTAATAATATTATATAGAGATAAATAATGTTTGTGAATGATCAATTGAATTGGTAGGAATGAAGTAATCTTCGATATTACTCAACTGATATTAAAAATGCTATGTTGTCACTTAGTGTTAATACATACAGTTACTGCCAGTTTCTGAATTGAAAAAAGTACAAAAACTCAATAACTTAAGTTTTTTATGGTTCATGTGGAAAAAGGATATAAGGATATGGAAAAAGGATATAAGGCACAAACGTCCATTAGGTTTAATTATGCCTTTAAGCTCTAATGAATGTCAAATTTGTATTGGTAATGTCGCTTGAAACTAATGACAATTTCAATGGACGTTTGTGCAGCTGGATGTTAGTTTTATCAAGCTGCTATGAAATGATCATTAAAAAAAAATAGAAATGAAAACCTGTTTCAGTAACGTTTAAAATGGTTTAAGTATGGTTTGAGATTTGCTTAACTTTAAATTCTCAATTCTGAAACCGGATGTTAGCTAACTATATTTGACTCCCGAAATTCTCAAGGGAAGTGGAAACTCATATGGATGAAGTTGGGTTGGAACGTCGGATCTGGAAAATTATTTTTGTATGATTATAGTTAAGGCTGTAATCTTATTCCTGGAATGAAATGCAAGCAGGCTGTTAGTCTCTTATAAAATGGTTTCATTAGGCAGTTGTTAAATATAGCCGTGTAATGCAATTTCTTATCACAACTGCACAAATTAATGTTTGCTCTTTTTCTTTTTTAAGGTGCTGCTAAAGAAAGCAGCTTCAACTGCATGCAAATCAGTTACATGCGTGGGGAGGTCAAACAGCTTCGCAGTGAAATTTGTCGATTGAAGAGGAATGGAAAGTTCCAAATAAGACTCAACAATGGCAACAAATTACTGGAAAGTGTTGCATTTCGCCGAGTGGTAGAAAAGATGTCCAAACCGTCCCAGTTGTTACTCAATATGCAATTGCAGGGTAACAAAAAAGCTAAAGGTAGACGATTTACTCTCCAAGAGAAAGTTTTATCTTTATCTTTATATAAAAAAAGCCCTAAGTGCTACACACTTTTACAAAAATATTTTACCTTACCATCAGTCAAATGTATGAAACGGCTTTTAAGTAAAATAATAATAGGCCCAGGGATAAACCCTATTGTATTTGATAAAATAAAAAAAAATGTATCAGAAAAAACTACTTCACAGAAACTGTGTAGCTTAATATTCGACGAAATGTCAATAACACCAAATTTAAATTACAATTATAATAAAGACATAATTGAAGGATTTGCCACAAATAATTATAAAAAGTTTGCTGATCATGCCTTAGTATTCATGGTTAAAGGAATAACTCAAAACTTTAAGCAACCCATAGCATATTATTTCACGAATTCATTAAATAAATATGAATTAAAAAAATTGATACTAACAGTCATCCGCCACGCCCAAGACGCTGGTTTAATTATTATTAACACAGTGTGTGACCAAAGCAACGTAAATGTTAGTTGCATAAATGATTTAATACAAAAATCGAAAGCGGTACATTTGCGAAAAGGAATAGAGTGGCGGCATGACTGTTTTTTTGTCAATGGTCATAAAATCATTCCTTTATATGATACTCCACATTTAATGAAAGGATTAAGAAATAATCTTATTACAAAAGATTTAATTTATGTCACAAATAATGATAAAAAGACAGTAAAATGGGAATATTACCAAAAAGTGTATAGCGCAGACAAGTCATATGGAGAACTTAGGTTGCTTCATAAAATCACTGAAGAACACGTTATCCCAGAGAAAATAAATAAAATGAGGGTGAAAACTGCAACACAAATTTTCAGTCATAGTGTTGCAGTTGTCACTGAACACCTTACTGCTAGGGGAGATCTTCCAGAAGAATGTAGGCAACTTATAGATATCACATTATTATTAAATAATTTATTTGACTCCCTAAATGTAAGCAGTTTATATATAACAGATGGGAAAGTCTACAAGGGTCCAATAAAAAATAATTCACCGCATCATCAACTTTGGGCAGAAAGTAAAAAAATTTTAGGTACTGCTAAATTCATTGTTAAAAAGTTTAATGATAATAATAAAATTCTGCAACTTGAAAAAATAGTACCTTCAATAAAGAATTTAATTAAAACAATTGAAGGCGTGGAAGCAATTTGGCAAATAATCTCAAAAAAATACGGCTTAGATGCATTGCTGACAAGAAACTTAAATCAAGATCCAGTCGAAAATTTTTTCGGAAGCATAAGGAGTTGTGGTGTCAGAAACATTGCCCCCAATACCATTTCATTTGAAGGGGCATTTAAAGCTTTATTACTTAATAATTATAATACAAGTCATTCAATAAGGGCTAATTGTGAAAAGGATGAAAACGATTACCTACAAAATTTAGATTTCTTTATAAAAGAGCCATATGCAGAAACACATTTTCAGTCAGATCTGGCACCTAATTCACAATCCGAAATTATTTTTAATGAAGAGTTACTACAAGAGTATAATCCCATTGAAGATGCTGGACAAAGTAATTATGTATGCGGTTGGGTAATTACCAAATGTTTAAAAAAAATTTGTAAGTCGTGTCAGCAATGCAGACAGACATTGCTTCTTTCAGAGCCACCAAAAACATCTTATACAAGATCCAAAGAATATAAGGGAAAAAATTGGCTTATATATCCTTCAAAAGATGCTGAAAATTGTTTTAAAGAAATTCAGGGTATAACATTATCGTTTTTAAAAAAAAATGTCGTTATAAATAAAATAAGAAAAACGATAAGTGATTTCTGTAATTTATTAATTGCATGCCCTTTTAATTGTTCAGTACATAAAGAGGAATTAAAAAATTATTTTATCAATATTACAATAAAATTGTTGTTATATAGCTGGTGCAGAAATGTAAATAGGATTTTGTCTGGCAAAATTTCATACTGTGGTGAGGAAGAAATAAAAAAAAACGCATCTATATATTATAACAAACATAAAAAATACAGAAATAGAAAATAGCTGCAATGCAACTAGTCTTTTATAGAAATCAAAGATTAGGTAGCTACCAATTTCAAATCACTATCTGCTTGCAATTTGGCAAGACTTGTAGTTATAGTTTTTGTTGGCAAATTGTAGCACTTGTAGTTTTATATTATTTAAAATTAATTAAATTGTGGTACTTGTTTCACTATTTTCTCTATAATTTGTCCTACCAAATAATGCCATCAAAATTCTAAGACGCTATTCAACAGAGGCTTATCTACAAAGAGAAGAGCTAAAAATCATTAGATCCATCAAGATATTTTGTTTCCTGTGATTTAAAAAATATGTAAAGTAAAAATAAACTAATTTTTGAAAATAATGTCTTTGATTTCGCTTTTTTACAAATAAATAGTATGTACAGAAAACGATTGAGTTTTCATCTCAATTTTTGTTTGATTTGGACTGCACTTTATTGTTCTAATAAATAATTCAGATGTAAACTCTTTCGTTTTCTATACATACTATTTATTCTAAAGAAACCTTTAAAGTGACAGGTATATCTATGTATTATATCTATCTAGGTATACCTATATATTATAGCAAAGTTTTCGGGGACGAAATTCAGATGGCGCTTCAAAATGATTGGCACGGAAACCTACAAATAAATATACTTTCATTTCAAAAACTTTGGTGGTTGTTTCCAGTTGTAATAGCTGTGCTATGGACAATTAAAGAAAAAATGTTACAACCGTACCCAGCCTACCCTACTTGTTTAAATTACTGACAAAATATTATATGTATGCTTGTGTTTATTTTTGCTTACCAAATTTTAAAACAACATGCAATTAATTCTGTTTGAGTTGCTTTCTCATATCTTTTTCCTTTTACTTTTTATTTATTTCAAATGGTCTTTAAGAACATGAATCGGCACACACTTGTAACCACAGAACACGGAAAATGTTCTGTGCTTGTAACAGTGAGTCGTACCACACCGTTTATTTCGTCCTAGGTCTCAACATGCAAACTTTTCCTCTTTGATCTTCAAAATCATTATTTTTATTATTCAATTTCGTAATTTGAAATTTTGAGTAATCCAATACGCTCTTTATGATTATGAGTTAGTTAAAATTAATTGAATTAGAAACATTATATATATTGAATTTCCATCATTAGAAATCATTATAAAAAAAAAGTGTTAAATCAATATTAACTATTTCCGTTATGCCCACGAGTTTGTATTAAATCAAATATAATAAATTACTCATCAAACCCCAACACTTTAGTAGGTATATTATTCACTAGCTTTCCGCCAGCGGCTTCGCCCGCGTGATCCCTAGGGAACTGTTTATTTGGGTATCGATTCATAGCATGACACAGATATAATAACAAATTGAAAAGTAAACAATGATTGCTGTTATTATAGCATAGTTTTTCATACATATATTTTTGGTATCTTGAACCGTTTTCCTCAAAGATGAATAATTTCCTCGGTTTTTTCTACATTTTCCATTATTTATTCGCTCCTAATAGTTGCAGCGTGATGTTATATAGCCTAAAGCCTTCCTCGATAAATGGTCTATTCAACACAAAAAGATTTTTTCAATTCGAACCAGTAGTTCCTGAGATTAGCGCGTTCAAACAAACAAACTCTTCAGCATTATAATATTAGTATAGATTACGTGAATAGTATATAGAAAGAACGGGCTGCAAAAGATCTATGTATAGTTTTTTGGAATACACTATAAGTACAGAGTTCTAGCTGTGGCGTTTCCAGACTGACATCACCGCAGCAGCAGCGCCACAAAGACTCGTTTATCTCTTAAACTATGTAACTTGGCTATTTGAGTCCCAGCACTTGATTGTAAACAAATCGAAATTCATCGATAGTTATACCGATTGTATTTCCAAAACTTTGCTATTTGTTCCTATTTCATCGGTGACTTATAAAATTAGGGATTTTACGGTCAGTTGTACAAACGTTTATTAACGTTTAATGACGACTTTTAGCTCTAATGAATGTCAAAATTGTATAAGTCATGTAATTTCAAATTAATGAATTTTTTAATGGACGTTTGTGCAACGGGCTGTTAATGACTCAAGAATTCGTTTTAAATTCCTAGAGGGTGACTTTAAAATGAATACACAAAAATGTTACATCTCATAGTTTATTAATATTTTATTAGACCCTTTACCAAATTAATATAAGTAAATAAATAGAGCTACATACTTGGTAATATGTATCATTTCCTTGATTTTTCGTGCTAACAATTACTACAGTATGATATTTGTGTATGCGTTTTTGCATAAATATTATTTAGCTATACTCCTTGAACTGTGTTTGGTAATTTTAATTAATGGACATATTCAATTCCCAAAACATCTTCTAAAGACAATATATTACTCTTCTAAGGCACAATCTGCTATAATAAATCTGATATAGTAACTATCACTCACATTTTCAAAACTGGTTCCCCGTTTTGCACTTTATATTACTATAAAATGATATTATTCATTTTTAATAATGATAACATAATATATGTAACAGCAAAATATCAACGACATTTTCAACCCGCTTATACAAATAATTGCTTTCAACCACGTTAATTTACCTATCTTACACATTACATTGTAACAACTTAAAAATTTAAATGTTGGTAAGCTGTGATTTGGTATTAAAGTGAGGACTGCTACACTACAACGTATAGTTGAATAGTAAAAATGATTTCCCGATAAAGTCAGTTTGAGAAAATATATAAAACATTATACAGATTAAATGCGATATTATAAAAATATTTTAACAAAACTGTAAAATAATTTTGAAACTATATATCTATGAAATGATATATATCTTTGAAGGTATATTTTAATTATTCTGAAATACTGTTACTTCTACACATTGACAACGAAATTAATTAGTTATACACTGCGGCAAAATAACATACAAATACTTTAAAACTGTACTATAGTATACCACATGTAAATAAAATATATTTAATTTAAATTGCAACAATCAACAATATAATTCTGAATTAAAGATAAAATCAAGCCTGATTTTGACCTGGGATAATACGATAATTGACATATTTCACTCCAATTACTACATCAAGCTTGATTCTATCTATAGAAACGTTTTTATATAATATAAATAAATAGTTACATTTTAAACATTTGTGATTTTGTAACCACTTTATACTTAAGATCTGAAATTAATTATATCTAAAATCTATAAAATATATTACTCTATTAAATATTAAAGGCAATTTATCATTAGATATGGACGGATTAAGTCAAGGCGCCCAATGGGGTTACCAATTAGTTATTATTTTAATAGCTCTTAATATTATCCTATCTTATTATAGTTGCGGCGGATGCGGTAGAAATATTATAAATATATATATTATATTAAGTATCCGAGTTATACATAACCAACAATGAAACAGCATATAAGAATCTCTTTAAATAAATAATGTGTTGCATGTTTCAGGTAACTCACTAGGTCCATGTAACAAACGGACGGTCTACCACATGCCGCACTTTCTATTATATCTAATACCAATGACATAATAACAAAACAAAACATAACTTCGTTGGTAAACAATTTCAGTTCCATCTAAGTCAATTTCGTAAACTTAACAGGCAAGACCACAACCGATATTAAGTACTTATCACCTAAAGGAATGTAAATCTCAAGGTACGTACCTACAATGTTATAAAGAAAAATGGAACGGATTAACCAATTTGATAAAAGGTACAAGGAATGTTAATGACTATATTAAATTTAATGATAAAATAATTCTAGGCTTTAACATTAATTTTCATAGATTGCCCGCGCCAGTTCGCTAGTTCGTGCAACTACGATATGTAATTTTGTACATCATTGGATATAGAAATATATAACGTCTTAGAGATTGGATTCCAGATAATTTACCCATGTCTTGTTTTATCGTCAAGAAATTATACAAGGTGGGGTCATCTTTCTGAATGTCAGAAAATAAAAATTTTAATGTATAATTTATATACTGTGTCTTCGAAACTCGTTTCTTTTTTCATGATCTCCAAGTAATACGAAACCCCAACAATTTGCTAAACAATTTAAGAAGCTATAAAAAATAATAAGTTTAGTCAAAATAGTTTGTAGTTTTAGTTATTCTGCTCTAACTAAAAACTGGATCTTTATCCCTTATATATCTTTTTTTTTTGTTTGTTATAAGCTATACATCTCAGCGTAGACCCAAACTTCTCATGTTGATTTATTTTTCTAGGAATACCACATATTATCTTTGACCACCCTTTGTATAGTTATTTCGACAAATTTAATGTAAAACACATAAGTAAATTATCAAAAATCCGTCTCCCGAATACACTGTATAAGTAAATCGTTCACCACATGGTTGAGCACTCATATATTAATTGGTATAATGTATGTAAATCAAATGGATTTTATAAGAGATCTAGATTACATACTTATTTATACTAAGTGCAGACATAAAACGTCATTTGCCAATTGTAGACAGTGAACTTGATTATTAAATTATGCAATAAATATTCACGTATTTACAGGCACCAATTTAAGCACAAGCAACTTTCTGTATAGAAGTATATACCTCTATTAATATAGTATGGGAAATAAATATTATTTATGCTTTTGTGCGAGTAGAACACAACTCCCATACTTGAGCCATATATATTGAGCAAGTACATTATATTTCAACTAACAAATTTCAATGGCAGCTATGTAAGATTTGATTTCCGCTAGGCAGCGCTAGTGTGATTGGAGGTCAATCGTGAAACAAAATGGCGACATTGAGAAGAATGGCCAAAGAAATAGATTTGATAGATAAGTAAAATTATTAGATTTGATCAATTTTGCATTCACAATGATATCTTGGAAAATATTCTTAAAGAAAAATGCTTAAAAGTTCCAGCCCCAGGTACTCTGAGATGGGAATCGAACCCACGACCTTTCGAAATCCGGGCGACTGCTCTAACCACTGAGCTACTCAAGACTAGGACCCCTAACAGGACTGACGAATTTTTCAAACACTCAATTATTTTCGCTACAGATGAGCGTACATTTTAAGCATTTTTCATCAAGAATAGATAAGTAAGATATTTATTACCTTAGACGTTAGCACATATTTATCTAAGTGCCAATACATAATTGACTTTATATCAAATAATTGAAACAAAGAAACTAACTACGATAACTGATATGACTGCCATCTTAACTAGCGCCATCTAATTTTAGTTTTTCTGATTAGTTGCCATTGAAGCAAAATATGACCATGACTCTTTCAATCTTGAAACAGAAAGTGCTAAATATATTTTTATACATTTTAAGTACACGTTGGATTAAAATAAAATATCTAAAAAATAATAATTCAAGAATAAAATAGAAACAATAACACATTTTAAAATTGTACATTAAGTATTAGTCGTGGACTTGCATCACATGCACTTTTAAACAAAAAATAAATATAATGGAATGTAGAATTTTTAATTCCTGTCTGTACAAGATCACATCAATAATAAACAATCACGGAAATATAGGCTATGCCTTTTATAACATTTTTTCAACAGTGAAGTGTAAAAATATATTAATTTGTACAATCTAAACATTTGTAAAATTCACTATCGCACCAAAAATACTCTAAAATTTAGTTTTTCATCACGGCGAATATACAGTTAAGTATTGTATTAAGAAAAAATAAAAACAAAATCATGTTATTTAAAGTAGGTAGGTACAGTCATTTCCCCTCCAAATGCTAAAGTCAAATCTCACATTTATGTGGAATGCAAACGTCGTAATTTGGAATGTTTCGTTTCAACGATTACGTTTCGAACACTTAGCACGCAACTATAAGAATTACTCCTTCGAGAATGCGTGTAAACATAATAGCAATAATCCAAACAAATTCCTTCAACTAATTAATTTTATGGACATACCCACAATTCAAATTGAGGACCAAAAATGCCAATTTTTCATCATAATAACATTTAAATTATCATAATTTTTCATTTAAGTACTAAAATATCCGTATAAATATCGTCCGCTCATTTAACTATATAAAAAAAAATTACCACTAAATAAACCTTGACGTAATTTGCACTTTTAAAAAATAAATAGCTTCGGGGGGACGTTCAGTGTAGAGCATATTCGAAGCACTTCAACCCAACAGTGCCTTTCGCAGACAGACGTTTAAAGTTAAGTAAATTAAATAGATCACTACATAAACATTATGTATTAAAAGTGGGAAATATAAAGGTGAAGAATATTTGAAGTGCTCACGGACTATGCACACATTATATAAGTGCATTTATCAAACACAAAATCAGTGATTGTCGAACGGCCCCCCAGCAAACAGTCATTGGTGGCTCTTACTGAGTAGATGCGAGTTAAACTCGTAGACGTTACAACATTGCTCGCCGCAGATGTTGCACTTCCATGGGTTTGAGTCGCAGTGGCAACCTTTGTGTAAGAAATACAGCGTTGAATCGGGAAATGTTATAGAGCAAAAAGTACATACGAGCGACGAAGGTAGAAGCGTTGTGTCGCCGTGGGTCGACGTGATAACACCGCCCTCTGATGGAGAAGCTCTGGATGCCTTAAACAATATATTAGAAGTTAGACTACGGACATATGTTCGTTTAATACATTTAAATTTTCAAGTATAATTTCTTCTAACAATTTAAATATAAGTATCACATGTATAACATACAACAAGGTATTGGTATGTATATACATTAGTATTGATATTATAATAATAATTACTGTAGAACTAAGTTATTTAGCAACTTCTACACACAAAGTTAGTACAAAATATACATTTATAGCGTAAGTTTTTAATCAATTGTTAATAGAACATTAAAAAATGCAATTTTATAATATATTTTAATATTTGATAAACAAACTATACTAAGTATAAGTTACTATGTTAACCGCCAGGTACAATAGAATAATCAAAATCACAGTAAGTTCTAACTAATACAGCGTAAGGTGAATATCCGGTTGCGCAGAGCACTATGAAAGAACGTACAAATAAAATTTATAGTAAATCATGTTTCAATAACCATAAGGTGTAAAATACGGTATCCATCTCAATCACACTAAGCGGGGCCACGCTCGAATATATTGGTGGATCGCTCGATGGCGCGATTCTTGAATCATTATGATTGGTTGACATTTGAAAGGTTATAAATTTAGCCTTTTGCGCAGGTACTTCGGTGAGACGCATCATTGTACACTACTGTAGCAAGGTGTTTATAGATGCCTTTTTCTGCTTATTATTCACAGTAACAAATAAAATATTAAAATTTGTGCACTAATTTCAATTCTTTCCTATTTGAACATGCGTAAGTGGCGACAAATGGCGTACAATTAAATTTGAGGGCAGGTGTTTTAGTCGTCTTGCATGTACTAACTCTGTGTGCATGAGTTGCTATCTTAGTTTTAGAATAAATGCAATGGACTCCCATAAGGTAACGCCTAATTATAAGAGGTAAGATCAGAACAGTTTATAAATCGAACCCGATATTTCACTAAATGCTTGTACATTCAACAGCACTTCAGATTCTACAAATCTGTCAAAGAATCATATCCAATTTTGTGACCTACAAATTAAAGAACGCGTCTAGTGATGTGACTTAACTTAAAATGTAACTTATTTTATATCAGGAAATCAAAACGTAAAATTAATTCGGAATATAAATTGCGAGGCTTACAATTATGTTTACATAGTATTATGATAACTACCCGAATACGATTCAGTCGCAATGAATTTTTATAGTAGCTTCATAATTATTTCGAGTTTCGACAAATGTTATAACCTCAAAATATTATTTACATATTCTATTCTATTTTAAGCAAAAAAATTATCACTAATGGTGGGTAGACCTTTATAAAAAAACATGTGACAGGTCAATCAATATATGGAAAGTGGACATGATTCTTTCACCAGTTGATTTGAAACTTAAAATGTTTTGATGGTAGAGTTTAAAATCAACTGCGGCCATTAACTTGACGTGCAGCCGAGAGTACGTAATCGTAAACTTGACACTGCATACGCACATTAGAGCCACGGGCACGACCGCGTGCCGATATGCGTCTGCGCAGGTCTTCACGAAGCAAGCTCTTGAGCGGCGATACCTTTATCAAGGAAGAGGACACGCCACGTTTATCGCCGTTCGATTCTCCATCGCGCGTTTCACTAGTACCAGAATCGTCTTGCGCATTTGGTTCCTGAAAGCGCATTTAATGTTTCTATAAATTTCACTTCAGGTACAATAGGGTATTCTACTCTGTTTGAAATAATACTTGTATCAAATATTTCGGAAAATAAACACGTTATTGCCTTAAATTTAAATCAATATTTAAACTTTTTTTATATCCGTGAAAATGCTGTCCGTCTTATTCATGACGTCATTGTGATATGTACACAAAACAGATGCATAGAGTAGAAGATAAAAAGATGTCAATAAAACAAGAACAATGATGGCAAACAAGCACAATGATGGTATTGTTCTTGTAAAAATAAAAATATATAAATATGCTAAGAAAAGCGCCATCTAGGAATTTGATCTGTCGCCAGTGACGTCACACATTGGCGGGTCGTATTTCAAGTCACGTGACACAATAAATCACGACGTTTCATTTTAAGCTATTAAGATAATCGTGCGATTTAAAGAATCAAAATCTCTATGTTTATTAATGATGTTAATTTTCTTTTTTGTGCAATTTCATGACTTAGTTATCACTACCGAAACTCGTGGCGTTTAAATAATTTTGAGTTGTTTGTTTACATTTATTGAATTCGAGATGCGCGTAAGAGCAGTTATTTGTTCAAAGCATTATACAAAATATTAATACGTTTTCTGCATTAGGTACCATTTTAAGAAACCTTTATACTTAATAATCTTTGAAATTGATAGAACTAGGCAGGCACTTAACTGGAAGTTTCATTATCAAAATTACTTTGACTGTTTATCAAATGAAGCTGTGCTTTAATATGTTGATATACACTGCCCATCGATACGGTGGTCATTTTACACTTTGTAATACTCACACCATTCTGATATATTTACAGGCTGGCGCTTTAATAAATCCAATCATCCCAATTGCTAAAAAATATAGGTGTCATTCTTATCAACCGACCTCTTTGTTTTTATGAATGTAAAAATGAAAATTTAGACGATAAAAATATAGACTGTCAATACGATGCTGTCAGATTACTAAAACGTGTTTTATTTATTAAAATATTATTAAAATATTATTAAATGGAAAATGTTATATACTTTTCCATATTGGTGACCCCAGATTGTTTAATATAAAGATACCGTTAAGTTACAACCATACAACTTATTGGCGTGCTTCGAAGTATCTAAAACAAGACATACTACATTTCAAATGGGTGCGAGAATTAATAAGAAGTCCATTTCCACGTTCATTGATGATCGTCGTTGCTAAAGTTAATGCTGTTTCTGTGTCTACAACATTTTAAACTGAAGACCAACAAAGAGACGTCATTATAGTTATCGCATTCTGAAGTCAGAAGAGATACAACAAGTCAACAACAACAGATAAAACTACGTGTCCTTTGTATTTATGTATAACAATAGTAATATATATATATTTTATATATAGAAGTTAACGACACTATATTACCGCCACTCTACCTAATTTTCATGTAAGTTAGTATTTTTATTTTTATTTTACTATTAATGTTTATTTTATTTTTTAAGTGAACGAACATGACAGAGCGTAAAGAAGTAGAGTTGACAGAATTGCAACGGCTGGTGGAAGTATTGCAATCTCAAGTGCAAACTATATTAAGTGAGAATGTTTCTCTTAAGGGCAGGCTTAACAACGACTCTATTGTCCAATCTTTACCCTCCACATCTGCTGTTCTCGAGAGCAATATATATAAGGTGTCAGCTAAATTGCCTCCTTTTTGGGCAGATAAACCTACTGTATGGTTTGCTCAGGTAGAGGCACAGTTTACTATATCAGGGATTACTGAACAAAATACAAAATATAGTTATGTAGTTGCGCAACTCGATTCTCGTATAGCAGCTGAAGTGGAGGATATAATTACGAATCCACCTTTAGAACAACGGTTTGACATATTAAAAAAGGAACTTATTCGACGCTTGAGTTGCTCTGATGAACAACGTTTCCATCAGTTATTAAGCGAGTCAGAATTGGGTGATAAAAAACCATCGCAATTTTTACGATATTTAAAATCACTAGCGGGTACATCTTTTAACGATGAAAGGATTTTGCGTCATTTATTTTTGCGTGCTCTTCCACAAAGCATTCAGGCAATTTTAACAACTCAACCTGATTTATCACTCAATAATATTGCCGAATTAGCTGATCGTATAATGGATGTCTCCGATTCCGCACCATCGGTTTACGCAACGTCAGGATTGTCAATTTCTAATACAATATCTAATTTAGCAAAAAGAGTTGATCAAATTGCTGATCAGGTAGATACTTTAATGAATGTTCGTGGTCAGCGCAATCAGTCACAATCACAAATTTTGCACGTTTGCTGGTATCACAAAATTTTTAAAGACAAGGCTTTAAAATGTGTTAGTCCTTGCTCGTGGACTCAGAAAAACATGACAAACAATCAGTAGCGGCGGCAGCTGATTGTTTTACTTCATCTCGCCGCCTTTTTATTAACGACCGTAATTCTAACGTTCGTTTTTTAGTTGATACTGGTTCGGATATATGTTGTTATCCTAGAAAACTATTGAAGAGCAGATGTTTACCGACTAACTATGAATTAAATGCAGCAAACGGTAGTATTATTAAAACTTTTGGTACAATTAATTTAAAGTTAGATCTCGGTCTAAAGCGCGATTTCCATTGGCGTTTCGTCGTTGCGGATGTCAGTACTGCAATAATTGGATCTGATTTTCTTGCTTACTATCATTTACTTCCAGACTGTAGAAATAAAAAAATATTGGATGGCAAGACCGGACTCTCTGCAACTGTCTTTATTGCTTCATGTTCGCAGTCTAGTGTAAAAGCTATCACTGTTTTACCTGATTCACCGTATCAACGACTTTTACTGGATTTTCCTTCTATTATACGACCTCCTGGTTTTCCACGGGAAATAAAGCATAACACTATGCATTATATAAAAACAACTGACGGACCACCCGTTTCTTGTCGCCCTCGCCGTCTTGCCCCTCAAAAACTTATGATTGCAAAAAAGGAGTTCGAAGATATGGTAAGATGTGGAACAGCCAGACCTTCTAAAAGTCCTTGGTCTTCGCCTTTACACTTGGCACCTAAAAAAGATTTGTCCTGGCGTCCGTGTGGTGACTATCGTGCTTTGAATGCTCGAACTGTACCAGACCGCTATCCCGTTCGTCATATAGGGGATTTTGCTCATAATCTTGCTGGTTGCACTATATTTTCAACATTGGATTTGGTAAAAGCTTACCAACAAATTCCTACTTTTGAAGATGATATTTGCAAGACTGCAATTACTACTCCATTTGGTCTCTTCGAATTTCCCTTTATGACGTTCGGTCTACGTAACGCTGGTCAAACATTTCAAAGATTTATAGATGAAGTCACATTCGGCCTAGATTTTTGTTTTCCATATGTCGATGACATTTTGGTGTATTCCCAAAGTCAGGAACAGCACCTTCAGCATCTTCGTATTCTTTTTCAAAGACTGGATCAATATGGAGTTGTAATTAATCCAATAAAGTGTGTTTTTGGGGTTGACGAGGTAACGTTTCTTGGTTACCGTATATCTAGACAAGGAACTCGTCCTCCTCCAGAACGTATCACTGTTCTTCAAGAATATCCTTTACCTAAAACAGCCCAAGGTGTTAGACGGTTCTTAGGAATGTTAAATTTTTATCGTCGGTTTCTACCCCATGCAGCTAAAACCCAAGCTCCATTAATAAAGGCCTTGACTGATACAAAACTTACCGGTAACAAACCTATGCCCTGGACACCTGAGTTAGAGCGTGTTTTTGTAGAATGTAAAGAAAGTCTTTCACAAGCAACACTTTTAATGCATCCAATTCCCAACAAATCTCTAGGTCTGTTTACGGATGCATCGAGTTCTCATGTAGGAGCATGCCTACAACAGTTGGTTTCAAATGGTTGGCAACCTTTGGCGTTTTTTAGCAAGAAGTTAACACCTCGCCAATCTGGTTGGCCTGCGTATTACAGGGAGCTTTTAGCTGTTTATGAGGCAATTCAGCACTTCCGTCATATATTAGAGGCACAACATGTTACTATTTATACAGATCATAAGCCATTGATCTATGCTTTTTCCCAAAGACGTGAGAAATTACCACCTATTCAACTTAATCAGCTGTCTTTCATTTCCCAATTTACAACAGATGTTGTTTATATAAAGGGAGCTGAAAACATTGTGGCAGATACTATGTCTCGAGTTGAAGCTATTTCTTTAGAAGACGATTTTATTGCTTTAGCACAGGCACAATTACAGGACGATGAGCTTCAAGATTTCTTGGCCAATCCGAAAAAGACTGGTTTGAAACTTGAGAAAGTCACCGTACCCGGTTCGAATGTTGTTCTATTGTGCGACACTTCTACTAATAAAGCGCGTCCATATGTTACATCTGAATTTCGCAGAAAGATTTTTGACGACCTTCATAATCTTAGCCACCCCGGTAGTCGAGTTACAGCTCGTCTTGTAGCTGACCGATTTGTGTGGCCTGGTGTTAATAAAGACTGTAAGCTTTGGGCTCGATCTTGTATTCGTTGTCAACGCAGCAAAGTTACTAGACATAATGCTACACCAATTGGTATTTTTTCTAGCCCTTCGGCTAGGTTTAAACACATTCATTTAGATATTATAGGTCCACTTCCAATAGTCGGTCATTACCAGTATTGCCTCACTGCAGTCGATCGTTTCACGCGATGGGCAGAAGTGTGGCCCATGTCTGGTATAAGTGCTTTAGAAGTTGCAGAAACTTTTGTATTTGGCTGGATTTCTCGATTTGGTGTACCCTCGATTATAACAACAGACCAAGGCCGCCAATTCGAGTCCGATTTGTTTCATCGACTTCTAGTGTTCTGCGGTTCCAAACGCATTAGAACTACCAGCTATCATCCTTCTGCCAACGGAATGATTGAGAGAGTTCACCGACAACTTAAGGCTGCTTTGATGTGTCATAGTGATTCATGGCTTAGAGCTCTCCCGTTGGTATTGCTTGGTATGCGGACATCTCTCAAGGAAGATTTGAAAATGTCTTCCGCAGAGCTTCTCTACGGTGAACCTCTTCGATTGCCTGGAGAATTTTGGTCGGGTTCATTTGATACTAACGTTGATTTGACTGATTTTGTGGTTCAGCTACGAAATAAAATTATCAAACTTCGTCCTATTCCAGCATCTCGTCATGTTACACAAGTTCCATTTATTTTCAAAGATCTAAAAAACGCTACTCACGTGTTTTTGCGTGATGATACTATTCGACGCTCACTGGTACCACCTTATACTGGACCTTACCGCATCATCGCTCTTAAAGAAAAAACTGCGTCACTTGATGTAAATGGTAAACAAATTGAGGTATCATTGGATCGTGTTAAGCCTGCTCATTTGGAAAGTTTTCCTTGCACTGAAACACATGCTCCACTTGCTCTTGCGGATCCTTCAAAGGCAAATAAGAATCTACCTTCTGACTCAACCTCAGGTTATGTAACAAGATACGGTAGACGTGTTCGTTTTCTTAATTCTTAGAATAATATTTTATTTTATTTTTGTTTGGTTTCCTTTTCTCCGTAGGGGGGTAATGTGGCGGTTGTATAATGTCATTCTTATCAACCGACCTCTTTGTTTTTATGAATGTAAAAATGAAAATTTAGACGATAAAAATATAGACTGTCAATACGATGCTGTCAGATTACTAAAACGTGTTTTATTTATTAAAATATTATTAAAATATTATTAAATGGAAAATATAGGTATCTACCTTAAAGGTGCAATTTGATAAAACTGTAGTACTAAATACTACATTTGAGATACCTTCATTTATTGGCAATAGGGATGATTTGATTTATAAAATCACATTCACTATTTAATTTATACAGGAAAAAAAAATTAATCAGTGCACAATCTTTAATATTGTGTTATTTTAATTAAAGGCGATTTTCAATTTATTTACCTAATTAACATTGAAGATAATGAAGAATGAAGGTGTATAAAAATGTTTTTACTTATTTTATTACCTACTGTAGCAGGGTTAACGACAGATATATACCTAGTTTGTATAAATAAAATTAATATATAAATGACAAATAAAAACAACACTAGTTTTTGGTGAATATTACTAAATATGTTACTAACGATGCTAAACAGTGGGAAAAATGTGCACTAATTAAAAATTACCTTGTATATTTACTTGGGTATTAATAAGATAATTCCCTTCACATATTGCGAATATTCCGTACAATTACCCTTATTCTCATATACATTTAAGTTGAAGAGTCATTGTGTGGTTAGTTAATAATAATGTACTGCGCGGATTAAAGCATTAGTTTTATTAATAATTAATTAGATACTCGGATAATACGCTTATTTATAATAACTGTTTATAATAACGGCCATGGTTACAAAGTTATTCACATACATCTATTTTCACTATAAGTAACGCTTATATTATGTTATGATTTAGGCACCCTGTCAGTGAAAAGTCGTTATAACATTAATATGACATATGAAAGATATAATTTTTTTAAGAATACATAATTTGTTTTGTTTTTTTGATAGATCAAATCACATCTTTAGATTAGTAAGGGCAATGAAGATTTAAAAAAAGCATTAGTTCCCGAAATCAAATAAAATGTCGCTACGGTACTTTCTTGATTTCTCCATGACAACCTTTCCGGTTTTCTTTCATGTATAAAAGTAAATTAATTTTCGTAACTCATATTCTACTTGTACTTTTTCGTATTTGCAATGTTTTATCGTAGCACCACCAGTTAACTCAATTATTAATACCAACAAATTCTGTTGTTAGTTTAAAGCCATCCCACGTAACTATTAAGCGGGACATAGATATTTTAATTTGAAGCCCATACATAAACAGGGTTCTTTTTCTCTGCTTCGATTTACGATGTACAGTTATTATATTAATTTACCAAAATAAAAGTGGAAATACATGTAAATGTCGTGTTTTGTCGCGTCACGACCAAACTATATCCGTTTCAATCTAATATATTAAACAGCACAGTATTGAAGATACATAGTATTTCCACCTTTAACAAAATCATAGTGGATTGTGGTAATTTGTATTTAAAACTATTTGTACCTGTTTTATTGGTATTAAGGTTATCGAAGGCGTAATGTTGGTAGGTAGTCCTGCAGATAGGGAGCTACTCGCAATAGCGCTGTCACCAGATTGTGGGGAGCTAGGCCCCTCACCGTTCATACGCGAATCTGTCAAGATATAAATCATTGTATAAAAGTATTAAGTACAAATGAGACAGACAAAATTACTATACTGACAACGTACGTATATTTTAAAAAAATTTAAACATTGATCTATGATTTCGGCTTATGAATTAATTTGTCTATTAATTCAAATGTTCCAATGAGGTTGCCACATTTTAAAATACTGTCGTCATCTACTGATGGTTTAGAAAACGAAGTAATTAATGTTATAGCATAAAATACTGGATAGAAAATCAAAACTAAGCCATAAAAGTTATGATAAAAGCTTTATAGAGGTAGAAGGCAATGGAGGTATATATCGTTGAAGCTTGTAACGCTATTGGTTTTATAGATCTTATTTCTTATTAATGATGCCTATTATTTTATACCTGTATGATTTTTCTGGCCGGGAGAAAAAGTTTCATTGTTGTCAGCCATCGATATCTCGACATGTGGGGTTAAGTAGTGCATTGGTGGAGTGGCATTATCCACTGATCGTGCTCCGTTACTTTCACCACTATCAGAATACGCTGCTGCAACTGATACGGAGAGACCTGAACCTAATGCACCGAGTGCATTTATAGCAGCGGGATCCATTGTGCCGTCAGCGTATGCGGCATTTGCAATGCCAGCGGCGAGTAGAGATACTGAGTTGTTGCCTGGGCCTGGGTTGTCTAGATCGATCCCGTGCCTGAAAAAAGTGAATTGAAGTTAACTTAACATCTGTATAAAAGTAAAAATGTTATGCTAGTTTGATTGAAAATAAAATTACCTGTTAAAGAAATGAACTCTCAAACTCTTCATGGTGGGAGCGCGATAGCTACAAAGTGGGCAAGTTTTGACAAGATCATGTTGTCCGACATGTTCATTTTGGAAATGTGCGCGCATGGCAATTTGGCGCTGGAACCCTCTGTTGCATATCGGACAATGGTAAGGCAAGCTTTTCGTGTGTGTCGTGAAGTGTTCGGCCAGATGGTCCTTTCGGAAAAATCTTTTCTGGCAAACGCGGCATTCATAAGGTTTGACACCAGTGTGACGCATTTTATGACGGCGCATGTTCGCACCGTTTGAAAATTTCATATTGCAGACGTCACATTCGAATAGTTTCCTGTGAGGGCGTGCATCTGCCGGCTGTGCTGCCGCCACATTGTTGTTGTCTGGAGAGCACTGCGCCATGTGTGTGGTTAGGGCTCTGCTGCTTAAAGTACTAAAGCTGTTACATGTGGTACATTTTAATAATGTACCACCTCTTTTTGGAATATCCTTCCCACTAGCTGTAGCTACCTATGAACAATAATACAAGTACATTATTGGAAAAAAATCCTACAAGAGTTATCAATTTTATGAAGTAAATAAAACAAATCACTTGGTTACATACAGCTATATAATAGAAATAGATAATGAATAAATGGGAACAATGAGGCAATATATCCTGATCTGCAAATTAATTGACTAGCAAAGGTTATAAATAAAATTATATTTACTATTTGTGCATAATGTTATTATTAAAATTACATTAAAACATAATTAGACCAAATGAAAAAAAAATGCCATTGAGTATAACGAATTCATGAAGCAATATTAAATTTGACAATATTGTTTACTTTTAAATAAGTACATTTAATAAATTGGACGATTTGACAAGTTGAAGCTATTCCTTTAACCGATATCACGGCAGAATCTGTGTCGAACGCATTTTTATTTGGATGGGAAGCACGATTTGGATGTCCTACTGATGTTGTCACCGACAGAGGTAGGCAATTTGAGAGTGCAACGTTTCAGCAACTAGCAAAATTAATGGGCTTCAAACACAGGAAAACAACTGCTTACCACCCTCAATGCAATGGCCTCATCGAAAAGTTTCATAGGCAATTAAAAGTAGCCATTATATGTCACGCAGACGTTAATTGGTCCGAATCTTTACCACTAGTACTTCTCGGCATCCGAAGTTCATTCAAAAAAGATCTTCAAACATCGTCAGCCGAATTAGTATATGGCGAACCGTTAAGGCTACCTGGCGAATTTTTTGCCCACAAAGTTGACCAATGTACTACTGATATAACTGAATTTTCAGCTCGTGTCAGATCATTTGCCAACAATCTTCAGCCAAAACCAACTTCGGATCATTCGAAAAGCAAAATATTTATTTACAAAGACCTTTCATCTTGCTCTCATGTATTTCTTCGTGAGGATGCATTGAGAGGGTCTTTACAGTCAGCCTACACTGGTCCACATGAAGTGGTCGAGAGAGGTTCGAAAGTGTTCAAACTGCGCGTCAAAGGTAAAATCGTTTCAGTATCAATAGACCGATTAAAGCCAGCCTACATACTAAACGAACACCAATGTACGACTGTTCCCACGCAAAATATAGTTTCCCCTGAATCAAATAGTGCACCGAGCGTTAAAACCACTCGTTCTGGACGGCAGGTAAGATTCCCTAATTCTTATCGTCCGTAGTCTCGGCCTCTCGGGGGGAGTGATGTGGGGAACCCACTATACATACATACAACATTCCATATTTATTTATTTATATATATTCACCACTACCATAAACATTCACATAAAGAGTTCATCATCATAGATTATTGAAACACTGGCAATTACAAAAAGAATAACAATAAAAATAATATATATATTATATTGATTTATACTCTCTGATCAAATCATTTTTCGGAATTTGTTTCAGTATTAATATCTTTAAGATATTGATTATATTTAGTTATTTTGAGATTTTATATATTCAGACTAAAGAAATTGCGCAAAGTTATTTGGAAGTTTCAATTTTCGTCATCGCTACTGCCATACTATTCATTTGATATTTTTAGTTGGCAATCAGCAAAGATTGGTGCTTAAATTGGTGCAAATTAGGTTGTGGAATATGACAACTGTAACTTGATTATGACTAAAGCATGCAATATTTGTCTTATTTTAATATTAAACTATCAAACATCTTTCCACAGTTTTTTGAAGACTTTATCAAATATTTATATTTTAGAGCGTGATTAAGTTGTATTCGGATTTTAGTTTTGTACTTATTTTTTTAATCGGAACGACGAGGGGACTCTGGACCGGTATCCCAGCCACACATTTTTAACATCCGTTGTCGCACGTGATTACTAACTCCTTACATCTGTATCCAGTCCGTAGTCCTAGTGTACCTTTTAAAGTACACTCCCAGCTATGCGGGCTCTGTAAAGAGTGGGAAGCGGACTGGACGAATCAAAATAAAAATTATTTATTCAGACTAGGCTTTTACAAGCACTTGTGAAAGTCGAGAGAATCACACACCATACACAACATAGACACCAACGGGTTCACCACACTGTCACAATCAGTCACAGACACTGATACACACATCTTATGAGTTGGTCTTAATGGCGTTCTCAGGAGAGCACAACACGCTCAATCAACACGGACAATCACACTGCTGGAGCCAGGTTGGTCGCAAGTGGGCAAAAAGGGTGGAAAGGCGGCAGAGGAAACTGACCACCACTGCCCAGGCCAAGTATCCAAACGCAAGGAGAATCAGAAGGCCAGGATGCAAAGGAAAAAGCAGTGCAGGAGGGAAACCCGAATGTCTGCCTTCTAGCAACCGAAATGCCCCGACCACCGGCACGGTGAATGGAACGCAAGGGGTTGAGACCTACTACTTCCCAAGCAAGTCCAAATGATGCCCACTACCAGTCGGGACAAGGCACTGAGAACGTATTGGGGAGCGAAAGGCAACTTGTTGCTTGAGCAAATCCAAGCGTTACCGAAGTCAAGTCACGGGAGGGACTGCCCACTGCCAAAAGGGAAAGGGAAGGGAAAGGCAAAGTCCAGCGCCATGAGGGCCCTACTCGACGAGACTGTGTTTCTGAGAGCCCAAAAGGCAAAAGACAGAGTCGTCAACCGGATCCCGCTCTAACTCGATCTCCAAACATACCTACGCTTCCGCAACTGCGACCGCTACTACGTCGGAAACTCGATTCTCTGTGACGTCGAGCGAGAAATACATTTCTCGTGAGATGGCGGAGCTGGTCGAAAAGAAGATCGAGAAGAGAATCTTACAGATTGCCAATAAAACTGCGTTCCGCGAGCTTTTTAAAGTTGCCCTGGTGCTTAGTAGGAAACCACTTTAGGCTGACGGGTGTCTGAGGTACACATGTGGCAACGAACAAACCCGGGAGTGGGTACGACCACAGGTACGGAGCATACAGGACCCAAATGGAGGAAATCTTGTTGTCCTTAGGGCAAAAGAGATCCTAAACGGGTAAGATGCGGCTTCGTTCTTCCCAAACTCTGGAAGAAAAATTGCTATGCAGATGTTGCTCATTCCACGGTAAGTAACACGACGTAAGGATAAAAAAAGTAATAAATAAGATTCAACATGCGTTTAGAATAACAGTACTTAATCTTAAATTTACTAAACACTTTTTGTGAAATACTGTAATATTACTTTTTTCACTCAGATGATGTAGCAAAGATCGATTCATAGTTTTCTATAAAATGAAATGTATCTGATAGAAATACGTCTAATTTCAAAAGCAAATAGTTAAGCCATTTTGTTTGTGAATTTGTGTGTTGTCGACATGAGCAATTTCAAATATTAATAAAGATTTACTACATAAAATACAAAACAAAACACTTAGTTACTTTCTTTACTTCCCAAGTTACTTCTTATGTATGAAGCAATATTTGTTAACGAAAATTATGTCCCAACCGTCAGATATTTATTATTATTTTTTAGTTTTGACCCAGAAATGCTTGTTATTGAAAACATTTGTATATTATGAGAATCAAATACTTGAAAATGGGGCGGTAGCATGAATTTTAAGGTAACTATGGACCAAAGAGCTTTATAATATTAATTTTCTGGGATGTCCCGACCATCACCATAACGTACCATCATGATCCTAAATAGTAAAATATTTGTACCAAAGCCCAAATTGGGTGAGACCTTGGAGGACCTGAAAACCATGCCACAAGATCTCAGTACTGTGTCCCAAGGAGTGGTTCTTAAGATGAATAAGGATAAGACGAAAATCATCAATAATCAAGACGAAAGTTGCCGGTGCATGTCATCATTAACAGAATCAAAATGTGATTGTTTACAATGGGTCTCATAAGAAGACCAAAGGTCAATGGAGAGGGCAATGCTTGATATTCTGCATAATTCTGTAGGAGAACCAATGTTGCTGAAATTGCTCAAAAAATTACTCAGCTGAAGTGGCAGTGGGCGTGACACTAAAAATAATTTGAAATAATTAAGGTGCTACCAGGACCAAATATACATACTAGTGGTAATTGAATTTATTATGAAGTTAATGGAAACATTGATATTTTCAAGGCAAGATACTATTTAAACTACTTCATTATAACAGATTACATATATTTTATCTAAAAAACCATCAATAGAAATATAAAAATACATACATTTTTATTCATTTGTTACTTGTCCTGACCAACACATTCTTCTAATCAGAATTTATTGAAAACTAATTGGAAGTTTGAACCTTTCTTACAAATTCTCAAAAGTGTTTGTAAATCTGGAGTTCATTAAAAAGTGAGAGTCCTAAACATCACAATTTTTAAACCTTATTTTTTCATTATAAACATAATTTAAACATGTGAATTTCTGGTAAATTAGAGCAAACTTATTAAATTTATATCACTGTTAATATCTATTGTGTATTGTTCAATATAACTATAAAAATGTTTAAGTACATAAAAAAATAGTAAAAATCATCAGACAATCACCATGTAATGACCAATATATGACATGTGCAGAAAATCTTCACAAAATATAAACCTGCAGTGTCTTTTATTACACAAATACATTTTAATTGTCAAGAGAAAAAAAGAATCAATACACAAGGTATTTGTAATAAAAATAAACATATGAGGAAATGCCGTCAATATATCTTTTGAACAAAATTGTTGTCTATCAAATTGAAAATTGTAAATTAATACTATGAAACAATCAAATCAATCTTTTACAAAAGACACTATTTTAGAGCATTTAAAACCACATACCACAAGTTGAATAATTAGCATAGCAAAGCTAGCTTACAATAAATATAATGAACACATTATCATTACTGTATTCAAGTTTTATTATTCATTAAAGTTTCATTAATGTTCTAACAAAAAAGTTGAACTAAACAAAAGTATTAAGACTGATTGAATTGACAAATGTGTGATAATAATTTTTGAAGTCTTTTGTTTATATATATTTTTAAATTTCTAATAAGATCCTAACAATGCAGTATCATAGGTAGTATATATTTCATATAAATAATAAAATAGGCATGTTGATTTAATATGTATGAATTAGAATTGATGTTTGGATCTGATTTTAAAAGCTTAGACAAGAAATAAGCAATAATTGAACTTGATAAATTATTTTTATATATTCACTTTAATTTAGATTAGAACATGAAAATAATAAATTAATTAAGTCTATATTTACCGGTTCATTTTTTATAGCCGTAGGTAAATTCGGCGACACGGTGCCTGAATCGGCCTCTGTTTCCCCTTTTGATGACATCACATCACCAAGTCGCGGCCTTTCTGATCATCACTCTCCCGCCTACAATATCTATCAAAACAAACACGTCTTCAAACACCAAACTCCTTAAAAACTTCACTTGAAACAAGAAATATTATGGAAAATGTTAAAACTTTGAACACAACCACAAATCAATTCGATTCTTTTCAGAATGGCGAGCTGACCCATATACGAAAACATACAAATTATCGACTTGCGAAATAGTATTTAGAAACTATAACTACCGCGTTTATGAAAGGTCCACATTTGAACAATAAATATACAAGAATGAATGAAACAAAACGCTATAGAATATTAACTCACACCAGCTTGATACGTCGACAGGCTGAACAGCGGTATTTTAGGGAGAGATCGCTATGTGGCCTAATTCAATGCTAAACTTGATGCACAAAATACGTGTTGCGCGTATAACTGTAAATGCACAAAATAGTTGATCCCGCGTGCAGGTTATACTAAAAAATGTTTAAATTACTTTATCACATATTTTATAAACTTATTTTTAAATGGGTTAACAGAAATTTATGATCATTTGACCAAACCCATTTTGATAAAACCTCGCACCTGTGATGATTTTTCTGAGGTAGCTAAGTATTTTGTTCGCTAGCAACACAAGAAATCCGCATGCCAAGCAGTTTTTTTTTTAATGGTGCGTCCAGACAAGACCTTAGTGACCTTAGAAGAAGCAGACTTCGTTCAGGATGTTGCTGCATTAGTTGGATGGTACAAGGAAGAGAACAAATTCATTTGCAAAAGACAAAATAGTAAGTCTTTTCACTAAATACTTCCTCATTATCATTGTATTATAGTTTCGTGTGTGACGGGTTGTTACCTATAAAATAATTCATTAAAAAAAAACTATCTTTATTTTAATTGTAATGATAATAACGATATTATTTTTATATTTACAATAACATCTAAAATTACTTGAATGTTGAAGCGTGAAAAAAAGGAGGGTAGTATAGTTAGTTCATATAAAACTATCAATTAGTGTTAGTTAAATTAGCGTCCAGCGTGTTAATTAACACGCTTTTCTCTCTTAACGATTAACACTGCTAAATAGGTAAAAGCGAAGGCGATAAGAATTTCACGCACTAAGACTATTCCCGCGTGAAATTTCAAAACAATTCAACCATCAGATGATCTACAAATTTATTCCCAAGCTACTCCTGACCAACTAACTTTTGCCATCAATACTGTAAACCGTGACCTTGAGTTTGTCTTTGATTGGAGCAAGTGTTACGGAATAAAAGTTAATCCTTCAAAAACTCAAGTCATGGTAGCTGGCAGCCCCGTTATGACTAATAAAATTGACTGGTCATGTTTACCTGCGTTTTCATTTGGTGGAATTACTTTGACCCCCAGTGACTGTGTTAAAAATTTGGGCATAGCTATCGATAAAAACTTAACATGGCGTTCACAAATTGAGGAAGTTAGTCGTAAAACCTTTGCTGCTGCTGGTTCTTTGAGGCGGTTGCGTAACTTTTTACCAATAGCAACTAAGACGTGCGATTGCTAATGCTCGGAGCACGCTAAGTATGTAATTATTACGCGCAATGCTATCCTCTCTATTTTAACAAAGCTAACTAAGTCGATATTTTAAATACTTTAGATTAGAAAGGTGAATACGTATTATTCTGTGTATGTTTAAATAATTTTGTGTGTGTAAATAAATGATAAATGGTTGTTTAAAACAATTATATTGTGACTAAAAAATGTGTATAAAATATATGATAGCAAATGTACATAAAATCAATGAACTTTTAAATACGCCTATAATTGAATTATAGACAGTCTTAAGCCTGACAAGTATGAGGGTAAGTTTACCGATTTGCTTTTTAGTAATTACTGCTATACTTAATTGACTATAAAACTATTTAGACTAAATAATAATCAGTTATTGTTTAATATATCACTTAATCCGTTTAACATAAAACATAAAATAATTAACGTGTTATAATGTTTAGCGTGCTACAAAATTTAACGAGTCTTCACGCACCCTTACGCATCTTTGAATTAACGTGTTAATAAATTAGCGCCTTTATTAACACGTTAAAAAATATCATAAGTCTTTAGCGCGTTCATAATTTTTTGTCTTTTTGAACACCTCTGCTACCAATACAGTATAGAATAATATTAGTTACTTGTATTATAATGAAAACAACCAGTTTCTACTATTTAAGTCCACTTAATTAAGATTTGTTACAAAACCAAAAGTGCGCTATTAAGCAGAAAAATCAAAGAGTATTATATCTCTCCTCTGGCTACATTCACCAAAAACTACATGACAGATTAGGATGGGTTCCAATATCACAACATTAGTAAATCTATATAGATTTGAAACAAATATATTGTAACTGTATTGATGTGATTGAAAGCCAGGGCTTGGTCATAGTTTGCATCATCACCAGCCTATTAATGTCCTCGCTGCTAGGGCCCAGGGCCTTCCGTATGGATGGAATCGAATAAGAAGTATTGGCCATCCATCGCACGGACGAGTTCGGATTGGTGGGTGTTAGCGACCAACGACCTAACGTGCCTTCCCAATCACGGACGAGCTTAAGATAATGAATTTTGGTCATCCATCCTCGATCCTTGCGGAAGTTGCTCAACAACCGTAACACAAACTGAGCGCACTTACTAGATTAAAATAAAAGTCATAATTTGTGATGGAAAGTGACCTTACTTTTGATTTGAACGTCATTTTTCTATTTGACGTCCCTCTACGAAATATTAGAAGGAGAAAATACTTCAATTAATACGTGGTTATTTTATTTCATGACATACTAGCAAAGATCTCTTGAATGGCTCGATAAAAAACTGATTTAATCAGTACGGACGAACGCATTCATAAAGCACCAAATACGAATCTACACAAAAAATAGGTATAAATCTATTCCGCATAATAATTCCTTTTGGTGCATTTTCCGGTATTTGGCCTGCACTTGGTTGGTTTTGATCGATAGTTGATAAAAAATTACATTATTATGTAATAAAATTTTTAAAATGGTTATCTATGTTAGTCTAAAAGGCGACATTAGGATAGGGCGCACTAGTTATACTATGCCTCTCTCTTTCAAACATAAGAATTTAAGAAGTGTCAAATACGTAGTAACTCCAAAGAGTAGTATTATATTAGGGGAAAATAAAATAATCAGTGAGTAGTAGCGACATCTAGTGACATTTTGAGAAATTGTGACGAAACATTTCGGGATCAGGGCGCAAGATGACTATGCCTTCTTTAAAGAATTTTTCAATGTTCTAAGTGTCATACCCCTGAGTAACTCCTTGGTCTGTGCTGTGATTGTCATGTCAGTGAATGAAGAGAAATATATTGTTATTGCATTTGTTACCTATTTAAATGATAATAAATACATATGACTGGGGAAATTAAATATCGGATTCCTTTTCATTTTGCTGTGTAAATTATGGGTGTACAATTTTTTAAAGTTTGAAACGACTGGTGAATAAGTGTAGTTTAAGATGTGCGCTCGTTCGATTACAACATGTTTTCGACAGTGGAGACTGTGGATTAGACCTTTCTTAATTGCCCTTTATGTTATACTAATAGTGATCTTGGTACCGTTACTTATTGTGCATTCGTTAAATAATAAGTCTAATAAAAGTGTTCAAGCTGAATTAATCGGTGGAGGCTTTGTGTTGTTAGCATTGCCTATATCCATTTGGCAAATAACACAACATGTAGTACATTACACAAAACCATATTTACAAAAACACATAATTAGGTAGTAATTTTCTTAATTAGATCTGATTACTTATTATTTTGATGAAAGTGACTATATTACTTTAATACTTTTCAGAGTTTTATGGATGGTACCAATTTATGCATTAAATGCATGGATAGGTCTTATGTTTCCTGAGCAATCCATATATGTTGATTCATTAAGAGAATGTTATGAAGCCTATGTCATATATAATTTTATGAAGTACTTGCTTAATTATTTGAATGAAGATCATGACTTGGAAGCTGTTCTAGAATCCAAGCCACAGGTTTACCATATATTTCCATTATGTTGTTTGACACCATGGGAAATGGGTAGGTGAGTAATAAGCTGAACAAAATACAGTATTTTGGTGAACTCCAAAAGGGAAATTTCAATATGTATATTAACATATGAACAACATTAACAAAATTATTATTTATTTTAGAGAATTTGTTCACAATTGCAAACATGGAATTCTACAGTATACTGTGGTGAGGCCAATAACTACAGTTATATCAATGATCTGTGAATTGAATGGGGTTTATGGGGAAAGTGACTTTAGTCCAAAAGTTGCCTTTCCATACATGATAGCCATAAATAATTTTTCACAATTTGTGGCCATGTATTGCTTGGTTTTATTTTATAAAGCCAACAGAGCTGAGTTGAAGCCAATGAAACCTATTGGAAAGTTTCTGTGCATCAAAGCTGTGGTTTTCTTTTCATTTTTGTAAGTTTCATTTTTGATAATAAAAAGTTGACGTAAAATTAAACTTAAGATTTAATTCTCAAATAACCATCTTGTATTTTTTACAGTCAAGGAGTGATAATCAACATTTTAGTATATTGTGGAGTGATATCTAATATATTTAATATATCAGATCCTGGTAAAGAAAAAATCATGTCTTCAATTTTGCAGGTATCAATTGTTTATTATTGTATAATATTAGAATATAGTAATAATCCTTTTATATTTTGAACTGTGTAAGTAGTAAATTTATGTATTATACTTACACTGCTCTTGTCCTCTTCTAACATATAGTAAAATTAAGTATAACATAAATCATTGAACACAGTGTGCCTTAATTAGAAAAAATAAAATCACAAGTTAAATTAATATTGTTAATTGCTGAACTATGATCAACTGTCTTAAAATTTTTGAAAATCTTTTACTGTTTTTTGGTCAAAAATATCAGACATCAAAACTTCTACACTTATCATAATAATTGCATTTGTGGTTTTGAGCTTACTTAAGTGATAAGGCTACCTATTTTGTGCATAGGTATCCTTATCACTTAGGCAAGGTCAAAATCACAAAATTACTACAGTAAACTTGCCTTTTTTGTAGTTTATCCTTACTAAATATTAAGATTTATTTAATAATTAATATATAAGTTGGGAAAAGTCTTTTTGCATATAGTATACATAAACTTGTAATAAAACATTAATAAAACCGAACTAGTTTTGAAGAAGCTGATAACTGGTGATGTAAGTGGGTCACATATGAAAAGAATGTGCAAAGAAGGACTTATCTAAGGTTGGTCAGGCTTCACAGACTGTGTTGAAATCTGGTTAACTTGCAACAAGGTAATGTTGTATGTATTTATTAATTTAACACTTCATCAGTTGTTTACTCCAAGAACAACTGATGAGATAAAAGTAAGAAGTTAAGAGAAAGCTGCCAGAATTAACCAATAGAAGGGGTGTGGTTTTAATCCATGATAAGCCTAGATCTTGCACATCTTTTGCCAGTTATTAAGTCATCCGCCGTATAGTCCTGACCTTGTACCTTCAGATTTCCACCTGTTTCGGTCTCTTCAGAATTTTTTAGGCAGTATCAGGTTAACATCATAGTGACTGTCCAAACCACCTGTCGTGGTTTTTTGATCAGAAGCCCTAAAATTTCAATAGCAATGGGGTCATGTCCATCGATAACTTTAGTTAAATGTATATAAACATTTTTAAAAAGTTTTGCATTTTCATATAAAATGTGAAAAAACTTTTCCCCAACGTATTTGTAACAATTTTGTGAATGCTGCATAATAAAAATCACTAAGACTATTTTAGTAGTTTCTAATGAAATGTTTTGTTCTTTAAAGGATTTCTTAATATGCATAGAGATGTTTCTGGCAGCTATTGCTCATCACTACAGTTTTTCATATAAACAATTTGTATCACGGGAAAGCCCTTCCTCATCATGTTTTGGCTCCTTCCTTGCAATGTGGGATGTGTCAGATGTTAAAAGGGATATTTCAGAACATCTTGGTGTTGTTGGTAATATACAGTTTTTTATTTATTTTAAGAAATAAAATTGTTAAAGAATAATTATGCAAATCATTTTTAACAGTTGACATTATAAAAAAACTGACAGGTCATTTGGGTTTTGCTCTGACCACTTTTAGCTTCATTTTTTGGGTTTGGCTTTGACTACCTTTAGCTTCATTTCTTGAGGTTGACTCTGACTACTTTTAGCTTCTAACTTTTGTTAGTTACACTAACACTATTAGTTAGTTTTGGCTAAGAACTTAGTATTTATATCTGTGAGTATAGCAGTAATGTATATTGGAATGAATTCTTTGTATGAAATAAGGACAAATTGTCCACTCTATATTTTTTTTTAATCTGAGATAAAACAGTTATAAACCGTCTATCACAGTACATAACATGCATAGTTATAGTGGTGCTGTATTAACGTTAAAAAGCAGTGTTTTAAGAATTTAATGATTCTCTTATTACCTAAAACATCTACATCATCAGCAGTGCTATTCTGTTAAAAAACAAAATTCGATATCGATCGCAGTGCTGTCATAGCATAAAGGTTCCTACTTATCCTATAGCAAATGGTAATAAAGGCTTTATTTGATTGAAGTTCTATCGCAGCACAGTGCTCGACGACGAGTTCTTGGCTGTTTTTGAACAGATTAACAACACTACACAGAATACATAAGTAACATAACACGACAGAATAGCATTTAGGCCGCAAACTGGACGCCTGCGGGCGCGACGGTGGTGGCGACTATGGTGTAACGTGTGACTCGATTAACTTGATAGTTCGTATCATTTCTAAAGCATAGCAGCATGGTGCCATAGATCCACTTTATTTTGGTGCCTTCATGCTAAATTAACTACCAATATAAAAACCAAGAGATTGGTCTTATAGTATTGACAAATTTACGTTTTATAAATTGTAATCCCATCAGCAGTGCTATTCTGAGTGTTAAACTCGACGTCGAACACAGCGTTGTCACGGCAATGAGATTCAATCAAATAAGAATTTGTTCATTTAATAAAAGTTTTCTTCAATTAAATCCTTTGCTATCTACACTCTACACATACACATACAAAGGTACACTCGACGTCGAGTTCCAGGCTGTTTATAATAGAGTAGACAAATTATTATTTAGGTTCCGTACATTCAATATCTCATTTTACTTGTTATAAATATTGTTTTACTTTTTTTATAGGAAGCTCTTTTAGCAGGAGACTGAGGGGTAAATATATGTATCACATGCCGCGAGGATATGATGAAAGTTCACGGCTGGTGACCGAGCCTGTTCCTTCCAGCTCCACACCGAATGCGACTGAGGAGGCCGACGCTTCGCCTGTCGAAATAAGACCGACTACCTATGGTTCTATTGAAACAACAGTTTCAAATTCTGATACTGAACCTTTAATGGGTGACAGACACGATAGTATAGAAATTGACCCTAAAGTATGAACGAAGATTAGCTGTTATTGGAATAAATATCTTTAGTATGTTGCAGCCAACTGGTTAAAAAACCATATTGCACGGCTAGTCTTTTTGATTGAATGGCGTCAAGCTGAACGTAAATTAGCAAAGTGGCTGAAGGCAATGTTCAACGATTGTCTGCACTGTGCAGAGTGCAGGTATTACAGGTTCGTTCGTTCCGAGTGTTTCGGTCACAAAAAAGACCTGAGTATAATCTTTTAATTTTTTTTTATCCTTTTGTATAATTCATAGGGAATTAAAGGAGAAAGTTATATGAAATTATAATAATTGTTAATCCTGACTTGAAAATTTAAATTCTTTTTATGAACCTATAGATTTAGGAAAAATAAATATACATATAGTTTATATTTACTTTCATGTTTATGAGTGAGTTAACAAAATGATAACAGCCCATTTTTTTTCTAAATAATGCTTCATCTATAGTATAAAACAAAGTAGCTTTCCGTCTGTCTGTCCCTATGTATGCTTAGACCGTTAAAATTACGTAACGGATTATAATACGGTTCTTTTAATAGATAGGGTGATTCAGAAGGAAAGTGTATAAATACAGGGCTACGCGGGCGACGTTGCTGGCGGAAAGCTAGTAATAAATATTATAATCTCTGATGTTTTTCGTATTCGAATCGCGAAGATAAAAATCATAATAGCTCAAAACACATCAGCAGTTGACACAATCTTTTAAACGAGATCCAATTAACAGTTCAAACAGTCTTTATGTTGAATTTACAAATGTATGATTTAATTTTAATGTAGTTAAATGTCGTCGTTCAATCAAAGAGCTAACGGGTTTTTTGAATGGTAGACTGTGATACATAATTTGAACAGAGCTTCCGAAAGATTTTATAAGAAGTCATGTTTAGCAAGTGTACCAATAAACTTTGCACTAACTAATCTCTGAAACTAAACGACCCATACAGCGACTTTTGTCAAGCTGTCGCCGAACCAAATCCATTCCCTTAATTGACTTTAACAACTTGCTTGAAATTCAAGTGACTAACGCACTTGGCTTTTTGCTTCAGCATGGAAATTAATATAATTACATCACAATTACGAAATTCGCCTTCAATTTAAGGTTGTTTGCATTAATTTATATATACTTTTATTTCGAAAGAAGCTACATTTTTAACCTTATTTTGAATGAATTTTTATAATATCTACATTCCTTCAAGCTTATAAAAATAGTACCTAATATCTCTATTTCGAACCACAGCGACGAGCGCACTATTTGAATGTATATGTCATGTACTATACTAAAGCATTGTATAAAAAAAAAGTGTTGTCTTCTTTACTCGACCCGTTAGTCACATTGGAACGACATGAAGAGAGCTGTGTAATTAAACAATGGTTATAAGCTTTTTATTAGTCAGGCTATATTATTTTAACTCTCATTTAGAGTAACTAATTGCTGCTTCACCAATAACTACAATTAAAGTAAATTGCTTACAGCCGATTTTAAAAACATGCTTTACGATAAAATCTCGAGTTATTCTTCTGTTTGTTATATATTTTTTGATGAACTGGCTGTAAGTAGGTACTTTAGGTGTTAACATTTTATCAACATTTATTTTATAGGTAGGTATTGTTAAGACATAACGTATGTACCTTTATTATGATAACTGATAGTTCATATGAATTGTGATATTAATTTACAACATTCAAATGATAATATAAAATATTGTTGAATTTATAAAATAAAATATTTCTTTACAATGTTTTGACTTTTACTTTAATTTTTGTTCGTTTAAGTTTAGTTCATATTTTATCAAATATGCATCAACGAATCCGATCTATTTCCTCTTGTTTTTAGAAAAGTCCATGCACACTAAAAAAATTTTTTCATAAGCCTCCCATACACAATATATCCAATACGGGTGTAGACAGTAGAAAAAAATTACATATTATTTTTTCTGGTAGTGTTAAATATATGTACTATTACCGATACACTTTTATGTTTATTAGATAAAATTTATAATAGGTTTTGCTAAAATTGATTTTGAGAGTGCAATTATTTTAAACTCATTGTCACATACCGCAAACAGCTCAACGTCATGCCCCTCTGACGTTGACGTCACTTATATCAGATCTGAGAATTAAACCTTATGCATACATATCATAGAACGATATTATTTTTAGAATGGCGTGATGTCATAGCGACGCCATTAAATTTAATCTTTTTATATGAATGATATTTTATATATATATATATATTATCTCAAGGAAGAATTGATTAATTACCGTACATATTTAATTATAACTATCGTTCAGTCTCTTAAATCACGTGTCTCTCTCACTACGGGATGTTGGCAAAATTTCCGTGTATAACGGAACAAGTCCATACTGAAAAAAAAAAAAAAATCTAATGTGTAAAAATATTTGAAAGTCGCTACACCCCTATTCCTGTAGTTGATTTTCCTCTACATACAAAGTTTTAAGGTTTAACATTAAGTGGAGAATGGTATATTTTTAGTAACTACATTTGTTCACAAAATGAATTAATATACTTCAGGATATATAAAAGCATAGACATATATTGTAGTAGGAAAATCAGCTTAACCAGCAGCACGCATCTACAACGGATAGTTTATTCATTAAAAATTCATGTGTATTCAATATATTTATTAGACTTTTATGTAATAAAAATACATTTCATTTTTTATATGTTCCTACAGTATAATCTGTAAACTAACTTTCAGACTTATCATGGCTCCTCCTGACTTAACTTATTGTATATAAGAAAACATAATATTAAACATCTCTATAGGAATGTATAAATCTCTGAATTTTTTTATTATATAATTTATTGAATCAAGTCGGCTGTCTACTGAAGAAGAGATATACGACTATCGGGTTTGCTATTCTGTAATAAAATCAGTATCCAACTTGACGTCAAACACAAAGCACAGCTTATAATATTATTTTAGCAGTACATTGTTACTGGTAGGTATATAAATATTTTCCATATCTACATGAAAACGATAATACTGTTTTCTTAGGATCAAATCAACTCCAAGCTGATATGTTAACTTATTCAATGTCTTTGCATTCTTCTAATGTAGTATTGATATTTGTCACTTCAGTATTTCTTCTATTGAAATTTTGTAATGCATTGAGACCAGCTTTAAGACTGTTCATTTCAATTTTATTCCACAGTGTTCCCATTAATATGTAATAGAAGCAAAAGCCAGTAATTACTATTTTTACAATATCATATATTATTTTATTAGGCCAGAATCCAACTGTACCCAAAAGAAACATAAATAGTAGGCCACCAGAAGTAAGGAACAGTTTTTTAGATTTCATTATTATGTCTATAGCTTCCTCGCAGACTTTTATTGCTTGTACTGCTGTCACTTCGAAGCAGCTATCCATTTTTAATTGTTTTTGGTCATTCTTACTTTTCACAGCAGATAATTTTAATTCCAGTGTAACTGCATTGTGATCAGAATACGAAAATGATTCACCAGGAACTCTGTCTTCTAAAGGATTTCCAAAGTTGACCACTTCAGCCTGTAAATATTAAAATCATTAAGAATCTTTTCTAATGCTCTTCTTGCCTTGATGACTGGAAATATTCAACATTCCAAAACATAAAACAAAGCAAGCTAGACACTAAAAAATTACTCTTATCTATTGTTATTCTTATATGTCACTGATAATTTCCAGTATTCTATACAACACCTTCAACTTAAACAACTGCAAAACTATTTATTTTAAAATAAGAAATATAGATATTTGAGATTTTCACAACATGTCAGACATATTTTCATAAAATATGTCAGACACAATATATTTTGTAAACTTACTTTAAAAAATTTATTTCTAAAGAGGCAGCTATTGTATTTACATACAATAAATATATCATGATATTGACTTTGATGACAACTAACTTAAATACATACATCAAATGTTTTATTTGGAAAAATATTTTAATTTAAAAAGGGTGCGCATGCATGACTGAGAAAAATTAAGAATTGTTGTCTTGCATTATCCATAAATAAATAATCTAGTCTTAATGCTTCTGGACATAAAGTTGAAAATCATCTTAGATGGTTCAGTTACTAGGCTAATTGTTTAGCCTTATAGTTGAATTTCGCCGTTTGACCAAAGGGTTAGCCAGAATTTTAAATGGGTATTTTATCAATTGTGATTGGCGGTATACGTGTTACTCCGTAAAATACCGCCAAACGTAGCATATACTGAAATCATCAGAATATGTTTTATCTATTGCTTGTTTCATTGGGACTTGGGATCCAGTTGCTAGTAATGCTTACCTCCCATGAAGGATTAACATGGTATAATATATGGTCTATTCTTTTTCCCTCTGGACTAGACTCAGCCAGCTTTTTATCAGTGTAGCTATTGTTTGCAGTTTCACTAGTGCCAGATGGTTTCTTTATATTCATGTTTGTGCCTTCGAACGGTATATCATATGGGTCTATTAATGAAGGTAATTGTGTAATAATCCTGTAAGAAAATTGGATTTATGAAAATTCAAAGTCAATTATAAGGCAAACATTATGGGTACAATAATGATTATAAGAATGCTGTGCATAGATTGGAATGCTATCTCCAGTAATAAAAAGTTTAAGATGGCTGATGGTGAACCATTCATTTCTTATACACCATGGTGCAGGTGTTTTGTATACAAAATGCTCTAATTGTTTTTTTTTTTAGAGAAGTCAAACTAATTACCAGTGATAAGTAATTGTGTCACCTACTGGGAGTGATAAAGGGAATGAAAATTTTAAAAAAGCTTTGAATCAAAATTGCATGTGTTATAAAAATCATTTGGATTAGCTTAGTATAGAATGTTGCATTTTATTACACAGCTGATCCATGTTTTGCTGTCCAATCAAAAGGTGCCATTCAGATAATGAGTTTACCATTCATTTGAACATATAACAGATGTTCAGTTGGCTATGACATACGCAACACAATATACTAGCCTCATTTTTATTCAGATCATGGACAGTCTGATAATCAGTATATTAAACAAGGAAGCTGATTGCACTGAAGCATGCATCTCTGTGTGCATAAATTTGGGTGCATTTGTTCCTAGTTATCTATATTTCAATTGGAAGTGTAATAACTTCCGATTGAAGTCATGTAAAAATGTCATTATGTTAATTGATTTTAATTACCTGTAAGAGAGATCACCTGGACCAGTATTAAGATCACCAGCAAGAATGGATACATCAGCAGGATATTTGGTCAAATTTACTAATTCAGCTGTAGAGTAAGCTTGCAAAACTCGATGTGCCAAGTAAATGTCATCTTCATGATATTCAGCATGTAACTACAAAAATATTAAGGCATATTTAATTGAAAAGGTATGAATATAATATGTAGCTTATATGATGTATTTGTCAAATATAATAATTATTAATAGTGGAAACAAATCTACAACACTCACAACTGCCTATGTGAATTTGGTTTTGGTTTGGTTTTAATTGTAAATCTTATAATTGCTAAAGAATATAGCATAAAAACATGTGTGAACAATTATATGAAATTAAACACTTAATAAAATTTAAGTTGAGAACTTCTAAACTTATGGAACACAATAAAGTATTAACTATTTTTTATTTTTAGAACAATATACAGTAATATTATAAGTTACCTAGAAGCTTGTTATTAAACTGATCTGATTTCAATCAGTTTGTACTAACTGCAACTATGTCTAAGAATATGTTTGTATTGTGATATTGTGAGTAACAAGAAATGCCCTTTAACCTTTTTAATGAAAATGAAATAGTCTAATTTAGTAAATAACTACTTACATGAGTACAGTAAACATTAATCAATCTTTCTCCACACTTTATGCGACAAAGACCAACTCCTTTGCCACCAAACCAGTCCCCATGGTGAATTTTATGAATGTATCCATTTAAAGACCACTGATGGAAAAATACATCTTGGATGATCCATTTTGAAAATATACACAATCCAGAGCCAAGAACACCACTAAAATAACAATTGAGATTGTGATTAATATCAAGGGTCACTTATCAGTAGTGAATAAAGAACAATGGTCAAAATGGACTACGAAAAAAAAAATTCTTGTACCAAGATGAAACTATCATCAAAATGTAGTATAAGTTGAATGTAATTATTGTATACCAACAATTTATTTTTAAAAGCTGGGAAAAGAAAGATAATCCTCTCTAAAATATGTCTTTATTTTTTAGAACACAGTTTAAATTATGTTATTTATGAACGCATCTTATTAATAATGTCATTCCTAGAGAAGTCCCTCTCTTTTCAAAGAACAAGATCGATTTTGTTTCTCACGAATCTGATACAAATCTTATATTATTTACTAATCATATAAATCCGTGAAAATTATAAAACTTAGATTAGATTACTAATATAATTAGATGTTACTTAGACGAATATAGTTTATTTATAATGAAATTAAAAACTAATGATTATTCATAAGAATCGATATTACAGTATTCAATTGATTGCGACCTCCCTTTTTTAGACAAGTATGTGTAGAAGTGTTTCTTTCTACGCAGACCGTTTTGTAACTTGAGCGGCGATTTTGTATTATCTTCTGTATTATGGGGAGCATACTAGGTTCCATGGGCAGTATAGAATCGAGGTCTGGAGAGAAATACTGGATTCTCTGGATTTATCAGAATTAGACTTAAATATAAATAAAGTCCAAATTACAAGAGGTAGAATTAAGTCGATACATTGGGAGGATACAATATTAAGTGTACATTTTAAAAAATAATGACAGATCTGTAATTGTGTTATTGGTTGATGTACACTGGGATGCTGTGCTCATATAATGACTATAGTTTGGTATCGGATGGGCCAGACACGAACAGAATGTAGCTGCTCATAGTGCTCATATTCATTAGAGTTGTAATAAAGAAAAGAAAAATCAACATGTTGTTTTGCTATATCCTTTTGAAATTAGTATTTTCACTACTACTTTATATAAGTTATAGTGTAAGATAGAAAAGTAGAGTTATTGAGAGCAATCTTAAAAATTATATTTCTTTTTTGATGTTCATTGGTTCACAAAAAATGATTTTATTTCTTACAGTCAATAAAAATGATATATCAGATATGGAACAAGTTTGAAGTATTATGTAAAAGTATGCACTTCTAGGGTCACGATTAGTCATTATCTGACGTGTGCTTTACATATTTCAACTGTAATACCTCTAACTCAAAATGCTACAGTTTAAATAATACGACATAACCTCAAAACATATTACACAATTACTCGATACTCCCAGCTTTTAAAAATATATTTAATGTCTTTCTTTGTTCTAGTTGCATAGGCAAACAAAATAACATATGTTTCATTAAGTTACGTTTTATTCGATTTTACTAGTCCAAGCATGTTAGGTAGATGGCCATTGTTCTTTGGTGTATTAAAATTAAAAAAGAAAAGAAAAAGTTACCTGTAAAAGTAATAAGAATATGGCAGATTATTTCTTAGGTGTTCCTTTAAATACAAATAGTCATTTTCACTCCAAATTTCTTGTAAGCAGACAATTGTATGTTGACTACTATTTAAATATTTAGTCAATGCAATTATTCTTTCTTTGCGATTTTTTGAAATAATAGGAATGCCCCTGTAACAATAGTATATTTACAATAAAAATAAACTATTATATAATTTATAAAATTAATTTATTGTAAGCATATTTTATAATAGAATTTTGATAAACAGTTTAGGGCCACTCAAGGAACTCAAATTTGTGAAATACAAATAAAGATATAGTTAAAACAGTATTGAGAAAGGTTTGAAACGCAAAGTTTGTATAAATTTTGTCTCAAAGAAACTTAACTTTAGTACTCACCAGCAATTAAGAGTGAAAATGTTTAATTTGAATTCCATTTTAGATAAGATGTATTTGAATGAGTCGTGATAAAATCAATCCTAAAGAGTCCTTTTAACTATTAGTTCTTAGTTATATTGATTCAGTTTTCTCTATTGAAAATATTAACTTCAAAGATTTTTAAGTAGGTATATGGTAGAAATCTGAAAATGTATTTGTTCCTCGACTTCTAGGTGCTAAATTTGTTGCTCATATAAACAAAGATATCCTTTCAAAACTATTATTCCTCAACGCTCCTAAATGTGCAGAAATTGAGAAATAATAGTACGAAGTGAAATTTATAAAAAGTTTGACAGTTGACATTAACAATGAGAAAGTGTTAAAAAAATATATATTAGTACCCGAAATCAAACCAGATGGCGCTACGGTACGTTCTTGAAATCTCCATGACAAACCCTTTCGGTTTTCTTTTATGTTTAAAAGAAAAATAGTTTTCAAAACCCAATAAACAACTCATTTCTTTGTACTTTTTCGTATTTGTATTGATATCTAAGTATCGAACTTTTCAAATTTCAGTTTTTTAATATGTTAGATAAAAAGAACGGAAATGACTGTCTTTGGTCCATCTGTTTCCTGCAAAAATCAACTTTTGATAGAGTCGCCATCTAGTGGAGGTGCTTTTTTAATGCTTTCGTTTTTTTAAATATTTCCTCATTTATTGAGCAAGGAAAATAAACTATCTATACTGAAATGAGGAAGTATTAAAAAAAAGACCGACACAATATAATAAAAAAAATAAAGTAAAAAGCTTAAAAACAAATTAAAAAAAACATATCTTAATTGTCCACAAATAATGCAAAAAAATTATATACGTGAAACCCTTTAAAAAGAAAATAATAACTTTGACATTATGAATTTATGACCCTACATAATTACAGACAACAGCATGTCAGACTATTTCACTTTGAACTTTGCGCTAATATTGAACTGCAAGTACCTTGACCTGCTGGTGACCGTACACATGAAATTTTTTTCTTAAATGTTGTCGCGTCGGGGGACCGCTCTTCACGATTTCAATAGGTAATCTATACTAATATTATAAAGCTGAAGAGTTTGTTTGTTTGTTTCCTTGCTTGAACGCGCTAATCTCAGTAACTACTAGTCCGATTTGAAAAATTATTTCAACGTTAGATTGTGGTGGTCTGTACCTATTATATAATTTGGCACTTTTATGATGGTGGCCATGTTGGATTTGTAATTTGTCATAGTGTACCTATAGTATTCTATTAGATATCCGTATTGAGGGAATCATGACAAAATATGTAGGTAATCCAACATTTTGTGGTGGCGGCCATCTTGTATATAAAATTTTGTCATAGTATACAGTATTCTACTACCCAAGCCCTTTTATTTGATATCCGTATTGAGGGAGTCGTAACAAAATATGTAGATAATCCTACATTTTTGATGGCGGCCATCTTGGATTTGAAATTTGTCATAGTGTTCAGTATTCTACTACTCAAGCCCTCTTATTTGATACTCATATTGATGGAATCGTGACAAAATATGTAAACCGACATTTTGTGGCGGCGGCCATCTCGAATCGATTTTTATCACACATGGTGAAGAACACTCCCGACTGATACACCTTCCAAACAAAAAAAAACAAAATCAAAATCGGTTACTCCGTTTGGGAGCTATGATGCCACAGACAGACAGATAGACACACACACAGACACACAGACACGTAAAACTTATAACACCCCGTCGTTTTTGCGTCGGAGGTTAAAAAATAAGTAACTACAATTTATATAATTTGATGGCACCACAAATAAGGTATTTGACGCATTACTGAAAATTATTTTAAATGGTTCTTTGATACATAAACACACTGTCAATATATTTCATAAGAATTAGTTCTATTTTTGATGAAAATTATTGTTGAAGTTTAAATAGTCAAAACCGCGCAAAAAACGCTACTCTATGTAATGGCGCTGATCACGTAGTATTTGTGACTTTTTCTTCTTTAAGTTATTTTACTAAAACTGAATATATGTTATCTGCAGATTCTAAAAAATAAACTTTATCAGATTATTATCTAATAGGATGACCACAAAACGTTACTTATTTTTAATATTGTCAAATACCCTATTGTAGGATCTATATAAATGACAATGAGGATGTATTAAAAAAAGAAAGTACTAAAAAGCACCACCACTAGATGGCGATTCTAGCAAAAGTTAATTTTTGCAGGAAACGAATGGACTAAAAATAGTCATTAATTTGCAAAGTTCAAAACTTAGATATCAATACAAATACGAAAAAGTACAAATAGAATATGTGTTGTTTATTGAGTTTTGAAAACTAATTTTCTTTAATACATGAAAAAAACCGTAAGATTTGTCATGGAGAAATCAAGAAAGTGCATCGACATCTATTTTGATTTCGGGAACTAATGTTTTTTTTAAATACTTCCTCATTCATGACGTTAAACCAAATTGAAAACATGGAGCATGGCGCCTTATTGAAGCAATTCTGTATGAAAAAAATCCTGAAGAGGTAGAGTTGTACAAGAGTACAATTCTACCTCTTCAGGATTTGTTGATTTGGATGGCGTATTGATTGGAACCAAAGAAATTACAAATAATAAGAGGGAGTGTTGCTGGGGTGTTGGGCTAGAGTACCTCCTCGTGTGCCAAAGATTCCGCAGTTGATCTACCGCCTGCAGGTATTAGGGATCTGCTACGGTTATAGGCCGATGCTACCCCGAGTATAAGGAAGAATGGATTCGGTGAATATTGATCCATTGGTCCCTATGTCTAAAATTCCAGCGGAGGGGGCTTGGCTGTTGGAATCAAATTTTTATGTTCCGATGATAATAGCTGAGCGGTTAGTCGTCGTCTTGTAGTTTTATGTTCTGAGAATGAAGACTCAGCAGTGGGAGTCGTCTCGGAGTTTTGTGTGCCGAGGATGACTTATTAGTGCCGATGCCAGAGGGGCTTGATGAGGATCGTACCTGGCCGTGAGGCCGTGACTGAGAACGCTCAGTGAGGGTCGGTGAAACCGGTGAGGAGGTCTGCCAACGTCAAATGCGTCAAAAAAAGGGAGTGTTTTGCTAATACCTTTCTCAATAGCTGGGCAATTAAAGATTTAAGTAACGCCATCACCTTCTTCCGTCTACTTGTTCGGCGGTATTCATTCAGAACCTTTCTCCAATTGCTTTTTACACTCGCAAAATACCCATAGTCCAAGGGTTGGAACGAGTTCGTTGAGTTTGGTATTAGGCAAATAAATAGAATGTTGTGTCGTTCACAAAGGCGCAAAGCTCTCGGCGAAATATGGGCAATGAGGTTATCGCAACATAACATTATTTCCCCTCAAGCTTGGGAGACGTGTGGGATAAAATGAGTTTCAAGCCATTCTTCGAAAATTTCACTGGTTATCCAGCCTGAATTTGAAACTGCCATTCTAGAACCCTCTGGTGCACGCAAGAGCCAGTCAGACCAAAGTTTTTTTTTGCCCTTTAAAACAAATAATGAAGACAAAGATTCTCCAATCGCACTGACACAAAAAACAACTGTAAAGCAAAACTGTCGAATTTTCGATAATTTCTGGGTGACGATCTCTCCGAAACAAAAGTTTTTTTCCCGGGGTCATCATAAAACCCAGACTCATCCATGTTGAAAATATTTTCAGGGGGTATTCCTTCTACTTCTTTTGACATTTGCTGACTATTCACCTGAGCCCTCTTTTGTGGAATGTTGTGGGCAATCTTTATTTTTCATGATAATTCCATTTATTCGAAAAAATATCTAGGAAACAAATCAAATTATGCAAAATTCCATTAGTTGAAACTATCCGTGCCAAATAAACGTGCAATAAAGGTCATTCAACCCACTTGTACCACGAAGTCAACAAATCAAGCGATACCGATCGCTTCTCATACAAAACTGTCGCTAAATGGGTGTTCGGCCCGGTTTCATAATACATACATAGTACCATCCTATCATTTAAAACGAGTAACTTAAAAATTAAACAAAATCGAGCATGAATAATTGCATATTTTTTTTTTATCCTTTTTTTTTATCACTAAGACAATTAAACTCAAAAGTTTTATTGCTTGTATACGAAAAATATGTTTTCGGCTTAATTTTTTTTTCCCCATTTTCGTGTTTTTATCATTTTATTTTTTTATAAAACCATATGGTAAGTCATTAAATAAATGGATTTAATAAATATACTAATTCAGTGTACTAAATTGTGTCATAATAAAACATTTTAATTTTACTTTATTTTCGAACTCAGTTATAAGGTATTTTAAGTTACGACGTTGCGTCGTTGCCTTAGAATGACGTCACAGTGGAGTCAGAGGTGCGTCACCTGTGGCCGCCGCCATTTTAAATATGCAGATGCATTATTTGTTTGTAGTCCGATTCGGTCTTGCATTTGCACGCCACGTGTATCTTTTGCTTTCATCGTTATTTTTGTTAAATCTTTATTTTTATTATTAGTTTGTAGATTGTTAACCGTTGTTTTGTTTTGTTAATTTTATAAATGAGTGAAGAAGTGAGAATGAGTGAGGCAAGGAAAAAGCAACCAAGGCGTCGAAAGAGAATCTTGGAACCTCAAGCAGGTTAGTATATTATTATTCAAATTTATATAATAGTCTTAAAATACATATTTATCTTAGCAATGTTCTTGGATAAATTCCTTACGATTATAGAATTTGTATATTATGCACAAGTCGTCGTTGCTTGAATCCTCAAACAAAATATTTCTAGGTAACCAGAATTACCAGAATCGATATAGATAAAAAGTTGTGTACATATTATTAAAGGCGACCTAAATGTTCTTATCTAATATTGTAAGCCAAATTTTCGAAGTAGAAGCCTTTCTTAACAAATTTGCCCTTTCTTCTCCCTACGGCTGACCATTCCAATACGTGGTAGGTTTAATAATTATATTTTCGTTTCAGGTCCATCTTCGTCAATACCCCTTAATTCTCCGATAAAAAGAGAAAGCCAACAACTTTGTCAATAGGCGAAAAACAATTGATCACAAACATCTATAAATATGTTAAAAATACTTGGCCAGAAACTGAATACAAATCAAATCAGGCTATGGTAGCTAAGATAGCTGAAATTAGCGGAGCGAGTGTAAGATCCATTCATGGAATTTTACGGGAGTACAAAGACACTCGCACATTTGAACCAAAAGGCACCACTTGATGATCAAATAATGATATAGACGTTCTTTTTATAATTTATTACAAAATAATATTTTGAAATAAAGATAATGCATGGAATATTTTTGTTTTTCTATTATTATAGTAGTATTCGACATGATCCATGGTGTTTCGAAACAACTGATGTAAAACACACAACGCACTGTAAAGTCGCAAACTAAAAAATATGTGAAATAGCATCTTTTATGTAGCTATGTAATGTAAATAAATGTGTACTATTTAAAAACTGTTTCGTATTTCATTGCCCCTATTCCTCATATCCCTTAGGGCTAAAAACTCAGAAAAAAATGAGATCAGTAATATTGTATTCCCCATAAGTTTCATGAACTTGCATATTTTATATGGTTAACTTGTGTCATCGGCATTTATAAACTACTACGTGAAAAAAAGGTTTATGATATATGTCAAACTCGGAATTCCAGGACTGTCCTGTACCACGATACGTCTAATTAGTCACTTTTAGCGATAGTATCCATACAATTTGTTCATTTTGTCCATAATATTAGAGTACATTGGTACAGAGGAGGTGAATGACCTTTATTGCACGTTTATCATAATTTAAATGAACACGCATGGTAACAGGGGTGCCGCGTCACCCCGTAATAATAAATTAAATAAAAAGACTTTTATTATAAGAAAAATAACACTTTTTACTCTTGATACCAACTAAAGGAACACTCTTCCTTGAGATCAATTAGGAACGAAATTATGTTATACTTTAAAAAATAATGTTTTTGGCAATTTAAATACAATTGAGACAATTTTCTACACGATGTTCAGGGACACGCAGGTTTTTTGCATTTTGAACAAAAGATCTTAACTTTTTTGTCATTCTTTCGAGGACACAATGCACATCGAGCTTGTTTTTTCAATTTGGCAGGGGGTTCACTTGCTGGAACTTCTTCAGGGACATTTAGAATGGCCCTTATGTTACACCTTAGTTGCTGAGGTAAATTTGAATCCAGACGTCGTTTCATTTGGGGCTCGGCTAGCTGCAGTGCTAGTTTTTTTAGAAAATTACTTCTAAATTTGTTAGCTCGCATGTTCGGATGCTTAGCTTCTAGAAATAGAATCATAGAATTTATCCCTGCTTGATCTAACATGCCAAAGAAAAACCTGAGTGGCCAGCGCCGAGTACCCCTCGCAGTTGTGTAATTGTGCATCATTTTGTCAAAGGTATCAACCCCTCCCTTTGTTGCATTGTAGTCATCAATTATTACAGGCTTACGCGTTACAGGATTGATTTCTACCTTAGTGTGCATAGTAGACAGCAATACTACCGATTTGTTGACCTTTGGAGTAAAGGAGACTAACGTTTTTTCACGATCAAATGCAAACTGAGAAGATAAAGCAGATTTTGATTTATGAGGTAAGAAAGCTCTTGGTGGTATCTCACGTTTGTTTTTACGTAAAGTTCCAATACAAGTCAGTCGATAGTCTTTCAGTAATTGTTCTGCAAGTGGCACCGAGGTAAACCAATTATCAAAGGTTTATGTTTCGTCCGGAACCTTTGATGCTCTCCGCTAACTTTGTGACGTAATCTGCAGCCGTTTTGGCCTCGGTTCCTTTGCCTATGTAAGGAATGGGCGTCAAACATATAATATGTCTTAGCATCACATATGGCTACAATTTTCAAGCCATATTTATCAGGTTTCGATGATATATAAACACGAAAGGGACACTTTCCTCGAAATCCCAACAACTGTTCATCGATCGTAACGTAACAACGTGGTCGGTACGCTGTTGTGCAACTGTTTATAAAAATCTTCCACGCCTCCCGTATAGGTGCAAATTTATCCTCTTTATCACGGCTGTCCTTATTATCAAATCTGAGGCATAGGAGCAAAAAATGAAATCGACTCTCTGACATTATTGACTTGTACACAGGGGTACTCGTGGGTGCCCACATTTCAGTTGCATTTTTTCTGCTATCTTTGTTCACCGCAGCATAAAATAGTAGACCTATTAATTTATAACACACTCACTTTTTACCAGTTGAAAACACTGAAAACCCATTTCTTTTCAACCATTTAATCAATTCGTCTTTGCACAGAATTATTACTCAAAGGAATTTTCGGGTAATCCCTGCGGCCGGTTTATTAAGCACAATAGTTATTACTTCTGTTATTGCCCAACTAGCAAATTAGTCATATAAGGTAAAGTTTATTCAGCTTTTCGGTGTTATAAAATTCGAGTAAGTGTGAATTATTCAGCACGTATCGTATAAAAGCATCTTATATAGCTTTTGAGTTATTCAGCATTTCGGTCACATAATGATGCTGAGTAAACGTTTAGTCAGCATCCTTATATGACTTAAGTGTCATATAATATTTTGCTGAATAAGTCGCTAGTATACGACGCTTATGTTACTATTTCGTCGAGTAAAAGCATATTATATAGCTTTCTTATGGCAAGGTTGACTCAGTCGAGTAAAAGCATCATTGTTGCTTTTATACTACTATTATGTAGTATACGTCGCATTTATACGACTATTACAAGCCTAAAATGTCGTATAATTGTATCCATTACACCGATCAGATTGTTTTGTGTAAAATGCTGTGAGTAGTTTACAGTTATCGAAAATGGACTGGAATAAATAAATAAACAAACAAAAAGTCTTTTTTAGAAAACTTTTTAGGAAGTTCTAAGGAACCCTAAACTATAATCAGAGTGGTATCATGGCGCTCATACTGCTAATTTGCTGTATAAGAAGCTATTATACCGCCTGTCAGCAGTAAAAATGGTGTACAAAAATAATATTGATATAAAAATATTTGTTATTATATTCATATTACTAAGAATTAAAGGGGGGCGTTAAATATTTATGATATAACCTAGTATATTTCCTCAGAAAACTTACCTTCGCAATACTTTACAACCCTATGCGTGAGTTTACGAACCTACATTTGGTGCAACCTACAAATTAACATGTCTGTTAAATAAATTGTACTTACCGATGAATTATAATTTTTAAAACACAACACGTCGAAGCACTTGCTTATTTTATTTACTATAAATGTTTTCAGCTGTTTTGTATCCCAGGTCGCTTCAATAAGACAAACATGTCATATAAAAGTCATATAAGTTACAGTTATAGCGCAACATAAGCTTGTAACAATCACTCCGGCGATAATTACGTGACGATTTACCTGAATAAGTTACCTTTATACGATGTCTATGTGACTGAATTGCTGAATAAAATGGGCCCAAATCGCGTTGTATAAACGTTTTCATTACGTTTATACGACTTCTATTAGGAGCCAAAATGCTGAATAATTTTCGTTGCCGCGACTACTATACGACATATTTTTGCTAGTTGGGTGCTGACAAAATTAATTTTTCACCGATATTATGTGGTTTGCCTTTGAGCAATTAAGGCTGGCCGCATACAAACGTTTTCCGTCTTCGATTTCCGAATACGTTTTCCGTCTTCGTTTTCCGAATTCGTTTTCCGTATTCCGACATTGGAATGCATGGATTCAGTAGAAAATACATTGACTGACGCACATGTTCGCTTATTTTCCAAACGGAATAAATTCCGTACATACGTTTCGAGTGCAGGCATTTTGCTTTATTAATTTATCACGTATGCCATTATGAAGTTCATCAAAAGAAATTATTGACATCCTGTAGAAATCAAAGAATTTATCTGGATGTGGTTGTAACCTAGTTTTTTTTTCAGATAAAACGGACTCTAGTAGATTCTCCAAGTATTCAATGGATGTACCCAATACCGACGTTTCTTTTTCTTCTTTATTGTTAACAGAAATGCAATTGCTAATAAATCGTCGTGCGTTCTCCAAACTAACAATATGTGTACTAACGTGTAGACATTCCGAATAAAGAAAAACGAACGTTTGCGCTCGTCTCACGGACTCCCAAATCGAAATTCCGCATTAGGAAATCGAATACGGAAAACGGTTTATGCGGCCAGCCTAACAAAGAGATATTGTACGAAGCTCGAAGTCTATCGTCATCTTGCTAAGTAGCCGCCGAAAATAGTTTTGCTACACTCGGCTAAGTATTATGCTTTTTCTCTAGGTCTTGAAAATATGTAAAATTCTTGTCTTTCTTATCTGGATGCATTTTATTCAAATGATCTTTCAGTCTTGAAAGGTTCATTGCTTTATTCGAAAATGTTTTCAAATATCGAAGGCAGAAAAGCGACGATGGGTTTGTGGGGTTTTCAAATGAATCCGAATATAATATAATCCGCACGGTTTTACCGTCTCTTCTTTTTACTTCCGACATTATTTAAGTAGGTATTGCTTATATATTGCGCGCGAAACCGCAAATGAAAATAAAATTAATATTACGTTGTTTATATAGGATTGCATAAGCAGCACGGACCGACAGAAATTAAAAAAAAAACAAGCATAAACATATTTCTTATTCCACGCTTAATCGTAACCAACAAGTAAGAACAAGTACTTATTATATGAACCAGCCGATTGATACAGGAATGCACAAATCGGGTTATTTAACAAAAATTTGTTAAAACATGATTGCTCGGAACCTATCTAGGAGTACTAATACTTATTAAAATGTGAAAGTTGCCTTTTTATTTGTTTGTTTGTGTCTACTTTCATTTCATAACGGAGTGACCGATTGACATGATTTTTATTTTATATATGCAATAAGAGAGGATAGATATTAGACCTACGCGGCGAGAATTATGGAATGGAGTTTGAGCAATCTCTGAACTAATATTTGTTGATGTTCACAAGTTGTAGTTGAGAGTCGAGAGCTCATGCAGTCGGTGTCTAAGAGGCCTCCTAGCTAATCAAATTACAATTCACCCACCCCCAAGCCTCTGCACAACACCCCCATTTTATGTCTCAGTCTCTTTCCCCCCTTTTGGTCTGCAGCCCCCACAAGGGGGCGTTATCAATTTGAGAAAGTCTGATCTACGGGAAGCTACATAATACGCGTTGGACATAGGCTATAATTTATGCAGACGACGTCGCGGGGACATTACAATTCAAGAAGAAATCTATTGACATACTTTCATAAAAATATACATACTTTTTGAACATAGAATACCATCCTTTTGGATTTTGAATGAATACAAAATACGCAATCTTTTGTTTTCAGCTGAAATACAATAAATATAAATATTTATGTGATGTATGGTGAAAATCGTTTTTTGTTTTTTTATAAATTGGTTCTAAAAGGAAAACTGATGAATAAAAAAGGTTATCAGTGAACATACATAAAATAAACATACATCGCCGTCGAACATATAAGTTGGTATGATGTTCGTGAACTGCTAGTGGAGACGAGGCTGCCATAGACACTTATTTATTTTCTTTTATTATGTATATGTACCTTATATATTAAATTAGTTAATATATGGGAGCTTATTTGACACAGCATGTGAATCGATTGACGAGTAAATTATAATATTATATAAATTATATTTTTTGTTAAGTAATACCTAATATTGTGATTGAAAGTGACTTCATATTTTAATGCAGTCCTTTTTCAATATTGACATCTCTGTATGAAATAAAACAGAGGGAAACAAGCAGCTCTTGCCGGCTCTCCTCGGTACAATTTCTCTCGTCGTTGATTTACGAACCGATGACATAGATTTTCCACTTTCACAAGTGCCTAGACTGTATAAATTATTTTAAACAATGCATTTCTTGTACATATAACTACGACTAACGATTATAAGAACCTTCTTATTCCAGTAGAAAAATACGCAACTTGCTATTAAAAGCTAATTTGTTATTGACCATACTCATACTTAACTTTTAAATCTAAGATCGGAGGGTGGGTTGAAAAGTTCGTGGCCTAACACATAAATACTTAAACTATTTTAATGTAACTGTAACCTCATTCGATTAGTTTACTATCTGGTTGTGAAATTGTAAAATTCTATCGCAATAGCAATAACTGTAAATTGGCAGGATTGTGGTTAACACAAAATAGCCATTAAAATAGAAGAAAAAAAAAGCATTAACTGTATTTAAATTAGACTGAATTCTGTGAGCCTTTGTGCAGCATTTTTAAAGAATGGAGAAAATTGAGCAACGTGCTGTCATCAAATACCTGTTTAAAAAAAAAACTAAGTCTAAAAGAGATTCACGAAGATATGTCAACAACATTGGGGGTATCTGCTCCGTCGTATACGACTGTGAAAAAGTGGTTTGCTGAATTTAAACGCGGACGAGAGAGTATTGAAGATGACCTTCGCTCTGGCCGGCCTATGGCATCTACGACTGAAGAAAACATCGGGAAAATCTGTGATCTGATATTGACAGATCGGAAATTGACCATCATGGAGATTGCAGACACTATTGGCATCTCGTATGAACGAACAAAAAACATTATAGTCAATGAACATGGATTTTCTAAGGATTCTGCGTGGTGGGTACCCAGATTGCTTTCAATCGAACAAAAACGAATACGTCTCACAATTTCTCGCGACTGTTTGAGGCTGATCCACAAGATTTTTTATTCAGATTTGTAACAATGGATGAAACTTGGGTACACCACTACACCCCAAAGTCAAAACAGCAATCCAAGCGGAAAGCGGAGTGGAAAAAACGTGATAAACCGACTCCAAAAAAAAACAAGCAATTTTGTTAGCTGACAAGGTGATGACGTCAGTTTTTTGGGGTTGTCATCATGGTGGACTACCTTGCAAAAGATGAAACTATAAACTCTGCTTATTACTGCAACTTCTTACGTCGCTTGCGCGAAACAATCAAAGAGAAAAGGCCAGGATTACTCAGCTAGAAAGTGTTGTTCCATCAGGATAATGCACGCGTTCACACGTCTGTTGAATCTATGGCTCAAATTCGTGATTGTAGCTTTTAATTACTGCCCCATCCCGCCTATTCCCGTGATTTGGCACCTTCAGACTTTTATTTATTCCCAAACCTAAAAAAACACCTTGGAGATCAAAAATTTTCATCAAATGAGGAGGTCGAAGCTGCGGTGGGTGACTTTTTTGAAGACCTTAAAGAAACTTTTTTTATGACCGGCATACAGGCGTTGGAAACCAGATGGAAGAAGTGCCTAGAGTTAAGTGGAGATTACGTGGAAAAATAAAATTAGTTTTGCTTATATTTTATATTGTTTTCTTGCTGAGGCCGCGAACTTTTCAATCCACCCTCGTACTTGACTTAGGGATCGAGCGAGATATTAATTTGGGGTAAAAATAAGGAAACCCGATAATAAATAAAAAAATATAATGCTTTTAATGATAAATAATACTCTTATTTTAGGATTAATCTAGGATTCTGGCAAAATCTAGTTAAAACTTCGGTTTTTATTGAATTGGGTATTTTACTGCGTTTGCTATAACACTTATTTATTTTGATTTAAAAAGACATAAAACAAATATTTCGGAAAAATAAACATGTTTTCATGCCTTTTAATTTATAATCAAAATTTTAACATTTTTACATCCGCAAAAATGGTGACCGTCATATACATGGCGTCATTGTGATATGTACACAAAACAGATGTATAGAGTAGAAGACTTAATGATGTCAATAAAACAAGAATAACGCCATCTAACAATCGATTACGAAATAAAAACATATTTATAAGCTAAGAACAGCGCCATCTAAGAATTTAATTTATAATTAATAGCTATAGGTATCTTTATGACTAATCTGAGTTGTAGCCACAGAGACGTCACACAATGGCGGAACGTATGATCAAGTCACATTAACGTGACACACAGACAAAAAAAATCATGACTTAATTTTTAAGATAATCGTGCGATTTTAAGACTCAAATACAGAATATCTATGTTTATAACGATGTAAATATTTTTTTTGTGCTATTTCGACAATTAGCTTCAAGTCAGTGTTAAACGGTTGTCGAAGAATCGAAGTATTTCTCCGCAAGAGGAAATTGGTCGGGAAAATCTTAGCTGGCAGACTATTATGATTTAAATAAATTTGAATCTATGGTAAAAATCTTAATTGAAAGGCCAAAAATATGACAATAAATTTATTAATTTAGGCATAAACACTATGTATGTATTTAATAGGTATTTATAATTCACAATTATCTTATATAACAATAAATTAAGTTACTATAATTTGAAAATGGAAAGTTAGCATGGAATAGCCAATGCTATTTTTATATACATAAATTAAACTATAATTATTTTTTTCACTCTCAAGTGTGGTGTAAACAAATCATATGATGTAAGAAGTACCTAAATGACCAAACGCTCGTAAGTCAACCCCTTAAATTTTGTTGTTAAGTTGCCTGCAGAAGTAGCAAATTTCGAACGTATTACTGATGTAAAACTTACTATATCAATTTTCATCTATTGCCCTCATATCAAATAAAAAGTATTTATTTGAAAACGTAAATTTTTAAATTTTTAAGTCCGGCGTATACATATATAGCATTATTGGATCAAATAATTCCAATATTTAAATAATTAATGTGAATGATGAGTTACAAATGGGTATGTCCAATCAGCAACTCACAATAGTGTTTCCTTTGGACTTAGCAATACATTAAATAAGATACAAGAGCTCAACATAAAAGTATGTATGAGATTTCAAACGGTCGATATTTCAGTATGTGGAAGTATAGAGAATGACATTACTCAGTACCAAGGTACTAGAAGACTTGGTTGCGGCGCAATGTGAAGTACATAAGATGTAAAGGAAAATTTTTCGTAATAGTTACAAACGAACGTGAAACTTGTTCGTAATGCATATAAAAAAGTAGGCAGAACAAACTTCTCAGATCGCATAATCCGAAACGTTAATAACACTAAATACAAACGCGATGAAATCGTTCAAAAGTTATTTCATTCATTTATATAGACTAAATAGCAGTCTCAGAAGTTGGTGTTAAAATTAGCTCCGAAAAATAGTTTCGTAATAGGTATTAAAATTTAATTAATCTCATAATTATTATAAGTTCAGTAAGAAAAAAATATACTCGAACTATTGTTTTGAAATACATTCAGCAATGGCTAGATTCTTACCGGTTACCGCCACAAGTAGTGGCGTGCACACTATACATGCAAATAAAGCACTGCATACCTTACCCATAAATCACAACTTTATCTTACCTAAATAATCATATATTAGCTTGATGCGAGTATTCACAGAGATTCATAATCATGATTTGGTTAAACTAGCAAAAGTGCCGTCTATCAAAATAGACAGAACTATTATAAAGTTCTAGTTAGCGGTATATTTTTAACCGACTGATACGGTGGAGCACTTCTTATAACTTATTCGCCATACTTTTCAATGTAGGTACATGCTGCTTAGTGTACCGCATATCTCTGTGCAGGCCCCTGGGCATTAGTCAATCAATGGACTACGTACTCCACATACTAAAATATCAACAGTTAAAACCGTAACGAGCTTTCGGTCTAAAGGGGCAATAGTTCTATACTACAAGCTATTCTGAGAGAATATTTTATTCTCGATAAAGTCGTAAGAGTATACCTACTAATACAACAGCAGTGTGTCTATGATAATCACACTATGCCTAGTTATTGCGATGTCATGATTTCATGGGGACTTGCCCCGAATGGTATTTTTCTTTATTATATTTCCTAAATCTTCAGTACCTCTTATGTAAATTTCTTTATATATATATATGCAAACTAGCAGTCCTCAGTTGATGATATGCAGGATAGCTAAACATGTTTGTCTTGCAACCATTTGGTAATACTGTCGATTTCTTGATGCTTGATTCTATTAAAATGTAAGCAAATTGAAAGTAAACTAGGATTATAAGTTTATTCATTATTTTGAGCGAGAAAGCGATTATAATATAGTATTAGGATATGAATGCATTTCACGAATTCGTAAATCGGTAGAGTTGTGCGATGTGGAATCATCTGCTATGTGACTGGAGCATCTGGCAGACTATTTTATCCGCTTTGGTTCACACAACTCGGGCCGCGCCCCGCTTTATCCACCAATAGTTTTTCTTTTTACATAAAACGGCATGTTTGTCTTCTCTCCGCTTTGTATTAACAAACAAAACGATGGGATTTTTAACCATTGTTATTGTTACTATCGTGTAAACGAGACGTCTAGGATTAACAGACAAAAAGGTTATCTTTACCCTATCAGGCGGCAGGGATGTAGAATTAACATCCCAGTTCATTCATATTATTCATTCAGGGGTGATAAATTCTTCATCTGCTTCTTCAATGATGACTTCACATCCAGCTAGTTTTAGAGCTGTTATTGATCTGGGTATCCCTTTGTCTTTCCTCTCCTTTCGACCTGTAGCTTTAGTTTTTGCGATCTTTGGTCCTTTCGAAGGGTTTTCGTGTCTCTTCAAGTGTATTTTCAAACAAGCCTGAAAAAACAGAAGTTTTTACTCATTTGGGAAATCCTATATGACTGAGATTTTTATAGGGAAAAAAAAAAGACAAGTTATTTTCCAGTATTACTGTCTTTTCAATGCTTTTTCAGTACACTTTATAAAGAGGAAAATTCTGTTTGTTTGTTTGCATTGAAAGGCTCCGAAACTAAAGGCCCTTTTAAAAGTCTATTACCCACGGGAAGCTACATCATACAGGCATGGGTGAATAACTTGCGCGTGTGAAGATGCGGGAAAAGTAGATAATAAAACATTATCAAATTTTTATTTGTACTTTACCTTAGATGACAAGTGAGCCTTACAAATAACACATTCATGTGTCATAGTCACGTGTTTTATCAAAATATGTTGCTTGAGATTACTATTTCTGGTATAAAGTCTGAAAATAAAATGTTTGATCATTAAGTTGATAATTTAAAGCAGGGATTGGTAACTAAATTAATAAGGCCTCCGGAAACTAGTTGTAATTATTTTTATCTTATTTTGCCCCAATACAACAGTCCCAAATAGAAGGATGCGAAAGGAAACGAAATCTAAAACATATTATTCTGTAAAATAAAATATGCATAAACATTTCACAACATTTGGCGGTCCTGGGTCTTTTCGTCGTTTTTTTATTAGACAGTAACTGTGTTGGGGGACTGACACTAAAATGTCACAATGTACCAGTTAAGAGCCAGCCAAACCGCACGCCGAATGTGAAATAACTTTATTTAGATTGTTTCTAAAAAAAAATACAACACAATCTATCAACAAAATTTCAGTTGTTTACCTTGGGCAGTTTTCATACGGACATTTGTACAATTTACTCAATAGTATCTGACTGTGTATTTTGACATGACGTACTATATGACTTCTCTGTTTAAAGCTCCTGCTACATTCATTACAAATGTATTCTGAAATGGTGAAATCACTCAAGTAAACGCAATTTAAATATATTACATCATAAGATGGTAATATATTCAAATTACAATAAATGAATTAAAACATATGTAGGTACCTGCAACTTCATGTACAATTTTTCTATGTTTTTGGTATTCAGACCAAACATTAAACTGCAACTGGCATTCAACACAGTTATATGTTTTATGACATCTCATATGCCTTTTCTTATCATAAAGTGTTACAAAACCTTTGTTTGGACATATCTCGCAACTGAAAAATAGAGTACAATAAAACTGCTAGAAAAGCTATCATTAGATTGGATCAAAAGTATGGTGGCAAAGTGTCAGTTCTTTTACCTAAAATTTTTCAGTAAATCTTTAGAAAAAAATAGTTTCTCACCGTTTTCAAGTTTGTTATTAAAGAGAAGCAAAAGAAATCAGAATATATATAAAGGAAATCTATAAATATTAGTTATGTTTCCGACCTCTTTATCCTATTTATAGGAACTTTTGACCCACCGTTGTATTTTACGTGAATTTATAATATAGTGCAGAGGACTCACATAAATGATTTTATGCCAGTGTGTTGGTACATATGCGCCCTCAGCTGGTTTTTCTTTTTGAAGCTTATTTTGCAAATATCACAAATAAAATAATTTTTGAGGGTGTGTTGGACCTTCACATGTCTTTTTAAATTTTGTCGATTCACAAATGTTTTCAAGCATAAAGGGCAGCTGAAATATTATTAATATGGTTAACATTAATATATGAAATATGAATATAAAACAAGCAATCAACCACATAAAGAAACCGTGTGTTCTGTGTGTTTTGTTTTTAAGACTGGGCATAAGACACATTTACTAAATAGCCAACAGTACAGAGATGGTTAAAAATGCCTACCGGTTTATTGACGTTTGTTAATACGAGGGTCAAACTGAAAGTTCTTAGAACTGGCCACTTATAAACAATATAATAAAAAAATAATTCTAAAATTTGAAAATATAACTCTTTGCCAATATTACTGAGTATATATTTCATTCATTTGTCATTTGTTTTACGATTTGGCGGCAAATTGAAAATTGTCTGTGTCACGTCATCATGAATTTAACACGAGAAAATTTTCGTGCAATGATTTTTTATGACTTTCGATGTCATTTAAGTCAACAAGAAAGTTATGATAGACTACGATTGGCCTTTCACGATGAAGCCCCATCTCGTGCGACTGTTTACAACTGGTTTAATGAGTTTAAACGTGGTCGCACTAATCTCACTGATGATTTACGTGAGGGACGGCCTTCTACGGCGACGACTGAAGATAGCATCTGTGTTGTGCGGCGTATGATAGAGACTGACAAAAGAGTGACCTATCAACAGATTCGGACAAGCTTAGGCATCGGTATGAGTCAAGTGCACAAAATCCTCCACGAACATTTAGCGGTCAGGAAGCTTTGCGCCCGGTGGATACCTCATAATTTGACTGAGGCTCAAAAACTCTATCGTGTGGATTGGTGTCGTAAAATGATTGAAAGATTTAACGGAGGTGACTCAAATGCTGTGTTCGACATACTAACAGGTGACGAAAGCTGGATTTACTGTTATGATCCTAAAACCAAAAGACAATCTGCTCAGTGGGTGTTTCCTTTCGAGGAGTTGCCAACTAAAGTGAAGAGAGATCGAAGTGCGGGAAAAAAAATGGTGGCCTCGTTCTTTGGAAGGATAGGTCATTTTGCAACAATTGTGTTAGAGGATCAAAAAACAGTTTCTGCAGAATGGTACACTACCAATTGTTTGCCACTTGTCTTGGAAAAAGTTCGAGAGAAACGACCTCGCAGTAGGATCCTCCTTCACCACGACAACGCCTCGTCGCACACCGCCAAGCGAACGATCGACTATTTGGCGACATCAAACGTTGAATTACTGGGTCACCCGCCGTATAGCCCCGACCTCGCGCCTTGTGATTTTTATTTATTTCCAAAAATTAAAGAAAAACTTAAAGGAAAGCGGTTTATGAATGCTGAAGAAGCGGTGGCTGCGTATCGCGATGCCATTGAAGAGACCCCTAAGGACGAGTGGGCAAAGTGCTTTTCCCAGTGGTTCCATCGCATGCAGCGGTGTATTGACGTGAATGGACAATATTTTGAAAAGATATAATAAAACTAATAACTGGCTAATGTAATCAGTTTTTGATTTTCTAAGAACTTTCAGTTTGACCCTCGTATACATCTATTTGTAACGTTCGTGATTATCCTAATAGCTACTCAAATTTATAACAAGATAAAAGAAACTATATTTATAAATCATCTTTGATATTAATAACTTATAAACTAAAGATAATATGCTATTATTTTGCACATACACACGAATATAGTGGAAGTTTTGTTATTACTGAAAATTACTTTACGTAACTACTGGTTTGATTAGGAATGTGCGGGTTGAGGTGAGCGGGGTGAGTACCGACACTGGCAACGGCCAGCTGATCCGCGCTCCTGCGACAAGCACGACCGAACCCTGACTTGATAAGATACATAAGTATTGAACACTCGGTTTGAATTTTAACGTTAACGTTGATTCCTCGTCTACTTAAAAAACTTAACCTCAAAGTTGCCTTTCTTAAACAATTTACAATTCAATAAATTTAAATTGCATTGTGTGTTTATCCCGTACTAGGTAAGGGCGTTTGTGCACTACACTAAATTTTAAGGTCCGGCAGTCCGAATTTTTCCGGTTTGATATGTCAGGCAGGCCATATTTAGGTAATGGTAGCCTGTGCAGTCCGGATTTTTAAGTTTCTCTATTCCGAACAGTTTTTTCCGGTCCGAGATGGCGACAATGAAAAACGTGTTTATGCTTGTGCACCGCTGTGTCCGCAATCCGGAATATATTGATAATCGATATTTATTGTAGAGTATAAAATTCGATATTTTATATGATGATTTAATATAGTTGGTAAACATCTCAACATATGCCTTTTTTCCTTCCCTCTGTATGGGGAGGAGGATCCGGGATCCAGCAAGGAGTCCGCCGAATCCAACTCTGCATATGCCTTGGCAAATTTGATATAGTTCTAATTTGATCATCATATGGTCTAGTATAGATACTTTGTTAAATTCTAGAATCGTATTAAAAGTATTGATCTTAAAACAATATGAAATCAAAAGTATCGATAACTTAAGGTAAGACCAATAATTGTTGTTACGTTTCCACGCCTAAATAACTGAATCCATCATCAACCCGCTTCTTTTTATCGCGAAAAATGGGTGGAAATAGGGGATGAGTTTGCATGGAAATTTCTAATTATAAAAAATTGATTTTAGGCAATTGATAAGTATCAATAAATTTTTGATAACAGAAGTATTCTAAAAGAAAAATAATTCTACTCAAAAAGAAACTAATATTCCGGGCAAAAGCTAGTACCTCTGTTTATTTATAATGCAGCTAACTGATCTTACTATGATTAAAGTCAAATCATGACATTTAAAACTTACAATAGGATACAATAGGAGGATAAATGCCACCGTAAAGTTCATTTAGCTTATTATTTATCCGCTTACACGGCACTCATTTCGCTTTATTTACAAAATGGTGTCAACCATTGATCGCCTGTTGTTGTTTTTACAAAACTTCGAAGAAACAGTGCACAATAAATTTAAACATCAGGTACGAGTTTTTTTCGTATGTCAAAGATATTTTTAGCCATTGTATGTGAATAATGCTGTTCCTAAATTAGTAAGGGTATAAGTTTGTCGCATGATCATAAAACCTGTTATTGCATCAAAATAATTCTCATCACCTATTTAATCTAAATATCCAATAACCGTAACTAATAAAAATTTGAGAGTTAAGAACTTTTTTTATGTCTTCTACATTTTCGCACGTAGAGTAATAAAGCAAAATATTGCCAACGTTCCAAAAATCTCATCGCACCTAGCGTAAGTGACGTGTAGCTTCAAAAAGTTACTACAAACTGCGCTGCTCCGATCCGGAAAAAACGGCCTAGTGCACAAGCTACTCATCCGGGTTTTTCATGTTGTGAACCGGAAAAGAATCAGACTGCCGTACCTGAAAATTCAGTGTAGTGTGCAAACGCCCTAAGTTTTGCATAAGAGCTATTATGCTTCCACAAACATCAGTTTAAACCGTTAGAATAGATCTCCTTATAATAATGTGAAAGATTGTATGTTAGTTCACTTTGTAATATTATATAAAAATAATAAATACACTGAGATTACTAATAGTAATTTTATATTTTCAAATGTGTACTATGTAGGTATTTGAAAATTTTGTACTAGTAAAGTACAATTGTACGAACCGTATCTGGACATTGCAAGTTAAACAGATGCCTATTTAACATGAAACTAAGTGACGCTGACATTTCCAAATATTGCAAACAAAACATCTCCTGTGTGAATGTGGACCACTGATCCACAAACGAAGAATACATCTGGGACGACATATAATCAGCCCAGCAAGATATAAAACCTCTAAAACTAGTAAAGTAGAATAGTAATCGTGCCATCAGTTAGTTTTGTAACCGTTTCTGTTTTTATTATAACTGCCACTTCATCAAAGTAAAATTATAATGCTTTTTTTATCACTCCGGGTAGTAGTCACACCACTTCTTAGTCCTTAGGATAAAACTAGTGGCAGTACTTGATTCATTGGCCTTGATATAAATTAGCTTTTTCAGGAGTTTCGTTGGGGATACCCACTTAATGTTGCTGCGCTTGTGGACACGGTAATCCCCATTTTTCCGGACGCCGGCGCACAACACTGGACCGACGAATAAACGTTTACTGGACCGGGTAGAGAACCAGGGGAGTTCAGTTACGGAATACGGTGCACTCGTTACCAACCCCGTACCTACCCACGACCCATTCACATATTTTTTGCTACATGATTGTAAAATAATTTTAAAATTAAAACGTAGTATCTTAGTTTTTTTATTTATTCTAACAAAAATAAGACGTGACATTTATTTTATTAATTAAATATTCATATATCACTCATAGAGAATTTGATTTGAAGAATAGTAGTTAAAACATTTGCTGGTACATAGGCTATAGTTACACAAGGGAAGTTGTGTGTGGGAAAACTGGATGAACGAATGAACATATATATAAATTAATTGCACAGTAACAAATTAAAATAAAAATACATATAATTAGAAACATAGATGCAAAAGGCGGTCTCATTGCTAGTATAAGGTAGCAATCTCTACCATTGAGTAGAGGTTGCGGGCTAGTGCTCTAAAGAATTAAGAACATTTATAAAAGTAAATATACATTAATATAAAAACAAAACAAAATAAAATACGATTTCAGGAAGATGAATCCAGCTTGAGGAAATGTTCCTAGACTTGTTTAGCAAGGGACTTCCGTGATTGTGCCCATCTGACATTTAGATGCCACAATTTAAAAGCTCTGATATAAAATGACTACGAAATCAGTTGTATGGGAAGGGGTCACTAAGGAAAGGTTATGGAAGACCTGAAATCTCAGAGCGATTTAGAAGAATGAAAAACAAAGCGTTCTCTAAAATATTGCGATGTGTGTGGATTAAAAAGAATACCAAAACCAAATTCTGTATTCTGTAAATATTAAATACAGCAATTCACTTTCCTTGTCCGAGTTTGTTTTGCCAGTTCCTCTCAAACAAGCCTCCCAAATTTGAAACTGGTGTTAGATTACGGTAGCCAGGGGTACATTAATAAGTCAAATGTATTTTTGAAATAAATAAATTTAATAAATATAAACGTTGCTATAAAATATATTTGTTTTGCATTGTGAATGTGTCCAATAGTATTGGTTTGAAGGTTGCTATTACTCTCAATTAAAAGGACAATCAACACCTTAGTCTTAATTGAACACGGAACCTGTGAAGGATCTGAAATGTCAATAAAAGTAAATGCAAGTGCGATGGAACTGTTCAAAGGTTGTTTCATTTATGGATAGTGTGTGAAAAATATAAGAAATCAATATGAATTAATGACGATAGTGAATAGGAGAGTAGACAAAACGCCACCCTGCAATACTCTGACCATGTCGCACCAATCTGAGAAACGTTTTCCTATACATATGCACTGCTGTCGCCCCTAAAAGTAATATGTCAAAATCCACAGCATTGAATGCATTACTAATATCCAATAGTGATAATATAGTGAACTGTTGATTTTCCATACCCTTACATAAGTATATCATCTGCATCTTGACAAATGCAGTAGTCGTACTATGACTGGGACAGAAACCAGATTAAAATGGATTGAGCAGGTTATTCAAAGAAAGGAATGTATATAACTGTTGATGCACTACTTTTTCAAGGACTTTGGAGAGGAAGGGCAATATGGAGATAGGAGGAACATATAAGTCATTGGTGGGGGTGCATTGAATAAGTGTCATTTTCTCTTTTGTCTTTAGGCCCAGTCTTAATACTTTTAGTAATTACTATAAATATCTGTGAGTATATACTATATCTATGATAAATCGAAAAAGTATGACTGCTGATAACTTCAACCAAATTTATATGAGTGGCATTATAATGTTTGTACAATATTAACTTTACATTACTTACACATTAAAAGAATTTATTATTCAGTGATTTGACTGAAGCCATACAGTTGTCACACCACTGCTAAGCTTCTGTTTCGGATCTAATTAAAGGTGTCTCTATACTAATTAAATTATTAAAAAAATACCTGTATAAAACATCACTCTGAATATGTTTATGTACAGTATTAATGTGTCTAATGAGATGACTTTTATTGGAATATGATTTCGAACAGCCTGCTTCCTGACAGGCATAAGCTCTCTGAAATAAAATAAAAAACTCATATTAAATTAGATGTTTGTAAAATACTTTTTTTTTCTGTGTGTTCATCTGCAATCAGTCAATCAGATATTGTGTAAGCTGTTTGTCAAGTATAGTGTATCCTCTTTCGAAGGATATCTACTCCTTCTTTCATTTAAAAGTCTTTTCTCTCAAGACACTTCACATTTTTATCTATAATAAGAGTTTGCATAAGTAAGGCAGGTACTGTCGCTAAGTAATGCCCTCTGTTTTTGATCGCTAAAGCACTAACATACCATATAATATAGCTTCAAATTTCATCATACTACCCTTAAAGATCTGTCAGTGTGGGACAGTTATTAAAATATATGGTAGTTAATTTTTAACACTTCAGAGGTTGAAAACAGTTAGTGTTATTAAGCGACCATACCTTAGATTTGAGCGTTTCTCATGCTGTTTATGGTGTTTTTCTGTGAAAACCTGTATTTCTTCATGCACATTGTTTACATCTAGATGTTTGAGGATCTCAGAATTGGTAATAAACAATACTTTATCTTACAATATTTACCTAGTCTACTAGACTGTGTTGATAAATATCTAGCTATTTTTATTAATTATATTTTGATTTAATTGCAGTATACTTTAATATATAAATGTTATTTAGATTTTTCCTACATGGTGAAAACTCGTAGACTGTGTATGCATAAACAACTATAAATGTGCATTACTAAAAATATTTTTGATTATGGTTACAATTAAGGGCATTATCTTTCTCATAGTCCCATGAGACAGTTAAATGCATATAATGAAATATTCCCTTCATTGAGCAATTTTTGAAAGTTTTTAATGAATAAGGAAAAGTGGGGCACCTTAATAAATTTTCTATCAGAGCAGCAGTTGCAGATTATCACCAAAACTTACCACATTGGTGTGAGCAGCATACAAATGATCTGTAACTCTGTAAGGTCTGCTAAATGTAGCATTACAGCCTTCGTGTGGGCAGTAATGAACTTTCTTTTGTTGGTCCTGCATTATTTTTTTTTACCGAGGGATACTACCCCTCTTCGCGCTAAACAACCCACAACACAGCTGTGCCGCTAAACAATGGCGAAACTACTTGACTTCATTCATATCGAAATGAAAATTTATTAAACCTTTGCCACAAACACACAAACCACTATGTTGACTTTGAGTATGTACCTATTTTGCATGGCAAATAATGGCGGACACTTAGGGATGCACGATACATCGATTAACCGATATACATATCGATATGTGTACGACCGAAATTTAGATCCCTAATATAGGCATAATGAAATGCAAAAAGTAATGTCTATTATCCATGACTGATTTTCATATGTCTGCTTTGTGAAGCAATATGTCGATAAACGATATATATCGCAGGGATAATCGATATAACCTTGCATCTTATGAACACCATTAATTGTTTTTGGTAGATTTTTTCTTTATAGAGAAAGCGACAAGATCTTAGGCCATACAGCCAAGTCAATTGTATATTTTTTTCTCAGTATTGTAATTCATAATTTTTTTAAGGTATTAAATTATTTTTAAAACCCTTATTATAAAATTTGTTGTCCGTTTTTATATGGGTAAATGGCGACGGGCTTGATAACTAGTCGAACTTGAAGCTATTGTTCTAAGCGTCACAGGTGCAATTCAGTTTTTAGAAAGGCTCAAAACCCGTAGAAGTATTCCTTATGACATATTTCAATCGGAAGCAGCGTGACGTCAAAATGTAGTCGTTTAATATTGCGAATTTTCTCGTCGCTACGTAATATTAACTACTTATTAATAATTTAATTTTTGAAAAGTATAATATTAAATGTATTTGAAGTGATATTCCCGTATTGGGTTCCTTCCGACAGATGGGAAGCTTCACGATGACCATCGATACTACCTAACATCTGGGTGCTGAAACTCTAGCTTCGGGCCCATCTGCTGACTCTGACACTCGCACAACTGGGCCAGTTCGGCCGTACATCTCGCCGGAGCACCACCAGTATAGTGGATGACCAAGACCCAGCTATAGTGAACGGTTGACTAGGGCCATATAAAATTGTACCTATGTTGAGAGCTTGCCGTTGGACATTAACCCTGAGTTCTTATGATTCCCTGTTTTTTGAGTAGTAAACATTTATTATTAAAAAAAAATATTATTTTATTACCTGCAAATGCACTTTCGGATCCTACATCCACCAATAACAATTACTCTCTTTTTTTTAAAACCTAACAATATCATAGAAGAAAATAGGCCGAAGCCATGTCGGAAGTCAAAAATCGTGTTAAATATCAGAAGAAAAAAAAACACATTTCGACCGTAATATCTTATTTTAAATATCTCAGAAAGAAGATACGACGAAGTCAAAGATAGGTCTAAAACAACATTGATTAATCAATTTTATCTGACCTTCCGAAGAACGAGACCTTCATCTTTTTTTTTTATTTCTACTTTAGTTAACAATTTTTCAAAAGAAAACACCCACTGAGAAAATTAACGTACAAAACCGTTTCAAATATCGGAATGCCGGTAAGAAAAATAAATATATAGATATTTTGTGTCTGTTTTGAGATAAGAGGGCAAGTTTGAATATTTTATCAATATCATAAACCTACAACGAAGTGCTCATCCATTATTCCAAGAGCCATACATACTATGTATATTAAAAGTGTGAATTTCTTTTTATAGTAAAATCTATATATTTTACCAAAATCATTATTGTGCTACGTTATCTCAGCTGTTTATCTCAAAACGGTTGAATCCACAAAAAATCAGAAACTGGTACTGGTACTAAAAATAAATAAATATATCTACTTCAGTCTCGTATTGCGTCTATTCTTAATAACATCTTCCCATTTAATATAAACTATTTGGCGACGAGGAAACTGTTGTTTGTGCGAAGTGAGTACTGATAAGGGTGTTTCGACTATGAGTGAAAAGACAATTTTATGAATTTTATTTATAGTTTGCAAGAACATCAAAATAGAAGTGAAGTAAAAAAAAACAATAGGCATGGACAGCTAATCACCAAAATAAACATTGTGTCAAATAAATCAGAAGAGTAAAATTGTTCTAAAAAGTATTTTATACATGAGTAAAAACTCCTTGCTCTAACAAGTGTATCAAATGAGTTATGATGAAACCCTCAACGATCAGTGGGTGATACTCGTAAAAATAAATCATGTGTTAATTCAGTTCGAAGGGGATACCGGTTCAGCAATCAGTATTGTTTCATATAAGACTTTTAGTAAATATTCATTATAACCTTGTACTTCAAATTTAAAAATGTCTAGTGGACATAAAGTACAACCAAAGGGTAAATTAAATTGTGTCGTAGAAATAAATGGATAAGTGATATCCACCTTAAGTTTAATAGTCATAGATAAGTCCCTCGTTATTATGCCGGGACTGGATGCGATCTTTTCATATTAATTTCCCTGTTTTGAAACCAGTCGCTGGTATCGAATCACAACTGTCGAACTCGAAAGAGGCTGTAAACGAGTTCCAAAAAAAGTTCCATAATCATTAGCGTTGGATATAGGTACTTTCAATAAATGTCAAATCGAACTAGCGGTGGTGGAGAGCACGATACCGGTGTGGCGGTGCGCGCGTCCCGTACTGCACGCGCTGCGCCCGGTGGTGGAGGCTGAGTTGGCCCGGCTGGAGCGCGAGGGGATTATCTCGCCGGTCAAGTGGAATGAGTGGGGTACCCTAGTGGACCCTGTTATAAAGAAGAGTGGCCAGGAACGTTTATGCGGTGATTTTAAAACTATTTTCAATCCAGCATTAGTTTATGACAAATACCCGATACCTAGATCGAAGATATTTTTGCGGCATTACAAGGTGATCTCATATTTGCAAAAATAGATCTTATCAATGTCTACTTACAGCTGTTATTAGCTGACAACTAAAAAAAGTTATGTACGATTGTGACACAACAGGGAATGTATTGTTTAATCGCTTACCGTTTGGCATTAAATGTGCGCCTAATAAATTTCAATGAATAATGGAAAAATTGTTTAAAATACCCTTTGTTACCTGTTATTTAGATGTGATAAACTGTAGGAAAGAATTTTGGCTGTTTTTAAGATCTTATCTAATATAAATAAGTAAAGCAATATTAGCTCAAATTCATGAAAGACATCAAGGGATTGTTAAATGTAAGAATTTAGCTCGCAACTATATGTATTGGCCAGGAATTGATACGGACATTGAGCGTGTGCGCGGGAGCGCCCCTCGCTTCGCGCCGCCAGGCTGTACCCCAGGCTATGGCCACAAGAGTCTTGGTATAGGCTGCATGTCGTATTTTTTCTATGTTGCGTAATACTATATATTTTGAAGCATTTCGAGTTCCAAATGCGTCAGCGATACATACGTTTAGATATTGCATACATACAGCGATACATATTGTATGCAATATCTAAACTAATGCACGTATTTTCACAATTTGGTTTGCCATATGAACTCTTTTTCAGATAATGGGCCACCCTCTAATGGTAAAGAATTCAAAGATTTCTTGTTCTCATTAAGTATTTATCACTTAACGACAACGCCATACAAACCCGGCAGCAATGGCTCAGCAGAAAATGCAGTAAAAATTATAAAAACGGCGTTGAAAAAGACATCGTTCGAAAAAACAGGATTTAGAAAATTCTTCACAATAATTTTTATTCGTATATAGACCGACTCGACATAGCATTACTTGTAAAACACCAGCACAGTTATACAAGTTCCTACTACTTTTGATTTATTGCTTCCTTGTGCAAGTAAACTTGTAAAACAAAAACAAATGAAACAAAATGTAGGTGATAGGGCGTTTGTGCATACACTGAATTTTCAGATCCGGCTGTCCTATTTTTTCCGGTCCGGAATAACATGAAAAACCCGGATGAGTAGCTTATGCACTTATCCGTTTTTTTCCTGATCGGAGCGGCGCAGTTTAGGGCAGCTCTCTTTGAAGTTACACGTCACTCACGCTAGGTAGGAGATTTTTGAAACGTCGGTAATTGCTTGCTTTGTTACTCTACGTGCGAATACGTAGAAGAGAGAACAAATATTGGGTTCATCCCCTTATAAGTCAAAGGTACCTAAATAATGACCTGACAGGATCATTTTACATAATATATTGAGGCAAGACGAAAGCATTTTTTTTTACTTAATGAATAGATGATCAAATTGGAACTATATCGAGTTTGCCAAAGCATATGCAGTGATATTCACCAACTATATTAAATCATCATATAAAATATCGCATTTTATAATCTACAATAAATATCGATTTTACATAAAGCGATCATTTTTTCCACGCCTACGCCGCAGGCTCATGTTTCACGCCTCAGTTTTCCGGATCGCGGACACATCAGTGCACAAGCGTAAATACGTTTTTCATTACCACCATCACGGACCTGAAAAAAATCGCATTCTTAAAATCAGCATATATCTATTATGTAATAATAATTATATTCTATGCAAAATGTAGCACTTTACAATTATTCACAAACAACATCCAGGGTCTTACAATAAACAGCATAAAATTTGTTTTTAATTACTGAACTACAATCTATGTTCTGGTTTACGATTTTTTTCGAGTACGATCTTTGCATATTAACGTCTGCTACAGCCAGTTGCAGAAAGATCATTAAATCTTAAAGACGCAATTAAAGACTAATGTCATTATTTTGTTGCACAAAACACATTTAAATCAAATTTTAAAACTTCTTTTAATTTTTTGAAATTACATAACTACATTAAGCCATTATGACTGATCTTGCCCTTTGTATTAACTCGCACTCGAAAATTCAACATGTCAATGATATTGTCACCAACTTAATGTAATTTTTGTAAATGCTTAAAAAGCATGTCGATCAGTTAAGAAAATTACCTTATGGGCGCTTGTGCACTACACTGAATTTTCAGGCCCACCGGTCCAATTTTTTACTGTCCGATATGTCAGGCCATATGTAGATAATGCTAGCCTGTGCACTGTCAGGAATTTTACCGTCCGGAATTTTACTTTTCTCTATTCCGGACCGGTTTTTTCAGGTCCGTGATGGCGGCAATGAAAAACGTGTTTACGCTTGTGCACTGTTGTGTCCACGATCCGGAAAATTCATGAGCCTACGGAGTAGGCGTGGGAAAGAATAATCGATTTATCAAAAATCTATATTTATTTCGGTGACATTCTTAATTTTCGATATACTGATATTCGATATTTATTTTAGATTATAAAATGTGATATTTTATAAGATGATTTAATATTGTTTTTAAATATCACTGCATATCTAGTTCTAATATGATCATCGTATGATTCTAGTATTTATACTTTGCTAGATTCTAGAATCGTATTAAAAGTATCGATAACTTAAGGTAAGACAAATAAATGTTGTTACGCTTAGGCCAAAGAGTAATGTAATATAAAAAGGGAAAGAGTAGCAACTCTATGGAAAATTTTGCATGTATGGAAAGTGCTGCCAGCTGGAGTTTGGTGAGTGAACTATTTTTGACAACTATACTATACATAGCTTTTACGTATAGATATATTTTTGTAAACTTGCATATATATAGGTATTATCTATAGCTATTCTTAACTTCGTATTAATAGTCGAGAAGTAATTATTTGAGAATATGTCTATGGGCAAAAGACATTTGCTTGTTAAGACATTTTCTCAAATAATTACTTCTTTCGACTATAGATAAGAGTGTTTAAGATGTTTTTATTATAGGTAATTGGAAATAAGTAAAAAAATAATTTGTATAATTATACCTTTATTAAATATTACATTATTTCTTAGTGGCATAACTTTTATGTTTATTATAATACTCTGTAGCCGCTTTTTTTATTTTATCGTCTCCTTGGTAGGACATTTTTCCATCTATTATTCTATTTATTGCTCTGCACCAGCTATAAATAATTATGTTTATAGATAAATCAGTGAAATATTTGGTGATGCTATCTTTATGTTTATCACAATTTAAAAAAGCAATATCAGAAAACATTTCTAAAAATGATGTGATTCGATGTTTTAAAAATCTTTCATGGCAATTACTATTGAGAAATACAAATGTAACATTTTGGATTTCTTGAAAAGAAGCGAATAAATCATCTGACGGATAACAACTTATTGGTTTTGTATTCTTTGGCTTTAATGTATCGGTTTGTTTCCTTATCTGCGAGACCTAGTAACTTACTTTTACAATTTTTACAACCTCAATTTTTTACAGACATTTGGCTAAAGCCCACCCACAAACATATGCTCCTTGATCAGCCCCTGCATCTGAAATGCTTTTATTATTTTGTATAACATTCAAAGCTTGATCTTAAACGATAGTATGAGACTGTGAGGGAGCATCACTTATATTCTTATTTTTTAGGAAGAATTTCAGAGATTTGAGACATTTATTTGTATCTTCTTTGCAATTAAAAAAACAAGATCATCCGTGTAAACATTATAGTGAATGTGTGGAGATATTGACATTTCATCAAATACTAATGTACACAGATCTTGATATAACATTTTCTCGACACTTATTTTTAGTTCTTTAAAAACTTGTTCATTTATACCTGGTGACAATTTAATTTGAGCAAATAAAGATTTTTGAGATGGAAAATTGAAATGCTTACACATCAGTTTATAAGCCTTAGGACTTTTTTTATACAATGAAAGGGATAATATTTTTTCTTCCTACATAAATCTACGACCATTCTTTTACTTTTGTCCCTCTTCAAATTGCATCCTGGTAAACATCTTTGCAGATTCTGGCATGTTCATTGTTAGTTTTTTGAAATCCTTCTTAACACTGTTTTTTTCATGTACCATCAAAGACATTCTTATCTTCCTAATTTTTCGCCGTAATCTATAGATTTCATTTTTCTTCTGTCTTTGTTTCTTCACGCTTTTTCTCCTTATCCTTTTCTAAAAATTCAAGTGTTTTACCTGAAAAGCATAGTTCTATTTAGTTTTCTTTTAATTTTTGCAAAACATTTATATTTATGAGAACACAGTAACAGTAAAGGCTTTATAATTATCAGTCACATCTTATAGCAAGCTAGTAATAATATATAACACTACAATTTTAGAGTAGATAAATGAAAGAAATATTTGATTTTGTTTATAAAAAAATCATGAGATTTTTGGTCATTTTATGATTGCAATAACTAGATAGTATACAGATGTCTATGAATTGATTCAATATCAGTTTAATATAACTAAAGACTTCTATATATGTCATTTAGTTATCCCTTACCCTTTACAAAACCTAAACAATTATGGTGTCACAATTTTAATTCTGAACAGCTTAGCTAATAGTATACATAGAAGGCTTTGAATGTAACATATAATTTTATCCTTACATTGTTTAATTAATAAACAAAATTGTGTTAACTGAAAATACCTATATATTTATGGAGTTTCGATAAATATAGAATAGGTAAGTTGTAAATAAATAGAAAAAATATGTTACCTGAATCAAATTTGGATTGTGAAACTTGAGGATGACATATTTCACTTGATGTAGATGGACCAAGCTGATAGAGACTAGATTATTGACATCATTTTGTATGTTAGTTACATTGGACAAAAGTGTAGAATGTGAAGATTCCCTTCTAGAATGACAGTAGTTATGTTGAATATCCACTAAAATATTTATAGATTGTTTCACACCTAAAACAACATTCATTACATTAAAAAAGTTCATCTTTCTTCATTATGAATGTAGTTTGTTTAGCGCTACCATTTCATTATAAAGCCACATTAAAAAAATACATTGACAAATTTGATAGCTTGAAAGAAATTCATTGATAGTAAATAGATATATGGAGTAGCTCGGTGGCATAGTGGATAAGCGCCGCGACCCGCGATCGTAGTCGTTAAGCAACTTTCGCAAGGGTCGGTCATGGGATGGGTGACAAAAAAATTATTATCTCCAGCTACTCCATGCCGTTAAGCTGTTGGTCCCGGCTATATTTGCAGTCGTTAATACCCTCCAACCCGCATTGGGTCATGACCCCCATAAGGAAGGCCCGAGCCCCTGCAGTGAGAACGTAAAAGGGCTGGTGATTATGATGATGAAATAGATATATAAACATACGATCGAAAATTGTCGGTACAGCTGACTTCTTCGTCTTCGGCTTAAACCTTCGTCTCAAAATGATGATCACATATTCTCTTGTTCTTATAAATTTTTTGAGTTTTGTTTTCACCAATATTCTCACCAACTGCAGTCACCCAAGCAGTAAATAATGCGGGGCGCATATCGGGATTTGGAAATCGATGGAGAGGTACATTTTGGATAGCTGAAATAGTAATGATAGTTATGTTAATGACGAAAACTAAATGTAAACATTATTCACATCATTTAAATCCTGTTTAAGGCATTTCGATGTAAAGCGACATGAAATGCAGCTTAAATATAGTTTTTTATTGCTTGAGTGAAATCATAAATCATTTAGACTCACTTACCTAAGCTATCACAGCCAAATATGCAATTTTTTTTCTGAACTCCACTCATTATTACGAAAGTAACCAAAAGAGAGTTTAACAAATAACAAACAAGAAAACACAGTTTTAACAAAGAAAATAACAAGAAACTTAACAAAAACACTAACAATATAAGATTTTAACAATAACAAAAACACCGAGAAATTCAACAAGCACATCAACATCTACAAGCAAGCCAGACAGAGTTGACAACGACAAAATAGACCGGCCATATTGTCTGTCAAATAAATTTGACAACCAAAGCTTCACTAACCAATCTGTAGATGTCGCTGTCGGCTACGAAAATTGACATACTGTGAAGAGTGCCCCCCCTGGCTTAGGCGCCTAAACAACTGAGCCCATCTTAATAGAAATTAATATAGAAATAAACCTTACCTTGAGAAAGGAGATATTATATAAGGAGATATATCCTTTTATTGCGAAAAAGAGGATGAAAGTTTACATGGAAATTTTGTTAATATCGAAATTTGCTTTTAGGCAATTGATAAGTATAAATAAATATTTAATAGGGCGCTTGTGCACTACACTGAATTTTCATGTCCGGCGGTCCGATTTATTCAGGTCCGATATATCAGGCCATATGTAGGTAATGCGCGCTTGTGCACTGTCAGGAATTTTACCGACCGGAATTTTACTTTTCTCTATTCCGGACCGGTTTTTTCAGGTCCGAGATGGCGGCAATGAAAAACGTGTTAACGCTTGTGCACTGCTGTGTCCGCGATCCGGAAAATTCATAAGGAATAGGCTTGGGAATAAATAATCGATTTGAATCGATATTTATTTCGGCAATATTGTTAATTTCCAATAAACTTATAATCGATATTTATTGTTGATTATAAAATGTTATATTTATATGATGATTTAATATAGTTGGTATATATCACTGCATATGCTTTGGCAAACTCGGTATAGTTCTATTTTGATCAGCGTATGGTTCTAGTATCGATACTTAGCTAGATTTTAGAATCGTATTAAAAGTATCGATAGCTTAAGGTAAGACAAATAAGTGTTGTTACGCTTAGACGCCTAAACAACTGAACCCATCTAAATGGAAATTAATATAGTAAATAGACTTAACTTTAAGACATAGGCTACATTTTATCGCGAAAAATAAGGGATGAAAGTTTGCCTGGAAATTTGTCATTATCAAATTTTTTTAGACAATTGATAAGTATAGATAAATATTTGACAACAGGAGTAATAATAAAGAATAAACAGAAGACTAACAAAAGTAATTAAGTGACACTCAATGTCTTTTTCGTATTTAATAAAATTTTAAATGTATGTTTGTGTCATTAATAAATTTAAAAAAAAGAAGTATTCTAAGGGAATAATATTTCTGCTCAAAGAAACTACACCACGCATATAAAATTATGCCTATATATAATACAGTCAACTGATCTCGTAAAGTTAATTTAGCATAATAATTCTCCGCTAACACGGCACTAATTTCGATTTGTTTACGAAATGGCGCCACCGATTGGTCTATCTCTGTAATCGCTGAAAGTTGTTTTTACAAAACTTCGAAAAAAAATAGCACGTTTAAAAATTTAAACATCAAGTACTAGACCATTATCAGTAATTTTATTCTAATGTCACAGATATTTTTAGCTATTGTATGTGAATAATGCTGTTCCTAAATTAGTAAGGGTATAAGTTTTTACATCTGATAGTAGTCATCCGATAGTAAAAAAAAAATGCTTTCGTCTTGCCATAATTTATTATGGTTTATGTAAAACGATCAGACCATTATTTAGGTACCTTTCTACGTCTTCGAACGGAATTACCGACGTTCCAAAAATCTCATCGTACCTAGCGTAAGTGACGTGTAGCTTCAAAGAGAGCTGCCCTACACTGCGCCGCTCCGATCAGGAAAAAAACGGACAAGTGCACAAGCTACTCATCCGAGTTTTTCATGTCATTCCGGACCGGAAAAAATCGGACCGCCGGACCTGAAAATTCAGTGTAGTGCACAAGCGCCCATAACAGAAGTATTCTAAAAGAAAAAGAAAACGTACCACGCGTATAAAATTATACCTATACTCGGTGGAACAGAACGACCGACACTCCCGAGGTTCCTGGAGAGTACTATTTGTCTTTAATATGATGTAAAAAAATTATATGCCTAGATCAAATAGTTTCGGAGATAATAAATTTCAAAGTTTTTGGAAAAAAATGAGTGTTTTCAACCCTGAGTCAGCTGTTTTTGGGACGTACTAAGGAAAAGTTTTTAATCGGACACTGACTTCTTCATTTCTAAAAACGAAATAAACTGGTTTGTGATATATAAGACCGCATCCATGCAAATAATACCAGACAATCAATAAACAAGACAGTCAAAATGCTTAAATCGATTTACAGACTAACACCCGGTTTCTGAATAGAAAAAAGTATATAATCTCTACTGCTGATTCTAAATAACCTAAGTTTTTTTAATTTGACAGATTAAAAAGTCCTAGTTTTATCAAACTGCTATCAACTGATCATAAAAAAACTAAAATCGGAAACGAAAACTATGTGATGTTACTTTGAGACGTTTAACTTTAAATTCTCAACGCAGAAACCGAGTGTAAAATTTTCTAAATTATTGTACAGAGACCTATCTAACATTAACCAACATTATTTTAAAAGAGCAGTTCTCCAAAAAAATTGTTTGAATAGGGTACTGGGAATAATACTCCTTTAACAACGGAATCGTTAATTAAACTCGATAAACTCACAAATCTTTCAGCGATTCATCACTAACACAAATGTACTTTGTTTTATAAACATTGAGGAATTTGTTATTAAATAGTATTAAAGTAATTGCATTTAAAAAGAACATTATAAAATGCATAATATCAAAAGACGAATTAAAAAAGATGAACCGAGTTCGACCCTGGATAAAAGCCCCACCCGCCCGACAACCGCTACCTCGCTTCATTGTTCTGTCGGGGGTTCCCGTAACTCAGTCGCATAAAATATTAATACTACTCCTAACGGAGCTCAGTCACCGCCGACCGTTTGCGCTGGAGTGTTGTTGCGCATCGCCGCCAACGCACCGCTGCGAAGCGCCTTTTTTGTCGATTTTTGTTTTGTTATAGTGCATTTTTAATTGAATTTATGTTAATAAGATACTACAGTGTTCGTCTTGAGTGTTAAGTGTGGTTTAGTAAAGATTGTGTGAAATGTGATGTGTTTTGCGCATGCAAAAAAGCGTGCTTAGCTCAGTCTTCAGAGAGGAAATGGACATTTTCAGCATCGACTATCATCAAGATATCGGTAAATAATTAAATTAAATTAATGTATTTCGCGGTCCATTGTTATCTGCGCACAATCGATATTGCGCATGCGCGTTATAGGGCTCTCAAGACATAGAAATTAAAATTTTTTTGCTCCAATTTTACACCTTCTTTATTTTGAAATATTTGTCAAATAAAATGATGTTTGCATGTAACCTGACTTGACACTTTTGACTGTGTCGGTTGCAATTAAAATGACTCTCCAATTTTTTTCTAGGCATTAGGTATCGTTAATAGATCACATATATGAAAAAAAAAACGGTATTTAAAATTTTCAAAATGAAATGTAAACTTGTTGCAATTACAAGATAATTATAACATTCGCATTGTCACACGAGTTATGAATAAAACAAGCAGGGGTAGAAGGGCGCGGGCGCAGGGGATGTACTCGCATGTGCCAACGACGATGTCTGCTCGGTTTTTTATTTTGTCGGCGCACAACCCCTTTGAACGCACGCACTTCCGCATTTCGCTTCCGTGCTGCGCGCCACCCGCCGCAGCCCCACACTTCGCGCGTCGTAATGTATTCCAATCGCGAATATTATGAAATGGTGCAGTGTTACATACATGGTGATCAACGTGACGCGGAGGCCACCTTCGTGAGGCCTGCGCGATCGCCGGACCTAACACAGTGTGACTTTTATTTGTGGGGCGAAATTAAAAGACGTGTGTATGTTGAGGATGCACAAAGCCTCGAGGACTTAAAAGTGCAAATCAGAGCGGCATTTTACCAAGTGAAAAATGACACGGTAGTGCTCGTAAAATTAAAAGACAATGTGCAGAAAAGGTGCAAGACTCTGTTTGGAGAGGAACGGTATGTACATTGAACAATTACTAAAGTATACGTAGGTAAATAGTTAAAGTAGGTAGGTAAATTGATTAGTTGATTATGTACATAAAGTTGATTAAATACGCCTGATTTCAAAAGAATAGCGAGTTAAGTACCTACTTTGAATTGGTTTAACTAAACAGAAATTTAGGTAACTCGATATTTACTTACCTACTTACTTTATAAATTTAAAACAGTATAGCTATTGTAATAGTAGGTATCTAATAGGATTTAGGCAATTTGACGGTCCTAAGCCCGTAAAAGTATGAAGAGGTTTCAACTTTATTTACCATTTCCCCAAGCATGACAAAACGAAAACATTTTAGGTAGCTGCTATTATTACTATCAATGAATTGCGGCAAGGGAGGGAGGGGTAAGTGCAATGTAGTGCGTAAAGCGCACGTACTGGGCAGCGAGAGCGTCCACAAATGTAGGTTTTTTGAAAATAACTTGGTGACGATATAACTCAACATTTTTGTTCTAAACGACATAAAAAGAAAAAACCCGTATTTCATTATTTGTCGTAAAGATTAACATACTCAAATTTGGAGAGTGGTTTTAATTGCTTCCTGTATAATACAGTCAACTGATCTTACAATTATTATAGTTAAATCATGACATTTAAAACTGACAATATGATGGTTTTATGATTTAAATGCCATCGTAAAGTTAATTGAGTATATTAATTTTCCGCTTACACTACACAAATTTGCTAAATGAACTTTACGATGGCATTTAAATCAGCCATCCTATTGTAAGTTTTAAATGTCATGATTTAACTATGATCATTGTAAGATCAGTTGACTATATTATATAATATATAGGTATAATTTTATACGCGTGGTGTGGCTTCTTTGAGCGGGATTTTTTTATCTTTTAGAATACTTATTTTTTTTAAATTTATTAATGACACAAACAGTCGTTTCAAATTTTATTACAATAAATACGAAAAAGACATTGAGTGTCACTAAATTACTTTTGTTTATCTTATGTTTATTCTTTATTATTACTTTTGTTATCAGATATTTATTTATTCTTATCAATTATTATCAGATATTTATTTATTCATCCCCTATTTTCACCTTTTTTTCGCGATATAAGGTAGCCTATGAAAATAGTCTACTCTCGAAAACCTAGATCGACGACTAATAAAAAAAAATCTCTAGAATCTAACAAAGTATCAATACTAGAACCATACGATGATCAAATTAGAACTATACGAGTTTGCCAAGGCATATGCAGTGATATTTTTCAACTTTATTGAATCATCATTTAAAATATTGCATTTTAAAATCTACAATAAACATCGATTTTTCATTAATTGATTATTTTTTCCCAACCTTACTCCGCAGGCTCATGAATTTTCCGTATCGCGGACACAGCAGTGCACAAGCGTAAACACATTTTTCATTGCCGCCATCACGGACCTGAAAAAACTGGTCCGGAACAGAGAAAAGTAAAAATCCGGACGGTAAAATTCCTGACAGTGCACAGGCTGGCATTACTGGCTTGACATATCGGACCGGAAAAAATCGAACCGCCGGATCTGAAAATTCAGTGTAGTGCACAAGCGCCCTATTTCTGTATTTTTCATTATTTAGGTACCTTTCACTAATAAGGGGATGAACCCAATATTTGTTCTGTCTTCTACGTCTTCGCACATAGAGTAACAAAGCAAGCAATTACCGACGTTTCAAAAATCTCATCGTACCTAGCGTGAATGACGTGTAGCTTCAAAGAGAGCTGCCCTAAACTGCGCCGCTCCGATCAGGAAAAAAACGGATAACTGCACAAGCTACTCATCCTGGTTTTTCATGTCATTCCGGACTGGAAAAAATCGGACCACTGGATCTGAAAATTCAGTGTAGTGCATAAGCGCCCTTAGTCGATCTTTGCAATTATAATGCTGAAAGATATGACTCTTTATTCAAAAATCAATTCATCGGTTCTAGAAATGAGTCTTCTATACCGGCATTATTTAGTAATACACAGAGTGTGATTGAACGAGATTGCAGTCATTCATTTGCTATTTCACAATCCATAAGTATAACTGACAATTCAGTTCCTTTCAGATGTGTTGTCAAATAATTTAAATAACAGTAAAACAATTATGTTTTCTGACAGACTAGACAGGGAATGGGGTTAACAATTAAAAGTAAATATGACCAAAACTTTATAAATATATGTACTCCAGGACAATCTATAATTATATAGAATATCTATAATTTGATATCTCATCATAGCGATGATATTTTATATTTTGACATTAACAAATATATTGGTAAATTTAAGTTGACAATAGATACTCTAGGAAAGTTATATAGGACTCTGATAGCTACTCTGTTAGCTTTCAATTTACAATATTCTGTTATAGTTGATATAACGAAGTCTCACTACTGTGTTAGTAATTCTACTAACGTAAATAGTACTATACTCATTTCCAACTCAGTTTTAAAGTAGAGGGTAAGACAAGAGTCTAATCTACAAATTTTAATATTATTCACCAAAATATTCAGGGTTTGACTGGCAAAGATTTAGAATTAGAATTATTTGCAAAAGAACATGATGTTCATATATATTATTTAACGGAGCATTGGCTGAGGCCTTGAGAAAAGGCATTTCATTAAAAAAAAATTCAAATGCTTAGTTCATATACACGTAGGAGAGCCCAGCGGGGAGGATCATTAATATTTGTAAATAATAATTTCAAGTTTAAGGAGCGTAAAGATATAGTGAATATCTCAGTGGAACGTCATATTGAGCTATCTTGTGTGGAGCTGTTCAACATCCGTTCGTTTGCTATCATTATTTAAATGCTTCAATCTTTTTAATTAATTTTTGAGCCTACTAGAGTAACGGTACATTCAGCCACTTGTTTGGATAATGTATATTCTGATTATGATCCGATTAATAAACTTGTATTCAACAATCTTACATCTGACCATTACGGACTGAAGACCACATATTACTAATGAGCCAAAAATTATTAAGTGTAGACCAATTATAGATAATATTAAAAATAACATAGATGAGAAATTAATTGAGATGGTATGGTCAAATGATGGTCCTTATAGTAATCTGTTTAAAAACCTAACTTTAAAACCCATATGAGGAATTGTCTACTCAGTAAAGGATATTATACTGTTAATGAATATTTAAACGACAAAACTGCTTGGTGTTAAATATGGCTCATTTTTCGTATATATTAAATTGTCAATCGGTGAGCTTCTTTGGCTACACATGTGATTGTATTGACGAAAATACTGTTTTACTCTTATATTGTGTAATATTCTAATGGAAAGTGACTTCATATTTAAATGAAGTTATTTTTCAATCTTGACGCTCTGTATGAAATAAAACGGAGAAAAAAGCTGCCCTTGCCGAGTTTCTTGCCGGTTCTTCTCGGTACAAGGTCTTCCGCCGTAGATTTACGAACCGATGGCGTAGCTCTTAACTTTCACAAGTGTTTGCAACAGATTGAATAAATAATATTGATTTGATTTGATAAATAAATATACTACAGTCTCATATTGCGTTTATTCCTAATAACATCTTCCCATTTAATATAAACTAAGAAACTATATTTTTTTTCACAGATGGCAATGTAACTGGAGTAACAAAAAATGAATATAATTTCACAGATGATGGATTTCTGTTACTGCTATCATAAAAATACTAAAATCGAAATAAAATAAATATTTTTTATTTCTTTCCATGGCATTATTTATTTATTATATATATTATAAATAAAACGATATGTATATATATATATATTTAGATGCAGTATCCAAGTATCGTTATATTTATCGATATCTTAATTAAACATATCGATATTTTTCCAATAAGCTTATAAAGCGTCAAATAAAATCTGAAAGTTGAGTCTAAAAACTAAGGTGCCAAATTGATAATAAAAAAGTTGCTTTACCATCGTTTTACGGACATAATTGGGAAGCAAACGTTATAATTTGGTATATTAAGATTGAATGATAAATTAATATAGTTACGTTTAATTTGTAGACTTAATGTGCATTTGCAGTCAGCTGGCAGATGTAAACAAAGGGTATGTCAGTATTTTGTGAAGGTCTAAATAACAAAGTATTTTGTGATAACAATATTTCCAAAATGGATGTTGATGGATCGTCTTTCTCTGGAGAAATTGACCAAAATCTGTTACTACAATTCAGTTGTATGAATACTACTGATAGAGAGGAATTAATAAATCAAATGCAAAGACTATTGGGTCCTAGTTTGAACTATAATACAGCAAGCTTTTTTTTGGATATGAGCAATTGGTAAGACTAAAATTAATAAAAAAAAGAATCCTCGATATATTGATATCAATTCATTGCAATATTATATTGTTATATGACTTGTTTTAAAAAAATGTTGATTACAAATTTAACATTTTAGGAACTTGCAAGCAGCAATTTGTTGTTATTTAGATTATACTTTGCCACCAAAACTCCCTTCTATGTCATTAAAAGCTGCACAGAACCAAGAAACTGCAGTTAGTCCTGGTACTTGGTAAGTTGCAACAATTTTTAAGTCAAAACTAACATGGAGTTGTCCACCGTCTGTGAGTCTCAGTGTGAACATGAAAATAAAAAATAAATTTAAAAAGTTAGCTTGTTTACATTGATTCTGGTCACATACACTCAGCAACTGACTATTCTTCATATAAATAGACCTAGAGGTTACCATTAGAGTGGACTCATTTGATACCACTAGGTATGTAAAATTATATAGATATAAAGGTTAGAATACAATAGAATAGAACAAACTCAACAACAAAAGTAGACAGTAGTACATAGTATTTATGTAGTAAATGAATGCAAACTATGAAAATAATAATATTAACAACTACTAAAACTTCTAACATATATGGGTATATATGTTAGAAGTTTTAGTAGTTTGCCTTACTCTTACATTGTTGGTTTACAAGATTACCATTAATTATATTTTGAAGCTGCTTTAATACTGACAAAAATATAGAAGCAAAAAATGTCTAGAAGCTGTGGTTTCTTTTTAATTTTACATAACTATAACCAACACATACTAAATCAAAGAAGAATTTTCATTGCTTTAGAATTATACACAATAAAGCATAACAAAAAAAATTATTGTCATCATAAAGTACTACATCTAAGTACTTATTGGTGGTCACTGCTAAGTATAATGTGACCACGGTGTGTGTAATTGTCAGATTTGTGATTTCCTCCCTCCATATTTACTGATGTTCATACATCTGTGGCGGTTTCAAGACTGCAAAAAAATTTGCGGTCTTGTGAGTATTGAAACAAAAAGAATCCTTCCCGCATGTAAGCATGGGCTGCAGACAAATATTATATTACTGAGGTCGGTAAAAAGCGATTTATTAAGTATAATAATAGGTACATCTTCTAATTGTTTATTTTATTATTAATAGATATAACTTCTAATGTAGCTCGGTGGCATAGTGGATAAGCGCCGTGGCCTGCGATCGTTGTTGTTAAGCAACTTTCGCTAGGGTCGGTCACGGGATGGGTGACCAAATTATTAATATATCGAGCTACTCCATGCTTCGGATGGCACGTTAAGCCGTTGGTCCAGGCTACGTCTGCAGTCGTCAATATCCTTCAATCTGCATTGGGCCCACCTCGAAGATCATGGCCCATTGTCCTTATCCATCTATATGGAAGTGCTGAGCCCCTGCAGTGGGGACGTAACAGGGCTGATGATGACATCTTATAATATGAAACCTTGTTATGAGTATAAAGTATGGGGTATACTTGATTTCTCTGAGCATTTATAATCATATCATAATACAATTATTTGTATTTTGATTTGAAAGAATTAATATCCTTCTTTCTTTAATTAGTATCAATATACTTTTTTTTGATAGTGATACCTATTTAGCATATTTTAGTTAATAGGCACTGTAGTAAAAGAAGATAATGAAATGTTAAAATTATTCTATACATATATTTTAGCTTTGAGCAGAGTTGGAGTATTGCAAATACTGGAACAGAGGCATGGCCTGGTAGCTGTAGAGTTATACAGGCTGGAGGTGAAGCTTTAGGTGCTACCCCACATTATGTGCCACCATTACCGCCAGGACATTCTACCACTGTGACGTTGAAGTTAGTAGCTCCAAATATGCCAGGCTCACATAGAGGTTACTTTCATTTGGTGAATAGTAAGGGTGAACAAATAGGAGGTGAGTTAATTTTTCCATTGTAAGTTGTGGATCTGAAGATGCCAACTCAAAATCTATGTTGTAGTTATCTGCAGCACAAGTTGAGCTGGAACCTATTGTACATCATGAGAATACAATTGTTTAATACCAAAGTCAAGGAATTTTGTGTTTAATTGGTAGTCATTTTCTTTTTCATCTTATGACAAAACTATATGGTGTAATTAATTTCTTGTTTTTAGATACTTTATCGGCAGAAGTAATTGTTGAATCAGAGATGACTATGGCTTTAGTAGAACAACTTGCAGCTTTGCCTGTTCCTAGTAGTAGAAGCGAAGATACCACAGCGAGTCAGGTAGGTTTTATTAAAGAAATTATTTTATTTTATTTTACAATGGTGAAACATAGTGTATCATTTTTTCTTTTGGCTTCTACGTTTTCTTCAAGGTGTAAATCCAATCATTCTTTCCACATGTTGAAAGCAATGGAGCATGTCACTGATAACATTTAGACCTGCATTATGTATATTATAGTGGATCCACCGTACCTGCCCCTTTCAAATGCGATTATTGTTGCATTCTTTGCATTAAAATAATTTTCTTTGCAATTCAAAATTTAGTTTCTAAAAATAATTATGAAATGAGTTGAGTGATGAACAGCCATTTGCAATACCATTAAACACAAATACTTACTTTTAGCTGGTGTTTACTCTCACGCATGCTTATACATAATAAATAGACTGCAAAGCACAGCAGAGTCACATTTCAGTGTCAAATTCCAGTAATATGATTTAAACATAATTATTTTAATTTATAAGTATTTCACAGTTCTCATTTTTTTCAATTACAGATGCCGCCACAAGATGACCAAATGTGTTGATAGTTATTTTATTTACAAGATATCTATTATTAAGATTGTTTTTAAATACAGATAATGGTAAGTCGCTGACTTTTTGTCAGGGCCTAACCATGACACCGCCGTTTTCCTTATTGCTTTACAAACTTTTATCAAAAGTAGACTGTTCAGAAGGCTTTCTCTGTTTCTCCTAAAATGAAATTTCGTCTATTTTAGAAAAGTATCTTTCGATAATTTATGATAGAACAGAGCTAGAACCAGATAGTCTCAGATGCAAAGATAATCATCACGGATATGATTAAAAAAAAGAATTATAATATGCATATAATGAGGAAGTATTTAAATTTTTCCATGACAGCCTTTCTGGTTTTCTTTCATGTTTAAAAGTAAATTAGTTTTCAAAACTCAATAAACAACTCATATTCTATTTATACTTTTTCTTATTTGTATTGATATCGAAGTTTCGAACTTTTCAAATTTCAGTTTTTTAAAATGTTAGTTAATAGGAACGGAAATGACTGTCTTTGGTCCATTCGTTTCCTGCAAAAATCAACTGTTGCTAGAGTCGCCATCAACTGGAGGTAGGAGGTACTTTAGTTCTTTTTTTAAATACTTCCTCATTATAAGATTCAAAATTTCTTGATGTTTCGCTCGTGGACAAACAGAGTATGGTGTCTCTTGTCAGCGTAGATAAGACCATGTTTTTCTGTCGCCCCTATGTTTTAAGATTCTTTATATTTTGATAATATAGTTTTTTTTTAAACTCATAACAATCTAATATCGGCTTAATTAAATGCTATAGTCATCACCACGCACACAGCGGCTTACTTAATGCAATATTAATATCGACGCATAAGAACCAAGACCATCTATCTACAAAGTCGATTTTACAGGTGTCAAAAAAAAGTTTCATATTTTTCAAGTTTTTTTATTTTTTTACCTGATCATTTAATGGATAGGCATGGGAAATAAGGTATTTACATGTATTTCAAAAAATCTTTATTAGTTTCAAAATTACCGTACATAGCTGGTATTCATATTTGCGTATGTTTATGCAGCTAACTGTAATATAGATGGTGTTGGCAAACGAAGTAATAAAGATTAAAAACTTTAATCAAACAGAAAACTTTTAGTTTTATTAAATTTTCAAACGAGTAATTACGTTCTCTGTTATGGGTGATATTTCCATACAATTATTACGACACGTAACTTAGGTAGTAATCGATTAAAGGAAACGATGCGTAAATCAACCATGAAAAGAACTGCATTAAAAAGTGAAAATCGCCAAAAGTGTAGATAGATGGTCTTGATTCTTAAGCGTCGATATAAAATGGGGTAAATATAATGAAGGCTTGTAAATTGAATTAAAATGACGAATATAATACAATTTTTTCCACTAAATAAATATTAATTTTGGTATTAAAACTAGACTCACGATAACACAACGAGGAATTATTAAAAAAAAATTGTTCCCGAAATCAAACTAGATGTCGTTACAGTACGTTCTTGATTTCTCCACAACCTTTCCGGTTTTCTTTCAAGTTTAAAAATAAATTAGTTTTCAAAACTCAATAAACAACTCATATTCTATTTGTACTTTTTCGTATTTGTATTGATATCTAAGTTTCGAACTTTTCAAATTTCAGTTTTTAATATATTAGTTAAAAGGAATGGTAATGACTGTCTTTGGTCCATTCGTTTCCTACAAAAATCAATTTTTGTTAGAGTCGCCATCTAGTGGAGGGGCTTTTTAGTGCTTTCGTTTTTTTTTTAATACTTCCTCATTAGTAACGTTATTAATACGCCATCCGTTTATGACGTAAGATGGTTTGAGAGGATGAGGGAGTCAACCATGTTTTATTTCATCACAAGGGGGAAGAACTCTTGTTGGGTTCTTAGGTAAAATCGCAAAAACTCACTAGATTTTTATGATTTTGCCTTTATACCTTATACTATATAACCTGTATACCTATTTTAATTTAATAGTAAAAACAATGAAATTTAAATAGTTATATAGGAAAAATAAACAAAAAAGAAATTATAAGTTATTTATTCCGTTGGATTTTTACGTAGTAATTATTAAATAAAGTTGGCAATTCTTACGTTTTGTTATATAGAGGGGCAAGGGGGTAAAACACAGACTAATATCGTCTTGCCTAATAAACGGTTGACGCTTTACTAATTATCACGAGCCAGAAGTTCGACATTTTCTTAATTTTAATCGCCAGAAATAGTTTCCACACAAATATAGTTTGTTATAATTCCATTTTTTAAAACCACACTATACTTTTAAATTTAAATATTTATTAAAATTGATCAATTTTGCATTCACAGTGCTATACAGAATTTTTTTTTCATGGGTTTGAGTCCCATCTCGGTGTGCCAGGGGACAGGGTGGATTTTTTAAGCTATTTAATTGAGATTATTTATAAATTTAAAGTATTGTAATAATATTTTATGCCAAACAAATGAATTAAATGATATAGATCTTTGATGATCCTATCATCGGTTAGACTTTGATTTATGATGAGTACTGATTTAATATCTGGTTTTTTAACTCTTATAATCGTAACAATGCTGAGTTTTACCTATATTACGTTTTTTTTAAAAGACGGATATAGTTGAATTTAAGTTGACTACTATATGGGAACATTTGTTTGTATAATAGAGTTTCTGGTCCGGTTGGAAAAACTTGTGGATCTGGGCTGAATAGACTACTGTCTGTAACTGCGCTAAATTATTTCATATTTAAGTCTTTTTTATTTTGCTTATGTAAAAACTAATCTACATTCTCTTGACTACAATAAGGATTTTTATTCCATAAAATTAATTACTTAGTCTCTAGGTGTAAGCTGATGCTCAAATCTAATGATCTAGATGGCGCCAGTTGTACTGTAAAATGTGGTAAACTAAAATGTTTGAAAATATGTTTGCTAAAATAGACAATTATATAATACATACATAAAGTATAATATCAATATAACATTGTAAATGCAAAATTAATCAAAAAAATATATGTTTGAACAACTACTGTAATACTGTGCTATTATCAAAACATGTAAAAAGGAAAAAAAAAACGGATAAATTAATATCCATTTGGATTTATTATAATAAGCAGATTTTTCAAACCCACACATTATTTATTATTTTTGTATCTACGTACATATCTATAAACATACAAGCAAGATAACAATGGTAGCTTATAATAAAGTTAATACTGGTATCATGGTTGTTATTAATGAGCAGTAAATGTTTTTAATTCTAGAAGCAATATTTGAATTTTCAGAAGATGCTTAACGTTAATGAAATTTATACATCTGTCTATTCATTTAATCTAAGAATAATATTCCTTTGTTATTTTTTATAAAAATAATTCCAGGTATTTTCTTTTCTATCAATTTTCAAAATAACTTCTATCATGTCCAACTGAATATGAAAGGGTACATTTAACTATTTAAATACATACTACAGCTTGGTCGCCGATCAAAAGAATTTCGTATGATGACCATTGTGCCTACTTATAGAAACTAAAAAATTAGGTTCACTTTGCTATGATTAAATTGTCTAGATTACAATAGCAATATTGCGCACGAGTGAAGTGATATGAAATGCTGTTGAATGAATTTGTTTTTATTTTATTCTTGTACAAAATTCTTTAGTTCGGCGACCGTTTATACTGAAGCTGATCCTTAAAATAAGTTAAATAATAATTTAAGATGAAATGTTCGTTATATAGTTTATAATGAGGATATTAAATTATTCAAAGCTGATTAAATCTGAAAATAAATAAAAAATAGTTTGTTCACATGGGGCATAAATCACAATGACAAACTTCGCCGTGACAAAGCGTCCATGGTTGATAACAGTAATTTAAATAATCCCAATTTTTAATATGTGCATGAAATGACTTCTATGTGTAGAAGCTTTGTATGCACTGACAAGTGTACCATAAACATGTGGACAAACTGTGACGATTTGTATTTAAGATTACACGCGTCTATGAATTGCGTACTTATAAGACTTATTTGAACTAGATTGAACTACGTACAAAATTCGTCACACTACAAATTTTTATAATGTTGAATAGCCATAATTATGATAAAAACAATTTGTTAAATATTGTTAAAATTTTACAAAAATGTAGCACCTAATGAATATGTAGTGGTTTTTGAATATTATAATTTAAATTGTGTAGTTATTTCTTTTTAATTCAATTGCCATTTGGGTTTATTTCGTTTAATTGTAAATAAATGAGGATGAAAACCATTTAGATTTTTTTTTAGATTACATACATTTAAACTTTGGACGTTTATGTGTATTTAATAGTATTAAAACATGTTCTTAAAAAATAGTCTAAAACATAATAACAAAATTTGGTAAATGCATCTTGACATGTTTAATGGACGATCCCTAACGGTTTCCATATAAGTACGGAATATAGGTATGGTGAGTCATACTGGCGGCACTACCATCTTTGATTTTGAAATGAATTCTAGATTCATTTAGTCCCTGATTTATTAGTTTTTAGACTAATAGATTTATTAGTCATTGTAGCGCTGATGAGCTGACGTTAGTCTGTCAACGCCACGCGTCTTTAGAATCTCCTTTTAAAATGTCAAGTCAATTTAACATGAATTCATAAAACATTAAAACTTTTGACATCCAGCGAGTAGTCACCACTGTAGGGCGCCATGAAGTAGATTAAATTACGCAAATGATAGAGATCATTGGATCAATGGAATATTCTAGTCTTATATTACTGTGACGAAATACTTTTATAACAATAGATTTTTTCATGTTCAAACAATTGCATTTACCAATTTGGGGATTGGAAATTCTCAATTGAAAGGAAATTAACAGGGCAAAAGTTCTCTTTACTCTCTTAGGTTAAACTGCCATTTCCATATCTATTTTGGGATGTGGTTTATATCCTTCTATTATGAAATCTTCAAACTTAAAATCATCAATTGATTGTACATCACGAGCAAATCTAAGTTTTGGGAATGGTGTGGGTTCTCTTTGTAGTTGAACAGTCAGAGGTTCGATATGGTTCAAGTACACATGAGTGTCACCTGTGGTATGAATAAACTCTCCAGCCTGTAAACAAAATTTTTTATTAGTTTTTATAATCGTTTGCCTTAGATTATTTAATATCCAGATACCGTGTTTGTACCCTTAAGTGAATACCAATAAGATCCGTTTTCTGTTGACCAGTCCGAACAAAAAAAATTTTTTTTGGCGGGACTTGTCGACAGCAAGTCAATGGCGTTCGCCGCGCACGTTTGTCAAGATTTTCTTTATAAAAATGACTGTTTGGGTAATGAAATTATACTTACAAGAAAGATAATAGATTTAAGCATGACTTTTCATCAATGACCAAGTAATTTGGTGACGTATTTCTATCTATACTATAAAATCGAAATTGATGAAAACAACCAGAGTAAAGTATAATACACTTGAATATTGCCATGGGTGTAAAATTTCTTTCCCCCTTTTTAGAATCAATTGTGACTTTTTCATTAGTAGACAATAAAAAGAAGTGGTTACATTATCTTTGATAAGCAAGGAAATGTCCCAAAATTAGTATTTTTGTTTTATCTGGCTTTTAATATTTAATTATTGTAATCTATAAATTAAATATAAAGACTAATTAATTATATAAATGTTATACAACAATATATAGGTAGGTACTACCAATGACGTTTTATTATTATACCCGTACATTCAGTGGCGTAGCGTGTGTCTGCCGCCCGGGGCGTAAGACAATTTTGCCGCCTCTCTTAATGAGGTATTTCATAGGTATTTTATATTATAATTGTACTATACATTATATTCATTAATTTAACAGAATTTTTTAGCAAGAACTGTCATCATTATTTTGCATTATACAGGTTAGATTTAGTGTGGTTGAGTTGTCGCCATCCAACTGTCTACGGATCGAGTGTTGTGGTTTCGATCCCCACAAAGGACAATTCTTCGTGTACTACAAATTAGTAATTTTAGTTTGGGTGTACTTTTTCCTTCGCACACTGGACTTGTATCCTAAAAAACGGGCTTGTCTTTATATAAAAAAAGAATAATCTAAACAACTGAAGATCCGTGAATAAAACTCTATGAATTGTCAAAGTATCTTTTACTTGTACTTTCTTAAAGGGATGTAATAAAGAATATTTAACTTAATATTTATGTAATAGAAGTCATTCTTGCTAATTATAGGTCAGAAACTATCCAATCACTAAATAAAATTCAGAGAATCCCCGTAAGTCAGTATAGATGGTGTTTCCAGAATAAGTAATGAAAAATTCCGTGCTCTTTTCATTCGGGTCAAATTTATAGTTGCGTTAATTGTTTCAAATATTAAAAAAAAATATACTCTATTGTTTACTGTAAAATTTTGCCGCTCCCTAAAAAGTGCTGTCCGGGGCTGGCTGCCCCCCTGCCCCCACTACGCTACGCCACTGCGTACAATATTGCATTTTAAAACAGCGTAAACTTTATTGTGGTGACATAACACAATACAACTACAAATGGCGCGAAGAAATCAAAAATGTTTATCTCTCTGTCAGAATCTTTAGCATATCTTTATGTGTCTGCTGCATCTTCGTAGAAGACGATGCACAAAACAATGCGCGAACAATGATGTTTCATTATTTTTATTAAAATAAAAAAGAGTAAGTACAGTACTTATGCATGAAATTAATTATCTTTTTTGGTTTTCTCATTGTCAATGTGTAATTTGTGCATTATTTAAACCCGTAGGAAGACATTTTTACTACTACACAGAAAATTATTAGTGAAAATTGCATTTGCCACAACACTTGTAGTAACATGACTAAAGTAAAACTCGGGCAATTACCTTGTTATTAACTACTATAATTACTCACAAAATATATTTGTAAAAGTGTTGTATAGTTCTCCCAACTTTATAGTGATTTGCATACTTTATTTTTACCCATAAAAAGTATTTTATTGAATTTTAGTGTAACTTTGTGATTTATTCTCTACCAAGTAAATTAAAAAAACAAAATGTTTTGACTGTGACACAACCCTTGGATAAATGATTTAACATGTTAATTTTTACAATGTAAATTATGTAGTTCAAAAGTAGTTGAAAGTTAGTGATATTTTGTGCACAAGCTCTATTAATTACTTTCATGCTTTCCATATATCATTTTTTTTACTAAACAATTATGTTATGGCAATTGTTACCATATTGATACGTTAAAATTTCCAACATTTTGGGGTAAACATTGTACTATTATCACTCTTGTCGCTCACATAAATGAAAATTTGGCAAATCTTATCTGCTGATGCCCAACTGCCTAATTTAGATCAGCATAGCCAACGTGATGAACTTAATTTGTGCTATTATAAATTTATTTACCTCAGGGGTTGTAAATTAATCACGTGAGGTTCGGAAGGGGATGGAGGGGGTTCGTTAAAAATCACGAAATATTACAGGGGGGGGGGGGGTTTAGTAATTTATCACGTGTATTTATTTATTCTTCAAAAGCGCAATTACTACCTTGAAAACTGGCATCAAAAATAAGATTTATGTAGTTTTAAACCTTCATGCAGGGGGGGGGGGGGGGTATAAAAATACTGAAAAAACATCATGTGAATAATGGATGGCCCCTTATTGGACAAATACCATCATTATTGACCAATTAAAAAAAAGGTTCTCACTTTACAGCAATTCAGTAATGATTTTTATGGATGATAAACTATTACTTAAGTATATGGTATAGAAAACTGTACCTGTAAACCAGTAAGGTGTGCAATCATATGTGTAAGTAGGCTGTAACTGGCTATGTTAAATGGTACACCTAGTCCCATATCAGCACTTCTTTGATATAATAAACATGATAATTTTTTACTGGCAACATAGAATTGGGCCAAGCAATGGCATGGAGGAAGTGCCATTTTACTCAAATCAGATGGATTCCAAGCACATATTATCATCCTTCGATCTGCTGGATTTTTTCTAAAATCAAATTTTAATTAAATTAAAATAAGATCACCAGAAAACTGAAGTCTTTGGCTGCAATAAAATTCATTACACTTACTTCAAAGTTTCTATAACATTTTGAATCTGATCAATTCCTTGACCTGAATAGTCAGTTTTAGCATTTATATATTGTGCTCCACTGTGTCGCCATTGAAATCCATAGACTGGACCTAAATCTCCTAGAAATTTTTGGTAAGATCTACATAATCCAAAAAAATTTTATTACTAGTCTTTTTTACTAGCTTTATATTACTATATAAACGTTCCTCTTGAATTATTCTGTATATTGATAAAAACCTCATTATAATCCATTGTAGTTTAAAAGATTTGAGCATATAGACAGTGGGAAGTGACTCTGTTTTATACTATGTATAATAGATGGTTATTTAGTAGACTAAAGGTTTACAAGTATTTATTGATCTTACCTTCATCTCTGTCAACAAATCCTAGATTATCAAGAAAAGATCGTGAACCGTTGGCATCCCATATATGTACTCCTGCAGCCGCAAGTTTTTTCGCATCAGTAGAACCAGATATCATCCATAACAGCTCATGAATAACACCCTTCAAGAATATTCTTTTGGTTGTAAGAAGTGGTAAAGTATTATTATCCAGAGAGTATCTCTGTATGGCTCCAAATATGGATAATGTTCCAACTCCAGTTCTTTCAACTCTTTTGTCACCTTATGAAGAAAACGTAAAAACTAATAACGTAAAAAATAAAACGTAAAAAATAAAAACTATTATTTTATAAATAAAAAAGATATTTGTGACGTTAACAGAACAAATCACGTATCTAAATAGAAGGTATATTAAACCATTTTAGAGTTAAATCGACTCAAATGAGTCGAGTAAAATTAACTCAAAAATTAACTGTAACTTGGCTCTTAACTTACCGCTGTCAATAATTTTCTTAATCAAATCAAGATACTGATATTCTTCATGTTTTGCGTTTGCATGATTTTCTGCGATCATTATACGAGAGATTCAAATGCAAACCTTTGGTAAAACGCAGAATTTGTGATTATCTACGGAATAAAAAGTAACGTAAACGTGTTCTGTAAAAGTAATATTGAACTAAAAATGTCATTGTCAATTAACGCGGGAAAAGTTTTTTTTCATTAGACGAGGCAAAGATTACTTCATCTTGCGGCCTTAGTTAATGACGGAAACATTCCTTTGTTTTGAGTCCTATTTTTTATTGTTATTTTTTTTATTTTATGAAAGAATGAAGGAATGCTAATAAACGACCGGATCTGTCTGTTCATATATCGAACATGGTTCGCTATGACGTGTTTTCAGTCGTGTGTGGAGCTGTCCGCCGGACATTATTATTATTATTGCTTGTACGGCCGGTTCGATGAAAATCTGTTGTACCCGTTCGATCGTGAGGAGCGCACTCCATTATTTGAGACAGTGTGACCATACGTGACAGTTTCTTACCTTTATATATATAATCCTTAATAAATAAACACGCTAAAAGACTAATGATATTTTATTTGAAAATCTATAAGAGACTAAAACTCCGGAACTCCGGAGTTTGAATTCAAAGCATGAAGCAATTCAAAGCAAGAAACCTAACTTCGAAGTTGAAAAATACTCCGATGTTCAAGACCTATACAATAATTTTCTTTTGAGTTAACCTTCAGTTATTAAATTTTCAGCAATATTTTTTCAAGAGAATTTAAAAATATTACATACTATAGTATTTTTTTAGTATTTTCTTAAGCTTCAGAGTACGAAAAATATTAGAACCTTAGAATGCTTTGTTATCTTATTATTCTGCGCACGTAACATTATGGGAAAAATTATGTTTGTTACCAATAGCGACCGGTAAACAAATAGCTGAATTTATCTGGCGTATGTACAGTTTTGCTATAATTTTTTTTCCTTAACTGTTTAATAGCATTACATACCTAGTACATGGAAAACCGTATAAAATATTAAATCGTAAGTAAACGCACTAAAATACTAATAGGTCGGATTTAATCGTTTATCATAATGTGGATTGATTAAACATAGTGTAATGTATCAAACGTGATTTATACATTAATTTTGATTCAAATACTCATAATTATAATCAAAAAACATTTATAATCTATTTTTGGACGATTCAAAAGTACTTTTAAGAAGTTTATTTGAATAAAGATTATTTTTGACTTTGACTTTGACTATGATGATTACTTCATTACAAATTATAATTTAATAACTACTAGCTGTTTTTCCGCGACTTCGTCTGCGTCAATTATAGCCTTATAGCACCCGCGTACTATGTAACCTTTCGAAAGCAACAAAAATAATCATGATTGGATCAGGTTTTTTCCGCAGGTAAAGGAGGTCATTTGTTTCTAGTCAAATAAACAAAGAGAGAAATTATCTCCTTATAATGTAAGTGGGTATAGATACCTATATTGCCTGTGGTACCGATATGTGTAGCGGATAACAATACGTTGTTTACCTATAGTAAGTATTTTTGTTAAACATGTACACTTTTAGGGAGGTAGAATGCCAGCTTATGAAGCCCCTTCTGTTGAGTTGGGTAGTGTTCCTCAAACGCCAACAATTGTCGAATCACCCTCTCTTTCGGAAATATCCAGTGCAAGTTCACCAGAACCTCAAAATGTGCGAGCTACACCACTTTTCAGGTACCTATGAATATCTCTAAAATTAAACTAGACATGACTTAATAGCCATGCGGTGTTTTCTATAAGTATAATTATTTCGGTAAGTACATTATTTGTTTGATATTTTTAAAGAGAATTAATAGTACTGTGTCGTACAAGTGAAAATGCAGGTTTCTGTTACCTATATGTTTGGAATATATGAACCATCTTAATTTATAAATATTCAAGAAATACATTTAAATTTGCTAAATATTACGTTTCAAAAACTTGAAAAAATTACGAAATATATAAAAAAAAATTACTAAAATACATACATAAGGCATTAAATTAATGACGGATTAGCCACTTAGCAAAAATAGCAAACGTACAGGGCCCTGTACGTTTGGGGGCCCCGCGCATTTTGGGCTTATAAGTATAAAGTAATTTTTCAAGTTAGTGTTAAAAAAACGCAAGAAGTAAAATAAGCCATGCTTATGCCCATATTACTCAACTCATATTTTTAAGTATAAACATTAACTGACAAATAAAACTCAAGTCACTGATTACTTGTGTTGTGTTATTCGGAAAGCAAATGACGATTTTTCGTCATTGTCATCACTAAAAATATATTAGGTGATTTGCTGTGAAATGTTATAAATCAAGAAAAGTGTGTTTGTAAGAATTTTGTTTTATGTCAATGAGGAAGTATAAAAAAAATAAAGCACTAAAAAGCACTTCAATAGATGGCGACTCTATATAGCAAAAGTTGAAACGAATGGACCAAAGATAGTCATTTCCGTTCCTTTAACAAATTAAAATTTGTTCTTTAAAACCACAATAGATGGCGCTATAGCATCATTCAATATTTTATGTTTGTGAAAATTCCAGAATATATAATAACCACTATAATTTCTTAAAGGGAAGAAATTCCTAAGCTCGGAGAAATAAAATAAAGGGTTATTTAGTCTAGTTTTCGTAAATTTACAAGTCGTCACAATTTTAGAACAAAATTATGCTTTAATTAAATGTCTATGCAGAGATAGCGTTGTAAACGGCAACGTTTTAACTATTATATTGTTAAAAACATTTTTTTTGGTTTTTTACTGATTGACAATTTAAAAGAGAAATAAAAGAAAAATACATTTATTAGTCACAATTTGTGTATTTGTGCTATACACTTAATTAATGTCGAGCTAAAGGGGGGGGGGGGTGGGTTTGATTTGGTCAAAACTTTCATTTAAACAGCTATAAACATAAACGCACAAATATATTACAAAGATTGCCCAGACGCCCATACGTTTTTCGCTGCCGATTTCTAAATTATTTGTCGCTTATTAATGGAATATTTATTTATAAAATAAAAAATCTATTCTCTTTAAAAGTACTATTATTTCAATGTACCCAGTTCAAAGGACCATTTTGCAATAAATGTTTGTTTAGTATTAGATATAATAAAATGTATCTTAAAAAAAAAATTGCTAATATTGTAATAATTTGAAAGTGGAATATGACTAGGGCTTTGGCGATGCCGCCGCCCGATCCGGAGCAACCCCCAGGCCAGGACGAACTGGAACGCCGCTTGCCTGGCTACAGACGCATCGTCATCCCCAGGGAACTGACTTTAATAGAATTACTTGTAAGTTAACTAAAGTTAAAATGAAAATAATGTAAATGTAAATTCCTGATATTTCAAAATGTACGAATTGGAGTTTTCTATAGATAGTCGGTGAAGATCGGACCGGTTTCCCTTTCATAAGAGTACGTTTTTCCTAACTGAGATCTTAAATACGTAGTCAAATTGTATATATTTTTTATAGAAACAATCCAGTGGCGTTACCACGGACGAGGAAGTATTGCGTATTAGAGAAGCCAAACTGAGAGTAGTTGCAGAACGTGTCGGACTGAGGAGGTTACACGTTCTAGCTCCTCTTCTCCGTTCTCTTACTTTGGATGGAAGCGCACTGTCATCATTACGCGATCTTGGGATTGGTTTAGTTCATCTTAAGGTAGCAATTTTTTTACATAACAATAATAATATTATGTTAAAAGAATAACTCTTTTTTATGGAATCGGTTAAAAAATCGTATAAGTTTAAGATTTTGGGAGTAAGTGGTAATGGATGAGTGCATTACTCGTGTAGGAATGCTCTTCTGGGTTCGTGTAGGAATGTTCTAATTTAGGAATATCTCTTCTAATAAATAAAGTTGAATGTTTCTAGGTGTTGAGTGTAAATCGATGTGGATTAACATGCCTTGATGGAGTATGGGGTTTAGGAGCATTATGCGAGTTCTATGCCGCTGGAAATCGGCTAAATGATTTGCAACCTCTAGCCGCGTTACAGAAGTTGCATACTTTAAATTTATCAGAGTGAGTATTCTTGATTTGAACAATAAAATAAACTTAAAAAACTTTAGTAAAATAGGGTGGTGACGTTTTTATTGATGAATTTCATGACAGTTGAAATTGTTCCATTCTTACAGTAATCCTATAGCCGATACTAATCGTATATGGACACTGGGTGTATGTGGATCTCTTCGTCGTTTGACTTTGCTTAGGACACCGGCAGCAGATTCTGCACACTACCGTGCGAGGGTCGCCGCTACACTGCCCATGCTCGTGTACTTAGATGATCTTCCTCTGCATGCAGATATCGATTGTAGGTATCTAATGGTTATAAGGGATTTCTCCCAGGCATATTTATTTAGTTATTTTATGTAAACAAGCCTTATTATTTGAAGTTTAACTGTTGAAATGCGTAAACGGCGACTGGCAGGACGTAATGTTATTTGTTAGGTAAACAAAAGGGGTGTCTACATGGGTAGTCCAGTAAAAAAAAATAATATTATATGTTGTTTTTATATTCAAATACACGAATAAATAGAAAAATGAGTCTTGTAACTAATTAAACATTCAGTAAATCATTAAGGTTTTGCACTACCTTTTTATTAATAATAAAAAAGTCCGATAATAATAATGTCCGATCCTTTTTTACCTTCTCCTTAAAAAAATGATGGAAAATTGAGTAAAAGTGTTTTATTGTAGATGAATGGGATCAAGCGTTGGGGTCATATAACTCTAATTCCGAAGAGAGCGATGAAGAAGTCGCACAATTGATGCGTCCGACAGGCGACACCCCGCCAGCCGAGCCAGAACCGGGACCATCCACGCAGTTTCCAACTCTTAAGGTAAACAAAATAACACCAACTACTGAAATATTATATTTATTGGGCTTGAAATAATTGACGTTTAATCCACTTGTGAATTTCATTGGTGTTGATTTGGGCATAACTTTTGTCGACAAAATCGGTGTGAACTTTGGAAATAGTTTAATTACATTTAACCTAATCAACGAAGGTTCGAAATTGAAAATCGTTTTTTTTTCTAGACTTCAAATGAAGAAGTTAAAGGTGGTGGTGACGGGGCTGGTCAGCCTTTATTGGCTGCTGTTCGGCGGTCTCGAAGGCCAGCGACCACAGAGGGCGCGGGTTCGAGACCATCAAAGCCAAATATACCTGTGAGGCCTCGTACCGCACACGATCGCCCAACCATAGACGCACCATCTCGACTGCAAATACTTAATACATTAATGGGTATCTAATAAATGACATCTTTGTAAGGATAATGTGCATTGTGTTGTATTAGTTTTTCTCGTCAAATTGCTAGAAGTTTCACACAAACGATATCGTATGAGTCGATTTCTGCAAGAATTTTAGTGTCATATTTTTGCCTAGCTCACAATTTATTGTTGGTCATGAAAGTGATTAGTGTTAGTACTTTAGAAAATAACAACTTTTTTGATAATCGAAAACTTTTAAATTACGAAAATTCAGTGCATGCATAACGAACGATACTGTAAATTCGAATAAATTCTGAGTTATCACCAGTCACGATCTCATTCTACATAATGTCGTGGGAAAAATGCAAACAGTATTTGTTTTAAGTAAAATTTCGACATAGCAAAAGCAATGTCCTAAGGAATTTGGAACATAGGAAGGCGCAATGTAAATAATGAACCTGAATCTATATTTTCCAACTTTCTATGGTGTCACCATCACTGTCCCGAGTTCGATTCTCAGTTGAGTCAATATATATTCTTTCTGGTCTGGCTGTTATGCTACCTTCGTTGTCTCAGACACTTCATAATACGAGGGCTTTAGCAACTCAATTCTGAGGAATGCATGAGATATTGTAGGTAATTAAAAAAAAAATATAGATGAGGAGTGGCGCTGCAGTGGCAGTAAGTTGACGTCACACGGGGCCGTGTGTGGGAACCTGGCACGTGCTTTGCGACGTCCGACGTCATCCGCGTCACTCCGCAGGATTTCTGGTAAAGTGATTTATTCAACTATTCAGTTTAATCCTTTTAAGAGCGCATATTGTTAATTGACTTTTATATTAACAATATTTTGTTTTTTTTTCTAACGATTGTTAATTTGATAATTGGCTCCGAAATTAGTTAACCGTATGGTGTAGCTTCTGTATGTGAATTTAAAACCCATTCACATACAGAAGCTACATCATACGGACGAAGTCGCAGGGAAACAGCTAGTGTAGTATAAAACGCGTGAGTTCATATAATTTCGTAATTTGAGACTCCAGATAATTAGGCATTTTCGTAAGTACGTACACCAATATGTGGGTGAGACGTAATACGTGATAATTCTTGAGTAATCTTAACGGGCTCTAAAGGCACGATGGAGAGTTTACCGTCTCAACTTTCCGTTAAATTGTTTATTGACGTAACGTGGTATAATATATTGTCCTTCTATTACAAAACCAGCTTTCATAGTAGGTACTTATTTAAGTTAAATGAAGAGCGTACGCATTACAAAATATTTTTAAGTGGTTGGATCGCCTGTAATTTTATATTTTGTTACTTCAGTCTTTTTGTAATTTCTAATACATAATAATGAGTTACATAAGGGTGGCTTATTTAAGTATCCTTAAATGGGTATTGTTAGTAATAGTTGTGGTAATAGAAGATAAGTATTTATTGATTATAAGTTTGACTGCCAGTGAGCTTATTTTTCATTAATGTTAAGATTTCGTATGCCAGTTTCAAGGTGTCCATGCATCTCTCCATTTCGATTTCCGGTCAAAGTAGTATAGGACCTTTATATTTATTTATTTCTCTACCTTATTGATTTAATCGTAATTATTTAAACTAAATTCCTGTAATAGATATATCAGTGCCGATAGTACTGTAAATGTACAGTCTAAACATTGAACAGGCTCTGAAATTACCAGACCGATCCTATTTTTTTTTTAATCGGTACAGCAGTTAAAATCGGGAAGCTACATCATACTCCGGTAGCATGGGCTGTAATAAACGCAGGCGATGTCGCGGAAAAACCGTCTAGTTTATTAATTATACGGTAGGACAAGCTCTATAAAATTATCTTTTTAAATGTTTTGATCTGTAGTTTTATTTATTAGAACTCGATGTTGAAAAGGAGTTGGTGCAGCAAGCGATGGAGGATGCCGCACGGGCTCTAGCTGAAGAGATCCCCAGAGCACCGAGTCTCGAAGATTGGGCTCGATTCAGGGAAGAAACTGGGTAAAGTTCTTAATGTATCAATTCGACTGAGACTATATTTAGATCTGATATAAACCTAATTACTATTTAATAAATTATTGTTATACATGATAGTAAAATTATCGTTATTTATGTCAACATGAGGGAAAGTTTTGTTTATAGAAATGGAAAGTTCCTCAAGTAGTATGAATGGTAGCGCGAATGTTTGTTTTACGCGAGTTGACATTTCCCAATTCTTTGTTTATAACAGCCTTTAGACTTGACATCAATTTATGAGGTATGTAGGTATGTGCCCATTAATATTCTTTATTAAGAAATGATTGCAAACGAGAATTAGCATTTTGAGCTGCCGGCGGTTGCTAATGAAAGTTATGCCAATGAAAGAAGTAATGCGTATGAATAACTTTTACTATGAAATTAAGTATGACATTATGATCATTATGCGCGATGTAATTTTCTAAGACAACAAAAATCCTCCCGCTAGGTGGCAGGAATAGCGCGTAAAGCATGTTCCCTGGATAAGAATAAAAATAAGGCGCGCGGCGTTCTCGCAGTGCTTGGGTTACGCTTATCGTCATTTTGTACTGTGTAATTTATATATGCAGTGCGGTTTCTTTTTACAAGCTTTTATTTAGTTCACGGTCAGTCGCACAAACGTCCAGTAAAGTTTAATTACGCCTTAAGCTCTAATGAATGTCAAATATGAATGGGTAATGCCACTTTAAACTAATGATGTTTTGTGCAACTGGCCTTAATATGTTAGTTAGTGCGCAAATCATGGAACTCAAATTTAACCCACTTCCCAATGTCCGATATATTTGAAATTTTGCATAGTGTTTGGGTTCTTTAGATCCGTCTTTATGAAAACTAAAGTTTTTTTAAAAGAAGCTTTTATTTGTACGCATTAAATGTAATTTTTAATAAAAAAAGTATAAACTTTTTTTTAATTATATTTTGTAAGTTAAAACCTCTGTTTGCATTCGGAACTTTGTTTTCTCCTAATTCGATAACATCGTTTTCATATTTGAACTTTTCTTTTGTTTTGAAGAATATTAGATTATCAGCAGCGGAATGAAGTGCCACCGTGGCACATAACTACGAGGGCGGGATGATAAATAGCTTGCCTTGCAAAGAAAAACTTGAATTAGTGTGTTAAAAGTATATTTATTTTTCGACATAATCTCCTTTAAGCGCTATACACTTCATCCATCTATGCTCTAAAGCCTTCATGCCATCCCTGAAGTGGTTTTCTTAAAGCCCTTCAAAATAACTGTCCACGGCAGACATCACCTCGCTATTATTTTCAAATCTTTGTCCACCTAAAAATTTTTTGAGCTTAGGGAATAGATGAAAGTCAGATGGTGCCAGATCAGGAGAATAAGCTGGGTGTGGTAGCAAATCATAATTTAATTCTTTGAATTTCGCCATCGCAGTGATGCACGTGTGAACGCGCGCATTATCCTGATGAAAGATTATTTTTCTTTAGCCAGGCCGGATCTTTTTTCACGATTACACACTTGTAATTTATCCAGTAGATCAGCATAATATTCACCATTTATGTTTTGTCTTTTTGGAAGGTAATCAATCATCAATATACTCTTCGAATACCAAAATACTGACGCCATGACTTTCCCCGCTGATTTCACTTTGCTTTTTGAAATGTCAATATTTAAAAGAAAAACTATACGATCGATTTGAAATTTGGAACACTGGCAGCTAATGAACCAATGAGTAAATTATTATACAAAATATAGGTTGGGCTAGCTATTTATCATACCGCCTACGTACTTACAATTTTGTTAGATAATAACTAAGTATCAACAATATAAATAAAATAACACATGTTTATTTGTGCAATAAACTGTATTTTTCCATATATTTTGTTTTCCTATTTTTCACTTAACATGAACCTAAAAAAAGCTATCCAACGGGCTTAAAAGAACAATGGGCTTTATTCGTTTTATACACAACAACAAAAAAAAGAGGTTTTTGATATCAACTCTTTCGCAGTCACAATTTTTCGGTTCGATATCTATTGTTATAACCGGATGTTTTATTACGTTTTTATAATTATTTTTTTCTTCGTCAATCTATAAAATATAAATATTATCGTAGTCGTAAAACTATATCTCCTCGACCTTCACCTGGGTAAAGTTCATACAACATAATATTAATGACTCCCTTTAACCAAAAATCAATTTTCACTGTTTTAATTAGTACGAAGTAAGTGCAAAAACTAAATCTCGAATACTGAAAATTTTATATTATAAAATATTCTCATTTCAAATAATGATTAGAAAGTTGCTCGGAAATTACTAAAAGTTTTTTATTCCTTTATTCTGCCCGCAGTCGAATTTTATTAATTCATTACTAATATATTCTTAATTAATATAATCTTTATTAATTTACTATTTTCGAAAGTTGTTATTAGTAAAGTCCATTCGCCAGATAAATCAATAAGATAATTATGAAGAAGTGTGCTCACTATTTGCTTTTTCTAAGTGATTAACAAATAATTGCTTACCATATTTTATAAAGCAAATACTTATTTGTTAGTTGAGATTGAGCTGAGCATCAAAACAAAAGAGAAAACGAGTAGAAATTAATGCGTCTATTAATGAGATAGATAAGGAAGGACAAAGGATGGCGGATTAATCATAAAAAATAATTTTAATTTGTTTACTTGCAAAATAACTGTAAAAGTCCTTATTAATAAAATATATAATTAAATATTTTAGTAAAATAACATTTTAAAATTAGTAAAACGTAAATAGTCCTTTTTAATAAAAACTTGAAATAAATATTTTTTTGTTTTAGAATTGACATTAACATTGATTTTAATCGGAGACCAAGAGATGCGGATCCGGCGGAGGTAATGGATCGTTTGGAAAGGATCGAAAAAGAAACCATGGAGAGGCTTAAACAAGAAGAATCTGAACGACAAAGTGGACATTCTCCTCAAACTTCCACATACAGCAGCGAAATGAGATTACCCTTAAGTGGGCACGACTTGTGGAGGGGCACGAGTTTCGACCGAATGCCAGAACTGACAGTTGATGACGATCAATTATTTAACGATATGTTTAGAATTAATCCTGCTCATATGAGTATATTGAGACATAATTCAGAGTCCCATAAGTATTGAGTGGAAATGAGTGAAAATAATGAATGACTCACAATTGACGGTAATGGAAATGCAAATGAATAGTTTCTAATTTTGTTAAATAATTTTATTAGCATTTGGCTAAACTCGTTTGTAATCTAATGTTTAATGTTCATTCATGTCCTGCCAGTAACATTATATTATCAACAACAGATGTAGGTAATTTATTTATTTATCAAACGTTATTGTCCAGTGAATGAACGGTATAAATAGGCGGAGTTCTACTTATAATAATAGCATTCTTTACCAGTCAACCTTTGGGAAACCTTAAGGCTTAAAACTAAATTACAAGCAAGTTAATACACCTTCATTATATATATACATTACGTTTATGTATAATACATAAACGTAATATACATTGTATGATAGAGTCCTTATAATCGCTGCATAAGAAAAGTGTGAGCTTCTTTTTTAAATATATATTTGGTTTGAGTTCGCTGATGGAGTCTGGGAAGCCATTCCTCAATCGTAAAGTTGGAATGGTAAAGGAGTCGCATATAAAGCCAGAAAGGAAAAGTATATAGTGAAAGTGTATTAGAAGAATGAAGTTGTCTTTCACGAGAAACACGAACTTACTGAAATTTAGTTACATTTTAAGTAATTTTTGATAAAAATATGCATGTTTTTCATATTAATCGGGCTAAAGAAAGTAGTAGAAAATATCAATTTTCTGGATATATTTACAAATCAATTTTTCAATTTTTTAATCATACAATTTTTCGTCAGATACATCAGTGAGTAGGTTTATTTATTCACACGAGATTATATTTAATTACACGGTAAAATAATCAGTTTTACCGTTTTTTTAAACAAAAGACTTCAGTTTTTTTAGTAAAACTGTAATACCAAACAGTACAATCTAAGGTAGTAGCGTAGAAAAAAAAGAGGGTATCAATACCAACAAATTATTATAAAAACGATCTTCCAAATTATCATTAAATCGGATGATATAATTTTCGATTGCTTGTTTGCACCAGTTCTGTAATTTTTGTAATTTTTTCTTGGCATCTTTTAGGGAAACGAGAATGAAGAATCTGACAATAAACAAATTCGATCAAGTGCTAAGAAATGATTAAGTGATATCATTATGGGAAGTCGCTTAAGAACTTTATAAGACGTATAAATATATATTTTTTTTTGTGTAATGAAATATCCATTATGGAAATTCTAAATTAGTAAATAATGAAAAATATAAAGATAATTTACTTAGTGTTATACTAGATATAAATAAATGTAAAACACGGCCAAGTTGTTGAGTAGTTAATGGTATTTCTTTTTCTGTAAAACAAGCTCTATCCATATATGTATTGTATTATAAAACAAGTCTTGCGACATTTGCTAAAGATGAGTGTAGAGAATTGTATTTGTACCTCATAAATATCACAATAAACGCTACTGTTTAAGTAGTTTTATAGGTCGAACACAAAAACACCTTCATTAGAAGACACATTTTGTTTTACCCAATTTGTATTAAGTTTCCAAGCAATAGGTATTGGAACAAGAAATAAGAGAATAAAGGTTATTCTCATTATTATTTTGCCAAACATTTTAATCAATTATAATAATTTATTCAGTAAAAGTTTTCTACCAATAAATGTCAATCGATCGTTGATAAAATTTAAATACAATACGTTAATTTTTTAATTAGTTCAAGCGATGTTGGTTGGTATATCTATAAATATATTTAAATTCTGTATGGTGTATTTTAGTGGTATTACGCTATTAACTGATTTTTATTTGTCGACATTGTCAATGAAGCTGTCTTAAATGACTTTTTTTTTACATGTAATAGATATTAAATAATTTCGTTTTATAAGACTATTAGGAATCGTAAGATTTTTAAATTTAAATTTGTAAAATGTTGTAGTCAAATATTTTGTTCAAATTTATATTTTTAGCGTTAATCTATATGTCAGCAATCGGCGACTTAGATAATTTTATATTATTTCCAAAAAGTCTATTGTTATATGTCATTAGATGATGATTAGATGTGATCATTGATTATATATTATTATGAATAAATCTTTTATTTTTCTTCATTACTTATTTTTAATGTTTTACTTAATAGAGAGAGAATAGAAGTAGTAAGTGGGCGGGGCAAGCGTCGCTGGCATATGCGCTTTTACTCATATGTCGCACTTTCCTCGGTTTTATATTTGTCAGTCGTTCGTCAATCGTCGAGTGGTGATTTTACTGATTTTTTCTATAAAAAATACCGTTTTGTGCTATTATCACTTGCAAAAAGCAAAACAAAGTATACAATCTAACTAATGCAAACATTTCCTTTCACTGGTAAGTACAATTTTAGTGCTAAAATATAAAAAACGTAATAATTTGACACAATTTCAAATAAAATATACATTGTTTGCTCAAACCAACATGTTTGTTTCTAACCCCGTTTCTAGACAGCAATGTAAATCATATTGTGCACTTTTGCAAAAAATAGTGCTGTGCCTCCTGAAAATAAATGATGAATTGATACCAAACAGATGAAATAATGAACTATTCAGGCACTTTTTTACGAAGATTTGGTTAATTATTTACACGCAGATAAATATTAAAAAATACTGATGTGCTATAAATATCTAAATTACGAAGTATATCAACGTTTTATGAACAATATATAAATCAAACGAAACTTCGTGAAAAGCTACGAGTGTTGGCCTAATAGGTCTTATTAGAAACTGGTGAAACTGGATTTCACTTATTTTGCATTACTTATATTTCAGTTTCCCTAATAACTTTACAACGGATTGCCCTGTTTACATAATTTATTTTGTCCTATCCGTTTTAGACCTAAACCTATCAAATGAATTTCAAAACAACATATTATCTATACAAACAAAAAATCATGTTTTCAACTAACGTAATATTGTTGGTGGTGTGAATTTAATTTACAAAATTAATTTATAGGCGTCAATTTAATTTACTTTATTATGCTGATTCATAATCGGAAACCATTATTATAGAAATCGAGTTAAGATAGCCACTTTAAAGAACCGCCCACAGAACAGCTTTTATCAGCTTTTTTGTTGCTTCATATTTGCACATAAGTTTATAAACGCATGTCTCAAACGGATGTGACTTTATATGTAGATTGACGTTTGTATGTACTTATCGCTTTTGTGTCTGTCTTCAAACTTTTTTGTCACGGCTTTCAAACTCATACTTGACCAGCGATTCCTTATTGTCCAGTCGTTGCAATTAAAAATGTAGGTACTATTATTATTACAGTTAGAATAATAAACTTAGAATAATAAAGTAAAACAAACATGGCTATGATCAATTTATTATTGTAATGATCATATTAGTTATTATGAAATGAAATGAAAATATCTTTATTCAAGTAGGCTATTACAAGCACTTTTGAATCGTCCAAAAAATTTTTTTCCCCTACCACTTGTTCAGGACGTCTTTTAGCTGACAAGAAGAACAAGCGAAAGAAACTTACCAGCCCTAAGATATTTACATAAATCATGTCATTTCATATCTTATCACAATAATAAATACAACTTTCAAAGTCTGTAGGACATAGGTTGAACATATAATTAGTCTTTATAGAACAAAGCGATGGCTATTCATTCCATGCATTGCGATTCTTAAAATAATCATCAACTTTATAATAGCCTTTACTCATAAGTATGTTCATTACATGAATTTTAAATTTATTTATGGGTAGGTCAACTACATTTTGTGGAACTTTATTGAACATAGCAATGTAAATGCATTGATCCTCTGGTTTTCTGAAGTCTGAAGCTTGGAACGGCAAGTTTATTTTTATTTCTTGTGTTATGATTATGAACACTACTTTTTTTTGTGAAGGAATCGTAATGTTTTCTTGCGTAGATAATATTTTCATTGATGTATTGAGAGGCAACAGTCAAAATATTTATTTCTTTAAATATTTCTCTGAGAGATTCTCTAGACCGTAAATTATATATAGCATGGACAGCTCTCTTTTGTAGAATAAAAATATCTTGAATGCTAGCCGCAGAACCCCACAACAATAGATTATACGTCATTACACTATGAAAATAACTAAAATATACCAATCCTGCCGTTTCAACATTTGTCAAGAGTCTAATTTGCTTAACAGCAAATGCTGCAGAACTCAGTCTACTTGACAAATTATTAATATGAGGATCCCATTGCAGTCGGGAATCTAGTGTAATACCAAGGAACTTTGTCGATTTCACCAACTCAACTTTTTCACTATTTACATTTATAAGTGTATTAATATGCCTCACATTAGGTAATGCAAACTTTATGTATTTCATTTTATTTGAATTAAGCTTTAAATAATTACTATCAAACCACTGTAGAACATTGTCGAACTGAATTACATTTTACTGTTTCATAACAAAATTTAAACCTCTTATTTCATCAACTACTATTATGTCACATCACTAATATGCACAATCGGAATGATACCAGTAAGAAAAAATTACAAATTAGGCTTAATGTAATTAATACAAAAATTCTGTTGGTTTCTTAATTTTTGTTTTTTTTTACACTTTCCCTCGCTTAATTATATTACTCCACAGACATATGATAGAGTTTATCATTAAGTTTTCTTAGTTTTTGTACTGCGTTTTTTAAAAGAAGTTATATAGGGAAAAGCGTTATTTTTTAATATTCACTTGGTTACAGCAAAATCTAATCTTAATAGTTCGCACATAAAATGATGTCCCCAATTTTTTAAAATGTGCATAATCTTAAAATATTTTTTCCCTTCTGGTATCCCCGTATACAGCCACGTGACAGTTCAACATTCATGTTAAAGTAAATTATTTATTATCACGTTGAATTAGAGTTTGTTTTTAATCGTGTGATTTCTTAGCTTAGTATCTTTTTGGGATTCTGTTTATGTTATCACGAACGTATCGCGTGGCAGTTTTTCATGTAGTGAACAAAATGATCATTTCATCTAATCTGTATTTGTGTGCGGAGAGGCGACACTCGGTTCCCATACTAAATCAATATCATTATACTTCTATTCTCTCTCTATAAATATCAATCATATAACATTGAAATAAATTGTAGCTTTAATTAGTGGCATTAGCTTTAATTAATACGTGCAAATTCGTGGGAAATCAGCTTGTAATTTCATATAATTCGAAGTGTCTTTAGAAAAACATAAACATAAACGTTTTTATAAATAAGTGATCGTAACACAATTACTACTTTATGAGAACTTAATGTACGTTCGTAAAAATATTAGTTTGTTTTCTATAAAAAGTGATGTACACAATTTTAATACAAGAAATAAAAATAAATTAACGGCACAAGACTGCAAAAAGTTAATAACTTATACAGGGGTCTTTGTGTGCGTTTCTACAATAAGGTAACAAGCAAAATACAACAATTAGATATCATGCAGTTTAAATCTAATATTAAAAAAATACTTATTAAAAAGCTTATTATAAGCTTATTATAAGATATATATAACAGATAAGAATGCTTGGACTTGAGATGATCCAGCAACTGCATCCAGCCAGCAAGGTGATTACTTCTTAACTTATTATATATCAAAAATTATCTTGCTTCCATTATTATTAAATGATTATGTTATCAATATAAGACCATAGTTTTTTTCTCTCTATCTATTTATAATGTATTGATCTGGTAATGACATGGTTTTTGTAAATGTCATTACTCCTATTAGAGCTGGTGAGTTTCTTGCTCGTTCTTCTTATCAGCCAAAAGACGTCCTGAACGAGTGGTAGGGAAAAAAATGTTGGACGATTCAAAAGTACTTTTAAGAAGTCTATTTGAATAAAGATTATTTTGAATTTTGACTTTTTTTGACTATGAAAAATTTTAACCAGGTTAAGGGCTCTAGTATCGAAGTATTACTCTGATACGGTTGTTTAAGAACAATAACGACTAAAAAATGTTAAACTGTTTTAGAATTATTTGCATTGTTTGTATAAATAAATGTGACGAAATAAAAGTCTATTATAGATTCCAAAGGGGATAAGTTATTTCTTATTAATAATGGAAAATAAAAACTGAGGAGCAAAAATTACGGGTCATGTAGAAAACTTCGAACACTCTCTATAGTATGCGAGATATTTTTATTTTCGGGAATATCGGGAAATCGATAAAAACCAGGCACATGAGAGCAATCCCATAGAAAACTATCACCTTTCTTACAATATGTTTTTTTTCTAAGCCTTAGAAAGACTATTAAAGCTTAAAAAACATATAGTAGGAAAAAGTCAAAATTAACTGAAATATTTAAATACTTTAATATATTACCTACAATTTATTTTTAATGCTTTTAGGGAAATGTTCGATATTTTGGAAAACACTAAGGTTTTTGTAAGTGACTCGGAACTTAGGTACTCTTCAGTTTAGTTTTAATTTACTAAAAAAATATTTATTAGTAGACTTCAATAACATATTTAAATATGATTTGTGGGTTGTCTACTAAGTAAAACAGTGTTATTTAACTGACACTTATGACATCCTTTTCTTTTTTAGTCTTACACGTTTAAAATAATTGGACTTTAACTTAATAAAGTACCTACTCCTATGAGCATTTAATTCCGTAGGATCAACCAGTTAGGTACCCATGTTACGATTCGCGAGCCGCGAGACGACATAATCACTTTGATGGTAGTCTGCCTCGTGCAGTCGACTTTTGCAGACGCGAGTATTTTATAATCTTTATATTTTTTAAGTCTAGATATGGAATTACATCAAATAATTTTACGTTTTATCGTAATCAATTTATTAACAGTGTGCTACAGTTTACTGACGCTTTTTATTATTGGTGTTAATTATGTTAAGAGTTTCTTCATAAGTACGCCACTGAAATTAAAGCTCGAACCCCCGGCTTGTCTCGCAGATCCAAAATATGGAGTACATCAATATATTAAAGTGAATGTAAGTATTTCTTTTTTATAATCGATTAAATGTATTTTTCTTAAAAAAAATATCACTGCGACATTCAGTTATTCATTCCAATGCGACAGAAGAACGTTGAAAGTTATCAATTACCTACCCACCTACTTACTCGAGAAAAGGGAATGCTGTTAGTTAACAAAGAATAACTTGAGAACAACTGAACGATTTGATTTTTTTATAGTATGAATTGACAAATTGGAAAAGGTTTTTTACTATGGTGCCAATTTTAATAAAAAACGGTGACTGAGGAGCTACTCCGTTGTCCACGAACAAAATTTCGGAATATTTCGAAACATTTTAATGATTTAGTTAAGATCATACCTGATTGCTTGATTGATGCACAGATGCTTATGCTTATTATTATTTCATAAGCATCAGTGCATCAGAAGCAGTGTCACGCTCAGATGAAATATATTATAAGTAGGTAACTTAAGTACTGAACCTATAACAGGTCTTCAAATATAATATTTCCTATGTTTATATAACATTTTATTAGGTAAATTTTACTGTATTAGATAATAGCGATAGGTTGGTCATTTAAAAAGTATACCTTGTTACCAATTTTTCAATTTACCGACTGTCCATTTATTGTCATTGAACTATTTCCTTGTATAAAAGAAATACTTGGATCAGTATAGTACCAGGAGGAAACGCTTCAGGATTCTGCTAATGTTAACTTAATAATGGCATAGTATTTCAATTAATTGAAGTTTTAACCGACATCAAAATCGAAACTGAGGAAGTTTTATGTTCTATGACCATTTATGTTTTAAAATTCTTTTTGAAATACTATGAAATGAGAAGAGAAATATAAACTCTTAACTTTAATCTAAAACTATATATAAAATGATTTGAAAAAGAATATAGTGAGCTTTAGAATAGTCTATATAGTATATAATATACTTTACGCCATCTAGTACAGCAAAACTGTAAGTTCTTCATCATCATCATAATTAGGCCTGTTACGTCCCCAATGCAGGGGTTTAAGCCTTTCGTATGGTGAATGAGGATGGGCCATGATCCTCGCTTGCCCAATGCGGATTGGAGTATATTAACGGTTGGAAATGCAGCCGGGACGACCGGCTGCGTTTTAACGTGTCTTTCAAAGTACGGAGTGGCTCAGATAATAATTTTTTTGTCACCCAGACAGCTTGGTTGGAGAGCTATACATTATGTATAAAAAACACAACCGCCAAAATAAAACTAAAAAAAGAAACAAGTTTTATTATAGCATAGTGCATGGCTATACTAATTTCAGTTTGATCTTAGCAATCGTGTTTTTGAATTTTTTAAATAATTAATTTTTATATTCGTTTTAGTGGACAGTTAATTATGTATAGAGATTATATATTTTTAACATACTTCAAGACCTTTAATTTGATACCCATATTGATATAATAAAAATATATACTTCTTTAAAGGCGTCATACATCCGGAATATCTAATATTTAAGAATATAGCCAATTGCAATGATTCCATAAGAAGTTTGTGGTCACTGGGGATGTAACGTTTCTAATGATACCCTATACATTAATATCCGTAATGTCTTTCAAAAGTTATGGTGGAATAAAAAACTCACATAAATACATTAACTCTAAACACAAAAGATTCCTTTTCTTGAGCAGTCGTATTCAAATGTTCGGGAATCGATAACGAATCACAGCATGGAAATACTAAAACAAATGCAAAAATTGAGGAAAGTATCAAAATAGATTGACCAAGTTTCAACACAGTATTGTGGACTCGTGACCTTGAACAAGTTGTCGAGAACTCGGGACCCTTCAAAATACCTAATCTCATAGAGTGCAAATTTGTCATATGGCTCTTAACAATAACGATCGCGGGCACGGCGCTTATCCACTACGCCACCGAGCAACTCAAAAGTTCTTATAATATTTTAATTTCAAACAAGTCTAGGGGTATCTATCATAAAATGAATGCCGCGATATAAAATTCATTTTACCCCATCTAGTTAAAATCAAAATATATTAAAATTATTTTTCTTTCGTAAATAACCTGTCCTTGAATATTTGATGCAAAGTTGAATTTTAAAATGTATTTATTTGTTATATTAATTTTTCATCGCTACAGAATAAAATAATAATTATTAGATACGTTTATTACAATGACAAATGAAAAGTAAACAATGGTTGCTTTGGTAACTTTGATTACCCAAAAAAGTTTCCACTTCCATTTTCATCCTTTAAAGCGGATGGTTTAGGCATAATATATAACCTATTACTTTCCCTTTTGGTCTTAAACTACTCATATACCAATTTTTATATTTCCTGGTTCTGTGTTCATCGTTTTACAGTCGATTTCGTTTCTGATTTTAATTTTTTTGACTATCCGTTGATAGCAGTTTGATAAAACTAGGACTTTGCCATGTAAAACGTAAAAATCCAATTATTGAGAATAATCAGTTGAGATTTAATACTTTTCTTAATTCAGTAACTGATCGATAGGCCCAAAAACTAAGAGTCATACGCACGTTTCCACACTTTTTTTAACCCTTTTCGGAGTGGCATTTCCAAAACTTCTTTCTTAGTACACCTCTACATGATAATGCAAATATACCCTCCAAATTTCAAGCCTCTACGACCAGCCGTATAGGCTGTGCGTTTTCTGTCAGTCAGTAAGTCAGGACTCTCCTTATAAAACTAATTTACATTATAGCCCAATTGAGTATGGTAGTACCATGCAAGTTTATAAGTAGTTTGAGGCCTGAAGGTAACTGGTGTATAGAGTTCCAGTAATTTCATAAGTATTTCCCGTTCGAGGAAAATTATATCCTACACGTTTATCTATATTTAGGTCAACGATCACAGAATTGCGACTCATTTGTGTCTGTTTTAAGGTAAGGTACAAAAGAAAACGAAATTGTTTTAGGACCTATCACGTGTCCGTCCTTTCGTCAGTTTATTACAGCTAAATGCTTTTAAACTATGTACTTTTATTGAAATTTGATGCTCTCTATCTTAATAACTTCTGTGTTCTGTTGGAATAAACTATGTACCGTTTTGATTTTCAAATCAAGTAAGGAAAATTTGTATTTTTGGTTAACTCATTTTATACATTTATTAGGATTTATTTATTATGTTAATTAATTTATTTTATCCACCTTAGTGCGCGCATGGGTACACTTTCCCTAGACATTAAAAATACAAATCAATTTGTATATTGAGTATAGAATATTTATTTGTGATACTGGTTTAGGTTAAGGAATGTAAGCCTTCAAATTATTACTGGCGTTTCTATGAGCGTGTGTTAATGATGAATGTAAACATGACATAACAATGCGGGAACTAGATATGTCAAATAAGTACAAACTGCCAACGAAATCAGGACATTTATAAATAAATTTAATTCCAAAAATAAGGTTAAATATAAAGTTAAGAAATAAGAAAATAGGCCAAAATTGACCATTATTGTTATCTCTGAAACTACTGGTAAAACTATTTTTAAAAATGCACAACAGGACAATTTTGCTAAAGTTTACGTAATAATATACATCTAAACAGAACTTCAAAGCGTTATTATTATTTAAGTATATACGTTATTATATTTTTATGTATATAGTTTTATAATACCTTCGATATTTAGTGTACGTGTATATTTTTACATTTCAGGAAAATCTGTATAACTTATTAAGAATTCAACAATAGAATATGCACGCCTATATAACTTTTGTCTCATGTCAAATCCGTTATAGGAATGATCTTTGTCAAATTTCTTAAAATTTTATTTTTAATTATCAATATTTAAATAGAGCATTGAATATTCTAAAGTTGTGGTATGATATAGAGTGCGGATATGTTTTCTTTATTTAATACTAGCAGTTTTTTCGCGGTTTTTCCCGCGTAAGTTCTCGCCTATATAACTCACGTATAATATTGCTTATAAACAAAAGAATCAGTATTTTCAAATATAAACAAACAAACGAAGTTCGAAACTTTATTTCTTTAGGTAATATGTTACTACTATTACCACAGAGTACATAAACTATCTTCTATTATTATAAAAGAGTATACTAGCCCTAACCCGTATGTCGAGAAAATCATGGAAAATGGCACTCACTTAGGTACCCGACCGATACGTTACTGACACTGATCTAAGCTATTTTCTCGTAATAACTAAGAAATTTTTATTTACACTTCTAATCATTAAATTGTCGTAAAATATATCAAAACAAGTTTAATTAAAATATTTATTACGTTTGTAACTGAAATGATTTATATTTATGGCACTCGCCGCCATATATTACTAAATCAAGACTACATAAAGTATGAATTGATTAGAATAATTATGACGTCAAAAATGTTTAAAATCACTGTTTTCTACTAAAGTTATTCATGAAATCCCCATCATTCACAACCTATTGTTTTGATTGATCGTTGGGACCGTCTAAAGGTTTCATTATTTTGATTAAAATTGTAAGAAAATAATAACTACTTGTGTAAGTAAAAAATATTAATTGTATCATAATAAAAGTAAAAGTCCTGTGTTGTGTAGCTTTAACTATTATTATTTTGGCAAATTATAAAAAAGGAAAAGTGGTTATGTTAACTCAAAAAAATATAATATTCAGGTAAAATTTGAAATAATTGCCTATGTATTTTCTTAAACAAAGTTGATTTATTCGGTTTTAGCTATGACGACAGAATGCTTTGGATGATTTTTTTTTTCCAAATCAGGCAGAAGTTGTTTGTAAGAGTGACGTAATAATTTTCTAAACAGATAAAACAAGTTTTTTTAAATTAATCATGATAGGGTCGGGTTCGAAGGTTTTATTACCTTACAAACCATTATCACAGTATTTTCAAAACTATTCTATATGTTGCTATGTCATGATTTGCCTCTTAACTTAACTTTACGTAATAGATTGGCTTATTTATAGATTTCCACCACTACAGCTGCTTGTATTTAGAAATCACTATGTATCCCTGTGGAACATTTCAGGGGAATAAATTATCTCATACGAGGGTCAAACTGAAAGTTCTTAGAAAATCAAAAACTGATTACATTAGCCAGTTATTAGTTTTATTATATCTTTTCAAAATATTGTCCATTCACGTCAATACACCGCTGCATGCGATGGAACCACTGGGAAAAGCACTTTGCCCACTCGTCCTTAGGGGTCTCTTCAATGGCATCGCGATACGCAGCCACCGCTTCTTCAGCATTCATAAACCGCTTTCCTTTAAGTTTTTCTTTAATTTTTGGAAATAAATAAAAATCACTAGGCGCGAGGTCGGTGCTATACGGCGGGTGACCCAGTAATTCAACGTTTGATGTCGCCAAATAGTCGATCGTTCGCTTGGCGGTGTGCGACGAGGCGTTGTCGTGGTGAAGGAGGATCCTACTGCGAGGTCGTTTCTCTCGAACTTTTTCCAAGACAAGTGGCAAACAATTGGTAGTGTACCATTCTGCAGAAACTGTTTTTTGATCCTCTAACACAATTATTGCAAAATGACCTATCCTTCCAAAGAACGAGGCCACCATTTTTTTTCCCGCACTTCGATCTCTCTTCACTTTAGTTGGCAACTCCTCGAAAGGAAACACCCACTGAGCAGATTGTCTTTTGGTTTTAGGATCATAACAGTAAATTCAGCTTTCGTCACCTGTTAGTATGTCGAACACAGCATTTGAGTCACCTCCGTTAAATCTTTCAATCATTTTACGACACCAATCCACACGATGGAGTTTTTGAGCCTCAGTCAAATTATGAGGTATCCACCGGGCGCAAAGCTTCCTGACCGCTAAATGTTCGTGGAGGATTTTGTGCACTTGACTCATACCGATGCCTAAGCTTGTCCGAATCTGTTGATAGGTCACTCTTTTGTCAGTCTCTATCATACGCCGCACAACACAGATGTTATCTTCAGTCGTCGCCGTAGAAGGCCGTCCCTCACGTAAATCATCAGTGAGATTAGTGCGACCACGTTTAAACTCATTAAACCAGTTGTAAACAGTCGCACGAGATGGGGCTTCATCGTGAAAGGCCAATCGTAGTCTATCATAACTTTCTTGTTGACTTAAATGACATCGAAAGTCATAAAAAATCATTGCACGAAAATTTTCTCGTGTTAAATTCATGATGACGTGACACAGACAATTTTCAATTTGCCGCCAAATCGTAAAACAAATGACAAATGAATGAAATATATACTCAGTAATATTGGCAAAGAGTTATATTTTCAAATTTTAGAATTATTTTTTTATTATATTGTTTATAAGTGACCAGTTCTAAGAACTTTCAGTTTGACCCTCGTAATAGTAAGTTCAGGCTCATCATCAATTATGAGTGTCAAATTATAAAAAATATTTTTAGAATCAAAAGTAAAACTTCCAATGGTGCAAAGAGGAACTCTTAACAAAAATGTGCAAGAGCTTTCTAAGCTTCAACAAGATACTTAAATATATTGAAGTAAGGCCCTGTAGGTCAATTCTGTTAATAAATAAACGAGAGGTCTGAGTTTGATTACATCGAAATTAAACATCCTTATACTACACAATATTTTCGTGTAATTTTTATTGAGATCGCTCACTCTCCGTACGTCAAGCCAGTCATGCCGTGACAAGCGCAACTGAGCTCACCTCGAGACCCCTGAGAATTCACGTAAATGCGTGCGTTTCTGTGTGCACCCTGCAGACTCCAACATTGATAACGATCATCAAGTAGCTAACATTGACCGAGCTGTCAAACTCGATCCCTAGGAAATAACTAATAGACATGAAATACAACCATTTCATGGAATGGACGGTCGGATCCTGAAATGATCAATTGTACGATATGACCACGACATAAACATAAAAAACAAAGTAATAATCAATCAAATTGAGAAATTCCTCCTTTTTTGACGTTAGTTGAAGTGTGTCCTCCTACATAGCATAATATACATTGTCTTTGAACCATATTTCTTATAGTTGGCGTTTTTGTTAATAGTTAATGATCTGTGGGTTAACTTTTGCCGTTTCAAAGAAATAACGATTACTTTGTTAGTGACTGATTTCCCAATGGGTAAAAAAACTGAAGTAAATTTATTATAAGTATTATACAGGGTTATGGGTCATTAGACCGAATCCTTTTAAGGGGTCGTAGGGGAGATCATTTACAATTATTTTCACCTCACATTATGTATCCGAAAGTGAGCCATTTTTGTGATAAATGGTATTTTTTTGACCTTTACCCACGCAATCCGGGCGACTATTCTAACCACTGAGCTACCCAGGACCTAACAGGACTGGCGAATTTTTCAAGCATTTGTGTTAGAGTGGTTAGAGTGTAGTTAGAGCAGTCACCCGGATTGCGAAAGGTCATGGGTTCGAGTCCCATCTGAGAGTGCAAGGGACAAAGTGGATTTATTAAGAATTTTTCATCAAAAATATTTTCAGTAAAGCATTGTGAATGCAAAAATTTATCAAATATAATAAAATACTGTAATCTATTCTGTTATTAACATAATATTATAGCGAAGCTCAAGCTGTAAACGATAATCGTAATAGCTGTGAGGTGCATAATTATTACTCTCGGTATCGCAAGGTTCGTTATTCTGCACCACGGAAGAAATTTAACTGGGAAAGCGGAACCGGTTTCGTGCTATTGTTGTAACGTAATAAATATGATTGTGCACGAGTGGATGCGCTCAGTGCAGAATGCATTTTTATGTATAAGCACGTAGACCTCATGTACTGTTTAAATTCTCTTTGGTAGACGTGCTTGATCAAAAAGTTATGTATATTTATATTTATTTGTGGCATAATCTTATGTATCTTATTACACTGTTCGTTTTTTGAAACGGACCAAAAGAGTTTATACATTAACCTGTCCGCAACGAATATTTTAGTTGACAGAAATTCAGTCCAAAAATTGTTCTGCAGCGTATTGAATAGGTATAATAAAATTGTTCATGCCGGTAATGCTTTTTTGGCAGAAAACCTATTATATTTTTCAGTAAGAAATAAAAAAAAATATGGTCATAGATATATCCCAGATGATGGTGCTATTATAAATAGGCCAAATACGAGTTATGAGATAATCGGTCAGTTGCACAAACGCCCATTAGGGTTTAATTACGCCTTTAAGCTCTAATAATTGTCAAATTTGTATGGGTAATGTAGCTTTAAACTAATATTTTTTTTATTGGACGTTTGTGCAACTAACTGAGAGCCTGGTGACAGACAGAGAGACGGATGCTTTGGGTATAGAATCCTAAAAAGTGAAACTCTTACAATAAAAGCAACATTTTATCAAAATGTTCGACTTTAAACCAGTTAATGAACCTTAAAAATAATCAGACAGATAAATTTTAATTTTTATATAAACAATAGCAACAAATTTTTATATGTTTACCTAATTCCATATGTTTACGATTTACTTAATTTGTTATATTCATTTTAACTTGTTTTAGCATTAAACAAGATAATTAGCAAGATATCTAGAGGAATTGTGAGTTGAAAAAAGCTTGTATAAAAGAGAAAGGTCACATTTTACTAACACAACGCTATATGAACATATAAATATAAAGGGAAACATATTTGCCCGAGTTTCAACTCGTTTTAAAATCTTAAATCTCGTTCCAAAGTCCAAGTTGCAAAAGGTTTCAGTCGGGTCGAGTAGCGTAATGTTATAAACTTTCGCAAAACGGTGTTATAAACTTTCGAAAAACCGTCAATTCAATGTTGTTTTTAAGACATTACTGGAATTAACAATACGTTTTTATAACACTATAGTATATTATACGAGTAAAAAGACAAAAGAAAATGCTTTAATTACTTCTGTGTAATGTAATAAATATGATTGTGCTTTATATTTTATAAATGGAACTTTATATAGGTCCTAAATGTACCTATAAAAAGCCTCTTAATGATGAAAGTTTTGCAAGATTCGCGAGTTAATATTTTCGATGTCAATCCTACGTTGACTGTACCTTGGATTAACAGCACGACCGACTAAAAAAACTGTCAAATTTCCCCACTCGCTTTTAAACCTTAATCCATTGAGGGTAGAGGTCAAAATCTATTTACAAAAAATTTACATATTGTGGTTAACTGCCGAGCAGCCGTATTTACCTTATTAAATAACAGAAAAAAATTTGTTCAAAAACTAAAACCCGACTACAGCTAAATCACGTTCTAAAAAGTTTGAAACAAAAAATTATATATATAAATATTTAAAATGTGTTAATTAAGCCCTTTTTTGATACACGTAATGATTAAATATTTTTTTTAGTTTCTTACTTTATGGTCTCTATGGGGCCTTGTTGCCAATTTAATGTATTGTCATATACACGGACAACAAAGCCTCTAATAATGATCTCTTTTGTATATTTACAATGAGTAGTTTCTAAGTTATAAGGGTCAAAATCATAACCCTCCTTTTCGCGTCGGCGTAGTCGAGTAAATAGAGGCCGTTTTGAAAAATGAAATTATTAATTTGTGTTTTTTATTTACAGAATATAAAGTTACATTACGTTGAGAGCGGTGATCCTTCAAAGCCACTCTTGCTAATGCTACATGGATTTCCAGAGTTTTGGTATTCCTGGCGGCATCAGATCGTGGATTTCCAAAATGATTATTGGTAAACATTTACAAGCAATCAATTAGTATTCATAGATTCATTATAAAACAACTTTAATTACAAAATATCACATAAATACTGATGACTAGTCGGGTGTTCTACCGAAACTTTGCCGTTTTACCCGCGTATGCCCTATGATGATGCTTCACGTATGATGTAGTTCCTTGTACGTAGGTTAATATTTTTTTAAATCGGTCCTGTATTTTCACAGCCTTTTCAATGCAAACAAATAAACAATAAAAGTTTTTCCCTATATAATATTAGTTTATACTATGGGGAAATGAGGAAATTTTTAAAAAGTTTTAGAAATCCTCTAAATCATATTCAGATGCTACGTTCTGAAAATATTTGTAGTTCTCTAGGTCAATGGTAATGTTCAATGGAATTATTAATGATGTACTTTTTGAATGATTTATGTTGGCATATATTTATAAGTCTAGTTCGCTGTTGTTTTTAGACGTTTTTCGAGTCTAGAATTGACTTATGTATCATCTAGTGTCTTTTTTTTAAGTTTTGTCCAAATTACATATTTTTGCATTCAGAAATTTACATCCAGAAACGCGCACATAATCCCTTTCGGGTTTATCCGTGGTGGTGGAGCTCAGATACAAACATACCAAAGTAATTACAATGTTTTTATAAAGTTAATAATCGTAGTTACGTAACGCTATTATACTATTCAACAAAGCAATAGATAGAACATAGGAATGAATATGAATCTTAATTAATCTTACTCAGCAATAGATATTAACAAAAGTTATTTTAGTAGTTTCGTATTTTAAATACCGGTTGATTATAATAGGAAAACTCGTTATGTCAATATATAGGCGTATAATAATGAATATGATTTGACTTTTTTAAAGTTCGAAATTAAGGCATAATTATTTTAAAAATAAAACTCCGTAGCTGAATAGCTGACACGTTGGTTTCAAGGCGTGGATGTGCCGGGTTGAATTCCGTGAATCAGTGTTATTTGAGATTTTCATAATAATAATAAAACTTGGGACATGAACCATCATGTTATATAATCTAATATTTATTTATTTATACAAAAAGTATGAATAATTTTAATCTGATCAAAACCATTATTTCAAACAATAAAATTATAAATACAAATAAAACGCAGATCATGAAAAAAAAAATAATAAGGTATATTTTTTTTTCAAATTGGCAGAAAGAGTCATGAAACTTCAGATTCCATTATAGAATTAATATATCAGACTATAAATAGGTTATGTGAATATAAATATTTTTCAAGATCGGTTTGAAAACGAAAATATTGGTGAATGCAATAAAAAAACTTAGAACATTCAAATGAATTTGGAGCGTAACGTGAAGTTTGCAAAGCCAGCTTGTCTACATACTAATATTGTTAATACTCGTAGATTTTATAGTTTGATTGTTTGCATCCAATATGCTCCGAAACTACCGGACTGATTTTAAAAATTCTTTCACCTACGGTGAGATATATCATATGCAGGTGACGTAGGTAACAATTTACGCGCCCAAAGTCACGGGATAAATAAGCCATTAAATAAAATTACGTAAACGTGCTATACGTGCTAATAAAAGACATCAACGCATAACTTTTTCATTGACTTCACTTTAAATTAGTCAGACCGCAAAAAAAAAAAAAATATTGTTGTCATTAAACCCCCGTTTGAATTTTTATATATATATATTTCATTTTATATGACAGATAAATGAACGATGGTGACATTTTTGTTCCACGAATTAACACTTAATGTTAAAATCCTGTCCAATAGAGTTTCGATTCCGTAAATAACCAAGTTAACAGAAGTAAGTATATTATAAGTAATTATTGTATAAAGAAGTATTACACATATGTAAATACACATTTTAATAGACAGAATCTCACACATTCTAATCTTCGTATCTATAGTCGAGAAAGTAATCACTTGAGAAAATGTCAAAACTTAAGCAGATATTTTTACTGGATAAACAAGAACTGTTAATAATTAGAATACTATTATTATTACCTATTAATACTTCTCATTTCATGCAAATACTCGTCGATTGCTTAAAAATATTTCCTTTAGTTATGTTATGACATTTTCTCAAGTAAGTAATTACTTTTTGACTAGGTATAGTAAACGAGTTTTTGAGCTAAGAACTTTCATTATGGAATATCTGAAAAATGTGCCTACGGAATAGCGTAAAATAAAACCAAATTAAAAAAATATATATTTAATATCCCGAATTAAGGTAACACAAATTCGGGATATTAAATGCTGTTATTAATCAATTACTATAAAGATTTAAGTGAGCGAGCGAGCGGGAAAACAGCTAGTAAAAAAACATTAAAAAACGTAGAAAAAAATATGTTAACTCATTCTCAAACAGCTAGTATACATATAAGAATGAAAAAAAGATGTGCTGTGATTATAACATTATTTTCAGGTGTGTCGCTGTCGACTTGCGAGGTTACGGTGATTCAGAGCGTCCAGAGGGCGTTGATCAATACCAGCTTGATGTGTTAGTAGAAGATATCAAAGATCTCATTCATCAGTTGGGTATGTAATGCTGGTATCTTATATAGGTAATGAAAAATTTTACAAAGCGCAAGAATAGATTAATCGGTCGACTCATATGACACGATATTCCGAAATTGCACGTAGAAACGTTTTAGTTTTCGCTGAATCAAGTACATGACTGAGTCGTTTAATGAACCAAGTGACTTAATGGCACCAACGCACTTGATGTAATCTAAGGTTTATGTGGTGGTGTAAGATACTGGGCTAAGCCTTAGGATTCAAGGCTTAGCCCGGTATACAATTTTACGCATGCAATGATTTTATTTACTCTTGCCCCGCTACAAATTAAAGTTGCAATGTTGCCTCACTAGCATTGATATTTATATTATTCAATTTGTGCACTTGTTTCGTTTATTTAAAATCAAAGAATAAATCTGCTATCATGTTCATTTTACGATAAGCTTTACAAAATTTCGCTATCCGAATACTTGAAATTCATGCTCTTAGTCTATTTAAAAATATAGTTGTTGAGGTGTTCACTTTCAAAACCCGCTTAAAAGTTCTCATATGAAAACGGGATCAGAGCTTTCAAAAGTTGCCGTATAGTAACTTTACCTTTTGCTTTTTCGTACCTACGAGTATTCGTAGAATGTATTTGTTTGCTTAAATTTACCAATTAGTATGCATTAAAATTCACTAATTATTGTTAACTGACATACAAAAAACCGGATTAGTGAGAGCCAACTCGCGCACGAAGGGTTTCGTTCCATGATCGATTATAAAAGTAAAAAAGAGTTGTTCGAAATTTCTGAGAACGACCGTTTAGTTGGTAGAGGGGGACACTTAACTCTAACGAAAAATAGCTCTTTAAGGTTATTAAGTCTAAAAACGGCATTCCTATTCCCCCAATGCTTTTAAAAGAACTATCATACGATCACGGCAGTCGAGAAAAAAATATCATCCACACTTTACATGTACCCTAAAAATTTCTAAGAGCTAGACGGATGGACACGAACGTCCGTGACATGGCGAAACCAAAAGTTTATTGTTTTCATTCGTTTTGAGTAATAAAATATGATAAATATATTACAGCGGTTCTATATTTTACAAAAACCTTCAAAATTTGAGCGCTCACCCTTGGTGTGCGGCGCGCGTATTTCTCGCGAGATACGGTACTCACTGGTCAAAATCAATCCGATTTGGCTTAAATAGTCCTTTTTAGATTTCACGCATTATTAAATTTTACTGAATTTCTTGAATTTTGAATAAAATATGTTTTATTAAAAATTCCTTATTTTTATGTAAAAATAATATGTTTTTCAGGACGTGAGAAGTGTATATTGGTAGCGCATGATTGGGGTGGCATTATTGGCTGCAGATTACGTGACGTTTATCCTGAATTATTGCATGGGTTAGTGATGCTAGCAAGTACCTCCCTGGAAGCTTGGTACGACCAGATACAAATCGAACCAAAACAAATCAAGAAGTCTTGGTGAGGAGACATGATAAATTTAAGATGTTATATAAAATGATACATGTATATATTAAATACGGGTGGGTATTAGAGAGGTAGGATATTTCCCAGGATTTTTCCAAGAACGTTTACATTTACTATAATGGTTAAGGTATGTACCTGCCATTACTCCTGAAAATATGCTTTATTGTACACCAATACAGGTTTGTACACCTTTATTGTACATTTCTTCCAGGCAACATTTGCGTACAGGAAAAAACTATATCTAAATTTGGGTAGCTTATGGTGTCTCATAAACTTTAGTAAAGTAAAAATATACATATATTTAATTAAAGGAATTAAATAATAAATACCACATAAACAATAAATCATACATACATATAATAGATATACAATATAATATAGCATATACCTACACAATTATTTTTGTCATTTATCGTTTCCCGTTTCTTACATTCTCGCCGGATTTTATAGTTTGTAACATAATTTCCAATTAAACACGATTTATTTATATATCTTAAAATCATCTGTTTCCCCCATCCCCATTCCACTTTCACATTGTATATCAGTTTCATCATTATTGCATGCGTCATCCTTTCAGTAGATTGCCCCTATTTAGTTTATGAGCGACAGTATGATCAACTTTCTATCTTATCTTTTCATTACAAATGCAGCCTGCGTGCGTTACTCCGCAAATTCTGCGCAATAATTGCATCTCCCCTGCATTTCACTTATATGTTATCTGACAAACCCAACTCTCGTTTCGTTTCGTCGTATTAATAACAAGCTGTGCTTTCCGGGTACTTTTTTAATTACACTGTCTTGCTCCTCCTCTCCTTTCTATGTTATTTATCCTTCCATTCTTTCTAAAAGCTCATCCAATTTATACAATTTCATTCACTTACTCCAACACTAAATCGTCAACCATGATCCTTACATTTGTTCTTGTATATCTTTAAAATATCATTTTCATTATTTTACCATTCAGATTTTGATTCTAATCCGACGTAATCAAAGGAAGAGTCACTTGCGCTAAAAGTTCTTTTGACTAAGATGGTGTGACATCATGACTGATTTGAATTGTGCGTTAGTGTTTTATAGTTCAGTCCAGTCTTGCTTCATTGCTGTCCTTTTGAAATGCGCTTACAAATGAAAAAAGACACACCTATTTATTATTTAGATATACTGTTATTTATTGTTACCTAAGTCTGCAACTTAATAATTTGTTTTGTCCTTATATATCAGGTATATCTTCATGTTCCGGTGCCCTTACCTTGCAGAATGGCTGTTGTCTCTGAATAATCTCTCCATTTTTGATAAATCCATGGTAACGTCCAATAAAAACTCAGTAACTAAGGAAGATATAGAATGCTACAAGTATTGGTTTGGCAAACAATGTAAGTACTTTACTCGCACTCGCGTCAATTGACTTCCATGAATCAAAGAGCGAGATTTATAATTGTGTTTTTTCGAGATAATATACCCTCGTATTTCTATTTACATGAAAACGTTTCAAATTTGCTTATGGAAAAAATTGTATAATTTCGTACTCTCAGATGGGTAATTGTAATTTATGACCGTTAAGGCTCCATTTATGTAGAATATTAGAAGTGTTGTTGAATCGACAGCTTATTTAGATTTTTAAGTCTGCTAACTAATATTTATGTGGTTAAATCATTGTTTTGCAAAATAGATGTATTATAGGAGAATATAAGTGACAATCCGTCATACTTCGTTGACCTTACTATGTAGTTTAAAGGGCATCAAATATTTTTTATTTGTTTCAGTTGCCTTCACTTTTCCAGTGAATTACTATAGGGCTAATGTTGTCTACAACTTACCGAAGAAGTCGCGTAAGGGAGATATTCCTATGCTCGTGGTTCATGCTGAAAAAGATTTATATTTGGGAACAAAAATCCAAGAACTCATGAAGAAGGAATACGATGATATCGAGTGCAAAGTTATCGAGAATTGTGGTCATTTTATGCAACAAGAAGAACCAGAGAAAGTGAACAAATTGATCAGAGAATTCTTTAAAAAAAATAATTTGTAATGTAGCTTCAGAATAAATAATTATTAATAAACAATTACAATAGTAACAAACTTGGATATTGTTTTATATTAATTTAACAAGTACTTTAACGATAACCTGAAGTTATTGTGTAATTATAAAGTGGTTGCTTGAATATTTTTGTTAGGTTAGCAGTGCTTTTATGTACCTAATTAGTTAGTTTTAATTTATTAATTTCATCAATAAATTTGAAAGTCTTTTTTTTTCTAATTTATTTACGTATTTCCTTTGAACTTAATGAAGTGAACTTTCTGCCTGCAGAGCGACCGCCTAACTCTCTCTCTCTCTCTCTGACTAGCCATAACTAAAAACCGGACAAGTGCAAAAAACACATTTGTTATTTTCTACGGACTTGTTTGAAATTTTAAGTTAAATACTATTGATCGACTATTACTCAAGACAACAAAAACTTCAACAATAAAAAACATTGACTAAATACGCAAATAAAACAAGGACGTTATAAAAGACCATAAACAGAAATTAAATAAATCAATAAACGTTTTTAAGGTTCCGTAGTTCCGTCTGTCCGTCCGTACGTCCGCGGCATAGATAATACTTAGTCTAGCCAAGTACTGTTACAAAGAAAATATTCAATGATTTCTAAAAAAATAATTTTATTTTAAAGTTTTATATGTGACTATGTATAGTGAAATGATATGTTAACGTACTAAACTAGTTATTCAAAGTATCCACCCTTAGCTTTAATGCACACTTTTAACGGTAGGGCCATTTGTCGATGTATTTATGAACGGTTTCCATTGGAAAGTTGGTCACTACTGCCTCCGAAGATTTCTTGGGCGACTCAATGTCTAGGTGACGCTTAGAGCAGGCCATGTCCTCTAGCACAGACCACAATTTACAGTTCAAAGGGTTTAAGTCCAGAGTATCCGAAGGCCAATCATCAGATTTTATGAAGTCTGGAACATTTTGCTCAAACCAAATTTGGGTATTTAGCGCCTGCCAGCAACTCGAGAACGATTTCTCTACGTCTAAATGTCACTTTTCGCGAGTGCATGCACTCATTCCACAGAACACAGAAAATACAATATCACTCTCTCGGTCGGAAAAAGTGACATTGGGTTTGGACAAAGTGTTTCTCAAGTTTGTCGTGTAACTAAATAAGTCTACATATTTATCAAATATAATTAAATATAAAATAAGTCTACATCACTCCACATGACCTTTAGGTTGACTGGTAGAGAATGCCTACAGCATTTAGTTCTCCTTTGTACGACTGTTCATAAATTATATCAAATAAATAAACTGTTACAAATATGATGACCTATTATCATGCTGAATTATAGCTTATTAGGATATGTATTACAAATACGTTAAATACTTGCGTATGGAGCGGGCGGGCATGACACTCCCACAGAACGTAAACGTGTTATGTGAATTTAACATGAGATTGATAGAGATAGACTTCTTTACTAACATCTTTGGATTGGCTTTAAGATTCATAAGATGTTTTAAGGTTCCGTACAAATCTGACGGAAGATCAGTCAAGCGATTCATGGAAATACGCGACAGTACGCGACGGATACTGCATGGTTGAATGATATGAAGATTTGCACCGACCCTAATATTCGAACAAATAATAATAATAAACAAATAAGGCTATGTTTCTTATGCAAAGGTTTATCATTCTATTTTATTGAAGTATGTACAGAACGTCAGGTTATATAGAACTGTCAATTGACTTGATTTTAAACCTTTAAAGCAATAATAGTAAGTTTTTCGGAAATCATATTTTCGTATGGAGTTTGATCAACTATATTTTTGGCGTCGTCCATTTATATCATGGATTTAGTACTTATAACAGGATTTATAACTCCGGATAATTGTGATTGCAAAAATAAACCTTATTACTATCAGTCAAAGCATATTTTAAATTTCTCTTTGTACAGAAGCTAATTCAAGCCGAGAGTGATAGTAATAACGGAGGCTATTTGTCTCTTTCTTTCATCTTGCCATGACAGAAAATATTGTTGATTAAAATTTTCAATCAGAAAACCTTAGTGCAAACATTTGTATTTTAATGGTTATTATTTTAAAAATGTAAGTTATTATTATTTATTAACATTAATTTCTTTTCACAATAATCAATAATCGCAATATTCGCATTTTTAATACAGTAGCTTCATAAGTATATAAAATCGTAAAAAAGTGTTGCGTTTGTGCTTGTTCAAACGAATCGCACGGTGGTCCAAGCGAATCTTATGGTGGTGGGTGGAGGTAAAAAAAAAAAAACTGTAAATCTAATATATATCTATCTATTACTATGTTTACCAAGAAATCATGTGAAGTGTGGATGATGTGTATAAATGTGTGGTCATAGGAAAGTATTTTTACTCACAGTCTTCCGAAAAATTAAGATATACTACAGAAATGGCTCAATAATATCAGTACGATTGAAACAGAATATCAAGAATTCGGTGATATGCAGTTGTTACTTTGAACCGTCAAGTTTTTATATTGCTTATTCGAGACGATTATTAAAATCAGACGCTATACCAACATTTTTCTCGTGGTAAGACTATTATGCTATTATAATAATTTATTTCGAGTGATATATTTTTTGAGTGGACTATATTAAAAGTATTTTTTTTAAATAGGCTCACAAAAATATTGGTAGGTTATAAAAATTTCATTTTTTTTAAATTTAACTTTTCTTTTTATTCGATTACACGAAACAGGAGGAAATTGTATGTTTGACGGATATTATGCATAATATTTTTTTATTAAATTTCTAGCACTGATCTCAAAAAAAATGTTGGTGTATCAATTTTAGGTGTTCAAATTTTATTGAAGTTTATTTCTATCTTTTTTGTGTATTAATTTTATCTTTTCAGTCGTTTCTCTTTATTACGATATTTTATTTTACTTAATCATTGTCTTCAAATGAAATAAAAAGCACTATTTAACGGGCGAATTGCTAGTAAATATATAAATAATCTTTTGTTTATCTACCAAATTATTCCATATTAGTTAGGCATTTTCTAAAATAAACGAAATTTCATGTTGTGTTATGATCCTTCACCTTAGTTCTGCCTCAGCTCACCTTGATGCACTCCGTGACGTCAACATTGATTGTGATTTTTCGTTTGACGATTGGGGAAATATGAAACGATATTCAAAGATAAAAAGAATAATGATTAACATATAGTGAGAATATAAGGGACCAATGAAGTAACTCGCTAGCGAAAATAGCAAATAATCTACTCTGCTAGCGAAAATAGCAAATAATCTACCTTATATGTAATTGTTATAAAAAGTCGCGGGAAGACAGTTAGTGTTATTTTCATTTCTGTTAATCACTTACAAAGTATTACATGAAAAGTCTCACATAATGAAAATGTTATTGTCACTCTATTATACAGGAACAAACAGCCTCCGTACTGTATATGTCGCCCCTCGCTTTTCAGCTGGGAGTACTTTATCCTGTTATAAGTACTAAATCCATGACATATAACTTATGACCATAGACTAATTCAAGGTCATGCATGGTTATAAACCAGACACTTTAGCAAGTCTTCCTTCATAATTTGAAATAGTTATTCTTTCTCTTTCTGACGTACGTTATTTAAACTCAACATTGAAATATTGTAGGTGCTGATGTGATTACCAAGTGAACAAATGGAAATTGGTCGATTTCTCAGATCTGAAGAAAGAAAGCTAATGGCCGCCCATGCCTAATCATCACGAAACAGCTGATGTGCGTCGTTTAACACTTCGATGAAATTTTGTGTTTAACTCGTCGCATTGTGGGAAATTACTTAGATGATACGATACCTAACTTACACTCTTTTCTGGAAACCAGGGTTTGTGTAGTCGTATTTAGTATCTAGTATCAATCACTTTTGATTTGTGTGTTTTCTACATTGCTGGCTTTTTCAGATGTCACTGACCATACAGCAAATTATTTTGGATGCAAAAAGACTAGCAGGTCGTCTTAAAGAACGGGAGACTGAAGCGGATGCTTTATTAGCTGAGACTCAAACAGCTTACAGGCAAATACATACTATGAAACAGGTAAATTGGCTTACAATATTAATCATATGTCAATGAATTAGAATCAGTAAAAGTGCTATTAACAGCTGTAAAGCTGTTCTTTCTGTTTGATAGGCATATGTTACTTAAACAATTGTTATAACAAATATTTCTGTTGTTGTGTCAAATTTTGTGTTAGACACTAAAATAAATACATGATACTACTGTTTCTTTATAGAACTACTTAATTTATTTATTTTGATATTTGAACTCTTATAGTTAATTAACATATGCTATAAATCCTAACCAATGACTTTGAAACACTTGTTTTTATTTAATAATACAAAATACCTATGAAATTGCCTAGATTTAGTTAGCTGTGTTAATTTTTCAGTACAAAGAAGAAGTGGAAACATTAAATGAAGCTGCAAGGGAAAGACCAAGAGGTGCACTAATTGCTAGTATAGAAAGAGAGTCTCGTCTGATGAGGGATGTGCAACGTGAAAATGGTGAATTACGTGCAGCACTTGAGGACCACAGGCGAGCATTAGAGCTGATCATGTCAAAATATCGCCAACACACTGAGAAAAGAATATGGGAATCAAGGATAGATTTTACAGCTGCTATAAATGAGAAACAACAAGAGGTAATATAAACATTGTTTTTATATCTATAAACTATTGGTAGAGAATTTCGTAACAAAAGATTTGTGACCCAAAGCATATTCATTTTACAATGTTTTATTTGTAATAATATAGCATCAATATATCGCACACCTAGATCTAAACTGAGACAACTCAAAAATTTGAGTGAGTTTTGACTTAGTACAATATTCAAATACTCGGTAATCATACATGTATATCCAACATAACAGATTCAATAAAGGTTCGGGGATGAGCCGCTAGATAACAGTGGTTGCACTCCTGCCACGTAAACAAATGTACTGTCAGAACTCCACATTACAGTTATTAGTGCCTACCCCAGTCTAGCTACTTTGAAATAGAAACAGATTTTAGAAATAAAACATGCTTTCTTCTATGTGGTGTTTTGGTACTGCCTACTTGTATTATTTTTACTGTACTTGTTCTTTTGTATTTACAAAATAAGCAGAGAATACCCACAAGGAGATTTCACCAATGTCCCCTAAACTGTTACACAAATGTGTGTCCCTTAAAATTAAAGCACCCCTAAATGATTCCCTACATAAAATATGTTTCACCAACTGAACAGACCCCTTAGTAGGGGACCCATATGTATGTGACAGATTTTTTTCATTATTAAGGATGTCACATCTTTAATGTTGAAAAAAATCCATGCCAAAAAGTCCAACCATAACTTTTAACCTGTTTTTATTTTAATTCTTTATAGAATACGATTGAAGCTTTTCACTGTATTGTTATATTAATTAATATAATAATTTTGGTTTTCCACTATATTATTATTGTCAATAATCAATTTTGTGGTGTATGTTTATTTTTGATTTTAAATAAGTATTAATTTTTTTGAGTATCCAAGATGTGTTATCAGCAAATCTCAAACAGAGTACTAAACAATGCACAGATGTAGTCCATCTGTTCAGCTAAAAACCATTTTTGTGTATGACTTTCAATACTATTGTATTTGTAGGAACCTTTCTCTATTACGAATTTGTTAATATGAATCTTTATGAATACATTTGAGTGTTTTAAAACACTAAAACACTTACCTATTGTCATTAAACTCTAAATATATTTCTATTTTCTGTAATATAAATAAAACACTATTTTTTGATAATCTATATCGTCCAAAAAAGTCCTCGTTGTCGTATTTATCGAAATAATCCGGTCGTTAACGTATTATACGCTGTCGCTTAAATAATTTATTTTCTGATAATAAATCGGAAATTTCTAAACTTTCTATGAAATCAAATAATTCGGCATCTATTCTCTAAACTCTATACCAAGTATTTTAACTCTGCGTGAATACTATCTCACAATAAAACGCTCTTATAAACTGTCACATAACGTTATGGGCTGAATATTCGGTCCCCTAAACTTAAAAGTCCTTTTAGAACCGTAGGTGACCCCTAAGCGTTGGTGAAACGCAATAACGTAGTTAGGGGTCACCTAACCAGGTTTAGGGGTCCCCATAACTTAGGGGACGTTGGTGAAACCGGGCATTAAAACCGTCGTAGGGGGCCCCAAAGCGTTGGTGAAACGCAATAACGTAGTTAGGGGTCACCTAACCAGGTTTAGGGGTTCCCTTCATTTAGGGGACGTTGATGAAACCGGGCATGAGGTTCTCAAAATCATTAGCTAGTATAAAATGGCAGAGAAGTGAATGTTTTAATAAACAAGAAAATAAAATATGGTCTTACTGCATTATTCATTACAACATTAGAAAATAGAGACTTGTACTCATTCAAATGTTTTTACTTATTGCATTTGACAAAAAACAGTTATCTTATTAGGCTTTTTATTATACTTTTAAGCTAATTCGTCAGCAAGCTGAACGTATTAACGAGATGACCAGTATCATGTACAAAGCTGTGAATATGGATGATAATGGTGATTCCAGAAAAGAAGAAGAGCTTTACCAAAGGCTTATTACTGAGAATAAGGTATGGTTTCAATTACCTTTGTGTGAAATATTATTACTGTGCGCCTTTCCTCTACCCCTCCTACGATCTAAAGAGCCAGATTTTATATTATCATATTTATGCAGTGTATAATTTTTATTTTGGGATTTTGAAGCATCATCAACATCATCATCATCAGCCCGTTTTACGTCCCCACTGCAAGGGCTCAGGCCCAATGCGGATTGGAGGGTATTAACGACTGCAAATGCAGCCGGGATCAACGGCTTAACGTGCCTTCCGAAGCACGGATTAGCTCGGGATAATATATATATTTTTTAGTCACCCATCCCGTGACCGACCCTAGCGAAAGTCGCTCAACGACAACGATCGCGGGCCGCGGCACTTATCCACTACGCCACCGAGCTTTTGAAGCATGTCCGTCTGTAATGTGTATGAATCGATTTGTAAACCTCATTCTATTTTTTTATTGTACAACTGGTGCTCAGGGCAAGTGTTAGTTGGTTATGCAGACAAAAGTGTAAAAAGAAAACATATGGTTCTGCAACATAACTAAACTTAAAAAAACTGCTTTCATAATTTATTAAGACATCAAATAATAACATAAGGAAGTTACGTGATAGAATCTTTTGGCATTTACATGCAGAGTTGCCAGTATTTAATGAATTTATTGACTATTTGAACTTGGATTAGATTATCGAGGAAAGGAACTCCAGTTATTTTAGAAAGGTGGTGCCAGTATGTTTTTGGTTTTGATTAAAATAAAATTTAAAGCAAAATAGCTCATAAGCTTTTACTAACGAATCTAGGGAAATAGAGATAAATTGTTTGGTGAATAAAATAATAGTTTCGTTAGTGAAAATAAGTCACGAAATTACACAAAAACTAAAATTTACATATAAATAAACATAGATATTCTAATTTTGAACCATAAAATTATCTTAAAATTAAAAGTCGAGAGTCTTTGTCCGGTGAATTGAAATAAATTAACAAAGAATGCTTACATGTATTTGTGATTCTCTAAAAAATACACCTCTAACTTAAGTACTTTTTTTGTGTAGTATTTTTGTTTTTTTACATGAAGTGTGTAGGTGCAATTTTAAACAGACAGATGTACTATCTATATGACAACATCGTGGAGGATTGTTGCGATAGTAAAAGTAGTCTAATAATATACTTAATATGGTATGCAAAGTAGGGTATACTTTATCGACACAGCTATACAGTTTGATATTGTAAAATACTGATTCTCGTATTACACATTTCTAGAATGTGTGGGAGGAAAAGCAGTATTGAACTATTATGCAAAATACTAGACATGCTTTATAATCGGTAAAAATTGTCTAGGGTTTGAGGGAAATGCTGGATTTATCGAGGCGGTACGGTTCAGACCGCGCGTGCGCGCCACCCACTGAGGACAAGGATGTGCAGACAGATGGGCCGCCACTGACGGGCGCGTGACGACCCGCGGTGAAGCCCTGCCGTCTCTGAACGCCGCCACGGATAGGTACTACTAATGAAAGTAGTAACTGTTTACCAGTTAACTATCCCATTGTGCTATTCCTTGATTGTTATATTGTTATTTTTGAATGATTATTAAAATATTATATTCAATATAAATAGCTTTTTAAAACCAGAAATCGAAGCATATAATCGTACAATTTATGCCATTTTTCGGCGATATTTTGTGCGCCTTTAATTATAGTTTAATAAAAATAAAATCTAATTAAGGGCTTCACTACTAATACCTACCTTCTACCTTTCTACTACCTTCAGGTAATAGTGCGAATTATGGGTCTAAATTTCCCTACATTGTTTTATATACACAGTTAGGTTTAACAGTTGTCCACTATGTTGAATGCTTTATATTTGTTTATAATAATGACTTTTCTACAACTAGGTAGAAGCACAACATTCGGCTCCGCACATGTGAAAGTCTACTTCTCCCTTACTTCGCGTTGTTCCGAGCTGGCGTTAATTCACCTAACGTTCTCGGTGAATTCTGATGTGCGGGCGAACCGTTCGTTATATCGACCATTGTCGTCGTTCTGGTATACAACTTTTCACATACATTTTGGATGATTGTCTTTTGACATTTAAAGGTATTTCATGTTTCGTATTTTGTAAAAAGATTATGACAAACTACAGCGAATAGGAACAATATAGCTATAATATCAGAAGTTTCAGTTTTTTTTTCTAAAATCAAATAACAAATTGTAATTAAGTATAATAATATTATGTAATCTTTTAAATTTGAACTAATGTTAGAACGTTTCATAGTGATCAACTGTATTACCAAATCACTTGATGTGGCAGAAACTGTGATCTTTAATATGAGCTATTGAGTTGTGAAAGTTTGTTCAAATGCTTGTCGAGTGAATATTTTATAGACGGTGTTATATCGCTCTGTTCGACGTCATTGTCTGTATGCTTCACTTAATTTTTACTAGGATAGTTCCTTTCCAGTAGGTAAATACATTTTGCTCATTATTAATTTCAGTTACTTATTAATACTATAATACTCATTATACACCTACTGTTGTTGCGACAGAATCATTGTAAAAATATATTCTTTTTATTTTGTATAATTTTAGATAATCTACTCGAATATTATCAAAATCCATTAATTGTTACAAGTGCAGTCCCATTAAAGATTAATCATTGTACCATCAAAAGAAGCGTTGCTAATTGATAGTATCCAATAGTCAGTCACTTTCTAAATTGAGAAAAGTATATATTTCAACAGATTATTCTTTATAACCCAACTTTTACGTTTCATAAGTAAAAAAACGAAAACCTGTTTAAGTGACGTTTAATACAGTTTGAGACATTCTTAACTATAAATTCTCAATTCAGAAACCGGGTAAAAAATCATATACCTACAACTGATCTTTGATCAAGACTATACTAGATAATTTTGTCACTTGCTTCGAATATATTAGTGTTGTTATAAGTTCAATACTATATAATTTCTGAATGACTATAATACTATCAATTCATTATGAATAGTTTTGAAATTTTTAAAATTTTATGAGTACTTGGTGTGACTGTGAGCATATCGACGGTGGAGAGCAAACACGTAGTAACCCGCAAAACCAAAATGGATATTTAAAATGGATAATCTTTATATTTTTTCAAAAAACAATATCTTATTTCTGTACAAATTGACTAAGGAGCACCTTCTTTGTTACCATGGACGTTTATAGGAATTATTTATCGAATAAAATAAAAGTTTTTCCACTCTGAAGAACAATTTTGGTTTTGTGGGTTACTACGTGTTTGCTTTCTAGCGTCGAATTATGTGTTTGCATGTTAGCGATATTATTTTTATTAATTCCGATTTACGCCGACGTTTTGTATCTGTCGCATCCAGCTGGGTAAATCAGCAGTAGAAATGGGCGGCTAGCCCTTTAGTCGGATGGCGCCATTCAATTGCACGACTAGTCCTCTAGTTATTATGACATTTGGACGGTTTTACACGGCGGCTGATTTAAAAAAAAATAACCTCGTAGCGATCGTCTTAGATTTCTAGCCTCTCACTTGACCTACAGGACGAAGGTTTTTTCCAAGTATTTTTAATATCTGTTACTGAATTCAACATACTATATTGATAGTTTTGGAACACTAATCAATATAATTCTGTCACACTAAGTACTAGTCAATTAACCATTTCTGTTATTAAATAATAGTTTAAACGATTTTGCTATGATATAAATTTTTCATCTACCTGTGAGTGCGAGTAGGGTGACAATGCGTCCTAGTTATAATTATTAAAATATGCAATATTTTTTCATGCGACGTAGTGGGTACAGCTTTGAATGTTAGAAAATTTAGGAACGATGGTAGTATACTGTAGTTGTTCAAGTAGCAACTTCTTAAATAGCTGTGTAGAATACATGCCTAAGGCATGAGAGCAATATTATGATTGTTAATTGACAAATCCGTAACGTGAATTGTTTTTAATAAGTTTTGTCGCATTTTCCTCTAAACAAATTGACCGTCCTAATGTTTTTTGACAAGTTGGCAAAACAGTTGATTAAATTAGGGATAACTTTGTTCATTATTTAATCTTAGGTAGATTGTTAAAATTATCAGTCAAATAAAAAAATCTTATCTTTGGTGGAAATCAGTTATAAATAAATAAATGGTCAAATTTTACAATTACAGTTCACTACGTGTTATCCAATATGATTGGAGATGGACGACACATTTTAGTTTAATCATTTCTATTACGAGTACCTACTTATTTTGGATAGTGTTTAGTACGTAATCAGAATTTCGGTTGGACTCTGCTTTTGAATGGGAGGGAGTTGAATGAATATGCAGAGGGTTTAAAACTTGTGATGTCTCTTTACTGTGCGCAATAATTTATCAACAAATGTAAAGATGCTGGGATTGCTTGCTATTTTGTAGTTTGATATTTCAAATGCATTAGAACAATTTTGAAATTTGGAAGAGGGATTAAACAAATTGCTATTGGATCTGTTTACAAGTATGAGAATGTTTTATAATTTTTACAAGGGGAAACATTCGGATCTACAATCTGAGCCGAGTACCCATAGAGCAAGCTTTTTTTACCACTAATACACACAAAACTCGTATTGTGCATGTAGTGTTAAAATCTATTATTTATAGTTTCAGGTTAAGTAAATACCTAAATTGTGATAGTTCAATGGTATCAGAGTGGCAGAGTGGTGGTAACATTTATTGAAAAGGATTTGCCCCCCTTAGCCCGTCACTGGTTTGTAATAAATATTTTCTGTTTCTATTAATACATTTTGACTATTTTTAATAAAGTTAATTTCAATTAAAAAGTTATTTAGTAAATTGAATGTATTGAGAAATATTGTCAGATAATTGTATCTAAATTGTAATTAGGGATAAACCATTATTATTACTTGAATATTGATAAATTTTACAGTTCTGTATTCTAATTTTAGTAATTTAATTAAGATTGGTATTTTTATTTTGTATTAGCCTTTCTTTATGGTCCTTACTATAAATGAAGTCTGTCAAAAATAATCTTAATAAAATACCTTTACCTCATTAATGTTATGTATAATTATGATACAATTATTATGGTAATTGTGCCTGATTTTGATGTGACCACTTGAATTAAAAAGTTATATTTAGCTAGTAGATACTTTAGAGTTAAATATATTGTTATTTTAAATTCGTTTAGAATATTAATTACATTGTCACATTACAAATACAAACTTGAAGTTTATAGATCTTTTTATTAATTTTTCACATTTGATTTTACATTAATTTAATTTTAATGCTAAAATTTTCATAGGATTTGTCATTGATACTATAAAGATGAAGATTATAAACACTTTAAATTGGTTGTAATTATAGTACATAAGTTTTTTAAGATTGATTTGATGTGCAAAAATTGGCACATTGAATCACTTATTAAAATAGAATTTGAATATAGATAAAATTGCATTTATATACTCTTTGACAAATAAGTGCAAGGCACTTTATAAAAAGTGCATGATAATGTATTAAATCGCTATTATGTAGGTATACCTATAATCATGAAATTCCGATTCTGTTTCTACGCACATAATCAACTAAATCAAATGTTTCACAAAGTGTCACAAAGTATTAAATTAATGTGTTGCCAGTAATAATATTGACCATGCAGTTTATATTGCAAAACTGTAAATTGTATTATTGTTTGTAGATATACTGATGATAGAGGATTTAAAGTTTTTCTGCTGTAGAACAACACATGTAGAGCAAATGATAAATGTTTAATATGTAATTGATAATATACTTATAATACATATTGTTTGTTTTATTATACAAGTTGTTGCCTATGACATTTCATTCTATTTCTTAATAGGTTTCATAACTATTTTGTTTTGTCCTACACTATGAAATAAATAATTATCAGCATCAGGAATAAGTACTAATACAATAATGTTAATAATGTAAATTTGATTTGTGTACAATAAAACTTGGTGGTTCTAATAATATTTTTTTAAATAAAATTGATTAGAAAAATCTGAATTTAATATCCAGTTTGTTTGGCAATAATATCCAGTAGAATTAAGGCAATGAAATATAAGTCATGTTACCTATCTACCTATTTTTACATTACTTATTGTATTTAACATATTAACTAAAGATTTCACTGTTCAAAAGTAAAAATCGATTTATTTATAGCAGTATAATTCCACATCTCACCATAAAACTCAATCTCAACTAAAACACATAGTTATACTGGTATATCTTCTCGGATCATACTTTTGTCTGAGTGTATTCTGTAGGGAACTTGAATGAATGTTGTCCCAGAGCTTGAATATTCGGTAAGAGACCAGCATTTGGTATGATGTTCCAAGATAATGTGAGAGTGACATTGTTGTGAGCTCTGAAAATACAATATTAGTTAATAAAAAAAAGTAGAAATTTATGGCATTATTCAAATTATGATTATTATTTAATATTGATCAAATTAGGTAGACAGCTACACATTACAATATTTTATCCAGGTGATTTTAAACTCTACCCTCAAAACATTTGGGTGTAAAAAACATTACTGTAATTAAAAGTATAAGATAGTCTGAATTTTAAGATAAATATTGACAATAACACTAATTACTTACTTCAAACCATTTCCATCATCCCAGAAATAGTATTTTGTATTCATATTTTTAAAATCTAATAAAGCATTTTCACCTCTCAGGATAATTTTGTCCCATAAGACAACCTGATTTAATTCATTGTTAGGTGTAATGTATTCTGCAGTTAGATACAAGAACAACTGCTTCACGTTCCAGTTAAAAAGATGGGACAGATCGGTTTTCAAATCGAAAGTCAGAAAACCGAGATCATTTCTTTCACGAGATGCGCCGTAATCTGGGACATTTTTTCTGTAAGCATTAAAACAAGAATGAGCGATAAGTATTTTCCAAAGTTTTTCCTTGCAATAGTAATAGTAAAACACCTTACACGACTACTTTTACAGTGTTCATTTGTGCAGCAGTTCTGTAATCCACAGTTAATGTTGAAAGAAAACATAAAAATGTCAGACATGCCAGTACACTTAATGTATATGTTAATATTGCATTTCCTCTTGTTAACACCGAATACATTTTGTCACCGATTTGCTTTAGTATTTGAGGAAAAAGTTACTTCTATTTTCCACGGTGGCATCAAACCACCATCACAATTGTAAACGTCACTGTTTGACAGAACATTGGAAGACACGTCATGTCAATTTTTATTTATGCGTTCAGAAATGTACAATCAATGTTGTCTATGGTATATGGCAGCCTCGACTGTAAGTGATGCGGAGTGTTTATGTTAAATGGATTTTGATTTATAAAGTGGTTTGAATTTAATATTTTAAGTGTTTGGTATTGCGTCTGTGTTATAAATTAATTTGGATATTATTCTTACTGAATAACATAGTGATGGAAAAAGGTTTTGTAAAAGGACAGTCGAATACCCATCAAAAATCGTCATTTTTATGGTTGCGCGATATTTGTCCAAGAATGGTGATTAGGCAGATGAAAAAGAAGTAATAATGTCTGAGTACTCATTTATGTTACTAGTTATTTCAATCAAGTTTTGTTAAAATATAAGTTTGTTTTTTAGCGAGTTTCAAACTGCGGTAGGGGTTATAATCACTTTCCAAGTTGTCAAAGTTCTACATAAAGTTCCAAAAATATTAAATGAGAATAAAGCCAGTTTGTATTATTTTATGTTTAAAAAGCAGAGGTGAAAAATATTTTCTGAATTTCATTTTTAAATGTTGAATTTTTTCAGTGGGTTACAAACAAAAAGTTAATTTTTTCTTTTATTGCAAACTGAGTGGTTTTTTTTTAAGTTTACCACATCATTTTCAATCTGTAATGTTAAAAAGGTTTGTATGCAATAATACAGTCGTACTAATTATCGTGTTTTTGTAAAAATAAAACCTAAAATAATACCCAGTATCGATCGAAATGGCCATGACCATAGGTGTGTAAACGTATGGCCTTGGCCAAAAAAACCCAGGCTCAGATATAGAAGGTTTAACTCGTCTGCTAGTAAGAATAAATAAATCATATTTACTTTTTTGTTTTTTTTTTATGTATCAATAAAATTTAAAGTTTTTTTCACCTGACTTTACAATCAGTGTTATAGGTTCCAAGTGCGATTTTGGTAAACATAGTTTTGAAATAATATAATAAAAAAGTAACTTGTTCTTTACCCTTGACTGTAGCACAGATACACATTAATCAGGTTGATTTTTTTCAACATACATGAATTTACTACCGTAGTCTTGTGTGGCTCGGTACGTTATGATAACTTATAGCTAACATTTAAAAGTATTTGTGGTAAGATTTAATAAACATGGGTTCGATTTTTAATACAGAAATTCATCGCCGCCCGTGAGGTTGTTAACCTGCTTATTTAGATGAGCTGTCTTTTCCATTGCTTAAAAGAAACACTTTTAGATGTATACATAATGAACACAATACTGACGTTGAAATGATGTTCACAACAATGCACGTGACTAGTGACTGTGATAGAATCTGCTCTTTTCATAATCTTCAACAATTTTTAATATTTCTATCAAGTGGTTTTTACAGAAAAAATAAATCAAGTTTTCGGGTGTTCTTTTTACTGGAGTTGGTGTGGTTGAAAAACTGATTTACGATTACATTTATTGAATTTGGTTGTGTTGAGATTTCCTACAATTTTTCTTATGTGTTTGTTGTTTTCGATTGTTATTGTTGACTTTTGTTGTTACTTGTTTTTTTTCCATTTCCACATTAGGTAAACCTGATGTCATTAAAAATAAATATCTAATGTCTCTCATTTCAAAAAATATTTTTGCCAATGATTTAAAAAATCGTGCTCACTTCACGTTATTACTTCACGTTATCACGTTATTGTAACATTAAATATTTTTTTTGTTAACATATAAATTGATCTTTTTAGACAAATATTGCAATTTAGACAATGTACCAGCGCATTAGCAATTTGCGGGACTTATACCTAGTTGTATTTTTTTGGACAATAAACCTATTATAGATACCTCTGTAGCTGAGTGGATCACGCGTCGGTTTTAAGATGTCGCAATCGCCGAGGTTTTAAGTTCGATTGTCGGTCGAGTCAATGCAGAAAAATAAATTTTCTATAATGTCTCGGGTTGTGTTACCTTCGTTATTTCAGATATGTATTGCATATTACCAGTTTTATCTACTTATCGCAGAATCAGTGCAACCTATGCGGTTTATGTATAATATTTTTTTCATTTTTATAATCCTCATAATAAAACAAAAGATATATTTTAAAGTATCACTTTAATTAAATAATTTATACAAAAAGAATATGTCATTACTATGTACGAGTAGGAAGTATAAATTACTCATCAACTTTTTATAATTGTTACTGTCATGGCCAGTAAAAAGGCTGTGAACGACAAAATGTTGCTAAGCGTCGCATTGTTGCAAGGCAGGCCTCCTTCGACAGATTGACAGAAGCAGGCACGTGTCACGAAACTGCCATTCCTTTGTTCAAAGCAACCTCTACTAATCGCATTGCCAGAGCTGTCTACGGCCCGAGTGCACATGTATGTTGCGTTTTCAACTGCAATTTAATAAAAGCAGAAGTTTTATAGATAAAATTATAAACAACGGACCAGAAGGAAATTGTCTATCTCTTATCTCTTAATACTACAATTCTTCTACCGTGTACAAATTACTTAATTCTATCAGTATTGTAGCTAATGAGTAAGTATTTAAAAAAAAGAAAGCATTAAAAAGCATCTTACAAGATGGCGACGTTGATTTTTGCAGGAAACGAATGAACCAAAGACAGTCATTTCCGTTCCTTTTGACTAACATATTAAAAAACTGAAATTTGCATAGTTCGATATCAATACTAGTTTAATTTCGAGAACTAATGTTCTTCTTAAATACTTTTTCATTCAAGTTACCATGTCCATTGAAATAGTATGTAAAAGTTGCGCAGACGTCGTTAGCGGCAGGAACGCAAGTCGCCTGTTGTCTGTGGTTGGTCCAAATGTAATTCATATTAGGCCAGGTACCATTTTCTGAAATATAAAATTGATGCCATTAACAAATTATATAATTAGAAAACAGTCTAAAGAAAACAGTCGGAATTCTAATAATCTTAAACTTCTCTTATTTAAATATCATCGAATACCGGTCAGGTGGCGTGATACCTTTAAATCTGGGTGAGCGTTCTATATAGATTTAAAAAAAAAAAATGTGTCGGTGTGTATAGTTTTCTCCAATCTGGTCAAGCAATAACGGCAGATGTCTATTGTGCCGAACTCCGAACAATGTTGGCAAACCTAGCAGTAAAACAGCCCCGACTCATGAATCGATCTTCATCATTATTGCTCCATCAGAACGCAAGACCTCATACAACACGAGAAACCGTTTTGTTAGATACCATTCGTCATCCTCCGTATTCACCAGACTGTGCTCCAACGGACTACCATTTTTCGAGATTTGGACAATTATCTATTTGACTAGAAGTTTTCTTCCTAGTAGGCAGTACAAAATGCTTTCACACAGTTTGTTGGGGATGGAAACAACAGTTTGGAGATTTGAAGGCGTTTATTCTTTCTTCTTATTTGCAGTACAAAGTACGAAAACGTTCGTAGGCATGCTTTCATACAAATCGGGTTTACTTAAGTGGGATTTGTTCGTTCGCACTTAGCTACTATCCTAACGCGTTAATTGACCTAATAGATTCATGTTATGTCGGTGCCCCTTCCACTATGCGGCGGGGAGGTCGCGGGGGGGGTGCTCCCGTCGCTGCTGCCCGTGGTGTGCCCCCTCCACTCGTTGCGGGGGTGAGGTTGCGGGGAAGGGTCTTCATGTCCGCCGTCCGTAACAGTTCTCCCCCCGGCGAAGAGACGCTCGAAGAGATGCTCGGAGCCCCTTTCGCCGGATCGGACGGCTCGCCAGGCTCAGGATCGCAGCGCGTCCCTCCCCGCTGGTCCGGGGGAGGTTTATCCGCATAAAGTGTCCAGTGTCTCGGTGGTCAGCACGATGAGCTTCCTCGTTGGTCGCCGAAACAGCCCACCTCTGGTGCGTACGTCGGCGCTTCGGATCTCGCCGTCGGGCCCGGGGAAGATGCGTTCGATTACTCCCCGGGGCCAGATGTTGCGCGGTGAGTTTGGGTCGGCGATGATGACGAGATCGCCTACTCGAAGTGCGGCTTCTTTTCTTGTTTCGCCCCTCGGTACCAGCGTCGGAAGATATTCCTTCATCCATCGCTGCCAGAAACTGTCGGCGAGCGCTTGGGTGGCCCGCCATTGGCGCCTGTCGCAGGGTCGACAGGGGCCGGTGAGTGGTAGACCTGATGATGTTCCTAGGAGGAAGTGATTCGGTGTGAGGGCTTCGGCGTCGGCCGGGCTGACCGATACGTGGGTTAACGGTCGTGAGTTCACCGCGTGTTCGGCTTCGGTCATCAGCGTATGGAGCACCTCTTCTTTCGGTGCCCTCTCGTGCAGCGTTGTGGCTAGAGCTGTCTTGACGGACCGCACTAGTCGCTCCCATGCTCCCCCCTGGTTGGGTACGCCAGGGGGGATGAACTTCCATTCGACGCGCCGTTGCAGCAGGTAATCTTGTAGTCTGGGGGCCCATTCTCGTATGGCCGCTTGTAGTTCCTTGTCGGCGCCTTTGAAGTTCGTTGCGTTATCGCTCATTATAGTTTTCGGCCATCCACGCCGCGCTGCCATTCTTCTTATCGCCATTATCGCCGAGTCTGTGCTGAGGCTTGCCACAACTTCTAGATGTATCGCTCGGGTGGTTAGGCAAGTAAACAATGCGCCCCAGCGCTTCTCGTGGCGTCGTCCTACGGTGACGATCATTGGCCCGTAGTAATCGAGGCCACAGCACGTGAAGGGCCTGAGGTGCGGGCTGAGTCGTTCGCGCGGTAAGTCCCCTGTAGATGGCGTTGTTGGCTTCGATCTTCTAACTCTGCACATCACGCATGCGCGGGTGGCGGTGCGAACCGACGGACGTAGGCGCAATATCCAGTAGCGTTGTCGTAATTCGTTGATGACACGCTCTCTGTTTGCGTGACCCGCCGCTTCGTGTTCTCTCACGATGATCTTCCGTGTGAACGGGTGCTTTCCGTCCAATATGATCGGCTTCTTCATTTCTTCTGGTACTGTCGCGGCGTTTATTCTTCCTCGTGCGCGCAGTACTCCGTTCATCAGCTCGGGGTCTAACTTGTATAGGCGGCTTGACTGTGGTATCTTCTTTCCTTGTTGAAGCAGTCGTATTTCGTCGCCGAAGGACTCTCGTTGCGCCCGTCGTAGCCACATATCTTCAGCTCGTGTCATGTGGCGTAGTTCCAACTGGCTGCCCTTTTGATGCCATTTTTCGATAGCCAATAGTACTAAGGCCGTGGCGCGGATGAGACATTCGTATTTGCCGATTCGTTCTATATTCGGCATCGCTTCATTTTCGTTCGTAGAAGAGACGGTCGTGTGGGCCACTATTTCTTCGGAGATGGGTCCCTCTTCGTTGCTTCGTGTAGGCCACTCCTCCCTGTCGCGCAGCAGGAACTCCGGTCCGGATAGCCATCTCGCGGGGACGACGTCGGCGTATTTCGTTCGAGTTGCGTCGTCGGCCACGTTTAATTCGGTGGATATCCATCGCCATTGATTCGGCTCCGTTCGTTCGGCGATTTCACCCAGTCGGTGTGACACGAAGGCGGTGTAGCGGCGTGCGTCGTTGTTGATCCACGCGAGTACAGTTGTTGAATCCGTCCAAAACACCGTTTCGTCGATTGCCCATCGGTGTTCGGTTTTTATCGTATCCGCCAATCTTGTCCCGATAACCGCTGCTTGTAGTTCTAATCGCGGAATACTCTGCGCTTTGAGAGGCGCTACCTTTGCTCTTCCGCTCACTAATGCTACGTGAGCCTCTCCGTGTTCGTCCTCGATCCTCCAGTAAGCGACCGTGGCGTAGGCGCTCTCGCTGGCGTCGCAGAACACGTGCAGCTCCCGTCGTCGACATTTCGTTGCCGTTGTATAGCAGCGTGTGATTGCTATCTCTCCCATGCGATGTAAGCCCCGTAGCCATGTGTGGAATTTATCGGCGTCTTCTTGTGGTAGCGGCTCATCCCACCCAATTTTCCTTCGCCATAGATCTTGGAGGAATATTTTCGCGGCGATTGTATATGGGCTCACTAGTCCGAGTGGATCGTACACGGACATGACAGCCGACAGAGCCTCTCTTTTCGTCGGCGATCTTCTTTCTTCCTTCACCTCCACGGGTACCCGTGCCATGGTGGTGTTAAATGTCAAGTTGTCTTCGGCGGCGTTCCATAGGAGTCCCAGTGTCTTCTCGAAGTGATTGACGTTCGCGCCGAGTCGGGTCGGTGACTGGGCGTGTAGTTCGGTGGGTATGGTTGCTAAGACGGCTGCGCTGTTTGAGTTCCAACTTCGCAGCACGAATCCCGCTTGCCGATGGACGTGCGCCACGCTGTTTACAATTCTGGTGGCCTCTTCTTCGGTGTCGTAGCTGTCCACGTAATCGTCCATGTAGTGACTACGTGTTATTGGTTATAGTGCTTCCGGATGCGAGTCGGCGTAGGCTTCGGCGTTAGCGTTTCTTACGCTATGTGCGATGAAAGGCGAGCTTGCCGCGCCGAAAATCAATGACGTCATCTTGTATTTCTGGGGCGGTTTTGTTCGTTCCGTTCCTCGCCACAGAAACATTTGAGCGGGCTGGTCCTCTTTTCTGATTTTAATCTGCAAGAACATCTCTTGAATGTCGGCGGTTACGGCGATCGGTTTTTCTCGGAATCGGAAGAGTATTCCTTGCAGCGACGTTAATAGGTCTGGACCCTCTAGTAGTTCTTGATTAAGGCTGGCATCGTTCGTAACGGCGGCTGCGTCGAAGACGAGGCGTAGCTTGCCAGGCTTGTTGGGATTCTTCACCGCAAAATGCGGTAGGTACCAGCTCTTCGGGCTCGCTTGTTCGGTGCCGTCGCATTGCTCCGCGTATCCTTTTTCGAAGAGGTTTTCAACTTGCGCTCTGTAAGCCGCGGCGAAGGACGGGTCGCGATCCATTTTTCTCTCTATGCCTTTCAGTCGTTTCAGAGCGTTGTCATAGCTGGGCGGCATCGTCACGTCGTCCGTACGCCATGGTAACCCCACCTCGTATCTTTTGTTCGTGCGGCGCATTGTCTTCGTTACTATAGCCGCGGCGCGTTCGTCGTCGGGCTTTGTTCGATTTTTCGTCGATACTCCAAGCGCGTCGATGTCATAATGACTTCTTATAATTTCGTCGAGGCGTTCTTCGTCGACGTCGTTAGTGCACGGGCGAAGCGGCGCATCTTCTGTGATTCTCAGATGTGACACTATCTTGTGATTTTCCTTGGTCGTGGCTCGAGGCAGGTTTCCCAGTATCACCCAACCTAGGCTTGTTCTTGACGCGACGGGCTGCGATCTTCGTCCGGCGCGTAGCTCCCGGGAAATCACGAGGTGCCAGTGGTCCGCGCCGATGAGGATTCGTGGTCGTGCTCGATCGTAGCACACCTCTTCGGCGCTCAGCTTACGTAGATGCGGGTGCTTCAGGACGGCCTCTGGAATCGATTGTCCTCTTATACCGATTCGGTCGATCGTTCTGGCTTCTAAGTCGAAGAAGTTCGTGTTAGTGCCCCGTATTTGAAGTTTCACTCGTTTGCTTTCTTCATCCCTTATGACGTTCTGTATGCTGTGCAGGTGGATGGTCTGCGTGGGGCCGTCGGCGCGAAGTTCCTCCGCTAATCTTCTGTCTATTAGCGAAACCGTCGAGCCTTCGTCCAGTAACGCGTAGGTTCGTACTTCGCCGGCCGGTCCCTTGATGACGACCGGGCACACCTTCAGTAGGACTTCTTTCTTTTTCTCGGAGCCGACTGTGGTGGCGACGGTCTCGACGTCAGTCTTCTTTTCGTGACACTCCTCGGTGGTGTCGGCGGACGTCGATGCGGGTGCAGGTGCGGCCTCCGCGTGCAGCAGTCTATGATGGGGTCGGCGACACTCGTTCTGGCCGCACAGCTTTGCTCTGCACGATGTTCGTCGGTGGCGCGCGGCTATGCACTTGAAGCATATTTTCTTCTTTTTGACAAGCGCCCATCGGTCGTCCGTGTTCATCTTGATGAACTGCGGGCACTTGGGTAGCTCATGATCCGCCCCGGCAACAGCAGCAGTAGCGACGCTCGGTTGCTTGTGTGATGTTGTGCGTTGCCGCTCGTCGCGTTGCTCCCGTGTTGAAAGGTTTCTTATCTTCTTTTTTCGTAATCGTGCTGGGCGTTGACATGTGTGCATGTCGGAATGCTCTATTTGCTTCGCGCGTGAGAAACTTCGATAGAGTTACTATCTCTGGTTCTTGATCCGATCCGTGGTCCTCTGCGTAGTCCCACCATTTTGAAGTGACGCATGGGTTGAGCTTCGCTACTATTTCTTGCACCAGCATTGGGTTTGAGAGGTATCCTTTCTTGTCAATTTGCTTCATAACGCAGACGATGTTTTGAACTTTAACCGCTAACGCGTTCCATTCGGCGGCGGTGGTTCCGAGCTTCGGTAATCTTCTTATCTGCTCGAGCACGTGGCAGATGATGCTTTCTGGTCGTCCATAACACTGCTCTAAAACTTGTACGATCTCAGCCGGGTCCGTAGTGGTTGCTAGCAGCGCCGATACTGTTTCTCTAGCTTCCCCCCTCAGGCAGTTTCGAAGTCGCGCCAGGTTTTCCATCGGCGTAAATTTGTACAGCTGCGTGGATTCGTTCAAAGCGGCCTTGAACGGTAGCCACTCCATCGGTGATCCGCTGAATAGGGGTAGTTCGGTTGCTTGTCTCGGCGGCGATCTGACGTGCATCATTTTCTCTAGCACGTCTGCCAGCTTTTTCCATACCCCGTTGCTGTCTTGACGGCGATCGTCGTCGTTGTGGCTGTGGTTCTGCAGCGTGCGCTTCGGGCTCCCCCCCCTGCATTGATGTAGGGAGCGCGTCGTGACACGCGGTATGGCGTTGTTCTCGTTGCTTCTCGTTCCAGTTGTGGCGCTGAATCTTGCTCCGTGTGTTGCGCGATGGAAGAGCTTTGGTTTAGCCATGTGTCGATGCGTTCCTCGACGTTCGTATCGTCGGCGATACTCTCGTTGTCCGACTCTTGTATAACCGCTTTTTCCCATGCCAGCTTCTTCTTCATAAGTTCCGTCTCCATACGGATCTTCATTTCCGTCAGCCGTTTTTCGGCTTCGTATTCGGCTTTCAAAATTCGTGCCGCAGCGCTAGCCGAAGATCGAACCGATGCCGGACGCGTAGGAGTACGCTGCTTCTCTGTGATTGGTGCCGTGGCTCCTTGTTCAAAGTCCTTTTCTTCCCTGGTTCCGACGGGAATAGGACCCCTCTCGCGTTCAGCGGTCGTTGTTCCATCGACCACAGAGGGTGAAGCGGGTGGCAGCTCATATAATCCACGGCGTGCTTGCTCCAGTAACGCGTCGGTGGCGCGGTCGTCCTTAGTGGTGCTTCTTGTTCGCGGCATCTTGCTGTATCTTGAGACGTAACTTTGTCCCGACGTACTCTGTACCGACGTACTCTGTACCTGACGTGCTCTGTACCTGACGTGCTCTATACCCGACGTGCTCTATACCCGACGTACTCTGTACCCGACGTACTCTGTACCCGACGTACTCTGTACCTGACGTACTCTGTACCGACGTACTCTCTACCTGACGTACTCTGTACCGACGTACACTGTACCGATCTTGCAGTGCTTCGACGCTCGTAGAACACGCTTTCTTCTTTCCGGCTTCGGACGAGCAAACTGTAGCTCGGCGATCTTCCTATCCGGCTTCTGAAGAATCAGCGAACTCCTTATCCGGCTCTTGAAGGACCAGCGAAAACTGTTGGGGATGGAAACAACAGTTTGGAGATTTGAAGGCGTTTATTCTTTCTTCTTATTTGCAGTACAAAGTACGAAAACGTTCGTAGGCATGCTTTCATACAAATCGGGTTTACTTAAGTGGGATTTGTTCGTTCGCACTTAGCTACTATCCTAACGCGTTAATTGACCTAATAGATTCATGTTATGTCGGTGCCCCTTCCACTATGCGGCGGGGAGGTCGCGGGGGGGGTGCTCCCGTCGCTGCTGCCCGTGGTGTGCCCCCTCCACTCGTTGCGGGGGTGAGGTTGCGGGGAAGGGTCTTCATGTCCGCCGTCCGTAACACAGTTTGTGCAGTCTAGATCCTCAGAGTGCTATCGTAAAGGCTTAAATGGCAATTAGGCTATTAGATGGCAGCAATGTATAGATAATAATGGTAACTATTTTGATTCAATAAATTTGTTAAAAATTAAAAAATAAACAATTTTGATTTTCAGTACAAATCGACAATTTCATACTTTAACCCCTATTATTACTATAATTGACAATATAGTGTTAAATGTTGAGTGAATTTTAATTTCATCCAAAATGAACTCAGCGTTCAATAGTTGCTTTTGGCATTACAATTGGCGGCCTTATCACTAACTGTTGAATGCATTTATTTAACTCGATGTATTGAACGCATACTGTATCTAATAATACAGTATTGTATTATGATTCAATTCAATAAAGAAAGAATATAATAGTACTTTTGGGCAAAACGGGTAGGGCAAAATGGGTACCCGTCTTGCCCTGAATTCATTTTCAATATAATTCATTGGGTTTTCTTGGCAATGGAAGACGCTAAATCCTCTTCGGTATCTGCTGCCGCGACGAAGTATGGGTTTACACTTTCTTTGCAGCCACACGTTAAAAAGGGAAGTTCCGAGAAAAGTTCTGGAAGGTAACTGCCTTTAGAATTAAAGGACATGCAGTATAGGATGTTCGATATGAATTTCTATATTTGTTACAGTAGATATAGTTGATTTAAATGTTTGTTATTAGTTTGAACTTATATTTCTTATATTGATATTGATTTTCAAATACGAGTAAATCCTTAAAGACTGATCGTATGAGACTCTAATTCCATTTAAGTACGTTCAATTACCGAATCTTATCTTAAACTTAAGCCAGATATAACGACTGCTTAAAAAGTAAGAAATAAAGGCTTATACATAATTTGCTACCTAAGTTTTGTGATGAAAATAGAGTTTAATAGTTGATTTTGTTATTTTTCTACTAGATTAAGTCATTAAGAGGGAATAACCGCTTAAAACATGTGTACTTGGTTTGCTCTAAGCTTACCTGTTTTGCCCAGAGGGGGTTACCCGTTTTTGGCCATAATGCGGGCATTTGGAGATCTTTAATATTTTTCATACAAAATAAATGTTTAATAAAAAAAAACAATTGGTATTTTATTTTATACTTTGATAAATATCCTTTGTATTCATGTAAATGAAGTTAAGGATTCAAGTGAACTTGACATATTTTTTTACATTCTGGCTTAGCTTACCCGTTTAAGGCCACCTTCTCCTAGGTAAAGTTTCTTCGTTAACAATACAGATTTACCTGACACTACTAGTGGTTCCCTGCAGGGTACACCACTCGCAAGCCTTACTGCATCCTGACAGGTAGCGTTCATGAACACACTCTCATTGTTGAACTGGGGACCGAGCCAAGTAAACTGGAAACAGGCGCGGCTTGGAGACTGAGCTACTATTAAAACGCTGCCTGGAAGGTAACACAATGAGAAGTTAATTTATAAAGATAACGCAAAATTTAGTTTCTGCTTTGTGCATGTTTTGTCAGTAGTATTTTTGTGATAATCTATGCTTGTTATAAAATGTCGTAGACCAAAGTAAAGATCATTAGTCCAATAATCTTGTATAGTCAACGTTGGATTATACGAATCTATCTAATTTCTTCACTCGATTTTGACGTTTAATTCATTAGACATATTTAGGTTAACTGACTCGTGGGCTAATCGTTGAATTGGGCCGATCGAGATCTACACGGGCATAATTCGATATGCCGCCATTTCATGATGACATGGTAAGCCAGTTTTTAGATATTTCTATCCATAACAAACAGGTTTTACTAAATAATGCGAATGAGTATGATTCCATACTATTTAAATTACATAATTTGTTGAATATGTTATTATAAATGTATTTTAGTTATGCACGTAAAGTACCAGTCTTCGAACCGCAAACCATTACAGTTCTTTTATTAACCTAATTGATGTTTAACATAGATATATTCACTCGCCTTTTAATATGAATCTTAGTTTATGAGATCCTAATAAAAAAAGAAGAAGTGCGATTGGAGAGAATAATCAAGATATGAGTTACAAAATTTCTTTGTTCCAGCATGAGCATTTGTTTACTAGTTATGTACAGAAAATTATTTATGTATGTTAATACTTACATGAAAGAAGGATTAACCCTACCACAACTTTACAACTGATGTATTGATTCATTTTTAAAAGAACATGTTTATTTACAATACTATCAGAAAGTGTTCACTTAATAAAATATTAAATAGAAAACAATGATCGGTTTCTTGTAATCAAGATACCTATGCGCTATCATAAAATTTATAATTGCGCCTTTATCAAATAAGCAAAGTGATTTCATAAGATTAGATTAAAGTCGATGAAACATTGCATTTTATTAGGTTCCCGGGGTTTATTTTTAATATTATATAATTATAGTGCAAAGAAATTAAGTATTACTTTTAATTTACTATTAGGAAAATGTATTTAGTTATAAGGACTTGTAAATGAAAAATAAAGTGTTCCCAAATAAGTAACCAACAATTTTGTTTATAATTAAATATTATTTAAGAAAAATAAAGTTACTTTACGAACTATAATATTACCGCGGACGAAATCGCGGGCACCACATGAATAAGTTAACCGATGACGAAAATTCACAGAAACTCTTTGTACATAAATTGGTTGTTTTCCTTCAAGGGCCAACATAAACAAATCCGCAGCACTACTGACTCGCGAGAAATCTACGTACAGCTATACAGTACAGCTATCCTTGGGAAAAACAACAAGCCCTTAAATCCACTCCAACACTTTGAGAGTCTGTTCCTGTGACTTCTTTATTGTCATGGCGAAGCAAGTAGCCACAGGCAACTGGGTAAATTTTTGTATACATGACCAGAGGTACGAATTCTTCAATTCCTTTATTTATTTCAGGATGAGTTTGACAAAAATCTCCTGAGAATAGACTTGTGATGTTAGCAGCGGGAAGCAGCTGAATCGCTCTTGTTATATATGTTTGTTAAGTATCCCCTGAGGCATGTAAGAAAAATAATTTTACTACATAATTAGAAACGATGTGGACAACTTTATAATATATTTCCCTTTCTTGAATCCCAAACTACGGTGGCTAATTCTGTATAACAGTGATTAGTTTTAACATCATATTCGCAATTGATTTGGTTCTAGACCGTAATCACCGAAGGATTTGTCCCCAATCGCGTTACTTTCTACTTGTCCACAGTTTCTTTTATAGAACAAAGGGGACAGAAATTTAACACTCTGTCGTTGGTTGGAGTTATTACATCCAGCACATTGTTCCTCAAAGTGCATAAAATATCTTCCGATAGTATTTTTCCTTTGCCATATCAATACAGATGAGGAAAGTAACGGAGACTATCAGTAATCATTCTTCTTTTAGAGAGTAGTCGTACCAACACCAGTATTTAATGTAGAGACACACTATATTTACTGTTTTATTATAGTTTACTTTGATGGATTTACAGAATTTCATACATTTAAAATATCGAACAATTCTGGACAACTTTTACTGGAAACTGCATTTTTATATTATTTATTAAGTAATGTGTCAGTTGTCTGTCTGTAATAAAGTTTTATGCTCTGATTACACCTTAATTTTCTTTAAAATCTAAGCATATAATTGATCTATACAGAAAGCAAGTCAACATAATTTACATGATTAATAATTGAAAAGATATCGACGTCTTAAGGACATTTTGTTAGTCTGAACAGTCTAAATTTAAAAAATCTCGGAAATTAACTGAGGTTAGCTGTCCTAACTTTGTCTGGTACCGCTGTGTCCACTCTGGTCCACTCTTTTCTAGAAAAAGTATTTTCTATTTTTTTGGGTACTATAAGTAATTAATCAGAAAGAGTTTACTGAATTATTGAGTATGAATTATAATATGCTTTTAGAATATATGCAAAAGTACTTACGTACGCCTCATACATATAAATTTATTCTTCTTTATCAGCATTTGTCTGTCCAGTATTGGACATATGCCTCCCCCAACTCCTTCCAGCGTGATCTGCAGGTTGTGGCCTATTGGCCACTTTGTTTTTGATAGGTTCATGTTCAAACCAACTCTTCGAGATGCATTAGCTAACGATAATTACATAAGCTGAATCGCATGCCCGCTTTCAGCAAAGATGACAATATCGTCCGCGAAACGTAGATGAGTGAGATGTTCGCCGTCAATCCTTACGCCAAATCTACTCCATTCCAGTGTCTTAAAGGTGTCCTCTAGTAAGTTTGTAAACAGCTTTGGTGATATAGTGTCGCCCTGCGAGAGGAGAAGTATTACTTCTCTCCGACCTTTTATACTCTGTTCTTCCTCCTGCTACTTCAACTACCATGGTTGCGTGCTTATATATGTTTTTAATAAGATCGATATAGCGACAGAAATATGGCATCGTATAAGAGATTGCAATCGTGCCTAAATCTCGGCCTTATCAAAAACCCTCTCAAAGTCTATGAATGCCATAAAAAAAGGTAGTTGATATTCTCTTGACTTCTGAACTAGTCGTCTAACTGTGTATATATGATCTAAAGTACTAAATCCACTATAGCAGTGAGGAATTCGACTGGCTGACGATATAAGGAGGGATAAATAATTCAATCTTTTCATTTAGTTTGGATCTACTTCATAGTTTGAATCATTAAATTTTGTAGTCCCACCAAACATTATCAACGTAGACGTTCATGCGATATGGTCGTTAACAAATGGAGTGCGGATTTTATAAAGAGGTTCAAAATTATATAAAAGTTCTTGTAAGGTATGGCATTGCGCAATAAATTAAAAACGCCACGTAAATAATATAATCTGATATCCATCGACGTCAGAATAACACACGCATTGTTATCTATTTTTAGGATTCCGTATCCAAAGGGTAAAAATGAGATACTATTATTAAAACTCCGCTGCCTGCCTGTCACCAGGCTTTGTATTATGAACCGTGATAACTAGACAGTTGAACATTTTCTCTTGCTACTTTAATAACAAATCAGAATTCCATACAGTTAACATAATTTTGGTTTCATTTTAAAGTTTCGTACCGTTACGGTACGGAACCCTTTATGCGCAAGTCCGACTCGCACTTTTTTTAAAGCACTATAGCGAGTTATAAGTGTATTGAGATGAAAATAAAAATATATAGAATTGCATTGTCGATTTTGCATGGAGGCAGCGCAGGTGGCCCTCTGGCGCATACTCCAATGAAATTATCCTCCATTCGCCATCGGACGATAAGCCGATTTCGTCTAACCTCGTTCAATCAGTGGAGCGAGCATTCGCGCAGATTTGTGGCCGAACAGATATGTCACTGCTGAAAAATATGGCTGGATTTGAAATGAACTGCACAGAATTGTAATAAAATCGAGCACCTACTGTAATACGTATTCGTTGTAATGTTGGTGAATCACAATGATAAAGTATTATTATAATAGGCGTTAAAGAGGACAGAAATTCAATTAAAGATACGGAAAAGCAAGAAAATTCTTTTTTTTATTCTACGTTCAAACACAAGACACAAGACAGTTATATATTTGTTATCTGTTTCCGCCTGTCTGTCCCTATGTATGCTTAGATCTTAAAAACTACGCAACGGATTTTGATGCGGATTTTTAATAGATAGGGTGATTCAAAAGGAAGGTTTTTGTGTATAATATAAGATCACGCGGACGAAGCCGCGGGCGGAAAGCTAGTTAATATTATGACCAATTGTGTGAATTCATATTGTGCTTAAACCTTCGTTGTTAGGTCTGTGTCTCGAATGTCAGTAGGAAATACAAAGGAACGATAGGAGTCCCATCGATATATCAATAAGGTTTTATGCCGGGTTCAGGCAGTTCTTTTGATTGGCTGGAATACTAACGAATCTATTGATTGAATTTCAAATAGCCAAAATTTTTGAATTTCATTCTTTTGAATGATTAATAATCAAGGTTTTTTTAGGCAATGCTATAACATAAATATAATGTAACTTCTATCTCTCTCCAACATAAAAAAAGCTAAAGTTCGATTAAAGACCTATAAAATAGACAACACTTACAAGAAATAAAAACACGTTTACACGATAAAAACGAACTTAAGAGTAAAAAATAACCAGCTTTGTGCGAGTGACACGTGCGCTGTAATAAACATAAATATAAAAAAATATATAAACTTTAAGTAGATTTCATAATATAGCATTACTGTCTAATCAATAATTGTTAGTATTTATATGTACTTAAGAGTATCTTATATAGAGACGAATATTCGTCATTTCGAGCATAGACGAACATTCGGCTGTCGTTTCCACACAAAACCCGACGCAATATATAGTTTTGTTCACTTTTGGCTTGTGCTCGTTAATGAATGTATATGTTACCGGCAAACCCTTTAATCGGTATACAATAGCTATATATATATATATATCAAAAACAACGCTTAGTAAAAATATGAATTCTAATTTATTTTATACTTTGCCTGGATATTCTATAGAATACTGTGTACGTAGTCGATAATGTGTATAAAAGATGAGATTATTATTGAAATGTTATCACGTCAACTATTTTTTTATATTCAGCTATGAAACATATAAGATAGGTAATATTTAAATACTCGACTAATTTTAATCAGACCTACTGTGAGCGGAATTATAAAGTGTATTTTTTATAAATTTAACTAAAAATATCCATTCTCTAAAGTTGACTTGATGCACTGAACAATCTGCTAATGAACAACTATCTCTCCGCTGGCAGCTTCGCCCCCGTGACTTATATGTTTCCTATATCTGGGAAAGCATTTAGAGGTATACATGCTTTTCCAGATATAATTGACATATAGGATACTTATGTCAATATGTCAATATAGGCCTGGAATTATCCATATACCAAATTTTATCAAAATCAGCTTATTAGTTTTCGCATGTAAGAGTATCAAACACATATCCTCACAAATACATCAATCAAATAAGTTTGGTAATTGGTTTGGTTAAAAATGTTTTGGTCTAACTTTATTTATTTATTTATTCATTTTGGGAAACAACAGCATTGAGTTACACATGAATATATATAATTCAATTAAGTAGTACAGTAGCCTAGACAGTTTCCACTGCTAAACACATGCAATGCTATATCGAACAAACAATGAATAACGTAACAGTTAACAATTTAAGTTTTTTTTTATTTTTATAAACGATAAACTAGAAATAACATGACATGAAAACACAAATTGAAGTCTCAAGATCACAAACATTCACAGCAACTGTAATAGGTATGATTTAAAGTAACTGAGAGAAAATTATAGTTTATTCTTTATCAGTTTTTTAAATTTATGTGGTTTAAGACTGAAGATATCAACATGACCATATTCAGAATTGTAAGCATTCATAGTTCTAACAACGAAACGGTTATTAGCATAATTAGTTCGGCTCCAAAGGACGGAAAAAGTATCCCTAGAACGCAGGTTACTCCTTGGGCACTTCAATAAGTATTTACTAAGTAAATAAGGAGAATCAACATAATTGTTGATGATTTTATATAACAATGTTAAGTCCCTATGCTCCCTTCTGCGCGACAGTGATTCAACTTTGTCCTCGCAAAATCCCCGAAACCTGTATTTCAGCCTCCTTATAAATTTCTTTTGGATTTCTTCTACAGCTTTATTATATATCGAACACTTCGGGTTCCAAACAGTAGATGCATATTCAAGATGAGATCTAACAAAGCTATTATATAAAATTAATACTGTTTCTACATTCGTAAAGTTTTTACTCTGGCGAAATATGAAACCTAACATTCTGTAAGCCTTAGTTGTAATTTTGTTGATATGAGATGACAAAAGCAATTCATTGTCCAGCGTAACACCCAAATCCCTCATCTCAGATTTTTTTGAAAGAAAGCTATCAAAAAGTTGATATTTGAATTTTGTTTGTGTTTTTTTTTCTAGTGAAATTGATATAACAACATTTATTAATATTTATAGACAGCTTATTTGAGGCACATTAATTACATAAACGATCCAGGTCCTCTTGAAGTTTAATACAGTCTTCAACAGATTTAATGATAGAAAATATCTTTGTGTCATCAGCAAATAATAAAAATTTAGAATTTTGAAAACATTCACTGACATTATTTATAAAGATGTTAAATAGCAAAGGACCGAGGTAAGATTTTTGTAGTAAGTACAAGAATTTTAATAGCTTATTTTGTTGTATCTCCTTTAAATTTACCTTAAACAAACATCAGTAGGAACAGTGACAAATTTATACATTCAGTACAATTACCATATATCAGGATAAAGTTTTCTGTGTGAAAAATGTTGTTAACCGCAAGCAAACTTACAAGTTCTGCCTAGAATCGTTTATCAATGTTTGTCTTCGTCTTCAAGAGTTATTTGTTGTATGTTCCGCTTTAGCATCAAGATGTTGCGATTCAAACGAAGTGTCTTGTTGGAAGAATTACTTTTGATTGTCGACTTTAGCATAATAATTTTTTACCACGCATTTTTCTCCTTATTCGATTTTATCCACAGGAAAGGTCTGTGCTGTAGTTGGGATATTACAAGAATTTATTAAATAAAATTTAGCTGGGCTGAGATATCATATATATCAAGTTTATTCTATAACACAGCAATTCCTTAGTGGGCTCGTGGAAACAAAGGGTTCTGTAGAAAAGTCGTTAGGATCCCCCGTAATTACTTATTTTTGTAACTCACCTACGTAAAACATTGAATTTATCCTCACATTAAAAGTTAAATTTCAAAATAAAGTGCCTTAATTTTTATGTACAGTTTAAAATTGAAAATCTTGATTTAAGTTATAGTATTTTTGATTTGTTAAATACAATTCATGTCCTTAAAAATAGCAACAAAATGTGTTCATAAGTTTTAACATGATTGGGAAGACATTTTGAACTGTAAACAGGTAAATTTGGTCTAAAATGCCACTTGTTTAGATAAAAAAACTGTGAATAACATTTATTTATTCACTTTTTAAAAAGACGCGTACGTCACGGTGTAAGTGAATGCCATAGAAGTGAGCATTATAGAGAAAAATTGAATGACTTGGTTTTACCAGACTTTATTCAGTGGCACATTTAAAAAAATATAATTTCAAAGATTAACGTTTGCTTATTAAGTTTACAAAACAGCTTCCATTAATCTTAGTTTCATAACTTGAGGCCTCTTTGTTTCTTTCAGCGCCCTGTTCAGTATGAAATGGCTTTAATTAAGATATCATGGGAAATAAACCTCTCAACTCTGTGAAATATTACGCTCAGGATCTGGACTAAATTGGATATTTTTCTTTGTGAAACGGTAAAAACGTAATTTGGTTTTGTAATATCAATGAAGTATGACTTGGTTTTGTTGCTTCCTGTTTTGATTGGTTGCATCTTACATTAATTGTAAAACATTTGATAATTATGTTCCTTAAACATCATCTTGCTCTTTATAATTACACAAATCAAAATTAGCAAAATCACTTTTACTAAAAAATGTGCCCAAAGGCATCTTAATTTTCTTATTTCAACACACCTCAGATCAAAATTGACATCTTAATTATAAATTTATTATTTATAAACAGCGATATTCTGTATATAAATAAAATATTTTTATATGCCGAATAGAGAGACAGTTGATTTATCGAATTGACAGATATTTCAGGGCTTCATTTTGACTGTAGAATAAGTTACACGGTAAAGCCGTTAAAGTATTCAAAATAGATATCTTATAAAAATCAAATTGTTGGGCCTTAAAACTTTGTCATGTTTATTAATTTTGAGCAAAACAAAACGTATTACTATTACCTTGCAGTCAACAGCAAGCCAGTTCATACAAATCTGTAACTTATCGCTTCAATAGTTGTTAGTATGGTGTGCTGCTTTTTCCACGTGTACCATACTTAGATATATTGTTGAAAATTCAATCCGTCAGACAGACAGACGTGACGAATTTTTAATTTTATACCTATTGGACTTTGAATTGACAGAATCATTAAATAAGTAAATGAAGAAAGTAGGTACCTATGTAAAATTTCACTAATATAAGTGGGAGGGTAATAAATACACCGATAATCTATTCTTCATTTGTAATGTATGTACAAATCCCCGTTTAATTAAACTGTAAATACATGTATATTAAAACTGTTAAACAATTTTCAATATACAAAATAATGTTTCTTTGCCATTTTTACAATATTAACCTAAATAACTTTAAACTAAACAAATACAAAATATTCATATCATTTTTCTATATACACAAAAAACTATTTATAAATAAATTTATTTACAAAGCATTTTACTGATTACAAAGAAAATGGCTGTATACAAATTGTTACATTTATTTGCCGTCAGCAAGATTTCCAATTTACGCGACGAGCATCAGAAACACACAGCGTTCTTAGCTCGGAAAACTTCAGAAGAAAATACAAGGTTAGAGTTTTCATGTTTTCCACAAAAGCTATAAATTCTAACATTCGCTGCTTTTCACAGTTTACAACTCACCCATAATATAGTTTATCACTACACTACAATACCACATTCACATTGAACAGTTTAAGTTTATGTAACATTCATGAGTTACATTTCGATTTCACATTTCACTAATTCAAACTTCGAATACTATTTTATTTAACCTACATAGGGGAATGGTGCAAATGGCGCTGGGAAGTATCCTGGGAAACCTGCACTAGCTTGTATCGGAATAGAGGATGTGACATATGATGTGAGTATTGTTGGCACGACTTTAGTCGTGAACAAAGTAGTGTATACCGTTTTAGCACCAAAAGTCAGTTTTAGAATTTGGCTATCAGTCGCAGTTACTTCTGTATTCATAACGACGGGTGTCGACGTGACGGTGAATTGCTGTTGAGGATAAAGTGGATTAAGAGGTTGTAACGGCAGAGCAGGCAGACTACTAGTTCCAATTTCATACTCTGTTTTAGTAATTGTTGCTACAGGTCGAGATATGGTGCTCTGTATTGTATTTTTGCCATCAAATAGAGGAATGACATGTGATTCATATAGTGTCTCGTATTTAAGCACTGGTTTTGATGTCGTTACAACGTTAGGAATTTGAGCTGCTGCAGCCGGATTTAGCAATCTTAACAGTGCGAGCTGTTGAGCTTGTTCTGGAGTGAGCGCTGGAGTTACTGGTGAAGGTGGCTCTGTTACTTGATTATTTTTGTTTTGACCGTGCGCTTTCTTGAGTCTTAAATGGTTGTCTGGAACACCATATTTGTCTACTTCAGCTAAGTCAAAATCAGAGCCGATGTTTGCTAAATCCAAATCGGGTGGGAATACTCGTCGTGGAACCCCATCTTCATCTTCGTTGCTGTCACCGAAATCTAATTCCAAATGGAGTTCAGATCCTGCTTCATCAAGGCGACTGTTGAATTCCTTTAATGTTTTACTTGGAATAAATTGGAAGAAGTCCATTGGTGGAAGTGTTTTGGTAGCAGTCACAAATCTTGTTACTTGATATGTCTGTATGAAAGTTAAACTACTGGTTAAATTAGCATCTCTTACGACTGGTAATATGTGAGTTTTTAACATATTTTGTGTGGTGCTGAATGTTTCAGTGACTGTTTCTAAAGGCGGAGTTTCCATATCGGATGATAAGGTTATGGCGGGTAGTGTAGCAATACTTGAATCTAAGTTATGATCTTTTCCGTAAGGGGAGGCTGTCGCTAATATGTTTTCTGTCAACGGCTCGTTGAGAGAACTTTGCGAATTAGATATAAGTGTTGGTTCAATACGTTTTTCTATTGTTGATGTCACCGTGATGATACGAGTGTTTTTGACACGTCCCACCTGGAATTAAGAAGGATAGAATAAAGCTCAATTACATAAAAATAAAGATATATCAGGTAAACTCAGGTATTAACGAGGTAAAATCAAGGCGTTAAGGTTTAAACCTTCGAAATAGGAATTTCCGATCGTAAAAACGATACTAGTATATATTTTCGTACGGGTTTGAACTTTTGGAATCTATAAATATGTAGATAGTTTTTGAGGAAATACGTAAAGTAAAAAAATAGGTATTACCGATTGATAGCTTGTTTTCACCATCGGTGATAGCTTCATCCGCCATAGTGTAAATAATGTAATTCCAAGGGATAAAATTTGATTAACTTTTAACTATACAAAAGTTTAAACGATGACTAATAAAGTTACCTAAACATAAACAAGATTTTTGGATTAAGTATTTAGGTTTAAAATACAGACTGGGTTATGGTTCCATGTCGTATTAATTTAGTGCTCTCATACAAAGTTAATTTTTCATGGTTTCATTTAGGACAACAAAATAAAAGTTCTATCGCAATTTTTATACCGCGGAAACTGTTTTTACAATAATTATCTGAACGAATTACCAAACCATCTGTATTGCTTTTATATAGATAAAAAAAAATAATAAAACCGTTAGTATTCATTTATGCTATTACCGAGTATATCGCGATCAATAAATCAAGAAGATAATTGTGTAGTTATCACCACGGTATTTTATTTTTATTTATTGTTGAAAAATAATGCAATATAAAGATAAATTAAATAATTATAATAATTGCTGTAACTATAATCCACCTTGTGACCTAGTTTGAATCTGTATGTATGGTTTCTTTTAGACTCTTTAATCTTTAGCAAAATATTGAGTGCACTTATATGGACGTCATGCTTTGGCACCGGCTGGACGCAAATTAATCGTTTTTTGTTTTTCTGATTTGTTGTGCATAGTGTGCTACAGATCCATTCAAACGAATATAAATTGATCTTTCATAAAAGTTTAACTTTTTGAGTAAAATATGCCTGCAATTGCCTAAAACTACAATTATATCATATACCTCGATGAAACCAGCAGATTTTCGACTACCGCGGTAATACCTGCGTTTACCTTAGTTTATGCTATAATACTAACCTGAAAAGTGTAAGGAGATTTAATGGTGGCAATTTCATAGTAAACATCTCGAAAATCAGCAGGAGTAGATATTTCAACTTTCAGAGTTTCTACAGGCGGGGGTTTCTCTATAGAGTTGTCATCGGTATCGTTTTCAAGAAGGGTGCCTAGCCCGCTTTGAGATCCAGAGAGTTCGAGGTCGTTGTCTGATCTAGCTTGAGGAGATAAATCATTCCCTTGCAGATCATCAATGAAAGGATTCGGATTCGGAGTTGTCTGTTCATCGTCACCTCCACTCATCTTTCGTATAGTGACTTTAGGTTTCGGACTTGTCTTATATTGCCAGCGGCCTGAGCCTGGCGAGCGATTCAGTTTAAATTTATAGACACTAGTTGATGCTGCTGGCGTTACTTGCTCGACTGGAGTAGCTTGTACACGTGGTTTAAATCCACGTTTCGTTTGGTTTTCGTTACTCGATTGACTGACAGTAGTTTTATGCCCCGAGTTGCGGTTATTTTTTCTTCGGTTGGTGAATGAAGACGATGATGATTCACTGAAAACAGAGACGGTTGCCAGTTGAGCGGGGTTTGCAGGTCGGCCATAACGAGTACTGAAAATAAAAATAACTATTGTCGACAAACCGAACTTTATTTTTCTTTAGTAATGTTAACTACATACAACAAACTACTGAAAAATGATTATGTTTAAGCATTAGGTGGTTAGGTTGTCGGCAATAAAAAATTACAATACAAAATAATTAATTTCTAAAAAGATACCTTTGAGTCCTTTGAGAATTAGCTGAGTTCCGGTTTTTAAACTTTTTGTTTTGTGTGGGTTGGATATTAGCGTGGTTGTCGTTTTCCGAATTATTTTGTACTCTGTGACGATTTTTGAAAGAACTACCATTATTTGTTTGTCGGCGTGTAGTTTTTCCATGATGCTCTTCATCATTGATTGATGGAGTGGGTTCTAAATTGTGTCTATGATTCTTTAAGCCAGGAGCCGGAGTCTTCAAAATTCTATGTGTAGGAGTAGGTGAAATCTTATTGCGATGACCTGCTTGAAGGATTTTGGAGTTACTGTTTAAAACTTGCGCATACTTTCCCGATATATATGTTCCTATCACACTAGTTTCATGTATTGTAGTAAGACCGTCTTTTACTATAGTACCACCAAGAGTCGTGACGAGGCCTAAAGGATGATCTTCGTCTTCTGGTTGTGGAGTAGGTGGGTGAATACGATTTTTATGTTTCGGTTTTTGTGGATGAGTTTTTGAAGGTCGTATATTAATAACTTTATATGTTTCTTCAACGAATTCGGAGGGTTGTCGTGACAAGAAATCATATTCTGGTTCCCCAATATTGTTATTGGTAATTAAAATGGCAGGCTCTTCTTTAGGCTGGTTTGATTTAATTTGCACTACGCTACTAACTTTAGAATTTATAATAGAGGCCGGTGGGTCTTGTTTAACTTCAACTTTGCTACTAACTACATTGGTGACACTTTTTATGGCTTCTGATTTGTGTTTTTTATCATTTGGATTATTGGGTTTACTTGATTTGCTTGGCTTTGAAGAAGTTGATTTCGGAGAACTACTCCCTACAATTTTAGATGGTCCAGCCACAACTTCAACTTTTGTAATTATTTGTTTTTGCTCCTTTACAGATACAGATTTTGGTATGTTTGCAGTTTTTTCATCCTTTTTCTGTGGTGATGACATAACAGATATCGCGCTTGATATTACTGCAGGGCCAGAGGGTTTATTAGTTTTATTTTTGTCAGAAATTTTGCTAGGTTTAATGGCTTCTGGTTTAACGCTTGTAACAGATGGCGATGGTGGCTTAGTTTCAATAATGTTTTCTTGAACAGATTTTTCATTTTTCGGTGGTTCTGAAATTACGAAAACAAATCTCTTGAGTAAATATTAGTAAAATATTAGGATTTTTAAAAATAAATAAGGTAAAATTTCATGAATGTTAATATAATAAAAACCTCTTTGTTAATTATAGAATTGATTTCTAAGATATTTAAAAATAGTTAGCATTATTAGACCTGGTGGTGGGGCAGAATGGGGGGAGAATACCATGACGGTATTCCCTATGGTGGTAGTAAAGTCTAAGAAGCCATATACTGTCTGTGTGATAAAATTATTAGTAGGCGCACTGGCTGCAGGTGGTTGACCGCCAGCGTAGACTGGTCCTTCGGTGGATACTTCACTACCTAAAAATTAACACAAAATAATTATACGTAATAAGATTGAAGTTATTAGACTATTGAATGCATTATTGAATACCAAAGTTCCATAGATTATTTTCTAAGAGTGGTATGATTGCGACTTTTATCTGTTGTTAAATGTTTTCTGCATTTTATTTCTTCTATTGAAAATTCCTATGATAGTAAAGTATGTTATGAAAATAGCTATAAAATTAGTTTAATTTTATATTAGTTTAGTTTTTGTGAGTATATTATAATATTTGTTTGTGTAATTTCAGATTATTTTGTAAGTCCTTCTTTATCGCATTAACAAAAATAAATATTGGATAATCTGAGACAAATGACAGTATTACACATAATTTTTTATTTTAAGTATCTATCGCAAATGTTCCGTATATAAAGAAATATAATTAATTACAGTGAACAACGAAGACAAGCACCTGATTTTGATTGCATGAAGAAATAGAAATGCAAACTGGAAAATAGTTCTCCACTGAGGATCAAGCTCTGAACTTTGAAAATAGGTGTCAGTTTTATGAAAATTACTTAGAAAGCATCGAAATTATGAAGAAATACCTTAGTGAAATTGAATGACTTGAAGATGTTGAATTACGTATTTTATCTAACTAAGAATATCGTGGACATAGCACCGATTCCAGTATAAACTTTGATACACAAGAGCCAAGAACCCCATCTGTTTATTAAAGCCATTACCCCCAAACTCAATAAGTAAATCTCGTCGGGATTTCGCATAAAACATATAATATATTTCTACATTGAGTTCAGATACGACACTTTTATGCAAAGTGCTCGCGCTGAAATGTCCCGATAAAGACGAAAACTCAGTAACGATGTTACTTCAGTAACATTTGTTGGCAAATGATCTGTGATAAAGTTCCTTAAAAACTGTTGTCATAAACTTTATTGGCAATGGTTAAATTTATATTTATTTCATCAGCAGCTAAATACATTACGTATTTAACGTCTAAGAGACTGTAGACACAGAATCGGATTTGTGTTAATGCCTAATAGGAGGCATTCCAATGAGCAATCCAATGAGGAGATAACTTCAACTATCTGCAGTCCTATGACTGCAGATGAGTCCTATGACTGAGTCCTATGACTGCAGATAGTTGAAGTCTGCAGTCATAGGACTGCAGATAGTTGAAGTTATCTCCTCATTGGAAAGAATAGGATCTTTTGCGGTCAATATAGGGAAAATCCGTGGGTAATAAAAATTATAAAGGTGTTTCCTACATATTTTTTGTTTGAAGTTAACTTCTTTGTTTCCAAATATTTTGTTTCGATTCTATTGAAGTTAGATGGAGATTTTGAGTAGGTTTATTATATTGAGAATTGAGTAGCTCGGTGGCGTAGTGGATAAGCGCCGCGGCCCGCGAACGTAGTCGTTAAGCAACTTTCGCAAGGGTCGGTCATGAGATGGGTGACCAAAAATTATTATCTCGAGTTACTCCGTGCTTCGGAAGGTACGTTAAGCCGTTGGTCTCGGCTGCATTTGCAGTCGTTAATACCGTCCAATCCGCATTGGGCGAGCGTGGAGGGTCATGGCCCATCCTCCTTAACCATCCATAGGCCTGAGCCCCTGCAGTGGGGACGTAAAAGGGCTGGTGATGTGATGTGATGTTATTATATTAATCATCCCATTTTAATAGAATTCTAATTATTTGTTATTACTTGTATACATATTTACGTCTTCGAAGTGTGTTGAAAATTCACAAATTTACAAAAATCATAGGAAAGCAAAATATGTATCCTTCGTTTTCTTCGATGAAATGAATGCGTCATGTAATTATTTTAGTTATTTGGCAGAAGTCTAAAATTATTTTGTTATAATAACAAAACCGGTGTTTGCGGAGAAATCGATGAAGATACACATAAAAATTACATATTCGTCGAACTAAGAACTTCGTCCCTCCTTGAAGGTGGTTAGAAAATAAATAATTGTGAATTTATGATTAAAGTAGGTAACATAAGTAGACTCAGTGTTTGGATCGAAAGACAGAACAGTCACTCGTAGAAATAAAGAATTCACTAATGTCGAAAAGGTATACGAGTTCAACTTTATTTAAACACTACGTGATAGAATTGTTAGACACAATGTGTAGTTTATTATGAATAGTATGAAATATATTTACATTGAATCACACGAGTGTAGTGAACAGAATTGCGTTCAAAGTTCTCCTATAAAACCAGTAGCAAAATGGAATTTACATTGCTCTCTTGAATTGGAAAGTGGGTAACAAATTCAGGCGGGTCGTGTCTCTATATCCCCGTTACTTCCAGGCCATTTGACACCAAGTGGTCTGAGATAGTCCACCTAAGATAGTTAACACACCTCGCCCTTTCTTTGATCTGTTTATTTTTTACTGCCAATTACTTTACACGATTCATTTCGCTTTAAATGGATTTATTAACAGGATCGCAATTTTGATAAAAGTTTAGAAAATATTTGACTTATTGTTTTTTGTTCGTTTGTAGTAGATAAAATTAAAAACTGCTGGACTGATTTTTAATATTTTTTTCACCAATACCCATAAAGCTTTATTAAGTTGTTTCATTTACGACGTCATTTATTGTCCAAAATCAGTTGAAGTTAGTGATTTTGGCTATTAAGATACGGGTATTACGGATAAAATTATATGTATCTGAGGTAAAACTATATCGATTATGTAGAAACAAATGTATACTAACTGAAATAGGCGATAACCGCCAATATTGCTAAGATCCGATGGTCCATGGTTGTTTTCAACTGCATAAACGGTACTGTCAGCAACAACGATGCAGGCGCACTCGCATTTTGATCGATACGTGTGCTTTGTATCTGCACCTGAAAAAATAAAAAGATAAGGTTAGCTAAACAGTAGTTTCGGTGTTTGTCAGACAAACATCTAAACAAAGAAACTTTTATATTTATAATAATGTGCGACTTAGAAGTCAAATAGAAAACAAACCGCACGTAAAATTGTTAACCAACAATTTCTTGATCTCAGTTCAAAATATGATAATGGTAATCAGCATACCTTACGACGAACATGTAAGATAACAACTATTTATGAGAAATCCCAATTGCGAACAAAAAGTGCTTATCAATATAGATAAAATCAAATTTGTCAAGCTCGAAGCTATTATGATTTTAGCTTATATCGGAGACCCATTTGAATTAGATTTGCATAGTGTTTGCTAGTCGCGATCGATCCTAGCTAATTTCGTCGCTTGCAACGTCAAACTAAATTTCAGACGCGAGTTATCAATATCGTGTAGCTACAGTACTAGTACAAAATAACATCATTATGAAAATCACTGCTGTAATGTTAATATAATGGGGTTGTGCATCGTTCGCAACGCATCAGCAAGCAAAATAATTACTCAATATACGAAAAGGCGTTAGCCTTTTCAATTTGCTGCCCAAAACCAATATAAATTTAATATAAATATCTACATTCATTAATAAGCGCTGCTGTTTTAAATGTATTCGACATGATAATGTTTAAATATGGCGTGGGGAAAGATTTCATTGCGTTTGGTTAAAATTGGGTTCGCGTTGTGGAATTGAATGCAACACGTACGCTGAAAACTGACTCGAATACTGAACAGTTAAATACTATTTCCCCTCAATCTGTTTATCATCACTACGGTTCGAATGCGTTTCATTTTCAAATAATAGGTATGAATCAGTTTCTTGGTGACAAGACTACAAGTACAGAAATACAGTCATTATTAAAATCGTTCGTATCGTTCAATTTTTTTTTTAAACAATTAGTTATCATACAGTGACTTCACCCTTGTAAATAATAGTCTGTGTTACCAGCGTATGATGTAGCTTCCCGAAGCTTATTAATTTTCATGATCGAATCAGTATTTCCGAAGATCAAAGAAACTGTACCCTATAGAACTACTAATAAATATCTATATATACCTATAGAAATACCTATAGAACTACTAATAAATATCTATAGTATTTCCGAAGATCAAAGAAACTGTACCCTATAGAACTACTAATAAATATCTATTAAATAAACATGATTTTGATGATAAATCTCACAACATTAGTAACTTCAAATTATATTTCATAAAAAAATATAGAAAACATTGAATGCTTCTCAGAATAAAGTTATTGGGAATCCCCATACGTATTAATAATTTGGCAAATATTATATTCAAAAATGGCTCCATAATCAGTTTTATGCATTTAAAATAAAATGTTAATATTGAGACCCCACAGTTATTGGCAAATCCATTAGATTTTTTGTTTACGTTACATTTCAGATCATATTAGAAAAAAATACTATGGATCTGACCCGAAAATACTTTTCTTAGGACTTATCATAAGTCAAATTCACACATCACATTAGATCCCTCCTTCTTTCCAAGTCGTTTTCCTCATTGCTGAGGGTCATGATACCCTCGGCGGAAATAAAGTCTTTCGCTTACGAGTTTTCTCCATCTGCTCCGGTCCTTGGTAATACGGAGAGCGTCATGTTTTGTACGGGTGTATCCCGAATCTGGTACGCCCATCTCGTAGGGATGTGTCATTCCCATCCACCTTGTCAGTATCCATTAGTTGCTCAAGATTGTGTCCGTCCCTGAGAGCAATATAAATAAAGCAATCCAGAATTCTTTGCAAGTAGATAGTGGAAAGCCTATCCTTGATGTTAAGCTCGCGAAGGATAGATTGGTTTATAATCTGTAGCATCTTCCGCCAAAACTACATCTTGAAGGTGGTAATACGGTTTCGATCTGCCTTTCCAAGCATCCACGTCTCTGAACCGAAGCTAAAGATAGAGAACACTAAAGAGTTTACCAGTCTCATTTTTGTTTTTCGAGATATGTTGTGGTCTTTACATATTCTCTGAAACTGGGACATTATATTTTTGACCATGCCGATTCTCTTTCTGACTTCCTTTTCGCAAGAACCTCTGTTGTTGATGTTAGTGCCCAGATAAAAAAAATCATCCACCCTTTCTAGAGATAAGGCACTTGTCACATGTAGCGAGTTGTTGCGATTACGTTACATTAGTTACCTTGCAAAATAATAAGTCTAATATTGAGAAATCAAATGCTAAAAGTCTAGAATGTGCGAATTATACTGTCCGAGTTCATACATTCGTAGCCCAGTGTCGACGTAGCGGCATCCAAGCCAAATTCCTGCGTAGATTGGCATGCATTGTGCTCGCTGCTCCGCCGACATAGCGCGCTGTATTGAAAGCATTTCAATGCCTGCTGAGCTTCGACAGTCAGCAAAGCCATTTGCACGATGTACGTTTACGCTTCGTTCCAAGACAATCACTTGATACCTAAATGAAAGTCAATTTAGGATCTGAATATCATGATTTCCAAAGAATACTATTTCTATGATAATATTCAAATAGGTAATCGACTCTGTTTGAAAAAATCTTTGTGAATGACTCTTTCAATGGAGTTGGGAATAAGCCACCAAAATATATCCGCATCAGAGGCTTTCCGTTGAATCATAAATGATTGAAAAATACGTTTTTAAGTTTTCTTTTTCTCTGAAAATGTAAAAAAAAGAACGAATGTGTATGTCTCTCTTTGTTCATGAAAATCTCGAATTTTAGTTTGATAATAGAATCATGTCTTAAATCAGAATATCTATGTTTATTTCAATGTAAATAATATTTCATAGCTGAATTCTTTCAACTCATGAATTTCGTGTATTGTATAGGTGTAAATCTGTTTGAAGTTATCCTATTATTATTAATAATATAATTTATTTGTTTTCACACAAAGTAGCACAATATTGTATATGCAGACAGACAGAATTTTGTTTTATGATTTTAATTATCTAACTGAGCTGGTATTTTTTTATATATTATAGGTATAAGAAGTATTAGGAGAAGAGTGTTTGGCTTAATCGTAGCTGTTATTAAAACATTTCTATCGAATGTGGAAATAGCTGTAATAATTGCCAAACTGCTTTAGCGGATAGCACCCACAGAAGAAGTTATAAATAAAGAGCCAAAACCTTTGATGATTTGTTTTGTTTTTCACTAATCTTCTTTTATATGAAAGCTTTGTTATTCTTCAGAACATGTTAATGCGAGTAAATGATTGTCATTTATGAGTAGTTATCATAAACTCAATCGCATAATATAAGACGTCTATGAGACTTCTCCAGAGTCGGGTCCCTTTGTGACGGGGGCGTGAGTTGAATGGGATGAGAGCAAGTGAAAGGGCGAAGCTTAGATATAACTAATATACTGAAATAACTAGAGCTTTGCTAAATATGTTTATATGAATAAAATATAAAGAATAGCAGGAAAATTCTTCTTTAATATTTGTAGATTGCAAAAGAGGATCTGTTCTTAAAAACATTGGTAAATGTATTTGCTACATCTTTATATACTTAAGTTTTATATCATAATCTCAAGTCATAACGACTGATCCTGAGATCCTGAATAATACTTTACTCTTTGATCCAGAGGGCCTATTCTGTTTGTTGAGTAGCGAGAATACGGTTTAGTTACATTACATTTTCATAAATAGCAGGTCTTTAGATGTGGAAAAACTAACAGTGACACTCGTTTTGACTGGAAAAGTCATCTTGCTCTATACTCTATGGTATAGGGCAAGTGTGTCATTTGTCAATGTGAGTGAATGGCGGTGTTTACTTGCGAGATGGGCGCGATGATGGAGCGGTGATGTTTGTGGCGTAGGGAGCGCCCCGTCTCGAACTATTCAGCCGATACTCGTATTACACGGTACGGTTAGGTGGTTATACGAGTATAAAATCACTACTTTTCAGCGTTCGGTTTGTTTCGTTTAAATTTATAATTATAAATTATAAACGACGTTAGCAAATTTTTAGTTTCTATAATATCTAGAGATGAGTGACGAACCTGACACCACCCACATGGCTACCTCGTGAATTAAATCTGACTTTATATTTATCATAGAGCACATAGAGTCGCTATTAATTTAATCTCGAATAATAACTTGTAGAAATCGTGTTACCAAAATATTCCTTAGTTCACAACATGTTGTTGACTATAAATGTTGTTGTTTGTAGCATATTATTCTGGGTTAGTATAAGACTTAATGGCCGAGTCCAACCATAAAACTCGTGCTCAATCACCGGAAAAATAAATTACAATACATAAAGTTCGATCAAAGACAAATAAAGTTCGATGCGACTGTTTTGCTGTCCTTACATGTCTGACCAAGTACATACTGGTTCATCCCTCTATTCAAACAAAATTTAATGAGGCGGACGGCTATACAGGACTGAACTCCCACAGGGCTCATGCGGGCTGCGTCTCTATTGTACCGGTACAGGAGGCAGAGTGTTTATTGTGACACTAGTTACTAGTCTTTTTTTTAGTTACGTCAAAATATCGCATGCTTGAAAACTACATTTGACCTGTTTTATCGCGTGTATTTTTGAAAAATAATTAGATTTTTCGGAACTTTTGTATCCTTTACAGGTTCCGTATTCAATCAGGCTTAGTCATGTAAAGGAACCGGAACGGTGGCTATATAATATATTTACTCGTTGAAACCAACGCTTGCATCCTGTGAAAATATCTTGTAACAGAAGCAAATTTAATCGTAAATACTAAAAGATATTCTAATAAGTAATTACATATACTTCAAGACTATTGTATAGTCTAATAATATGAGTTGCTGTCATTATATAAATTTCGCTGTCCTGGTATGTTATATTGTATACTAACACCTGGTTTCTGATTGAGTATTTAAAGTTAAGCACGACTCAAACTGTGCTTAAAAGTCACTTAAACAGGTTTCCGTTTCAGATTTTAGTTTTTTTTAATGATCAGTTTATAGCAGTTTGGTTAAAACAAGGACTTTTGCCTTGTGCAAAATAAAAAAGCTCTTTATTTCTGTTTTTTTTTTATATTGTTATGATATGCCAGTCCTATCGTATCCTAAATATACATTATCTACAGCTCTAAAATAATAGTTGAGAGATCAACAATCATCGATGACTTACCATGTTGCATATAAGTTTTGCTGTGTTTGCCAATGGTTCACTCAGTAAACTTTGGAAAATGCCTAAATCAAGTTGGCTTAATTTTAGAGTAGTCTTCAGTGTTTCTGTGACACTCCAACAACAAGTGTTGAACGTCCTCAATTGTTCCACAAGTATCACAATTAGGGGAATCTGTTTTTTTCATTAAGAAACCAAAATTGTTAGTCGGATAGTGTTCAGATCTAAGTCTAAGCATGAATATAATATCATATCTGCTTAAATTACAGTTACTGAACCATGGTATTCCAAGAGGCTCATACTGGATAGTTTTACCAAATACCTTTGGATGTTGAGCGTTCATCAAAGTATTGCTTCCAGTTGTCCTAAATATATTTCTTATATTTTGGTAGTAATTCTGTATAAAATTGAGGAATATTTAATAAATTTCCATCTGTAGAGGCTACTTTCGCTAACCTGTCAGCCTCTTCGTTTCCAGTTAATCCAATGTGAGATGGAACCCGCTGAAGACATTTAAGTAAAAAAGTATAGTAATTAGTTGAGATTCTATACTTTTCTTAATTCAGAAATCGCCCGTAAAAGAAATAAGATGACTAAAAATGAGTTGTAACAACTCCTGATGTAGGTGTGAATTCTCAAATAACGATGATTTGCAACTTAAAGTTGCTTATAACCATTCTCGACACAAAGACTTTTTTGCTACTCTAATGCATTTTTCTTTTACTTAAAAACCTACTGATCCGCTTGACTTGAAAAAAAAATAAGATGACTTAACCGTGTAATTGTTGGTAAACAGTTTTCAGTACACATTGAAAACTCATTAATTGTTATATTTTACCTGTTTGCATTATAAATGTTAAACTTAGAAATAAATATTAGATTCAAAACTATGAAAAAAAGAGGTTGGAACAAGATAAAAAATTATACAACATAATACATAGGTAACATGCAGTCTGAGGCATGAAATTGATAAGACAAATCAGTTTCTGCATGCCTAGTTGTTTTTTACGCAGGCGGACTTTTTGTATTTTTTTTTATTTATGTCTTTTTAATTACACAAATTTCCAGGTTGGTTCAGAAAGTGAAAAAATAAAGGCCATATTTTTAAACTTTCTGATTGTATTATTCTTATTAGTATTAGGTAATGTTAATCATGGTATACCTTTTTGGAATGCTAGTATTAAGCCCTTTAATTTGATGCCCATATTGTCATTAAATATAATGACGTCGCACAGCCGTCATGTTGGATTTTTTTAACGTTACGTATCTAAAACTATTGGGCTACTACGACAAATCTAACGATACTTCAATCATTTAAATCCGTCCAGGGATTTTTATGATATGAGGGAATAAAGAATATTACATACATATGAACATATACACGCGCGAAACACATAACCCCTCCTTGGCAGTCGGAAAAAAATAGCAATGTTCTTAGAAAGACAATGTGAAGGTAAAATAAATACATGTACGATTGCTATGTATAAAACACACGAAGTCATACTGAATGACTTGCATTAATCGTGTCTATAATAAATAAAGTAAAATAAAATTATACGGTTAAATCTAATTTAAGTCTATTAAGAAAATAAAATAGAAGTTAATTACATTAACCCGCTGAAAACACGTTTATCGAATTGTTAAATGCGCACCAGTTCATTTTGATTTTTTTTACTTACGAGTGTCAGAAAAAGTGCCAATATTAATTGCATTTTTTCTTAGCCGAACAAGGTTTGGTAGTGATTCTGTGGACTAAATTTAGTTTTTAACTTGTCAAACTGCTTTAATAAGACTATAACAGAATTAAACTTATGCGGGAATATAATCAAAAAGGATTTATATATTCAGAACGGTCAGTATGTGGAATTTTAAAACAAAAACTGCGTTCATACACTTATTACTTATTGAAAAAAATAACTGCATTCATACACTTATTAAAATTTGTAGTCATAATATGATACAACACAAATAAATAAACGTTAAAATAATTGAGGTTAGTAGGAATAGTCTTTTAGTGTTTATACCTAATCTAATTCGAGAAAGTTTGTCGATTGTACGCAAGTGTAAAGAAGATTTCATGTATATACTTAACGAAACTATTTTCAGTAAAAGAGTGTAAGCTTCTTTCCAGTTTTCCTTACAAAGGAGTTAATCTCTCTCAAGTTGTAAGGATACCTAACATATCATTTTTTTGCTCCAGCAAGTAACATAAATAAAACGGTGACAAATTCTTCATATAATTATATAGTTGAAAATTGTGAAAGATTTATTTAAATATTTTTTCTCTTGTGGAATTTTGAAATGAAATGATAACAAACGTATTTTATTCAGGTATTGGAAACGAGTATTCCAGATTCTAAAATAATAAGAAATCAGAAAAAGATATCGACGCTTTTCATGGTTTGCGTTAATTACTTTTTGAGAAAAAAAAACTTTATATTATTATTGCTGATTCTTGTTGTTTTTGTCTAGAGAAAATATATATTCAGATTCATACCTACATATTTATCATATTCATAACACAATGTAAATTCTATTTTACAGCAAAGTATCACTGCTTAGTCTAATAAGACTATACCTATATAACTTCTATTCACCACGACCCATATAAAAGCATATCTATCAAGTCGTACTACGTAAATATTAGGCGATAGTTGTTAGTGAACTTGAGACGAATGTTGGCCGATAATTTATGTTGTTGAGCTCGCCCATTGTAGACAAACAACAAGGCTCAGCCAAATTTATATTCCAAGTTGGGTCGGGCCACCGCAGAAATGCTCTCGGCCTAAACCGATAAAGAACTACAGCCCAAAACTGATATAAAAGGGAACAAGAGGAAAGCTAACGTCTTTGTTTGTGTGTTACGGACAAACAAAATCTATTTGAACGAATGACAGCACAAAATTGAAGTTGATCATAAAAGCATTTGCAGTAGATTTTGTAATGCGATTGTGTTACGGCAATTCTTATTGTCGAGTTCTATTTGTATAGATGTTAGAACAAAAGGAATGAAGTCTTATATTAGATATGTTAGAGAACAACATCGTATATCGTGTAATATATGAAGAGAATAACGTGCTGTGTATTAAAATATTTCTCTACTGCTTTTGGTAAAGTACTCTAAGTCATAATCTCTTAAAAATCTCTGCGGTGGTGTCCTGTGGATTGGTTCGTTACGTTCTCTAAAGTATGTTTGCTTGACGCGATGGCTGGCTTATGCGTCAAGTTCATGAACGGATGCTGCTGGTGTTGGTGGTGAAGATGGGTCTGCTATAGATTACTCACTTTCTCCATTTTCTTTTAGGTGTTATACAGGCATACCTATTTTATATTAATCAATTAATTAATCTAAAAAATTAATTGACACGGCATGTTAATCGATTGATAAATGAATTTTGTTTATTTTTTAATATTGTGATTGTAATTGAAAATGTCTTCGTATTCTAATGATGTCATTAAATGGCAGTCAATAAAAGTAGCATTTATTTTTAACTGTATATCGGATCCTCATTTAGTTGGATTTCTTTGTATTACGATCACAGATTTTGTAGTGTTTCCATTATAACTAAGAAGTATTAATGTCCTACTAAGGAAAGCTATTGTCCATATACTGTATTTTGTATTTGTTTTATTTTTGGAATAACATTTATTACACAAAATAATTACTTACGAAAATGTTATTTATTGACGATACGAGACCTTCGCTTCATAAAATTATACGCGGATATTTGTTTAGTCGTACTGGCTGTTTATGCGGCGGGGTAGTTTTCGATACACTTCAGTCAGATGCATATGAAGAGAAGATTTTATTCAATAATACGCAAGGATACGAGTGAATTTGTAGTCCGCGCAGAATATTATGTTAAGTAAACAAGCTTTCGAGGACGGGCACTCAGACGGTTTATTTCTCTTTTGCAAATAGAGTTTGGGTTTGTTTAGAATATGTTTTAAAATCTGGATTATGGGTGAACGATATAATTAGCGTCACAATCATTTTCTTTGTCACTCATTTTAACAGTTACGGTTCCGAGTAAAAATAACGCTTTTTGAAAATGTAGTTATGATAATAGTATGTTTTTGAAAGAATTTTCAAAAGCAGCTGTTCAGTGTAATGATTGATACCGTGTAATTTCAGTCTAATAGATGTCTATTTATTGTCAAACTAAAATCGATTCCCAATAGATGTTCTTTCTAGTGGTAGCAAACCTAGCGCCCGAGGCGCGTCGAGCAGTTTTGGCTGCATCCCAGACACGTTTTGCATTTTATTCAAAACGTTGACATGAAGGATAAAGTTTTATTATTTTAGTACTTTGACGTGATCCGACTGTACCTGAGTTATATGTCCACGAGTAGCTCCAACCTCATACATATGTAATATAACTCAATTCAAATTATGAGGAAGGTCGTACGAAAATTTTCTTTTTATTACGCAAAAGAATTGAATCGTTAAAGGTTATTACGGGCACCGCGCAGAACGCCGAATGAAATGGTAATATCGTTTAATTTTCCAATAAATTCGTGTGAGTCGACAACGAAAATTACTCGTATGATGAACGTGATCACGCTGCGGCCGAATGTGTATTGCTTGTCACTCGATTTGGATTCAGGGGACGCGGCACCACCACTCCCGGGACAACTCTAAGAATTTTAAACAGCGAATGTTGATGTCCAAAACGAGTTTTCATTTTGTTTTCGGCCTCATCTCGTTTGAATGCAAATACGCGGGTTGGAAGGTTCCTCGCACGCATTTTACACGCGTCACGAATATTCGTATTAAAAATGTATAAAACGTATATAATGCTTTTATGGAGGTGTTTCGATCAATGTACCTTGTAATTGAGTTGTCGATATCAAATGGAATTGTTATTTTAATTATGCATATTGTATTATGTACGACCGACTGAATTGAGCTTTTATCGATTATTTGTTTCTTTTTATTCACTGAAAGGTTTTATAAAAAAAAATAACAAGCGATGGATGACAAAAGAAGGATAGGATAGTTTTGATTAAACAATTATTATGAAAACTCGCTTGTTTTTAAAATTATCCTTTTCCGGTTCAACATTAATAATCTTTGTTATTTTAGTTATATTAATGTAAATGAAATAAATAATCACCGGATACTTTTCTATGACTGTTTATTTTTATCGGAGACCTTCATAAAACGGCTTTTTCATGGCGGTCTCCGTGGCAACGCATAAATATTGACCTGGAGTGGGTCTGGCAGTTCGCTCCGATCGTTAATTACGTTGATCACTCCAGTCGGAAGGCTACAGCTAACATGCCGTAATTCAATGCACCATGTGCGGATAATTACAATACGGGAAGTGATCGTAGCCGTACGCCTGTATACCACTTTATTGCGGGTTTCAAGTTCTTCTATTTTGATGAAATTATAGCTTTAGGGATAATTATAGCCTATGGAGCTGTGGTTCGAGCATTTTGTCTACGATGCGGAAGCTAAGCAATTTTCAGACGGGTCGTTTATAGGATGAGTGATCAAAAATTAACTAACTCGAGCTCCTCCATGTTCCAGCCCCAGCTACATTTGTTATCACTCACCAATCTGCTTTGGACCCGCGTGGTCATGTCAAGGTTAGCTATATGCAGTTAGGGTCTCATCGGGATGTCCTGGGGGTCATGTGGAGAAAAAATAACTACAATTTTGAGAAAAGTAATCAAGTCTTTAATATTTAATCAGTTGCAGAATACTTTTTAGAGAAATTCACATTTTTAGCAAATCCAAGATTTTGTGATCTAAGTTTGTGCTACTTAAAAAATAACGAATGTTTTATTCAGATAAAAACATCCAATATATTTAACACAATTTTAAAATAATTACTCTTAAATTTTCTTGTGGGTGAATATCACAATCTAGCAATGTTTATGTTCAAGGTTAATATAAATCTATAAAATCATGATTTTTTTAAGATCAACTAAGTAATACAATTTTAGATTGATAGTAGCTAAAACGCTTATGTTATTGAAGCCTAAAATAACAAAAAGTACTACAATATCCAGAAAGAGAAATGTAAATTTTCTTCAATGACTCAATCTAACTCAGAGATGGCGACAAGTTTAAATCTGTGAGCGAGCTACCCGACCATGAAGGGCGTCTGATATAGGTATTCTCTATATCTTAAGGAACTACTACGAAAATGTTAGTTTCGTAACATAAATCGTTGAGATCGGTACATTAGTGAGTCACTAGAGGGCGCGCCAGCAACGAACAATACATAGTATAGAGTCGTGGGGCGGCGACGATGTAGTGAAGGTCTTGACGTCTATCCTTAAATGCCTTTGCCATTATTCATAAATGTCATAATAACCTTTATTCAATAATAGTAAAACGAATAGTGTATTTCGACAAAATAACATTTAGCTCAATACCTTTCGAGTTTAATCCTCTCTATCCTTTTCTCGTTAATTTTTTATAAAGAAAAACGGGTATCATTTTTATCTTCAATAGTACCAAGAGGAACACAAATGTATTGCGAAGACTTTACGAATTAATATAAAGCTTATAACAGAAAAAGCTTCCATGTCATATTTGAAAAATAATTACAAACTTTATGCTCATGAAGTACTGACATTGGCCGTCAACGGATCATCAAGGTGGAGTCACAAAACAGATAGGTGGTTGAAAATATGAAATCATTTTTATCCATATGTAAAATACCATCTATAATAAGAATTATCAATTAATTCATTCACCCAATTTTGACGTTCCTCGAATGACGAGACGCGACGCAAAATCGCACCGAACCTAACTTCGAATGTAAAATTTTAGATAAAATTCCATTTCAGAAGATTTTTCGTAAATTTTTAGCTTTTCTTTGTATGTATGCAAACGGGTTATACTAACATCTCTTTTTAAAATAAATTTATAGTAAAATACCTACCGTTTAAAATCTGCTTAAAGCAATCATGGTTTATTGTGTCATGTCCGTGAAAATGAGTCGAAAACATTCATTTCTTTTCAACATTTATGCAATATTAAGACTTTAAATTTCATAAAGTATTCATTTAAATCTCACAATTAATTAAACTTTTATGTTTTAAATGAACGTAATTTATTAGTTTATGAAGTGAGCGCCCACGCTTAATTTTACAATTGCTTTGATCAAGTAGGTCAAAGGTAGGCAAAAGGTCATTTATACTTGGATTAGTCACTACAATTATTATATTTGATAAAATTTTGCATTCACAATGTTATATTGAGAAAAAAAAGCTTAAAAAATCCTGTCTGCGCTGTTGCGAAAGGTCATGGGTTCAAATCCCATCTTAAAGTACCAGATACAAAACGGAATTTTAAGCATTTTTCATTAAGAATATTAGGTACTAAGTACTAATATTAAGTACTACTATGCTAGTAAATGTTTACTGTGATAGTACCTTATAATACTAAGCGCACTCAAAGGTACTTTCCGATATTGCCATCCGATAACTTCAAGGGTATATTGATATTTATGTATTATGGAAAGAATTCGAATTTTTATTCAGGGTGAAGCTTGAAATATATAAGTATCAATAAAATTTTACGACATGATATGTCTGGAATTTATGGAAACTATGAGCTCGTATATACGAGAGTATGACTTATTGATTGTATTAATTTATAATACAATATGTGGTCGGTATTAAACTTAGAAAAGCATTACGGAAGTTAATTGCAAATGTAGTTATTGGTATTTATATACATTACTCATCTTATAATCACAGATACATAATCTTAGGCAGTCAAGTTATTAGACATCCACCTTAACTTGATAGAGTAATTGCCACCGGTTTAATAAAAAATCTTTAATAATCGGTGTTTTTCTAATCAGTCAAGTTTTTCGAAAATGCTCACTCGGAGCGAAATCACATCACAACCATTTTAACCACTGTAATGAACCATAAAAAGTAGGTAGTGAGTTGAATTTACTCTTAACTGTCATAAATCTCGTAAACATTTCACCTTTGTCGGATGTGAGAAATAAGCTCCATTTAATAATAATAAATATTTTGGTGTATCTGAGACAACGAAGGTATTACAACATCCAGATCAGAACCAATACAGAAACTTCCATTTTCAACATGGACTTGACCGGGAATTGAACCCGGGCCTCACAGATGGCGTCACCTTGAAACCCCTCGGCTATATTAATTTAATTTTTTATAATCTTTTTATTATCGAATTTCATTAAGGCAGAGTACGCGCGAAATTAAGATGAACAAATACTTACGTTGATAATGAATAGGCACCTGGGTTCTTACCATTATCTCTTGAATGCATTGTAAGAATCATTATGAAGGTGTGATAACGCTATATATATGTATAGCTCTATCCCGCTTCGGTCACTGCAATTGGATCGTGTAAAAGGGGTCATACTATGGCAGCTGGTCGCGGGATATTGTTGCCGATCGAGCGTCGCGGCCAGACAAAGGCTACGGGAACATTGTTTGTTATAAAATTTATTATGGCGGCAGCCACCGGGCTTCTGACATTCCCGATATATCAGCCAGACAGTGGTGACGACGCCGTGCCACAGTATAGTAAAGTAGTCCTCTAAAATCGAGTACTTTCTTAATTTGATTAATTTGAAAAGATTTCTTTTGCAACTTTATTATTCTTCACTATAAATAATTATTCTTATGAATTTGCTTTGGTATCCTTACTGCTGAAATATCAAGAACTGTAGGAAAATTTACACATTGCCTCTCTGATTGTAACTAAGTCTTATAAAACTGATGTCTTAGTCAACAAAGAGTAGAATTTTGTCAATTCATTACGTTTGTTATTGCTTGCTTGCTGCTTCGCAGTTGTTTAATGTAGTGATGATACAATTTTAAATATGTCATTGAAAATTGACTTGATTAAGAATTTCTTGTTAATATCTAGAGCAAGACAAAGTTTCACTTTTCTGTGACATATATAAACAAAGAAATGCTAGAATTAGATCTTGAAATTGAAACACCAAAAAACTGCCTATTTATAGCAAATAAATAATTTGAATTCGATTTTTTTTTCATTGATATATTGTTCAAGTCGTCATCATCATCAACCCCTTTACATCCCCATTACAAAGGCCTTACGGGGCTCACATACTCCACGCTGAACCAATGCGGATTGGAGGGTATTAAAGGCTGCAAATGCAGTCGGAACCAATAGCTTAATGTGCCTTCCGAAGCATGGAGTAGCTCGAGATAATATTTTTTTTTGAACACGCATACCGTGATCGACACTTGCGAAAGTTGCTTAAGTACAACGATCGCGGCCCGCGGCGCTTATCCACTACGCCATCGAGCTACTCTTTTCATCGATTGAATGAATATAATATAAACAGTATTATGTCTATCCATCAGATTTATTTGATTTTACTCAATAATTATGGTTATCAAAGAATTTCAATTTCAAACTTGAAGATTCAATCACTCTACCCGGCAAATCTACATAGTCCGTGTCTGTTTACATCTAAGAGTGTGTTGGCAACTATGACAGATTTAAAGACATTATAGACTCTCGGTCAGTTGCACAAACATCCATTAAAGTTTAACGACGCCTCTAAGCTCTAATGGATGTCAAATTTCTGTGGGTAATGTCGCTTTAAACTAATGAAAATTTTAATGGACGTTTGAGCATCTGGCTGTCTTTATAGAAGATTTTTAGTACCTATGCCTGTGCTAGAATGTGTCTGCCTCGTTAAACTCCTGAAGATATAAACAAATCTTTAACCGTGTAATTGAATATAGTTCATTAGACCATATCTACTTTTTGATCAATAAAAGAAACAGGTAATTATGAAGTATATCTAATCAAAAGTTAGGTGTGGGAAAAGTTATTTGTTGAACTGGTAACTTATATACTGTGGTAGATACGGCCAAAAACATATTTACGTCTCATCTTACTCCTTGCTATTGCAAATTTGCCTGAAATATCACTGAATATCTTTCACTAGTGTAAGTTGTGACTTTGAGAAAATTTTTGTATAATTTATTGCATTGTTTTCGTTAGCGTTGATAGATGCTGACAAAGGTTGCTGGTTCAAAATTAACTTGGTAAATTCGTGCTACCTATGTATTTACCACAACTTTATTCGAAGACTGCTTCTAGATGTTGCTACTAGTATGCAAGCAAGACTATAGTTTAGATAATGTTGTTGTTGTAATAATATTCATAAGGTATTGGATATCAATTATATATATTTTTGCCGGTATTACGATAAAGTTCACTTATTGAAAACGAATTATTTTGCTACTGAAGAAATCATTGCGTTATATGAAGCAACAAATAGCAAGTCAAAAACTTCCAGTTATGTTTCCATTTAAAAATTTTAAAACTTCTTAAAAATAATTTAAAAAAATGTCATAACTTGGAGCTTGATAGTGAAGTGATTAGCGCGTTACATCTGCGATTAGGATGATAAGAAACTTTTGCAAGGACCGATTATAGGATGAATGACCATAAATTTATTTTTTGAGGCTCCTTTATGCTTTGGATGCATCAGTAGCCTTTAGCATCTACCAACTCGCATTGAGCTATCTTGGTGGGTTTCAGCCCATTCTCCGTTTTCGATTTGATTCATGCATTCGTGCACTAGGTACAGTGCATTAATAGCCTGATGATGAAGTCCTCTTCTTATTTTTTTTAATAATTAGAAAAGGTGCGGATTTCCTTGGCTCTCTTGTCCTATGAAAATTCTTCTTCGACTAATTTTCAATAATGATCTATTTCTAAGACTTATTTATAGTAATAATTATAATTGTCCATTGAGAAATACCAAACAGTAATTTGTTTGGCAGTCAAGCGCTTAGTGGAGCGTTCACCTCGTCGCTCGTCGGTTTGCTTTGTAAGTCAATTGTGCAAACATAGTTTAAAGCTATTTGTTTGTGGCGCTGCGTCTGCTGGCTGTCGTCTTTTTCTATACCACGCTCATATATCATTCGGAGTGAATAAGGACTTCTATTGGCTGTAGTGTTTATTAAACTAATGATTGTTTTACTACCTCATTGGTGGTTAGAAAAGGAAATATGGTTTTGTCTTGGAAATTATAATAGTAGCAATCGCACTTTGTAGAAATCAATTTATTTAGAACAGTGAAAATCTGTTTTTACTTAGAGCTTGGCAAATATCTAGTGTTTTTAGTCTTTCGATTTTATTTTATGATTGGTGATAAAATGATATAATAATTTGGTATACAAACTATACTAGCCTTCCGCCAGCAGCTTTGCCCGCGTGATCTAGTTTTAAGTCCAGAAATGAGAAAATTCCATAAAAAAATACAAACAAAAACATACGAACTATAGCATTAATAAGAGTAAGATTTGTCGGAAATGCTGTTAAAGTACAAAAAAATTGTGAACCAAGAATTTTAGTAACTGCGTCACTCCCGTGTTTGCTATTGTCAAATATATAAATAATGTTCATTACTATTTATAGCAAAACAAATACTACAGAAACACGAAGACTGTTTAAAACTGTAGATAAGTAAATTTAATGCATTAACAACGACTCCATTATGATTCTCCAATTCCATAAAAATACAGAAATGGAATCACAACCTCCCACCATAAGTACGGGCTAATGAATTTAAATGTTATTCAATTAAATGCATATGAATAATTCAGCAAAGAATGTTAATGCCCAAAAGAAAAGCAGTCTCTACGGCGAAGGATCCAAGACATCTAATTAATTACTTAACAGTTGCTGTAGTCCTATCCATACCACAATACCGAATGCAAATTTATATCAGATATTTTCCTTTGATTCCATTAATATGCCATTAACTTTAGTTTTTATATTAAATGTACGAATAATTATTTACGCCAATTTGTAAGAGCCGTTATAAAATGGGTTACCTAAAATTTATTTACTAGAACTTTTGCGTCTCTCAGACGTTATGTTAAGCCACACACATATCTTTATGTAGGTATATTTTGAATGTCTTGGTAAACTTTCTTGGTTTAATAAAAAACTTGCTGTTTTCCCGCGACTTAGTCCGCCTAAATTATATATAGCCATTGTCACCCGCGTATTATGTAGCTTCCCGTAGGTGAAAGAGTTATCATGGTAAAAATATTTATTTCAGCTGTTTAGGATTAACCATTGTTGAATATACGCTCTGTAGTAGCGAAAAAGAAACAAGTGCTTGAAAAATTCGTCAGTCCTGTTATATAACCTTCATTGAATATACCGATTAATGCATATAATTGTTATTTAATATAATTGTATTAAAATTAAATCATTTTATTAAAGTAAGAATAAAATATTCCACTATAACATAATATTATAATTTTCTACTTTTTCGAACTTGATCATAAAAGGTTTTTGTAACAAAACTGATTAAGTTAATTTCACAACAGAAACTCATTATTTCGTTAGGTTAGGTTATAACTATAATCAAAACAAAAAGCGAGCTGATCGTGTACAGCGAGCGTGCCGCGGCAGCATCCGGCGAGCGCCATTTATGAGTAATAATTAACTTTTATTAAACATACATTAATTAACCTAACCTAGTAAACAAATTGGGTTAAATTTTTAGCATCCAATAGCAATAATCAAAATTAAAAGTTTAGATCCCCAAAATAAATTAGAAAAAACCTTATTACTATTGTAGACTGTATTTCTTAATTAATTAAAATTGTTCAATTTGCCCTGTTAATTTGGAATTTAATGAGAGTCATAAATAATTTTGTTAATTATCCGAACAATGTTGGGTAAATCATCGTTAAGCCAATGGATAAAGTGTAATAAATAAACTGCTAAATTATCTTCTTTTATGTCGATCATATTTTGTTACACACAAATTATTATTTATCCGAAAGTTTTATTTTGTGTAGGCGTCATTATTGCTAATTTTGACGACAACACAAAATATAATAATGTATTCCGCCAAATAAAAGAGAAAAATTTATTAGAATGCATAATGCTTCGTATTTATAATAAACATTAAGTTTCTTTAAAGTTACTTTAAGTTAGTGGGTAGATGTGTCAACCGAGAATTGGACTAAGTTTGAGACGCGAAAACTTTTTTAGCAGCAATTAAATTGGCATTTGAAGTTCATTTATGAAAAAAAAGATGAGAATGTAGTGTCATAAACATCGGAATATTCAGTCTTAATATAATTGTCTTGGTATTTTTATATAATTTTGTACCTGCTTATTAAGTTTGTATTATTTTATAATTTACAATGTATAGTTTATAAGCCTAGGGCTAATAACCATGGCCCTGAATGGGTCGTATGTCAATAACATGCACCTTTGATGTTTAATGCATGCATCGCGTATTTGGTCACATTAACATAGGTGTCGAGATTACAATTGGACATGCTAATGTCATGTAAGTGAATAAAGGTTATACAGAAAGTAAACTTCATATAAATGCATCACATTAGAAATTACTAGATTAAATTTTTAGGTTGTACTATTTAATTATTATAAGTAAGTTGTGTCCACTCTGACATTGATGTGGATGCTTCAACGTGATCATGACCGCTCTGCCAAGAGCAAAGTGACGGAAAAGAAAAAGAAGATAGAGAATTTTAAAAAATACTCAGAGCACACAACCGTGAAATACAGTGTCACAGAACGTCGTTGTTGCAAAATTTAGCTTCTGACCTCCGGGGGGTACTGAGTGTAGTACACCCTAAAATATGATGCTTTAGAAAACTCTTGCACATTTTTGTCACGAGACTCCCGTTGCCGCTCGGTTTAGTATGATTGATAAAACATATAAGTTATATTAGTTAACCGTACCACGGGTCGGCCAACGCTCGGCTCGGGCCTGCCAGTGTCTAATACCTGTCTGTTTTAAGAAGAATACGTAGATGTAAAATTTCCTTCTCTATATAGATTAAATTAAAGATGTTTTGTTATATGGACAGACCAAATAATTTCATATTAATTTTGATTTACAATTATTAATTTAGCTTAAATGCAATGAAAAAGATTTAGTGATAAAAATTGAAGCGACAAATGTAGCAATTTTAGCATTTTTTCCAAAGAATAAATTTATTAAAATTTTTCAAACAAAAAAGTTGAAATATTTCAACTGTCAATTCATCTTCAATACATGTTATCAGACAAACTGCTATAATCTAAGAAAAAATAAAAATTTGCGAGTTTAAAAGGTGTGTGAATTCTGGCCGGTTACTTAATCACGCATAATGCTAACCCGCTGACCCCTCAGATTACATACAATCTGCAAATTAATACAAACAAATAACCACCCACTGTACCGTAATTCCCTATGTTAATTTGCTAAGCACATTAATTCGTCCGCCCCTCGGTAATCATTACCAGACCGAATTTATATAGCTGTATAATTTGATTTCAAATCGATCCAATAGATGATTGGATTGATATATGATTATAAATTAATTAACTTTTTATGATTGAATATTATTATACCTAAAAATAAGAATTTTGGTAAGTGTTGATTTGGTTAATGTTGATATTATTAAAGTCAGTATATATGTAATATTAGCTGTGCCCACGACTTCGTCTGCGTAGGAAAGTATATCAAGATTTTTTTATTTCCTATGGTTGGGATCGAATCGAGTAGAATCAATAGTCCATAACGCACTACGCGGGCCCAATGCGAATTGGTGGGTGTTAACGATTGCTGATGCAGCCGGGACCAACAGCTTTACTGGCATTCCGAAGCATGGAGGAGCTCAAGATAATGATATTTTTGTCATCCACCCTATGAACGGCCTTTACGATAGTTATTTTTCTATTATTTTTCTTACTTCTCTCTCTGCTCTTGTGCTTGGCCAATTTTATCGTACATTAGGTATACTCGTATTAGTAATACTTACGCTGTTTCAACCGTTCTTCTTTTGATTTTGATCTTTTTAAAATGTTATTTGTTTATATGTCTAGTTGTATGCGCAATCTATTATTTTTTGTTATGTTTTTCCATCAAATGTCTGAAAGAAATCGCTGGCCAGCGCTAAGTTTTTTTTTAGTACATAGTTATGAATGTTATGTATAAAAAATATATGTGTATGATCGTGTCATTTTCTTGTTGTGCAATAAAGACTTTACTCACTTACTTACTAAACCGCATCGTAAACCGAATACGCTAACCTCTAATCTTTAAAAGAGTAAAAATTTAATAGTTTTCTTGCATCAAATTGGTTCCGAAACCACTAAACTCTCTATACTGCAAAGTCCGAACTCTTTAATAGCTCGACCGTATTTCTCTTATAAGGGAAGTTTCAGACTCAAATAATACTGTATATGTGTTACGATCAGCAGTTAGACGAGCTAAGTTATCTTCAGGAGTTTTTTGAGAACAAACGCATGCAGTATGAGTTCTCTGAGAGCTCAAGATATTTTCCCTAACAATGAATGCTCCAGATTCAACTTGATAGTGCATGAGGGTCGCGATGGGCATTTAAATACGCTTTCTGTTCCAACTCCCTGGGAACTCAAGTGACTTTGTTTGTCAATAAAAGTCTTAGGGTTGACAGACATGCATCAGACATGCGCGTCTTATTTGTCGCAGAACGACAGAGAACTAAAAAAATTAATGATAATAAATTCGACCTTGCACACTCGACAGAAATCTTGTACAAATATACTGCCATGAGGTGCTTGACTGAGCTCATCAATTTTGCACCGACCCTCAGACTTATGTAATATTGCATGAGCCTCATGATCGGTGAATAAACCTATATCTCCAGTAAAGGACAAATACCAACTTTAAAGTTAACCGTTTAGAATATAAAAAAAAAACAAAAAGAGAAACATAAGACTATTAAGAGGAAAAAAATTGATATAACCTGGGTTGTCTTCACTCATTCGAGAACGGTGTAAACCCAGTTTAGATTCATGCTGAGCCAAAATTTCTGTAGGGCGTAACCTGGTCTAAAAAGTCCTACGTCTCGCTGCAGGATCTTCATAAGGATCTCATCCTTTTAGCAGTTTTGCAGGTTTGACCTTTTTTTAAGGAATTCTTACCATTTATATACCTTTTTAGCGAAAGTATCTACTGAGAAATGAACTTAACTTTTTTAACGTCGAGGAAATGCTTCTGGTTACCCAGCAAGCAACAGGGGTAGGTGAGTAGGACTCTTCTCTGTGAACCCACCCAGCCGTAGACGAGTCATAAGGACACTCAAGTATTGGAACATTGGTCCCATCGCAGATGGAGAGGCTCGGGTCCATCGAGAGCCTCTCCCAGACAGCTGAGGCCCTGCAATACAGAGTTGGCTGCCAACCACCACCGCTAGCCTCATAACCTCATAAAGCGGAGGAATAAGGCTGGTATGAAAAAAGAGAGAAAAGTGAGAAGTAACTTAACAGCTAAGCGCTGCACTAATTAAACATGCAATTACCTCGATTACGGGCACTTCCACACAGCTTTACTCCTGGCAGGATATCCCAGCAGATAATCCACAGTGCAAGCACTTTACCAATTTTAAAGTCTTTCTCACTTGCAGCCTTCGATATTAAATTAGCGAACGACGTAATCACGATGCGGTTAGAAGTTGTTAGTACGCAGCTTCATAGGACTCTGGTATCCTTGAGGAGGAGCCAGGTCCCACACTCGTAAAGCGTAGTGTATACCACGATGGACGAGGGTCGATCGCAGACTGCCTCGTAATGACAAGCAGTATTAGTGCAGCGGTATAGACATCAGAAAATATATGAAAATATGAGGGTAAGAAAAATAAAGTGTTACTTTACAAGTGGCGCGAACAAAAATTTTTATTTATTCTATTTATAGTATCATCATTACTATGATGAATGAATTAAAATAGGGAGAATGGGCCATGACCCACCACGCAAGCACAGTGCAGTGAACGAAACTTTCCGACACATGGAGGAGCTCGAGATAAAAAAATTTTGGTCACCCATCCTATATGAGTGGTCTTTGCGAAAGTTGCTTAACAACCGTATCACAAACTGAGTGCTCTAACCACTATACCATCGAATATTAAGTACCAAAATACCAATATACTATAATCTAAAATACCAATATAAGAGTATTAAATATATTTTTCCTTGTTGTTTTATTAATTCTGTCAATGCAAAGTTTTTCCAATTTGCTTTAAAGATGAAAAGAAAAAGGGCTTAATCAACGATAAATCAAAAGCCTATCTGAGTGGGATGTGGTTGTGAGCTTTGAAAAATACCTAGTACGAGTAGTGAGCTCATTTGAATGAATGCCGTTCATTTGCACTTGTACATGCCATATGGGAATCGACTGAAATGGATACCGCAAATGAAAATAGTAGAGAACCAACCAGTTGTTTTACGAAACTGTATTCCACTTGGTTCCAATCGTGATTGAGTCCAACATGTTCGTAGATTTGTTGCAAAATGACGACACTCCAAATATTGCAGCCGGTTCTGTTGCTAAAATGTGGAATTTTGAATGGTCGATGGACCAAATTATAAAACTTTTACGACCCAATTTTTAAGGGTTCTATTAATTCAAAGTGGTTTGTATTCAGCGAACAGAAATATTCAGATACAAAGTCTACCTTTGTTTCAAATTGAATTAACGAGTTCCGGACAAATTTTTGTTTAACGAGCTGGTTCACAACTCATGGGCATTCGTCCGATTGTCGCCGGCGCCGATGCCTATCGCTCGTTAACGGAATTCCGTTTAGATTATAATCAAATGGAAACGTAAACAAACTTTCAGCGCCACGTGACGGGAGTGGGAATGGGCCAATTCTAATTCCGTTGCGCGGAGAGGGCATCCTCATTTTCCTGACGGTTGCGGATATTTTCAATTTTCCCCACGGTAGCTCCTTTTTATTAGTTGTTGTTCCGCCTTGAATACTAATCGGGAGGAATTAACATTCACGTGACATCTCCCTTAGAGCTTGAAGACGATCTGGCCTTGTTTGACATTTAAGAAAAGAAACAAAATTGCGTAATTGATTTCTTGTTTTTGTTTTTTATTTATAAGATTTTGCGCCTTAGTTATCTGGTGTTATCAAAATAATGGTTTAGATGTAATTGCATTTGTTTAGTTTTATTCCTTAATTTTTCGGTAAGAAAGTTTGTTTTGTATTATCTTTATTCGAACCCATGACTTTTCGCAATCCGGGCGGTTTTTCTAAACATTGAGCTACCCAGGACCTAATAGGATTGACTAATCGAAAAAAGCGAAAGGTGGGTCGAGTCTCATTTCAGAGTCCCAGGGACAAAGTTGATTTTTTAAGCATTTTCATTATAAATAATGTCCAGTATAGCATTGTGATATTAATATTAAACTATTTTTAAGTGAATGCCGGTGATTGTATTTTAATACGAGTATATGAAAAACTTGAATTAATAAAATTATGTACTTCATTTACCGGTGATTTCATCCGCGTGATGTAGTTAGTTTAGTCATAAATTTCAAAATGGTCACACAAATATTTATTTATATCAAATAAAGTTCCTATTAGTTTTATCTTACACAATGACGAACTTCTATACAAACTTTCATCCGTTATTTCAACATTTTCGATCCTTTTTTCGCTATAAATATACATTATTTTTCTAAGTCAATTTATCCATGTCCCAATTTTCGTATTATTAAGAGTGAAGAAGACCAACATACATAGTTATGTTTATAATATTAGTAGTTTTATTAAAATCAATTTTATTTAGCCAATATCTTATTTTTTCACTGTCGCGACGCCGAGTAAATGAAAAGCACAATTTTTAATCATGGGAATACTTTAGCGGAGCCTCTGTTATATTTAACGAGCTCTAATTTCCAATTCTGAGTGTTGAAGACCGAGAGCAGTCTCATTAAGCTGTGCAATATGGTATCGGTACAGTATATTAATCCTGCAAGCGTTTTAATCAAGCGAAAAATTACTGGCAATATTGATATCGTTTCTTATTTAAGAGGACAGGTTGTTGTTGTCGTGAATTGGATTACCATTTGGAGTTATTTAGTAAACAGTAAAAAAATGAAGGTTTTTTTTTAATTGTAATAATATGGGTATCAAATAAAAGGGGTTCATTTTTAACTTTGTGGGTTATTTATAAATATGTACGCCGAAATTTTCGGGGGGGCCATTTTGACCACATTAATAATAATATTGATTATTTACAATTCTTATTAGACCTAAAGGTATATTTCAAACTTCAGCTCAAATTAAGCCTGGGAAGTTTTATTTGATACCCACATTCAGGGGTACTAAAAATATGTCCTTATTCTTCTTTTTGTGGCAGTGTTTATCTTGGATTTACAATATACAAATAGTGTTGATGTCTTCAGAACCGAAGATTTGTGGCAAATTCCAGTCCACTGATAAATTATAAGGGGGTTAAAATTTAATAACTTAATTTTAAACAATAAAGTCCAGTTCATTAAGACCGTTTAATAACAAAAGCAACTGGACTTTTTGGTTTATAATAAAAAGAGCGATGTTGCAAACTCTACTTTCAGGCTATAAATCGACGGAGCGTATAACATCATGGCACTTAGCCAATTAAAGGAAGAAATATCTTGTTCCACGTAAGAATCGCCATGTTTATGGAGTCTGCTCGCGAATGCATTGTTACAAACCATAGTAAGCAAGCGGTAAATAAATGACATGTATGTGGAATAATAAATTTTGATTGTATCAGTAGAAATATTAGACGAATATTCACAAATAATTCAAGAATATAAGATATGAAACTTGAATAATGCAGAGACCAGGCGAAGTCAAGACATACTTTTCAAGATCAAATTCATCGCGTGTTATCGCGTTAGGCAGTAGGTAATATCAGAGTGGAAATTGTGAGTTCCTTAAGCTCGATCTTATCAGTCAAAAATACGTCCTGAACGTGTATAGGTAAAAAAAGAACAATTCAAAAGTACTTTCATTAAGTTTATTTCAATAAATATTATTTGACTTTGACTTTATGAGAACTCATAAAAACTATGATCAAGTATGAAAAGAGTAATGAATGTCAAGGAAGTGAAACAGGTATGTAAAATATCTTGTGACACTGACTTGCGGTCTACTTCTAGTCTAAACAGATCGCGCGTGAAGACATACTCGTAGATAACAAACTAAAAAATGCATTTAAATAAATATGTTGGCCTTATTGTGATTTGTGTTTTGATTCCAATGATCAAAAACATCTTCAAATAAGTCACGAACGACATCAAACTTTATATTTCGATTGTCAGAGTCGCTTTAGTAATGGTTTCGTTTCTAGTGGTAGTCGACATTATATGTACCTACGCTCACCGTTCGTGTTCTTTTTAGCCTTTACAATAAACAGCGTCATTTTTTTATAGTTGCTATAAATCAATTTATATTTAAGTTTGATTAGAAGAGGTAAAGTAAACCTCTTCTAATAATAATCGTGTTTATTTAATAGAGTACTGTTGATAGCTCAAGAATATGTTGACGAGGGTCAATCGGAGTTCTGGAATACCTAAGGGGCTAAATCTCTTATAAGCTTATATCTTACCTATTGTATGCTAATATATTTGTAGCGTATTGGATCTGATTTGTATTTAGATGTTGTTGTAATTGTATATAGATTGAAATTAATATGATCAATCGAATATTCATTTGTTTTTTATTAATAAGTAATGAAAAAAGTAAACTGCATTATTAATAAAAAAATATTAGATCTAAACAAATATTGTTGATGAGTGATTGATGGTTTATTACTATTTTTATTTTTTTTATTTAATTATCAACACACTTTATGGTTTACATACATTGGTTAACTTGCATCATGTAAACCACTAAGGTTTGTAACACATACAAGAAATTGTATAAATTACATTAACAAAATCTTAAATAACTATATGATATTACATAATCCGAATTAAAATGTGTTTTAATATATTAATTACAATTTTTTCAATCACATATACAAATTAATTAGATTCAAATTTACTTTCATTTTTTTACAACTCAGCAACACTTGATTATCGTACTATTCTAAGAAAGAAAATATTTTTTTATTAGTATATTTTTAGCATATTAGTATATACTTAGTATATCTAAATCACTAGCTTATTAATGTACCAAATACTGTGGCTCAGGACTTAGCTATGGACGGGTTATAATAGAATAGACCATTACCTAATACGTGAGCCCAGTGCAGATTGGTGGGTATTAACGACTGCAGATGCAACCGAGACCAACGGCTTAACTTGCTTTCTAAAGCAGAGAGGAGCTTGAATTAATAAATTATTGGCCACCCATCCTATGACCGGCCATAGCGCAAGCGCTAACCACTGCATCATCAAGCTCCTCGTAGTATATTAGAGAGAAAAAATGCAAAGGTTCTCATTAGAAAAGGATATTCAAAATATTATAGATAGGGTGCTAGTAAAATTTCAATAGTTCAGCACATAGTGAAAATGATTATTCCCACTGACATTATACCATAAAATTAAAGGAATGTTAATAAAACCAGGCATAAAATACTGCATCATTGAAGCAGATTCATATGGGATACTGCAGCACAAAATCTGATTTATAGCCACCTATCATAGGACGTGAATTGAATAAAAAGCAATTTTGCATGAAGATGATCCTCGTAAAAATACTTTAGCAGTAATATGGCTGAGTCGGTGGTGTCTAGACTACAGCTGGATAGGCAGCTACAAAGCTTTAAGAAAATTTTATGTAAATTTCAATTTATATTACACGAAATAGTTTAGTATGAAACTATGATAGATGAAATTTCTACTAGAATGAAATCGCTTGCTATTGCCATTTCACTGACTTATTGTCATACTAACCGCCCTATGTTGCTTCATAGTACTGTAACGTCCGTCTAACATTACTATAGGTAGAGTTACTTTCTGGACGATTTATGGTCAATGCTGGCAGTTAATATTTTAAAATATAAAGTTTCATTTTCGAATTCAGATTGTTTTGGTTATTGATAATTTATTTTTCAGGATTCCTCCACCGTAGGGATAATAGCTTAAATATAAAATATATATATATATATACATTATTAGTATAAAAATAAATTGAAAAGCATTACAGAAAGTCTCTTTTATTCTACAAAGGAACCCCTTTTTAAGGAACCCCTACTTTTGATAAGAATTCCAGAGTACCTTCACTACCTAAGCTAGTAATAACTGTTGGTTTTATTAAGTATTAGGGTTATAAATTACTGTAATAAATTAGTCTAAAAATACTAGTTAGAGGACTCCAACTAAATCATATTAATCCAAATTTATCTTTTAGCTGAAGTTAGTGCCGACAATTTTTCATAAATTTCCATGAACACACGAACTGTTTTCAAGATGTGGATTATTTTAATTGTTTTTCAAGTTTAACATTTAAAAAAAATATATAATTCAACTTATGAAACAAAAGACAGGCCATACCTATTAAGAAAATTTTAGATTTGTCTGTATTTGCGCCTATTCGGTTCTCAAACTACAAATTTCTACAGCAAAATGAGTTAAATCTACTCGAGTATATGTTGAAAAAAAAAATGTTTAATTATGAAAACCGCCGATTTCAAGAAAATGTTTCATGGTTACAATCGTACGATATTGTTATGAATGTTTCTCTAAATAAGGTAATATTAAATCTTAATTAGTATATTTACATGTAAGGATATCTTACTGCTGAGGTAGCCGGGTGGCAGCGAGGTAGTAAAATAGCGAGTTGACTAGAATAGTGTTCCGTAATTAAAGTTGAACTTAATCTCCTGTCACCGGTTCACGGGCGGAGCATCGCACCGACCGACTTAATTAGCTTTTTGATGAATTGTTCCGGCTGATATTAAACGATGCAGCAGTTATACGAACGCCAACAATGCTCTCCTTAGTTGAGATGGAAAAAGAAAACGAGAAATTTTATATTGTTGTCGATAACGACAGAGTTGGCAAAACCATTGAAATGTTAGTAGTCATACTATATTAAACCTTAGCAATAGTAAATCTTTTGAAACGAATAATGTAATCAATGATAAGAATTGAGTCTGAGATTTGATATCTGAAAATGATAAAGAATTGTTTAAAAACACTTGTAATTGAATGATCTATGTTCAAGGTGAAGATAAGGGTTGCCTTGACTAAGCAAAAATTGATAACGGAATAAAATGAGTATTCGGTTAAGTAGCAATAAGGGTGTGATTAAATCAAGCTGATCTAAACAAGCACAGACAGGATCTTGATTTGTGCGATCGACCGTGACTCCGGTGGTATTCCGAGTCACAGTTAAGTGGCTCGAGTACCTTTAAGTACAGTCTGAATAAATCTCGACCGCCCGTTGCTTCAGATAACCTTTGGCCCAATGTTTTGAAAAGATATAACAAGGTCGTAGTCATTGTAAGCTATTGTGTGTTCGCGATCCTATTCGTAGCATCCAATTATTGTACGCCAAAATTTGAAAACTATCAATCAACATTACGAAAGTACTGTATGGAGCTTTTCACAATCACGGCTGTTCTAATTCTCAAAACATAGCTAATAATATACTTCTTTATGAAATGATAAGGTTAGATCTTCAATAAGATTATAATCGGCTTGAATTTTGAAATTAAATTAGAATCCTGATCTAATTTCGCGATATTTGTTACGCTTAGAGAGAAGCAAGACTTTTAATAAACATCTCTCACTAAATTTAAACTTTGCAACAGGGTTGTTAATTTTACTGTTATTTCGTGGTACTGATAAGGGTTGTTTCTTTCCCGCGGCTGAATACGACGCCTGAGGGCGGTGGAAGCCTTATCACGCCACGAATTACAATGTCAAGGAGCCGAAATAAATTATTTATGAAATAGTAAATTAGCTACAGCGTATATATTTTGAGGCGCACTGAATCGTACTTATTAAATCGTTCTCCCGCTGTGACATTTTTATATCCTCACAGCAGAATTATGAATCGTGTTCGAAGATGTTATTAAATTTGAGAGACATTTTACATGAAATATTTACTGAATACCGATGAAAATATATGCAGGTTATACCATCGATAGCTTTCCGGTTTGTTTTTAAAAAATCGAAATGAAACTTAAGGAAATAACAATCAACGCAATTATATGTTTGTTTGAACATAATTGAATATTATATCAAGTTGTACAATTACTTATCATATAGGTACAAATTATGCCAGTCATCGGTTTAGTTAATGACTACGGTAGCAATTAACAAACAATAAAAATAAAATGATAATACGTATTTTCATTTTATTTTTGTTACTTTAGCCATTGACCGAATCGATATTTGGTATGGTTCAGGAAGGTTGATTTTAGTTTATAAGCTTGACGTGAACTACTAAACAAACATAAATGTCGTAACTAAAAATTATAGAAATTGACAAAGAAGGTTAATTGCCTTAATAACTTACGCAAGATGCTTATAATATTATCTTAATGCTTTATCTCTAAAACCCAGGAGCACTTTGAAGTTAAATAGTACAGGACAAACGGACTTTGTTCTTCTTATGTTGAAACTTCAGTTATTTTTTTTTTTTGGAATAGGGCCTCTTATTTTTTTTAAATAAGTGATTTATAAAGTAATCAATCTTATGGACTACGCCTCCATGCAGATGATAGGGTGATGGTTAATGTATCTATCTTATAATAATTGTACCAAAACAGCAGTACTGATCAATACTTATATACGATTTGATTGTGTTAAAGGTTATTGAAGGTTTTTCAGATGTTCCTTTGTAATGGGCACCTATCGAAACAGCTAAATATACATCTCTTATGGTTCTTGAATTAAAAAAATATATTATAAATATTAAACAAACAACGCATACATTGCTCAGATTCCAACATGAGTAGGTAATATGGAGTATCTTAGACAACGAAGTTACCATAACACTCAGACCCGAGACAATATATCTTAATAGAATACAAACTACTTACATTTTGCAATTGTAGGTACTATTTATCTGAAGACCAACATTATTAGTGCAGTGTCTTCCTCATAAATCAATAGTGACAAACATTTTTATTATTTTGTGATATAGTAACAAGAACTGTGTCGTAAAGGGTTATAGTTGAAGCACTATTGCCTTTCCATAATTACGCTAACATCAGTAGAATACATTTTAACAGCGCTGAAATATCAGGCTCTCGATAAGAATAAGGTACATGTTAGCAGTTTCATACCATATTGCATTGCTGTTCAAGTTATAATTTAAAATGCAAAATGTAAGATAAAATGCAAAATTTTAGCTCAATCGAAAACTAATCTAAACAAAAGGGAGGTGGGCCCAATTTAGTTTATAAAAGTTGATCCACATCATGGCAGGGTATTTAATAAAAAAATAAATTAATAAGTTGGTAAAATACAATATAAAGACAAAGTTATTTCTCAGAAATGTTGTTACTGTTTATTAAATGTTGCAGAGTTATTTGCGTCCATACATACTTACTTCATAGTTACAAGAACCTAATAAATGAGTAGCAGGAAAGAAAGATTCACAGTAATATTACTACTTAATATGAAAACATAAAATTACATTGATTTCACTAATAATAAATATAGTAATACGATACACTATATTAATCTAATTTTTTTTTAAATTAAATTGTTATAGAACTTGGAAATAATTATGATAAATCCCAAGATAATACAAAAAAAGGTTCGATATCTAAATCGTTTCGATTTGGAATCAAACTCGTGATATCATAAACAATATCTTCACACACTTCTATTAAAGAGCGAATGAATCATCTATGAATGGATTCATGACAAGTAAAGGTCACTTCACGTCAATTACCATACAAACTAGCTGTAATGTTTAATTGCTAAGGTAATTTAACTTGTCTAAACACACGTCACCTGGCCATCTCCATATGTTCGACCTTTTCTTTCAAATATAAGTGACACTATGAGAAAAGATTCATCTTAAGTGTTAATCTTCAGCGTATACTTTTGAGCAATACGCAGTCAATAAACATCGATGAACCAGTCAATCAATTCACACATAGTTACAAATAGATGCGACGTGATGAATGAAGCATTAAAATTAATATTAAAGTATCGCTATTAAAATTGTAAGGATTGAATTAAGGTACTTAATTATATTAGTATGTTTTTGTGAGTATTCATCAAACATCTATAACCAATTTGATGAAGTAGCCACAACGTCGTACGCTTCCTCGATTTCCATTGAAAATGCGGTATAATAAAGCTATTATTATAATGACCTCAGCCGTTTATATTGTATTAAAAAGTCAAGGGTGCAAGTACAAGCTCATTGTTTACCGCCCAAACGAAACTGGCAATATTTTTGTGAAGATGAATGCTCTATCGATCATTACAAAAGACGTTAATTGTGGGCTTGTGAGAACTATTAAAGAAGCGTTGGCTTCAGCCTACATTCATGTGGTATAAATGTTTATCTATATCCCTTATTAGAGGATACAAGGTCAGAAATAATGGGACGAAACTCATGATGTTGAGTCGGTGAAGCCCTACCTGAGTACCTGGTTTAAAGTCTTCGTGTTCGTGGATAACCTCACGTTGTAGTTATAAGGTATTCATGAATACCGCTCACCGAGCAATTAAATCCATTATTGACAGTTGAAACACATCATTGTGGAATGTTATACTCGATTATATCAAAAATGCTCTTTGTGGAAGGCTTATTCAATTAAGTGTGCTGGAATATGAATTGTTAATCGTGTCCGACAAAGTTTTGTTTTGATTGCATCTATTGTTTATAATCTTTCGTCATTCAATCGTGACTGTTAATATAGTTACAATACTATCCGTCTCTGTGGAGATAAAGTCAATCTTTTAACGTAATATACAAGTTCTTCCAACTTTTTGCAAAGCTTATCTGAAATACAAGAAATACCAATTTTCTTTGGAAATTCTTGTTGTATATATCATGTTGAGTTAATAACGGTGCTTGGTGGTTGCTATATTTTTATTAGTCCCAGAGTATTGGCGGATTGTAGATTCATATATTATTTACATGTTAATGTACTTAATTTACAGGCGAAAACTATTACTTTTTAGAGAAGAGGATAATGAAAAACCTAAATTATTCTTGTTTTCATATGGCTTAATCGTTTACTTTACTGGACTTTTATATTCCCCTGTAAATTTAACGTAGTAATCGCGGTGGAATTCGCAGCGACCCCCACGTTATAAATACGAAGGGAGAACTCAATGCGTTTTTTTTCTGTTCCTCCAGCTAATAGATTTTTTAATCCAAGTAACCGTTCCAAGAATGAACGGAGACTTTTTTCGAATTAACATTTACATAAAGAAATTTTCTATTAAAACAGAGTATTAAGTAAACTAGGCCCGAGGGACTCTTTAAGACTGGGCCGTGTGTATATTTTCGGCCACTAAGAAATTAAGACGTTATTCATGTTTTTTTTTTAAAGTCGGATAATCGTTATAATTTATTTACCTGTTTAAGATTTTGAAGGAATTCCAAACGAGTAAGATGATGTAGATACCTGTAAAAAGATAGAAGTAATTAGAAAAGTAATACTATAAAAACTATTTTATTATAAAACTTATACGGGCAGATGCACAAACGTACATTAATGTACAAATTTAAAGTTTAAACCTTAAGGTTTGATGACAACTTTAAGCTAAATTTGAAAATGTGTGTCAATAAAGTCGCTTTAAACTGTTTATGATGACAAAAATAAAAGTAATGAAAATATGAATTAACTAAAAAGTACATAAAATAATTAATCTTAAGTTGTTTAAAAAATCGTACAATCGCAGTACAATCTTATGCAGTTAAGTTTAAGAAGATCTTATTATTAATAATGTCTGCCTATTTGATTTGAGCTAAGATAATGGTCCAGCATTTCTGAATAAACTATGTCATTGTTATTCAGCTAGTATCGGCGACAATACATCATTGCCTAAAAAGGTTTTAAACTAAATGCTTGCATCATTCAACATTTTCGTGTGATGCACACCACTATCAACTTTATTTACGTATTAGTATTCGTATCAGGCATTCTCCAAGAAAATATAAACAAAGTGAATCCTTCGTGGTAAAGGGTTGAAATAGAATACTAGATACAAAGTGCCACTATAACCCAAATTTGTAAAAGGATATCGCTTGAATTATTTATAAATAGGGAAAAAATGTTTTGAATAAATACATCTACTTGATGACGTTTCAATGTAATTTATGGTGGTAACTTAGAAACCACTGATATTGCGATCGATTCTCATTTGTTATATGACATAATTGTTCGTGGCGTTGTGTTGGAAAGGTGTTGAAGTTTGCAAATTCGAATTTCAAAATTGCGCAGCGATTGATCGAAACGGTTCTCATTACTGTAAAGTGTAAGGCATTTGAAAGTAGCCTATAAACGAGGTAGTTAGATGTAAGAGGTCAACATAACATCGATTACCAATGAGTTTTTATTCTAGAGAGTCAGGCTTAGATTACGTTAACTCGATTAGTAACAGTGAGAAGATCGCGGTATCCCATCTGTTGGATTTAAGTATAACAGATTATATTTACTTTACTTTAAATTTCAATATTGAGATAGATTTAATTCTGATTTTCACTATGCATGTGCGAGTAAAATAAAATTGAGGGCTTCTTTTTTTAACGCCATATAATAAAGCCATATATCTTTCTTTTTCTTGTATAATATAGCTTTTGCTAGTAAGCAAGAATGAAGAAGAGTTTCTGGGTAGCGTATAAGTTGGCAAACGTCTTCGGTTCATAGAAAAGATTGAACCGTTACACAATTTTACACCTCAGATTTCTAAATACATATTCAAGTGTTTAGTTTTTCATTATAAAATTTTAACTTTGCCTTTTCTATCGACACGACTTTATCAATTCCACGAATCTATTTTAGGACGTTTAGATACTTTTTCGCTTTCATTTATGTTTTAAAAATTTGCAGTCTCACATAATTTACTGTATTTGGTCATTCACAAGTTTATAATAATGGAAACTCCCTGTTAAACTTGCAGATTTAAAATTCACCATGTGTAATTACAAGCTTACCCAAGGAAAGTAAATATCTGCTAAAGAATAATGATTTCTCGAAGAAATGGAAGTTGCAACGAAGAGTCACAATTAACGACGGCATACTCATAAAAGTTGTTAAAACTTTTTCTTATTCCAAAGAGGCTGTTTAAATAAAGTCGCATACTCTTTAATCTAGCAGAGCAAAGCAAATTTGAATTAAGAACATTCAATTTGAAAATAAGAATGTTTACTCAATAAAAAACATTATACATTATTTATTAAATTGCACATATGATTTAAAATGATATATATCTGGCACATCACCACAAATTGCACAATTTCAGTGTGGAAAATGTGTTTGCTTTTTTATAGTTGGAAGGCTAGAGAGTGATATAGACTACTTTATAATGTTAAAATATCCTGTCATATATTTACATTTGATAATGCTGGCAAAGCTAGAGATTATTGCACAAATGCTTGGATGTATTAAAAACATTTCATAGGCTTTCGTTTAACTTCCATTATTATAAGATACAATAATTGACGTGGGAAGCTGGAGCTCCGAATATGAATGAGTTCGGGTATACACATTTTAATCGCGATTATCCTTTCAAGAATAATTTATTCACAGACCCGTGCTGTTCCACTGAATGCCGTCGTAATAATGTAGGAGTTGTCGAAGTAATTACACCGGCTTCGATACAGCTAAGACGGTATAGTTCCGATATTTGATATTGCCCCGGGAAAACATGCAAATTAAAGGATCGCGGGGTTTACGTTGTCGGATAGCGCCTCGCCTCTATACTCATATAGCTGTGAATAAATCATAAGTTAAGCTCTTGCTATTCAAGCGATGCGAATGTGCCGTGTACGTTATGTAATAATACTCAATAATTTTAAGCGCCATTATTCTATTTTGATATTACTCCAACAACCATAATATATACATATATTCATGTTTGCTGTAAAATTTTGTTATTGTTAAAGTCCAGTGGTGCTTAAAATAATTCTATTGTTTAATGAGAAATCGTATATTGTTTTCTATTATTAACATGTTTGACTTTTAAATTTTTATACGAAATAGAATAATTGATAAATAATTTTAACTTTTTCAACCAAAGGCTTTTGATACATTCGAAATTATTTATTTTCCAATTTACATGGGTAAATATAAAAATAAGTTTACCTCAAAAGCGTTGAATTCCATTTCACAATGTTTTTTTTTTTTTAATTTAAGCAGATGATTAATTACTTATTACCTACTACATGACACTTCGCACGAGTTCTTAAAGACGCAAGCAAGAAACATGAGATGTTATGTTTGGGAAATATCACCTAAGTACTGGAGATATTTCGTAATAATTAGCCTTAAAAGTGTCATACTGTTTTTCATCATTTTTGTGTTTAAAGTCAACAGCAACTTCCTACAAAATGTCATATTCTCAGATTGAGGTCAGAAAAGCTTTTGTAGTGATTTGATGTGCTTCTGAGTGTACGATTCTCATATGGTATTCGACCTTCATGTTCCACTAAACAATAGAGTATTTAGTTACCATTTATTACGTCATAACAGTGTCAGTTCACGGAATAGGAGTTGTGAAAAATTAAAATATTTGAGAGATAATTTTATAAGGAAGGACAAAAATACATTGAGTGATGATCCCAGAAGTGATGATTCTCATTAACAAACATATCTGTGTACCTAACGTGATGATACTAATAAATCATATAGATATATAGATAAAGTAAGAACTAGTAGTTTCTAGATGTCGCAATTACATAGGTCGTGGGTAAGATTGATGGTAGAATTAATAAAGATGTCTAGGGCCTGCGTGTTGTGTTTTCAACTGAAATTAATTGATAAAACAGATTACCATAAAACAAGGATTTTAGCTAATTAGTTGGGTATCAGACCAATGTGGGTGACGTTGCTATTTATCTGGATGATGGAGCGATAGCTGCAAACTATTTCATTTAGATTTTAAATGAATATATGTAACAAAAGCTTATTTATAAAGTTTAATGTCTGGGCATGGATTGAAGCTACGCAAAGTAAGCATTATTCACCATCACGCGTGTCAAGCGCATTATTCATGGGCATGCACTAAAGAGATATTTTGCATGTGTGCAAGCCGTGTGAAGAGACTTATATTCTTCTTGGAATCAGGGTTGCCAGAAATGTGATCTGGCTCATCTCCAAGCTTTAATAGTGCTGCTTTTTGATAATAAAAATAAATAGTTACAGGCTTTTAAAAATAAATAGTAATAATTATTGTTATATCGGATTAAATCAATATTGTTAATTATTTTATTTGATTTACTGTTTTATTGGCAAAATCTTCTGTACAAATGCTACATCTTTATTTCAGATAGCTTCTTGTATGTGGAAGCTAACCATTGGTTCATAAGTATTTTAACCAAACAAAGACAGACAAAATTATTTTAACAGAATAAAATTAATTCTGTGATGTCTTGATAAATTTCGTTTCCTTTCTATAATATATGAGGGATAACAACCTTATTAAGTTGCATGAATTTCCTAATACCAAATATAAAGCGTAGAATGTCCTCGCGTTACTGTAAAAACATCTAAAACGTTCGGGCCATTTTCCTAATCCGAATAAAGGGTAAGTGGATGATTTTTGACGTGCCACCGAATATAAAGGGCTCAATGGCGTGTGTCGAATGAATAACGACGACCTAGATTTCGATACGGCTGTCGGGAAACACAATCAAAACTCAATTGGAGAACACTTCCAACTCATCCGCGTCACGCAATTCGAAATCGCAACTTCGACAATGCGAAAATAACACCCCGTCTGTCGTATCAAAAGCAAATAGATCTGTCTCTGTCGTTTAGGTAGTAAGTTGCGTGATGGAATTGCATCGAGTTTCGTGTAATGTCGTTAGTTTTGTAACATACAATGAATTTCATCAAACTCTGAAATCAATTATTTCTAAGGATAACGAAATGGTATAAAAAGGGAGTTCCTTGAACATACTTAGCATAAACCTTCAATTCAATTGTAAACAAAAATATATGAGTAACTTGGTTCTATGTTGACTCTCAGCTTTTCAGGTTAGCTGTCATAGTATTAGACGTTTAATGAATAAAATTTGGATGTGGGAGGCGCAGGACCGATCACATTGGAGATCTTTGACGATGATGATGATGGATAAAATTTACTTAAAAAGTTTTAATTTTATCTATTAACTTCTAATTGTGTGACATCGTTGTGTGCGACGTTGCGATTGACGCTGATTTAGCTAATTTCTATAAAACGAAGATTTTCTTAATTTTAAAAGAATTTTAAGTGCGTTGTTGATTTTTTTAATATTTCCCATGCGTTGAAGAATATCGCACGTTTCGATTGGAAGTTTTGTATAATTTATGACAGAATAATCACGCAGAGAATACTGTTTGATTGCTGCTGAACTAGCAACGATAATTCCGGCTGCAGGATGCATCCCGAATCTCGAGTGGCTCCCTCGGTTCATTTGTCGGCCATTATTCACGTCGCTGCGTCACTTATGTGTCGTCACTTGTCACTGAATAATGCTGCTGAAGCTTTTGATATAAATAATATTATACATATGTACGTTAGAGATAATTTTCTATTTTGTACAGAATTTTTTGAATACTTTAGTTACAATGGCGTTATTTACCTAAAAGTATATTTATCTTTAGATAGAAATAGTTAAAAAATTAAACAGTCCCAGGTACCGTATGCGGAAGATTTTGCACTATGCGCTATCCAATGAGCCACCCGAGATCCAACAGGTCTGAAAATTTTCTATTCAAAAAATTCAAGCATACGTTACCTTAGCTACTCGTGAGCGTATTTTCATCAATATTCTGACCAACAGCCGAAATAAATATTTTAAACTTTCAATTAAGATGAAAATATGTCATAATTCTTATGTTGATCAATTTTGCATTCACTATATATAAATAATTCACCAGTCCCAGGTACATTGAGATGGAAATCAAAACTACTAACAATCCTGCAAAATTTCTATAAAGGTAAATATTTCTTTAAATACTACTTTAATCAATTAATCTAACTTAATTGAAATTTGTATATAGTTATATTTTTCATTACATTTTAAATTAACATTTTTTTGCGTATGTACTCTGTGTTCCCAATTTGTTTTGTTACTGTGTTGTTGCAACTGTAGACAGAATGGCATTTTGATTGCCGCCGCATCAGCGGCTACGGGGTGCATTGCGATTCTGGGCGACGGATCCCGGAGGTTCATTTGCTAGTGATTATTCGCTAGCACGTCGCCACGTCACTCAGGAGTGATGTGCTGCTGCTTGGGCCATGTGTAGAATAATAAATTTAATGCATACTCCTATCTTGACATAAATGAATAAATGTTAGACATTGTCACGTACACTGACAGGTCCACCACTTTATTGATATGAAGTTCAAGTAAATTTTAATGTTTCAAATTCGTTATTTTTATATTCATCATAGGTGTTGCAGTGGAAGATAACACAAGCGAAATATTAGACATACAATCTGCGATAGCTTTAAATTTAAGGACCATTTTATTATCAAGTCAATGAAGTTGTACTTATTTAGTTATGCGGTACAGTATCCAGGTCAGAGAGCTGCAATAGTAATCTAAAACAACAAAGTTACTACTTAAAAGTGCTTTTCTTTATTAAACCGACCGGGAAATCATATTTGTAGTTTTACGTATTGTTTTATCCTTTTATAGATCATTGTTAACTCGGGATTTAGTAATATAAGTGTGTGGAGCTATCTCAACACCTTTTTAGATCTTGATAACGTATTTCTAAAGATTTTATTTATTTCAATAGTTAGAGGGAAAAACATCGACTACTGCTGACGGCACGGCTTGTCGATTTCACTGCGGCATTGGCAGCCCTATCTGTCAGTTGGCTGTCGCTGTCATTTTGAATTTGACGTTAGATCAGTCTCGCGCTATTCTCTATATCAGTCTCGCGCTATTCCGCCAATATACATTTTTGTATTCTTGTTAAACTATTGGAATCGCCATGGTGTTTTTAAATATGTATCCCAATTGAATAGTATAATGTATTTTTATTTTTACACGTAATCATATCAATAATTGGTCTCTACGATATATAAATAACCTATTTTTAATATAAAAACAAAATCCTTGCTAAAACCAAAGACGCAATAAAATACCTGATTTTAATTAATTGGCTTCTAGAGATATTGTTGAAATATAATTATCGTTCGACTATTCAAGATACTTTTCTCACAGAGGCAATATCATTTCAAAGTTTGACGTCTTAATATAGAGAACAGACACCTAACTAATGAATAAACTTGTCAAAGGAACTAAACTAAGACAGGCATTGTATTCAGACTTTATAATAGTAAATTTCACTGGTCAAAGATAGTCATGTAATATCTTCAATACGGAACAATAATAGCTTGATATCTGTCAAGATCAGAATATAACATTTCCTTTGTACACACCCCAGCACGTTAGGTTCACAAAATGCTAAATCTCTGCAATAGATTTTGAACTTTACTCTCAATAAACTAAGATCTCTTATCAATTGGATTTATTATCTGTTAAGTTTATTCTGATATACTTGTAACTGTACAAATCATGTGAATATTGTATTGACAGTGAATGGGATATTGACTGCTTCATCTGTTCTGAGATACTTATAGTTTCGGTTGGCTACATTTTTAATCTTCGTCGCTCCTATTTTTAATTCAATTACCTATTATTAATTATATCATTACATTTACTGTTTATTATCTTTACCATGCATTAAAAATGGCTAGATAATAAGGTATCTCTATTTTAATTTAAAAACTGAACTTGCAGTTCAAATACATATAAAATCAATAATATAAATGAATTTAAGCATATTAAAAAAAAACATGAAAAAAAATATAATATGACGACTTAAATTTCAATTTTATTATTTTTATTACATTAGAATCGGAACGTATAACACAATTTGAATATTAAGTATGGCGCAAACGTTTTAAAGAATCTTTTGTAACTGGATGTATTTTTCTGGCTCAATTGCGAAGTGAAATTATTATCTTCCTTACTTTGCGCTATATATACACATTCAAATGGTACTCAGCTTAGTTCAATTCGTTTTATTATTCACAAGGATAACGCTATGTCGGTGTGGATACAATTTAAGTATCGAGAATCTAAAACCACGATTCAAAAACTAATTTCACATTCAGATTCGAAATTGAAAATCCTCTCTTAAATTACAATGGAATAACACGAACGCTGAAATACGGTAGTGGTGAGAATCCGAACGTAGCTAATCGGCTGGGATCAACGTGAGTGGCACCAGTCAGTCGGGACGTTAAGGTTGACGTTGAATTATAGGCGATACACTAAATATAGTGATTCATCCATACTCTAGTTTTCTTAATTTCAGTTTTGTTCAATAACTTACTTATTATATTTTGATTAATTTGCATTCACAATGCCATACTGAAAATTATTCTTAATACAAAATGCTTAAAAAATCCAATTAAAAAAAAGGTCGTGGGTTCGATTCCCATCTCAGGGTGATAGGGACCAAATGGATTTTTTAAGCATTTTGTATTAAGAATAATAACTCACTTTACTAATAAATTACTACTTTATAGCCAACATAATTTTAGTCATTGTAGCTCTAAAAAATGAAACTTAAATATTTCAACCATGTTATGAAAGAAATTCCGTTAACTTTAAAGTCCATAAGCATTAATATCATTTTTTTCGATTATTCCCTATACCTTTTTATAGTTATGTGACTTAATTTTTTCAGTTTTCTATTTTGATAGGAAACTCCACAAATAGGTTACTATTCTATAGACATTATGATGTGACAGCTGTGATTGTTCAAGTGCATTCTAGCAATGTTATTGAAAATTCGCAATCAAGTTTTTACAATTAATATTTAACGGTAGCTATGTAGTCGTATAATCTAGAAAGAAAGCGTAGTAGGCTGCTACTGTTTTGATTAGTAAAATAATTGGGTGAGTTGAGAGTTTTTTGGCACGGTAATAATTCTTATGGCTGAAAAATTGTCATTATTATTGCCATACTGCACAAGCGGATCGCACACCCAGAAGATATTAAGCAATATAACAATTGATATCATTTTGTTTAATACTACTTCCAAAATCAAGTAGATACTTGGATATTTGTGGTGAACGTATGTAGTGATCTCAGTATGTACACATTAAGTACAACGTTGAACGAACAGTGAAAACAGATGCAGACTATGATGGATACACTCGTGTGTTTATATTGTACTAATAATGCTGCTGCAAACTTGATTATGATTTCGGCGAGTCTGCAGGGTAATTGTTAGTTCGGTTATTGTTTGTCGTAAAACCAGAGTGAATTTTAAATATCGATTTGACAATGCGGTTTTATATTAATGTGCAATTTACGTATACATGCTTATCTAATAGTTTTCTATTATTTGACTGATGGTATAAATAGAATTACTTTTTTTTTACTCAGCCATCATCCCTATTGTTATAATACAATTTTATTTATAGATTGCATGTTGAAATATCATAAGAAAAAGTTTAAATAAAATCAAATTGGGAGAACGGGCCTAGAACACACCGTGCCGTCCCAGTGCTGTTTGGAGGGCATCGACCCACTAGGGGGCGTCTCACTCTCATGTGGAATCACCTGGATTCTTGTATTTGACGGGCATCGATATAACTAGATGGTGCCTCTAAAGACTCGGGTCTTGACTCTAGTTACCCCTTGTTGTGGAGGGTGGAGAAAAACCAGGAACTTGTCTAAAAGGAGCTCAATTTATTAAATTTTTAACCACCCATCCTATGACCAACCTCTGCGAAAGTTGCTTAACTACCATAACGAAAGCAGACAGAACGCAAACCATTAGGCTACTGAGCTGTTCTCCGTACTGCGTGATATTTTTGAATTTTTTGAAGATAATCCCATATGTTTCATATTCGATAGCAAAAAGGAAGCCCAAGTTTAGTGAGATATTTTCTTAAAGTATATTGTGTGTTATTTATATAAGTAAAAATATCCAACAATCATATCGATGTTTTCATTAAATTTGTTCATATAGCTCACCTCTACTTTGCTGGTTTTCTTTCCATAATATCATTTAATAGCACGCTTTCAAACATCTGTTGTCCTCGAAAATTAGTGTAGGTACAGTTTATGTGACGTCATAAGAGGGCCGTTACAATATAAGTAATAATCTTTTTAATCGGTAAAATACTGTCAATATTCTATATCGTCTCGTCTTACAGTTCTGTTTGAATTAGTTCTATAGTAGTCACTTCACACGTGAATGAATAGAATAGAATAATATACTTTATTGCCCATAAAAACATAAACATGAAAACAATTATTATTAGAAACATCGATGCAAAAGGCGGCCTTATTGCTAAGGTAGCAATCTCTACCAGGCTAATGATGTATTTTCAAGTATAATATTCCAACGATTGTATTTCATTTTGTGAAATCTATTGTCTTATAACAGGTTTCTAATTAAATAAATTATGATTTACGAGATATTAAAATAAACTCGAATTTTATGTGAAGTATTTGAATAAATGCTTGTATCACTTATTTAAACGATAAGAAAGAAAAATTGAGAGTTATTATATGAGTGACCACGTAACAATTTTTTCTGCTGGAATATTTATCTCTTTAATTACTAGTTAGGTAACATTAGAAAGATATTCACAGGTGGGAAATGTTATCAAAGAGTCGAGTTTCCTAGTAATGATAGTAATACACTGTTATATGATGCAAGGCTAGCTCGCAGTGCGCATTGCGTGCGAAAAACTGTAATCAAACTGATTGTTTCGCACTGTGCATACTAACGAACAATCTAGTGGCGAAATATTGACTTTAACGGAATCATGGCTGTATAATTTCTATGGTTTCCATCAAAATGCACGCGCCCCATAATTACCTCCTGCGATCTTAAAACCGCGTTAGATAATTGCCCTCCTGATAGTGAGAACGTGTGAGTTTCTGTTAGACAACCATTTTTGAAAATTAGTATTATTACACGATTCTTCCGTGATGAGCGAAGTTTTTAATTATGACTCTACGAGGGTTTCATAATAATAATTACAAGATTTGCTTGATTTAATATATAATCATGCTTTTATACTCATACTTGGGATAAGATACTCCCAAGTATATGTACAGATTAGATACAAACTATTTACTTCAATAATTTTAAATACTATTTTGTATCGCTTAGTTTTATAGTGAGGCAATTAGATTTTGAAAAGCGCAACTCGCGTTCATTCAAATCTAAATCATTTGCCGGTCCGGCTAAAGGGTATTTAGACCGTATCTTTATGGCTTTTTAGGGTTGCGCATTTGTTGCTTATTAATGTTTCTACGTGATAATGTTAGTAAGTTTATCAGAATATTCTTATGAAATACATTTTTGAATTAAAGATTTCGTCTGCGTTTTGTTATTAGAAAAATCTGAAAAATATTTTGTGTTTTTTTTTTATATAGTAACTTAAAATGGACCTCTGTACTAATATTGTATAGAGGAAAAATGTAGTTGTTTATCTGTTTGCATCGAATAGGCTACAAAACTATGTACGAGCTACATATGTAGGATACGATAAATGTAGGTTATTATAATTTATGCGGGCAACATCGGGGGAGGACAGCTAGATTCTACATTATACATTTATGTTCATCAAAATTCCTCAAGCCCATTGAGCAACAAACAAATAGCATATTTTCAAATATAAATTTGATTTTGTATTGTGAATATGAAAATAGACGTGTTGTAATTTCATTTTACGTACTAGACGAATAATACGATGGAATAGTAAATTATTACGAAGACTCACTTGTACTCCACAGTATTCTGTAATAATTCTGCAGTATAAATAATTTTACTCACGTTCTATTTTGAATTTTAGCTTAGCTTAACTTCCAGGTGAACTCACAAACGCAACTACACTAACAGGTGATGTCCTTATATTTTCTTTCGTAACTATGAGTAATATATTTAAAAGGAACGTAAAAAACTGAAACTTTGATCTCAAATTCTGTAGAAATTACGAATAACGGCGGAGTTAGTACTAAACAGATTCGAATATAAGAACTAAGGTACGACGAATTTCATCCAACTATTTACGCTCGTTTCTTATTTACATACATGTTTTTTTTTTTATACTAGCAATCTAAAGAGGTGAAATTTTGTTTAAACGTTTGTTTGTAGGCGTGATATCTGGAAATACTAATCCGATCATCAAATTTTTTTCGTAGTCGTTGGTAAACAGAAATAAAATAAAATTAAAACTGTACATTATTTTAAACTTTCTTGGTCATTTACATTACAATGATAGATTTTTACGGGACTGCTAGAATGAACATTGTTTCTATTGAGTTCTCGATATTTCGGCACAAGTGCTATGACCACGGGGTAGTTGAAGATGTAGCGAGTGGAAAACCATCATTCTAAATAAAATTGTTTCCACTTAATTTGATTTAAGCGACAGTTATATTTAGTGCTTACTAGTTTTCCTGCATTTAGTCTACACTCGAGATGGGGATAACATAAAAATATAAACCCCCATATTAAATTATAAATAAAACCGATTCTAAACTAAATGTAAGCAACAGTGTTTCGTAAATACCACGAATAAATTTAACATTTACGTACCTGATTACACTTAAAAAATATTTTCGGACTTTACCAGTTTTATAACAGCTATCGTGCCAGGTTGAGGCGTGGGTATACCCAAATTTACAACCGCATAAACCCCAAAGAAAACTACCACGGACTTTATTCGTATGGCTTATTTACTCATAAATCTGAGTTAAGAACTAATCGGAGGCATAAAAAGTGGCGATAAGGGGCATATAACTAAGAGCCCGGTAGTTTTCGTTACTGATAAAACAAAGTTTACATAAATGTGAGCGAAAGAGCTGGCGTTATCATAAACTCCTTAAATGAGTTATATATGAGAGTCGTTTTTGGTAAATTACTTGAAACTCATTAAATATTTTATGCGTTAGGTAATATACTTTTCATGTGTCTGTACATAATATTTCATAATAGCAAAAATCTAACTGTTGAAAAAGAAACATTTTAAATAACCAAAACAGATTATTTTTTAAATTACGTTTACATTTGACAGCAAATTAATATTATCCGATAATGTTACTCGTTATATACAGTATTAACAAGCAATAATGGTCGGCAACTGCTAATTAGTTAGATTTACCTGTCCACGCGCGGCTTCATTTTATGTCGTGAAAGGTCGCTCACATGTATACACACGAACTATTAGCTGTCAACTCAATGCCTTTGATTTGTCTCTTGAACATTTTGAAATTTGATATTTTAGCTATTGACGACGTGTATACGTTCCAAGTTTGATAATTTTTCGTAATTATGTATGAATTAATGAATGAATTTTGGCACAGCATAATAAATACAAGGGCGTTAAAAACAATAATGATGGGCAACTATGAATAATTAAATAAAACAAAAAAACATCATATGAATGTTGTTTCACGACTGCGGCAAAATTTGTCGGGTGAACTGACGCTGATTTTTAAATTGACACCTTTAGATTCTTTTCCTGTAATCTCTTCATTGCATATACAATTTATTAAAGTACCACTATTACATTCCCTCTACACTTAAGTGCATTTTACACAGCACAATGTGACAAAAATCCACTTACGAGCACTAAAGCATTCGAATTTGCATCCGTAACTGGATTTGTTCACAAAAACACGCCAGGGGTGTATTAAAATGGAGTAAACTGCGGGTACGTTATAATCGCTAATTGGGTTTTATTCTCCGCTCTCTGTGGATGTACTGCGGACGGTATATACAGCATAACACCGTCTACAGGATAATAGTACTTAATACAATGGTTTGGAGTTCAAAATATAAATGTTATTTCACTCCACAATTGTATACTGGCTGGATTTTATTTACTGCGCCCGGCTAAAGTGCAAAAAACTTATTTTACGTGTGCTACTGGAAATTTAATTACCTCCGATTGTGTTTTTGCCCAGGAAACATTATCTACTTGCAGATAATATTGAAAATGGGGAAGTAATTTTAATTAAACCATGATGAAACTTTGTGATGCACTATACTAAAATTACAAAGTAAATGAATTAAATGTAATAAGAAAAGTATTTTTTGGGGTAGAAATTTTAAAATGTTGAAAATGTTAACCGCGTGGTGTACGTTTATTCAGATAAAATCACTACCAACCATTCAAATATGGCTTACTTATTTAAGTGTACTACTTTTGCTTCTTACAATTATTAATGTGAGTAGTTTTCTACTACGACATGTTACTATATGACCATCATAGTTCGCAATATAAAACACAGGTATAACTAATAGGGATATCAAGATAAGGTTGATGCGAGTAGATCAATCTAAGCCGAAAGAGGCAGACGGATGTAACGAAAAACTTTACACCTCGCAAATGAATGAACATTAGAATTCTGACGATTTGCTGCCTAATTGGCGTGCGGATTTTCGTATATAATTATGTTAACATAGAAACCATTTTAAAATTCCATTCTTCAACTTCCTTCGGCGCGGTCGTTGAGCATCGAACTGCGTTTACTCTATAGGTATACTTTGGCCACGTTAAGTAGGTATTATATTTTATTCGTTCAGCAATCTTAATGTTAAATCTTAATAGCTAAATTCCACTCTACGCCTGCCTTTCAGAGTTCAACACATTTTCATATTTCACAAACGTAATAATCTTTATCACGGTTAAACGAGTAAGAGTATAAATTTGATTCGGCGTTTCGATAATTTCATACAGAATTCATTGGACAATTGACTTTTTATGTGTCAGCAACTGATTTAATACAAATAGCGTTATTTGAAGTTCATATCGTATATAAATAGCTCAGCAGCAGCACTGTATTTTCTGAATAGGGTTGATGACTTAATTTTGTTTATCTGTCCGTCGGGTAGATTATTATTCTTTAATATTAAACTCGATTTTATTTGCATAATCGATAAATCCCGGCGATGTATTGAGTTCAATAGAATATCTCTATTTACCCATTTATCACTCCAAATGTTTTGAAAAGACATTCTAAATAATTTGATTATGCGGTTGTAAACGCTATTTAATAACTCAGCGAAATTCACAATCATATCTATAATGATACGTTATTCCATTAAACTATGGGTGTTCACGAAGCCAAAGAAATTACTTTGAACGTTAACACGACTTGATTGCTTTCAAAGCGGAGTTTTCCGGATTCGCTCAAAAGAACCTGTGGCGTTGTCAGGCGAAAACATTTTGCTACATCTAGTCGACAGAACGTGACCCGACACCTAGTAATACGGTACAAAATTATTCGAATTCCCTTAGGGGATTGCATTCGGTTTGGAGGTCAATTTGTTCTGGCTTTTTGCAGCAAATTTTGCGTTTGTATAGATCGTTATTAAACCTCAGACTTAGCTTCTGATGCTTCTTTTAAATTTTAAATAAGTTAAGCACTTTAAAATAACAAAGAAAGAGGCATAGATTATTTTTTAGGGATGAAAAATGAATAAATGTGTGGTAATTCTAAAAACATGGTTAGTTTACTATAAAGTATTTGCAAATCCCAATAAAATTATAATTAGTATTAAGATTATGTAAGTTTTTTTAAATATTTTTTCAATTTCTTCTTAATTTTTTATTGTATTTTTTTCTACGTTAATAAATTAAGCGCTTGTGTTGTTAGATTTTTTTTTAAAGTCGGTACGTGTTACTAACTATTCGGCAACACCTAGTCTTCATTTGACACTGTTTTCTAACAATACATCACTTTCTTCTTTAGCTGATTGTCACTCATTTTTAATGACATTATTGTTTACTCTGAGAACTAAATATAGAAGTTTAAGATGTGATTATTCAACCACTATTATAATATATAGGACGTAGTCTCTTTTCCCACATTTTTCCGTATGTATGTTAATCGTATAATACGTAATTGTGTTATGGTGGCAGTGGTGGACCACGGCATAATTGCGTATTGTAGAGCAACTAGCCGTGGCGCAGATAAAACAATGATCCAATTAAAATTCATCATACCTCATTTACCCGTTAATTGCTTTCGGTTAACATAATGTGTTATTTGACAATAAAGTATGTCATAGATACGAAAAGGTAAAATGTTGATTTCAATTGTCAGGACCCCTACTGATTGATATCAGGCCCCTAAACAAATAGGGAGATTGACCAAAACTCACCGTGCGGGCCCAATGATGTTTAATAGGGAGACAGCAGACGACGCTTTTACAATAAGCGCAGGATGAGGAATGATTGACTCATTCTAAGGAGGTATTAGGAGAAGCTGTCATTTAAATTACCCATTTAACTTATTACAATTTGTTTTGTGTAAAAAGTTTTGTAATACTTTCTTTGTAAAACTGTTTTCTACACAGATTGAATAGGGATGACGACTGGGTAAAATAATGCAATTCTATTTAGTCCGTCAGTCAGGTAATAGAAAAATATTAGATACGTATCTTTTTTTACTTCAATTTAACAAGAATTAGATTAGATAACAGGCATTAAAGTTGACGAGTGGGGGCTCGCTACGTCATAGTTGAGTAGAAAACGTACCATAACGTGACGTCATGCGAAATTTCAACTCCATGTATCGCCGTAATTTTATGACTACGAAAAAAATAAAAAAATACGTGTTTAATATTTTTTAACACTACCTGACGGACAAACAAATAAAAATTAGTCATCATCCCTATTGCATTATGTAAGTAAGAGACAATGGTACTAATTCTGTTGTAATGTTCAGTAATTTAAATTAAATGGAAAAAAAAATAAATTGGTTTATTGCAATTTTTAAAAATATTTAACCTTTTGATAAAGATGAAAATTTGTTCTAATTATTATATATGATCAAATTTGCATTCACAATGCTATAATGAACTGACAAATATATAATGATTGATGGTGGATTGCCTGAAAATTTATGAAAATACGCTCTGTAGTAGCGAAAATATAGCAAATGCTCGAAAAATTCGTCAGTCCAGTTAGATTCTGGGTAGCTTAATGGTTAGAGCGGTCGCTAGGATTGCGAAAGGTCATATCTCAGAGTGCCAGGGACAAAGTGGATTTTTTAAGCGTTATAATGGTATAATGGTAATCTGAAACTACGAAGGTGCTACGACCACTCAGATCTGAGACGTTCTCTTTCTTTTTTTACTGACTTCAAAATTGAGAAGGATGAGGTTATATATTCGACGGCGATGTATGTTTTTTATGAATCAAAACGCATGAGTAATTTATAAAACTCGGTAATTCATTGTATGAGTAGTTAATATTAATTTATTCAGCGCTTAATTGGACACTATAGTTGAAGTTTAATGATGTTAGCTGGGTTAATAGAATTTCTGCGAAAACAACGTTCGCTGCAGATATGAAATTGAAAACTGGGCAGACGCCGTGCAATTAGGTGTAGTAGACGAACTAAATTAAATCACAGAGTTCACTTGTGTTATTCACCGCAATATCACGTGAATAAACTCAGAAAATACAAAATAAGTAATCATCATCGTCATAGGCTAGTCTATTAATGTCCCCGCTGATGCTTTCCCTATGGATGAAATAGAATAGGGAGAGTAGGCCCATGACCTACCACGTGGGCCCAATGCGGATTGGTGGATGTTACTTGCAGATGCAGCTGGGACCAACGGCTTGACGTGCCGTCCGAAGCATGGAGGAGTTGTGATAATATTTTATTTCCACCCATCCCATGACCTTTCGAAAGTTGCTTAACAATAGTATCGTAGACCAAGCACTAAGCTAAGCACTGAGACATCAATCGCCTAATGCATAATTCATAAATATCTTTATGCGTGTTAGCAATAAAGAGTTAATCTATATCTAAAGAGACAGAAGAACATATGTAATTACAGACACACAAAGGCGGATTTATCCTTCAAGTCAATGTGGGTTATAAAAACCCTCCATCCCTTGATTTCATTTAAATTAAATAAAATAAACATACATCATAAGTAAATAACGTATCTCATGCTTACTCCGTTAACCTTTACAACACCCAGTGGACACTGCATATATACAAATTTATACTATCATACCAGTTTACAGATTTCGTTCATACAGTGCCACATGCAACCGCATTATACAGCGCATTTTGTAAACAAATTGTTTTATCGCTACTTCTAAAGTGGATCCGCTCGGTCGCGCGCGTAATTCTTCTCAGACCGCATACAAACAGCCCCTAAGGAGGCGACAATCCTCACCGCAAACAATAAAAATATACATAAAAATAAATTTGGTACTTGGGGACCGCGAACCGTGAAGAATATGCAATATGTACATACACCTATTCATTCGTATAAACGTACTTATTCTATTCGCGGTGACGTATGACTCTCTCCAAGTGTCGATACGTTTTCGATCGACAAAAGGAGTCGTAGATACAATACTATAGAGTTGAATTCAAAGATGGAAATAGGTTATATGGAAATACACATATTCAACGATTGCAATTGCATTGTGCTACACAGGAACATCGAACTTATTGCTTACTATCTCATAATTTTGGTCGTGATTTTCGATGATTAAATTCGTGACTATTCTATGTCTCAAACAATAATTAAGCTATTTTAGTCAACTTGCACAATCATACATGTCATAGTAATATAAATCAAAGTATTGGTGAAACGTCAACACTTAATTAATGCATGCATAAAATAATCGCATGTTAGACTTAAGATAGTTCAATAAATTTGATTAATCGCTTTTTGCATTATTCAATTATGCATCAAGTGGATAATGTATTGATATAAGCATCATTCAAAGTGGATAAATATGTATAAGGCTACGCTTAAAAGTGTCCTATATGCAGAACGCCTTCGGGTTTTGAATGTGATTAGCAAAAGTACGAGAGAGACAATGAAATGTAATGAGTATACAGAAGATATTGATACTACAAATTATACGTTGACAAATTGAGTCACTTGTTATTATAATGAGGAATAATAATGTTGTACGAAGGGAGAGGTTTAACTGACAAATTACAGTGAGTAGGTATTATGGAAATATTGTGGCAAAAGTTGAATTATTCTTAATTTGTTACTAATAGATACTAGGTTATCTATACTAGAGTTTGTTTATTTGTAATAAACAAGGTTTAGTGTTGGAGTACCCAAATTTACCCTGAGACTGCACTTAGTATTAGTCAAAATTCATATTACCTATTAAACGGAGACTTAGCAAAGGTTAACCTAGTACGAGGTTCACAGGAGTAATATTTACTCCTAGAAGGTTAGCTTATTCTCTGTGTAATATGAATTTGAACTAATACTAAAATGTAATCTGTGAGTAAATTTACTCTGACGCTAAACCTTGTTTATTAATAGCATTATAAAATCATAGGAAGTCTTGGTTCGAATTGAATTATTTGCTATTACTACTATAGGCTATATAACATCACGGTATGATTAATAGGAGTGGAGCAGCAATGAAAAATGTGTGAGGCGAGTGAATTCTACTGCACATGAAAATGGATAGAAGAGCAACTGGACTATTCTATAAAGATAGGCGCATTCTCCACAGAAATACCAGTAGATTTTTCATAGCTGGTTCCATCTATTGGGCAGGCCTATATCAGTGCGGTTGTTAATAAGCTAAGAATGATAATATGAAGGTTGGTAAAGGATTTTTTAAGCACATTTAATTAAGAATATTTTTTAGTATAGCGTTGTGAATGCGAAATTGGTCAAATATAATAATTAGAACAAATTTTCTTCTTTATCGTGTATATTTTTAAAAATATTTCTTTTGGCTGTTCGGGTGGATTGGATGATCATATGCTCTGTAGTAGGGAAAAAATTAAACGTGCTTGATAATTCGTCAGTTGTGTTGGGTCCTGGATAGCTCAGTGGTAAGGGCAGTCGCCCGGATTGCGAAAGGTCATGGTTTCGAGTCCCTTCATTTTTCGTCCATTTTTCGTTAAGAATATTTTTTCAGTATAGCGTTATTTAATGTAAAATTTATCAAATATAATAAGACTATATTTAATATTAAATACTGGATGATTTTCCAAAAATATAATTAGTGAAAATACTTCAACAAATCTTCGGCTACAATCATAAACATTCACAATTGGAACCCGATTTTGGAAAGAAAAGAAACATTGAAATACTTATCGCTACTTATTTATTATGATTTTCAAAAGACTTCAAAAAATGAATCTATTAATTACTTAATGAATATAATACTTTGTATATATCGACCATAAGAAACTAAAATCAAAACCATCAAGTTCTTAAGAGTTAAGTAGGTAGAAATAGCAGATAAGAGCATTTCATCACTGTTGTTATTAAATCTACCTTCAGTTTCCTCGCAGTAACTAATAAATTAAATTATGAAAAATAGTTTCACATTGTTGATGGTCGATTGTTATTTTGAGCGGATTGAGCGATTACTGACATCGAAGTTAATTTAAAGCTGCGACAAGGCGTAAATTGTTAGTTAACGAGTAATTATCACAGCGTGGGAAGCTCCCACGATGTGCGCGTGATCAGCTGCACTTCTTACAGATAACAAATTCAGTTGATATTTTGCAAAGCTGAACAATGCGTACTCGCGTTGTTTCACCTACTTTGAAGTTGCGCTTTTACACTCGCTGTGATTAATCGTTGTTAAGCGTGCAATGTATAATAATATACTACGTCCCTCCGTTAACTCTTGCTACATTCTTAGGCAAACTCTTCGCCCTGTGAAAATTTGAAATCTTCAATCTCAAGGCGATTTTGTTACAGTTCTGTGCACACAGATTTTGTGATTAAACGTGTTTAATCTGTTTAATTTCCTGTAAGTTTAGAAATTGTGAAGTAATAAACTTTTAAATGAAATATCATTACCATGTTTCGATGATCGTGATCAAAGTCATTACAATGCGAGATAAAATATAGGTTAGAAGAATCATGTTAAGTTAAAAAAGTGTGTTAATATTAGAGCTTTCTTTTACGAGCAAGTTCATATAAGGGAGCAAACAGTTTGATTTACTAGGTATTTTCCAAAATACAAAGTAAATTTTCTGTTTAAAATTGCTTCGATAACTATGGTAATTTTTATTTTTAGTGATTGTTTTTTTTCTGTATATAATTGTATTATATTTATACTAAAACAATAATCATTAGGGTTCTGTTTTTATGTTATGTACTTATATATGGAGGTTTTAACTTCCCCCTTTAAAATATCTTTATTCTCTGTTATAGCTATAGTAGTTATAGCGTAGTAAAAGGGACAAATATTTACCACCGAACACATTTTCTTTGAATTTTAATATAGCCCCATCACACAGTAGATAGACGGATCATAATATATTTCTTCTTTTTATTTGAGCAATAAATTGCGTGCACAAAACGTATACTTAATTCGAACAGTCGTTTATCGAATGAAAGAGATCGATTCTTTTCTTACTTCTATTTACATAGAAATGTCGGGAGTTCGACGTTGAAGGAATCTACACCCTTTTTACGATGTATTCGCAATTTTTGTGGTAGTATAATGGAATCTTTGTATAAATCGCCGTTGAAGTATTACCTCTTTTCACAAACGTCCTTGCCGTGATAACTGTGGAGGCTCTCTACAAATGCCGAATGCTTCCAGTATGCATTTATGCAACGAACAATAGATTATTGCAAAACGAAGAGGCGAGCCGCGATCGTCTTATTTAGGTATACGCTAACAGTGCAGTCAGTGTTTCCTAACCTTTATATATGCCGCAGACCCCTAACAAAGCAAGCGCAATTCCACAACTCTTAGTAAACACCAATAAAAATTATCCTCACTTTTTGAACTGCAGGTTTGTCATTAAAAAAACAAGTTTAGGTAATCGCACTTCTATCAGAATCGAATACGCCGAAGGAGGTGAAAGAAAGGAATTTTGGAGTTATTTGTAAACAGACATATGAACCATTGTGCAGATGTACGCGCTGAATCATCAGAATTCTAATGTAGGTGACATTAAAAAAATTGCAAAGTATAAAAAATGTCGCCTTTACCAATAATGTGAATAATTTATTTATTTAATTCTGCTAGCAGTTCATTATGTTACGGCTCTGCGAACCACCATACTTATACTCGCGAGCTCCCACGGGGCTGGGGACCACAGTTTGGGAGGCACTGCGCTAGGGTGTAAAGATCAACGCTATTATTTGAATTATACAACAATTTAATGAGATGCTATGATGTTTTATCCAAAGTGTATTCTAGCGCAAATGCCGCTTAGTTTTCAGCAGGTAGTCGTTCGTTAATTATAAAACAAAAGAAGTATTCTACTGGGTTGTAGCGGTCGTTGCGCAAGTTTGGATAAGCATCGCCATAGACAAGGTTGCACTTTATTTAATTAGCATTGATAATATGATGTTTATAATGAAGCGTTGGTGTTAGTCTATGAATGTGAGAACAATTGTGACTTAGTAATTGTTAAATAATTGTTTACTTAACATTAACAGCTGTTGAAAAAATAAAGACGTTATGGACGCTCCATATGCTATAAAATTTTTGAGGGTCCGGTTCCATTCTCGGTTGGAGCTATGTAGAATATTGTCTTGAGTCAGCGTGTGTTATCTCCGTTGTTTGAAATTTCTATAGTATAAATACTTCAGTTAGTTACTTTATTTTAGATTTGAACACTATATGATATTGTAAAATATTTATTTATTTAGTAAATTGAACCTAATAATAAGAACCAAAAAGTATGTAGAAATAGAAAGTATGTAAAAAGTATTTCTATGAGTTTTATTTATTTATCCTGCTGTTTGCGGATCACTGGCTCAGAAATACTACTGAGCTACTGAGTAATGAGTTATTCACAAACTTAATTACACTACGACGAATTTTGATTAGTTTGAAACAAAATAAATTACTAGGAGTTGCAACTTTATTGAATGAAACGAAAAATATTTGAGTTGTGGTTTTGAAAACTGGATGAGTTTGACATGAAAGTTATCCATTCGTCGAGCAAACAGACATTTCATATTTTGATTTGCAGAAAATGTATGTGTCATATAATATTTGGTGTTTATATTTTGTTTCGAATTATTATTGTTACAAAGACTATTCAGTTGATGAAACAGACATAGTTCACAGAAATATTATTCAATGAATTTTAAATTCCAGTTTTTATTTAACATTTTTCATTAGATTCCAAGATAAGGAACTAAAGTCCCTGTATTATGGAGTATCTGAGTGAACGATTGTAACACAACACCCAGACATGAGATAATATAGAAAAGTACATTTACTAAAATCGGGAACCGAACCCGGGACCTCAGAGATGGCGACAATTAGAAACTGGGTGCAAACCACTCGGCTAGGAAGGTCGTCTTTATTAAACAGTCGAATTATTTTAAAAGAATATTATTTGTTCGGTATATTTTTTCATGGTCTTTTATTTGGATTAAATTTGTCAATGTTCAAACATAGTCATTATGATTTAATTTGAATCTAAAGAAATTATTACATTCTCTCCATTAATTTAATAGTTTTATACTGACTTACACAACGCATCTTATAACAATCGTATTGCATAATATTAGTACTCACGTTTACTGAAGGTTTTGGTCGTAAATCCTATTTGTTTATCAAATGTTACGCTGTCTTGTTTTAAACAGAGCCAAAGGGTAACCTATTGAATAAATAATGTAACTATAATAAATTGTAATTGACTGTCTCAGACATAGAGATAAATATCAACAGCGATTTAATTCAATAAAAAATTATAGAGCAAAATTTACTTGGTTTCATGTAAATGCTATTTGAAAAAGAATATATCCTGGAAAAGTTATTTTAAAAAATACACATACAATTATTTAATGTCATAAAGTTTTTTTTATCTATACTAAAATTAAAAAGAGGTAATGTTTGATTGTTTTTTTTTCTAACTCTGAAGCTACTGGATCTATTTTAAAATTTCTAACTAACATCATATGTGGGTGACATAGGCAATAATTTACGCGGACGAAAAAGCGGGAAAAGAGCTATCGTAAACAGCAAACAAAAATTTTTATGTATACCGTACCGACAAATGTGATCGACCGCACGTTTTTATTATTTACCTACATGTGCATGTTGTTTGCGAATTTTTAAGCTGTTTTGGGTTTGTAGATACATTTTTACTTCTCATAAAAAATATTTTCTCCAAGCACACATAGCCATCTATCTATCTCATGATATTTTGAAAATATTGTCAGGCTGGCTGCGTGACGCAATTTGTATTCTAAACAGTTTGTCTAATAGTAAGTATATAGTAGTGTCTTTTCTCGATTTTCTTTTACATATTGAAGATTTATATGTAGACAATCCGTTTCAATATAAAACAAATTGAAAATCGTTTTAAAGACGGCACAGTCATAAAGTTGCTTGTATTTGATTATTTTGTTATAAGAGCGACGTCTGTTTTAGAAAGGCTCATTTTGTAAAGAGAACTTTGCTTCTTGGAGTTTCGAGATAATTTATTTTGTCTGTTCAATTAAAAATACTTTTCTATTGAAAAGTTAGAGTACTAAGTAACGTTTTTTATTATTCAAAGAATCTTAAGATGAAATTAAAATCAAATATATCTGAGTTATGTAAACGCGTTTTGTGAGTAAAGTGTGCGAAGTAGGTAACTAGTAATTTCTTTAAATTTGAAAACCCAATTCACCCTTCGAACATAAGAAGCGGATCCTGTTGTTATCATTTATTTTTCTTGACTCGATTCCCGACTATGAACTTTTCAATGTTATATCATCTGGTACGGTACTTGTCTTCCCTTTGTTGTTTATATACGTAACCCTTTTTATACGTAAACCTTTATATACGTTTTACTGTAACCATACGCACAACTAGCCTTTAAAATGGCCAATCACCATTATTACCAGATAGTACTTACCAAAGTAGATCTATAACCCGGCCACAAAATCTTTAACATTTTTTTTAAAGACATCTAGTAATCAGCTCCACGCAATGTCAAATACCTGTACAGTACCGCAGTCTACTCGCTGGTAAGTACCAGACCTATTTCCCGCTCGTATTAGAAAAAAAAACGTTGATAAAAAAGCCCTAAAAACATTAAATTTCGGATTCATCCATTCCTTTCCCTCATACCATATCATTGGGTCGTGAATATTATGCCAAGAGTCGATATCGTGTCGTGAATTTTTATCACACATGTCGTAATTTTACACCAATCTATTGACGTTCGCGGAAGCGGGATTATATAAAAGGAGTTGGATCTTTGTGAAAATCTTGATGTCCACAATGCTATTATAGTCATGATATTTTTAATGTTTTCAAATACGACCTTTTTTATGAATAAAGAGTAAGATCTATTTATAGCTGCGTGCCATGCAGCTTTATTCCCACGGTTACTACATGCTCCAACCTGGTTCAGGGATAGGTGTAGTCAACAACTGCTGAAGTAAATGGCCAAAAATTCGTCAGTCCTGTTAGGTCCTGGGTAGCTCAGTGGTTAGTGCAGTCGCCCGTATTGCAAAAGCTCGTGGATTCGAGTCCCATCTCAGAGTACCAGTTGCAAAGTGGTTTTTTAAACAATTTTTCATTAAGAATATTTTTTCAGTATAGAATTGTGATTGGAAAATAGATCAAATATAATATTTTATAATTATTTTTTATATATTTTAGCTTTGATGCAAAAATGTTTACTTTTCTCCGTAGGACAAGAAAAATTTTTTTATGTACAAAATATGGATCATAATAATGCTTTAAACTGAGCGCTTAGATTTAAACATGATAGACAAAAAGGAATGTGGCCTAATCGTAAAAACACTCTTTACGTCGTAAAGAGTGTGAACTACGCTGCGTAGTTAGCGTTAGTATGGCGTGTACGGTTGTCAAATCGTTACAGCTGATTTTATTTTTATTTTAAATTTTGTTTAAATTAAATATTTCGCGATATTTATTAATATTAGTTTCGTGAAAGTGAAAACAAAGCCTTAAGTGTTGATAATTGATTTTACCGTGTAAATATAATCGCTTACATTCAAATAATCGTGTCAGACAAATATGTAACGACTGTTTGTCGGATAAGATAAAGACGAAAAACAAACAAAAATCTATCAAGAAAAGATATAATCGTGGACTGCTGCATCACAAACCGGGGAAGTACTTTTGTTCCATAACTTAGTAAAAAAATATACTTACTACTGATACTTCATTATATTTCCTTGTATGAGTTTTATGTGTGGCATTTTGGTTTCTCAATACCTTAATTTTCAAATCATTACTCTTATCAAAACTCACGAATAGTGAGTAACGTCACAAAACATAACAATTTGGTACAGTTAACCTCTCTTTACTTGACATAAAGTGGAAGTAAAGTTGATGGTGACCGAGTTGCCACAGATATTCATTATTGCTACTCTTTACAAACATTACTCTTGTACAAATAAACAATAACATTAACACAGCTGAGAAACTTATTTTCTGCATTAATTGTTTCATATATAAAAATTAATGTCCATGAGGTATTTTTATTAATGCATTAACTTTTAATAAAAATTAATTGATAAAGAAATCACTTATTGTTTATGATTCAGGTTAATAAAAGAACTGAGATTATATTATGTTACATCTCTTTGACTCTGGTGTATGGACAAGACACTTCTGTAGGTGTTAATATTGTAGAAATAAATGTAGCTTAAATTGTAAATAAAAAAGTAATTGTATATTATAATAAATTATTTAAGATTATTGATGAGGTATTATTATCATTATAATTAGTGATTGGTTATAAAGTGATACCTTTTCTTATAAACTCTTATTGAACAAAAATAATTAGGATATTTTATTATTCATCTACCCACCTATTGAATATTATTATATTAAAAATCAATATTTCCTCTTTACTGATTATTTAGGTGCTTAAACAGGATAAAATTATATTTTTAAAAACTTATTAACTTTGCAATTCTTGCATTGATTCTGCTTTGTTTCTATTTTTTTTAGGAGATTTGATTCAATATGTTGACCCGTAAGGCTGCTGCACAAAATACAGAAATGCAGTTAAGGCAAGCACTTAAGGAGCTCAAGGATTCAAAGGACACATGCAACCAGTTACTACAGGAACGAGATGAAAGTGAAGAAGAAATCAAAAATATTATTGGTCGGAACTCACAACTGAAGAGTGAGCTTAGTGAACTGCATACTGAGCATATAGAAGTAATATATCAAAGGGACCATTTTAAGGATGCACTCAGTACTCTCAAAGAAGAATTAAATACTCATGAGAGGGTACTCAACCGCATCACAGAACTGGAACAAGAGCTCAACTTGGCCAATAATAAAATAGAATTACTGCTCGAACAACAAAAAGAACATGAAGCAGAGTACACCCAAAGTCTTTTTGAAGAACTGGTAGCATCACCTGGTCAGTCAATGAGGCATCAACTAACAGCCTGTGATATACGCTCTAAGACGCAGATCAATTTTAATTTAAGTACTAGGAAACTTAAGAAATATATTAAAATTGGAAAAGTTATCAAGAAAACTGAGAGATTGATAAAGAAGAATAATTGTTTTTATAAAAATATTGCCTTGAGAAAACAACGCAGTAGTCTAATGGATTCTTTGGAAATATATAGTGATAAATTATGTGAAAGTCGGCAGATGTATGACCGGGATACAAATAAATTGCAATTTGAAATAAAAAAATTACATGAATCAATAGAATTAATACAAAATAAATATTTAGTTGCACAGTCTCAGATTGATGAGCATATTAGGTCTGCCACAGAGTTGGTTGACCTATGCAATTACAATGCTGACCGTTACCATTCACTGTTAAATAAACAATTAATTAACAAAACAAATAACAGCTTTAGTAACAATAGCAATAATAATATTCAGAAACAATTTATAAATACAGTTACACAGAAACCCTGTCAGTCATCTGCCCACCAGTCACAACTGTTTACTCAGATACCTGTTCAGTCATCTGTTACTGATGACTGCTCTCCATCACAATTTTCCCAACGTCATTCAATAAATTCACAAAATTATAAAAATAATATTTTAATGTTCAGTGATGAAATTGGCAGAAACATGGGCCGTCTGCTATTCGATAAGGGCCATTCAACATTAAACTTCTGTATGCCTAATTCCTCTTTTAGTGATATTTTGGAAAAAGCAATTAAACAAAACTACAGCGAAAATACCACTTTGTTGTTTTTTGTTGGCAATAGAGGTACTTTGAACAGACATAAATTATTGAAATATATAAACGAATTAAATTCATTAAGTGTTGGGAAAGTCGTGATTTTTACGTTGCCTTATTGCAATAGTTTGTCCAGTGAAGAAAATAATTTGCGATACAAACTGAATATGACATTGCACACTATATGCAATACTGCAAAGTTTCATGTCATTGACACTAACAAGTATGTTAGAAAATTTTATTTGACTAAAGATAAATATTATCTTTCCAATTATTATAAGAGACAAATAGCTATTTCGCTATCATATTTTTTTTCTATAACAGCCAAAAATTTGGCTAACCAGATTGCTCCTATTGAGCACTCTTTTATTGACATGACTGTCAGTAATAATCCTACTGACATTGCGACAAATTCGTTTTTAAATTAGATACTAAGACAAAAGAGGATTCCTCTTGCTTGCCATTGAATGGTCAAAGTAATAATGGAACCAAGAATGTATCAGTCATCAACCTAGTGCACCAAAATGTTCAAGGACTATTGAGTAAAGAGTTAGAAGTAGAATTATTCATGAACTGTAACAATATTGATATTTTCTGTATAACAGAACATTGGTTAACAAGTTATAATTGCATTTTTAACTTCAATAATCACCTGGTTGCTAGTGCGTTCATTAGGAAAAACGCAATGCGTGGCGGCGCACAAATTTTATTAAATAAAAAGTTTAAATTTAAAGAACGTAGAGATATAGTGAGCCTATCGGTTGAGGAAATAATAGAGATTGCCTGTATAGAGCTGGACCAGCTGATTGTACTGAGCGTATATAGACCTCCTTCAAGTTTAGTTTGTCATTATGATCTTTTTGAAACAGTTATGGATGAAGCTTTAAAAAAGGTATATAGCAAAGGCAAACGATTAGTGATTGGGGGTGATTTTAACGTTGATTTATTAGGAAACTCCAATTTATGTACAAGACTTGTAAATCTATTTATGTCCTATAATCTTGCGCACATGTTTAAGGAGCCTACTAGAGTAACTGCTACTTCGTCCACATGTATTGACAACATTTTTACAGATCTGGTACCACTTTCAAAACAGATAATTAAACAACTACCGTCAGATCATTTTGGACAAATAGTTAGTTTTCCGCATAAATGTACGTTTGTGGCTAGGAGAGACATTACAATTGTGTCAAAAAGTATGAGTCGCTTGGAACGTTTTAAAAATCAATTAGACAATAAATTGTATCATTTGAAACATAATAGTAATCCCAATGATTTGTACAAAGATTTCTTTGATGTTTATTGTACAGAATTCAATAAGATTTTTGTCCCAAAAAATATTAGTATTAGTAATCCTATAACTTTTAGTGTGTGGGCTACACCAGGAATCTACAAAAGTAGAAAAAGGCTCTATGAACTATATGATGAACGTAATTATAACACAAGTGAGGACTTCAAAGAATATGTACGAAATTACTCTAAATTATTCAAAAAAGTGTGTCGTTTAGCCAAATGTTATTATTTAAATGCAAAAATTAAAAATAGTAAAGATAAAGTTAAAATGACGTGGAATATCATAAATAGTGAAACTGGAAGAGAAAAATCCCGGAATATAAATTTTAATTTAAACATTGATAATAAAAAAGTAACATCAGATCTTGAAGTTGCTACAATATTTGAAAATTTATTTACTGAAATTCCAGTCTTAATAACACAATCTTTGAATTCCTCTTCCACTGTTGCTGAATCTATTTTAAAGGCAAGTTTAAATAATTGTAATAGCCAATTTAAGTTTCAACACATTGATTTTAAAGATATAATAAAATCTTTTAATCATTATAATCTTTTAATAATTATAATAACATTAGATTCTAAACTACAGTGGGGCCCACATATTGATAGATTGTCGAGTAGACTTAGCTCTGCAGCATATGCCGTTATGAAAATACGTAGGTTAACTGACATAGATACTGCCAGATTAGTATACTTCAGTTACTTTCATAGTGTAATGTCGTACGGACTCCTATTGTGGGGAAATGCTGCCGACATACAAACAATTTTTGTGCTTCAGAAAAGAGCAATTAGATCAATTTATAATCTTAGGATTAGGGACTCTTTAAGGGAGAAATTTAAGGAAATAGACATTATGACTGTTGCTTCTCAATACATATACGAGAACTTAATGTACGTTCGTAAAAATATTAGTTTGTTTTCTATAAAAAGTGATGTACACAATTTTAATACAAGAAATAAAAATAAATTAACGGTGCCTGTCACTAGACTGCAAAAAGTTAATAACTCATTCAAGGGTCTTTGTGTGCGCTTCTACAATAAGGTCCCAAGCAAAATACAACAATTAGATATCATGCAGTTTAAATCTACTATTAAAAAAATACTTATTAAAAAAGTTTATTATAAGGTATCCGATTATGTAACAGATAAGAACGCTTGGACTTGAGATGATCCAGCAACTGGATAGGTGATTACTTCTAAACTCATTATCTTGTTTCCATTATTATTAAATGATTATGTTATCATTATAAGACCATATTTATTTATTTTTTCTCTATCTCTGTTTATAATGTATAGATCTGGTAATGACATGGTTTTTGTAAATGTCATTACTCTTATTAGAGCTGGTGAGTTTCTTGCTCGTTCTTCTTATCGGCCAAAAGACGTCCTGAACGAGTGGTAGGGAAAAAACTGTTGGACGATTCAAAAGTACTTTTAAGAAGTCTATTTGAATAAAGATTATTTTGACTTTGACTTTGACTTTGACTATTGAGTAGTGCCAGTTATATATAAACAGTACTATTACCTGATAAAGCCCATTGTTTTTGACATCTGGAGATCTAAAACCAAATACATAGCTACCGTCGTATCGTTCGTATCAATGATACGAGACCCTCAGGCTACAGAGGCCCCTAAAGTGTGTAAGCAAACATTTTTATCCTCCATTTAGCCCTTTCAACTAATTTTGATACAGAGTCTCTACAAAGCACGCTACTCTACTGTCTAAAACTCTAATTGAAATAGATATTAATTACATTCTTCTATCCATACTCAATGTGGGAAATATTTTAGACGACTTTTTAGCACTCAAGAGTTCAAAAACAACAGCCTATTTTATTAGGCGATAGTAATTAGGCCGAACTGTCTATCCGGTGCGGATAAGTTTCATATAATAGTAAAATTTTCATATAATAGTAAAATCTTGTCCCGCGTGTTGGGCAAAAATGACAGTCACGAGGGACAAATGAAATTAAGTCGTGGTAATTAAAATTAAAAAACAATACAACATATTCAAAAAATAATATTGGCCAACGGTTAACAGCTAACGATAATAACTACAGTTTCCAGCTAATGATTTCCTTGAATACTTCTACTGTCCACAAAAAGTCAGTTTGACAGTTAATAATTGAACTTCCAGTTATATTTAATCAGATCGAAACAACAATCAACTGTAAATAAAATGAACTAAAACTCTAAACACGATACTAATATCTTAATTCGATTTCAGAGTTAATAATTGTGCAGACAAGGTACGAAATAAAATTGAATATTCCGCTGTCAGATCATTGTTTAAGAATGTATAATTGATTAAGTGCAATATCTTCACAAAAAATTTATTTGCATTCTATTAAGTGAGATTGACAGAGGTGATTTACATGGCTCGTAGAAGCGACTCATTTATTATTCTATCCTTTTGTAGACAACCCCAGTTTGGTATGGTGTCATTTATTTTCATTCGAATATTTTATTGTTCTAAATTCGTTTTTTGTTTTTTCTAAAGGCGTTTGACCAATCAAAGTATATGAGTAAATAAATTTAACAACCTATCATTTATATCATCATCTATTAAATATATAAATATTTCAATATGTGTGTAAATTAAAGATATACATAAATACATTTCTAATTAAAATAATATTTCTGAAAGCTTTTTAGAAAGTCTGAACTGTTATACATAAAGATGTAATTCTCACTACCACTCATAGATGGCGTTACGTGTTGCTAAGTAATGAATGTGAAGAGGTTATTTTTTTTATTAGAGTATAGCAATATCAAAAATTTTACAGTGAATATTTCGTAAATTAACAGAATAAGCTTTTATATGATAGAGTAAGCAATAATTTTTAAGTTGAAGTAAACATGGAAAGTAACAATTAAAAGATTATATTTTAGTTGGTGAAACATAATTATATTGCTGTGCAGAATTATTATCGTAACAGGGGTTAAACCCCCCATGTTTTTAAAAATCTCACACATTGAAACTTTATTCGCTATCTCTAAAAACATTATGTATTCATTCGCTATTAACTCAAACATTATTTGAATGAAAAGACAAGTCAAAACCAAGGAAAATACTTTACGTGGTTCACAGACATTGACAACTTTAATTTAAAGAATGTAATGAAGTATAGAGACTACATACATACAATCTGGAAATGAAACTACAATCAAGTAAATTCTAAAATCTAATATTTTTAAACGAGCAATTCCTGTATAAATTATTTGAATCTCTCTGATTATCAAAAAATACTGAGTTAAAGCTCTATTTAGGTACCGAAAAAAAATGTTAAATGCTAAAATTACTAACATGAGCGCAGCAATAAATTATTTAAATATATTTAAAAAGGTTGGATATAATAAAAAAAAGTTAGGCTGATGTGAGGACTATATCATTTTTAACCAAGTTAATAAAATGGCACTATAAAATATTTATCACGGTGTCTATTTTCAGTTGCATTTTTAGGACTCAAACAAAATATTAAATCAAAAAAGTTACAAAAGAGACCACTCATAATTATATATATGAAGTATAAACATATAATCCTTTATCCTAATCAAAACCATATTAGCAAATTTAGTACAAATTTTTATGTATCGAAATATAGATGGGATGGTAAAATTATTTTGGTATTGCACACTGGTTGGTCAACTAAGACGAATGGTAAATAGAGCATAACGAGCTGTCGTAGCATTGTAAAATCAAACAGAAAAGTAACGAACATAATAGATACGTACCTATTGCAGGGTTTTGTTTTTTTTTTACAAATAAGAAAGAGAAGTTTTATTTGAATTCAAGAATGGAATACAGGATATAAAACCTCTTTTCTTAAAAATGAATGATTAAAATAGTAGTTTATGCAACTGTTATATAAAATTAAATAACGAAAGTCTGTTTATCTATATATAATAAAGTAGGTAGGTTACCAAGAAGTAATTTTTTAGAATCCCGAATACAAAAACACGATCGGAAAAAAATGTTACGTAAACGCGGGAAATTAAGTTCAAGCTACGCATGCGTGCGCCATTTTTTCATATTCAGCCTAAAACCATAGACTAGTTTAATGAATAATGAAAGATAGCGGTACTATAATGAGTTTTATGATACAGTTGGCGGTACTATAATGAGATTTATTTTTAATTTTGTGTATGTGCATTTATAAAGTGCGTATTTTTTTAGTGTTATTCCGGTGATAAAAGATTTCTAATGACACCCTATAAATTTATATACGTAGTCTTTTCGATCTTATACGAGTACGCACATTATTTTCTTTTATCTTGTATAATATTTCGGTATTAGCGCCCCGATTTTGTACAATTATTGTAAATAAAAAACAGAAAATCATATAAAATAACAATAATATTCTAGCGGGTCATGAATGACTATTTTATAGTCAGACAACCTTGCGACATCCTGACCTTCTAAAAATTTAATTTGATCACCTAGCAGTCATCTCCGACTGCTTGTCAGTCACACTCGAATGCGCGGTAGACAGCTGCAGACAGACTGTCACATTTTTCCGTCGCAAAATACGTTATACTGGTCCCATTCATTATATCCTAGCCAATATAACTGCCATCATAATCTTAGTAATCAATTTTTTCGTTAGTCATAGATAAGCAGTAAAACTACTTTTACTTCTGAATATTTTTTTTTCGCTATGTATTAAAACTTTCTCCGCGAATTAAGTAATGCGCTAATTGTAAATAATGTTTCCGTATTTCAATTTTAAGTGTAGTTTCCAGTTAAATTTACAGAAATAAAATAATTTTTTGCTTGTATTAATAAAAATTAGAAAATGTTTCCAATTAACAAAAGAACAGAAATAAAACGAAATATTGCCGAACCTATTAGCTTCATTATTTTTAATACAAAAAACTTGCAATGGAAAATATTGAAAAATATTATTTTTTTCTTTGGGTCTTTTAACTAATTATTAGGGTGCGATTTTTTTGTGTCAGCTACTTAAATATAATTTAACTAAACATCGTTATATATAAAGGTCTTCTTCACAGAACAGTAGCAGACGGCAGATCGCGTGCGTGTCAAGCGAAGCCTGAATAATGACATCGGGTGACATTTAATTTCGGATACAAAAGGCTCTTTATACTGTTTACCCTAATCCATTTAGTGATCCCTCCCCTCCCTCGGATGATATTGACAGAGATCCTTTTAACATTGGCTTAATAATATTAATGCTAAAATTCGCAAAGTTTGCATCGTTGCCATAACATGTAATATGTTAGTTAGATCATCGTGATATCAAGGAATCCTAACAGCAGAAGTAAAAAGGAATCATGCAAGTGATATGGAACTTAAAATAGTAAAGGATTAAACGCATTAATTCAACTATTTCTTCGGAATTATACTTAATTGGTTTTGTATAATTACTTCATTTATATGGGTTCTGATTACTAATTCGAATCCTTCGGCAAATTTTAAAAATGTTATAATTACGAGGCAGTCTCTTAATTTAAAATTTCTTTAACTTGTTTTCAGCGTGAATTTGTAAACAAACAAACATTTATAATATAAATGTGTATTATCAATAACTTAACTTTTATGCGATAAAGCAACGTTTCATATGTTAATTTAGGCGATAAAAGTATGTGTGTTTCTAATTTCAACAAAACACAGTTTATTCTTCTTAATTTGACGTGACATATCCAGTGATCTTTGTTTTAATTTTATACCAAGATAACTAGTAATTAAATCACCTGATACCAATTTATGAACTGCCTTTCATCTAGAAATAATAACCTTAAACCTGGAAAAATACTTAAGAAATTACCAGGTTGCCGATTTTGGGCAACCCGGGATCGGTGGTAGTATTTGATATTTTTTTTTTAAGATTACTGTTAATATAGCATTGTGAATTCAAAATTGCAAAAGTAAAATTTGCCATGCAAGCGTCTTGTCTCCGATTAGAACAATACGTTGATACATTAGTCAATCCGCTATGCCTCGTAATATGCCTAATTCATGACCAACAAACACAACGTTTTATGTCATGTAAGACACTCGTGTATTTATTATTATGACACCGATAGCAATGTAGATTTCGGCAACCTTGACATTTAAATATGTAATTATAATTCTTATGTTTTTACACGGTGTCCCAAAAAAGGAGTGTGTTGTGTTTACATCTTAGGGTTGATGTATCATGTATGTATGTAAGTTTCATTATTCTACCATAACATTTCAAAAGACCTTACGGATATGTATGTTTAGGATATCTTTAGAAACATTACATTATGACATTTAAAATTTACAGACTGTCAATTTTTTGACATTATTTATCAGTAACAAGTGTCGTGCAGGAAGAATAAAAAAATTACTATTTCCGTTATGTAAATACAAACAAAAGCGTATTTTCATAATAATTAAATACGAATTTTGTCAAGTCTTATTGATAAATGCTAGGACATAAGCCATAGAAATTTTGTAGAAATGTAGTGTTGGAAAAATTGTCTTATAGTTCAACTTATATTTTTATAGAATATATTCAGAAATAAATACCAAAAAGGTAAGAAACTCTATTAAAAATTTATACTGTTTTTGTAAAAACAACAGGAAATCTGGCGAATGGGTAACCAATTATATTTTGAAAAGTGATGAGATGGACGAAATGTATCAATGTACTTACAGTACTTTTATTTTAGGCGACGAATCCTCAGCCTCGCCATTGCCATGTCACTTTCTTAAATCACTTTGATAGGAGACACTTGACAAGTGGTTTGTATGTCGTCGATACTTGAATTATTCGTGAGTGTATGTATCAGATGAAATTGGCTTTTTACGCCATTGCTTTGTGACGATTACATTGTGTAGTAATAGATATGTCTATCCTGTATATAATTTTATACCTATAGGCTAAATTCGCTAGGATTGAATAAAACCTCTTTGTTTAATAAAAAGGTTAAATTAAGGATTTTATTATAAAAATATGTAGGTTATTCGAGAAATATCTTGTTGTATTTTTTATGAAAGAAATTGGATAAAAATTGCTATTCTTTATAATATCGTGACCTTAATTAAATTAAGGTTGTTAATAGAGTTAATTAGTATTATTATTTATTTTTCCAATCTTTAACATAGTTTCAGACTATAAACGAACTGGTAAGTGACTTTCCGCATTTATTAGTTATTGCCTACGAAAAAAGCAATATTAATCTCATTTTTGACCTCAACTGTTACGAAATTATAAATTTATGTACATTGTACATTCATTATCAGCCTATTAATATCCCCACTGCTGGGGCTCTGACCTTCCCTATGGATGGAATCGAATAGGGAAAATGGGCCATGACCGGCGGCCCACTGCGCATGGTGGGTATTTACGTGCAGATGCAGCCGGGACTAAGATCTTTACGTGCCTTCCGAAGCACGGAGGAGCTGGAGGAATAAAATTTTGGTAACCCATCCATTGACCAGCCATTACGCTGCACCATCGAGAAATTTATATAGTTTTAAACAATGATACATAACACTTAGAAGCGTTACCATAGTTTAATAGTTCTTTCGCTTTCTTCGTGCACAATTCGATCGTATTGTGTGCGCTCATCTTGCACTTATAGGTACTTCAAGTTAATGTCATTTTCAAACGCAGTAATTTTGTTTTCTATTTTATCATTGGTTTTCCATTTTTTAATTATATGGTAGAGATACCTAATAATCCATATTTGATCTATTCTGATCTCTTAAAATCAGTGGCTTTGAATATACTAAAGTTAAATCAAGATAGATTAAGCAACAGTTGACGGATTCAAAGATACATCATACGTCGATTATAGCTGGATATAAACAGTATTGTTTTTTTAATTTTACTTAATAATGTATTCTAAATTTAAAATAAAATAACAATAAGTCCAATGATTCCAGTTGATTTGAATCTAAAGTTTTCAATGAACGATTTTTGAGTATTCTTCATTTACAATTATTTAAAAATAATTTGGAAATCTGTCTTAATTTATAAGAAGTAGTAAATTGACTTACGTTTATGGAGTACACTTGAGCTACCCTTGACGTCGGACCTGCAAAGAAAATTGAGTTTTTATTAACAAGCCTATTATTTGAACCATTGTATCTGTCCGTTTCATTTACTTTACGGCGAAATATATATTCAGAAGTTTAGAAAAAAATATTTTTAATAAAACAGTGTCTGCTGTAATTTCAATTCATTTTTATCTATGATCAGAAATTTAAGAATATAAAGCTTTTATGAAAATTTTAAGAGGTCGTGGTTTTGCTTTTTCTTTAAGTAAAATGTTTTTTTTTTTATATCGCTACAAGAAATTGTAATTTTGGATGGGCACCCACTCCTTTGTAATTGTTATTTATTTTTGATAAAGAACAGATATTATATTATACCAAAAGGACCTTTAACTTCTTAGCTATGAGCAATGTATTTTATGTTGTCTAATATTAATTTAAAAAAAAAACATATAAATAAATGTTTTTTACTTCTAAAGTAATCGTGCTTGACAATATAAACCCGACCGGGAATAATCCATCTCTAAAATTCTAGAGATGTCACCCTTTCTGAGGAGATTTCGTACATAGTAATACTTTGAAACCGAAACACGAGCTACTCAGCCACTGAGGTCGTATGTTATGATAAAGGTATGCTACTTACTTATTTCAGAGAACAATGACTTTGAAATTTAAATGTGAGAAAATGGGTCAAGATTTTTCTCTTCAAGGAGTGTGTGAGAGAGAGAGAGAGAGCTCTTACAAATATGTTCATTACGCTTGAAGTTTCAAATAATATATTGTATAATGTTGTTGGTAGGCAACTTACATACTAAGGACACACTTTCTAGAGAGTCTATACTATCTATTATAAAGAGGTAAAATGTAATTATTTGTTGTTTTCATCGAATAGTTACCGAAAAAACTGGAGGGCGCCATCTTTATTGATATTATAAGGATGAGCGATTGAATTGTTTTGTTATATTAAATAAACTCCCAAACTACTGGTCCGATTTTTTTTACGTACGGGAAGCTACATCATGCGCCGGACTTACACGAACGTAGTCGCGGGAAAACAGCTAGTCGGATAATAAAGGTTGTTATAATTAATACCAATTCTCTCAATGGACTTTTAACTACGTGATCGGCAAATAACTTAACGCTTTCCATTTCTTGTGCTTCTAGTACTTTTCATGTTCCAATAAAAAATGTATAACGCCAATGAGAGATAAGATTTCTCGATGTGATAGTTGCATTATTTATTGGATACATCATCGGGTGCCGATAACCGGAGTGTTGGCGGCGTGGTGTCACAACGCAGAATAATTCATGAGCTCCAGAGGGCGTCTCTGGGTGTTACTATTACGTTTTGTAACACCCGATCCCAGCTATTGTGCCATTATGATGCAAAACTCAGTGACGACTGCCAGCCGAAACGCTAGACAATTCGCTAAAAGGTTATTAGAATGTGGGTCTCGGTGTAAATGATACCAAGGTTACAGTTTTCGGGGAATATATAAGCGGTTACTGCAATTGGGACTACGGCTATTATTTCTGGTCTGGTATCACTATTCAACATTCTACATTTACTAGTTATTACTAAATTTTTTATTTTAAAATCCCTAGATGTATCACATTACCTAATTTTGTACATGATCATAATTATATATTCTTCCCATCGCCAGCATAGCTAGTAATTTAAAACTATTTTGAAAATACGAGATCGCCAATCTCAACCCTTAGTACTTCTCACAGAAATTGTTATTAATTATTTTATTTCTGTAATATTGTATGTTGTTTCTTATTTCCAGACATTGTTACTCAACGTGACCTAAATGAGTCTACAACTCGCTTCATCGCTATATAGTATTAATTTAAGTCATTTTATGCCTGCATGTTAGAATTTTAACTCCTCGCAATTCATGTCGATGTCTTTTCGGTTACTAGTAGACTTAATTCATATTAATGCGTAGATATATTTTGGCATGTATTGCAAAGCTAATTTCATATTTTAAAAGTTTTACTCAACTGGCAAGATCTAAAATATTTGTATTAATAATCATTTAGAACCCATTGAAAAATATATCAAGTTCTGTTGTTATTGAGGATCGAACGTTTTTATGCGATTAAGATGTTACGTTTAAAAACCTTGAGTTACGCACTACTTACGCATGTTTTTACTAACAAATTTAACGCTAGGAATAAATCAGATAATGGATTTGTATAAAAGTAAACTGTGATTATAACATAACTGGCGCTGTGAATATGATAGATAGATGAGCGTAGACACTATCAAAATAAATAAATTAAGGTAATACATAATTATAGGTATCTATTGTACGAAAGACCTCGATGGTGCATTGGTTTGCGGTTCGCAAAGGTCAGTCATAGGATAAATGACCAAAAACTTATAATCTCGATCTCCTCCGTGCTTCGAAAGGAATAAGTCCCGGGTAAATCTGCAGTAAACACAAACCAAGACACTGGCTTCACGTGAATTGGTCAAGGCCTATTCTCCATATTAGATTCGTTTCGATTCTATCCATAGGGAAAGCCTGTGCCCCTGCAACGAGAAAAGTAAAGACTGATATTGTTTGTAGGAATAGGTATTTCATGAACCAATGTCTTCTTTACACTCAATAATCTTATCTTCGTATTTGCCAAACTATATCTTAATGGAAAGAATAATTAATAACGAAAGAATAGTACTAATGGTTCAATTGAAATATATTTGGTTTAGTCATCCTCTTGTAATAGCTTTCTTTTTGTTTTAAAATTACAAAGAGCTACTAGGCCTAGTCTAGCAAAATTTATCCCAGTATTTATTAATCACACACGCACTTCTCGAAAGTTGTTTAGCTTTGAAAGCAACTAATCATGCAAGAAAATGAAAAATATCTCACATACGACGTGTTCATTATAATTTTTAATTGCCCTAACGGTTACTTAACCTGACATTGAGACAATCCCATTACGCATTTCACAATGAGACAGTGTAAAACGCGAATGCTATAGTTATTGTCTCATAGTATTGCGGCGTGAAACATTGTAATGATACTAACAATATTATACGTTACATATTTTCTATCAACTGTGACCTTTATATTTTGCGTAATAAGAAATATGGAATTGTAAGAGAAATTGGTTTCTCACCTATACATTTGGACCGGTGTTCATTAAGGCTTCTCTTGTTAATCGGGTGTAAGATTGATTACGTCATGTTACGGAGATGATATTCGGTTAAGCGAATATAATCTTGCTTAAAGCGGTAATAAGCCGAATTATCTTCTGTGTAAATTGAATTGTGTCGTAATTTTAGCGGTATATGTAATATCTGAGAAGTTCATTGTGTCTTCTTGCTATATTATCATAATAATATCAGGTGGGTGGATTACGACGGGAACTAATTGAATTTATAATGCCAAAACTGTTTATAATTATATCACTTCTTCAAGTTTATATATCATTATAAACAAGTGAAGATTAGTACCATGTATTGGAAATAATTGATATTAAATAATAAAAAACAAGCTTCTATTATAAAAATTGAATTAATTTGCTTCAAATGTCTATATTAATTTAGTTATGAAAAAATTTGGAAGCTTTGTAAAATATCAAGTATTCAAGAGATCCATTTTCACAGTGACGTCAGCCATAAAATACAATTTAAAATGCTGAAAAAAAATATTGCTTAATCTTATCAACAATCCTAATTAACTAGCTCACGCCAAGAAATCAAACGGAAAGTATATATTAAATCTCCTCGAATTAATTAAATCATTTGATATATTTATTTTCGGAGAGTTTCATTAAAATTATTATGTAATTAAGTTCATTGTTTGATTAATGTATAACAATATATATGACCTTCCCGTGAGCAGTCAAGGTGGTATCATGTCATGATATTGATGCTATCAGAATTTTTATAAGTACCAATTATTGGTCATAGTGTCAATAGTTATTCCATTGTAATACAAAATGGAATATATATTATGTACGTATATTCAAAAGAAATATTATTTTAGTGGAGAAAATCTTACGAATATCAGAAAACATTCTATACTCTAATCTGCACTATATTACAAAGTGAAAATATTTATAGTTATACGAGTAGTGTATTTTTGTAAACAACAAACTCAATGATGGTTTAAAAAAAATGTTCAATCAGTATAATAAAGATCCCTAATATTGATCCATAGTCTCCACCAACAGAACGCTTGTCTCGAATATAAATATATAACAATAGATTTTATTTAACCGTCATTGAATCTATGTTTGATAAAAGAAATGAGCGGCACAAGAATACAACAAAAAAGCAAATTATATTTCAAAATCTTAAAGTCGGTTTTTGTATAGCCACACAATCCTAGATTTACATAATAGAACATCGTACCGAAGCCGAACTTGCTATGAATATAAGGAAAAAATGTAGTAAATGTAGATAATCGCAACAGATTTATAGAACCGAAATGTGCGCATTCGGGCGTCTAGTGTACTTGTAACGGCCCTCGAGAATTCTGCACACATCTCGTGAATATTTTCATATATAATGAAGGGAAAAAATGCTCGTTTAATATAATTGGTGTTTACAAAGCTCCAGAAATATTTTAATGATCTCGTGGCGAAATAATAGAAGCATTATATCATGCTCTTCATGTAATCGTCCGTTTTCACATTTCAATAGATAGAGTGAGTAGACAGATATACCTCTAATCTCTATATTGAGGCTTTGCACGAGATTAATCAATTAAAGAATAAAATATCAAACTAAATAGAAACTTAAAGGGCTCGTACAATAAAAAGGTTTTGTTGTACGTGCATTCAACAGGATTTGAACAGTCGTAACTTCCCAATAAGCTGTAATTTTATTGAGCTTAAGCTGTTATTAATAAATACGACATACGTAAATTACTTCGATTTTGAGATGACTAGATAAAATCATCATATTATTATGGACTATCTAAGATATAGAAGAACACAACCTGGACCTGGAGGCAATTTATAAATTTCATTTTATATTATATAAGTTATCCTTGAAATTCATTATTTTTTCCATTTCTTGTCATAAAAAAATAGTTCTATATAGTTTATATTATATAAATACCTAAATCTATGGTTTTTCAAATTCAATAGTTCCGCGACCTCTATGCGCAACTTAAACTCGTTCAGCCATGGAAAATTTCTGACAAATGGTAACAACGTAAAACGGATCATACACATATAATTTACTAACGAATAATGTTCAACATAAGAAATGGCTATTACAATTAACGATTCGACTGACCCCGCTACCGTTACAATTTGTTATCAAATTTAATTTATAAATCAATTGTCTAGCTGACAGCTCATTTGCTAATTCAAAGCCTCAATTGTTTATTAACTGTAATCATAATCGTGATTATATATTGACCCAAATACTTGCCAGTCACAGATCGCCTACGGTCACTCATTGACAATGAACTCAAAATGTCCACTTAATATTGACAGAATCATTGTCATCGGACATAGAGTTCTATTGTTCGGCACTCATATCAAGATCAATGCAGTGACGTATCGATAAAATGGCAATAATAATAAAGGTTAGACGAAGAACGAAATACCAAGGTGATGCGTACTACATTTGTTTATGGTAACACAGCGTCAGTATTAAATAACGTGTTAACTGGAGATTGTTATCGAACAATGCAACGAATCAATAAGATATGGCTTTGAAAGTGCGAAATAATGTTTTGTGTTTTAAATCAACTTGTTAGCGCCACGTTAATATTGAAATATTTTCTTATTGTTATTCTATTTGAAGAATTTCAAGTAAAATTATTGTAGTCGAACAAGTTTTTTTCTTTTATATGGAATAAATTATTTTGCCTCTTTTATTTACTTTCGCTGAATATATACGTTACGTGAAAAGTATTTTAGACGCAAAGCCCTTGGATTTTTCATAAAACGTTAAATATCTTATATAATGAAACTTGCTTGATAGCTCTTTTTGTTAATCGAAAAAAATACAATTATTGAATTATTATTCTTCTTTGTAATTGCCTTTCAAATGTTTAAAGGAACACAATAAATAGTATAATACTTCAGAGCTCTTTGAAGATAATTAACTCATCAATTAGTTTTAAGTGTTTCTAATTAAGCATCATAATATTTAACTACCGTATAATTTGAAACGTCAAGACACTTCGCATTTCAAATAATAAACTGTATACAACTAGATCTTTTTTTTATTAAGCAGCGATCGATCAATGGACGGAGGCGTCGACACAATGCGTAACAGTGGTCTATCTATATCACTATGTATAGGCGAGATATTCAGGTGTTATGTAACGAGACCTTGGTGCTTGACCCTAATTGTGGCCGCGATGACCGCGTATGGCACAAGCATAAGAGAAAGGCGAATAAGTTTTTTTATATTTTCGAAGCAAAAGAAACAGTCAATTTTGTTTCCTTTTTGTAGGCACAGGCTTCTAGCGTTAGATGCACCGAGTTAAAAAAATATTAGTAGATCGTTTGACTCGTTTTAAATCAAATGTCTACAGTGTTTTTCATCGTCGCTGCCTACTTGCAAGTTTTGTACCTTGTGAATTATAAAGTTCTAGGTTTAAGACAAAAATATAAGTGATAGTTATTCATTATATTATTAATATTTTGCAAATTTTCATGAATAGACGTTATAACTATAACATTTTTTAGAGTATTTTTCTATGACATCGTCCCTGTATCATATAACTTCCTGTAGGGGAAAGAATTTATAAAATTAGCCTATTCGATGCAAAATACAATCGAATCTTTCTTTCTTCTTTATAAAATTAGTTCCGAAATTAAACCAAAAACTCTTATTTCAATGTTTAATTAAAAAACTCTTAGTTCAACGTTTAATTATACCCTACTATGCCTACTCTATTGAAAATTTATTTAAGTAATTTATCATCTCTATAAAACAAAGTCGCTTCCCGCTGTTTGTTTGCTGAGATCGTTTAAACTACGCAATCGATTGTGATGATCATTAATCTACAGGGTGATTCAAGATGAAGATTTATATGTATCACACAGGACTGCTGGTGAAAAGCTATTTAATTATATAATTTCAGTTTATTTATTTTTTAATTTGGACCACAAACCAATATAAAAGGAGACAACCACGAGCGTGTGCCATTTGAGTCATAACTGCTGTCAGCTCTTTTGTCTATTAATGATACCAGCTAAATGTTTACGAAGGGCGTAAAATATACTTAACATATCCAATGCAATGCCTCCGGTATACAAAATAAATTACTTATGTGTTACGGAAATAATAAAATATTACCTTGAACAATTGTTCTACTTACATTGATAAATGACCCAAATAGGGCAGGACCAATAACTAATTCTCAATCGAAAGTTTTTTAGAATTTGACATGTGGTAATATATTTCGTTAAAAGAACGTATTTCCTTGTTGGTTAAGCGGCTTAAAGTAAATGTAATATTGGTAGGATGTAAGGAATTGAAGAGAAAAGCGAAGTTTTAAAATTATTTTTCTAATTAATAAACATTATATAAGAGTATCATCATAAGCCCTTTCAGGGTTTAGGTTTTTCTTATGGATGGTTTAAGAAGATGATCTCCACACTGGCCTAATGCGGATTGAAGGGTATTAACGACTTTAAATGTAGCCGGAACTAATGATGTTTAGTGTCTTCCGAAGTATGGATACTTCTTACTTCGGTAGGCACTTTAGGCCATAAAAAAATAAAGTGCTAATTTTTTTGCCCACCCATCCCGTGATCGACTACGGCGAAAGTTGCTTAGCAAAAATTATTGCGGACTAGGCACTACTTATGCAACAATAAAAGAAGGTGTAATAAAAACATCGTTTTCCTTTTTTTTTTCTGATTTAATATTGGTAATATGGTATGAGTAAAATTGGTGAAAAACGTAACATTGAAACCTTGCATATTCTCACGGTGCAGGTAGTCAGATAAAAATAGCCTGAATGTACGAAATGTGCGTGACACTTGAGGTGACTGGTATGGTTGAATGCGATTCTAAACGATTTTCTGCTAATTCAATTAACTTTTTAGGTATGTACCTATTTTAAGCCTGACAAAGCAATTGATTTGTATCAAGTCAATTAAGTATTGAGCACAATTAGAGTATTTTCATGCATAAATACTTGAAGAGTTTAATCATAGCCTGTACCAAACGCGTATAAGGTAGCTTCCCGTAGGCGAAATGATTTTTAAATTCGGCCCTGTCTTTCATAATCTAGTCGATGCAAAGAAATAAACAGTCAAATCTTTCCTCTTTATAGTATTATATAGTATAAGTTAAAACCCTAACAGTTTTTGATCGAAATAGGTAGTTTATTTATTTATTTCCAATAATAGCTTTCATTTAATTTGAATATAGCTTATGTATGTAGAATGAGTAAAATTTGAATATATAACTTTGTCCAAATCTGTAACAGTCCGAGAAAATAAACAAGAGTCATTAAGAATTTTTTTAGTGCATGAAATATCTTTTATCGAAATAAACTTATTAAAAGTAGTTTTAAATTGTCTATCGTTTTTTTAAAGACTGTAACCCAAACATTTTTTTAGTGTTTAACCATTCAAAGACTGAGCATTCTAAGCAGTAGTGTTACTTCATTCATCCAGTCATTTTGATATAATCAAGTATTCCGTGAGTTGACAAGCAACGGCGATTTCACGTTTTGCGAACAACCATGAATTAGCCACGGACATCCCAAAACATTTTATCCAATACTCGGAGTGATATCGAATGAAGTCACTTCAAAGTAAATATATCGTGATTTAACATTTTCATTGGCTTAGAGGTCAACATCTTAAGTCGTGCTTAAACAGACTGACTTTGTAATAAGAACTGCTGAAGTTTATTGTGAAAAATGTAATTTTAATTAAGGCTTGAAATGTAGGTGGTTTTATCACCATGTTTCATAGTAAACTATGAGATTCAATTAGCAAGACCTGTTTCACTCAGTTGTATGTAGTTCTCGGAGACAATATATTTTTGTTAAAGAACTTTACGGACCTCCATACACATCTTCGGACCACATATTGGTAAACGTTGTTTACGTTATGAAAAGATTTCTTTTTTCATAATTAAGATACATTATTTTTACGTCAGGAGTTAGTTTTGTGTTGCGCAATGAGGTTTAATTAGCTATATGCGTTTGATGGTATAAATGATGGATTAATTTAACAGGCACATTACACGCTTCAGCTTACGCTACACAAACATGGTCGCGCTATAATGGATCGATTGTATATCATAATATGTGCTTATGATGTTAATTAACTTTCATATTAAACATATAACGAAGTGTCGGTCTAATACGTTGTATTGATAATATTTCAATTAATTTTGTCGGTCGCACTAGCAATAGGAATGACGACGATTTTGTTTGTTTATCCGGCAGGTTATTGAAGAATATTAAAACCTATTTTTTATTTCTTGCGTTATCAATAAATCACATTGAGTTGAAATATCGTATGACGTTTTGTACATTTGTACGCTTTTGTACATTTTCTATAAAACTGTGACATATCGAGCTCCCACTCCTCAACTTCTAAACAATTTTTTAGTTAAATTGTAGCAAAAAATACGGTCTAATATTTTTCTATTATCTGACTGACGGAATAAATAAAATTCTTTTTATTTTACCCAGTCGTCATGCCTATTGTAATGAACAGCTGTTTCCAACGTTAAATGTATTTGTGTAAAACTATTTTGGTCTTGATCTAAGATATACCAAATGTTTTAAGACAATCAGTTTTTGTCAAAAGTCAAGTTAACCTAACTTTTGGGGTCCAGACATTTATTATGAATGGAATTACCCAAGGAGAATTGACTATAAACCAACATGTGATAAATTGAAAAAGTCTTATTGGTAAGTCGGAGTGGCAGTAAAACAAAGCATATCGGCATTAATGGCGGCTAACTGTGACCAGTGGGTTAAAAAAACACTATGAAGCACGAAGGAACGCGTGTTCAAAAATTTTTGGTCACCCATCCGACTTTGCGAAACTTGCTTAAACTCTGCAATCGTAGGCTGAACATGTTAATCATCACGGAGCTCTTCTTTGAACTTCTCTATTTACTTTTAATGAACTCACTAGAAGAATTATTAAAAAAGACGTGTAGTCAATTATTGTACTTATTAAACAAGGAGATTAATTAATTACACGTGTTTCATTTATGCGTAATGCCTTGTATCGCTTCTATAACTTAAGATGTTAAAATAAGTCGAATGGATTGCGGAGGACGTTAAAGAAATATATCTACATATATCATATTCCATTGCTTCATTCTTCAGATATTATTAGGAAAGATAGTCCCTTTAACCCACACGGCGTTGCCTTCTACGAATGAAGCTATTATTATAATATTTATCTAACTTCATTTTGGAAGTTCGGTTGATATTCTATTATAGAGGTAAAGTTTCTAAATTTGCTTGTTTGTAAATACAAATCAGATCAGGAAAATTCTTTCACCTACAAGAAGTTACATTATACGCGAGTGGTTAATGATTAATGGCTAATTATTCGGTCGATAAAATTTATAAAGTCTTTGAACCACTCTATAACAGTTGCTTTGTAAGGTTGTTCCACAATCATTAATTTATTTAAGGACACACGTCAATAAATATTTTACAGTAGATATTTGTTTTTTTTTTGTATTGTTATATCAATAGTTTATAGATATATAGATTTATTTCTGGTTATGTTTCAAACATTGTATTGGCAGAGCTTTCAATCATTTGAGATTAGTTAAAGTTCAAGTATTATCATGTTTGTAAATCTTATTTGTTTTACTGTCTTTAACAGGTGTACTAAACGACATTTTTAATTAAGCAGGCTTCAGGATAACATATATATTGTTATTGTTGATTGGAAGTCAATGTAAAGTTTTAAAATAATTTAAATTATATATTTTAATATTCCTAATGAAAAATGCTTAAATATCCACCTCGTTTTTCATCGGGAATATTTTTCAGTATAGCGTTGTGAATGCGAAATTGATGAAATATAATAATGTATTAATTTGTTTATTTTATAAAATGACGAAATAAAAATATACCTATTAAAAATAAATAATTGGTAACAGGGCATACGAATGATGAGTGTGTCGTGTAATTGTTGGGAATAAATTAATTCAGATTATACTCTTAATTACCAGATTAACATCATTTTTAAATAAAATTACTCAATTCAAGAAGTAATTTTATCTGGCAATATTTTAGTAAAAAATATTTATTAGAGTAGCAACACTGATTGAATGCACAAAGATCGGTTCAATATGAATAGGAACAGACATTTTGAGTGGCATTCTTGGTCCAACTTTCAGCTAGGTAGGAGGTAGAAAGTGTGGTTGGTGCATTATGAAGTTGTTTCTTCTTCTTAAGAGCAATGTGTAATTGATGCTATTATATTTCATAAATTTTGTATTCACATTACTATACTGATAAATATTAAATATTTTTAATAAAATTGCTTCAAAAATCCGAGATGGGAGATGGGATTATTAAAAATAGGTAACCATGTGTTTCTATCCTATTCTCAATCTTTATTGAAGGCTAAAACTGACATATTGATATTCTAGATATCAATAAATATATATCTAGATAGTACCCGATGTTCATACAGATAATGACGTGAAATTTCTACATTCTTTCTAGCTCCATCTAGTGTTCCCGTATCTTTTATAGGATTAAAGTATTTGTTTCTCGTTTCCCGGGCGAGCTGATCCGGTTCCGACTGCAATAAGATCACGCTTAGTTTCAACAATGTTCGGGCGATATTTTGTTGCACGCCAACACATTCCATTGTTCCGTAATAAAGCTCACTGATAATGGGAAGAAGATTTTGCGGGATCTACTTTTGATTCTACATTAGGATTAATTTAATACTAGTGAGGATTTAGCTGAACATTTTATCACATTATTTCTTGTTTATCATATGTAAAGAAAATAATTTGCTATCTTAACCCTGCAAATCTACAACTAATCAAACAAAAGATCTGATATCAATATAAGTCAATGAATTAAATATAACATAACATAATATAACATCGTGGTTTAGGGAAATAATAAATACGTATAATTTTTTCTGGTAGTATTTAATATACTATTACTAATAAAATCATTTTTATGCTTATCATATTTATAATATTGCATAAATTAATTATAAAAAATACAAATATTTTAGACTTGTTGTCACGTGACCGCAAAAAGCGCGTCACGTCACGCCCCTCTTGCTCATATCAGAACTTAGAGAATTGAACCTTTATGCATAATAGAACGATATTAGTTTCAGTGAGCCGTGACTTCATAGCGACGCCATAACAGAAATTTGAGTTTTTGCGGGACATTTAAAGCTTAATTTATTTTTAGATTTTAAACTTATTAAACGAATGATACTTTTTTAGATTCGTTCCATGTATATTCATAAAATAAATATACAAAAAAGTTGGCAACACCCCTATTAGTTTTAATTTATTTGTGAATTAAGTTGGAATTAATTTATTCGAGAAACTTCTCGAGTAAATTAACTCATGTATAATGAGGAGGAGATGGATGTCGAAGTATTTCGAAGGCGGTTTGCAATTTAACAACTATGGCAAATAGGATGGGTGACCAAAAATTTATTATCGCTGTTGGTCTCGGCTGTATCTCCAGTCGTTGACGATCACCGATACGCACTGTGCTCGTGTGGTGGGTTATAGCCCGTTATACCTATTTGATCCCATCCACAGTCGAAGGCTTATGCCCCAGCTGTAGGAATATTAATAGACTTGATGATGATGATGAATACACTAAATGATCATTTTGAGAGCTTTCTAGTTAACAATATCATTATTTTGTTCGGATCATAATTATATTCTGTTTAGTCATTATGCTGTCTAGGTTTATGGTTGTATTTTGCATATTGTTGAGTTTACAATGGTCAATGGATGTGTAATTATACTCAATACAGCTGTATTCAATTTGTATGCTGATTGTACGGTTCGTAATAAAAAAACTGAGAAATGTGTGTCAAACAATAATTGCTTAGTGAAAGTCTTTCTAATTCAATAAATTTGTGTTTTCTAATATTAGCTGTACGCAATATTCATTCATTTAAATTATAATAACGTAATATTGCGTACTGAAATTATATTGGTAATTGTTTAAATAAATTGAAACTTTAACAGTAGTTGCACAAATATCTATTAAAATTATTATTATATGTAGGATATTTTTAAGAGTTTGATGTGGTCATTAAACCTTAATGGGCTTTTTTATACAACGGGGTGTTAGTTTGATAAAATTTTTTTTGGCTACTTTGTTCAGAATATAGGTAAAGCATAGAAATGAAAATTTATTTTTGTGACATAAAGTGTGTGTCATATTTCTTTCAGCCGTTATTAAATAGACATATAAATACATAAAAAAAATCATTCATAAATATTACATTACAAACACAATTTTAAGATTAATTACTATAGAATTGTGGGAATAACGCTATCAGTTAGAATACGTTAATAGGGGTTACAACGGATACGAAATCTGTAATAAGAAAGACTAAATAATATGACAGTGAAACGGATACATAATATTTTACGTTCTAAACAAACAAATAAAGGATTCAAGAACAAAAACAATAAAAATAAAACTTTATTGCGGCAAACCAACATTTTAGCGAAAGTCGTTGAATAGTGATTGGATGAAAGTTGTGAACCATGTTTATTTATTTGCAAAGATAATAATCCGACATCTGCGTATTGTTATCGAATAGCGTTCCATGATTGCAATGCGCTTTTGCTTATTACGTCCACCTTTCGCAGTCTTGGCCATGACTCGGAATGCATCGGAAAGTTATTGACTTTTGATAATGAAACCTGTTTGCGGCTAGCTGACCGAGAGCCCACGGCCTCGTTCAATACCAGCCGAGATTACTCCGAAAACGTTGAGAAAACGACAAATTCCAAAGAGCTAATCATCCATCGCCTCTTTTATCAATATTTAGTCACCCAAGTTTCATTTTGACAAAGCAATGCACGTAATGTTTGCACTAACTCTTGACTGATAAAAGACTTGGTCACGTAATATAATCAAAGTCCCGCTTATATTCAACGACAGTACTTAAGTTCACCGGCAAATTTGCTTCGCCTCTTTTTCCGACGATTTTAAAATTGATAAAAAACTTATTATACTATCAATGTAGATGATTTTAATGGCCATTTCTTTGGAAATTTAATGGTTTTGCCATAAGCATTGTTGTTTGATGTATCAATATTTTTTGAATGGCAGTATAAATTGTAATTATCAATAAATTAACATTTTACAAATGTTCTTTTTGAACGTATGATTCTTTGTATAATAATTTGTAGATAATAATTGCATTTATTATGTATATTTTGTTTACTTCCATAAAGGAAAATAAAGTATCTCTAGTACAAATATCACTATAAAATAAACGCTATTTTATATTATTTAAACCCTTTAATAAATGTTGTCATATCTATGCTTTAATGGCTTTAAATATGTCACACTTCAGATTATAATATATGGTTAAATATTAATTCGCTTATATTGTATTTTTTTGTAAGTTTTAAATCAAATGTGATATTAGATCTTTTTCAAATTATGCTCTATTGTGTAGTTCTGTTTAGACAGTTACCTATGAGTGTAATGACGTAAATGGTCGTGTCGCATATGCGGTTCGTATCGACGACCATCGTCACGTACGACTTGTAATATTTAATAACATTTGAAATATCACTAAGTGGGCCCGTATAATAAAATTGCTTGACGCGGAAAAGCTGCGGTTTCACGATCACGACGAATTTCGTAAAGTTTCGCTTGTTTCTGACAAAACGGCTTAGTTATGTTTCACAAGACATTTAGAAACGGTCTAGCTTAGGTTGTGTTTTGTTTTTTATTTTCCCTTGTCCTTGGATTGAGATAACAGGTCAGATGTGATGTCATGGTCAGACTTTATGTGTAAAACTTAGATTGGCTAGAGATAGTTGTAGTCACCTATATAAAGTCGACGTTTGTGAAACTGCTTTAACTTCGCTTAAAGTAAATCGAAGCGTTAGTAATGTACTCGTACTAAAATTATTACCACTTTACTTGTTTCGGAACCTAAAAGTATTTTTCTACAGTACAGGCTAAATATTACCCAATTATTTATATATTAGGTAATAATAAATATTGAAGTATATTCTTTAGTGAACGAATAAATCAATTCTTCATGTTGAACCATTCGATGTTTTTATTATAGCCTATGGATAATTATAAGTACTAAGCATCGGCAGATAAGGTTTAGGTTTTTGGTAACCACTATAACATAAATAACTAGCTAATGTTATATAAATAATGAAACTAGATATAGCTATTAATGCCGTTATTGTTAGGCTTACATTAGTTGTATTATTTGCTATCATACTTCATAAACAAGCATGTAATCAAATATCAAATACATAATAAGGTTTATACTTAATTAAAAAATAAATATTATGTTTAACTTTAATTCTTTTCACATCCTACAGAAAACTTTTGAAATCTCATTTAACTTTAATCCTGCTGCGCTAAAGATTATTCAAATCTATTTTGTTATCTATGTAAATGTGAATCGTATTAAAACTTCTTTAGTGAACTATCGTTGACACTTTCTAAACGTGAATAATGTCACTTGCTAATGTGACGTCATTAGAGTATGTGCATATGTATAAAGCGAGCAGATGATAGCAAGATAATGATATTTATATGGAGAAGGAAATATAAAATAAAGCAACACTTTCTCGCCGCATCGGGAAGAAACCTATTGTTCTGTCCCACGGAGGCGTCCGGTCTTGAGCCCGGAAAATGTATTAAGACATCTTTCAAGATCCTTTTCCTTTCACACACATGTGTCAAATGTCAGACAGAATCTTATTATTATAGGAGGACGGTTTATAATACAATGAAGATGGTATACAAAAGAATTATTATATAAATTTGAAGTGAAAATATTTAATAATTAAGTTATTAAGTTTAAAGATCGTTCCACTATGTGTTCTTCCAAAAAATATATTTTAAATGATTGCCGTCGTCACTAATTTTCATCGAGGCAGGTAGAAAATAGTCTTGTGAAAAGAGAATTTTCTCTCTCAGACAATAATAACTCGTTCTGCAATAAACTGTTACTTGTTTAACGCGAGGGAAATGAGACGCGCTAAAGAGCGGAGTTTTCTTGAAGTTGGTTAGGTCACCGGCGCCGGTGCTGGGTGCATTAATAAAGAGCTCGAAGCGAGCAATCTACCTGAGCCTCGGGCGTCATAAAGCGCCACCGTGGATTCTTACATTTTTCTCAAGCTTATTTTAGGTTAGAGTTTCCCAACTTATAGCCAGCCCACCTAAATGTTCGTAAAATGATTAACTTCATATATTTATATATTATAGTATGCCTATATAGTATACTTATAAATTGGTGTTATAGTAATAATGATATACTTAAATAAAGTTAACCTTTAGGTACGTAATATCATTTAAGTTTACATCTACCCAATTCAGTCTAATATTGCAGGAATTCGATTTTAGTCAAGACTAACTAAAGACTGGCTGGCTCAAATATTGCTCAAGAGCCGATGTTTAACCATATCATGAACGCTATACTATGAAGGAGCGAACCTCTAGGGGTTCTTGTATTCTATTTTGAGAAGCCTTGTTCTCTGTGACTTGTATTGCACAAACTAAAACTTATTTCTTATTGTGCTAGATTAAGCGCAGTGCCTTACAATTAAAGTATTTTATACACAAACGTATGATAAATTGTCATGTTCTTAAGAAAAATAAAAGGACTGTTGCAATCTTGACTATTTGGTAATTACAGATATACAAATTTTAATACAGTATTGTGAACGAAAGAAATTAAATCTTAGTGAAATATTATTAAACCAAGCAAAAGTGTTTATATTTAAAGAAGATTATAAAAATACAATGGCGTATGCAATAAGTAGTGCACGCCAAAGGTTTTAAGTTTTCAAACAAAATTATACTTTATGGCACATCAACAGAGCGGCACATATCCGGAGCAACAAAACCAGTCATAACAAGCGATGTTCTGCCACTCTTCAACAAACTTAGACAATTGGATTTTGCACTGAAAACGTCCTCGTCGCCTTACCTTGGCTGCGTTAATTATGCAGTTGTCTCCACAGGGCATTAACTAAAAACGTTGAGAACTTTATACCGGGTTTATGCGAGAGTAGAAAGTTTGAAGCGCTCGAGATTTTACGCATCGTTGATTATGAGATCATTGCTACATTTGTATTTTGAAAAAGGAAACTGAGCGAAATTTAACACCTGATTGATGAATTTAAGAAAAAACTGGCCAAAAGAGTTGTTACGTTTCATTATTGACGTTGCAATATAATTATTTGTCATGGCACTTAGATAATACTTCTCGGAGCCAAAAAAATAATATAAGGAAAAAATATATATATCAGATACTCAAAAACTTGTAATAACAAGTATATTTACTTGTACCAAATTTGTGATTTTTTGCCTCTCATCTCTGCAATACATCAATAAAGATTCATCGGAAAGGTGCTTCCACGTTCAACGTAAAGAAAGCTATTGACTTTCCTTAAAAAATTTAGCTCTCCAGTCAACCGTGAAAGACCAATTTTAATATTCACCTCGTCTGCGATTAAAAGTGCCTACCTCGTAATATTATATTTTGAAAGGCCTGATTGGGAGTCGGGTGCCGAGAGGAAATGCTTTCGACTACTGAATAGATTCAGCTTGAAAAGGAAATCGAAGGGTCGTTAAGTTCGCTCTCCTTTGAGCCTTCATAAATTTACGAATGGATGCGTGATTGCTGTGTAGGGGTCACTCTTTTAGTAGCTACAAGAATGGTAGTCCGTTAACATCATATTTCTATATATCATATAGTAGTTTAAATATCCTTTTAACCTCTTTATTAAATAAGTATTTTTTTACTTACTTTATCATACTTAAACTTTAAAAATTCAGTTTGATGCGGACTATTTTATTAAAACCTTTATAATAGTTTTTGTATAGATAGGTAGATAGATAGATAGAATATTCTTTATTGCACACACAAAGACAATATACACTTATATGACAAAAACAGGAGACGTACAATTGGCGGCCTTATCACTAAAAGTGATTTCTTCCAGGCAACCTTGGGATGGAGTTAAATATAAAAGACCTAATGATGGGGTAGTGGATGGTGTACAAATAAACAATTTATAAATATACATAATAGACAATTGTTATATACTTAATTATAATTTACCTACATATACTATAATATAATAAATATTATCATATAAAATATAATACATATATAAACATGTATACTTTTTTATATTTTCATAAGTATTTTGATTTATTACATCATCATCATACATCATCAAAGAAAATATCGTGAACCCACGGCTTTTATGTTGAGTTATTCTCTTTACAGGTAATGTTATAAGTTACCGTTAATAGAATCTACGAATCATATTTCGTGTTGTTAAAAATATTTTTTTTCTTCTCCTGATAAAAATACTCTTTTATTGTTTCCTAAGAAAGTCGAAAGTTTTTTGAAAACTTTATAGTATATCATTTCGCAACAATTAGTAAATTTGTGTAACATGGCTTTAGAATAACCTTGTTGAGATGTTTGCTACAACTATAGATAAGGAATAAAAAACCTATTAGCTTTTACTTTTCAAGTCTTGTTTCGTTTTATAATCAATTTTGGTTTCAGCAATATTAAAATGCCAATATGTAGTACACGAAACCGTTTACAAATACAAATTATAAAAAAAAGGTTACAAAACTATTCATATCGAGTGAAGTAACTAGAGTGTAGTACCGATTTGACCGTTTTCCTTGTTGGCATTGAATTTTCGTTAACTTTTGCAATGGTATAGTTTATAGCGCCATTTAAGGTGAGCGAATTGCCTACTAGAGTCACGGAAGCATGAAAATATACACGTGAAATATTTGTGTAACAATGTACTAATGTTCGATATTTATTAAGCGAGAACAGTTTCTCTAAATATTTTATGGTGACCATGATCGCTTTACTTAATTGCTGGTATAAATTATGGGACATTTTTAGGTTACCTTTTGAATGATTATTCTACTCATATCTATAAATAAAGAAACATGTGCATTATTTTTCACTCTATTATTTCAATAGTTCTAATGTAAATATAAATTCCAATTAAAGAATTTTAAAATTATGTATGATATGTGTTGCCGACAGCCTTACAATGTTTTTGATATATTATTACTGGCCTCTTTAAGGAGGTTTTTATACTTGTTTTTAATTAATTAATTTATTTTACTTTTTGACTTTGTCAATGTATTCTCTTGTATCTTGCTTTTGTACGTTAGTCAACAATAAATCTTTCTCTGTGCTAAAAGTTATATTATTAAATTATCTACCGTAATCTGTGCTTGCTGTCGATTACAATATGAATAATAATGAATGTGTTTGCAATAATAAGCTGTATAAAACTAAGTTCATACCCTACTGGATGTTTTCCCTCAATTTTGCCTGCGTAAATTATAGCCTATATATTCGAATTATCCGCGTATGTAACTTCTCATAGGTGAAAGAATTTTTTAAAATCGATGGATTAGTTTTGGAGTCCATTCGATGCCAATATACAATCAAAACTTTCCTCTTTTTATAATTATATAATTGTATAATTCGATAACAAGGTAACAGTATTGAGCCAGCAAAGATTTTTTAAATAACCTATTTAATTACTTGGTAGATGATCTCCATTTTGTTTCATTGATCTTCGTAACCAAAAGCAGTACACGAGAAATCGGAGGGACTCGCTCCGAAATTTATTTATTTAAGCTTCAATTGAATTTAAGATATCCGGCTTCATTTGAAAATGCGACGAGCCAATGCGAATTAAAAAAAAAATGTTTTATATCAATGAATTGTTTCTTATCTATATTTATAACCTACCGAAACATAGTTATAACCAGAAAATATCCAAAAGTAATAAGGCCGATTTATAGTATTTTATTATAGATCTTACATCAATTTGAAGCAAAGGAAATGTTGTATGTTACAATATGTAATTACATATTGTAAGCTATTCTATATTTTAATAGCAAGCCGGCTGTACCTTGAGGAAACTGAGTCTACGTCACTTCCCTTTCTTCATTTTAATGATAGCGTTAAATGGGTTGAGAGCATAAATTGCTTACCATGAAGGTTGTTCTTTTTTAGGTTAGAATTTTATACTTAATCGCAATGAAAAATCACGCCTATATAGTGGACAGTAATCACATATGGAATATTGAAATTCAATATTAAACTAGCTTTCCCTGTGTGGTCCCTAGGAACTGTTTAGTGGAATAAATATTAATATATCTGTATCTAGGCTCAGAATTATCCGTATCCCTTAAGCCCGTTTAGCAAATTATACGTGAAGTAGTAATAAATATCCAAACTTTCGCACTTATATTAGTAGATGATAAACTTTGGAATTAACAAAGTGAACCCGAAAGCAGAAAATTGATAATTACAAATTTCCTATAGGAATTTCAGTATTTCTTTAATATACTATTAAAAAATTAGCTATTTTCTATTGACGTTAATTTTATTTATCAATATTTAATTAGTAATGATTTTTATTGCAAAGTTGCTTCACGCTATCTGTACGCATCGCCTAATTCTTTGAAACTACACAACGGATTATACTCATCTTTACACAGGCTTTCATCAATACACAGAGGAATTCAAGAGGAAGTTTTATATGGATAATAAAGGATCACGTGGGAGAAGTAATAATTTGAATAAACAACAATAGTTTCTTTCACATACATGGAATTAGTAATATATTTTTTTTTATATTATAATACTGTACTTTTGTTATTCTTATCTGATGAATATAATTATGTAAATACAGGAAAAGAACTGATCAAAATGAAATCATCTTCTTATTTATACTTAGTAAAATAATATTTACATCTAACTTTTCGCTGTTTATAATTGAAAATCACGATATATAAAAATATTGTAATGTTCAATGACATAAGTAAATTTTTATCCCGTTTTTTATTAGTAACATTCATGCACTATTTACCTTTGCGTCATTCATGGCCATTAGCAAATACCTATATAAATAACAATAACGAATTAAGTGATTATATGCAGCTATATATATAAATAACAATAACAAACTGAGTGATTATATGCAGCTATGTGTTAGCGTTTCGTATTAAAATCGAGCGCATTCAAGCAAAAAACGAATTATAAAACTTGTACCAATTTAAATTATCTCGTTAACTAAGTTTGTAGACAAAATTAAAGTTTGCGTTATCTTATAGTGTTGTGTAATAACAGTTAAAATAATTTATTACAATACATGTCAGGTAATAAACAATTTCTATTTTCAAATTTTGGCTCTTGTGTCATACTGATTATGTGTAAGTCTTGGTTGCACCAACTCACTTTAACAATAAAAATCATGTTAAAGTACCGGTTAAGCAAATAATGAGTCGTCATCATTTGACATTTGGCAGAGGACGTCATAACTTTAGGTGTTAACTATAACCGCCCAAGCTTCACTGGTTAAAGTTATTGTTTTTCTATACAAAGTAAGAGGATAGTGCATCGAATTCCACGGTCAACGTTAACGTCAGCTTGACAGATATTGTCAAATTTGACATAAACCATAACTTTAACTGCTATTATGGTGTAGTGTAGCCTAAGTGTTTCCCAATATCTGTTTTATTTATGAAGTGACAATTGAAGGAATGTTTAAGGATACGCATATACTGGTGAGTGGTCTCGCTTCATTGTGCTTGAGGATCGAGAAAAACGAGAGTGGTTTCGCACGCGCTTAAAACGTAACAATGTGACAGAAACAATAAGTCACGAAGACGAAAACTATATATTAAAACTAATCAGTTTATATAAACTTGGTGTAAATTTACTTTTTAAATTATTTTGTGTAAAAGATTTGACAAGCTGTAAATTTGAAATCTTCTTTCAATTGGTGGCTGACTAGTGGTTGGCTAACTAGCTCAGGTAAATAAAGTAAGAATAATAATTCTGGGCGACAGAAACAAATCATCATCAACATTGCTGGGATATAAATATTGTACAAAGAATGAATCACAGACTAACCCAAAGTACCGTTTACGCAGTATATGTTTATTTGACAATGGAGCTATAAATTTTACATCGACAACATAAATGTTTATTTTGAAAAATAAGCAAATATTTGCACAGACTTCACTAAAAATTATGGTAAAATAATTTCTGTTATAATCACAATACAAATGATTCACATTAATTTTAACAATCTCTACAGTCAATATATAATAGTCAAGTTATATATTTTAAGTAGACTAATTCATTTTCTAAAGAATTAAGTGGTTTTCTACTCAATGATCTCAGTATATTGTACCAAGAAGCATATACCTATTATGCTATACGCGGCGCAATGATGTTGAAGCGACGGTGCGGTGGTTGGACATTGACCTAGTATTCTCATAGAATCTTAATTAGGCTTTTGCAAGAGGAAACACCAAGGGCCGCAAAATGAGCCGCTTTATACGCAACCACTATGACTAATGAGTCCGTACGCGGGCATTGTTACTAATTACTATATTCGATTACTTGGAATAACATAATTTCCACTTCATTACTGGGTCATCAGTCTTAATTAATAAAAAAAGCCTTATACTTGCGGTTATAAAGTCGTCACTACAACTTGAACTCTGTTAAAATTTACAAAGGAAGATGACAATACAAAATATGAAGTTTGTTACATGTCTCAGCGCGTTATCTACGAACATCTGTTCTCTTTCTAATGATTCGTAACAAAAACGGAGCCAGTTTCATAATAAACTTTTACTTTTTAAACTATAACATAGGCGTGCGTTCCGAATAGTTGACGGAGAAAGTGTCGCGAGCGTTTTGTCTTAATGTCTAGTCACATTTCATAGAGAGGTGACATTCGCTAATGAATTGGACACATTATGTGACAAGTGTCGGGCGCTTATCTCCTTTGAAAAGATATTAATCTTCACGGACACGTGTTAACTAGATATGTTACGCTTAGAAGATTACGTAACGTATATAACGGATGTTAATCGGATGAATCTTTGGTTTACAAACATGTTGTCTGTTCGGCAATTTATGACTTTTCGATAATAATTTTCAACTAGCTGTTTACTGCGACTTCGCCCATTTCACTTGCGTACGATGTAGCTTCCCGTAGGTGAAATAATTTTTAAGGATTGGATCAGTATTTCCGAAGATTACCCCCAACAAACAAATAAAGTTAGAAACTTAACCTCTTTATAATATTAATATAGATAATTTCTAAAACTATTAACGGTCTCTGTTGAAAGGGTAATTGCGGCATCAAAAATGCCCGATTTGCCCTTTGTTTGTTCGTAAGTTGATCCTAATGCAGCGTTGCCTCAATAGAGTTGTGCAAAAATTCCTTTTCACGCCACACCAGTACTTATTATTATGTGAAAGTATTCAGTATTGTTAATATGTATTATATTCGAGTTGAAGATTTGAGCAATGTCTTAAATTGCTAATACCCAGTTTCACAATTATTATAACCTTTTATGAATATTCGAATAATAGTTTCACTGAATTTATGAAATTGAAATAAGCATTCAAACAAGATTGGTAGACATGGTCTACAAAATATTATTGAAATCGGCAAAATAAACAAAACGCGGAGAATGTTTTAAGGCATCGAGTCTGTTGTCTATACTTAAAAATAGTTTTCTTTAGTGTTATCTATATTTAAAAAAGAATAAAAAACACCCAATAAACCATTGTGTGATGAGTGCCAATAGCTTTCATGTTATAGAAATCTTTTCCGGATTTGTTTCCCTGCTTTGGAAATATATAAATGGAAACTTTTATTTATTGTTCAGGTTTTAGATAGTTGTAATTATTTCATTGTTTCCGTTTTCCTTAACACAAATCCTGTAGTTGGTTTAGTTACAAACCAATTTATAGTTCCTTTGATTTCGAGATAAGTAAGTAAATTAATTGTATTTTATCTTTATAGGTAGATATAGTAAAATCTTGATTCCCTATTCTGAGCAAAGTAATTTAACTTATCCACATGAAACAACACAGCTCTCCTTCAACCATATGGACCGAAGATCTAATAAAGATCCCAAGAAACAGCTGGACGAAGGAACGATCTTCCTGGCCACCCATGTGGGAGGGCTATGTCCAGCAGTAAGCGTTGAACGGCTTATATGACGATGATATAATAGGACCAGTTCGTCACATGCGCTTCGCATGTAGGACGGACAACACTAATTCCGTCGTCATACTCTAGTTATTGGTAAAACTGCACGCCAAGCATTGCATATTATACGGTTAATTGGCTCTTAAATAACTGACCGATGTTTTTCGAATATAAAGCAACTTTTGTGTAATATGTACTGAGAATGCGGTTAATTGTATTAGTACATCTTCTTTACCTAGATGTTTCATTTTTGTAATACTGTTCATTAACTACGTGATAATAAGTTAGTAAACATTATGAAGTTATATATATATACAAAAAAAATCATTTAGGTTTATGACATGAAATTGTTTGACAAAAGGATTTCATAATTTTTAGAATAAAATTTAATGATCTTATATATAATAAAATTTAGAAATCTTAGATTAAACATAATTATCGAATGTCAAGGTTCAAAATACGTATTTTAATAGAGTTTGAGTAGGACTTTAGTCAGGACAAAGCTTGGTAAATGTTTGGCGTAAGACTCAGAAGCTCAGAGCAAACAGCCAACTGGAATATTGTAATATTTCAAATTATATAAATTGCTCCCTTCAATAATGACATGTTGACGGCATGTTCATTAGAGGCATTTGTATTTTTATTTTACTTTTAGGGGAAATTATTTGTGGGTTTTTATAACTTATAAATTAAAATTGGAGAGATTGGAGATATTGTTTAAGTATATATTTAATTATATTATATTTTTAAAAGTAGCCGTTTTTCCGTGACTTTTTTAATTCTCCATCATTGCAATGCTTAGTAACCACTAAACAAGTTTTATAAAATATCCCTTATTGTACTAATTCTATTAATATTATAAATGCGGACGTTGATGGGGATGGAACTATGCGGATAATTCTAAGATTGAATTAACATAACCTATATTATATGCTCCTTTTTATTCCACTAAACGGGTTCCTATGGACCCAGCGAAGCCACTGGCTGAAAGCTAGTCGCCTTTGTTACAGTACTATCAGTTTTCCCGCGACTTCGCTCATGTAAATTATAGCCTATGACATCCACGATATAGCTTCAAAAAAGAAAATCAGTTGATAATATAAATAAACAATCAATTCTTTCCTTTTAATAACATTAGTATAGATATTGTGTCCTATTTAACGAAAAAACGTTTCATATTTTTCAGTTCATTCCTCTGTAAGCCTGCGAGATAGCATCCACAGAGGCTACAACCTCATTCGGTGGACCATCTGAGGCACGGACGTCCGTTTCTATCAAATTGTCAATGTGATATCTTTCCTTAGGTTTTTTAGCTTAGCCGGGAAAGATTCAATTATGTCGCCGCAATAGATTTCAGTCGCTTGAGTATTTTTTCAGGCTCACTAGATTGGCAAGTTTTAGGTCATTTGGAATGCTGATTTACAAATATGAAAATAGTTACTATAAAAATAAAAGGTATTTCTAAGGTAACTCAAAAAAAAAGGAAAGGCATTCGTTATAATTATCATTTTGTCAATATAATGATCATCATACAGGTCTATAATTCCTTGGAGTTGTTAAAAAATTAAAATTCTAAATTATCGCAATTTAAAAATATGCTATATTATTATCGTATTAGATACTTGCAACGTCGTATAGAGGGTGTAGAAATTAATAGGCTTGTGATGATGAATGTTACATAGAAAAAAGTCGAAAACTGTTAATTTAAAATAAGTATTAGTTGGTATATACTGCGACCTAAGTCCAACAGCTAATGTTTTATTGGACAAACTTGGATAAAGATTAAGGGACACTAAACGATAACGAATTCAGTAGATATCAATTTACAAAAAAGTGTAATACCATCAACTGATTAGTCTGTTTGATTAATTTTCATTTTGTTATTTATCACACTTAGAAAGCTGTAATCATTAATTTAGAGTACAATATGATCGATTTCCAGAAATTGCCTCGGGAAATACAATAATTGAAATACAATACCATGCGAACGAAGTCACGAGTAACATCTGTTGTATTATAAAAATGGAAAATACAAGACTACTTTTAAGGACTGATATGAATAAACAGAGTTATTTGAAAGTATTAGTATAAAAATAAAAGTTATTTAGTAAAAAATAAGGCAGTTTTTACCTTTAGTTCTGGTAAATCTACAGATTGAAAATCTTTTGCTTGAAATATTTAATATTGTTAATTTTACAGTTAGGCAATACAAATTGTGACCTTTCACGTTTCAATTTCAATTAAAAACTATTGTAAGTATACAAAACATTCGTTCCTATGTTTTTAAACTTTCTAGATACCTAATAAAGATAGTTACCGTTTATAAATGCTGTTTGGATGGAGTCAAGGCTTTTTTAATACCTATATCGCATTTACTAAGAAACTTAAACCTTTGTTTAGTTGTACATAGCTCTGTTCACATCATTCGAATGTGACTTTTCAGTTCGAGTGAAAAAAAGAAAACACTGTATAACTATATAGATGACATTCGTTTTATTGGTAACGTTTTGTCATCTAGCTTGCTCTAATTAACGTATTTTTAAAATAGTAGGTAATTTAAGAGAGATGATGAAATTCATGATCTTTTGTTTTAATATAAATTTTGTTTTAACATAAGACATTATATTTTTTGGTTTGATACTCGAACACAAAGGTTAAGCAAAAATAATATCACTTTTTATGAGAAAACAAAGTATTTAGTCCCCTTTGGCTCCAAGTTGAAGAATCTCTTAAGGTCGTATAAAAGCCTGTACTGCTATAATGATGTGCGACCTACAGAAAAGAAATGGCATTGCTGGGTTTCATTTGACTCCTTGAGTTGTAAAAAAGAACAACGCTACAACGTTTTTGAGAAATAGTATTAAAATTGTGAGCTAATAAACTGTTCATGAATATAGTTATACATTTCTCACAAATTGAAACGCATAGAAATAGTGACAAATAAAAACTTAGACAAACGTAATAATAACTTCTCAGTCATTAAATAAAATACATATAATAGAATATTACTTAATATCAAAATCATTGTTGTTTTAATGCTATAATAAAGCTTTAACAGCCCTGTTACGTCCCCACTGCAGGGGCTCAGGCCTTCCTTCTGGATGGGCCATGTTTCTCCACGCTGGTCCAATGCAGATTGGAGTGTATTAACGACTGTAGAAGCAGCCAGGACCAACGGATTAACGTGCCTTCCGAAGTACGGAGTAGCTACAGATAATAATTTTTCGGTCAACCATCCAGAGAAAGTTGCTTAATAACAATGATCGCGAGCCGCGGCGCTTATCCACTACGCCACCGAGCTATTATAAAGCTATTTAGATTGAAGATAATTATCTATTTCTATATAAGTTTGTATTGTTTTATAAATATATATTTTCACGCCAAAAAAGAAATTATTAACCATAATTCATCATTCGTATATTCGTTAAAACTATATATTTGTTTTCACGTAAAGAAAATGTTAAAATATAAACTATACAATCTAAATTTTGATTTTAATATAATCATTAATAATATAGGCAATATGAAGGTAATTATAGCAAGCGGGAAACATTGTTTTGAAAGAAAATTACTTGAATTTAGACGAATATACAAACACAAAAGTTCTAATTTCCAGCAAATGAATTAATAAAATATCATTATTCGCTGGTTTAGTGAATTTAATAGTAACTTCTAACAATGTGATACAAATTTATACATACAGATTTCTCCGGCAGATTTGATCGAGTGTCCTTTCAGACAGTCAGGCCTTAGAACCATTATTATAGGACCTGCTACCGACAGCTCATTATGTTGTATGTACTCATAGGCCTGCAAAGGACTAGAGCAATTTGTACCGTTGATTATGCAAGATTACATATTAAGCTTAGATTGTGGTAACAGCTAGAGCATTTAGTAGTTTTTTTTCTAGTAATTGTATTTATAAAGTTTTGAACTTAAAAAAAAGATTCTCATAGGATTTTGGGAACGCGTGGAGACATCGAGTTGAAAATAAAACTATGTAGGCATAGACCTATAGAGGTAGTCCCTCTATAGAGTCCCTAAAAGCGTCGAAAATAAATTTTTAAATTAATGTTCTTTTTTTGTTAATGGCTTATCTATCTGCGCTTGCACAATACTGCCAATGTCAAATTAATAAATTTATTTCTACTATAAAATAAAAAAGAAATGAATGAAAGATAACGATGAAATAAAACAATTAACGATAAAAAGATACAGCTATTTATGTCCTAGTGAACTCTCAAGTGAATCAAAATGGGGTACTTCTCCTTCGGCCTAGACCCAAGAAATTAGGCAACATTGTTTTATAGTACAAGTTCAAACGATAAATTTGTAATTAAATCAAAAACGTAGGGGACCGTATCGGAAACGAAAAAAATGCGTTTGTTGTATGGGAGCCCCCTAAAAGTTTAATTTTCTTCCTGTTTTTAGTTGTGGAAGCGGCAATAGGTACATTATCTGTGAAAATTTCAACTGTCAAATTTTCGGTTCCTGAGATAGAGTCTGGTGAAAGTCAGGCAGACAGACTGCAAAATCTTAGTAATAGAGTTGCAGTTTTACCCTTTCGATACGAAATATTAAAATTGTAGTCAGATTGGCATCGAAGTTACTAATTCGAATTTGATTGGCATCGAAGAAACTTCGGTGGGCGAGCCCTATATTTGATCGGATATATAACTCGATTTGTGACATTATCATTTGAATTTTACAACTACAATACTTTACAAATGAAGATAACGAATGTATGACTTAATATTCTTTATAGTATTGAATTTTATCATTAAAAACAGCCAATTTTCTCTGACTTGAAGAAAAGAAAAATTAAATAACATACGATGGTTGTGTGGGCTAAGCTCTCTTCGCCTTTCCTATAGGAAAAAAAACTGCCAAAGACATTATTATGGTTTTAGACATGCTTTAGTTATTTATGTGAAAATAATTTTGGTCCTAATACACACATACGTACTTTTTCTTTCATATATAATGATTGTTTTCACTTTCGTTTTAGTATCATATGTGTTCATCACGCCAGATGCTTTGCCCACGTTGTCCCTAAGGAACTGTTGATTTGGATATCGATTTATATAATTACACGGGTATAACTATAATGATTAATTGAATAGTAAGCAATGGTTACTATGGTAACGTTTTTATTCCCTATACAAACTTTTATTACCATTTCATCCCTTTCTTTGCTATTTTTCGAGACAAAATATAGCCTATGCGGTGAACGCATATGATTTAGCATCCCGTAGATGTTTTTTTTTTTAAATCGGTCCTATAGTGTCGGAGCCCATTCGTTGCAAACAAACAATTAAATCTTTCCTCTTTATAACATTAGTATAGATAATAAGAGCGATCAATCATAAAAATTGTGGGTGAACATCGAAAAATTACTTCGCATGTTATCTGAGTAAACTTTAAATATTTACGCTCCTAAGATAGATTTTTTAAATAATGTTTTCAACGTTACAAAGTTAAGTTATTCTGGAAGTTTCTGTAGTCTTGAAGTTTGTCTTATTACGAGCCTTAATCCGATAAAAAATCTCATCTAACGAAATGTTTCAATCTTCATTATCATAAAATAAGTATTCCTTAGCATTATTATAACACATAAATCATTCAACGCCGTAAAAGGTCTTGGCTTTGAAAGAAAATTTGTAAGCAGCGGGTGGGTGCTCGCGTGGAATATAAAAACTCCACATTAAGTACGAATACGTAAAAAAAATAAAAAATATTAAATAAAGAAAGAAGGTACTTGTACACCTGCAGGCGGATGGAAGGAAATGTTTCTTTTTCCCTCTCTTGTTGACTTGTAAAGCTATGAGTTTAGGGAAACAACATTTAATATAATGAATGTTATATGCTGCATGAAGTGAGTTTGCGATTTCGTTCGATTGCTGAATGTTTCTATTAGGAATTTTTATTCATTTATACATAAAATCTGTTTTTTAATGTCAGAGACTAAATTGACACATGCAAATGTCAATTTTAGAAATAATGATACCAGGTTTTATTGCCAGGCCCCGTGCACATCGTCATGATGTGCACGACCCATTCTCCCTATTCGATTCAATTTCATCCACAGGGATGGCCTATATTGTACATGTAGTGTGGATATTAATAGGCTGAGGATGATGATGATAAAAATAATATTTGAATGATTAAAATTTAGTCGTTCTTGTCTTCATAAAAATATATTAATTCAAATTCGACATTCAAACCAGAGCAATCACCTAATTTTTTCCAATAAATTAAAAATAAAACGAGTACAATGACTTAACACTGTAGCGGCGTTTAGAATAATAGGTAGTACAATAAGTATTGAGAAAGGTTAATAAGTAAAATTGTCTTATTTTACCGATAACGCCCCCATGTAAAAATATGGGTGTTATGGGTGTTACTTATGTTTAAGATTAAATTTTCTCCAGTTTATGTCCGTTGCGATAAATTTGGCGGAAATGTAAATTTCGTAATAACTTTATTTAGCTGGTCCATCCATTTCGTGATAAGTTATAGTTTATTAAATTGGAGAAAATTTAATCTTTACATTTATCATTTATACAGTACTTGAACCATTACTAACATAACTTTACAAGTTGTTAACAAAATTATTCATGGAAATTGTCTTTTTATAAAGACTATACCATACTAATTTTACTTTATTTTATCAGTGACTTTGAAAAAAAAATGGTAATACACTACAATTTTTCCTTTAAAGTCCGGTTGAGGCACATCATTATTGAAAAATTGCAAAAAATTGGCAAAATAATAATTGTCAATTTAGTTCTGAGATAAAAACAGTATTTTTTAGGTTAATACCCATTTTCTTTTCTTTTTATTCGTTGTATTTTTATAAGTTAAAGTTTATAAGGTAAATCCCGCAATGCCACGCTGCACTGTTGTTACTTATTGTACCTGGATGACCGAAATATGCTCGATATTTTTTTGGTTTACTTAAAATGCAACCTAGCTAGCTAGCTCATGTAATTTATTTGTCACCCCTAAAACCCTCTTTTTCATGAAAATCGTATAACAATCTGAATTAAATAGAAAGATAATTAAAATTGCTCGTTTATAGGTATTATATTCATCAGTGTTGCAACAAAATTATTATGTAAATTACATTTATTACATTTGTTTTGTGCTTTAACTTGCTTACACATTTAATATCATATATAAAAAATAGTATAAACTAAAGCTCTGTAGTAGCAATCATAAATTAACAAAAAAATGGAATCAATTTACTACTTAAATTTTACACTCTATTATTTTCAAAGTTATTACTAATTTTGGAAGAGCCTATCTTTCAAAAGAGAATATACAGTAACACAGACAATAAATCACCGGGTTCCATTTTTACCATACAGCTACGGAACATTAAAAACAGTTTAAAAAATAGAACTTAAATATGCACGAAAAAAAAACATGTCAAAACTATGTATAAAGCTTCTTAATTCACGGTTTTGAGATTTTTTTTTTATAACTGAAATACATACGTAGTTTTTCGCGTGCTACCATGGAAGCAATAAAAATGATAAACGCACAAAGTATTACATTAGGTTTCTTCCACTTCAGAAACATTTTTTCACTTAATTTTAAACTTTCAGTAATCGGAATAAGGGTCCGTTGCGATAAATTTGGTGGAAATGTAAATTTCGTAATAACTTTATTTAGCTGGTCCATCCATTTGGTGATACGTAATAAATGCATACATTTAGTATGTGAACTCATAAATTTGTCTTGATAACGATTTAAATGCAATTTCTTCGATATTATGTGCGAAATCTACAAATTATAGGCAAAATAGCTTTATTGTTAGGGCCAGTGTAAGCTTAAATATGATGCTTGATGAGTGTGGGTATGATGTAGACATCTTCGATTGCAAAATTAATTCATTTAAGCGGAAATTAATAGAATACTTTCTGTCTCGTTAACTTATGGCGCAGGTATGATTACTTATTTGATTGTGTAGCTTGTGTGCGAATTCACTGATTAGATCTAAGCTATTTCTATATGTGGAAACCTATAATTGGCTTTATGTTTTTTATGCTGAAATCTATCATGTTTGTTTAGCTGTTGGTTTTCCAAGAATAATAAATAAATAAATAAAAATAAATAAATATTATTAATGTCTCCTTGTACGGTGTCTTAATGGTACTCAACATTATTGAAAATTATTTATATGCAATTTCCATACTGAATTTATAAGTACGTTTACATTTGGCCCCCTGCACATCCACGCGCGGATTGGTTTCATATATTTACTATACGAATTATTGTATCTCGTTTATTGAGTAAATTTATGGTATCAAGTTTAAGTGACGCGAGCTAAATATGATTCCCGCTTAATGGTATACGAGGTCAATAGCACGTTAAATTGCTACAAAAAGCTAATCTTCTTGAAGTTTTTGGCCAATATCTTGACTCTTAAGTTCAAAATTGATTGCAAAAAATATTTTTTGATGGTGCGATAGGTTTGAAAAAACCATGTAACACAACACTTTAATAGGCATGATGTCTAAAAAGACTCAGTGCTTGAAACTCTTAAATAGATTGCTATGTCGTCGTATTCCAGGCTGACCGCTTAACAACATTGACTTCAATTTGGTTTTCATCGGTTTCAATCAATATTCAATACTGTATTGGATTCAACTTGATATATTGAACGTAAACAATATAATATTAAACACTGAGTATATTTTGATCGGATCCAAATGCCAATGAAATCGAACCCAATGTAGTTATATATTATAACTTAAATTTTAATGGATTCTAGTGGATTATAAACACAAGATTGTTGGATATAATTAAAACTTAACCTTATTTATGTTTAATTAAACACAAATTGAACTGGCAAATCTCTGAAGTGTTAGTTTTATTATTATTCGTCAGAAGTGATAATATGATTAACTTTCATTTTACCACGACGACAATGGAATTTTAATTAAGTAAGCAGTTTAATGAAATCATAATAAAATTTAGTACGTATTAGACTGGTTATTATTACAGGATAAAATATAGACCTGATCTAAATTAACAGAAATAAAACGAGGACCGAAGCCAGTTACTGCCATGCAATAATCACTTCAATCACATAAAGTATTAGGTCGGAACTGGGTATTAGGTTTAAAAAAACATGGAGTTTATAAATTTTCAATATTATTGCAATCTCGAGTTAAAACACGTTCAGTACGTAATGTAATAGAAGAATAATATTTTTAAACGATCTGTGTAATTATTGCATTAAAATTGTACTTTTTTTCGTCCATTCTGTTGTGTTTTGAGATGATTTATATTTTTAGAGTTCCGTATTAAACGAGTGTTGGCTGAGATGTATTATCTGTCCGTCCGTCTGTCTGTCTATTGTTTCAAATCTTAACATTGCAACTAGAAATTGATAATTGACAATAAAATAATTATTGGGAGAAAACTATTCGATCAATTTGAACTTAATTATCCAAATTTAATTGATAAGAAAAATTTGGTCTTTCATAGTAAGGCGACGGGAAATCTATTAAAGTAAAACCTTCGTGTATGAGGCTCTTTAGTACTGAACTGATTGTTATTGTTATAAAATAATAATAATAATATTGCATAATTACAATGGCTGGAGGAAACTTTGAGAACTTAATTAAAAATATGTCGATAAAATACAGTCCTATTTGTAATATACTTCTTTATGTATTATACTTCTTTATTATACTAATTATTTCTTTTTATTACGTAATGTGATTCCATGTTCGTATCAAGTTCTTTTAATTATAGGTGACAGTTTTAATGCTTAATTACATTAAAAGAAACATTTTAGATTCAGACAATTTGAAGGCGAACGTTTCAGGCAATTATGTACTCGTATTTACATTCGTCATTAATTTTGTTTGTATTTTCTTGTGCTTGTTTTTTACCTTTATAATGATGTACCTACTATTGTACATCGTTATAAAGAAAATTTTGTTCATTAGCGTAAAATACGCGAGTAGCCTTAAGCTATCATAGGCTTTCTTTTCATTATAAACTCGTAGTTCATGTTTGTGCAAGTGTTCTGACTTTTCCTCAAAAAAGTTTTATTTATTTGGGAAATATAATATATTGTTTTTCAGTATAAGTTGCAAATCTACTGCTTTTATATTACATATTAGTGCAAGTTTATAATGGTTAACGACCGATAAAGATTCTTGATACGTTTATTAACACACACACATATATAATTTTACGAAGACATTCTAAAAATATAAGACTAGGAGGTTTTTGAATAATTAAATATATGTTTTTAAATAAATCGCGATGGACATTGCCCTACGCCCTCAAGGTTCATAGATGAATCACGAAGAAAATTGTTGTAGCTGCCTTCCGCAGCCCGAGTAGTATTAACCTCATAACATAAATAATATTTTTTTTCAATCACAAACATCAACATGCTCTAGAGAGCAAGAATTCTCTGTGGTTTGTCAGTCATACTGTTCCAGATAGATTTAGATGGGAACAAGGAGTCGATGGCGACGTGGTCAGCGACGGTATCTCGTTTCTTAATTTCCCTCGGGAGCTACACCACCCGCGGACAAATCGATCTGTGTACATATATGTCATACAATGTTGCCTTTCGTGTCAGATTACTGTATAAGCAACATTAATGCGTTTGTCCATAGACGGCGTACAATTCTTGACATTTGTGTCATGTTTAAGAATAGAAAGATAGAAGAAAAATAGATTATTATTTTGCTTTACCAAAAAGGAAAGGTTAATTGTCAATCAGACGAATAAAAGTATTAAATTTTGTCGTTTTTATAAAAGAAAATATCTATACTAATATTAAATAAAAAGGAAAGAAGATGAAAATAATTGTTTGTTTGTTTGCATTGAATAGGCTTTGAAAATACTGGAGCGATTAAAATTCTTTTCTACGAGTAGCTACATCATACGAGGTTCACATAGGTTATAATATAACGTGTCAAGTCGCGGGAAATAGCTTGTCTCTAATAATTTGAAAAAAAGAATAAAAAACGTGAATCATTATTCAAATTGTTTTCATTTCATCAAATTTTATGCAGTATTTTGTGGGTTCCAACAAAATTTTCCAAATTGTTAAATATCTAGTACTAAACAAATTTAAATTTAACAAACCAAATTATATTTGTCTTTGATGCATTTCTTCGCACAAAGTATAGTTTCCCTTCTAGAAAAAAATACGAAATTTGCCATTTGCTTGACAAAATTCCCCCTGTGCAAGCATTCTTTGAACATAAAAGGAAAGAAATATTTTCTTTAGTTAAGAAAATTCTTTGTAATATTATATTTTAGAAGGAAGTCGTGCATGGAAATGTAATGTTTATCATAGTTCGATAGTTTCGAATGCTATACATACACTTTTGTTGTTGCCTTCAAGGATATTATTTGTAACCATGTAAATTCATGAAATCGTTACGAATTTCTATTATTTAAATAGTTTATCTAGTAAATATCACTGGAGTCACTTTATTTGGACTGTTCATTTTTACCCGACTGCACAACGCAAAGGAGGGTTATGTGTTTATGAGTCTATATATGTATGTTTGTTACTATATGGCTTGGATAATTTTGATGATTTATACGTCAATCGATTTGTCTTAACCTTGGATAGGTCTTTCAAAAATATAAGAAGAGTGCCAAGATTGTTTTTAGATATAGTGAGCTTTAACAAATTAGTAAGCTCTTAAGTGCCAAGAACTACTACTTTAGACCGAGTTGTGGTTGACGTAAAGTTCGTGAATTTTCGCTAAAGGTCCTTACATCTATACATACAACAGGAAGCACAGGCGCTGAAGTCATGGAAAGGGACAATACGCCACATACGGACATATTAAAAGACAACGATGCTGAGTACCCGTTCTTCACTGCATGCAATGACCTGATTCCCAAACAGAACGTATTTGGAAAAAAAATATAGAATGCAACTCTATGAGGATTTTCCTGATAAATTGCTACATAAAAGCTAAGGATTTATTCCAATAGCTTGAAACCAAGGCAGGAATGGGAGCAGGGGCATTCTCTGAGGATCTAAACATAAATGCCACAGTAGCACTGGGAACCCACAATTCAGTCTTCCAAGCAAGTGCGTGGGTATTATAAGGGTTGCCGAAGTTATACTGAGCGGTGCTGATAAAGGTAAAAGTATCCATATACTCTCGGACAGGCATCACTTCTCCATGAGCTTGACAACAACGTAATGACATCGGGCTTAGTATACGAATGCCTCTGTAAAATAATAGAGGTAAGTAAGGAAGAGAGGTTATGATGCGGTCGACTGCCTGGTCAGGAGGAGCTCAGACACCACAATCTACGGACCGGAATTAGAACGTTAGAACCAATGCCGTATAGCCTACTGAGAGGTTGGATATGGAAACGTTACAAACGTAGACATGAAAGAATGGACCAGCCTCATCGACTGCGGCCAAGCCAGAGTAGCAATTTCTAAGGTAGACCCGCGGTTCCAGACACACACTGAGACTAATAGTGGGTATATTCACGGAATATGGATATTTTAATAAACATGTTTACAATCTAGGCACTTCTGACAGCCCATTGTACATGGTCTGCTCGGACGAGGAGGAGACAAGCGCTCGAAACAAGTGAAGAGACAACGAACTGCGCTCATGGGCAGCCCTAGGACACAAGTGGACGCATGTAAAGACATCAAGAGACGTCACTGACGTAAAAAAGGCACTTGGTGTCGAGTTAGGGAAACAACCCTCAGTCAAGAAGAAGAAGAAAGAGCTTCACCTTTAAAAGTATAATATTTGATAAAATTATAAGTGATGCTTACATAATCTAAGAATAAATACATTTAAATCTTATGAATATATTTCTACCTTTTGGCAGAAGTAGCTCCCCCCGATTAAGCAATGGAAATTCTAATCGCTCGAATAAATATGGAATCCAATTTCGTGTAAAGCTTGAGGATTGATATAAAATAAAAATTAAGCCCGGCGCACACGTGTCCCATTTAGCCACTAAATCCCCTATCGACGACGACTCTGCAAAAGGATTTAATTTCCTGTCTGCAAAATGAAAATCGATTAGTTTGATTTCCGCGGTCGGTGGAGCGCCGATAGTTTCCGATGCGAACCGGCCTGAATTTAATAAGATACCACAGTAAATCTTAGTGACACAGGTGAGTGTAAAATATTATCATTAGATAATAATAAATTATATCTTTTTCAAACCAATGACTTTTGATGATGATTAATTTTAATTTGGTGCTGCGTTACTGATTTTTTGAAATAATATTTATTATTTGTAATGTTTTGTTGGTTAGTATCACAAATAAGACATAAATATGAAAGTGTTTTTATTTCATTACCTATTATGTTATATAAGGTAATATCATAAAAAGGAAAGATTTTATTGTTTGTTTGCAATGAATATGATCCAAATATACTGGGCCGATAAACATTCTTCACGTACGGGAAGCTACATCATACGTTACTACTAAACATTAAAGTCGATTAAATGGTATTTAATATGTAGACATAGATTCATAAATACGCATTATATTAACTTACTTGTTGCGTGAATCTGTTGACATGATGTTAAAATAATAAAAACAAACCACGAGAGTTGAAGACTTATAAAACGATGTTTTATTGTTGACACGTGTAAAACTTTGCTTTTCGTGTTGTTACGTATTGGGGCGAATACACGATCCTTTACAATATAAACTTTTAGTATTATAACAAGCATTTACTTACTCAACAATGCGGCGCACGGGGCCTCTGTCGTCTGAAACAAACAATCGAGTAACTTTTAATTAAAATCCTCCATTACAAACTTCATGATAATTCTTAATTATGAATTAGAAACGCGAGACTTTAATTTACACCTCATTTCACTTCAGGCTTGTTGTTCTTCTGCTAATACGAGTATATCATATAATATAGAGTTACAGTAAAATTGATATTGGAAGGCTTGCTATTTAATAATAATTAAAATCATAAGAAAAAGGACCAAGAACGGGTGTTATGCATGGTATTTATTTGTTAATACTTCTTGCAAAACTGTATAATGGCGGAGTCCGGTAAGCATTTTCACCCTGCCAACCTCAGGGTGATATGGAGACAAAGAGATGGCGGGGTGAAAAATAGGGGTGTCAATTATGTAGGAAGTAGGAATCAATGTAGGAAGAACCCAAATATTATTAGTACATATATACTTCTATTAATAAACGTATGTATACATTAATTATTAAACGAATACATACGTGTAAAGACGACTAACGATGTTTGTCCCAATAGAAAGATATGAAAGTTGTTTTAAAATCTAATTTGCTATTACGACGCTTTACGAATAGTGAATGATATCAATAACAACAGATAATGTAAGATGATACCTTCTAGAACCGCTAGAAATCTTCGAGCGAAATATAATTTGGACTAAAGTGTATATAAGTACCAATGATAAACAGGCAATCTTAAAATATATAAAGGAAAATCTACAAGAGTTAAACCACTATTACGGATAAAGGGCTCACTTAAATTTCAATTGAATTTTTTGTAAAAGGCAAAAGAGGCTGTTTTATCTCAGGTAAGTTGGAAAAATCTATTTCAGCCGTTGAAAGGCTCTTTTATCTCTTTGAGAGTAAATCTTTTTCTTTATTGGTTTATCCATTAATCACTTTAAAATCGATTACGCTGAAATTCTGATAGACATTCTTTTAAGCCCTGTTTATATGGGATTTGCTGGTAACAAATGACTTTTTTTGTGGTTCAATTCGACCTTTTGACAGATACAATTTAATGATACCGATTTTAATCTATTATTAATACTCCACTGTCCATCCGTTTGTCTGTTAGTAGGCTGTAGGTCATGAACCGTGATAATAGGACAGTTATAATATTCACAGATGATTTATTTGACAAGAAATACTAAAAAGTATTTTTTATTTGTATTATATAACAGTGTAATTTCATTTCGTTATGATATTTTGAAATATCTTTTACATAAACACTATACTTGTTAATAGACAGCACTGGTTGATAAGTAGCCTCGAACTATTATTAAGTGCGACATTCCATTAACTAGTAGTTTTCTTGACACTTCAATAAAATGATTGATTTTAAAATATTAATCTCAAATATTAAACAAACTATAATAATGAAAATTGTCAAAGCTAAATCTAAGAATAGCCTTCCTTAATTAGTTAAAGCAAAAATAGACAAGGTTTTTATTTTTTTAATTGGTAGACAAAACCTCTTGTTAGCAGAGTTATTTGAGCGTTATCCTGAAATGAGTTTGTGAGGTTTGAATATCTGTAATGGTTTAATAATAATGTAATAAAATAGCAACTACACATATTTTATGACATTCAATTTATTTCTACTAAAATAAGTAGGTGTAGACTTCGTCATTAAGTAAAAACTAAAATTAAAATCATACAGAGCGCTAACAAACAACGTAGTAGCGTCAATCAACAACATTGAGAGCCTTATTATGAGCTTAGTGATGTAATGCAGATGTAATTAACGAAGCGGGATGGTGCTATACGCGTATAGGAGTATCTCGCTTTTACAACGACTTTTGCATCGCATTTAAGAGTTCATGGTTAGGCCCCTCATTGATTCTATCACACATTTGTTTTTATTTCTTATTTAAGTCTATGGAAAATTTTATATAACGATCAGTGATTAATAGGTATTACTCATATCTTTTTTGATATCATGAGTCGCCTAGTGGGAATAAGTTGGTATGAGAGTCAGTAAATATTTATTTTATGATTATCGTAACGCCATCTTATTTTTGTTCTATATCATACAATTGTTTGTTGTGTGAAGATTATTTAATTGAAAAACAAAATTATAGCAAATCTGCCACAAAAACTCCACAAGCATACAATATTAATATAATTTTATTAAGATTACTTTTTTGAGATAACATTGTATCTAAGACTCAAAATGGAATGAGATTGCATGTTTTATATAATAAAAAGAAATAAGGAAAAATTAAATATGTTTAATTTTATTAGAGTCATCGCACGAACAATTATACATAACCTTGCATAATATTTGCTTGTTTCTAGTAAAAAGGCGAAAGAGAAAAAAAAGGAGAAAACGAAAAAACATAAAGTTAGCATTAATGCTGTGAAAGGTATCCCCGAAAATAATGTTGCTTGATCTCTCACGGAGCTTCATTGAATGTTTGTATAGTAATAAACGAGTTTCCGGATTATTATTATAAGATGCTTCCACATAATACGTTGCATAAGAAGGTCAACAAAGGTCGCGGAGAGAGTTTCTGTCGCAACCTCTCTATGACCCTCGTTCCTTTAATGTTATAAAGAAAATATAACTTGTTTTTGAATAGTTGTCTTTACAGATAAATTTAACAATGTTATAATCCCAGATATTAGTCTTCTAAGGTAATGACAATTATTCAAAATTACATGTCTTGTTAATATTACTTGCTTACATTTGTGTTTTGCTTTATTTTGATACCTAGTAATGTTAAGGTATTTATATATCTTTAAACTTCTAGAAATCTTAACTTATGAAAACACATACATACATATTACCCATAGTCATAGCTTTAAACGATTGTTTTAGCGAATTTTGCATTCAAACTAAAATAATTCATAGAGTTTATTTTACATTGTATTGTTCTTCAATATGATATAAAAACATTTTAGAGATATAAGGAATGTCTATTCTCTTGCCTCATTGAGGATTATCTTCTGTGGGTAGCAGTTCAGTTGTGCAGTGTACACTAAATTTAAGTTTAGTATTTTCAAAATGTAAGATGTATAATAACCAATTGTTGTTTTCTATTAAGTTAATATATTAATATTAGAGAATATCACATACACTGCTCCGATTCCAAGACGAATAGCTGAAGCCTGCGTATTATGCAATATCTGGGATAATCAATGTAATATATTATGCCCAGACCTGAGACAATATAGAAAAATTTTAGTTCTACATTGACACGATCGGGAATCGAACCCGAGACCTCAAATCTTGGAAATAACCGTTTGTATAAGGAGGTTTCCAATAATAACTAAGATAGGTAACTTATATTTTAGAATATAAAAGTGTAGATGTAACTATATTTCTAAATCTCTAATAATGTTATTGCGAGTGATTGGTGAACATTTTAATACAGTTGGGTGCTTCATCATACGTGATCATTTAGTGTCGATTAGAAAGGGCCTCAATTATTACGATGATGGATCACCCATTCAGTTACGTACGGCCATTGATCTATTGTCGTATTAAGATAACGTCTGTCATTACATATAGTTTAGTCGTGACTTATTAGTTCTTTCATTCAAACTGGATTGAAAATTAGATCGATTACTAAAGACTGACAGTACTTGTCCTGAGGCTTAATTATTTTTTTTTCTACAATGAGATCGATTGTTACCTATCTCAGTTTCCTCATTCTATAGCAGGTCATTATTTTGCTTTTTTGTTTGTATGTCTACTTTTCATTGTCTTTCTTTCTTACCTGTCTTTGACGCTTATTTCTTCCCTGGATTTTTTTTAGATTGTCTTACATTTGCAAAAAAAAAAACTTATATATTATCGATTACATATTTAACATATTTTTTGAGAGTCCAGGAATTGATTAATAAGAACAGGTCTGGGTTTGCTAAACTTATATCAAATTGTATTAAAATTTGTATAATTAATAAATCAGAAAGTAAATTATATTTATTGTTTGGTTATTTTCCAAAATATATCTAATGTTACCCAAAACTTAAAAGGGAAAAGGTAAGAAAGTTTACGATAGGAATAATATTTTTGGGTAAGTCGCTTCACTTTATTCGTACATACAAAATATAAAGTAAAAAAATATTATGTAAAATAGTATTTATTTCAAGTTCTTTGGAAAATGTTTCATGACACCAATACAAAGCAAAAAAAAAAATGAATACCCTTCATTTTCAAGTTCATTTCAAAAGCCAAAAAGAAATAAATCATTTTAAAAACTAAATATGTTTATAGTCTGAATTCATATTTAATTTTGTCTAGTTAGTGAATAAATCTCAGACATCTGAATTAATTAATGGTGGAGGCGTCTCAAAATTATTTGATTGAAAATTAACTCAGCCAGGTGGCCAGTTTGTAATACGGCCATTTTGTTTCGGCGAGTCACAACTCAACTTCTTAATTAAACTTGTTTCATTCAATGAAACTGAGAATAAGTCTTCTAAATTAATCAGTATTTATATAAATAAGTTAGAAAAAGTTCCATTTAGGGATCCAGAGAGGGAATTAAATTTCATTCTGTTCTAAAAGTCAGAGGTCGATTAGCATATTACAAGGTGAGATGAAAATCTTCTTGGTGGAAAAGCGCACGATTAAGTTTTCCTGTAGAGTTCCGAATCGATAGTCGGGTACCTATGATTAAACTATCGATAGCGCGATACGGGACAAATATTGTAGCTTAAATAGTATTAGGTCTGATCAATACTTTACCATGTAGACCACTATCGATATATTTAAATTAAATATAATTTATTCAGTCTAGGCTGTTACAAGTACTTGTGATACCAAAGGCTAAATCTTAATATAAAAAACTACATTCTAAATATAAAAAAAACAGCAACGGCTGCTTTTTTCTCCCTGACTTCGTTAGAGTATGAAGTCACTTTCCAAAAATTATTTTAAAAAGAGATAATTGTTTCTTTAATCGATTGAAATACTAACTCTGATAGTAACGATATTAAGAATAAAAACTATTAATACTGCTGATTCTATACATTGCAGCTAATGCTATCAATACTATTATTGTATTTTAATTTGTGGAGCATTACCAATACTGTTACTAGTTTTCAAGGATTGTCGATAGTCGCACAACTCTGTTTTACTGGGCTAAGATACTATGAAAAGGTAAGTTTTAAACGGAGCAGTATCTATAAGTTTCTCCTTCAGCATTCTGTTTATTAACATAATCTATTTTAAACGTTTTTACTTCAAAAGCATGAAGAACGATGTTCTATATCCAACATTTTTATGTGTGTTAATCGATTTATTTGCGGATCTTTAGTCGATTTTCAGAATAATTCTTCCTATTTTGTATACAAAAACCAAACGGATCAGAAATGAAAACATATCAGCTGTTTAGTTTTTTTATCAAAATTACTGGATGAGTACATTGTTTATATAAAAAAAGTCGCGTATTATTGCTTTTCTAGGACATTTATGAAGTTAACATTATTTTTAATAAAACCGACTTAAAAAAAGAAAAAAGCTAATACAATTGGTATTAGCTTTTTTAACATCTATTCTTATTATTAATATATTTGTGAAACATCCAATGAAGTCGGCCAGAGGTTTTGTGTAGGATGTTATTAATGAATCTTAAACGATAATTATTATATTCGATCAATTTTGCATTCACGATGCTATACCAGAGACAAAATGGATTTTTTAAGCATTTCTCATTAAGAATATCTAAAACGCTGTTAATATTTATACCCTTACATCTGTAGAAGTTGAACAACAGGAACTTCTGTGATGATAAGTGTTATTTTTGAATTGACATAGCTACTTTATGATGAAAATTATTTACATATTTTAAAGTATTTCTATGTAGTCATCATAATCATCATCATCATCAGCCGTTTACGTCCCCACTGCAAGGACTCAGGCTTTCCTTATGGATGGTTAAGGAGGATGGGCCATGACCCTCCACGCTGTCCCAATGCGGATTGGAGGGTATTAACGACTGCAAATACAGTCGGGACCAATGGCTTAACGTGCCTTCCGAAGCATGGAGTAGCTCGAGATAGTAATTTTTTGGTCACCCATCCCGTGACTGACCCTTGCGAAAGTTGTTTAACGACAACGATCACGGGCTGCGACGCTTATCCACTACGCTACCGAGCTACCTTTCTATGTAGTATTTATAAAAAAATGGTCAAAAATCAAATATGGCGATACCCGGAGCTAAAGAAGAAAATGAGTTGCTTAATTTTTTTGGTAGATCCTTACATTGGATTCAATTCATCTGGTTGATTCAAAGTTTAATAAAGTATTCAACGTAGAGTTTATTTTGATTGAATCCAATATCAAACAAAATGTAAGCTGGCTGCCTATTTCTTGTATTTATATTAAGAAAATCAAATTATCACAATGTAATTAATGGTTTCCCCCTACAAAAAATAGAAATCTCGTTTTTTTTTAACATTCGTAAATATTTACAACGATGTTAAGATAATCGATGTATTCTGTATAATTTAACAAAACTGTAAAACCTTCTTATGTGTGTTATAATAGAACTGTCCGTGAATCACGACGTGTGAAGTGATTGCTTACTTCCTATTAATGTATTGACGTGACAGTAAAGTTCACGATTTTTAAATTTACTGTTGTTGAGATGTGCTATTTTGTTAATGTTGTATTAGAAACTTATTTACGATATTTTTTAACTTGGTTTATTCAGTTAAAACTCTTTAGATCAAAATCAGAGTCTGAAGAATGAAAATATAATTATCAAAGGATTTATATAAAATAAATCCACTGCAAACATATGTAAAAGACTGACTTTCAAAATATATTTTTTTGACCTTTTTACTGCTAATTTGTGAATATTTTGAGTATACCATGCCATGACGTCATGGTTGCCATTGATACTTTGGTGATTTTGTATTGATCTTCTTTCACTATCAGTTTGAATTCATGTGGCAGCTCTTTTTCGTGATTATTTCTAGGTCTGGTATTTTTAATTTTAATTTAAACCAAAAACGTACTGTGTGTTCATAAATCGTATTTTCTCCAAACTGTATTCATTATTTAGTATCTTACGTCGGATGTCTTATTGGAAAATTATGCAGAGAGACTGTATCTATATTTATAAAGTAATTGTAAAACAATTAGAGGTAATATAATCGCAAGATATATTTTAGTGTAAAAAAGTGTGAATTACCTACCAATATCCACTTAATTTGTAATTCAAATCTGAAAACAGCTAATTCACGTGTACACGGCGCTGAAGTATTCGTTTCGATTTGTCGTCATTAAGCAACCAATTTTTCGTTCAATACTTATTGTCGAAGTAATTCATTAAAACTTGTGATTCAGTTTCAAAAGGCGGAATTGAATGGCGCACCGGGATTCCGTCTCCCACTCTGAAAATTTTAATGAGAATTTCGTATCTCATTGCTTTTGAAAACAGAGAAACGGAATGGCGATCCTGCTGTGTCAATTCATTACCCCAAGCCAACTTGGCTGTGGTAATCTTGGCGCCTTATTTGTCTGCCGGGCTCGTCTGAAATTAAAAGATAATGTGTTGAAGTTTGCCAGTTTCAAAGTTTGGATGGTGTTGCAGATTGAAATTATTACCTGGCCGTTACCGGTGGCCGGACGGACGGACGGCGCTAACGTCGAAACTCCACGATTTATACCACCGGCCAGATGTCGACAACACGAGTACTATGACAAATCACTTTTGTGCGTGACTCTAAATTTTTATAATCCTCACCGACGTTTTGGAACTGTTAAAGTTTCCAGACGCTCTTTGTCTTTGTGCGAGCGAAAATCCACCCAATTATGTTCCCGAAATAGATATTTGTAAAGAGACTAATTGCTAATTACGTTCTTGGAAAAGGTAGATATTTCGAGATTTAAAAAAAAAAGTGAATGTGTCAATTCACTCCAATATTTGGATGTTTTTTCAAATTTATTTTCATTGAGTAGATTTAGATTTGTAAATATCATAAATTTTCTAGAACTTACATATGAGCATGTTATGACTGAGTGTAATTAAATAGTAGAGAATATCTTTTATAAATCAGGACGCGGTATATCCAACAGGGCTTTTCGATACGTTATCAGTAAATATTAAAAATAAGTAGATGCGATTTCGTCATAACAAGTTTCATTGCAGTTTGTGTATACATATAAAAAAAAGTTTGCCATGATGTCATATAGCTTTGCTCGAGGAAGCATGTTTAAGCCGGGTCAATAAAATAACGTATGCGGACGCTTAATGGTTGCGTGACATGACCTCACGAATTCAGGCTCATTTTTTAAAAATTGAAGCTAGCTTTGCACTCGTGTTCGGTTATAAAATTACCTTTGCCGCTTGTTTCTATTAACTCACATGTCACAATTTTTTTTTAATTTATTTTACTGATTATTAAGATATAATCATTAAACTGATATTATTAATAGCTCATTATAAATAGGAAAACATGAAGAAATCAGTAGCAAGAAAACTTCACTGACTAAATTTAATTAAAAATAATACAAAACCTAATATACTTTATAATTCCATAAAGTTTAAAAAAGTATAGTCTATGTAAAAAATGATATTATTTTCCATAACAACTGTGTTGATTCCTAATAATTAAATTGCAATCATATCGAAGGTATAAGGATACATTATTATATCTTTACGTTGGAAACATAAAAAGGCTAAGTAAATCGAACAGACATATTGTGCAACGTATAAGAGTTACAATTATCAAATGTTGACACAAAGCTTGTATGATCTCATTAAGTTTAATAAGATAGAAGTTGATTTTAGTATAGCGTGCATGACTTTGTTACTTGATGTATCGCTTGTCATAACAATCACTTAATTTTCTAGTTCCGCCTGTCTTTTGCTCGTTCGCCAAGTCGTTAAGTTGACCTTCAGTAAAAAACATGAGGTTAATCTGTTTAGTATAAGCGGTAACTTGTAATTAGCGTCCGGTGTGTATTACATCTTCATCGATATACGCAACCATTTAGTAATAATTGCAGAAACCAATTATTGTTATGCAATTTATATGAATTATTGTTGGTAACCTTTATTAATTTTTGAACGAATTTTATTTGATTGAACCTCTCGTGTTGTGACAGCGATATGTTCGACATTGCGTTCGACGCTGTATTTTTTATAGAATAAGGAATTTGGAATTGAACAACTATTTTTTACAATGATACATAAAAAACCTGTAGGAATACTACAGAATTAATCGAAAATAGAATTATTACTTAACGGAGGACCTCGTGACATCGACTTATGATACTTGGACGTGTTATATCGATACATCGTTTCGTAAATGTTATATCGATAGCAGGAAATGCGAGGTTCACAAATGGTTCGACAAAACGTGACATGAGGAAGAAAGCGGACAAACCTGTCTGTCGTTTGTAGAATGATCGCCGCGGAACAGGGTTGCCGCTTTAAATTTATCTAATAAAATAATACATTCTTCTGTGTCTAACTTATTTATTTCTTTTTTTTTAAGTGAAACATAGCTTGGTCATTATTTTATCTTCTAATATAGCAGCACCTTCTACCACAAATTTGATAGGAGAAATTAGTACAATTAATAGATTATTAAAGTATTGTTATTTTTCTTATTTATATTACTATTAATTTCCTCCTAGCAGTTATGTAATATTACTCGTAGATACATTTTGCGTTCACAATTTATATGGACATTTATCTTAAAAAAAATTGTTTAAACCTCTGATGCTGTGACAGCATTGTGCTCGATTCTGCGTTCAACACTGACTTTTTAACGGAATGTGCTGCCAGAATGTCTTTAAAAATCATAAGCTGAGCTTTTTTTTAAACACATGCCACATTGTTTTGACAGTTTCTTCATTTACTATGTCACTTTTATATGATGAATTTTATATGAATGATTTTATTTATATATTCTTCCGTTCATGTCAACTAGCTTTTTATGAAACCAGACCGCATTTTCTAGAAAGGTGTATTGGAATAGAAAATAAATACATAATTATAGCCAATTATATTATTAACTTTGTGGTCAGTTCTGTTTGTTGGTAGATAAACTACTTACCCAAACCACAAACTAACCTTGATTTAAGAAATACGGTCCACTCGAAACTTTAATATTGTGAATTAAAATGTGACAATGACAATGTCCATTTCATTTTATTTTTTAACTAAATCGTAAGTTTTTTTTATCAACAAAAAGCGAAAATCTTTTTCATTTTATATCTTAATGATATTAGGTCAATTTTTAATTGTGATTTCATTTCATGTAAAAACCCTTATTTTAAAGCGTTATATAAAAGTTTCAAACATAATATTGATATAATTTAAAAAGACGGGAAACTTAATTCATCTCTCTGTAATGAACTTGACTCAATGGAATTAATAGAGCATATTAATTATTTATTGCAGTGTCAATAAGATTGTTTGAAATAATTTTTATCCATGAACCATAGATATTTTGAATAGTATTTACGGCGTCACTGATGATTGAGTACAATTATACTCGTAAATTGTTATTTATCTAAATTCTATCAATTTGAGCTAAGGCCATCAAAATTATAAAAGATTGATTAAAAATGTTTAAAAGTTTAACATTTATCAAGGTATATTTAACTGTTTCGATGGATTTTCAATCAAAGGTTTTATTGCAATAAAACCTGTAATTTATTATTTTACAGTAAAATACAAATATTGTGATAAAAAGACCAGAAATTTGAAATTCATAATTCGGTTTTATTTTATAATTTTCTTTTTAGGTCGGTAAAAATGTAATATTTTACATCCCCAAATGTAAGAAACCTAACGTATGATTTATATGTGTATGATTTCCCCACGTTAAGAGCTAATTAACTTATTAATAGGATAGGATAGGATTTAAAATAGGAACCAAGAGTATAAAAGCATAGAAGAAATAATTGATACAACTTTTGCTCTTATGAAGATTTGATATCCCTTTTTGTTATTTAATAACTTTACTTTAATAAAAATATCAAAAAACAAACAGTAAGTAATGTTAAATTTATAATAGTAATTATCCATAATCATATTATTGTAATAATAAATTATTTAAATACATTCGACTATACGTTTTACAGATGTGCAACTAAATTAACAATCCGCTAATATATACATCATGCTATCAAAACTCATTAGCACTTAAAATTAACAAGATATAATTTAATTACAAACATTAATTATCGCCTATTTTATTGATAATGAGGTAGAAAAATATTAATTACAGCGCAGCAGAAAAGATCACAATTATTAAAATATGGTGTTGAGTTTTAGACAGGTAAATTTATAATTAATGGTAATATTTATATGTTACAGTATACTACAATATTACATATTTAGTCAAATATCTATAGATATGGCACATACTCAAAAATATAAATCATACCTTATCTTATTGTTTTAGATAATAAAACTTCAAGTGTCTATCATCCAGTGTTCAAATTGAGTATTTAAAGCTAAACACGCGTTAAAACTGTACTTAAACGTCACTTAAACAGGTTTTCGATATTGATTTTAGTTTTTATTTTATCAGTTGATACCAGTTTGATAAAAATTAGGACTTTTTGTTCTGTAAAAAGTAAAAAAAAAAAACTTAAATTCTTCAGAATAATTAGTTGAGATTTTGTACTTCTCTTAACTCAGAAACCGGCCGTCTATGTATCACAGTCTATATAAGTTAACTCGATGATCAAGTAGGTTGAACGTCGAATTTATGTCGCGCGGGTCAGTTTAATGCGCAAGAGCATGACAATGGCGCGCGTTGATGTCTTTACTATTGAAGCATGAAATCGATATTGATCGATAATGTTAGAGATCTATAATCTATTCATGCTGAATGTCGTTTCTTATAGACAATATATTTGTCATTATTCATAATCGCGTTATATTTGCACAGAAACATAAAGAGAAAGTATAAAATAGAAGTAGACTTAATGTAATGTAGTAATATCTTCTAGATAACGAGTGAAAACTACGTAAATGAATGGAGTGTAATGAATGATACTAAGATAAATAGACTAAAATAGATGCTCTTCGGTAACAGAAAAGGAATACTAAGAGCTACTTAATAAAAACAATTTTGGAAAGTATCGACTAGTTTCATAACGTGGTGTTGCTAGTGTTCAATATTGTTGTTGTTGCTAGTGATGTTTTATCGATAATGGCCATCGCAATCTTATCAGTGATACGTGGATAAATCAATAATAAAACTTACAAAATAAAACAAATGTTTGAAAAACAAAAAATAATACTTACCCTAATATATATATATATATATATTTTTTTAAGAAAATTTTATTGAAGTGGTTACTATTAACCAAATACGATAAAAGTGTTATTTACACTTTTTATGATAGGTTTATTTTGTTTTTCTTTTTATCATTTTTGGTGATAAAAATAAATGTAATGAAGTATGTCACTCATAACTAAAACCTCATTAAGAGCAGGCGCCGGAATATTCTCCGAGGACCTCAACATACACCTCTTCCTGCCCCTCAGCTCATACAACACAGTCTTTCAGGCTGAGTGTATAGTGATTACCGTGGCGGCGAAAGTGATAATAACAAGGAAGGTAACAGGATCAGTAATTCGGATCTACTCGGATAGCAAATCCGTCTTACAGGCTCTTAAGGGCAGCTATGTCAAATCGAGTCTTCTATATGAGAGTCACCAGATTCTAAACCATTCCGCTATCTTACCTATCACTGAATACAGTTACTATCTAATGGATAAAAGGACACAGTGGATCACGTGGGATTGACGTAGCTAATGAACTGGCACGCAGAGGATCAGCCGCAACACCATTGGGTCCCGAGCCGATAATCCCTATCCCGGTCAGTTGGCTAATTGGTAAAATGCAGGACCACTCAAGTAAACTACACCAAAAATACTGGCATACCTTGTAGAACTGCAGGCAAGCTGAACGCGTACTACCCTGAGTAAGTAAACCATTACTGCGCCTGGTGTGCTATCACTGGTCATGGCAACTTTACCAGGCACTTTTCAATCTAGGTGTCACCGACAGCTCCTTGTGCAGAGGATGCATTAAGGCACAAGAAACAGCCATTCATGTCCTGCTGGAATGCAACAGAATGGCCGACTACCGGGCAAAGCACCCCGGCTCACCGGGTAACCGCCAGGAGGCCTGTGTCGGTGTCTGCGATAGACATGAAAGTGTTGGGAGCGTTTCCGGCAGAGTTGGTCTGGTTGGAGTAGCATCCGGCCATACACCCTCCACGAGAAGGAGAAGAAGATGTCACCCATAATTCTATGCTTTTAGTGAACCATAGTGTATAAGAATAAAAAAAGATATTCGGTAATTGAATTTAACGATTTGAAAAATTCTGAGTCTTCCATGTTTTTTTTTTATAATATAAGTGCCTATTTATATCAATATATTACTCATCAATAATTAGTCTTATTAACACAAGTTATTATCCGGTTCATTAAGTCTCCAACAGCATTACATAGAAACGTCAGTGTAGTACTAAATAACAAAGCAAGAGCTAATCTACAGTACAGGCTAGAGGTAAGCGTGTATTGGACTAGAACAAATGGAGACGACCGGAGTAGCTAGTTATAGCATGTTAATTAACGTGCCGTGATTTTGTTGTGTGTATTATAATCTAAATGGATCATTGTGGTGATTTTAAGTGTATTTAATATCACAAGACAGGAGTTTTGATTGATTGAAGTTGATATAATAAAGCAATTGTATAAGTATGCAGTACTATACTAATATTAAAAACAAAAATGCTTTGATTGTTTGCTTGTATAAGTTAAAAATTCTTTCACCTACGGGAAATTATATCATTAGCGGCTGACATAGGGTATAATTTACGCAGGTGATGTAAAGAGAAATCGGCTAGAGTTATAGGTACACAGATAAAATAAGAATACTTGTAATATTTTGGAAAAAAGTGCATAGATGAGATCGTCAAGGTATTGATAGCGTATTTATCGATAATTCAACAACACTCGTATAAACTGGATAATTTTCCAGTAGAGCACGCGATCTAGTGCGACCGAAGTGTACTGCGCTGAACGCTTGCGCAAGTGTCATTGCCGTCATTTGCATCAGTACTGACCGACGCAATAATTTATTGGATAACAACGATTACCCGTTTAGGGCAGTGTCGTGACGTGCCCAGTGGCGCGTTGAGACTGCGCTGCCCCTTGGGCGCAGCAGTTGGATATTATAGCTGGACATGCGAAGTTTCAGTTATGACATTATTTGAGTATCGATAAGTGCAGTGCAATAATAAAACTACATTTTTATTTATTATCAGAAACACAGAAGTAAAAATTTTGATTTGTGATATATATTTATGAATACTTGAAAATGATGCAAATTTATTGTATGCCAAATGAATAATATTAGATCTCGGAACATTATCGATGCAATAAATAGATGAAGACAGAGGGGGCTTAATTTAGAATGACGACATAGCGAGGCTGAACAGCTAGAACATGCCCATTGACATCATTATCCCCGAGGCCATTGCTTTTATTCCTGTTACGGCTAACGTTGTTTAAAGTTTTCTTGTTTTGTGGCATTCCGAGGCTGGATGAGCGCAGTATTTTAATGTTTTAGAATTTTATATAATAGTATTTTAGCTGCACTATATTTGAGTTCAGACATAGTGTCGCCTATCGTGTGCTGTCATTTGTTATTTCTGTATAATATACTGTATAGTATAATATACTCAGATTTTTGCCACGCTTGCGGATTATCGTATTATAAAATGCTCACATATATAAGTATTGAAACTCAACAAAGATGTTGTTTTAATAAAAAAATTAGAAATTCATACCATACATTAAAGACGGCTTTACAATCCTTTGAATCTTAATTACATATTATTATGATAAAACTTAACAGTAGTTTGTACTACTGTTGCTGTTAACAATTACCTTCAATTTGAGTTATATTTTTTTTACAAAATTAATGTTTTACACAATAAACTCGATTACTATAGCTATAAAAAACCTATTTATACTTACCGATTATTCTGGCACCGCGTAATTAGAAACGGATATCAATCTGTAACAAATGAGAGGCTTTCTTTGTATTCCATGACCAGAACGATTGTTATATAATTATTTAATCAATTAATCTCATTCACGTACAATATTTCATATCGAAATATTGTATAATTAAATTTGGATAGTTTTTTTAATTAATGACATTGAATGCAATTTGATTATTTCAAAAAATGATGTTAATAATAATTTTCAATTGATATCAGTTGATATAACAAAGTGAGCGAAAACATGTTGATTTATTACAGTAATAGCTTTCCACCAGTGGCTTCGTCTGCGTGGTTCTGTATAATACATATAAAACTTCCTCTTCAATTACTCTACCTGTTGTTTAAAAAAGCATTTAAATTCGTTGTTTAGTTGAAAAGATTTCAGCATACAGACAGCGGAAAGCGACTTTATTTTATACTATGTAAAGATAACTAATACAATTTGTAACATTATTTTTAATGTTGTAAGCATGGTAATGATGAATATAGTCATTGATGGAAATATTAGATAAGTGATGTCAAAATTACGAACGATTACGAACGATTTCAATCGATTATTGTAGCTTTCCAAATATAATTGATAGTAAATATTCTCGCTATCGTTAATAAATAAGACTTAAACGAGATAATATAAAAATGTAAGAATTTATCCAAAGAGTTTGACGTTGAAGCAATAAAATACTTATTTCAAATTGTCTTTTTGGTGCTATTCAATAAAGTGGTACTTATTTTTTATTCTCAAACTTAAGATTGTTGTAATAAGTCTATAGTGTTTATAGATTATTTTATTACAAAAGATACTACAAAAAATTTGTAAAACCGAAGTAATATATAGAAATTGGCAATCGTAGACAGCTTTAGAATAACGAAGCTAACTATTATATAAATGTAATTTTCTTAAATGCAAAACTGCTCTCTAATATTTCCTTTCAATTATTTCTGAATGGAAAGAAAACAATAGCTTATTATATCAAAATCAAACCGCACTTGAGAGTCGAATGAAATTATCTTCAGCATTTGTTTTATTAATCAAATAAGTTGCATTGGAAACTGATTTATTCAATACCACAACGAAGTTGTGCAGTAAAAGATGTTAACTTATTAAATCCCTTCTTATGTTGTTCGAAACGTAAACAGTGCGAAATGAGTTCGCTTATACAGCTGCAAGAGTCATAACAGACATCCTGGCATCAAAATAACGGGCAGCTTGCTTCGTTCCCAGTTTTAATCAAGTTGCATCTAGCCGAGAGCCTGTATGGACGTCGACTCCACTTAAGCCAGGCTGATTATACTCGACTACGCGACGTCTTAAACTTGTTCGTTTTGTTTTCTTAGTTTAATGTTTGTATACAATCTCTTATTTGGATCAAGTTTTTGCGCATTATATAAGGTACGCAACTTAATGAAACTAAGAAGCACTACACTGCTCTAACTTATGAAGGAAAGTTTGATATGTACGTATACGGGAATTGAGAATTTCAACATCAGCAGTTAAGCTTTCTACGAGGCATTTAATATGCTTCAGTAGTTAGATGAGCGATTTTGATGTGGACGTCAGTACTATAAACCCTTACTAATTGATGGTTGGTTAATAATACTTCTACACAGTATATTATGAATGTGAAAGATTTTAGGATGGATGTATGTTTGTTACTCTTTAACGCAAATACTTAAATCACGCAAAGTTTAAAGTATCTATAATTTTGCATGCCTGAATTCCATAAAAATAAATATAACATACAGGCTAGTTTTTATCCCACCCGTTGCATAAACGTCCATTAAAATTGTCATGAGTTTAAAGCGACATTACCCCATACAAATTTGACATTCATTAGAGCTTAAAGACGTCATTAAACCTTAATAAACGTTTGTGCAACTCACCGTAAACGGTATAAAAATAATCTACAAAACGAAAGTATGAAACTGTTTCTTCCAAAAAGTTCCTCTCGATCTCTAAATAAGGATGTTGGATAAGTTTAATATTGCCTTTTGATCAGAATTATTCATTTGATTTTAATTTATTCAATATATTTTATTTTTCTCTAATATTTATTATACTTCAAAAAGGACTTATTCAAGATGTATTTATTCCTTAGCGACGACTGTATTTAAAAAAAAAATGTCCGTCGTATTTAACAACTAATACAGTTCAATTCAAAAAGGTTCACTCCTAAAAAGAGTTTTTATTGGTACAGTTTTTGTGATACAACTAGAAGTTGCTAAACGAAAACTAGTAATATTAATGTTAATGTAACATAAAGTGGGTTAACGAATTCCCAAAACGCCGTGGTCCGTGAAGCAAGGCCGTTGTCGCTTTCATTGGAAAGCGGCCGGAACTGCGTGCTCGTGTGCGCTTAAGACTAGACTTGATCTTCAACACAGATCTTGTCTCTGTTTTGAGTTTTACCTGCATATTACTCATTAGGTATTTCTATGTGACTTAACTCGCTTAAATTATATATAGTCCATCAAACACGGATGGAACTTATCGTAGTCGAAAAAATTTAAAAATCAGTCTAGTAGTTTCAGAGCTTATTTGGTGCAAAAAAAGAAAATACACGAGCAAATAATGAAATGTTTCCTCTTTATAATATCAATATTAATGATACTTATAGTGAATATTGTATGTAAAGTATATCATTTTTTGAACTGTCCATACGATTATTCACTTCCCTTAATTAAATTAATAAATAATGAAGACTAATATCAGTAAATTTGTTTACACTTTACCCAATCCATAGTTTTATTTATAACCAATAGATATAAAAATCTGAATATTATACAAAATTATATACATTGCCTAAATTCTAAACTATCAAGCTAGTTAAAACCCTTGTGTCATGGAAATTCGAAACAATATAGTACCATTTAATCTATTTACGACAATGTCATAATCGATCTGATAATCGAATCTGAGACATTAGAAATGGCAATGATTTTAAAATGCGGTGTGACTCGACCACGGAGGTCTTCGTATTATAATCATCAATAATAAATATTATAATCGTGATTTTTCTATTTCCAAATTCAAACTGAATCCTCTGACAGAAAAAGAAGCGAGTATCCGTCTCGATTTCTTTGATTCAATCCTATTAGGTATATAAGAGCATTGAAATTTTTCTTTTGAGTTTGTAGTTGTTTTATCTTTCCAATCAGTTGTAAATCCCAAAACTGTCTTTGCTATAACCAAGGGCATTGGCATAAGTAGGCGCCTGAATTGAAAAATTTCAATTGCGGTAAATTAAGTTATCATTAGAACTTTTTTAAGTGATTCTATTTTTAAGGACGTTTATCTATAAGATATTACAGTTCTATCGCGCTCTAAATATTCATTACCTACAGCTCTAAAATAATAATTAAAAGAACAACAATCATCGATGACTTACCAAGTCGTATATAAGTTTTACCTTGTTAGCCAATGGGCCACTCAGTAAGCTTTGAAAAATGCCTAAGTCATGTCGAATTTACTTCAGAGTAGCCAATTAATATAATTTACATAAATAAATTAAATTTACCAAAAGAAAGTTTATAAGAAAATTATCATTTCTCCTTTTGTTTATTAGCTTAGTTATTCTGTATCCAGTTATTAACCTAAATCAAAAAGCCATTGACGTGCGCATTTAATACTTCTAATTTATAGCTTGTTAGAAAGATTTCAGTATTTAAATATGTTATAATGCCTTTAAACAACAGTTCTTATTAGGTTGTTAAATTGTGAAGGGGATGACAGTAATTTGTTTTCTAAATATCCACGAACGTTGTATGTTCTAAACAGATCCAATATGTGTTATACGTTTTAGAACGTCTAGATCTAAAAATAACAGTAGCATAATGAGAATACTAGTATTACGTGATTGTATGAAGTAAAATACTTGGTGTTGTTTAGTCGAAGTAAACGAGAAGTTTGCAAATGACACATTACGGTCATCGTACATGACACGCTGCGCCGCCTACATAAATAGATAAGTTATGTTGAGCGGTATCTTATTTTCATTTGCCGTTTTTTCCCGTTGTTTGTTATAGGAAGAGTTAAAAGTCTAGACAAAGAGGAAACGATTATAATTTATACTATATAGTTATATACTCGAGTTTAACATTGGTAAGCGTCGGTCATAGGGTAAGTGACATATAATTTATCATAGTGAGCTTCTCTATGCTTCGGGAGGTAAGTTAAGTCCACCAATTTGCTGGGTCTGCGTGTTACAATTTGGTTCTATTATGCATGTCAATTTGCATGTGAAGAAATTATACGGATTATTATAATGTTTAATATTAATAGTTTGAAAGTTTAATACTTGCAAAAACGTTTTTGCAAGTCAACTCACCATCTTTTGTCATTTTCTTAAACATTGCATGGCACAATATCTCATAGGTTATGTCTCATAAGCAGGATAGGAACAGTCGTTTGAATTTACGGTCTATCTTAAGTAATATTATACATAGAATTCATTGCTTCCAACAGATATATAGGTGATAGGGTGCTGGGGTTGTTTGGACGATGACCATAGAACTACACGACAACCTCGAAGTTCAACTCTGCAAGTAAGGGGGGGTGGACGATCCGAACACTGGAGTAATTTAAACTGAGATTAACTCCGCAACTTACAGTATCGGTTACATGGGAAACATTAGTTAACGTTTCCTAGTGGTGCACTTTCTAACTTAAAATCATACTTATTTACGGGTAACTTCTAATAGGAAATCTCGAATTAAGAAGTTTGTGGTTCTCTGTAAATCCTTCGAAGACGTTAAATTGCTACTCTTTGTTATTATGTAAGTTAAATAGTAAAGTGTATTTCGTTCTCTCTTTACTGTGTTATAAATAGTTGGTAACTTGACTGTTAACTTAATTAAACAAAGATTGGTAAATATTTCATAAAGTCTACTTGTGATTAGTACTAAAAGATAGCGCAATTCAATTGAATGAAATGATAACATTATGTTTAGACAATGAGATGACGTCTGATTATTTATACTTAAAATCTTATTTAGTAGTAACTCGGTGACGTAGTTAATAAGCGCTACGACCCGCGATTGTTGTTGTTAAGCAACTTTCGCAAGGGTCGGTTACGGCATGGGTGACCAAATAATTATTATGTCGAGCTAGTCCGTGCTTCGGAAGGCACGTTAAGCCGTTGGTCCCGTCTGCATTTGCAGTCGTTAAAACCTTCCAATCCGCATTAGGCCAGCGTGGAGAGCCATGGGCCATCCTACTTAACCCCGTAAAAAGGGCTGATAATGATCTTATTTTCATTTGTAGTTTTCTTAATTAGTTTATGATTAAGTTCGAAGTTGATTACAAAAATTTTGACTTTCGTTGCTGTGTTTATTAATTAAAAACCGTGTTTTGTTGTGATGACATAATAATTAATTTATATTTATGATTGATTTGTTACTAATTAATCGTACATACTATTGATATTATTTGTTTTAGATAGATATTACTTTTTCACAAAACATTTATGTATATTCAGTTCTTATAAGATTTCTGTGATTATATAAATAACCATTTTACAATCCAGTGGACATTTGTAAATGAACGACGTTGTTTTAAAATATATTTTGTCTGCAAATCTTCTATATACTTAAAGCTTAGTGACTAATATAAGTATTTACACATTTCATTTCACACTGGTAAAATTATAAAATAGAATGGAAAATGTGTAATTTTTTTGCGCGTAAATCTGTTTCGTAGCCAAAACATGGCCCAGCCAGTATTAAGTTGGATTAAGCGTACCGAGCATTTTGATTCTGTTTTTATAAGGGGCTTAAGGTTTTTAAAAGTTCAAATGAGGTATGGTGTATGTGGGGGCGACGCAGAGTCATTTGTATTCAATCCTAGAAGGGTGCGTGGAATCGAATTGTTCTTTTTAAATAAAATCTATTATCTCGTAGCGCGTAGTTGAATGAATTTTTGAAGATTTCTGTTTAAAAAGTTTTGTTATTAGAGATTGAATTTTTCAAAACCTCTTTGTCTTAAAAAAGTTTTAGATTTTCAAATTTCAGCTTAATTCGTCCTGCGTTTGAGCTGTTAATAGATATGTTAGCTAGTGAGTTTCACTTACATAATTCCTATTAATAATGGTGAAAATAAAGATGCGAGTGTTTATATTATAATTTACGTTCTCTGTAAACAAAAGTCTGACTAACAAACGTGTTCCACCTCCTTGATCTTGACATAGATCCAGTGCAAAATAAATCCTTAACAAGAACCAGTTTGAATGCGGTCATTTGCAATAACTTATAGAGATGGATGCTTTTAGATTGTTAAGTATGTAGATGTTAACAGTGTTACTTTGTTTAACTTTATTTTTTATAGTTATTCAATCAAGATTTTGAGATAAGAATTGTGAATATATCCTTTATGGATGACACGTGTAAATACTTTAATATCTTTTCTATCTATATTTTCACGCTAGATTTTGTCGCGATGCCACAATACAGTCATTTATATAGAGTTATTAGCTGTTTTCGCGTGAATTATATAGCCTATTTTACCCGCATACGATGTAGCTGCTCGTAGACGAAATACTTCCCCTTCAATACTTTATCTTGTTGTCACAAAAATTAAAGACTATTGCCTCAATAAGAAATTTTTATAATATTATTTTTTTTGGTAGTTAAGCAAATCCTATTTTAATTAGCGATATTTTTAGTATCAGCAGAAGCGCAATCCTAATGCGAAGCAGGATTATGCTAATATAGACTTTCTCAGCTTGCCCACCCGTAAGTTGTGAAAGCGATTTCAGCATAATATAAAGTAAGACAAAAATACTTGTATATAAAAGGCGTATACCTCGATCACTTTAAAGAATGTTATTATGTACGTAGAGTCCTAGATTGTATGAATACGAGTTTAATATATTTCTTTGAATGATTATCCAATCCTCTCGTATTTCTTTGAATGAATAACCAAATAAGGTAAAATCTTGGTCATCATAACAAATGGTATTCGTGAGTAACCTTCGTTTTCCTCTTGAGGTATTAAACAACACATACTTTACATTGGATTACTCTTGCAGCTTTTATGGAAGATGGTAATCATTAGAATTTGATTAAAACCGAATCAAGCAATGTTTGTTATGTATTAATTTTATTAGTTTGTCGAATTTATCCGCATTATATTGTTGTAGGAATAGCATCTTATTTTTTTTACTTTACCCCACTCATGCCCTTTTTGAACCTCTCCCGCCGGCAATTGTATACATTTAGCAATAACAACTGTAAAAACTATTCAGCTTTTGGCCGCGGTTCGAATATGATGACGGCAGTAAAAAGAGACTTTTCGACCTCAGCTTCTTATAAGGCGATAGTTCGGCAGTGTAGTCACACACTGAAAAAAATGATAGCCAACTAAGTGGCATTTTCTCTTAGTTAGCCAAAAAAATGTTGAATTAATAATTACATCGGTTACTTTAACATTGCATATTTTTACCTTAACGAAACGACATTAGTTGTTAGAAAAATCATTACTTGTTTGAAAGGTAAATTGTTAACTCAAAAAAGTCCTAAATCAAGATAAATAAGACATTTTTTAATTTAATAAAATTTACGTAGTTAAATCGACTCTCTTCTTTTTATCTGTTTTAGCTGAGGTCATATTTGTATCAACAATTGCTGCTTGTATGATTAACAAAGCACAAAGTCGAAATAATTATAAGATATGTTAAAATGAACAATTTTGATCTTCCCTTCAATTAAGATAAATATAAAATTAACTATTTTTAAAGCTAAATCAACTAAGAAACATTGTTGAATCAATTGAGAGTTTACTTAGACATACGAAGATCATATGTTGCATTGACAATGCGCAATGTTATAACGATCACTGGAAACGTTACATTAAATTAGATCTATAGCTGAATTAAACAAGATAATAGTAAATTCTATTATTTCATTTTTTTCTATTAACATACATCATTAGTTGTAGCAATTAATTTGTTTTATTATTGCAACAATGACTGCATTGAATTAATAACGAACATGATTACAACACTGCTAAACCGACGTTGTCCGTCTCGTGCCATCTCTGTCATTTATTCATTTGAAATTGTGGTGCAGCGTGTTCAACTGCTCGCAATTACTTTTGTTTTATTTAATTAGGTATCAATTGGTATTTACCTCCCATTTAAATTTTTATTCACCACAAAGATGAAAAATAACAAAATAGTGCGTTGGAAGTACATATCAATGTTAGTGGATATAATAGCATGAACGGAGATGTGAAAAAATTGTTACAAGCGTGAGAACTCTCACAACTTATTCCAGTATTTGAAGGTAAGTTCCAGGTTTATTAATAAGTATAAATCTTTATATTTGACTAGTTTTCCGCCAGCGGCTTCGCCCGCATCCGCATGGGCCATATAAACTTCACACCCCTATTTCTAAAAATCCTTTTTTAGTACTCATTTACATCATGAAAGGAACCTCTTTACCAATTTTCAAGTTTGTGAGTATGCATTAGTTTCAGCTGTGTGTTGATTAGTTTATATACCTACTTATACTAGCTTTTCGCCAGCGGCTTTTCATTGTTGATCCCTTCCTATTAGTCTAAGCGTGATGTTATATAGCCTTCCTTAATAAATGGACTATTCGACACAAATATAATGTTTAAATTCGAATCCTGAGATAAACGCGTTTAACCAAACATACAAACAAACTCTTTAGCGTTATTATTAGTATTGATATGGCGTATACCTAATAATAAATTATTTATTCTGTTTTAGAGCAGCAGGTTATGTTCAGGCATTATCTGCCCTCATAAAAGATCTAAGGGATCTTATTCCTCAATCAGGACCGAGGGTTTTGTTCACCAGATGCTGAAGTACATGGAAAGTTCAAAATGGTTGCGAGAGTAGTAACAACATCTCATCTATCTCGGTAAGCTTATATCTCTATCTAAATATCGTTTATTTATGTATTTTACCTTTTTATTTTATCTTACGTCTTCTTCTATTAACTTTTTTCGATTACTACTTAACATTATTATTATTTCATTAGCGTTCATTCGCATATCTTTGTATCCTTACAATAAGGATGATGACAAATTTTTGTTTGTTTGTCCGTGTAAGTAGGTAATTAATCTCCGTTTAAATTCATAATCATTATGACTGCGTTTTTATTTTAATATAAATTTGATTGCATCTGAATACAGTACGACTAAAGTACTTATCCAAATGATAAAAACAAACCAACATTATTTTTAGTCATTGTATTTAGAAAATACTTGTACAAATAATGATAATAACAACAAAAGTAATTAATCTCAATGTTATTTTACTTTAAAATATATATGGAACGTGAAGTTATATATATATACATATATATATATATATATATATATATATATATATTGCTATATCCTGCCCATAGCCATTGCCCTGCCTACTTATTCTAATGAATAATTCTTATCTGTTTCAGTTTCTAATATAGAACAACAAAATCTAGCAGTCTTTCTAGCAATCGTTGATCCGCTGAATACATCTAACATTAAGTAAAAATATAAAAAAGGCAAATCAGAGTCTGGATGTTCTTGGAAGCCATCCGAAGCTGAAGCTAGAGATGGCTATCAGATGTTGCAATACATGAAACAATAGATTCCAGGCTAAACTATTTGAAAACAAAAGGAATATGCCCACAACCATATACTCGTATATTATTTGTTGGTGAGAATTTATTTAGGATCAAATCATTTTTACTATTGAATATAACATCAGGTTATATTACTATTGAATATACGTTAAAAAAGTTATAATTTCCATTATGTTCACTTGTTTTATATATGTCATTTGCAATTACCAAATACAAAATTTCTTAAGTCGCACTTCAAATTGTCACATAGTTTTGATATTCTGCGAACGTACTCGTATTTACTTGTTAACAATGTTTACTTGTACCTATGACTCAAATGATTTAATTTTTGTAGGAACATTAATGCAGACACTGAGATTTGACGAGCATTTTTTTACTTATCAAGTTGCCGAAACTGAAACTAATCAAAATGTAATTAAACGTTACAAGATTTTAGTGTCTCCTATCCCATGTAACATTAATGTTCTTAGCGATGTGCATTATGGTATCTAAAATATTAAATAATTTAGAAAGTAAGTAAATAATGTAAAAGAGATATAATAAAATTTATATTTTAAAATAAAATGTTTATTATTTTCATAAAATCATATATTATCATATCAGATAATTGATCTAATAAAAACACTTCTTCCAATACACAATTAAGCTATAACTACTCTTGTCTGTCTGCGACACATTGTGTTGTTACGTTGTGAACTTATTTATTTAGGTTCACACCGTAACGATACAATGTGTAGCGTCAGACAAGAGTAGTTATAGCTTAATTGTGTATTGGAAGAAGTGTCTTTATTAGATCAATTATCTGATATGAACATATCAACAATCACTCTTAGTAGATATAATAAACTAATTTGACAAACTTGACCAAGACCTTGATTGAAAGAGCTAATACACATTTTTGCACTGAATATGATATATGTTATTGTAAACAAGCAGTTTAATTGGTTCAATACAATATTAAGTAGGTGCAACTAAACGTCTTGATCGATTGAAGTAGTTTCTTATTGAATCTAAATGAGTATCGTATTTGAATTAAACAATTTAATTGTTCTTCCAAGTATGTTATACCGTTGATATAACTATTTTCTTAGTTGATACGACTATGGGAAAAATTGAATCTACAAACATACTTTGTAGGCTTAAAATTGCAGTAGGTAGGCAGAATCAAGAATCTTGGTTGATTTAAGTAGTGTCTTATTGAATCTTAAGAAGTAATATGTTTGAATTGAATAAAATAATTGTTCGAATAAGCAAGTATTAGCATTGATATAACTATTTTCTTAGTTGATTCTATTATGGAAAACCGTAAATTTGATATTGTATCACAATTGCATTAAACATATTTTTGATTAAATATTCGACAAAGTTCTCTAAGTCAAATCAATTTAGCTCTTAGCAGGTTCAAATAGAAACAAGAAGGGTGATTATAATAAACAAGATTGTGATTGAAGTAGACATTTTTTTTTTCAGTGCAGTATACAATTTTGATCAAATAAAACCTACTCTGTGTTAGATAGAACCGTCGACATTGAGGATATTATTAACAGAATAGCATAGTTGCGCTCCAGAAGTGGAGATATTAATAGATCTGGTAACGGAATAGATCTCGAAATGTGATCACCTATTCGTTATTTAATTTTCTAAGTTATTTTATTTTCATTTTCAAACACCTATCAGGACATTCAAATCAATTGGAAAATTATAATAAATCGAATTTGTTCAATGTGACGTATCAATTAATTAATTACATAATTATTTACATTTTTTATTTAAATATTCCAAAGTAGATTTTGATTTGGAAATCTTGCTTACACTAACTCTGATCTTAAATATTTTGAAAGTTGTTGTAAAAATATACAATAAGCATCATCAAACATTTATCAAACTGAAATCATAGGAGTTGTCCTTTATTATTTATATTATAGCCAAATTAGTTTTCGACGTTAAAAAATAAAGATAAAAACATTTATTCAACTACCAGTGGTAAATGGGAATACAAATGGACACATGAGGTACAGATTTCGCAATATATAAGAAAGATAAATCTAGAAACCGCCATTAAACACATGCTTTAAGGCGGCCATTACTTTCAGCATAATATGAAATTTACACTACACGCGTTATTGTTGCATACTTAAGTACTGCAGCACTGTATATTACTTCCATAATTTTACGAAATATATGAAGATAACAGAATAAGAATGCATGTCTCCGGTTATTAAACTTGTAGATGCTGTATGAAATGGCATAAATGTTTATTTATGCAAATGCAGCAAAAAAACTGGAAGTAGAAGGTTACCGTAAGTGTTGTTCCTCTCGAGTTACATAAGTTTTTATTTTTATTTAACACACATCTATAAATAGAATGAGGAGCTCGATAGCATAGGTAGCTTGTTTAGTTTGCAATGCTGAGGTAAAGTAACTTTCGTCAGGGTCGAACATTGGATGGGTGGCCGAAAATACTTAAACTCCTTCGTGTTTTAGAATGTACGTTAAGATGTTCATCTTGGCTATATCTGCAATCCAAACTGGGCTCTCGTGGTGGGTTATAGCCGTTTTCTCTATTTAATTACATCCATAAGAAAGGGCCATTAATAGACTTCTAATGATAAACATAGAATAGTTTTCACTGTTGTCTCTTATTCATTGTTTTTAAGGATACACATTTACTGATCTTAATGCCTTAGAAAAATAATATTGTCCATAAGTATGTAAGTTTATTACTTTCTCATGAAATTATTGATGTTATTGGGTATATGGAGATCCTTAGCCTTAATTAATATAAACGATACTTTTAATCCACATAAATAGTTCTTTAGGGATAAGATAGTAATCCCACCAAAATTTTCCAGTAAAAGCTAGCAAATCCTCGATTGAAGCTGCTTGTTTTTCGTGTGAAAAGATTCAGAACTAACTTAGGTCACTTCTCGCCAATCAATAGAATACAAATACATTATAATCAATTTTTACACTCTATGGTATTGACGTGTCATATTCACTACATAAGTTTAAGAATATTTTGTATAATAATTTCAGCACTGGACTACAGTCTTTGACAAGACGACTTTTGATGCTAATGATAATACTCTAATAGTCTGATAATAATAATCTCTAATAGTCTAATAGTCTGATATGCCTTTAATTTTATTATTGTTTTTTGTTTTTTTTTTATACCTACTCAGTTCTCAATATGCTACAGGTGTAAATTAGTTTTTTAACTAAACATCGTTTAATTGTTATGTTTATTTAGTGTACTTGCTATAGGTACATGTCGTGACAACCTATAATTAAAACAGCACTATTGTACATAAGTTACTGTTGTCAGCTTTACTGTCATACGATTGTGATGTATGTTTTAATGGTTGTTCTTAAATAAATAAATAACTTCAGCGTTCTAAACCTATACGAAGGTCCACTGTCGTACTCTTAGATATAAAGGAGGAAGTGTGTTTGTTTGCTTGTACTTCTATAACATTACAATGGTGCTTCATGTGCTTCATTACGATGATTAACGGTAGTTGGGAGCATGGAGAGTGACATAAGCTATATGTTGTTTTAAACTTGCACGGTAATTTACTTAAGAATGATAGTTTGTTGTTATGAAGACACAAAGAAACTTGTTTTGGTATTAAAAACAACGAAAGGTAATTTAACTTAAATTTCACAAAACTGTTGTAACGATAAACTAAACGTTAAGGCAGGATATGACCCTGAGCTTGGGACCGAAAACCTGATCTCCATTTTTTTCTTTTAGTACAAAGGTTCTTGTACCCAAAGTTTGAGTATCATGGCGTCATCATTACCCAAATAATCTTTTCTTGCGTCATCACTCAATGAACAATAAGTTTGACTTAAATAATGGATTGTAGTGAATCAGTTTGCTATGGTGGTACTTTTTCGTATATGGCTAAGTTTCTAGGAATAATCAAATTAAAAACAACTAAGTAATTACTAGTAAGGACAGTGAACTTGCAAGAATATGCTACTGACTAAAAAAAACAGGCTTTAATTTTATTAACTGGACGTGACGAAACAGTAAATTAATTTATTCACTTCTTTTTTGTTGCAATATGGCTGACTTACTTCATTTGACAATTGGCATGTCATGAGTACCGGGCACAAATAATAATGTGGCCTCAAGAAGCTTAAATATCTGTTGCCCAATATAAGAAAAGTACAGAAAGAGAAGTTATTAAACGGGATTTTTTTTACTTCATAATATGTGCAATATCTAATTCAAAAAAATGACAGCAATATATCAATATCTATATTTATATAAATCAGTACTAAACTATAAATCAGTAAGTCAGGGCGGCTGAAAATAATTTTAAGCCGCTGCTTGAATTTCATATGCCCTGTTACGCCTACTTATAGTGACAAAATTAGTATTATTAAAGTGGCTGACTTAGTTGTCGATATAATAACTATTTGAATAGTACAGATATCTCTTAAATTAATTTTGGGCTCCCCGAATGTTAGTGGTACATTAAGTAATGTGTACTTAATGTGCCACTAACAATTGTATTTAAAACCTCACTATTACTTAATTACCATTTATCCCTAACAATTATATATATAAAAATCAATTGCTATTCGTTTGTCCCGATAAAACTCGAGAACGGCTGAGGCAATTTGGCATGTTTTGGTTTTGAAATGTTTCTCCTAGTCCAAGGAAGGTATAAACTGTAAGAGGTAATACAAAGTACACAGGGTCATCTAGTCGTAATGAAAAACTAAGGATGTCATTCCGATTACTTTTACTCGATAAGATTTTTGCAATTGTATAAGAATTTTCGAGTAGCCGGATCGCTAGTGGTAATGTAAACAAAAACCTCATTGGAATTCTGTATTTACCACAATGTTGTATACGAATTTACTTTTATTGAGTGTCCTTATAAGTGACAAGTCAACAGCCTTTTCTGACTTGTAAGAAGTCACAAGAATCTGACAAATTCTATATACATTGCCCCTTCCTAATTTGCATCTAGCATATGTATATATTGTCAATGTAAATAAAGTCTGTTTTTTTTATTGTAAACACAATAATTTTCTACATATCAAACAATTCGATGGCATTTTGAATAAGCATATCATTAGTGATTACATTTTGTCATACAAATGTATGTTTTGTCATGTTTTGTTCAAATTATTATTGAGACGACTTAAATAGTTCATGAAATTATAATAGTTGAACGCAACAGTTTAATTATCTTCGACTGACATAGCAGTAGTATTCTATTTTTTATTTTTTCCCACGTCTTTTGATAATATTATATGACAAATACTTTAAAACATACTGAACTATAAGGCATTCTCACCACTCACCAGCCCTTTTACGTCCCGACTGCAGGGGCTCAGGCTTTCCTTATGGATGGTTAAGGAGGATGGGCCATTACCCTCCACGCTGGCCCAATGCGGATTGGAGGATATTAACGACTGCAAATGCAGCCGGGACCAACGGCTTAACGTGCCTTCTGAAGCACGGAGTAGCTCGAGATAATAATTTTTTGGTCACCCATCCCGTGACCGACCCTTGCGAAAGTTGCTTAACGATTACGATCGCGGGCCGCGGTGCTTATCCACTACGCCACCGAGCTACTCTACTCTACTATATACTCTAGACATATATCTTGAGTATTAATATTATACCTGTTGTTTTATCCTCACCTATAGAGACCGTTGCACCATTTCAATGGTGGTGTGTTTTGAATTTTAATCGAATCACTGGCCAATCGAGGTTTCTTTATCCTTCAGACATTTAAAACTCTACTGAATTGTTATAAGTTAACAGCGGTACAATATATAAAAATAGTTTCTTCAAAAAAACTACGATTACGATATATTAAATCTTATTGTCAATGATACTCATCACAATTACTTAAAATGTTAGTGTTAGTTAGATACTTTAAAATGTTTAGTGGAAAAAGAAATAAACTATCGAATGAGAAATAAAATTAATATCAGACAAATACAGTATCACAATGCTTTATCATAAATATAGCTCTGATACTTTTTTATGCAATCTTACCAAAGAGAGTAGCTTGTCCTGTGAGGAAAGAGTCGCTAAAATATTACCAACGATATGTGGAAAGTGCCGGCATCGTACTTGAGTTATCATGCTTTTAAATCTCGCTTAAACACAGAATGCGTTTTATTAATTATCGAAAGTTTGTATTTCAATTTCAAAGAAATGACACTGCAGTATATTGTTTATATAAACGTTCTTTTTTATAAATATGTATATATATATATACAAAAGATAATATTTATAACAATAATATAACATCAATATTTAAGTGACGATTTATATCTTTTAATAAGTTAGACATCTTAAATTGGTAAATAATTATAAAAACAATTAGATTTCTTGACTATAAAGCTTTGGTATTCTGTAAAAATACAGTGATAAATGCAACGTCAAACACAGCGCTGTCACAGAACTAGAGGTTTAATCAAATAAATCCTTTATTGATTTATGAATAAGGTTTTATTTAATACAAAGCTCTGTTTATTCGACGCTGTACTTTTAATAGATACATGAGTATTAATAATGGTATATATCAATTTTGTCACAATGCTACTCTTTTCTACGTGTAAATTAAAAATAAAATTAATAAAACAATATATTTGATTAATTTTGCATTCACAATACTGGTAAATATTCTTAATAAAAAGACTTAAAAATCCACTAATTCCAAGTACCCCGATATGGGACTAGAACCCAGACAAGACCTTTCATAATCCAGTTTTTTATTACATTAAGAATAGTTACCAGTATATGATTTTGTGAATGCAAAATTAATAAAACATAATAATGAGAACAAATTTTCAACAAGCACATGTGTAAGTCGAAAAGTTATGCTTTCATACGCAAATTACTGCGGAAACTTTGTTTTGAGAACAACGACTGAGAAACTTAGTAGGACTATTACATGCACACTCTAGCCAAATTTGAAAAAAAAATATTTTATTAACAATTAAAATCTAAGAATACTAAGAGACGTTTTTTTTTAAACTGCACAACGGATAATGCGGTTTTCACCGATATATGTATAATACACGACCACGCGGATGAAGTCGCTGGCGGAAAGCAAAATATTTTATAAACATAATGTCTCAAATGTCTCTAAAAAACTACATGGTTATAAAAATTACACTCTACAAACGCAAGTTGGAATTAAAATGAAAAAAAATACGAACATACTGATGCATATGGTATTTATTACATATACCTATATAGTACCCATTATAGCTTCAGAATATTGGCTCAAGTTGTTATTTTAACAAAATTCCTGTAGTTTCAAAAAATAGATTTCTCAACATGAATAAAACAATTGCGATTACATTTTTTGAAGATTATGTTACAACAAAAAAAAAAATAATAATCGTAACAAATGAAAGTATTTTTAAAAGAAAAATGTTTAAAAATCCACTTAGTTCTTGGCACTCTGATGAACAAAGAAAATTTTTAAAAAAAATTTCTTTAAAAAATTATTTTTAGTATAGCATTATGAATGCAAAATTGATCAAATATAATTGTGAAAAAAATTTAAGGCAGAATCAAACGCTTGTAACTTACAAAAAAGTTAATTTTATTATGCAGTATTGATTTTTATCTTTGCAATTTTGGTAATGAAAACTAATAAACATATTATTATGAAAACATAAATATTACTATTTGAAGACATTCATAGTTTGTGATTGTAAGGTTAAAGTGACCACGATTCTCTATCAAGTTCGATCCACATACGAGAAAGGATGTGGTATTGAAGATTAAAAGGTCTCTAGGAAAAAAAGTACAATAAATATAGAGCTATAGCAAGGTAACAAGGTAACACTATGCTTATCTGATTGATATGTCAGCTCAGGGCCCGATTTAAGGGGGCAAGGGTAATTGTCAAACATCGTAAGAATTAGGGATTCCGAGTTGTGCACCGCACAATCGTACTTGAAACCAAAAAATGCGTTTTTGAATGGTTTATTTTAATGCTACCACTGGCGATGTCTGTTTCTGGCAACGGACTGAATTAACGGAGTCGGAGGGTGTCAAGATCTTCAGAAGTGAAGGGAAAGAATGAATACTTCCGAGTATTAAAAGCTTTAGTAACCTAACACATAAATAGCATTAGACTATTCTGACTGTTGTTACTGTGAAGGGCGGCGAATATTACTTTTGCCCGGACCGACTAAAGCCCTAGATCGTGCCCTGTGTACTGCCTACCTCGTGACATTTAGTTGTATTGAAGACAAGATCGTTTTGTGCAAATGTTAAACTTTGTTCAAAAGAAATTATTCACTCAATTTTATGACTAAATGTTCCGTGTAAATAGCTAAACACACAATAACACTCGAAAACTAAATTGATATGTAAAAAAAAAGTTTCCTTATTGTTTTGACATTGAAATTATAAATATACTTAATAGGAAGGTAAATTTAACGCTAAAATTTTCACAGTTTAAAAATGCCTGTATTTTTAATCTGCAAATTCATTGGAACCAGTTAATTGTTTGTTGATCAAACTGTGATTTATTAGTGAGCATAAATGTCAATGATGATGGTCTATTATTTTATGGCTTTTAGATATTTCACAAATATGTGATAATTATTAAATAAATATTACAGAAATTGAATTATTGTTATAAAATATTGCAATAAAACATGAGTAAAAAGGTTCTAGGGTTCTGTACCTCAAAAGGAAAAACGGAACACTTTGTTTTTCGTCCGTGTGTCAAGACTCAGGTCTACTGTCTCTTGGAGCTATAAAAAAAAACAACAAAAAAACTTTTAAGCCAACGCAAGCAAAATATACAACCGTATATGCCACAAATTTTCTAACAATCATCATATGCAATAATGCAGCAATAATCATATGTACTAATAGAGACATCAAATGAGCTCTATAATATTAAAAAAAACGTATCAGTCTTCTACATCATCATTATGGACCATGGAATTCTGTAATTATTGCAGTATGGAATCAATTGGTCTGGGCAAATGTAAGTGTGACACATGTTATAAATATATAAATATAATAACAATATTTGTTTTAAGGAACTTTTAAAGTGTGACACATGATATGACATATGTGAGACGTTTTCTCATCTTTTTGGTTGGACATACTTGACATCTCTTATCTTATTGATTATTATCTGAATCTGAATCCTTATCATCAGCTTCTTGTTCACTTTCACTGTCATAACTGTGTTCAGATAAATTATCGACAAAATTTACATCTGAATTGGTATTCGTTGCCGGAATTAGACTTCAAACAACGCCAAAATTTTCGAGGCGTCATTTTCACAAAAAAACCCTATAATAACAAGGTTCATTAACTACTTAATAAAAGTGAGTCACAAAATTACTATGCCAGCGATGACGCTGACGTTCACAATTACCTTTTTCACTTGAAGCTCGTGTATCTTAACACACGCGGCATCATAGTAAGGGTACTAATCGAGCGATAGATAGGGGTCGTATCTCCAGTGACACAAACGTTCAAATCATATGACTGACACATAAATAAGATACATCACTTAAAAATTGTCTCGGGGTCATATGACCCAGCGTTATCAGCGCCGGGTTAATAGAAAAATCATCATCATCATCAGCCCTTTTTAGGTCCCCACTAGAAAAATACGACTACACACACTAATAGAAAAATACGGACGCTGTATAGGAATATGTATATAAAGAAATCGATAGTGTGATATGTGTTAAATGCAAATATAAAAAAAATGTTTAAAGTACCTTCTGAACATTCTTGATAACAAACTCCTTATTTTATCTGCTATTCGAGTTCGCATATGAGCATATTCAATTCTGGAGCAGACATATAAACGTCCTGATAGCAAATACCGGAGATGCCCCGTAAAACCTCAACGTTCGCTTGCATTCATCCGATACGTAGGTACCTAAGTACTAATATTGAGCACGTGTTTGGAATGTCACCAGGAGCACTGAACTCACTTGGGTGCATTGACACTTTTTCACCGATCGCCGACGTTATACAATTTGAGTCAGCTTTAATATTCTTATAAGATAATGTTTTATAATCTGAAAAAAGATTCAATATTATTCATATTTATTTGTAAGCTCATTCTCCGAATAAAAGTAACGGAAATACAGTAGGATATCGATTGACTATTTTGTTTCACGAACAAGCACTATATAAAGATTTGATGGCAAGTTTGTTTGCATTGAATAAGCTACGAAAGTACTGGATGGATTTTAAAAAATCTTTAATTAAATATTTCTTGAATCTTGGTGATTATTAAGGATATATCAAATTTGAAAATTACATAGTAATTTCTTTATTCTTTGGTTTTTGTAATAACTGTAGAGAGCCGGCATTTAATAACAATATTTGTTTTAAGGAACTTTTAAAGTGTTGTTTACCAAAATTTTATAATAAACGTATTGAAGTGTGCATATATATTTTTCGTATGCATGCAATGAAGTTTATTAACGTATTTTTATTATTAAAAATAACCTTATAAGGTAAAGTAATGATATAAAACCTTGGGTAGATCCCCAACGGGTTTGCTTAAAATCATCAATGCATTGCAATTATTTGTGTTACATCTCATAAAATGAAATGTGAATCACAATAATACACAATAGTTTATGGGGCAGAGGTCGTTTAAATGTAAATTTATATTGAGCATATAAATGAATGCGCAAAAAGATTTCCATTTCGTTTTTACAATGTCATCTTGTTAACAGACACTTTTAAATATTTTAATTGTAAATTTAAAAGCTCGACTGCACAGGGCTAAGCGCACTCGGTCTGCAATACGGTTGTTAAGCAACTTTCGCAAGGTCCGGGTACAGGATTGGTGACCAAATATTTACAATCTAGAGTTCCTTCGTGCTTCGAAAGACACTTTAAGTCGTTGGTCCCGACTGTGTCAGCAGTCGTTAATGGCCCGCGTAATTATAGCCCATTTTCTGTATTCGATTCCATCCACAGCGAATTAATAAGGTGATGATGATAATGTGATGAAATATCGTTGATGTAATTCCTTTCCATTATAAGTTTTCCAATAAATGTATATTTTGTATATAATGTGAAAATCTAAAGTATATGTCGATTGCATACCACTAGTTCGGTCGAGATCGAGTCAAGAATTAATACCAACTGACAGTTCTTAAATTTATTATCATATTGTTTGAGTTTTAATTAATATGCCAACTAATTGGTACAAAGTTTGATACGATTTACAACGTAATTTAATCACAACAAACATATTTAGTATTACCTTATAGCTGTGATTTTTGACTGCATTATTCATTTTTAAATTAATCTGCATAAAAATAAAATGTTTTATCTATCATCTTTTGAAAAAGGAAAGGTTTTTTTGCAATTCTTCATTATTTTTTTAATAAAAGGTGTTTAATTTTTACTATGTAAACCATTGTCAAACCTTATTCGTAGATTGGCAGTAATAGTACAAGTAGAGTTGCTTGCATATTAATAATAATTTAAATTGTATCTTTCTAAACATGTACCATTTAAATTCTCCGTTGTTTCGCATTTTGCATAGTTAGTTGATCAAATGGTCATTTTCCCACGGCATTTAAGTGGATAAATCTGCACCCGAGTCCAGGCCTACGGCGTTTTCGACTATTGGACAATGTTACGTCTGACTTTCGCTTCACTCATTCACCATTGCTTCTATTGGAAGCATTGGGTGTTATGTATAATTAGTTGCGTCAGAATACCGCTACGTGCGCCCGTGTGCCATACCGGCCACATAGAATCATTCGCGTGAATAGAATTACTTACGAGTGGCTACTTTCACGAGGCGTCCACAGCAAATCTTCAAATGCCTGACTCACGAGTGTGTCTCGGGCACCGCTATATGCTTTGTACACATGCAACATAAATTTCTTCTCGACAAACATTACAATTTTAAAGGTTAATGTTTTATGTAACAACGTATATATTTTTTATCATTGCTAATTGCTCGTACCGTTTCTTTGTTAGAAGTTAAATTTTATATATGTATAGCTTTTTGTTTTGTTAGCGATGTAGAGAATGTGGAATTGGTTCACATAGTGTATTCCGTAATCGATAAAATATTTGAAAACGATTTTAATGCTAATAAAGGGATATATTAATTCTAAAATATTTATTTACAATTAATTACAGCCTTGAGCATGTTCAATATCATATCTTTGTCTGTTTTGAGCAGTAGGAAATTAATAATCTCTTACATCTTATATAATGATTATAAGTATGCTTTGTTGGATGCAATTATATTATAAAAGCGTTAATTTATGTAATTTTTACTTCGCCAGTCATACGTATTCATAGAACATACTTATTATTCTTAATTATCTCTTTAGTTCAGAAGTTTTTATGTATGTTCGTTATTAAAAGAATGTAGGAAGTAGTTACTGTACATATAATACAATACTTTAGATTTTTTGATGGAAATTTTAATGAAAATACAATGATGTTCATTAGTAGGAGCATATTTGAGGTTCGGAGGGCCGAGTAAGTTTATTTTTAAAGTCATAATTTTTCAGACGTAGTTTTTAACATAAGAAAAGATTAGTTAAAATTAACTCAACAATTAGTAAGTATAAGTTTTATTCTACTTGATTTTTATTTGAACTTATCAATCAAATAGGGTCTAAGAACATAATTAATACGGTTTTTATATCGAAAATAGTTATTTATCAATCTGATAAAACTTGAGTACCTCCAACAATGTGTTTATTATTGTCTATAAAATTTATGAAAAGTTACGTTTTTACCTTCGTCACTGGCCTTTGTAGTAATTCGTGTATGAAATATTCATAGAGTAATTAAAGCAATTTGCAATGCCGTTCTGCTTTTAAAATACAAATTTGTTATTTTTTTTTCTTTATTCAAATAATGCATAACTCTTTATATACTTCATATTATACTGCATAAAAGACATGCGTAAGAAATTCAAAATAAATATATTTAAACTTCAAACAGTTAAATAAACTTACTTGATAATAACATATATAAAATGTTTCTTAAATAATATTTTAATGTAAATATTTAAATGTCATCGATAGTAACTAATAAAAGTTATAAGTATCTTGCTGAATCGCTGTCACGACCTCTAGCATTTCGTGTGAATGTTCTAATGTGTTAAAGCTACCGTGATACCAGCTACTTAGTGATTTAATTATTATATAAACTACTCATATACGAGTATATTTAGTAATTGAACATGATCTAGCATTTATTAAATATTTATTCAGCTACTGTGCGTTTAACTAATTCCATTCAAATAATTTTTCATTACGAACGCTCTTTTTTAACAGACTAATAATATTAAAACTGTAATAAAGCTCGTTTCTAAGTTTATTGGCCCTTTATTACTTATAAAGAATTGAACTCCTATAAATATTTATTTTTGAACTATAATGATTTTATGTTAATCACAATAGTGAAGTTCTATATCATGGCATTAAAATAGTCATTTAAAATAATAATTTTATATTTTTAAATATTTTTTTGTTTATCTTATCTTGCGTGCTGGCCAGAACTGAGCACATATTTTTCATAAAATATGACTTATTAAAGTTACCGCGTAGTGAAAATGTGTTTGCGACTGATAAAGTTTTTATTTAGCAATTGCACAGCATTTACGCAAAAATCAAATAGCTAATAAAATTATACACCTACAAACAGCACTTTGTTATTTATACCTAAGTGTAAATTAAAACAAAAAAATATGTTATATAATCAAGTAACAAAACCATTGAGTAATTTGCGAGATAATTTGAAATTTTAGTAATTAGTTTTGCGATTGGTGATTTAGCGACGGTTGCATAATGCCGTCCCTGCGCCAGCGCTGCCGGTGACAGTGAGAGTATTTCTCCGGTTTGGGGGTCATGATGATCGCGCCTTTAGTCGGCCTCGGCAGTGGTATAAATAAAGTGAAAACAATTCAAGTTTTGCGAAATATCCGTATTAAATTTATATATTTTGATAAGCTATAAATATAATTAATACTCATAAATGCAATTTATTTGCGATAGAAAAATGCAGTGAAAAGTTCAGTAGTATTCGAAATTATAATAGAGATCCGAAATAATTAAAGTACCAGCTTCATATTTAGTTTTGGATTTTTGGAAACTATTTCTAATTTATTTTCACAATAACAATTTGTACACAAATACGATCTTGTTTTTTTTCTATGCCGATATAATGGTTAGCGATTTAGGGTAAAGAAGAAAAAGTTTAGCTGCTTTTGAGTGTAGTAAAAAAGATGGCGACGCTAGAATATAAACCTTCTGGAATATGATATTTTAGAAGAACAATAATAATGATATTTTATGTGTAAGCCAAACGTGTTCATAGGTGTGGTATAAGTCAATTAATCAAACTTCCGTTAAAGTTAACAATTAGCTAAGTTAAATTACAAATTACTTGGTTTCCAAAAAGAAACTAAGAGAAACAAAAACATGGTTTTGCACGTTTCACACTGTGTTGCTTAGATATTGCCCAATGAGTTGAGTTATATTCTCACGATTAAAATGGTGCTATTGTAAAAAAGTCACAGTAACCTCATTATTATGGTTATAACGCGTTAATGTTTACACTACGTATTCTTATTTAATTTATTTAAGATTAATAACACGTATAATTGATCAAGGAAGAACCATGCATTTAAATGAAAAAAGACGGAATTTTATTTTAAAATATATCGACATGTTAATAATTTCGTTTGAGTCATACCAACAGAGCTTCGTATTGAAAAAATTGTGCAAGTAAATAATTCTAAGCATTTAACCATGATAGTAATGAATTTACAGATAAAAATGAAAATATTTGGCGCTCTACATATCTCATAGACGCGATTTGGACGCTTCTTGTTTTCTCTTCACCTTATGTAGGTGACATATATCTCTGCTGTTCTGTAATAAAATTAGTCGAGAACTAGATGGCAACCATAGCGCTGTCAAAGCATAGAGGTTAAATCAGATAAAACCTACTTCAAAAACTACTGAAGGTTGAATTAGAAGCTGATTTTATTTTCGTTAAGTACTGCTGGTTAATAACTGAGGCAGTAGATGAAATGTGTAACAATTTCAATTGATCTCAGTGTCTCAGTAGAAACTTTTTCGCACGAGCGTGATATCATCTGTAAAAATCATAATTTAAAACTCTACGTAATTCAGATGCGTGACGTTTAGGTAATAATTTAGTTTTTGTTGGGCTGTAACAATATTTTAAAATATAAAACTATTGATAAGTATCGTTTTATTATTGTTATGTGTTTTTTTTTATACGTGACAATGGCCGAATGCTATTTATAATACCCTGAGTTGGATTCCCGATCTGATTAATGTATAAAATGTATCCGTATTGTTTCAGATTTGTAAGTTCATTCTGGACGTAAGCAATGTGTATTGTCTATCTTTTATTTATTTAAAACCTAATAAAATTAAATAATAACACGGTTTTAAAGGGTATGTTTTTGTATTTTTTAAATTTATTTACGCTGGATTTAGGTGCAATAGTTTGCCTAAAAGTACAACTTCTAGAATATAAATAATCTTTATTGTGAAATGTAGGTTAGTGTTACACTCACTACACAAATTGGAACAATTATTGACACATTAATATATCGTGTTATTTCATTTGTTCACTACCAAATTTACATCAACTAGTAATTTTTATTACATCACTTACAAAGTGGCTAAAACGTTTTTTACTAAAAGTGATTCACCAATTTTAACTTATGAAACGAATACTTTATTAAGGATAAAGAAATATAATATGAATATCTAGTTATTTTTTGTTACTAGAATAATGATTAATGATGTGCATACAGGAACATGTTTTTAATATAATAAATCGTTTGTGTTACAGTTTTTGCTATTGAAAACAAAAAAGGTGTATTGTTATATGAGTGATAATGGTATATTGAAAGATAAAGATATCAGAATTATAAAACATTGTTATTTATAAGTTATTTTTATACAGAAAAATAAAATAATCCTATTATATTTTGGACATTATTTGGTGAAAAAAGAAACATATTTCACTCTTGATTTGTATCAACTTAATAAAAAGAACTTGAGTTTAAAGTTGTAATTATAATAATTAAGAGAAGTGCCATTTTAAATATTTATAGACTTGTACTAGTAGACCTCGCTCTTCATTATTTTACAGTCGTAGAATTCTAAGTTATGTAATTGATTGGTTTACTATATATCCACATAAAGATATAAAAAAAACTCCAATATTACCTCATAAATAATTCCGTTTTGGTCAGAAAGAAAATGAAAATGTTATTTAAATTCATTATCAATTTCTATCTATCTGAACGGTTTTAAATGTAACTAACTACATTTTACTATAATAAATAATTTATTCTGGCATAGTAATATTTAGCGTACGTTGTTGCTTTAATATTTTTTATTATGATATGTATCTGTGGGCTAACATGCGTGTTTAATATTAATATTGTTGTATCTACCTATCATGTTACTTTTAGTCATCAGTTATTTGTATGTAATGTTGTATATTTTTGCACGAAGACTAAAATAAAGAAGTGTACATACTATTTTAAGGTACACAAATCATATGAAGCATTTCTTAAAGCTACAATGTGTCTTTGAAGCTGAAGCTGAATAAAAATGTGCTGCACTTGCTTTTCGTCCAGTGCAGGTCGTAAAATTGGAGTGATGCTCCGGCACAAGTTTTATGTTACTCCTAATTTAGGCGGGAAGTTTATAACCTGTCACTATTTGGGGGAACTGATCGATATAAAGTTGGATGCTATTCATTCGTTGTATATAGCGAATGCCAAGTATTATTTAAACAAATTGCTTCTATGTGTATTTTTAGATTGTATTATATTTTAAGAAAATCTTTTATTCTGTTTATAAATATTTTTCTATGGTCTATTCACCAAAACTACGTAATATTAATCCAGACTATTGATAATTTTGTTGCTTTACGTGAATAAATTACAAACAGTTTATTAAACGAATATTCAAATCAAAGTGTAATTAGTGAATATAAATTGTCGGGAAAAGAAACAATTAATTTGTTAACTACATAGGTTTTAACAAAAAAAAAAATGTAGTCTAATTTTAATTACAAAAGGGTTTAATTTGAGTAGTTAGAATTTTCGGCCGTCATGGCTCAATGATGCTTTACATTTGCCGGACCGTATCGATATTACGCCAGCGATTCCGTTAAAAAAACACATCGTAACAGACATTGTTATGCACATGCTAATTTATTTTGCAAAATGCTTGAACGATTGCTACAATTTCACATAAACTGTACTAGCCGTTTACCTATAATTATTTTAGAAGAGTATTTATTACCGACAGCTGTTCAGTTCATCAGATCAGTATTTTTATACTTTTGATTAATTATGTATTCAAAATGCTATATTGATATTTAAGTCATCAAAAGAAATGAAGTATCTTATCTCTAAATTCGTATAGTATGAATTATCTTTGATTTTTATTTAACAATATTTACTGTGTCCTGTGACTGTATTTGAATCTGTTCTCAATTATGTTTCTTGTGCTATTAGACTAATTTGAAAATGTAGTCTGAGGCCTAGTCGTAGTTTAATTATATTGGATTTATCAAAAGATTTTTTAGGAATTCCCAAGTTTCTCTGTTGAAGATATGAATCAAAAGAGCGAATCAATTTATGATTATGTTGGAAATAACAAATGATGCATTAATACATGAAAAAAACACGAAAAGTTTGTGTTTTCTTTTAGTAAAACGGCTATTTATTTCTTTAGAAATATTAATAGTATGCTTTTATCGATTTAGTGTCCTTTTGTCAGTATTTTCTCATAAATGGAATATTTCTCTTTATATGTAGATAGAGTTCACTAGGTATTCGTAGAATTAGCCACGCTGGTACTGCAGTAATAATTCTTTTATTAAGTAATGTAATAACTCATTATATTGTTCTGTGATCATTTTTTTAGTAACTTATGAAGAAATATTTAAAATCGAACTAGGTACAAAATATTATTATAATACCATTTACAAAATCACAACACACTATATCGTTCTTTATCTTATATATAGTATAAAACTAAGCTCTGCGCACTGAGCCGCTATCTGTGCATTGAGATTTTTTAAACTACGCAACGGGCTACATTACGGTTTTTAAAAAGTAGGTAAAATACAAGACCACGACCACGGACGAAACTGCTGGCGTAAAGTTAGAATATTATAATAACATCACAACAATTAGAATGTTTCATATTGTTTCAATGATCTTATATTTATATTTATTATAAGTTTAAATAAAAAAACGGGGCCATCGTTGTTGAGTTTACAATAAGTTGAAGATGATTTTGTAAACTTGTTTGTTTGTCTATCAATAATGAAAAAAAAAAGAATTCTACTCATGCATTATTTTTTATCTATGACTAATTGTTTACAAGTGAGTTGGACCTTGATAGTTTCCTTTTTTTTTATTATCATACTTCAAAGATGATTCAAATTAATTTTAGAAAATTAAGCTAAGTGAATTTATATACACAAACCGATTCTTTTATCAATAATATTTGTTATGTGAATGTGTTAAATGAATATTCATTTATAGATGATTGCTTTTGCAAATGTTGTACTGTTCATTAAATATTATGGGCTTCCAAGAGCTCTTTCTTGCTATAGCTGAAATAACTCAGGGAGATGGTTGAAAGATACTATACATTTGAAAAAAAATGCCTTTTTTAATGTAAAGACTTTAACTAAAATTATTTTTTAATTGTTTAAAATTTCATTTCTTTATAAATTTAATAAACATTTATTAAGAAACTAGGTAGTTTTTGTATATGAGTTATCATTTCTCTAGAATAAATAATATATATACATACATTACAATAAATTATGTACATACATACATTATTTATTCCAATTAACATTATATATAATAATAAATTACATTTTTTATAATAATAAATAATGTAAATTGGTGGTGTTGAAGCTAGTATTGTTAAAAAGTTAAAAGAAAAGATATTATAAATAAGTCAAATATTTACATGTACCTTAAAAATTATAAAAATAAGATACATTAAATTATGAAATTAAGTAGTCTTCTTTGCATGTTATTTATTTCATATTATATCTAGAAATATTGTATTTTTATTTTTGTTGACTTTCTAAAACCTTTTTATGCAATAATTCTTAACTCAATATTTACTCTTAATTATGATAAGTAATCACGTTACAATAACTGCAGTCAAACCGTTTTAATTTACTTACTTTTTAACTTTAGTTGCCCTAGCTACTTACAATTAGAGAGGTTTTAATATAATCCTTTATTTAAAAATATAAACCTTTTTCTTCAAAGAAAGTATTAATTACTTGCTTTTAATTTTCATGTAAGCTCATAAGTATATACATATGTATTTATTAAAATATTATTCTTACGAGCTTTTGTTTCTTCGCGTTACTAAGCAAAATATTATGAATATTAATCTTCTTTTATATGTCCAATATAAATATTTCTGAATTTATTGTTATTCATATGCTTTAAATTGTATGCAATGAATGCTTGGATTAGTTAATTAAATTTTTCTTTTCTTTAAATTATTTATTTATATCATATTTAAATATACATCAAAAATAATTAATAAAATAATAAATAATAAATTAAAATTTCATTAACCAAATATGAAAGTTGATTTTAAGTGGTTAATTAATACGAAATCGGTCACGCTTCGTGTAATAGATTCGTAAATAAACATTGTTCCGTTTGATTAATTTATAAGTATTATCCTAAACGATGTATCAACAGTAATAAATTTTAATGAAGCATATATTACCGCGAAAATCATTTATCAACCGGTACTAACCATCTACTTTCTTCTTATGCCGGTGAGAGTAGCGTTCGACGCAAAGAAAGTTTCTAACGTTCAAATCGTTTGTTTACTAAAATAATACTCACCGAGTGAATAATAAAACAACGTCACAAACACACAAAGCACAGGCAAGTTCACAGTTCACAGTCGCTCGTCTGGTTCGAGGTCCTAAGTTCGTTCTCGACCAGTGCCGTTGTAGCACTGAGCGTTCAGCGGAAGACTTGTGTGCTTGCGCGGGCGCACGCTCTCCTAAAAGTAAAACTTGAGCGGCGGGCGTTCGATACAACGCGTAAATCGGAAATATATCATTTGAGATCTAGCACCAAACACAATGCGTTGTATGCGCACTCATTTTTAAGGTTAAGGATGAAAAGGTAATAGCGATTGATAAATTCTCGCCAGTCAATAAGTGATTGCGTGTGTGAAAAAGGTATATAATTGTAACAATTGGACTTGGACAATGAAATTGAATCAGAGCGTGGACATTTGTAATCTCCGATTATCGTAGGTGTAATAGTAATTGTGATTTTTATTTATTGTGTAGAACGTGCCAGTGTTATAATGGTATGTGTGTCGGTTATATGTGATTTAGCAGCTGATTAAATTAAAGATCAGATCATAGCGATGGATGAAGTAAGCGGTTGTGGTTTGGAACTTGAGGTTTTAGTCATTTTTTTATATAGGCAAAATGACGTATTCGGTCGATCAGTTTAAGTAAAAATTATGTCTTGGTAATTTTATCAGAAATTCAAGTGTGGGAAATATAAAAAAGCATATAAAGTTTTATTTTAATTCCACGATCTTTTAATTATCGTATGAAACAAATTATCCTTATTGACATTATAGAACTCACCGTGTTTTACCTGTTATTATTTAGTAAAGTCCAAAGCCTTCTATTTGGTAAAGTAACATAAATTTTAATTACAATACATTAAAATTTCATATCTTACTAGTTATTTAAAAAATATGGGAGTAACTTAAAAGCATGCTTCACATAGAAGTCTCTATTTGCTCTTTTTTTTCTTATTCTAAGAATAACAAGAACTCCACTTGAATAAATCTGTCATTAAATTATAAATAGTAAAAATACAAACTTTTAATCAAGCTTTATAAAGTTAGACTCTAAAGTATATCATAAAGATCCACTTAATAAGAATCTTTATTCTTGGTATTGAAAATCACATGTCTTCACTATATTATCGACAGAAAGTTGCCAACTGTAAATATAGACAGAATATTATGCCTAATAAATGCGCAGTCATCTTGTGACGAGAGAAATGTGTATATACAACAACTATTCTGTAATAGAGGTACACATATTTAATAGAAAGCGGAGTACTAAATGAATATTTATTTTGTTATTCTTATATCTACCTAATTATATAATAATTTAAAGTATTTAAAATCCTTAAATATAATAGTAGCAATATCTATATTAGATAATATCATATACATTGCTGAAATTCCAAATTAGATTTACTTATATAAAAATCCTCAGTATTAGCGAAAAAGTAACAAATGCTTGAAAGATTCGTCAGTACTGATAGGTTCTGGGTAGCTCAGTGGTTAGATTAATCGCCCGGATTGCGAAAGGTCGTGAGTTCGAATTCCATCTCAGAGCATTAAGGAATAAGAGGGTTTTTAAGCGTTTTTCGTTAAAAAATACTTTAATTACTAGTTAAAACCTATACATTTTTTTTTATAATTTAGAAGTTAATTTTGAAACCATATATCGTTTATTTTTTTTTAATTTAAGAAATTCATTGTAAACCCATCTGCAGTGTAAAGTGGAGTAAATTTTATTTTTTTAACTTTGCCGATATTTTAAACAATTTATAGTTGCGTAAATTTCAAGTCGATTTCCTTAAAATATGTGTATCGCTAAAGATTGTTGGCAATAAAATAAGAATAGAATGTGAGTAAGCATTATCAATGACTTTCAAAACTAGTTCAATAACCAACAGAGTTGTAAATATTCAGTGGTTTCATCATCAACCCATAAATAGAAGAAGGTATAGAGACGTTAACGCAATGTACTTACGGTACGCCGTTGAATTGTCACCGCATGACGAACATTTGTTGTGGGCACTTGCAACAGGTCGCATGACGAAACTAGTTTACTGTGCAACAAGGATTTTTACTAAACAATTTACGTGTTTAAATATATAATAACTGGGTCGGTGCATATTTGAGAGATGATGCGTGGTGCATCGCGAAACGTTAGAACTGACAATACCTGTTTTACTGCGACTTCGCTCGCGTAAATTATAGCCTATGTCACCCGCATATGATGAAGCTTCTCGTAGGTGAAAGAATTTTTAAAATCGGTCTATTAGTTTCTGAGTCTATTAGATGCAAACAAACATACAAATAAAAAAAAATCAAATCTTTCCATTTTTTAATATTAGTATAGATATGTAGTAGCTAATCATGACTATTATCACCAGGCTACAAAAATGAATTTATCGGTAGTAACGACTGCAGAAGCACCCAGGACCAGCTTAACGTAATCTCCGAAGCACGGAAAAGCTCGAAATAATACATCTTTGGTTACTCAACCTATGACCGGCCATTTTGAAAATTGCTCAACAATCATATCACAGACCAAACGTCCTAAGCGTTGCGAGCTCCTCAACATATAGTAAAGGTGAATGATATTCGACTTTGCACACTTTTTCTGTAGCGTACTAAAGCATACTTCGGTGAGACAATTGAGGGATCTTCGATCACTTTTATCCTTAATAATTTACCATGGTCTTTATTAGATGCCATTTATCCTGCCATAGCTGCAAGAAAGGATCCCGAAATTAACTCAGGAGCACATCGTGTTAGATCACGTGCCTCTGCCTTTCCATTTAGCGTATAGCAACTGGAATAGCGATTTATGGATTTGAGTAACGTTTAAAGTCGTAATTGCTTTCGGGACGAATGAAATTTCAATGATCAAGAAACGTAATAAAATATTAGAAACTTAAAGCAATATTGAATATCTTTCAAAAAACGTCGCATTCCCTATTACACGTTAAATAGTTGTAGTGTCAAGTCAGTGAACAAATGTTAATGGATCGCAATATATTTTAAAAATTAAGACAATTAGGCCTCAGATTTGAGGCATAAGAACAAGTTTTATGACGATTGAAATTGCAGCTGCCGGTGGAATGATAACCAGGAATCATACTGACAATGTCGTTACTTGGCATCCATAAAAGATATAGCTCTTACTTTGAGAGATAAAAATACTTATCGCTGACAACAATAAGATGTAATCAGTATATTAATAGGTGAAGGAAAAATGTTAACCCTCTTTTAAGATAGAATTACGTCCACTATTCCCTTAATATATAATTTCCTTTATATCCTTTAGACAGTTAAATTTATACCTTATAAGTTGTCCCAGTTTTCTAATATAAATGTGATTAAGTATGCTTAAGTCTTATGGGAATACAGAACTTGTAAAGTATTCGATAAAAAAAAAATACAAACGCGATGAAACCGTTTAAAAGTTGTTTCATTTGTGCTTAAATACAACACAGAAATAATATCGAATTTACAATCACACGGAGTACTCTTTGTTATTATAATTTAGAGCGTTTATTAAATGACGAAACAGTTCAAGATAGATCGAATGTCGGCTTTAAAAGTAAAGGGCCAAGTTAGCCCTGTTCAACAGTCATATTATCTTATTCTAGATTATCCATACAATCACTAGCACTTGCGAAAATAAATTATATTCCACAAACGAATACTGAGAGTACAATCATTAGAATAATAAGAAATAACAGTATATGCTTCATCACTGGTCGGGATCAGGCTGAGCCTATGGTTAGAATAGGCATAGTCACCGATATACCACCAAGCGGGCCCAGTGCGGATTGGTGGGTGTTAACGATTGTAGAGCAATGGCTTTACGTCCGGATCACGGAGGAGTTTAGATAATACATTTTTGGAAATACATCCGATTCAGAACCCTTCCATTGGACACCGTACGTTCTAATAAATACAACATCATCCTTTACATGCTTATCAAAGTCAAATAAAATAAACTAACACTATTTTTTTTACTACCCGTTAAATTAATAACCGCTCTATTTCGACACGTATGAATAAGTGATCTCGATTATACAGCAACGCTTTGTATTGTGGCATTCGACTGAAAGTTTTCACTAGACCGTATGTATCACTCGTTAAAACTATCAAATATAGTGCAAAGAGGTAATTGACTCTCGTAATATATTATTTAAAGTGTTGTAACTAAACACAGGCGAGGTTAACGGTTTCGTAACAAATTTTGTGTGTTAATGAAACTTACTGGATTTCTCTTATTTTTCCATAATAAATTACGTTATTTTATGTTTCTATCAAGCGAATTTATTTTGCGTGATACTATTTTACACGAAACATAATTATTATCTTTTACTATTGATAGATCAATTACAAAACAGTTACACATTTTCTTTGAACGTTATGTGCGCCACTCGCCATGAATTCTTTACTCAACACGCTAATAGATGGCGTGAGTAGTATTATCGAAGCGCGAATAGAAGTGTAGCGATGATTGTTTATTTATGTTCATATTATTGACACATAATCTTACTTTTATAAATAAGAAAGTTTGTAAGGACGTATGGAATTATGTATGTTTGCTACTCTTTTACGCAAAAACTACGGATTTTGATGGAATTTTACTATACGAATAAAATTAAGTTTAAATTAACGTTAGAAGTTACGTTATTCGATTAAACACGAGGACAACAACGGGACCTAGCAGGCGAAGCCTTTGGTGGAAAGGCAGTATGGAATAGATTATTGAAAAAAATAATATATATAAAAAACATGCTTGACTGTTCACTTTTCGACAGCAAAGATTTATTATTGTTAAGTCTGTGAAAATGCTTTGTCTTTTATTGACCTCTCTAACAAGTATCTACTAGATTTATTCTATGTTTTCTATTTCAATACCATTTCACGGAAATTTTTACTTTATTTTCACTACAAGTTTAAGTTAACATTTTAACATTTATATTATTTAATATCCTGGTAATACCTACTAGTAACGCTTGGGTGTTTGTTTACTTCTTTAAATATAAAACGAAATGGAGTAAATTTTAGTTAAAATTGAGCTAACTATGGGCGGATTCTAATTTAGTCTTAACTGATCTTATTTTGACTAAAAGCTGAGTCAGTATAAATACTAATTATTATCCAATAATACAATTTTAAAAATTCCGAAATCACAATTCAGTTATTAATAAGACACTAATAACTGTTATGAATCATTGAACTTTGGTGGCTTATATCTTGGAAACGTGAAATTTTAGATTTTCATTTCTAATAATTTGTGCTAAAATTATAAAGAGGAAAGATTTGATTGCTTGCATAGGATAGGCTCCGAATCTATTGGACTGTTACTTTTACTTACGGGAAGCCACATCATACACGGACGAGGTCGCGGGAAAACCGCATAGTAATTAACATTTTTGGTGATTCAGCTTAATTACGAGAGATATAGATTTTGACCAGTATTAAAAAAAACAATCTCTTCAGTAATGCCACAACATTTTTTTCAGGTTCGGATATTCTTAAATCTAAATGTTAGCATACAAAATTGAAACGAATAATCATACGGAAATCCAAGAAACGAGTAAACAAATATATATAAAAACAAACAACTGCTAATAATGACAAGACTAAGGGTGTTATCCTTTTACTTCAACATCATTAACGGCGTATACATATACTCCTGGAAAGTGTTTTTAGATCCAATTTATTTATCGGAAGCCGTTACGCGAACACTGTCTTGATTAGCTCTCGGGCGTAGGAGAAAAATCGTGACTCAGAGCTGTGAAGGCTAGCCAACGATCCACGTTTATGAATACATTTAAATGTTATAAACCTCTCATTTAATATTAATATTCTATAATAAATTACGACTGACACATGCTGGGAAAGATTTGTAGATAAGTAGTCCTGAATTCGTTCATATGAGCGTATTTAGTTTAGCTAATTTATAAGACGGTGACACTTTGCTAATTGTTATATAAAAGGTGTCTCAAAAGAAAGTTTATTAAAGAAATAACGAAGCAGCTTTTCAATTAAATGTTTATTTATTTCTAAAATATACTGTTTAGGAATTTGTTTCTTAAAGATAATTGATGATTAAACGAACTTACCCTGCAAGTCAAGTTCCATCACAATTATAAGAGTGATTCGTACTTAAGATTAGTAATCTGTAAAAAAGACTTTATTGACTCATGTAGTAATGCTTATGTGACACCACTCGCTGCACTTAGTTGAGGGTATTCGAGAGATAGAAAATATATTTTTATTGGGAAGTCTAGTCTGTCTATGCTTGTCGCCGTGCTCAGGAGCTCATTTATCTAGAGTAGGTAGTTCCTGTCACTAAAATATTCCCGAAATCCTAACTTATTACTAATGTCTTCGTACAAATCACTCGTATAATTGTGATAGAACTTAACTTACAGGGTAAGTTCGTTTAATCATCAATTATATTTCGTGGTTATACTTTATTGACTCAAGTAGATATTGAAAGTAAGATTTTAGGGAATATCAATAAAATGTTGTTTGTTATATTAATGTTATATTTTATTTGGAAATCCAAAGATCAATGATTATGAAATAACAACAATCGATTCTTAATCAAAAATTAATCATCGATAATTAACATTGTATTCATAATAAAAAAAAAACATTTAGCGAAGTATTGATTTAGCCATCGCTATTTCGTCCGAACACAGAGTGGTTCTATTTTAGCATTTAGCAATGGTGTTGGTGTTTATGCTTCAGTCCGCTGTTTTTCAAATTTGATCTATTCCGATGCCTTGCAAGTAAGCACGTAGCAGCATGTCAGATCAAAATCTCAGTATTATGCCGCTGGTTTCCACAGCACATTTTATCCTACGACTTATAGTTTGAGAAGACAGGTTTATATGGGTTTTTAAAAGTAATAAAAAGAATATTCGATTTGCTCATATTTTTTGTTTTATTAATATATCATGCTAAAGTAGTGACCGGACAAACTTGCGGTTTTTCTATGAAGAAAGTTATTTGTATTAAAGTTTGATTATTGCCAGGTTTTGAAGTTATTATGAGATCGGATATTTTGATTATCATGTTATTCGGAATTAAAGTGATATTTTTATGATAAATTTTCGTCCATCCGGTTTAGGTCTCTAGAAAATGTTCGATATAAACTGCCCATCGCAAGGGTCGCATTCAGATATAGCACCGACTTGAAGCAGTTTATTTATCGCTTCTTTTAACGTCGTATATTGAAGAGAGGACCGGGATAATTTAATTTTGTATCCAAGTATAAAATCTAATATGAATCAGTCTTTAGTATTCTGAAGCCATAGGGAACAAAATAATGAGAGTTGTCCAGCATAGCGTATCGTGTCTACCGACGGCGTGTGGTCCGCGGTGAAGGTGATAACCACCTCGATGGTGGCGGCAGCGGCAGCGGCGCAGGCTCACGGCTCCGTAGCCCGGTGGTCTGTGACCTGGTACTGGAGGCTTCGAGTTTTTTGTCACCGGAGGCTTAGATTGTATTGTAAGTTTTTTATTTGGTCTGTTATGCATTTTGGGGCCACTAGTAGATTTTTTCACGGGCTTAGCTGTTTTCAAGGCTTCAGGCAAGTTTTTACTGAACAAGAACTTATATACTTTGTGTTATCCATATGTTTCTTCTTATCTCTTTTCAAAGAAAAGAGAGCAAAGTTTCGTCTCGTGATTGAATTTTTATGTTGAAAACCACAAATTAGTCATACCGTGTCCATAAGCTTCTTTATCAGTTCTTGATTAATAGGAATAAAGTTTTGTTGCTCTGTCATCACAGGCGATAGACACGCTAAGATTGTCACTGTATGTTTTTGGCGAATTTCCAGTTTTTATCATAGCTTCAGGAAGAGCGGACTTCTTGTACTCTATGTTAAGAAGCGGCACAGTAATGCCAGTGGCATTGGCCGGTATGTGGTATTTGTTCGTCAATTCTTTACGAATTTTGGAGCCTAAGCCATTAGTGCCTATGTGGCTTAATCGCGTTGCTAATCCTTGTGAATTCTCTTATCGAATTGTTCAGAAGAATTTTAGTCAAAGTCTTAGGGTCTTTGCCCAGGACGTCTCAAAGAATGCTGTCAAGACAAACTTCAGGCAATAGAACGTCCATCGAGCTTGGTGATTCACCTGCGTGGCCATTACTTGCGGGGATACTCGAATATGGCTCTTCATTATCCATACGATGATATGTACTTGTTCAGGTACGCTGAGCTCCGTCGGTGACGGAGATCGGGATTCACTTCCATACAGTGCAGGCATCATAGTCATCGCGGGATTTTGTCGTATTTATTCTGAAATATTGATGGTAGCTTTTAATACCTCGGTAACTAAAAGCATAAATAAGTAAGACTTGAATCCCGCAGAGTTAAGCGCTAACCGACCTCTTATTTGGATAACATGAAAGGCATAATTCCCAAAGAACTACGCGCAAACGGTTTAATAAATGCATGTTGCATTCATATTTATTCCGTAAGATGTAACTCCTAATGAATTTTGTGATTACAAACGATTTTATATGTATACGTTTGTACATAAGCTTTAAATTGTATATACCTTGGCTTAAGTATAATTTAGCACTCATAGAATTGCACGCATACTAGTTTTAGAGAAAAATGGCTTTCCTATTCATGTACTGAATCATTACAATTTATAAAATATTTAGATGTAGATAGATTTAAATGTATATAGAACTACACGTATATCTTTTTAAGAACATTAATGTAAAATTACTAGAGTGAACTTGAACGCCACATCATGGTCAAGATCATAAATGCAGTGAAACATTCTCACGAAAATAGGTCACTATAATTATTATAAATGTTACCTTGATGTTCCTGCACTGCTGGTGAGAAATCCCTTGATGACTTAGGCGAAGATGATACAATAATCCGGCTTTGACGGGATTTCTTTAACACTTTTTCTAATTTTCTCAATTTTTTTTTCAGAAATTACTGAAGTAGTGTTGAGAAACCTAGAACTAAAAAGCGAATGAGCTCCTGAGCACGACGACAAGCATAGACTTCTCGAATACCCTCAGCCAAGTGCACACTCGCTGCACTTAGTTGAGGGTATTCGAGTGTCACGTAAGCGTTACTACAGGATTCAATAGTTTCTTAACAGGTTACTAATCTTGACTACGTATTACGAAGTATTGTACAAATGTTTACCCTCGCGTTTTCCTGATGACCTCTTTTAAATCTAATGAACTGGAGCCAGAGACACATTAGATGAGTGTGACGTCGCTCCATCTGTTGGAATTAGTTAAATTGATTAAACATGGAAAATTCCGCAGTTGAGGCAACATAAAATCATCTAATATTTTCACATAATGTTCAGAAATTAACTGTAAGTGAACGTGATTAAATTAGTGCATTGAATCACAATATTATTTTTATGAAATAAATTCCCAAAGAGTATACTTTAGGAATAAATAAACATTTTATTGATAAACTGCTTACTTCATATTTTTATGATACTTTTTTAATAAACTTTCTTTCCACCCTGTACATAGCTTTTCGTATTGCAACACCATTAGGTGGCGCTTTTACATTAATTAATAGGAATGCAAGTGTTTTCCGTAATTTATTTTAACTGGTTAGGTTTACTAGGTTAGCAATGGAACGTGTCCACGGAAATCGCATGCGGGCCGTATCGACCAATTATAAAGAGTTATAAGGCTGGTAGGAAGGTAAGTTTATATTACAATCATAATTTTTTTTTATAGCAATATTAAAATGTTAATTACTCTTAATAATAAGTTTTGAAAGTTAAGAGGATACTGATTGTTAGCCAGTTTTATAGAAATCCGTAGGATATTATTTTATAACTTCATATTATTTACTTATTGCTTTGAAAAACTCTAAGCTGGAATCTAACAAATTCTTTAATTACCTAAGTAGCCGCCTTCGGAGCATAGTAATCGATGTAAAGTATTTAAAAGAAGTATGACTATTTTCACATGAAGCTTTTTAAAGTTGTATATAAAATTTCATCTAATATTAATTTATGTTTCTAAAAACGTCTGATTTAGATATATTTTTTTAAATAAAACCTTTTTCCAGAAAAATATGTCAGGCCGGTAACAGCTATTTTGAAAACTGTTCAAATTTATTTTGAAAATGTAGAGCCCCATGTTCGTTATCCTTATGATCCAAGTATTTAAAGTAAAGACATCATTAGACGATTTCCTCTCCGTGCCAATTAAAACAATTTCGGTACGATAGTCATGACCTTTGCCGTTAATGTGAATCTTTACTCTTTTCCGATAGCTGTATGTTTTTATACCTTTAGGTTGGAAATATAGCTTTGTTATTTTACGAAAAGCGATATATTTTGGGTATGATTACTTTATAGAATTAATTAAAGACTGATATTTTTAACTATAAAGTGTAATTTTTTTAAATATTTATAGTTATTCTTAATACAAAATGCTTAAAAAATCCACTTGGTCCCTGGCACCTTGAGATCGAACCCACGACCTTTCGCAATCCGGGCGAATGCTCTAACCACTGAGCTACCCAGGACCTAACAGGACTGACGAATCTTTCAAGCACTTGTTACTTTTCGCTACATTTATATTTATTTATATTCATTATAGTTGTTTACTAATATCTGAGAATACAAATAACGAAGACGTAATTAAAGATGTTTTTCTCATTATTTATTAGTAATAAAGTTAAATACAAATCAAATACACTCAGGATAACAATTTATTAACGTTGAAATAATTAACATCTTAATTAAATAAATTGTTTTGTTTTGGCATTATCACGAGTACCTGTATAATTAGAAGTAAAATCTCAATCAAAATGCAAATATTCGACTAGGAACGAGTTGATGTTGTTGTTGATGAAAATCAGAAATACAATTGCCCACAAATTTTATAAGAGGATGCTACAAATTATTTTAAGTAGCCATTCTCCGTATTATTATTATTATCTTTAAATGTTATTTTAGAGGCAACAGATATTTTAATTTCAAAGAGGGCCTTGGTTAATTTCTTATTGTTAATTATTCAACACGGAATTAAAACGGGACTATTAAATCATAAACAAAAAAATATTGTTTGATAAGTACCAAAGATCTAGGGAAAACATAGTTACTGCCTTTGGACTGCGCTCTCGTATAGTTTAAATGTGTATCTTTGGATATCCGGACACGTTCTAATAAACAACTTCGGTTAAAAAGCTCTCTCACCACACCAAATTGTTTCGAGTGTGACGTTATCGAGTATGTATAGCAGATAATGATGAATGTATTAGAAACGAGTGTGGGAAATTAAAATTATTTATTCAGTCTAGGCTGTTACAAGCACTTGTGAAAGTCGAGAGACACGCCATCGGTTCGTCATCAAAAAAATCAAAATTATTTATTCAGTCTAGGCTGTTACAAGCACTTGTGAAAGTCGAGAGACACGCCATCGGTTCGTCAATCTATACAACTTCTACAGTATGTGCGATTGTAAACAATTTTGGCTGCACCAATATCAGTTGTTGCTAGAATGTCATACAGAATGTCAGGCATTAGACGGAGAATACTTATAGTAGTCGAGTTGTATCGAGAAATAACCATTTTAAAAGTTAAAGAATAATAAAGTACTTAGCTCGCTGCTTAACCCAGTGGTTCCTAACCTAGGGATAATTATCCATTGGGGGTAAATCAAACATTCTGTGGGTGTAAGACACACAGACCAGACTAGTAGTACCTCTAGTTGGATGGTGTGTTAAATCAGTTTTTCTAATAGGTCATAGGGGTAACTAACACGAAAAGGTTAAGAACGACTGATTTAACCTCTATAAGAAGAAAAATTGTGCGATTGCACTACCTTTAACCAGGTATACGATATTAATTTAGTTTATATGACAATCCATTGTTAACCAAGTCGCATCATTTTATATTCGATATGGCGGGCGGACAGTTCAATATGGCCCCGTTATTTTTTGGACACTGCCATGATATCGGTCTATTGCCTAGCATTGCATCAGCATCGGTCGCACGACACGCATTGCACGCTTTTGTCGATGTCATACGGCCATTGAGTCGCATTTTTCATAGAAAATTTTATGAAAAATGCGACTGTTGGAATTTTACTGATGGCGTCATAGGAATTTTTACAAGAATCTGTGGCCGGTGCGCATGTGCTAACGTATAGACGTTCACCTTAAATATGAAACAAAAGAGTTTGCCACAGTGCCATCAAGTTTTATTCCTATCATCTCCATCTATATATATGAAAACGAAAGGTCACTCACTCACTCATTACGAAATCACAGAAACTACAAGTGCCAGGAGTTTCATATTTTGTATGCTGTTTTTTTAGGACGTAGGTGCTCACTTACACGGGATTTTATGAAATTCAACCCTTAATGGTTACCCCATTTATTAGTGGATGAAAGTTTGTATGAAACTTCGTTACTACGAGTGCTAGGAGTTTCAAATTTTGTCGAAGCCCCTGGCGGAAGACTAGTATAGTATAAAACAAATTGCTTCCCACCATCTTTATGCTTTGATTTTTAAACTGCACAACGGATTTTAATGCGGTTTTTATTAATATACGGAATGAATTAAGATGAACATTTATATTATACGTATAATATAGTGGCACGCGGGCAAAGCTGCTAGCGGAAAGCAAGCTAACAAAAAATATTTACATAAACTGAATCTTGCTTGGTTTATATCGTTCAAATAGTACATTTTTTCTTAACAATACCTATTAATGAGCAATATATGATTAATGATTCAGTATTGAATCGTAACAAATTGACTGAAGGGTCGCCCTACCACATAATATATAACAAATATTTCCTATTTGCAAACTTCCGTCATTAAGTTCGATTTGTAACTTGTTGAAAAGATCATTATCTGATCTAAATGGACTGTCTGATATATTGCAGTTAAACAGTTATTATGTCAGTCTACCTTCCAATCAGTGTTGATATTTTTAGTTAATTATGAGCGTTTTTTTCTCCCTTCAATAATGTGAACTTATGACATTGAAACAATTGTACGATATTTTGTTCATAATAATAATATTGAATAACAAGATTATTGATGTCTTAACTGCTGGGGCTCTTATCTATGGATAGAATCAAGTCAAGTCAAAATAATCTTTATTCAAATAGACTTCTTAAAAGTACTTTTGAATCGTCCAATATTTTCCCCTCCCGCTTATCCAGGGCGTCTTTTGGCTGATAAGAAGAATGAGCAAGAAACTCACTAGCTCTAATACAAGTAATGATATTTACAAAAACCATGTCATTATCAGATTAATACTTTATAAATAGAGAGAAAAAAAGCTATGGTGTTATAATGATAACATAATAATTTAATAATAATGGAAACAAGAAAAATTTAGATATAATGAGTTTAGAAGAAATCACATATCCGTTTGCTGGACCATCTTAAGTCCAAGCATTCGTATCTGTTATGTAATTAGATACCTTATAATAAGCTTTTTCAATAAGTATTTTTTAATAGAAGATTTAAACTGCATGATATCTAATAGTTGTATTTTGCTTGGGACCTTATTGTAGAAGCGCACACAAAGACCCCTGAATGAGTTATCAACTTTAATTTATTTCGCCGTTAATTTATTTTTATTTCTTTTATCACTTTTTATAGAAAACAAACTAATATTTTACGAACGTACATTAAGTTCAAGTATATGTATTGAGAAGCAACAGTCATTATTTATATTTCCTTAAATTTTCCCCTTAAAGAGTTCCTAATCCTAAGATTATAAATTGATCTAATTGCTCTTTTCTGAGGCACAAAAATCGTTTGTATTCCGTACGAGGTTCCGTATCTTTGTCAGTTAACCTACGGCATATGCTGCAGAGCTAAGTTTATTCGACAATTTCTCAATATGTGGGCCCCACTGTAGTTTAGAATCTAGTGTTATTCCTAAAAATACTGTGGTATCCATAAGGCCCATGTTCTTATCTTTTATATCTACTTTTTTAACATTAGGTAGTACAAATTTTAGGCATTTTGTTTTTCCTTCATAAAGGAGTTTACAATAAACCAATGTACTACTTTAGCGATAGAATTGTTCACATCGTCATTTATGGGTAGCCCTCTTTTAGTTTTTAAACTAAAGTGAAGTTTTATCCGCAAACAAAACTATTTCGTGATTATCCCTAACCAAATAAGGCAAGTCATTTATGTAAATTAAAAGCAAGAAAGGACCAAGTATTGAGCCCTGAGGAACATCCATCTTAACTTTTGATTGTCGAATCAGTCGAATGGAATGGAAAGAACGTATCATGATGTACGGATTAGTGTGTGACTCCATGCTTCTGTCTCACCCATTGGTGGGTAGGTCAGAAGCATGGAGGAGCCCAAAATATAAAATTTTTGTTCACCCATTCTATCCCAGGTCAAATCACAGACCGAGCGCGCATTGGTTAGCGCACTTGGTCTGTAATATGACCTTCCATGCGCCATCGAGCTCCTCAAAGGGCGAACAGAGGTCGAAATTTGGTCAAAAATGGAGACACAACATTAGCCAAAGTCAAAGAAAGTATTAAACTAACGGTGTAGACAGATTATTATTATTTCTCGGTGTGATTGTTTATTTTTGATATTCAGTAAGTCTAGACAAACCCTGCAGTGGGGACGTAAAACCACCACGTTTACAATATTTGAATAATAATCAAATCAGTAATCGCGTATTTTATTATTAAAATGTAGAGATTTGAAGTTTATTATTTATTCGATACTAAAACGATAATATTGATCTGCATGCGTAGCATGACGAACTCAAGAACGTTTTGTCTACACTCAAATGTCACTTTTCTCGGGTGCGCACATACTACATCTCACTCTCGACCCCAGAAAGTGACATTTGGGTGTAGACAAAGCGTTTCTCGAGTTTGTCATGCTACACGTGCTAGACCGAGAAAAGTCATTTACCCATTTCTTCTCACATAACTTAGAGGAAAACAACTCAAAATATTTGATTTTATTTTCTACAAATCATATATTTTTTGTCTAATGTAATTCTGTTGTTCAATCAATAACTTAATTCAAAACAGCGCAATACTTTCTGTTCGTTCCACGATGTCAATTATTGTTTGACATAAAACACTTAACAGGTAATTGACACGCTATATACTATCGATGGTTAATTCGATAACAATTTGCCTTTCGGTTGTGTATAACAAAAGGTTTCACAATATTTAATTATGCAAATGCCTTTTTAGTTCCACAATTGTACATGTCACATGCTATTTCTCAATGGTGGCCTTATGTTTTGTTTACGACCGTACGTGGTGTCTACGATGTTTAGAATCTTTAGAACACAAAAATAAATAAAAAAATCTTTTAAATAAAACTGATTTTATTTTACACGTAATTGATGCAACACAAAACAAACAGGATGCAGTCAAAGTACTTTTGATCTAATTGGTAGTTTCTCTTATCACTCATTCAGGACCTCATAGTGGTGGTGGAGAATTGATCAATGATATATCAATACAAAATGATATATCGTTATATATCTCTAGCATAATCATGCCCGTTTCATTATTTGTAAAAGAACTTGTGTGTCTGATTCGTCATTGCTGAACCTAAACTATTAAAGTTAGATTGGTAACTCATTAAGGAAGGAGTTTTGGAAATTGTACGGGCGTAAAATTATTGTAATGACCTAACACAATACAGATTTAACACAGATGGATTTGCTTTCCAGATGAGATGTAAAAATATTTTTCCTGTGTAAGCCGGGTTGTTGGCTTGTGGGTAATCAATTTTATTAAAATTACAAACCATGTGAATTTTAAAACATTATGATAAAGCAGGGACGTTTTAAAAACAAAAGCGTGTGAATTCAAACCGTTCAAATTATATTTAAATTTCGTTCAGTTTTTCTGTGATTATCGCTCGGTTATTCATGTGTAAATTGGCTTTTCCAATAAATACGAATATGTAATGTTGTTGCTAACGTTGGCAGCATTGAAAAACACTATTATGGTTGAATCCAATGTAATAGTAGCGTCACAACGTATTTTCGATTTTGATAATCTCTGACATCCTGACATCAATTCCCGGTCGGTTCAATGTAGAAAAGTTGACCTTTGCATATTCTATCGAGTCTAGCTATTGTGATACCTTCTTGTCTCAGATACTTCATAATATGAGGGCTTTAACTACTCATCTTGGAATCTGAGCAATGTATCGTATGTTATATTGTCTAATATTTAATTAATATTCTTTCAAGCGCTATTTTGATTAATTTGCGCCGAAGAAAGCGTGAAACTAAACGGATATTATAATGTATTTCAATGTTATTGTACGGTAATATTAAAGCTTCAAAATAACTTATTGCATTTATTTACAAATTTACATTACTTTCCTGTTTATTTTATTTTGTGTGTTTGGTAGTCGTATCTGTAAATGCGTCAAAAAATTAATTTTTAGTTGGATGCTTAGAAAATTTGCCAATTTTCACAATTTTTTCTTGTTAAAGGATTACTTATGCGCTGCGTGTCATTTTCTTTTCAAATAATTACTATTGTTTTTAGAAATCTTGACCTCTTATTCCAACTGACATTGAACCATCGATTTTACTAGTGTAATTTCAAAGTGCATTCGCCTTCGACCAACAATTTGTAAAGTAATTATTGTTGTAACTTATGTATTAGTTATTAATTTTTAATGATTGCTTACTAGAAACTAAATAAGTTATTGACATGCCAATGATTGATGAACTATTAGGGTTTAATTAATCAAAGGCAATAGATTTTGCATGTAACAGTGCACGACATGTATTATGAATGTATTGATTGAATGTTGTCGCATAATTGATGAATGGTATAAATTAAATATTCTGTATTGTACAACACGACAGTAATGGACAAACATTTGGAAAATAATAAACTAAACAGTATTTTCGGCGATCTTATTTCTACAAAGTAATTTATTGCATGTCCATGGATCATTGCAAATTGGACATGATATCTAGATTTGGGTAGCTTATGGTGTTTTAATACCTACTTAATGAGAAATGTTTTCTATATTATTTTTTTTTTAATATTGTACTGTTCATTGTGGATTTATTACATAATTAGGCTTACTTGGCTTGTGGGCATATTAAGTTATATATTTGTTTATGATCGAGAAATCGCTTGTCACTAAATCTTGGATTTGCATAACGATAACATTAGCTTATAACATTAGCTTATTAATGAAGAAAAAATGCTCAATTCTTTGCTTAAGTTTTTTTCCATAAGAGTGACAATAATTGTCATATTAAAGAACCATTATATTCACATTTGTTCCAAGAAAAAGAAACTAATCTCAATCTTAATAAAGATGAATTGCCGAAAAGTATATGCATATATATCTGCAGATCTAAATTAAGCAAGACATTTTATTCATCTTCATCATCACCAGCCCTTTCACGTCCCCACTGCAAGGGCTCAGGCCTTCATTTAAGGAGGATGGGCCATGACTCTCCACGCTGGCCCAATGCGGATTGGAGGGTATTAACGACTGCAAATGCAGCCGGGACCAACGGCTTAACGTGCCTTCCGAAGCACGGAGTAGCTCGAAATAATAATTTTTTGGTCACCCATCCCGTGACCGACCCTTGCGAAAGTTGCTTAACGACTACGATCGCGGGCCGCGGCGCTTATCCACTACGCCACCGAGCTACTTAAGACATTTTATTGTTTGTATGTATATATAAAAATATTTTTGCAAAAAAATTGCACGGTTCAATTAATTTTTTTAAGTACACATATCACCCGTGCAAAGACTGGTAGCTATCTGGAGATATAACTCTCTTTCATTTGAAAACTAAAACATAAGTCACATATTATAAATTTACTTACCTATATTTATTCATAAACAGGGAAGCATTTAGACCACAGAGCAGAGAAAACGTTAGAAAACCTTGTGTCAAAATAATTAAGAGTAGACAAATCAAAACAGTAGCACCTAATTCGTTCCTCTATAAAAAACTTTTTTATTTAACTTCTTTAGATATTTAATTATTTTATAATATAGTAAATACTTTAGTGAGTTTTTTGTATAAGAATTTTATTTTTGTGCTCGCCTCTTTATACTCTTTTGAGATGTCCTGTTTTACTTTAAAGATGTTTTGTTAATACCTTAAAGATAACCTATGCCGCTTAAATCCAATTGCATTATTTTATGTAGTAGAATTTATATTGGCTTTACCGTGTTTTAAATGTAAATAGACAACAAATACAGTATAAGTAAATGATTTCTTTTTACAAAATTATGTCACAATATGTGCTAAAAGTCAAAATAGTAGCAGTGTTCCGATTTCTCCAATTGATTTTAAACCGTAATGTAGATGAAGTTTAAAATCAACTGGAGAAATTTTAAAATTCTGCCAATTATTATAAGTTTAATAATAATGTAATTATCATGTATTTTGGTATAAAAAGTAACAAAACAGTTTCTATCATTTATGAAATTTTTATTATACGAGGTGGAATATTCCTTTTCTAACCATTTTCTGTGCTCTATGGCTTGTACCCTCATTTTGGGGAGCGGCAAGTTTGATATTATCTGTATAGAATACAACGCTACGTCAGTGTTTCTGACATCACGTTGACAACATCCGAAGCTGTTGTCGGAGACAGTATGGACTAGCATTGTTACGAAATGTATTTTCATAATGAAGAGATAATTCAGAAATCTGTTTGGCATTATTGAAATACTGATGAGTTATAGATTGAATCGTGATCTGTATTTCCATGGGAGAGAATAAGTTAGGTTATGAAAGAAAAAATGAGACGGTTTTCAGAACATGTTCATAGGCTAATAACTAATTCTTAGTGTATCTTTGATAATTTGTCTAAATCGATAAGTCTCATTTAAATTCATCATTATTATCATCATCATCAGCCCTTTTTCGTCCCCACTGCAGGGGCTCAGGCCTTCGTTATGGATGGTTAAGGAGCACGGGCCAAGCGGATGGAAGGGTATTAACGACTGCAAATGCAGCCGAGACCAACGGCTTAACGTGCCTTCCGAAGCACGGAGAAGCTCGAGATAATAATTTTTTGGTCACCCATTCCATGACCGACCCATGCGAAAGTTGCTTAACGACAACAATCGCGGGCCGCGGCGCTTATCCACTACGCCACCGAGCTACATCATTTAAATTATAATCAGTAATTTTGCTTTTAATAATTGTAAAAGCAATCAGAATAGACGAAATGGTTTTTTTCAGAAGATCTACTCGTAAATTTGTGTAATAAATAACGTTTTTCATTAGGATTTAGATTAGTCATTTCTTTGTAAATTTGTAAAATAATAATATAATAGCAAATACACGTCTGGTTTTTCACAAAAAAAAAATATTGTTTTTATTTCAAAAATCTGAAGAAAATACTGTCAAATATTTAAAAAATAAAAAATACTGTAAAAACTGCAAAGGTATTTAACAAATTCGAGAATTATCATTTGAACTCGAGCGTTAAGCTAGGTCGTTCCAATAATTGGTTTAAGAGTAGGTATTTAGGATTTTTTTTTATTAGTAGGTATTATTATATTAGAATAAGATTAAGTGTTGTGTACTTTCTATATTGATTTTTTATTTATGTCAAGTGCTCGATCGTGTAACTGTTTTTTTTTCTTCTAAATAACAGCATAATAGCAGTATGAGTTTATTACTTTGCAACGATGTATTTTACCTTATAACAGTTACTAAATGTGATATAAGTTTTCTTTGTCTATTGAAATATCAATTAATAAGATTTCATCCACATTATTATTCTGAAAATAAAAGAGTACACAAATCAGAAATCTGTTTAAAAGCTAAAACCAAACTTGTAATACGTCGAAAAAAATAGCAATCTTACTGATAGACAAATAAAAAGAAAACTCAAAGCTCTGTCTTCTTTCAGCGTTTCTTTTGGCGTCGATGAACAATTTCCTATAAAAAAAGTAATAAAAAAGACGAGAGATGCTGCCAGTAAAAGTGAATCCCAATAAAAGGTATGTAACTTAGTTTTGAGCGAACTCTGCGCATATTAGAAAGAACTTTAGAAGGGTTAAGCGATTCTGATTTGAGAAAGACAAGGAAGAGGTGGCGCTTAAGAATAAATTGAAATCGGAAGTGTGTGCAGCTAAAGGGGAGCGTTCACTCAATGTTTGATTATTTCTTTTTTTAGATACATTAATATCAGTGAATAGGTTTTAATCTAAATTCGATGATGCATTTAGTGCGTTAAGTCTACGATTGCGGAAGTTAAGCAACAAAGGTTGGTTGATCATTGGATGGGTGACCAAAAATGTATAATCTTTAGATAATCTATTTTCAAAAATATATTAGGCGTTACTCCTTATTTCGTTGACGTAGAGAAAATGCACCTTAAACCACTAAAGTAGAGGATGGGATAAAAAGTAACCTATATGGCAAAAATACTACTGATGCATATTGATATTATCCATAATTATATTATTCATAATTATTTTTAATAAATTATTATTATCCATAATCAAATAAAGCATGAACAAATAACACATATTCAAACCAACTTCTGTCATTATAATATTAGTAATGACTAGCGAAGATGATATTGCGTGAGTTATTTAAAAATAAAGACCTTAAATCGATCCTTGTTCCCAAAATTTGTGATTTATAACACACGACAAAGTATTTATTAAAATTACCATAATCACTTATTAAGTCATCAAAAGAGCTTAAAATTTCAAAGCACTCTCCAAAGAATTTTAAACACATTGAAAGTTGGTAAGTACCTCATTAAGAATTTAATAATCGACCTCTACAAATTGTGACGTTATTTATTAAAACTAAATCGAAATATAGGCAAGGGAGCTCGAACATGGTAACTGTTATAATTAAAAAAGAGGCAATTTAAAGATCTCTCGCTTTAATTATGAATTCTTTTCTGCTGCCCCCCTATAAAGAGTTTCGTTCTACTTAATTACTGTGAGTTCTCCTCCCTTGTCATCTATTTTATTTCCAGTCTTAGCATCAGTTCACTTTTGTAATTAGCTCTCTAATGATGGGTTTTAAGGCTGAGAAATATGCTTTATTTATTAGTGCAATTCAACTTCGGAATATGCCTTGAGGAGGAAAGGAAAAAGCAATGAGAGGTATTCACGGAGAATTTTCTTAGTATTTATAGTGAAGTAATTTTCTGATATCAGTGCCTGAAATTTTAAAAACTATATTAGATATATCGTCGATGTTTTGACGTCTTCTCTACTATTTTATACGTATTTGTTAATGCAGTTGACTGAAATAGAGATTGAAGAAGTTTGCAATTAATTTTAATAAATTAATTAAGGAATAAGCCTAGGAATTTATTAAAATAACGTATCTATACTAATATTATAAACCTGAAGAGTTTGTTGGTTGGTTGAATGCTAATAATTTGAACCAGTAGTTCCTAAGATGAACTTTAATTTAAAAAGATACTACTTTAATTAAAAAAATAAGTATATTTGTGTTGAATAAGCCATTTATTGAGGGAGGCTAGGATACATCACGTTATGACAAATAGGAGCTGAGCAGAAATTAAATATGTTCCAAAAACGGGAAAACAACGCGGGCGAAGCGGATGGCGGAAAACTATATGGTTACATATATTTTCGTTAACTATACAAACAATTATCAAGTTTTGATTAGTTTTGTAAAAACTAATTAATTCTTTAGTTAAATTTTATCAAAAACTAACTTATCAAACAGACGGTATTTAATCAGTTTTTTAGTTATGAATTATCAAAAAGACTGGATCAACTAGTTTTGCAAATATTTTGGTGCGCGAGTCCGACTCACTCAGGTTTTTATTTGATTTTATATAAATGGCAACAAATCTCGCAAAAAGATATTGCTTGATTCCATTAAAAAAATAAATAGAAAGTTATTATCAATAAAAGAAATATATTTTTTTTAAATTTATTGAACACCCGAGCGCTGACAAAATAATCAAGCCTTGGGGTTCATTATAATCAGTTGACAAATTAAATTTGCATGCAAAATAGGAGAGTAAGTGTGTTTTCCTATTTCGCAAATTTCATTGAAAAACAGTAGCTTTTCCCAACAAAATTAATGTTTCGCGGAAATAGATAAGAAGCGGGTAACGAAGTATAGTAGTTTGCAACGGGGTAAATTTTCTTAAGGTGTTCTTTTTTCTTAAGAATAAATGTTGAAAACGGAAATGCTATTTTACTCGGTTATATATTACATGTATACAGTAGACTTTATAAGACTATTAAAAACAACATGTAACTATCTAAAATATACCACATTCACTTAGTAGGATAGATTTTACCAAGGCTGGATGTATTAGAAAAAGGTGTTGTCACCAATAAATTTTATATAAGATTGTTTGTAAAATGATACGTAAAAGAAACGTAGTACCTGATACCTGATTTAATAAATTATCTTTAATCAAAGATGGGCAAAATTTAATCATGATTCATGCTATTTACCCGACTACGCGTCGCAAAGGAGGGTAATGTGTTTATCAGTCTATGTATGTATGTATTCTAGAGACCGAATGCGTAGGCCGATTTTGGTGATTTTTACGTCAATCGATTCACCTTAACCTTATTAACGTCACGACAGTAATCAAAATTCACCACAGCGACAACCAGACGCCATATTGTTAAAATGAAAAAAATAAAAATCGATGGACTATGTCAAGTGGGGTGTCGTTGAATAGGTATTTTAAAATCATGTAAAATCTTTAGGTTCCTTTTATGATTTTTCATTGTAAATAATAGTTTAGGATATATAGCGTTTTTAAGTTATTTAACAAAACATTCTCGCTAATTTTCTTACTTATTGATTTAAGTTTTTATTTAAAAAAATAAGCGACGTACAAATAAAAAAAAAACAGTGAAAAAGCATGAAGAACAAATATTTTTGGTAAAAAAATAAAGCATATGTAGCTTTGAGCCGACTTAGGCCTCTAAAAGGACTAATTATCAGTAGTTTAGACTACCGCAAGTTACTTAATAATACCCACGATATTAACTCCCTCAATGACATAACTTGATTGCGAAATTTACCATCTTTTAACGAAGTCAACGAATCGTAACTAAAAAGTATAAAATAAAAATAAATAATTTAGATCTCCTAAATAAATAATTTAGATTTAGGGCCCTTTGGGAAGATTTGATTGGTAAAATTTGAATGGGTCCCGACTGTGAGTCGTTCTGTTCTGTATTACTTAACAGAAGTTAATTTTTTGATGTACTTTTTAAAATTCGTTTTTACGCAGTCGGGTTTTATGTTTTTCTTTTTTACATTATGTAAATTCAATTTTTTATTGAAGAATTCATTAGTAATCGAAGTTACGTTAAAAAATGATATTTTCTTAATAGATATAAGTAAGTTAAATAAATAATAAGAAACTCCTGTATTTTTGCCTATGAATACAAATAAAAATAATATAGTACAATAACGAATACCAAGACTTATAATTGGTAGGTATATAGCAATATATATATGAATATAGCATATTCAAGGAACTATTGCTATTGACTATTGTTATATCTTTCCAATATGAAGTTATTTACTTCATTGTGGCGTGAAAATAAATAATAAAGTGTGCAGATGACTTAACTTTAACATTTAGCTATATGACTCGTAAAAAGTCTATAAATGGATGATTAAGTCAATAAATTATTTTTATAATAAAGTTAAATCACCCCGTAAACTTATAGAAAACATTGAAGGTTATGCCCGATTAACATAATGAAATAGCAGTCGTTATAAGGAAGGAGAAAGAGAGAAAATGTAAAAAATTTGTGGCGTTAAATAATATCGTTAAACGTTAAGAAAAATCGCCACGCCCTGCAGGACTTTGCCTCCCTGAAATTGCAAGTCGTATATTATACAGGGAATTTTCAATTACGGCAATCCAGCGGTTTTTCATTTGTAATGTGACTTTTAGGCAACGCTTCGTGCGGACCGCTCATAAATGCCAGCTCATAGAAAATACCTAAGCTATATTGTCGACGGAATTAAGCTAATTTGAGAGTCCCGTCTTTTATAATTATTTTGCCAGCATTTGGGGAGCTGAGTGTAATGAGAGCGAACGTTTTTCTCGTTTTATTTTAATGAAGCTTGTATGTTGTTACGCAAATGTTCTTGATGGCAAATAGGAAAAATAAATTAGTAGGCAATTCAAGACGAATTATCATACCAAAATTCAGGTAAAAAATCAGCAATATTTTAAAATTGTCATAAAAATTTTGGTCTGTTAATTTTTTCATTTTTTTTATTAATAGTCAATTTTTAATTTAATATCAATACATTTTTATGGTTTGTTATGATTAGTTGGCTGTATTTTTGAATGATGAAAATAAATGCAAGTTAATTCTTAAGTCTGCAATCATAACCCGTCCTTTATAGTGTGGGGTGATTTACCGCCGGTTTCATTTTGTCGCTGAGTTCGAGTGTTCCTGCGTTCGATTCTAGAACTGAAATGAAAATGAACTACTCTTATTAGTCTCGCATTTAGGTATTGAGGTTTCTTCATTGTTTGATATACTCCATAATGCTATTGCTACTAATCTTGGTATCTTTGTAATAAATGTGATGTAGTCTCAAAATATATTTAGTTTTAGTTAAATATCTTATATAATAAATACAAAAGATAAATTTATTGTTTTTTAAAAACAGAGCGAGGATATTGTTAATAGAAACGTACGCAATATAAAGATGCAATATTATAGATATGCCACATGTAAGGCTTACTAAGAATGGAAAATTTTTCATTTCCATTGAAAATCGAGCTTTTCAAACCGATCACAGCGCTCCGCGAGGCTTTCAATAAAAATTTATTGTAATGCAAATTGCATCTCCCCGGTAGAGTATGCTCTCCACTTATTCTGGATTCCTTTCAGTGGTACTGTCTGGGTGTGCTGCTATGTTTCCATTTCTATGCATTCAGCTTTTTTATATTAAATTGTACGAGGTCATATATTTTTTTTCTTCTTTCACATCTTAATATTCGAGTATAATAGAATAATTTTACATATGTAAATGGAGTTTCATGGTGCAGTGATAAGCGCGTTCAGTCTGCGATGCTTAAGTTAAATAACCTTCGCATAGGCTGGTTATAGGATGAGTGACCAAAAATTTTCTATTTCGAGCTTCTTCGTGCTTGAAAAGGCACTTTAAGCCATTGGTCTCTGCTTATCTGCAGTCGTTAAAGGGGTTATAGCCTATGTCAACTTCTTATGATGTATTTTTAAAATCGTTCCAGTAGTTTCGGGTCCTATTCGATGCAAACAAGCAATAAAATCTTCTTTTTTTTTTAAATAGTATAGATTCATAAAAAATAAGCACCCAAAAAGCACTCAATAAATTTAGTATAAATGGTTTGTGGATTAATGAAATTAATATTAATAAGATCATCATACTTCCGTAGCTGAGTGGTTCGAACGCCAGTTTCAAGGTGTCGCCATCTATGAGGTTCCGGGTTCCATTCCTGGTCGGGTCAATGTAGAATATGAACGTCTCTATATTGTCTCGGGTCTGGGTATTGTGTTACTTCGCTGTCTCAGATACTCCATAATACGGGAGCTTTAGCTACTCATTTTGGAATCTGAGAAATGTATGTGATGTTATTTAATATTTATTACATTTATTGATTTATAATTGCTTGATATAATTATGTTTCCAATATAATAATAATATTGTATAAAATGTGCATATTAAATTTTATGAACTGATGAATACAAGCCAATTTGAATAAAATTATCATGCACTAGCTATTGTCCCGCTACTTCGCACGCGTAAATTATACCCAATGTCATCCTCGTATGATGTATGTTGTTAATCCGTAGGTGAAAGAATTTTTAAAATCGGTCCACTAATTTCGGTGCGCGTTCGATGCAAAGAAACAAACAATCAAATCTTTCTTCTTTATAATATTAGTAAAGATGAAATTCAAAATTAAATTCAAATTTATATGGTTTGCGATTGTTTCGATAAATTTAAACTACAATTGAAAATATGTTAAGGTTGCCTGGAAACTAGCGTCCACTTATCGAGCTTTCGAATTATTGAACTAGATCTTCAGAATCAGCGATCGACGTGCCACTATTTACACACTTCAAAACAAACCGCAGGAGGAGGTAAATTTATCTGTGTTTTGATGATGTAAAATGTTCGAGATGTAATTTTTTTTATTGATTTAATGCAAATATTATTTTATATTTTAGCGTATTGAAAACACTTTGAATTGCCTAGCATTGTTACCTACTATCAAATTTTGGGACGGCTTTTAGTTGGTAAATAATAATGGATGAAAAAAAAAAACAAACTTTAAACAGCGGTAACAGCAAGGAGTCATACTTAGTCAGTAATAGGGAGTATTACGTAAAGCTCGATTTAGACGACAGTACTAGTAAACAAAGAAAACTTTTTCAGACATTTTGTTTGGAAATTAATGATCTGATGGAAATTAATGAAAAATACCGACCGAGTGCCATAAATTGTTGCAAGAGGCCTATAGAGACAATCGTGTGCGAGTTTGTGAGTGGTGTAAGCGCTTCAACGAGGGCCGAGAGAGCACTGAAGATTACTAATGCCCAGGTTGTCCTGTCATTGTTTCAACTCCCTAAACAGTGACTAAAATCAACCAAATTGTGCATACGGATCGTCGAATGAGCATCCAAGTGATTGTCGACGCTGTAAACGTTGAAGAAAAACGTTTGTAAGAATCGACCCGTGTTGTAAAAGGAAAACTCGTGGATTTTGCACCAGGACAACGCACCTTTTTTTTTTATCGTCGAGGAAATGCTTTTGGCACTATCCCTGTTACCTGGCAAGTAACAGGGGGTGTGTGGGACTCTCCTCCGTGAACTCACTCAGACAGGTGAGCTGCCCAGTGAGTTCCCGGAGGCCTACCCACCAAAACCCCTACGGTGTACCCTCTCTTGGGAGATGAGACCCGGGAAGCCGTGAGCCGTGGGCCGTGTCGCCAGGACACTCACCCCCATATTCGACCATTGGTCCCCTCGTGGTTTGAGAGGCTCGGGTACATCGAGAGCCTCTCCCAGACATGCGAAACCGTGCAATGCAAGTGGCTGCCAACCACCTCCGCTGGTTCCGACATGCAAGAGGGATGCATCAATACGAAATCCATCTTTCATTCCTATCCACTGCAGAAACCTGCCTGTTCTTTGTTGCAGGTCTCTTCGCTCACTGCCACGGGATCCGTCCCCCACGGCACCGCCGTGAAACAGACATGTAGCTATGCCCGCATCAGACCGCGCCGGGCAGGAACGGATCTCGTCCCTCTGTTGGTATCGCCGCCGCAGCGACGCCGAAGACGCATCAGCTACACCCTAAATGGTGCGCACCACCGCGCATCCAATGACGCCGCGCCTGCGGTCCAAAGGGTCATCCCCCCCAGATGGGATGATCCTGAGGTCCCCTGTCCCCCCATTGCCACCACTCTCCCATACTTCTCTCCAATGAGAGAAAAGGGAATGCGGCGGAAGGCGGAATTGGTTCATACATATATGAGATATGTATGAATCAGTTTATCTTGTTCTGTATTTTTATACAAAAATTGAACAATAGAATTTATAGATTAAATGTCTTGAATTAGGACACATGAGTGAATTCGAATTCGTGTTTGGATTATTACAGAAGCGCCCTGAAGTGCTTAACTTCGCGCTGTAGTCGCCAGATTTGGCACCCTGCGATATTTTTGTTTTCAAAAATAAAATCAACGTTTAAAGGATCCCGATTTGAGTTGATGGAAGTGGTAAAACAAAAATCGGCAGAGATTCGATCAATGAAAAAAACGTATGGAAATGTGTGAAGCGAGGGGAGAGAAATATATTGAAAGGGAGAATTCGAGATAAAAAAATATTAAATTTTTATAATAAAACCCTTTTTCGTAATTAGTCTCGTTATTTAATGCCAAATCTTGTACATATCAACAAAAAAGTCACTTCACAATTTTTTCAAGTTTTGTGTATCAATGTCGAATCAAATTGTTTTTAATTTCAATTCACAATCGTAAAGAACATCATAGATTCCAATTTGTTTAAATATGAATGGGTACAACTGATGTCCAACCTGATAGTAGATTATTAAATTTCATAAGAAAGTTGCTGCCATTTCTCGCGTCATCTGTTTCGTAAGGAAAGGAAATTAAATCCCTTATCATAAGATAAAGTCCATCATGTTTTAGCGGCTTTTTACACTGCCTTGTTGCGGATATTTTGATTTGACGACAAGATATGTACGAAACTGTTTAGAAAATATAAGCTCAGGCGCAATGGTTAGTGCGTTTGGTTCGCGATTTCAAAAGATAAGCAACTTTTGTAAAGTCCGTTCTTTGGATGGGTGACCAAAATTTATTATGTCGAGCGTAAATAGCCTCAAAATTTCGATATGAATGATATTAAAAGAAACCTATTGAGAGAATATACATATTTTTATGTTGACTTAACTGTTAGTCTATATTACTCTGCACAGCTCAACAGCAGTGTAACATTTACTACCAAACCAAAGCCGCATCGCTCCCGAAGCGCAAGCTCGCACAACTCGAGTTGCAAACAATACGCCTGGTCCACTATCGGCGGCTCATCATAGGCGCCTGTGGGCTGTAAACACACTTGAAGCGAGCAGGCTACTAACATCTGGAACACCTAACGACTTTAAGTTGACAGCCCACCATTTTATACTGATGATATGAATAATTCATTAGTCAAAAAATAACAAGTTATTTGCTGCATTGGAGGCGTGGCGTGTAAGTGTTTTATGAAATTTAGAATGGATTTTTGTAAATTCTATCCTGAAGGAAGTTAGATGAATAAAGACGTGTGACGATGCTTAGGCAAATAAATAAAAGGCTGACTAAGCTTGAGAACTTGATTTAATAAGGGTAAACAAAAAACGAACTCTTTTCTTCGGGTTTAGTGAGTACTTTAACTTTATTATATTTGATTGGATATATATTTACAACAGGTAATAAATAAACAAACTTAGACACTCTTTACAAAATAATGCCGTTGAATGAAATTAAGTATATATACTGTTTCTAACTGGATGAATTTTCACGAGCATATTGGATTATTATTAAAAGTGTATAATAAAATAAACAATGTTGAAGATTTAAGCCAAAAAGTGCATGCGGAAACCTAGGTCGAAATAAAAGGTCGTACGACTCACCAAAACAGTCGTTTATATGATTCTTTTTTGTTTTGGAACTTAAAGCATTAAAAAGTAGAGTGTAATACAGGAAGTAAAAATCCCATTTTAAGTAGATTTCTAATTTTAGTATATGAAATTATAATTTGAACATATTTGGAACTTCCCTAAAAGCAACATGCTATTTTATATTACATATATCAAAGTTCATTTTCATAATCGACTTTTACATCTTACGTTGAACAATAAGTGAGGCGTTTTGATTTGGGACGACATGACAATTTAAATTAATAGAAATTTCTGTTTGAATTTTTATGAATATTTCCATGAATGCCGTTTTAATATAACAAGTGAAGTTATTCATTCGATTCATTGAAGCTGAAGATTATTACAGAGTGTTACTTTTTCTTTGTGAATTTTATATATTTTTATAAAGAAATGCTTTAAATTTTCGACAATTGTTGGAGACGTTTTTATAAGTATTTGTATATGTAATTTTGCCAATGAGAAGTTATCAAAAATCATTATTAGTTTCCATATATAGGTAATTTTCATAATATGTTCTGACTTTTTATTTTTATAATATAGTAGCATTATTATTTCATGATTACTTAATACCGTCGTTAAGTTTATTTATACCTACATAGTATGAACAATGTAACCGTTTCTAAAATGTTGTACTTTAGTTCAGTAATATTTGAATAGTTTATATATTTTTAATGTAGTTATTATGTATTTTAAAGAGTCAAAATTTAATTAATTTTTTGGTGAAATCGTAAATCAATATTCAAATTAATTGTTACAATTTACAATGGACCCTAAAAATCACTTTCTTTTTAACTTAAACCAGATTTTAAATTAAAAAATAAGAAAGAAATATAGAATAAACAAACAAATAACAAGATTACCGGACGAGAGAAATAAATAATGTTGCAGGAGCTAAGAAACTTTTTTAACGCTCTCTTAAAACTTTTCCTTGTGCTTAATTACGTTTTCATTTATCTTCTCTTTCATCCGTCCAATCTGCTCAACTGTAGCGATTTGCGGAACACGCCTTGAAATAAACAGCTTTCATGTTTTGCTGTTTACGAAAAGTCAAAGGTTGCTGAGATTTCAGTATTTTTTTTCCATAGTTTTGACATAAGCATCTTCACATTGCACATTTTTATATGAATAAACGATAAGTTCAAAAATGCGATAGTATTCGTTTTGGTATTATCAGCATGATGCGAATGCTTAAAACAATCTCTATGCACACATGGCTGCATGTCAAGTATGTAAAATTGTCATCAAAAACAAATCAAATTTTCAAACGTGCTTTTGATTGTACATCGAATATAATAATATTGTAATGAAGACTACATTCATAAAGTTATATGGTTTATTACATACTAGCAGTTTTCCCGCGACTCCGCATAAATTATAGCCTATGTCAACCACTATGATTTAGCTAACTGTTGGTGAATGAATTCTTAAAATCGGTCCAGTAGTAGGTATCGAAGCCTACTCGATGTAAACAATCAAATCTTTCCTCTTTAGACGTATAATAATAGTATAGATTATATCACTCGCTTCGATAGTTCTAACGGTGATCGGTTGATAATAGTGAATTGTTTAGGTTGAATTAAAACAAAAATAGTAATTATTTTGTGCTGTATAAAATTTTTTAGGACACAAATATGTTAAAAAGTATCCAACTTTTATATATTTTTTATAATAACTTAAACAAAAGGTATATACTCGTAAAAACTCAACGGACGTCTAATAATATTATGAACAGCATAAGAAAATCTTTCAGGTTCTCCGCTTTACATATTTTAGATATTTTGGAGCACATCAATAAATGGAATCCTGATCCTGATTTTAATAAGATGAATAAAAATATCTATAAAGTTGCAAACGAAACTTAATAAATCACCCTCTGATAATCAGTTGAAACTCAATTAAAAGAGACGATTACATTTCTTGGGTGGGCTGTCTTATCGCAGAGTCCAGGTGGGGAGGAATTGTCTGTCGAATTGATACTGACGTACACACCTGCCCTCGACGAAATTAAAAAAGTTTCAACAACACAAGAACTTTGTAGGTCTCTCGTTCATTTAAATGCTAAGGGATTCTGTTAGTATTCATTGTGAGTTTTTTTTTGTTCCATAGAAAAGTTTCCCATTTTATCAGAATATATTTTTCATTTTCATCTTTTCTATTATTCTGATTCTTTTTAGGTGTTCTTCTTGCATATTCAAATAAAGTAACGTAACTATTTCATGATAGCAATTTTGTAAATTAATCACTCGTTCGGAGTAATAAGCATTTATGAAAATGGAAAGTCATCGGACGCAGATCTACCGCTAGGTCCTTGTATTGAGAAGACTCGACCAGAGACTCGACGATAGCCGCTTTTTTCTTCGTTTTATTACATACAGACAAGAGTCCAGTTAAAAAATGGCTTTATTGGACAATGACACCTACGTTGTTTGTTTGTATCCCTAAGGCATAAGATGATATTTTTTATATTACAAGTCCAGTTTTTACTGTTGCTCCCAATAAGTGAAATTTTATTTAAATAACCGACAGTATTAGTCGTACCCGCGCACAAACGGTTCCGCACTGGAAACAAGCAAAGAAATCACATTGGTTGTAGGGAGGCTCCCCCTTAAATATTTGTTTAGTTTTAATGTTATTATTTATTTTTAAAATTACTATATAAATACAAATTCTGGTTTATTGCATTTCTTGTTGAAGCGGCAACAAAAATACATTATCTGTGAACTTTTTACCCTTGGGATACGGAATCTTAAAAATAGAGAACAACCTGTTCTCAAACTTTCTGTATGATAGAAAATGTCATCAATACCGGTCAAGCCGTTTCGTAGGACTATTAAATAATAATAATAATAATAAATACTCTTTATTGCACAAACCATATTAAAATTACATTAACAAACATAAATGAATACATGAAAATGTACAAAAGGCGGCCTTATCGCTAGGCAGCGATTTCTTCCAGGCAACCTTGCATTGGATGGAGAAAAAAAAAAGATTGTGCATAAAAAAAATTAAAAAAAAAAGTACATGGAGACAAACAAAATGCTCAAAACACAAGTGACAACCAGAAAGCGAGAAGTGTAAATAGAAAAATAGAAGAGCAGGCTAAACGTTAGAGAGGAAATGGGATTTTAATTGATATTTGAAGGAGTTTAACGAATTCGCCCGTCTGATAGATTCAGGTAGAGAGTTCCACAGTTTTATAGCGTGTACTGTAAAGGATTGACTATTGAATTTAGTGAGATTGGGAGGAATGAACAATCGTAAGTTATTAGAAGAGCGAAGCGAGAGATCATGCGTAGATGAGAGAAATTTAAAGCGTGATTTGAGATAAGGGGGCAACATGGGATTGAACAGTATAGAGTAGAGAAGCGAGAGCATATGCATATCCCTACGACTACGAATGGGGAGCCACTGAAGTTGCCTACGGAATTCAGAAACATGGTCATATTTGCGCAAACCAAATATAAACCGTATGGAAAAGTTTTGAAGACGTTCAAGCTTATTGAGAAGATCAAGTGTAAGATCAGGGTAGCATGCATCTGCATAATCAAGAAGGGGCAAGAGAAGTGAATGCGCAATTGTAATTTTGGTGGAAATGGGTAAAAAATTGCGCAGCCGCCTAAGTGATCCGGAGGCAGCAAACATCTTCCGGCTAATCTCTGCTACTTGTGGACGCCAGGACAATGTGTTGTCAAAGATGATACCCAGATTTTTTACCGTATCAGCGAAAGGCACATGTACCCCATCAAATATGATAGGTGGTAATCTATCAAATTTAATCCTGGAAATGTAAAAGGAACTGCCAATAATTATACTCTGCGTTTTATTAGGATTAATTTTGACACCAAAAGAATTACTCCACTGGACGATTCGCACCAGGTCTGAATTAATAGCGCTAATAGCATCATCAAGTCGCTCAAAACACTCCTGAGAGTAAATTTGAAGATCATCTGCATACAAGTGATAGGAAGAAGAGAGTTGTTGGGTAATAGAATTAATAAAAATAGAAAATAATAACGGAGACAGCACACCGCCCTGAGGAACACCGGCAGTCGTGGACACCCACGTAGATACTGTATTTTCAGCACGTATACGTTGCCGGCGACCATGTAAATAGCTACGAAACCAATCAAGCACCGCTGGAGATACGTTAAGGGAACGAAGTATGCCTAACAGAATGTCAAAATCAACAGTGCCAAAAGCGTTGCTGAAATCCAGTAACGTTAACACCGTTAACTTCTGATTCTCCATCCCATCACCAATGTCGTCTGTAATCTTAACTAAAGCCGTTGTAGTACTGTGTCCAGGGCGAAAACCCGACTGGTAAGGGTTAAATAGTTTATGTCTGTTAAGAAAGGAATTTAATTGTTGTTGGATAAGGCGTTCAAATATTTTTGAAAGTAAGGGAAGAATAGATATAGGACGAAAATCGGAGTGATTAATAGGCTTTGATATTTTAGGCAAAGGGATGATATGAGCATCTTTCCATGCATCGGGAAAAATAGAAGAAGAGATAGAAGCATTAAAAATTTTAGTGATGATAGGCGTAAGGATATCAAGCAAGGGAATCAACATATTACGGCTCACACAGTCTTCGCCCATTGCATTAGAAGTGACTGAGAGAATGTTCCGCTTAACGTCACAGTCGGTGACTTGACAAAAATCGAACGAAGGATAGTCAGGAGTAGGTAAATGTGAAAGATACTGTAGGGTCTGTTGCTTAATACTGCTGTTCATAGCGGGTGAAGTTGAAAAATAGTTATTAAGAGAATTAAAGTCAAAATCAAGTGAATGAGAATTAATATTGTTCGTTGACTTACCGACTCCCACTGACTTCAGGAACCTCCGAACCTTGGATGAATTTCCATTTTCAACTGACTTGTGAATATGGCGTTTTTGTGCATCCCTACACATTGTATTGCAGCGATTTCTAATAGCGTGGTAGTTAAGACGATTTAGTTCAGTTGGTCTAATTTTGAACTTAGCTTTAGCGCGGTTTTTCTTATCCATAAGACATCTAATGTTATCTGTCAGCCAAGGTGCCAGAAGATGCTTAACTTTGACTGGACGAACAGGGGCATGGGTGTTATAAAGTTGTAAAAGAAATTTATTAAACAAGTTAACCTGCTCATTAACGGTCGCAGCATTATCAATTAAAGACCAATCAATCTCAATAGCATCAGCTCGAAGGCGATCAATGTCCATACCACCAAAATTACGCAGCATAAGAATTTTAGGTTTAGCTTTTGGTGGTCGGATTTTGTAAGAAAGATACAATAGATCGTGATAGGAGAAAGCATCTGCAGGAATTTGACCATGTTTAGCAACATGATAAAAGGAAGAAACAATAACCAAGTCCAAAAGCGAGGGAGTACAGTTAGGAAAGTTATGCGTGGCATTTAAAGGGAGGATATGCATATTACTGGCGTCAATCAGATATTTAAGATTTTTGGAGCGGAAGTAATTTTTGAGGAGGCAGGTGTTGAAATCACCCATGATGATTGTGTGTTCAAATGAGGGTGAAAAATCCTCTAAGAGTTTTTCAAAAGAAGGAAAATAATTAATTTTCAAAGACGGACTGTAAAAAACTCCAAGAAGAACCTTTGTGTGTGAGATCATAATTTCGAGGAAAAGATGTTCTGCTGTACCAGAAGGAGGGGGCTGAGCTGAACGACTAATGATAGTGAATGGAATATGGCTACGCAGATATATAGCCACACCACCATGTGAAGTATTAGTTCGGTCATTACGAACTAGGGTAAAACCAGGAAGTGTGTATGAGTTCGTAGGAATAGAAGGATGTAGAAAAGTCTCGGAGATCAAGATTGCATGAACATTCCTATTAGAGAAGGTAGATAAAAGATCAGGGTAATGAGCCGGAACGCTTTGAGCGTTGATATGCACCACATTAAAGTTTTTAGAGACATCTGATACAGCAATATCAAGGGAAGCTCCTAAGGAAGGTAGGCTAGAATACTTTATATTAAAATACTTTATATCCCCCTATATTGCACGAAACCAATTAATGCACTCTATGAAGTACATATTCAATGCTAAATGTTATGATAAAGATGAAAAAAGACATTTATATCGACACCTAAATTAGTGGTATTTTTAAAAGGAGGTAATAAACCATGAACAAAAAAGTTTTTACAGCATCTAAAATTGAAATGTTTCAATTTACAATCATGAATCGATACAACTAATAAGTATGGCAGAATGTTTACAAAAAAAAAAAACAGAACGCAAGGCACCTATACCAACATTAAAGTGCCTAACAAAAACATTACACTCGACTTTAGTAACTGTAGCAACGTTACATAAAATTTTTCTTAATCATACCTAAGTATTATTCGTTAAAATTCAAAGATATTCTGTAATACTTATCATAATGTATCATACCAGCACAGAACATATGATCTGTTAATTGACTGCCGTACGTTTCACGACAGTCAGCTGTGGAAACGGTTGGCACTTTAACCGCCATTAGATGTTGAGTGACCTTTTCTTGACCTTTAGCCTGAAAGTATATTACAGGTTAAGTAATATCTCAATTCTTTTACTATTATAATGTATCAATAAATAATGTGGAGGATGATTCCTTCTTAATTTATTTTAAAAAGTAGCCAATGAAAGCCCTAAGATTTATCACCGATTTGCTTCAAACACACTTATATCTTCATATCGACGCTGGAAAGCACCTGCAAAACCAAAATGGATATTTAGAGTGGAAAATCTTTATATTTTTTCAAAATAAATATCTTCTTTCAGTAAAAATTGACTAAGGAACACCTTATTTGTTACCATGGACGTTTATAGGAATTATTTATAGAAAAAAATAAAAGTTTTTCTGCTCTAAAGAACAATTTTGATATTGCGGGTTACTACGTGTTTGTTTTCCAGCGTCGATATGTAAAAGTTGTCTTGTAGAGATTGCTTTTGACGATAAATCTGTCAGTTGTTGTACTCATATTATATTGTTAAAATCCGTGTATTTAATTATTTTCCGCAGTGTTTATAATAAAGTGATAATACGATATTATGTATAAAATCGACCATAAAAGAACTGAAATTACTTACATCAGTGTCTCCCCATCCAGATATAAGTATATCTATTCCCACGGGTACCTCGTTACCTTCTGCAGGTAAAGCTACAGCTTTGGTGTTTGTGCCATCCAAAGTCATTGCTCTAGCAGTCCTTATAATCGCTACATCATAGTCTAGACTATTGCGATCATATTTAGGATGGATTGTGTACTGAGATGTTCTGTAAACCTTACCACCGTTCTCAGAATCTGAACTCCCTGCTCTAATTGTGACATCTATAGCTCTGCAATTAGAAGGTACGTTTATAATTTTTTTACCAGTAGGTTCAATTAGTGTGTGTTGGATTTCAACATGTTTTATGTAATCTTTTGTTAAAGCTGCCTGGCAATTTTTTACTTTTAGAATGACTGAATAAAACAAATCAGGTTACTAATTCATTTGACAAAATATTCTTGAGTTGATGTTTAAAGTTGTTTTCTATTTTAATAAGTCCGTGTAATACGATTGTATGTATCTAAACAAAAAAAAAAACAAAATCTCTTACCCTCCAGCAAGGCAATGTGCAGCTGTCAGAACTATTCTTGAACTAATGATGGATCCACCGCATAGTTCTACGTTTTGCGGTACTCTTATTCTCAAGTGCACTTGATAAGGTACGTCTTGGATGGAAACTTCGTAACCACCAACGATCTTATTACTATTGCTAGATACAGACTGGTGATTGTGCTTTTTAGCTATGACATCTGTGTGAAAAAATATATAATAATTAATATAAAATAAAATATTCTAAGGTGAAGTAGGAACGAAGTCGGGGTGTCATAAGTTAAAGTGTTTAAACTCGTTCAAATATAGTTTCGGTTTCAGTAAAAATTTTAAGTTCCACAACTACGAAAGACTACTTAAAAATAGGATTACTATATGTGATATTATTTAATTATTTAAGTATTAACAAAGACTAACAACCACAGAAACACTTATTACAACCAGTACCAACTAAATAAATACCCAGTGTGTTTGAAACGTAAAAACGTGTAGAATCATATTGTGTTCGTGTTCGACTAATGGTCGTTAAAAAAAATTATTTACAAACGCATTGCCTTCGAATACTTCATCGTCTTAAAAAACCCTTACAAATATTTTATAATCCTTATTATTTTACACGTTTATGTTTATTTATTTATAAACTGGCTTAAGTTTTTAATACCATATAAAGTTCCACATATAAGAATTGCCACTGTAAAACAAATCACTTTAGCCATCTTCACTTGAAACTCAGAATACTATTTGAGATTTATCGCATGATTATATACTGTAATACACCAATAATTAGCGTTATCTAGAGCAGTTTATATGATTGCTATTATTAAAACTGTGACATAGATAAAACTATAATTTAAAGTCAATATGCCATTTCCTTCCTTTTCCTTGGTGTCATTTAGATTAAGAGTTACTTAACTGATTGTATTCTTGTACATATGTAGTTATTATAGCTGCTGCGGTTTTCAAAGATTTATTTTTAGTATAGATATCAGATTTTTATTTTGTTTATGACTGAATGTTTTGATTATATATCACGGTATGTTTGCACGAGTGTTTTTCTTATGGTTTCGTATCGATATTATGCTAATCGAAGAACGTTTTTATTTTTGAAATTTAAATTTTAAATTAGTAGTATAATATTAATTAACATTCTCATATTTATATTACTTTAAGTAAACAATTTGTGGGTATATTGACTAAAATAGGTCATCAACCTCTGAGAACAATGAGAATATCCTAAATAGCATCGTTTTTTATACTCTTAAAATCGATAATCGTTTACCTTTTGTCGTCTATCCTTTTCTAACAAACGTACTTTAAATACCGTAGAGTAGGAGGAAGCATCATGTAGTTCACTATATGTCACGAACAGTTGTTAAAGGCAAATCTGTTTGTCTGTTGAAATTTTATACAGCAAAAACAGTTTTGAGAGCAGATGCTAAAATAAAGAAATACGCAGTAGAGGTCAAAATACCAAAATATGAGAAAAGAGGTATCAAGAAACCAGAAAGAAAGTATTATAAATTAGACTAGAGGTACAGTTGTCACTTTTTAAACTTAAAATTATTATAAAGTAAAAAAGAATGACAAATTATGAGGGCATAACCATAAATCTAGATACCAAAGCAATGATTATTGAGATGAAATTGCACATATCGCAGACCGCTTTTATGTAACAAAGTTTGTAGGGGCTAGTTTTGTTGATTCTACTAAAACATGTACGTACATCGCACATAACTAAAGTAAAATTTAACTTTTTTTCTTTCTTTTACTTTTGTTTTTATGTATAAAGTTTTCTAAATCTTAAAAAAAGTGATGGTGAGAGTTTAAAACTTGCTAGTATACCTACTAAGGAAGTAGAATCATTTGTAGTAATGGATAGTCGTTCGCTGTAGCATGGTGAGATGTTCAGATATATTGTATGTAGCATGTTTTTAATACGTCTATTGTTAAGTCCAACTTGGTATGCTATTGAAGATATTAAAAAAATAATATATAATTACTACTTTTATAGTAAAAAAAACAATGTATATCTAAATTATTTAATTATAATGAGTGAATATATCAGTCAATGTATAATACTAAATTTAATTCTTGTATCATAAATATGCTGTGCTAAGAAATGAAGTTTCAATAGCAATAGATGATGTATAGTGATTCTAATAAGCAAGTCAATTATTTTCCATAACTTTGTTTGATTTATTGTTTAATATTCCTAGATGCGTTGTGAAATATCCAACAAAATATTGATTTAAATTATATATTCTGAGCTACTTAACATTTTAAGATTTGTAGGACTATATTATGAAAACATGATACCATTCAATGCGTAGGTAGAGAAATCAAATTGTATTATTAACTATGCTTATTTTATAGGAAAACATCGTTAATACCCTACTAGAGTTATATATTGTGGTGTAATTTGATCTTACATGAAGTCCATTGTTTATTTAAAGGAGGTAGGCTATTTTTTAGGGGAGAACGAGGGGTTTTGAAACAGAATTGAGTTAAAAAATGCAGGTTTCCCGAAACTTAAAAAGTATTAAAAACAATTTGGCATCGTCGCATATCAATTGTAACCACCGTATTAGATAAGAGATAATGTCAACTTGCTAATGGTTTTAAAATTTTGAGAAATAAAGTTTGTATTTAAAAGGACCTCGGTCTCCCCTACTTCTTGTTAGAAAAAAAAAACGGGAACTAGGAAACCCAAAGCATACTATGAAATTTTTAGTCTTTTTTATTCATAATCACCTATTATTACCTGCTACCAATTATTATTCACATCATTGAATATTAGACTACCTTGCCTGCTTATATAGTTCCTAGCAATAAATCATTTTAGAGAAAGATTTTAGTTGTGATAATTTATAACCAAGACACGTAATCAGGCGAATAATAAAGCGTAATGAACGTTTTACAAACTCGGACCTTCAAACACTAATCGCACCTAATCATACTTTTGAAGTAGGTATTTAAATTTTACGTTTTGATAAAAATGGGTACCTATTCTAAAACTACTCGAATTATTAATGGAGGCAGATACTTACAGATTTACACAACATATTTATGTTAATATTATATTAAGATCAACAATGAAAGGAGTTTTAAAGATTGAGTTTCCTCTAAGTTGATTCTGATTATTATACGATGAGTGATACAGATTGTCTTGCTTTTGGATTGCCCCAAACCATGATTCAAGAATTAAGTGACGCTTTTAGGGATGAGAAATGAACTTGGATAAAAACAAGGTTATGGCAAATTGTACAAATAGTAGCATAAATATTAGGGTAGACCAAGCCGCCATAGAGAGATTACAGAAATATATATCTTGGTCAAGAGATAGTAATAGGGAAGAAAAATCAGATAAATAAAATAAATTAACGTATGACGTAAAAGGTTAGCGTGGGCAGCCTATTCAAACCTCAAAGATGCCTTCAAAATGAATATCACGGCTGAACAAAAAGCTCGCTTGCGCTGAAACCTGGGTTTTTATAAAAGAAACGATCGAGAAACTTAGAGTTGTCCAGAGAACAATCGAAAGGAAACTACGTAGTAGGTGTAATAGGTAGGAGTTATGCTAAAAGATCTAAAAAGAAACGAGTGCCTCAGAGATATGAGTAAGGTTAAAGACGTCGCACGGTATGTTGCGAAGCTTAAGAAACAATGGGCGGGTCATGTCGCCAGAAACAAAGAGTCGTAGTGTAAAGTTATTGCAGAGTGGAGACCTCGGGATGAAAAACGCCCGCAAGGAAGACCAAACATGCGATGGTACGATGACATAAAGAAAACAGCTAGAGTGGATTGGATGGAGCCAAAATCGGAGAGAATGGTATAAAATGAAAGGGGGCCTTCACTCATGTAGTAGAAGAAGAAAAAAAAGACGATTATATGATACGCAGCGGTATCTATGCGGAATTTTTACCGTGGGAGAGCCACGCTTCGGCATGAATGGGCCGGCTCGACCGGAGTGATACCACGGCCTCACAGAAAACCGACGTGAAGCAACGCTTGCGTTGTGTTTCGTCGTGTGAGTGAGGGTACCGGAGGCCCAACCCCTCCCTATTCCCTTCCCTCTACCCCTCAACCCTTCCCTCCAAGGCCGGCAGCGCGCTTGTAGCCCCTCTGGTGTTGCAGGTGTCCATGGGCGACGGTAATCACTTACCATCTGGTGATCCGTATGCTAATCTACCCCCTATCCCATAAAAAAATGACTCCTTTTTTCCTTTTTATATTCTAAACGAATATTTATTAAATGAGAAGTTGAATTTAAAAGCCTTTAAATATTTATGAGTGAACGTGGTTATTACATCAGTATTTATATTGAATAAAGATGTATCTTCTTTACGAATAAAGGAAGGATTATACTTCTGATTTTCGGGTATTATAATATATGGTATGGATGTAACAATCCAGCTAAAAGAGCACAAATATGATTATCGAATATGCATTAAGAATAAATTGAATCGACCGTTTTGTTAATAGATTACTTCGTCATTTAATCAATTCATACTTTGAATTCAGTACACTGATTAACGGTACATAACGGTCACTTTAATGCACATTTCATGTAATAGAACAATGGCGCTTGATTCGCACACAGTCAAGTACAACATGTTGGACCGTTAATTAACACGTAAATAACAATTACCTACATGACATCGCACATGACCGAGCTTTAGGCGAAGGTGAGCTTTATTAGGTATATATTAAGTGGATAATCGTGTTTATCGTAATGTTTATTGATAGCTTTTTGCATGTTTTCTTGATGCAATGCGTATTTTTATTATAATACGGACCTTTGTCAAAAAAATTCATAATTTATATAAAATGACTTGATGAATATTGAATTTTCATATAGATAACTAGAAAGCGATGAAATGCAGCGACGACTTATTTGACTTTAACGTATCTTGTAAAATTTATAGTACTTAGAGGTCAGAAATGAAAGATTTTTTAGTTCAAATGAATTTGATCAATTTCGAAAGACCCAAAGCATTCTTTCCTATATTTTTCGTTCTTCCTAGAATTAAAATTCTTACTTGTACTAGTAAAATAACATTTGAAAATAACTACTGTAGCACAAACTAGCGGTTCGCTTTGTTGCCGGCGCTCCCCTTTTCAAACTAATAACGATATTTTTCTCTTGGACCAAAGACAAAGGTAATCTCGTACACAAGGGTAACTTGACGTCGCATACATAGTTGCGAAGTGGGGACGCGAATGTTATTTGGCTCGTTAGACATTTTATACAACGGAACAACAACTCCGCTCACATCCAGCTTAACAATGTAGCTCATATGGAACATAATCTCTCATGTTCTCCGTATGACGGTGTCGAACCCGACAGAAACTTATATTATTTCCTGCGGTAACTCGAGTGGTTTATTCAAAGTTTAGAGTGCAAAGATAACAAAAGTCCTGGGCATTTTGAATAATGCAAATAGTTCCTTTATGCGGTAAAGTGAGAAGGTGTTAAAGATAAAGTTTGCTCAGTACTCTGTAAGAGCTTGTATTCATAATTTAGTGTATACATACATTATATGATCCACCGCGGTTATATTGGTGCTAAACTGTTTTGTAGTTTGTAACTTAACTAGTTTGTTGTTTGAAAATATATTTTCATACGCTTTAGTATAAAGTTTACCGTTGTAGTAAGTTTTGTAGTTGATCCACGAAACTCAATTGAGTTGTGATGAAATTACTCGATCATATTGTTCAGGAATTTAATTTACTACTCGAGTAAGTGCATACTATTAGCTTCCTTGCTGTGCTTCCTTACATCTTACAATTCACTGACCTTCTAATAGCTAAATAGCAATTAAATAGTTAAATTGTAATATAATTGCTTAATATTAATATCCTTTTTAATTTTCTATTTTGAATAATGTATTTAAACATGGCATTTAAATGATTTATTGAATTTTGAATCCTACATCACTTATTCTTTTTAAAAGGGTCACTTGTCCTATTTAGAAGGTTTAAATCTGCCAAAGTTTCATTATAACCATAACATTAATTTAAGGTAACTGTTACAACAAACCTATCAACAAACCTTTTTGTTGATAGTATAACACCCGTTTAACTTAACGTTTGACTATTTATGAAGAAGAAAATTCTAGTGCAGATTCAATAATACTGCACGGTATGCACATCGCATGCTTTACGCATCAATGAAGTACTCGACTAGAATAAAAGAGAAAAGTCGAGTATACAAAATTTTAGTTTATGACTATCGACTACGATAGAACTGGCACAATAAACATTGATATCCGTTGCAATCCAGCGGATCGGATACGGCAATGGAGTAATGTTCGGGCTTTACGCTAAGCCATTCGCCGTATTAAAACTTTATGCTTGTATACCATTATTACTGTCTGTAGTTGAGCATAGATATATGGGAAATAGAGATATAATGGCTACAAAGTGTGGCAGGTCTGGTCTTGTGGTAAAGATTACTTGTGAGTTTGATTAGAGGTTGAAATAAGCTTTAATATGGTTACCAAATTAGGAGTACATTGATAATCGTTATATATATATGTCGGCGAGAAGGCGCTTCGGTTGTGCGAAACGCCATCTGTCACCTTCAGTTGTCATCTGTCAAGATCTATGGTGCTTTGCGAAACTTCAAGTTATGACATTGACGGCTGTCATCGCTTGGGAGTGGTCTATGCTTGTTCGAAGATGGCACTTTACGTTGTGCGGCCATATTGAGCGGACGTAAGCGCAGAACTCTCCGCGTTTCGTATCGCAATCTGTTTGCATCACGTTATTATTAATGTATTTCGATTAGACAACTAATTAATTCATTTAAATAACTGATTCGTGATCTATCTGCGATCTTATTTCGAAAGAATATCTCGAACACTAGTCAGATGGCGGATGATGACCAACCTAACTTCCCTCCGTCCCGCCTGACTTTCCGACATATATATAATACGTATCAATTACGTGTAAAGAATCAGATTGCAGGTTCCTCATATATATATAAACAAATATGAACTAATCATATTTGTCCAAGCACCTTCAGTGAGATTTAGATAGTTACATAATCATAAAATAATACAAGGTTTGTAGCAGGCCTAAACAGTTTTTGTTTTTATATAATACATCGACCAAAAGTAGCAACTATTATGTTTTAATTAATATTTTGGTTGTTTCTTTTTATAAAATCACGAAAGATAATACAGCTTACCGTTGTATAAAGAAAGGTATATGAAAATAAAAAACTTTATTACTACATTTACTAGATAACATATTAATGAAACCCTGGTTTGTGAATTTTAGAAACTTGTATCTCAGAAGCCAGCTCTTTTCTAAAACGACAAACTTTTACTGATATTATTAAGTAGGTCATTAAAACTAACAATACTAAAAAGAATTAATATTAAAAAGAAACAAAATTAAGTTACAACTATTATACATAAATGAAATTAGCGTGTCTGTGCCTGGACCTATGCCTGTGCACATACGCGCGCCTGAATGTGTGCGCGCGCGCGCGCGCGCGCGTGTGTGTGTGTGTGTGTGTGTGTGTGTGTGTGTGTGTGTGTGTGTGTGTGTGTGAGAGTCTGTTTATATTAGGTCTTTACCTATGAAAAGAATATATTTTTATATACATATTTTTTATTTCTATTAATCTAAGTAATATCACATGAAATCAATGCATCTTTGCGCTTACTCAATGCTTAGCTCATTGAAATCAGCTGGACGGGAACGAACTCTTCAACGGCATTTAGTACTGCCTCTCTTGGGTATTGATTATTTTTCTCACCAATAAGTTATCCAAATTCTGGAAAAGGTTGAAGTCTGAAGGCGCAATGTCTGGTGAGTACGGTTGTTGAAAGAGAACTTTCAACCCAGCTCTTGTAGGTTAGAGACTGTCTGCTGTGCAGTATGAGGTCGCGCGTTATCGTGCAGGGGCAGTGGATCCGAACGATTGACCAAAGCTAGTAAGAGACGTGCGAGCTTCTCCATCATTCTGTTCAGTTCTTCACAGTACACATCTGCAGTAATACTCGACCCGTTTGGTAAGAAGCTGTGATGAATTACCCTGGATGACCACGGTTCATCTTTCAGGTCCAATTTTCCAGAACGGAAGGAACGGAACATAATAATTACTCGAATTTTTAACTTTTCCATGACGACAAAAAATGTTCAAATGCATTGAAAACAAAACACTTACTATTAAACAAATGACGATTTTAGATTTAAGAAAAAGACGATTTTTAATTTATAATTAGAATTATGAGTAAAAAAATATATATTTTGATTTGAAATGGCTATTATACCTATTAATATCAAGATTTCTTTGAAACTTTTCCATAATAAAAATTGTTGGTTGATTTCCATGGCTGTGTGTTTAGACGACAAGTACAAACACTAACGTATATTAAAATTGATTGCGTCTTCTAACAATTGAAACGGGAGTCTTCACAAATTGAGTTTAGACTCGTATTGCTGATCGTGTGCACCTGCGACTTTCACGTAATTTACGGGTATTGTGATACAGTTTAAGATGCCTGTAATAACTTTTAAATACTCTATATATCTTACAATATATATGTCAAGATATTTATTAAAGTACTTAAGTACATATCTACAATAATGTAAGTGTGCCAGTTTAAGTATTTTAAAAGTTATTCAACTTTTAAAAAGGCTGGGGGTCAGACAAATTACAACGATCGAATTTTAATATTTTGCCTTTATCATTTGAGCTACTCTACACGCACGATACGCAATGGATTTTTCATAGCTTTGTATAATTTTTTATAGCACTCCGTCCATTACCTTTACCGGCCGCAACGGTAAAGGTAATGGACGGAGTGCTATAAAAGGATTACTTCAATAGAACTATACATTATATCAACCCGCTGCGTTATGTCAACTGTCAAATGAAACTTCTATTAAAATCCGGATACAGTGACCGTGTGACATCGGCATATCCGTACAATTATTTGCATAGTGTACGTTCGTCTTAAAATAACTGGAATGTTGCTAACAATTATAAACGCATACACTTTTTATTTGACAAATCATATACCTTTGGGAATGGTGTACTGCAGCAATACAATAGCCACCTATTGTATTTACAAATAAATTTATAAACAATGAGAGTATAAAGAAATACCTAAATACTAAATCTTCTTCAGCGCAATTTTAGTGGTATGGACATTGATCGTCTTCGACAGGACGCCTGTATTATTGATTGGACTCAACTTTATAGCTCTATTACAGTCGATGAAAAGCTTGATTATTTTGTTTCGCAAGTGACTCAACTTTATGACATCCATGCTCCAATACGTCCTGTGAAACTTAAACATCCTCCCTCACCCTGGCTAACTGAAGATATAAAGTCTCTAAGTCACCTTAAGGCAGTGGCTAAAACAAGATATAAACATAAACCTACTACGGCAAACTGGGAGAAATTCATTGCAATTCGTAATCGCTGCAATAGGGTATGTAGAAAAGCACAACACCATTTCATCCACAACTCGGTAGAAAATGGAGACCCAGCAAGAGTCTGGAAGTTTCTAAACTCAATAGGGATTGGGAAATCTCGACAAGCTTCTATCTCTGATGTCTTCGATATTAACTTATTAAATCAGCATTTCTCTTATTCGCCTCGCTTTGATGAGGCCACGAAAGCAAATACAATCAAATCTCTTTCATCTCTTTCCCGCCCTAATCACGAACCTTTCTTGTTTAATCAATTCTCTGAATGTGATGTTAAAAAGAGCGTCCTGTCAATTTCGTCTAATGCTGTGGGTAGTGACTGCGTCAGCCGGAAAATGTTAATTCCTATTTTAGATGAAATTCTTCCTGTGATCACTTATATATTTAATACTTTCATCTCAAATGGAGAATTTCCGTCTTCTTGGAAAGAAGCACAAGTTACTCCACTTCCCAAGAAATCCAATCCCTCCATAATCTCTGATTATCGCCCAATCTCTATTCTTCCATTCCTATCCAAAGTCCTTGAGCGCCTCGTTAGTGACCAACTTAGTATTTTCCTGAATAAGAACAAGCTCATGAATTCCTATCAATCTGGCTTCCGACCAGGTCACAGCACTACCACTGCCCTCATTAATATTACGGACGATATAAGACTAGGAATGGAAACTGGAACTCTTACAATTTTGTGTCTACTTGATTTTAGCAACGCTTTTAACACAATTGATTTCGATGTTTTGATTAATATATTACGCTCTATTAACATATCTCCATCAGCGATTGATTGGTTTCGAAGTTACCTGTCTGGACGTCGGCAGCGGGTCCGCGTTGAGAATTCATTTTCTTCGTGGTGTAATATCACTGCCGGGGTGCCGCAGGGTGGCGTGTTATCTCCTCTTCTTTTTGCAGTATACATTAATTCTATTTCATGTCAATTAGTTTCTTCCTACCATCTCTATGCAGACGATTTGCAGATTTATTCTCAGGCTACTGTTGAAAATATTAATTCAGCCATCGATAATCTGAATAAGGACATGTCAAATTTCTGAATGGAGCCGTAGTCATGGATTGCTGATAAATCCTAACAAAACCCAACTTATTATAATAGGCAGCTCTCGGGTTAGAGCAAAACTTAAGTATGATCAACTTCCACAAATTGTTTTTGCTGGAGTTAAATTACAGCTCAGTGATCAGGTTAGAAATTTGGGCATACAATTTGACAAAAACTTAAATTGGGATGTACAGCTCAAAGAATTGAGTCGCAAACTTTTTGCCACTGTTGGGTCTTTAAGAAGACTCCGCAATATTTTACCCACTGCTACTAAAATTGCGCTCACACATTCTCTTATGATGCCCACACTTGATTATGCAGATGTCAGCTATCTTGATCTTACAGAGATGCAACTAAACAAGCTTGAGCGACTTCAAAATGTTTGCATAAGATTTATATTTGGATTACGCAAATATGATCACATTTCTGAATTTCGTGGAAAACTCAAGTGGTTGCCTATTCGACTTCGCCGGAATGCACATATTCTAACGATGTTATTTAGCATACTTTTCAATCCCGTTACCCCTTCTTATTTAAAGGATCGCTTCAAATTTACCAAAGATTCTCATTCTCGCCTCTTGAGATCATCAGAAAATTTGCAATTGGATATGCCGATGCATTGTACTATCTTCTACGATAAGTCTTTTACAGTCCAAGCCGTGCGCTTGTGGAATACATTACCTGTATCGATTAGGAAAGCTAAGTCCATTAATATCTTTAAGGAACTCGTGAAACAACATTATTTGTCCATATAACCATGCAGTTCATATGTATTTATATGAGTACGTATAGTATGTATGTATGTAGGTATGAGTGTATGTATGTATGTGTGTATGTATGTATGTATATATATTTGTATATAGTATGTATATGTATGAAGTATTTATGCTTATATTGTTTTTCTTCCTACACAGGATATATGTATATACACCGTCCACTACCCCATTATTATTAGCTCATTTATGATTTAACTCCATCCCAAGGTTGCCTGGAAGAGATCACTTTTAGTGATAAGGCCGCCATTTGTACGTCTCCTTTTGAAAATTGAAATTGTAAGTGTTATGTGTGTGTACAATAAAGTATATTCTATCTATCTATCTAAACATAAAGGCTGCAGACTGGACGCCCGCACGAGTGGTGGCGGTAGTGACCGCGGTGTAACGCTCGGCTCGCGCGACTTTATAGTTTGTATGAACTGTCCTGGAAGGCCACGGAACGAGCGTCGCACGCTAATCGACCAACGAATGCACGACTGAGTGATTATATTGTTTTCTACTACAGTTTTAGTTCACAGTTACAGTACAGTTTTAAACAAGCAATAGGCTTCTCTCCTACAAGTGAAAATGCAGGTTTCTATTATGTGTTCTGAAAATATCAACGATTTTAACTTATTAATATTAAACAGAATAAATTTTATGACACTAATTTAAAATTATATGACAAAAATTTGCTAAAGTACCTATATGTATATGGTATTAAATTCGTTACATACAACGCTGCAACTTTCATTAAATCGGTATAACTTATACACATAAATGACAAAGATACTACAAAGGGGAACCACGTCAGGCTCGAAGGACGGGGGGATCAAAAATCACGAAATATCACAATGTAATATATAACGTGTAATTTGTTTTTCTAAAACATTCGATTGCTAAATAATACATGCATAATATAAATAATACATGTGATTTGCGTGGACCTCACTATGTATCACTGAGACTCCCCCTTAATGATTTTAGTGATAAAAATTGTTGAAAAAAACAACATCGCTCATTTTCGCTACCTTAGGACTGTGTGACGCGACTAGCAGCAGCTCCCAAACTGTTAATCGCAGACATGTTGTTATTTCTCAGATATTAATGGATTATTTATTTAAAAAATATGAAAAAAGTTGTAAACTGGTCTATGAAAAATAAATATTTAATACTCGGGAACTCATATTATATTAAACATATAAAATTAAACGAGGGATCTGACAGCTGGCGTCGAGAACGGGCTAATTTCCCCACGTGTTGCCGCCCGCATTGCCGCCCGTGCCGCGGCCATTCAGTATGATGCCTTATACATACTCACAACTGGTAGAAAAAGTGAAATGATCTATTGTTGCATTAAGTGATATTGTGTATTTAAAGGTAAGTTTACAGTAAAAACAAATGTTTAAGTTAATTTAAGGTCTAAAACATTTTAGCAGCACAGCATTGTCTCGAATTTTGATTACCGCTACTTACCATTACCAAGCAAGGGCAATTTTGCTAATGTTACCATAATTATAGAGAGTTAATAGCGTTTCAACTACAACTCTTTATGACACCGTTCTTGCTACTAGAACACAAAATAATAAATATAACTCTCATCATTGATTTGTGAGGAAGACATACACTACCGTAGATACCGTATTACCGTAGAAGTGCAAGTAGTGGAAATTTTAATGAGATACGATTATAAGATACGTAAAAATTAGCAAAATTAAGACCCAGCGCGTTTACCACGCGTCGCCTACCAGGTGCAAACTGTTGCTTATATTATTATATAATTACGTTTCAATGGCCAAATTTAAATGACAAGTTATTAGCTGATCTTCTCAAGTCACTTTTCAAAGTTTCATGTTTTGGTGCCCAACATATGTCGTTTAAGCCCCATTTTGTTTTTGCCTTCCTTTCTTTTGTCTTATGTGACATGATATATAAAAAATAAGCCAGATCTTTCTACATTTTCCCATTTCTGTCAATCGCTAGTTGTTGTTCATTATTTTGTAACCAGCTTGCTTTGTTTATACTTTATCATTTCATATTCACAAGTGTTAATGGTACAACTAATCTCGTGTAAAATAACTAGAAATTAAATTAAACTTTGTAAAATAATAACTCTCTTATTCTTCATATTTTAATTATTATAGCAACATGGATTTACAAATATAAAGGCTTATCAAATGTAGAAATACTGTTGACTAACAATAATGTCTTAAACTTGTTATAAATGAAATGAATTTGTTCACACAGTTACGTTATTCGGTATATATTAATCAAATTACCTATAATAATGACAAAAATTCTAATATTAAAAAAGAAAGAAACTTTTAGTTGAATTCCATTTATCAGTATAAAAGTTTTCATAAAAAAAGTATAACACTATCTAGACAATCTCTTAAGATATGGTTATTAAGAAACTGCGCTTCATTTTATACCGAGGAAATTTTTATCAAGATATCACATTTACGTACATTTCAACACACTAAGTTTGGAGTTCAAGTAAGCTATCATAAAGAGCGTCAGAGCTTCAAGTCTATCTTTTATAACTTTTCTCTCATATATTTTATACCAGCTGTGCCAGCTTAATGCGCTACGAAAAAAGAAAAAAAATGATGAAACAACATTTTACGATGACATTATCATTCACATACATATAAGTCACTCTTTTTTACCCTTCAAATAGTTTTATGCAACACAGATTGTGTATTGTACAAAAGGGATGATGTCTGAGTATATAAAAAAGAGAAATTTTATTTAATCCGTCAGTCAGATAACAGAAAAGTATTAGATACGTTTTTTTGCTTCAATATAATGATAATACATAGCTTAGATAACTTGCTCGCTACAACACAATTTTGTAGAAAATGTACAAAGGTATGACGTCATGCGACATTTCATCTTAATGTATCGCTGTAATTTATTGATTACAACAAATTACGTGTTTAATATTCATTAATAACTTAAAGCGAGTTTATTTAATTATTGTTAAACTAAAATTTAAACTTACGCCGTGAAATTGTTTCACAGCCTATTTAAAGTCGTTTTTGTGATTCACAACTCACTTTAACACGCAATGTGTATTTGTGAAGTGCTGTAGTAATCTAAAATATAACTATTATAAATATTAATAACCATTAAACTTTCAACATTATGTATAACTCAGTTGCTTAGTACAGGCACGGACACATACGTTACCAAAATATAAGCGACTTGATCGTGTAGATCATTATAAAAATTTTAAATTGATTTGAAAGACAAAATTTTGGCAGTCGTGTTTTTGATTTTTTAATTAAAAAATATTCCATTTAGTGACCAGCAACTGAATACAAATTATATATTTTAGAATGTTCTCATCAAGACCTTTAATTTGATACCCATTTGCGATTAATGGAATATGTTTTTCATATATTTTGTAACTATTAGTATCATACATACGCCATATTGAATATAAATATATATATTGCCAGTGTTACTCAGGATGATATTATGTTTCTAATGATACCTAATATATTTATATCCGTTAAGTATTTCTAAAGTGTTGGGCGAATAAAGAAATCTATACATAAATCTGTCTATTAACTCTAAACACAATACTAATGATAATGACACTCCTTTTTGGACAGTAGTATAACAAAATTTATCAATCCTAATAATCGCTCTTGTACATATATGTAACGTAGTATAATATAATATAAAAAAGTTAAACAAAAAATTATATTAAAACTAAACAAGTCCTTTACATTGATAGATGAAGCGGATTTTCTTCTATCTTACACAATTTTCTCGGAACATTCTACCGAAACTCCGATAGTAAATTTAATAAAACTGTCTCGAACTTATAAGTCAGTGACAATGCCCACCTGCCTCGGACCCCACATGGAATGACCTTACACCATGATGGATGGTGACAGAGTGCCACGGATGGAGTTCTTCCATCGGCGAAGCTGATTTAAATTTAGATAAGCGAAATTAATTACATGTCGTCGACAGTGTGACGTGTTATTGTTGTATATTAGATTTTAATTGTACGTTGAAGAAAAAGGAATATGCTAGAATATATGTAGTTCAAAGTACCATGAAAAGTAAATTATATGTTAACGCTTATTTTGTAGTATATACAAAAATATAGGGTTTATTTATTTACCTGATACTGTGGGAAATGCGCATTACAAGATGGTTCTAGACATTCAGGGATACGAATGATTCCCGTACTGTCCAGCTTTTACTTCAGAATATCTAAAAGGATTTTAAAAATTTTGGACATTGAAAAATTTGGTATATATAAATTCAAATACAAAAAAATCGACTAGAATATTGGAGAATGCTTTGAAAGCAGCATTCCGATAAGCAAAATATTTTCAGCCTTGTCACATTCAGAGGGCCTAGTCTGTTTGTCGACGAACGAAATTTTGAAATGTTCTAAAAATTTTGTTGGAAGGGTATGATCCTTGAAGATTAGATGCGCATCAGAGGCAATGTTAGATCCTATCTCAGTTACATTATTCATTACCTTTCTTTGGGGTCGTATTAGTGTTTCGAAAGTCGTATTGTAATCGGATAAACAGTCTTAAGGTTTTTGTCGGTGATGGAACATTGCAGGAGCTGTCACTTGGTATTATTTTATTTATGATGATGATGTATATAGTGGGGAGACTCTTAAACCACCAAAAGGATTTTCATGTGGCTTTCGAAAGTAATAGGGTATTTTATGATGAAAATTAACATGTTTCATTATTGGTAAATTTTCAGATAAAGTTGAACTGCTTGGGAGTTTATTACGAGTGACCAAGGGCTTTTGTAACAAACACCGATTTCTAGTAACTTAAATCATTAGCGAGCTGTAAACGGCTATGAACTTTTCGCCCCCGCAAATCTATCAGTTACCCCTTGTAACGTAAAACATGCTTTAAAGTTCTTAAAAATCGTTGAAGTTATGCTATTGTACATGTAAATTTGTAGCCATAGGAAACAAGGATGGTAGTTATATATAAAATGTAAAGAATTCCTATAGTATAAACCCAACCAAAAACTTGTCAATTTTGCAACGGTATGTAGCATTTCAAGAACCCATAAAGGACCACTCGGTTATCTTTCTGTCTGTCTGCCCGTCTATCGCAACTGATTTTCTAACCATTAAATAGATTAAGATGAAATTTAGTACACATATGAAAGTTGATGAACCACCGGTGGTTCGAAGTGGGGATTTTTGTAAATTAGAAAATGTATGCTTAAATCTTTAAAACTACGCAACGGATTTTGATGCGTTTTTTTTTTCATAGATAGGGTAATTCAAAAGGAAGGTTTTTATGTATAATACAAGGCGTAGGCGAAGCCGAAAGCTAGTTAATAAGAAATCGGAATATGTCCAGCCAATCCGCGATCTGCTTGAGTTCTATTTAATGTTTCGTTTTTTTTTGCCTGGATGAAATTGCTGGTTAGCGTGTTCTATGTCATTTTCTTTATTTGTGCAATCAAGAGTATTTATAATTATTTTTATTAACATGTTGCCGAGCTCCTATTTGAATTCCACTAAGTAGCAGACCTTTATAATTCTATTTTCTCTTTCCAGTTCTATTAATTATTCTACATTCATTCTGAACGCTTGGTTATTTACTTATACTAGCCCGAAAGTCATCAAATCATAATTAAATATATCATTACCCTTTTTTACTTTGCGTAATAAGATTAAAATATATAAGTTGTCTGTATATATTATGTCTATGCAGCTTTATAAGTTCAATTCCATCCGGTTATCGAGGTGTTACGTGGATTACACCAGTCAGACACTAATGACTTGGTCGGAGCCATTCAGAGCCACCTAGTATTGGCAACTTGCGGAATTATCAGAGGATGCAACGGTGGACTATCGCGGACTTTGGAAAATATCGTATGCCGGCGAAGTTCCTTTGTTGTTGAGAGTTTTGAGCTCTGTAAATGTTAACTGGCTCAAGCTATGAGCGATTGTTTGATTAAAATTCATAGATTTCAGTGATTTTAATTAAATTTTTGAGTTTTAAATGTAAAACCCGGCTCGAAAGGTCTTTAAGATTCAACTTCACTTTTAACCTTTTTATTAATAGTTTAAAAAAATATCTATTCAAATTTAGTCATAAATTTTACCATCAGGTTTAAATTTAGATAATTCAATATATTTAGAAAAATAAAGACAATACCATCCTTTATTGAATACATTAAAATATTTTAAGTACCATCATTAATAAAGAGGGTAAGGTAATTATCGTCTAATACCAATGCTATTCATTGGGTTTCAAAAATTATGTAACGCCTAAAGTTGAGCTTGTGCGCGATCAATTTTATATCCGCATCATCTCCGTGACATAGCAACAATAAACCACAGAATCATGAAACGTTGACGACCCGCAACCGCAAGAACACATAGGCTAGGACCGATCATTATTACTCATAATGGCCGTTACTAATATCACAAATTGGTTGTAACTACGCAACCTCTGAGGCCCGTTCCATCTTTGCGGTTCTATCTGAAACCACCTCGAGGTGGGGACTCTGTGTCAGCTGACGTGTAACTTGACAGATAACGTGGAAATCTTTGTACATTGAATTTGCAACAATGAAATTAACGGTGAAGTGCTCACCAAACCTATGGCTTTTCCAGTTAATGGTTTATTAACATTTAAACGATTCATATGTATTATTGGTTATAATGTGCAGAATTGGATGCTGATATTTACTCAAAACTAATAAAGTAAGGGCAAAATTATAACGAAATAAGTTTATCAGAATTTTGATACTAACTGTATTATATTTATATTTGTGATAGATTCAATGTAGCTGCTCTATTGGAAGCTTTGAGATAATATAAATATGAAGCTTTGAATTAATCTGCAGTTATCAGATTTTGATGAGAATACAGATATACTTATTTATAAAATCATCTAATTTATAAATAATGATGACAGATAACTCAGTTTCCTAATCTGTATGAACGTGATTACTTTAAAAGCTATCAATATATCGAATAAAAGCTATCTATAAACGTATTATGCATTCTTGTTTTCTCATATAAAACGAGCAGATTTTACAGCGTTAGTCTCAGGTCAGAACTTACGATATTCACTATATCCATCTTTTCTTTATTATGTAATGCTTCAAAATAATTATAAGTCAAAGAATCGAATGTCAAAAAAAAAAAAGTTATATTTTTTTTGTGAAAAAAGGTTTAATTCTCAATTCAAAACGACCGGTGCGGTACAATGATGAGTTCTTAAGTCCCTGTTATTCTATTAGTATATGCTATCGTTGCTTCATCACTTGAACCACGCGGTATGATTCTAAGGTTTGATAGTAGGTATGCGCCCTTTGAACTTTGATCACGAGAGGAGTGCAGCATCGTGACGCGGGGACAATTACAGTTTACGAGTCTCTGGCACGTATTGGTGCAAATCAGGGCCCATTAACCATTCTCTATCTTTTCTCTTTAGCAATACTGACATCTATTACAGATTCGTTCCTATTGTGAGATTTGGTCATAGATTTTTTGTTATAGATATGTGTAGTGGAGAAGAAAAACGAGTTGATGGAGAAATTGTTCAAAACAATGATTATTTTAACAAAATTAATTTGACAATTAATTATTAATATCAAACGAACAATAAAAACAAATTGTTTGTTTATATGCGGAAGATCATAATTAGCTCGTATCATATATGTGTTGTACGAGTAGATTTAAGCATATCGTATATACTGCTGGAAACTGCCCAAAAAGGAAAAAATAATATAAAATGTCACTAATATTCATCAAAATGAGCCGCAGCCATTGCCAGAGTAAATCACAGAAAAACCAAAATAATAAAAAAGCATCGCCATTGTGGACATAGTCCGCCAAGACGAATCAAAGAAATAAAAACGTAAGGATATTAACCCTAACTTATGTTTGGATTACACTAGATACACCAAATTTTCGAGATGCAATCCCAATCTGAAATTGTGTGGTATGTGAGATAGTATCAAACAACAGAAAAATTCAAAAACTCGGAACTTTTATCCCCTTAAATAAGGGGATGGAACTTTTTCCGAATCTTTCACAAAATTGATAGAGGTCTGAAATTTTTGAAATGTAATCCCAATAGTGAATTTAATACATTTACAAAATTTTAATTTTATTACCCGATTTAATTCTAAAAACACTCAATTTCGATACTTTTAAATTGATGGTACAGAGCAGAAAAAGCTGGTTGTACTTTCGTCGTCGAATTTCCTAATAAATCAATAAAAGAAATGATTAGTGAAATATTTCGCTCGAAAGATAGGTACCATTTCATCATCGTGTGATGAATAAAAACATACATCGAAGACGAAAATATAACATAACCTCCTCCTTTTGGATGTTCAGTCGGTTAAAAATGCGGAGGAAGGGTCCTGCTTGTTCCATACTCTCACGTATGTAGTGTATGAAAAGATAAACTTTGAGGTATATATTGTATATATACCTCAAAGTTTATATTGTGATATATTGTAAATCAATCGGATGAACTACAATGCATACATGTACTAACGATGGGAGATCTATTATGATTCGAATTCTTATTCAGATATATTTAAAAGTAATACTTATGGAGGTACCTCTAAACTCTTAAACCGACAAAGAAAAAAGGCAAAGACAGAGAGTGGGCTATGAAAAAAGACAGTGCTGATGAGCAAGAAATATACCCCAAGAAGGGAAATATAAAATAACAAAATAAAAATGTCATAAACAACTTTCAAAAAAGAAATGAAATGATCTGAAAAGATTCATTATGCCATAAAGCGCAATATTTGACGCGTGTCAAAAGAGTTTATAAAGTAAAAATAATTTTATGAAAGTATATAAAAAAGAGAATATTTTGTTCTGTTTCTTTATTTATTTTAAGTTTAATAGAGACAAACCTGAAGTAGCGCATTTTGTTTCAAATTTTTATAAGGTTATAAATAGATTTAATTTTCAAAATATAATTAATATATATTACTACAATTATGCATTTTTGGATTTAATAAATCATACTTAAAAATAATTGATTTAAATTAATAAATTATGTCTAAACAGCTCCTAGTTTCCTAGTTCGATTCATCCGTATTCATTACTCGCTCCCAACTCATTGGGTAGTAATCATATTTCATTTCCTACCTCCGTTGTTATCAAAGTTACTAGACAATCCAATTGTTTGAACCGTGACTTTTGCATTGAAACTTTGACTACAGACTGCTCGTGCTATGTCGAACGATTGGAGCAATTAATCGGGTACCGTAGTTTGCGTTCGATTTAGTGGTTTGCGAAGATGTCTGTAGTTTTCTTCATATTTGATAATGAATAGCCGAGTTACAAATTAGAATTTTGGTTTCGAAGATTATTTTGTCATCTATTTAAAATAGAGGCGAGAGGACATAACACTGATTTCTTGAAATTTAAAACCGATGATGCAACTTACTAACGGTATTTAAATTTTGAAAAATCAGGGTTGTATCAATCGAGCTCCTTTTTAATACCGTTCATTCGGCTCATGGTTTTCAAATGATCACAAAAATAAAAAAAGAAATGCTTATTACGATTTCGATATACATAAGAATATACGTAGCTTATTAACGTCTGTAGGACAACTACAACTGCATACTTGATACTTCACTAAAAAGAGTTTGTAAAAGATTAATTTTTATTTTCTGATTTATCACACAAAAAGCGACCCTCGTGTTCAAACAATTATTTATTTACGTTACATGTCCGCCTTTACGGTCATTGACTTCTATCTTGCTTTCAGATCAATCGGTCGAGTAAGTTCAGAGTAGGTCACGAAGACGGACAGATTTATATGAACTCAATTAAAAATGAATACCAACGCAAAACTCAAATAACTAGAGCAATATTCTTAAATTGGTATTTTGCTTTTTGATCTATCTATTATTATAAAGAGATAAAGTTTCTAAATTCATTTGTTTATAGGGGACAATCTTTGGAAATATTGATCGGACTACGAGTATAAAAAAAATCCCCTAGGGAAAGGGACATCACACGTGGGTGATATAGACTGTAATTTACTGATAAAGTTGCTGAAAAATCTTTACTATAGTATAAAATACAATAAATTCATTTCGAATTCGCTGTAAATATCTTTCTCTTGCTTTGAAATGCAGTAGTAACATCATGTGCAGTCAACAAAAGGTCAGACACATAATTGACATATTTCCCCAATTGATTTTAAACCTTAATACTTTGAGAATAGCGTTTAAACCCAACTAATGATATTTGTAACCTGATGTATGGCGGTGAGTACATAAAAATCGAAAAGTAGTAGTAGGACTTTATAGATATTTTTACACAACTTTACCTTGCATGAGAGCATTTCATGTGCTTTTAAAATATAAAAGAGAGTGAAACGAATAGTGTACAAAATTATTCGATCTTCCAACACATTGTATGCCAAACGACTCAACATTTATTGAAGCCTTCTACAAATAGTTTTTCCTATTCGTATAATATCGGAAACAATGTCGCTGACGTAGCAACGGGCTCTTTGTTGGCGGTCGTAAAAGTTTAAACGGCATTAGTCGTCAAACCCGGCTGTACCTATAAGAGCCGTTTTATTTAAGCGAGGACGAGAAGTGGAAAATATTCGTTTTACTTACTACAATAGAATAATGGAACTACCTGTCATAGAAAAATTCGAATTTTACAAACAAATAGTAGACTAAACATATAAAGTTATATAATGAAAAAATCATAGTGCTAACGTATATAATTTTATGGTAAGTATTTTTTTTTTGTATTTGATTTTCTGATATTGTCTAATTTTTTTTCATTAATTAGTATAATCTTTATTATTTAGATTTATATATAATTTAATCCATATTTCTGTACTATTAAAGTCAATAATTTACTTAGACATCATTGACATTCCCGTCAATTGAAATCAATTCTCAATATCTCAAATTTCTATTAATACAATATGTTGAATATCTATTATTGTAATTAACCATATAAGACTGTCATGATTGCTATGTATATACTATGGTTATGTAATGTCATTGTGCGTTCCTAACACATCTCTTATCACAGGACGCAGACATCATGAAGCTGTTAGTAAATACAACTGGACTAATTAGGGTTATGGAAGACATTATTCCGTTGCTTGATTGTGATTCTAAATATTGTAATATATTTTATTATTTATTTATATAAATATTATATAGACGAAGCTTAATTAAAAAATAGTACAACTGAATTGAATACTTATATATAGTGTGATAAATTTGTCTGATATCTATGAGTACGTATGTAACCTGACGTTTCTAAGGAGTGACAGTTCGCGTTTTAGTGGATAAGAAGGAATTAATTTTTATTAACAAAATAAAAGTATCGCAAAATTTACATATTTTTGGAAAAAACGAGCGGTGGTATTTTTTTCTAATAAATAAATCGAAACTGTTGTGCAATATCTCGGAATAAGGTACTCTCGTCTAATTATATCCACAATTTTTTAATGTTTTTTTTGTAGTTTTGTTACTATCTTGAAACTCAAAACTCAAAAAAATTGCATAGATTTTGTATAGACAAATCAAAAGAGCCTAAATTCTACGGGGTTATTTCGTTTTATTACATAGGTTCCATGGTTACCTTCTGATTACATCATCAGATCAACTCTATTTTGTATTAATATTGTATTGTGATATAAGTTATAATAAAAATGCAAAATTTCAACCCAACTGAAAAGCGAGAAGTGGGTCAAATTTAGTTATTAAAACTTGCCTAACACCGTAAGCTAAGTGTTGTGAATCAAACCTCATTTCACCAAATGAGGAATAAATAATAATTTTCAAATTTTATTGACAATGTCACATGCTGTTGTTTTTCTGATTCAATAAAAATGTCTTCGTAGATAAACACATAAAGTGTTTTATTTGGTTAAAACGAGGCATAGTTTGTGCATGAAATAAAGCGGAAGACCTGCAGGAACGTGAATACACTAAGTAAAAGCTCCAAACCCAAGTATAGGTTTCAATTGCATTCCTGTAAAAATGACTGTCCAATATATGAGTGATATTAACGTATTCTAAAAGTTGGCGTCATTAGGCAGCACAAGGTAATTATAAAAAGGCCCATTTCTTCAAAGGGCCAATTGGTAACGTTAGAATAGTACTAATAACAATAACGTTTTAAGGTGTTAAGTTCCTACTCGTTAGTAAACATCAGTGTGTAATGTATATAGTGTTGCCTAAGAAAGCCCACTGTATTAAAAGGCCCGACTGTTGAAAAAACCAACTACAATACGCTTAATTGGATCCTCAGAATTAATGTAGCATATCGATAAAAATCAGGACATGTTCTGAAATATTCTCTAAGCTATACACAAATTGACATATATTGTGTCAACAACTATGTGCTATATGCAGCAGAGTAAGGCATCAGCCAAAATAAACATTGTTTAAATTGTACAAATGCAGTTAAGTCTTCGCATATATTTACATTGGACCAGGAAATGGCAAACGAGTCATGTGACCTAGCTGAGCCCTCTTGAGGTTCCAAACATATTAACTTAGCGTAAAACAGACTTATGCTTGTATGATATGATATTGCTTGAGGTTAAGTTATCAGTATTCCATGGAATGTGTTTCGTGTTGACTGTGGTCATTTAATAATAAATTAATTATATCGAATTGAATGAAAAATAAACATACACGGTAGTAATTGAATGGCTGCTTGACAATTTTCTAGATGTTTAATTATGAAACACTCATTACTTTTGAAAGATTGACGGCGTAGAGTGCATTAAAAGAAATAATTGAAGTCTACGCAATCGTATGTAAAATAAATAGTAATTATTTAGTAAGGTTATATTGATATTTATTTATTTTTTAATATAGTGATATATATATATATAATTTTGTGATATTACTTAGTGTTTATTTGCAAATTTTCGTGGTTATTTGGAAAAAACTATATGACGACTCTAGCTTTTAAACTATTTGTATATCAATTTCATAATAATTAGCACTACGGTCTGACCGTGAAAAGTAGAGATGAAGAGTCACTTTCGCATTTATTTATTAGGCAATATAAAAAAATAGGTTTAGGGAAATATATACTTTTTGTGTGTGCAGTATTTCTTAGTTTTTATATTTAGACATTGTCAGTTAGATAAAAAATAATGATTACATCTAAAGCATGTGTCACGCTTTTCGTTGACATGTTTTATAATCAAAATATTTGATCTTGAAATGTTGCACGATTTTCAAGTGTCAGTGAAAATGAGCTAAGTTGTGTCCCTTCGGCTGATTGTTATCTTTTGCTTTATTATTGTATCTTGTCATAATATATTTATTTGTTTCTTTGTCTCGTAATATGATTAGTTTTCTCTTTCATTGATTATCTAGTAATACAGTAGTTACTCGTATAATTGGTATGACAATAGGATAGGATAATTTGGTCACAAATATTTTGTCTTGCCTTTGTTTTCTAAATGAAGCGTAAATACAGCTTGCGCTTAAATGAGGAATCTTGCGCCTAAAGTTACTCGCTATCTAAATACCTGCTTTCTACACTTAGTAACAAATATAGCAAAGTTGTTCTATGAATTAATAACAAAAGAATAGCTATCAAAATTTGCTTAATATATTTCATCATCAGCCCAAAAGTCCGTACAGATCTTCCCAATAGGTAGATTCAAATCTATTCTGGAGAATGGATTATATTATAACACACCACGTATGCCCTTTGTGGATTGGTGGCTGTTCACTCCGAACGACGCCAGATGTAACCGGCACCATTGGCGTTACGCGCCTTCCAAAACATAGAGTTACTCCAGATAGTGAACTTTTGGTTAAGCATCCTATTTTTAAGACAATTGCCTTTAATGAAAGTTGCTTAACTTTCATATCGCCGACCCAGTGCGCTAACCACTGCGCTATCATATAATACTATTAAAGCTTTTAGACCAACAAAATAACATATTTTAAGTTTCTACTGTCGGCATTAGAAGAACATTTCTTGTAATCTTTATAACGTAATACTTCTTTGATACGTTATTCCCTTAAATTACAACCAATTATTTATATTTCGACTTTCTTTTTAGACATAATAATACTGTTAGATTTAAATTGTGCGAACCACCTGGATTCCAGGTAAGATTTTTTCAACCGAAAAATAGGGAGCTAATCTAGCTAGAGTTTCAAAGTAAATTAAAAATGACATGTTGCGAGATCGCTCTACCCGCATCATCTCGTTAGGACGAACAAATACACTTACGGTTGGTACTATCCGATTACAAACGAACTACGGACTTTGACGCAGCGTTTGGCAAATAACTGTTTTTCGTGATGTCAGATTTCTATTCTAGGATGAAACGTGGAACGTGATATATTTGATGTGTGAAATATGACAATGTAAATATGTTGATCTTAAAGAAAAGTGAATTTTTGTTTTAGACAACGGATTTTTGGAGACGTACTTAGTGATTCTCAACGCTAGGAAATGCGTTATGCATACCCGTTCCCGCTGTAATCATCATCATTATGAGATTGAGGATGTCCCTACCGCTGCTATATAGGCTTTCCCTATGGATGAAACAGAATCGAATAGAATAGGTAGTGAAAATGAGCCACGGCTCACCAAGCAGCCCCAGTGCGATTGATAGGAGTTAACGACTGCAGTCGATACTAACTAGAACCAGATACTTAAAATGGCTTCTTAAGAACGAAGAAGATCGAGATAATAAATTTTTGATCACCCATCCTATTAGCGGACCGTATGAAGTAATTAAGCACCAAATCTCATTGTCACGCAGAACTAGAACAAACTACTAACACATGGCTTCGATAGCCTTATCATTATAGAATTTCGAATATTATAATTTGTTATCGATTTATTATGAATAAGTTTTTATGCTTCAATTATCATCATCACACTTACAACTTCATGTCAAACTTTAAAGCTACACCCGTTCACCAACAGGGTTGTGAAACAGTAACTAAGTCAAACTTCTTAGATCAGCGCCGATATTAGTACGATAGATCGGAAACAGTCGCTGCTCTTCGCTGAACTGTCAGAGTTTAAATTGTTCCCGTTGGGTTACCGATTAGGTTAGTTCCGGGAAATTTAAATAGCAGTGTATATTAAACCACGCGACCGAACTTGATTTATTTATGTCTCTTCGATTTCAATATCAACGTGAAACAATTGCTGGAAACGGCTTTTTAAGTGGAGAAATAGAAATGTGAATTAAAGTAACATTTATAGGAGAAATTCCGTATTTGGCTGTTGAAACTTTTCTTCACAGGTACGGTGGCAATAACATTTTGATGAAGACATTTTCTTGTTCAATTGATTTATAATTAATATAATTTACAGCTTCCGAATTTGGCGCGAATCTCATCTAACGTCAAAATTAAAGTGACATTGACAGCTCACTGACATACTGATGATAATTCATTCGATAAATATTAATGTCCATAGTTGTCGATATTTTTAGTTATTATTATTTTTAGATACAGGAAAAAATATCAATTTAAATAAATATCGGTCATAAATCTCCAGGTTCAAGAGGTTTCTAAGTAGTCATGTTTTATAGACATCATTTTCATCTCCGATATTAGCAGTTTAAAAAAATAAAGGAAGAAACGTGAATATGCTTAAGTGTAACAAACACATTATCAAATTGCGTACCGATTGCAATTTTTCTGTATACGCATAAATACCTAAATATTATCTTGCGCAATTATATCTTACACTCACCCCAATATAACTTTAATGTAGCGCAATAAAAGTTACGGCTATAGTTCATTTTACAACTAGATATAATTGGTCGCGTTTAAACAACTCTCCAAGGTAACTTAGCGTGTATTGTATGCCATTTTTAAATGACGATATCGATAATATTATGTATATTGAAAGATAAAATGATAATTTACGTACGTAATTACAAGTTACAAATAAATCAAAATGTTTTCATAATATATTAAAAATTAATTATATCATTGACTAAGTTTATAATAGCCTCAGTTAAAATAGGTATATACAAGATAAAAAAGATGGTCATTTTGAATATACATTCAAAATGACTATCTTTAATAGAATTTGCTAATTAAAGGTAAAATACTACACAATATTTGTAAGGTCAACGATAGATTCAAAATATGAATTGATAAAATTTTCTCATTAGAAAAAAATTACAGCGTTATATCCTAAATTTAACGTATATTTTCATTACTTCTTATAATTATACTATTGAATTAAAAGGGAAATGAATAAGTAAGTTACTTATTCTGTGGAAAAAGCCTTAAGCTTTTAAATTTACATGCTAATTCTTCTTTCTACAAGCGTCACAGAAACTCAAAGTTAAATTGCATCTTTTTTGCATTAGATTACTTTTACAATACAAACTTATAAAATAACCAATGGTTTACTAACTAAATAAACAAATATATATTAAACAATATCACATACATATATTGCTCAGATTACAAGATGAGTAGCTTAAGCTCCCGTATTCAGGAGTATGTGAGACAACGAAGGTAACACGATACCCAGACCCGAAATAAAATGGAAAAGTTTATTTGATACATTGATCCGACCGGGAATCGAACCCGGGACCTCAGAGCGACACTTTGAAACCGATGTGCGAACCACTCGACTACGAAGGTTTAATTAATAATTTTAGACGCGTAATGCGCCATCCTCGGTCTCTATCTATCTCTTTGCCAGGTGAAATGAGAAAGACATATAGGAACGGCCTTGTCTTCATGTTTCGCCTTACATAAGTAACGTATGTTAGTGATTTTGTTAATAAATAATTTGTAACTTAAGTAAAACTATTAGAATTACAATTGGATGAGTATTATGTTCTATTTCTCACATCCATTTAATCCGGTCGTGTTAATAGGAACTTACACGCTTTAGTTATAAGTTTTTCAATTTCTTTAAAATCAAAACATGAAATCGTAAATAAATCTTTTTAGAATGAAATAATACATTTTAAAAGAGGTGAATGTGTAGTTGCATATGAAAAAATAGAGTAGATCTAATAAAAATCGTAATATAAACTCTTCCTAGTTCCGTGTTCTAAGATCTCGGTTACATTGTGTAATAGTGCATTTAGTTTTCCAAGGTTACTAATACATTTCTCGTGACGAGATCGCCTTGTGGTCGCTCGTTTATGATTAATACGGTAATCATGGAGCCAACAATGCTTTTATATGTTGTATACAATAAAGATAAATAGTCGGATAAAATACTAATGGACATACTTAATAACGAATCTATGATATGATCGTCAAAATTTATAATCAATCCAACTAATATAAAATGCAAAGAAATGTGAAAATGTATGTGTTTGATATACTGTTGGCCCTGGTTGCATCTGCAGTCGTATACACCCACCAGTTCGCATAAGAAAAAGTGATTAAAACCTTCGTTAAGTTAAAGCGAGGGTTTTACTAAGAAGTTTTTCTATAATCTTGTTGGTTTGCGAGTAAATTAAAAATAGTTTTTGACTCAAAATACGCCACTTGCTTTTATCTATCACATTGAGGGGCGAGTTAAATTCGTCTCGTTTCTCTTTTTTCGTCACGCCCACACTTAACTCCCACCACGTACATTATACGTGCTAAACATTGTGCCATTGAGCTCCTAATTAACAGTTTAGTACAGATTAAACTAATTAAATTGCTCGGCAGAGCAAACTTAGAAATTCTGGACTCTTAAATTTCCCCTGGGGCACTAACCTACTGACCGTCTTAATTCTGTTTACACTCAATGCTTCTAGACAGATGTTTCATGGTCTAGATATATGAAAAAAGTTATAAGTGTATTTAAATTTAAAGAAATAAATGATGTAGACGGGGAGGGCGTGACAAAAATGTAAAGAGCTTTCGAAAGCTTGATTTTTCAGTATGTTGAATTACAAAGGGTATCACGCAGAAATCAGTACAGAACTCAGGCGGTGGAAAGTCCCGTGACAACAGCTTGTAAATTAGAGAATAGAATAAACTTTATTGCAAACATACAGGAATATAAGATATAAAAACCTATTAAAGACAATTAAACAAAATACGAGTATGTTTTTTTTTAATTATAAAAAATAATATTTTCTGTTAAAATTAAAACACTTACATCCGGTTTTTGAATTGAGAATTTAAAGTTAAGCACGTCTCAAACAGTACATAAAATATGTTAAACGTCACTTAAACAGGATTAACTTCTTTAATGATAAATTGATAGCAAATTCATAAAACTAAGACTTGTTACCATGTGAAAGGCAAAAAACTTAAGTTATCGAGAATAATCAGTTGAGATTCTTTACTTTTCTTAATTCAGAAACCGGCTGTTAATATCAATGTTTAAATTTCAGTTAAAACTATATCTATTCAATTACATTTCAAAAAAAACCCTCACACTTAATATTCATCAAAAGAAAGTCCTAGCCAATAATTATTATCGAAGGTTTGATACATTTTAATGAAGAAAGTTTCACTTTGAATAATTATAATTGAATATGACATAATTAATTATTTACGATCTCCGCATGATGACCTTTTGAATACTATTCTCGAATAGATCAATATTCTGACATAGACTTCGTCAAATAAATAAATATAGTTATTTAGTCTTAGCGTATTCCTTTTTTTATCTAATCTAGGAGTTTAATTTAAATAGTTAACGCTTAACTTAATTTTATAAAATAGAGGTTAGTCTAGTAAGACTTCAATTAGGTATCGGATTGTGTTATTTAAACATATTATAAAAGGACATATTACAACAAAATATTTTATCGTAACAGCGCAGGAGTTAGTAGTAGGTATAAATTATTTTACAATTGTGAAAAGTCCATCTGGCATTCACATAGTCTGTCTAAGTCTCTTCTGGAATCGACTGGGCAAAATATGAAACATAATATTTTTATGAAAAATACCTAAAAATCCACTTGGTACCTGGCACCTTGCGATGAATCTTGAAATTCGAACCGGGCTGAATTAAGAATATTTTCCAGTATAGCATCGTGAATGTAAATTGATTAAATATATAAAAATATATATATTTTAGTCAAAACCCAAAATTGGAATTGATTTTTGGGTTTGCCGAAGGTTTTGAAGGTCAAAGCATAAACCAGTGGTTCAGGAATAGGCTGCGTACCGGCCTTTGATATATTTTTAATAACTAGGACCTTCATTTTTCTGTCAAATGCATATTCTCTATTGTCTTGCTCCAAATATAGTTGTGTTGTAATGTCGTTGTATTTGTTTATATTAGCATAATACAACATATTTTGAATTTAGTGTCATTTCCAAGGTCAAGCTTCGATTTGTCTGTCTATAAACGCCTGCTCTCGTTATTTTACTTTTAATACCATTGCTTGCTATTAGGGAACGATTGTAAAATAAATACAGACTGAAAAGATTCCATTTTGTATAACGCTAAGAAAAACAAATAAATAATTAATATATGTAATTGTAGTTATGTTTAGAATAATAAATATATGAGTTCATGGCTTGTGTTTGTTTATAATATAAAAATAAACAAAATTTATAAAATAATAAAAAGATCCATAAGTCCTAATATTTTTACTTTTTAATATACGTGTTGATATTTAATATTCAATTCTTTAATTAATCAATTACATATCTTTCTGTTAACACAATTAATTCGACACTAGTGTACATTCCCTATCGCATACTTCTAACATATTGTGCCACTTTAGAAGCATTCATTGACTTGTTATAGATACATTCTTAGTAGTAATTAAAAAATGTTAATCCGATTTGTGCCTGTACATTCAGAAAAGTTCTGAGAAAATGCGTAATATTCCTATTAAAATTAGAAAGATCGGACTTATCCAATTCACCAAACATCAAAAAAGAAAATATCCGTGTTAATATTCTTTTATATATTGCGTTGTAATAGAATAATTTCAAAAACTAAAGTGATGACATAAAAAGGTAGCTTATATATAACGTATGTTTTTAATAATATGTAATTTTAGTTAATATGTTATATGTTTTACTAATAATTACATCAAATTATAACATTCATCTTGTTCAGCGTGTAATCACCCAACTTCTGTACCTCCCCAATCTCCTACCATACGGTTTTATTGTACATAGCTAGCTCCATATTGCTCTACGTAACCATAAGCTCATGGATAATCCTATCCATGAGGTCAGTAAACATGTTCCATAAGCGTACCTACGTCAAGGCTTCTAGCACACACTCGGTTTGAGCGATTGAGGAATTTTAGACCTCACTACGTGTCTTACATCTTAGTTGTTCCCTTCGCTTTGTCCCTGCCATCATTGAGTCTCATTCTTGCTTTATAACAAACATTTATATCAAACATCATCACCATCAATTTACATCGAATCAAGAGAAATTGCGACTTTTCATGTTAAGAGAGCCTTAGAATGGTGTTTATATTTATTTCGATTTCATAATAACAATACCTATGTTTTTGTTGTCTTAATAAGTAATATCCCCGATTTGTAAGTAACTGATATGTGCCGATAAGTTTCCAAGATAATAATTTACGTAATATTTCTATCGAAACTTGAAAGGGCACGGTCTCGGCTTAAATTACTTATTATTCATATTCGATAAACTGGTTTTATTAATTATCTATTTCCTTTACCATAATATATCTATTTCCTTTCATGTTAAGCTTAATAAATAGAGAAAACATTAATGACTTTAAATTTAAATTGAGATTTGACGTTAACAGAAATTCTCAAAAATTGAGGATGGATATCGGCAGTTTTGAAATATAAAATTCAATTATTGTCCATCAGCTGTACTAATAAAATGTGCTTTCTTTATTTTTATGACATTAAACAGATTGAATATGCAAAAGAGTCTATGGTAGCATTTTACCAATTTGAAAAGTTTGACTTTAACTCTCCATAGGTATTATTACGCGAGTCTATAACTTACCCAGCAACATTTTATGTATTCAATTTTGTTTAAGCATTATTTACTTTGATTTATACTGTTATAATTTTATAGTCTATGAAGATTCTCATTGTTTATTTTGAAATTAATGATTGTATATTTTCAGAATCTAATAACGTCGTTTAACAGTTCTGTTTTAGTTGATCTTAAGGCGAACAATTTAAAATCTTTCACCTCAACAGAATATAGGTTTACAACTCAAAGTTATTAAAAAAGTTGTCTATAGAATATTATCCGAACTAAAAATCTAGTACAAATAACTTAGTGTCACTATATTATTTAGCGAATCAGTATTAAAGGTGTTTTTATTGACCAAGCTAACCATTTTTAGGTTACAATAGTTCTTGCTTGAAAATGATACCATAGCAGCAAGCCCTCGTCAGAGTTGTGTTCAATAAATAATTCATTTACAACGACATTAAGCCAAAAACACATTTTGTCTGTACATTTACGATCGTGGTCAACTGACTAACGAACATAAATCTCTGATAATCTAATAAAACTTATAAATTTGTAAAAAAATTAGCACAGGTTGGCAAATATATGTTCATATAAGCGCAAAAATATTTTAACAGCATCAAATCCGAAGGAACTGTTTTAACAAATGATAACACTAGAATTTGTAGAATTTTTATCTTAAAAATAATTTAAAATACTGATGCTTGTGACGAAATGCCTCCTCGCTTGGACAGCGCGAGAGCTTAGAGTTTATGATTTTTTTTTTCATTTCACTGTAAGATTTTTACATCTTTTCTTATTATTTTATTGTTATGTTATCTTATTATGCTTATATCTTTCATTGCTAATGCATTGGATCATTCTATATAGTTTTGTCAAGATTCGTTATCGACAGTAAAAACGCATAGTTTACGGTTTTTAGTTATATATTATGTAAGTTATATTTGGTTATAATGACTAAATATATAATAAATGACGTTGTAGGCAAGATATTACTCGTTTCAGTTCTCGCGTTCATTATGTTAATTTTTGTTAATTTTGTTCCTTTTCCATATGTTGCCATAAATCACCTAAAATAAAATTGCTTGAAAAATACGTAGGTAAAAATAAAAGTCTAGCTTGGTGACTTTAGAATGACATAATAATTTGTTTTATAAAATAATACAATAAAATGTAAAATAGTATTTAACCTCCTTTGTCGGCAACATAGCGCCATACACTCAGTTTACCCTATCTTATTTTTTTTTGTATACAGTTTTGACAAGCTCTTAAATGACCATATCTTGAATCAGTTTTCATAACCTCAGTTTATCCCGCATTTTGTATTGTTTAATATAAAAAAGAAATAGGTGACCAAACGTAGAAAAAATATATTGCTTTTTTTTTCCTATACATGATAACTATGTAAGTGATTAAGGTTAACTTGTATTTGCCGGTTATTTTGGCTTCGTATTATAGTTTCATTATTTTTTTTGTTCGGCATACGCATTTAAGCACTGTGTTACGAGACATTGCAAAAATGCGTCGCAAAGATATAGGAAGGAATAGCCCCAACTTAGCGCATTTATTCCTAAAAATACAAGAACTTGTCCTGTTACAGAGTACCCTAGATACGGGGCACAATGTTACAATGAACTTACTTTATTAATATGCAATCGAAATTGGCTTGTTGCTAACTATAATCATGTTTTAATAAATCTAAGAAAAGAGATATAGTCATAGTATACATTTAAGTCTGTTAAAAGTAAATCAAATCAATATTTCGGTCTCTACATCGTCGTTTGTATTTTTTTGTAACACTGTGCTCCACCTTACCCTGTGGTTATGAACATGGTACTTTTGCTCATAAATTATTTGAAAAACAAATTTGACGATGAAAAGTAACAATTCAAAGAAAAGAGACTATCAAAAAACACATCTAAAGGAATTACGTAAAAAAAATTGCATTAGAAATAACCTTGGCAATTTCAAACAGCGTAAAATTGTTCATAGAAACAAGCTATTCAATCATTACTTTAATTTTAGCTTTAGACATGTAAATATATGTCTGTTAATTATTAATGATTTCCTTATCACACAGTATTCAGGCGACGATTTAGAATTCGCTGTACTGTCTCATATACATGCAGTGCATAATAAAACAAGCTTTGATATTGTCATTTCTAATTGATTAATACTCGCATGCTATGGCAGCCTGATATACTGTGTAATACGACGGGCGCGGTGCATATTATAGCTGTTGTACAACTCTCCTAGTAAAACTTTATTTCGGAAGTTTTAACGTGTGCGAGTTTTACCGTCCGGCACAAAGTTTCAGACTCCATATTATTATAGTGTGTGAGTTATTTTTGAAATTACTCTTTTGAAAGTATCGTTGCTGAAGTATATATCTTGAAAGTTATTCTATTATCAGTAACTCGTTCCATTACTTTATTTGAATAAAGTAAATTAAGTAAAAGAGCGTACTATAGTTATAATTAACTATTAACTACTAATTTTATTTTTTATTACTAAAAACATTTTGATGAGATGAAAATGACTTATGTTAAATTCGATCTAAATCAGCTGATACTTTTTATATGTAGTGTTTAACGGACAATTAAAATATTAATAGCATACATAGTAACATTACTTTGAACCTACACAGGCACCAGTCACCCACAAATGACTCTTAATAGGATAATCTTATTGAACAACCATTTATTATATTATGAGTGGTGGAAATAAATCTTATTATTATTATTATTATTAGATGACATTAACTACGTAGATTAACGAATTGGTTGGTTGGTTTTAATATCGCTATACAATGTAAAATGTCGAATGTCATAAATACTGCGATTTGTTTTCACATTATTTTAATATAAACTACGCATCGTTTGAGTGGTATAACTCTATTTTTCGTTCTTTTATATCACCTCAGAGTTATCTCAATGTTAGTTGTATATTTCGTTTTGAAAACAGTTATAATGAAGCCGTCATTCATATCGTCACTACGTACATGGTATATTGCTATGACTCTGACTGTGTCATTACCTGCGTCTGAATAATGAAAAAACGGAGGAGAAACTTCTAAACTATGCAACGGATTTCGATGCGGCTTTCACTGTTGGATATGAAATTTCTCGAGGAAACCGTTACCAGTGTACAAATTTATAGTAGTAATGACCAATGTACGTCATTACTACTATAAATTTGTATAGTAACACGATGTTACAAGGTTAAGATTCAATGAATATCACCGATATAATGAAAGTATTACCTAATATCTATATTTAGGTTCACAAACTTGACATTTATACGAACATTATAAATAGGAAAAATTTGATTGATTCTTTGTTGACATTGAATAGTCGCGGAAAATGCTTTCGTTTTTATTAAGGAGTTTTTGGAAAAATATTGTGAACGTTACTTTTATTACCATTGAGCGTATTATCTATATATTTACCGGAAAAAATTGTTTTGAATCTTATGGCGCGCCTAGACTCGCAGTCGAATTTCTGAACATTTACATCTATTAGTATCTTTCAAAGATAAATAATTCAATGGATTTCATTTTAAGGGTAATTGCCTTAAATGTTTTATTGCATATTACGAAATATTTCCAAGTTTATTGGTAGACTAATGACGTTGAGTTTCCAGATGAAGTTAATATAAAAAATAGTTTATATAATCAAACTTATAAATTGATAATTAAATTATTATATCCTTGAATTTTTCGGACAATAGTTATATGAAAAAACGTCATCAGTTTGGTTCTAGTAAACTATTTAATTTTATATAATCATCCTTCGAAATTGACTGTATTGCAATAAAACGTTTTATGCGAACCAATTTAAATAAATTCGTTCTGTGACTATACATATGTCACTCATTATTTTCTAATTGAAATCGAAATAAATTTCCAAATCACACAAATTCGATCACATTACTGTTGAAAAGGGGTGGAACAATGAGTTCTTGTCTTGAACCTACAGCTGATCACTTATCTATATTGATTTTATCAATTAATTACATCAGTAACGGAATATTTCATCGTATTATGAAATCAACGTGTCAAATGTGTACCGTTCTCATTGTATCGTTTTAATTACACCTAGCTTTTATTATAGTAGGCGTTTACTAGTACACGAATTAATGTTTCGATCGAAATATAATTTACTACCGCGAGAGCCAGTTTGTTCTATGAACAATTTTGGGTGGGACCCGAGCTCCTGCTGGCCCTCACCTCGACACAACCTAAACTCCCACAGCCTTTGAGTTCAATAATTTCGAAACGATATTATCATTGCTGTATGGCACTAGACATAAATGGGATACCCTATTATAATATTATATACCTTATTATAATATCTCGGAATCGTTCGGAAACACCCGATCAATATTGACAATTATTTGGAGTAACGAATATACCATGTCGAAACCATTCTGTTAGTGTGTATCTAGGGTTTAAATCTCCAGTTTGATTGCGTTAAAATGGTAGTAAGATATCTTAGTCTTAGTTATTTTGCATGATTTAATTTGTTAAATTCATTTGTTAGTGCTATATATTTGCCTATAATTTAAGTTTCACTACTGATTGATTTCATGTTCTTTAATAATAGGGATGGTGACTAATTTAATTTTGTTTAACCGTATATATATTTGAAAAATAGATTATTGAAAAATATTATACAGTTTTTTTTTGCGTAATTAATAAACTTCGGCGATACATTGAATTAAAACGTCGCATGTCGTCACACCTTTAGTACATTCTGTATATTTTCAGCCCCCAGTCCTCAATCTTAATGTGTATGTTATCTAAGCCATTTTTTGTTAAATAGAAGAATAAAATACATACCTCACATATTTATACCCAATGTAAACCGTAATAGAACTGTTAATTGCTTATTTAAGTGTTAGTTTATGTTCATTCATCGATATGCGTTTAATTATTTTCTCTAGACACCTAATTCTTGTTGCGTAAGTTGCGTAAAGCTGTGGAGCACGTGCGGTTGAAACCGAATGCACACATTTTAATTTCAAATACAGAATCAGGCTGAATGGCAGACAGTGATTCACTGCTGGTCTGTGTTCAGTTTTTGCATTGAAATTGGCAGTAGATAGGTACCACAACTGTGACATGGCGCCAATCAAAGAGTTTATGTGGAATTATTTACGTTTAAAAGATATAATTTTAATAACAAAACTTAATAATGTTAATATTAAGTAATTGCAACTATCATTGATGTTAATATCTAAGTAACCAGATTTTAATATTTTTACAAAAAAATGTTAAATTTAACAATTATTACAGTCTTCGATGCTTGATATAGGGTGCGAATCCATAACATTTACTAATCGAAGTTACTGCTCTAACCAATTGAGCTAACCGTGACTGATAAACTATCGTACGTATTAGTTTTACTTCCTAGTTTTTCTAAAAAGTCTTTATAACATTGAGAAAATAAAAAATATCTTATATGATAACTCATATAAGATATAAAATGTATTGTTAATTAAATTATATATTTTGAAATCACGATTAAAGATATTTAGCATTTTACTTTAGGACATTTTTTTTCAACTAGCTGTTCTTCCGCGACTTCACTCGTATAAATAATAGTCTACCAGCTTTCTACCAGCGGTTCCGCCCACGTTGACATGTATTATACATGTAAAACTTTCTAATCAATCACTCTATATATTGAAACCAGGATTGAAATCCGTTGGGTACTTTAAAAATTTCAATGTACACACAGTTGGAGGCGAATTTGTTTTGTACTGTGTGTAGATGTTACCATCCTATGATGAAGCTTCCTGTAAAATAATTGAGGAAACATACAATTAAACCTATTTTTTATAATAATAAAAATATAGATTCGATTGTTAAATTGTCAGAAAAAAAGAAACTTTATAAAAATTCAAAGAAATAAGGGTAAAAGAAAGAATATGCTTATAATAATAATTGAACTTAGGAAATATTAGTTTCTCTAAATTCAACTTGAACAGAATCCAGTCATTAAAATTTTCATTTATTCTAATTCCGTTCAGATGAAGGTATTAGCTAAATTTATTTGCCTAATAAAGTAGAATTCCTTTAGATTATAAAAGCTCGAATTCACAAAGTTAATATAAGAGATAACGAGGTCTATTACAATATATATTTAGATACTAACCTCCTTTATGTATATAACTTTCATGTATACTATAAAGGTGGTACGTCACGATATTCCAATTATGTGCTTTGATTTTTTCAGTAATGAAAATATTAATATCTATTTACTTGATATATCATGCATTGTTGATAATTTATTTAAAGCGAGTATAGAAAAAGTGATAGTTATTTTAATTTGTGAGTAATAAAAAGTAGTTTGACCTTCTCAAAACCAACTGTTTTACTTATTAAAATAGGGTTTTTATTATTTAGGAGCTCGATAGTGCTTTCACAAGTCTCCTTTATGCATGTCATTAAGGAGAACCGACCAAAATAGCCTAATGTGGTATTAATGACTGCAAATGCAGCTAGGACCAATGGCTTAACCTGCCTTTCGAAACACGGAGTAGCTCGAGATAATATTTTATGGTCACCCATCCCGTGACGGACCCTTTCGAAACTTATTTGTCACTGAGCTTCTACAAGACCACTTAAGGTCATTCACCTTTAAATACCCTGGTGCTTTCTTTTGTAACTTATTTCCACCCATTCATGTTTGTAGCTTTATTCAAAGCAATGGTAACTAGGTAGGTAATATCATATCAAAATACATTTGCTTGATAAAAAAGTGTTAAACAAAAATACAGCACATGATCCGCAATAGATGACATAAATCTATTTATAACATTAAATTAGATTAAAACCACATATGGAGGGACCTGTCAAAAATAATTCCACATTAAATTTAATTTAAGTTTCATTTGAAAAAAAAGTGAATTTATTCATAAATGAAACAAATTTTAAACGGTTTCATTGCGTTTGTATTTATATTTTTGACATTTCGGACTCTTTACAGGTTCCGTGTTCACGTAAGACTGAGGTATTGATTGTCTTTTTTAATCAAGAGTATAGCTACATTCAAAACAATACTATTCGACACATTCACGATAAACAATATATATATGGCAATGTTTACATTTATTAAATTAACTTATTTAAAAAATGCATATGACTTACTTATTTACCGTGAAGTGAATTTAAAGTGAATCACTCCCTTTGATTTAATATTTGCAGGATGAACTAACTGTATCTTTTGGTTTTGCAATGTGTGATCTGGATTCAGATTTTATAGTGCGCGTGAAAATATAAGAAATCAATATGAATTTATCCTTTAATAATACTAGCTGACTATAGGTAAAGGTACCACATATGTTTAAAAATATTAATTACGAGAGGTTTTTTTTTTAAATGCCGCAAGCTTAGTTAGGAGTAATTATGGCAGAAAGCTTGCATAACAAATAAGAGACCATAAAAGTGCAAAACTATCACCTACGCACTAAATGCAGGTAAACATGAAACAACTTTTCATAAACGTGGCTTGCGGCCTTCGTGGTTAATATGCCTTAATATTCGAAACTGTGTAATATAAATTATAATCGCTACAATTGTCTTTGGTATCACCACCGTGATAGTATAAAGAACAAAATTCCTTTAAGGACCGCTGAGCAGATCAAATGTTGTGACAGCCGGCGTGACATACAAGTCCTAAGTAATTTGTAGGTACTTTGACTTTAGGCTTTATAAACTGGAACAACTGAGTGTTGCGAAACAGTGTTATTAGGGTATCCACTAAACCCGTATAGCCTTGATTGAGCGCCTGTTACTTAATTATTATGCCAGCCGAATTTAATACCGATATTATTTTTGTGGAACTGCATTTCAAAGGAGTGGGCTACGTTTGAAAGTCGCACTTTTAACCTTGTAATAAATGTTCAATCTAAGTATTGAATTTTCCAAGTTTGAGGTTTCATTTTTCTATGTCATATTGAGCTATATATACAGATGTTGATAATTCGTTTCCACAGAAAATACTTGTACCGTAGACAGGTAAAATGAATACAGATACAAACAGTAGTATATTAATCAGGTTAACTTGAAATACAGTCTAGTGAGTCAGACTATACAAAACTATCAGATTTTCCCCACTTGATTTTAAACCTAAACATATTAAAAGTAGAGGTCAAAATCCATTGAAAAAAATGACATAATATTCTGGTAATTTGATATACAGTCAATCAACATCTTTGAGCACTCGTGTAGAGGCGTGTTAATAAACTTAAATGAAGGAAAGGTTAAGCTTCCCGAGTTTCAGTTATTCACTGGAGATCCGTTGTAGTTTTTTTCAAATTAAATCAATATTGGATAACATCACAGACGTTGTTCAGATTCCGAATTAAATGGAAAAATCAATGGAATGGGTATTAGTAGTAGTATTTGAAACAATGAAGATACCAAGACCTGAAACAATACAATCGTTATTGTTTATCTTATAATTCACTCATATCTTTAGGAAATATTTCATCAATTATAGCATTTACTTCAATTGTTTTTAAAAAATATTATTAATTGATGTCGTATAAAAATCCATTTTGTTTAAAAAATACCGGCCATGTGCGAGTAGGACTCACGCGCGAAGGGTTCTGCACGAAAAACGAACAAAAACATCACGTTTGTTGTATCGGAGCCTCCTAAAATAATTATCTCGTTCTGTTTTTTATTTATGTTTTTCTGTATTTATTTTTGAAGAGGCAACAGAAATACAGCACCTGTGAAAATGTCAACTGCTTAACTATTACAGTTCTTGAGATACGTCCTGGTGACAGCAAAAAAATCACATTTGTTGTGTTGGAGCCCCTGAAATATTTAAGTATACTTTGTTACGAAATGAGGGATACCTGTATACAGAAATTAAATAAGATAAATCTAATCAAATAATTTATTGACAAAAAACAAAGATTATATACTCGTAAGAGATATAACAAAAGCGATGTATGAGGTGTAGGTATAGTGATTTTAAAGTGTATGTTAGTGGTGAAGTTGGTCCGGTGAAGTGGGTGTGGGTCGGCGGCGAACTTCCGTTGGTGGCATTGAAGTGATGAAAGTAGTGGTCTGACGTAAGCTCAAGGAATCGACAATGTCCTCCAATAGTTTTTTTTTTCCAATAGCGTAGAGTCACCGGAATGTCGAGAAGGAGGTTCATCGATAGCTAGAACTGAGCAGTAGCTCGGGCTTCCAGGTTTCTAGATGAAGATAGCCTCCAGGAAAGGAGGTATCAAGGTTTAGTTGCAAGTGGAGTAGAACTAAATTTGCTAACGATAGAGTAATTTAATTGTTGAGTTAACAGTAAAAGTCAGAAAGTTATCTTGAGACCGTTACTTTGAAGGTTACGGATTCTTCTCATTTAAGTTACCGTCTAATAGGCCTTTTATGAATTTAGGTGGTTCAGGGCGAGCTTAAAAAGTGAACTTAAGCAATTGTTGTCGTAGAAATGAAAGAAAGAAGTAAAGAAAGGCTTTATATACCCGAAAACAAACTCAAATTTGGAAGCGAACAACTTCAATTTAGAACCCTAAAAATTCAAAAGCTGTAGGTCGAAAATCTAAATTTACAAAGTGTTAGTCAATTTTCATAAAGAGTAGTGGATGTAACGATGTAACCAAGAACGAAAAAATCTTTTATGTAAGTATTAAAATTGGCGATAAATTGTGTAAAATTAGTTAAATACATCACATATTTCGTAAGATATTGTAAAAAGTATTAAGAAAAACTGTAAAAGTTATAGGTAAGAGTTTTCATCAGTGAAAATAGGATTTCAGGTATATAATCGAAAGTTTACAGCTATGGAACGGACAGAGTGAAGAGTATAAATGGATTAAATCCAAATCTAATCGACATGAATATCATCATCATCATCATCGTCAGCTCTTTTACGTCCCCACTGCAGGGGTTCAGGCCTTCCTTATGGATGGTTAAGGAGGATAGGCCATGACCCTCCAGGCTGGCCCAATGCGGACTGGAGGGTATTAACTACTGCAAATGAGGCCGGGTCCAACGGCTTAACGTGCTTTCCGAAGTACGAAGTAGCTCGAGATAATGATTTTTTGGTCACCCATCCCGTGACCGACCCTTGCGAAAGTTGCTTAACAACAACGATCGCGGGTCGCGGCGCTTATCCTCTACGCCACTGAGCTACTTGAACATGAATATCATTAGTAGCAATATACTAGCGTCCAAAGAATGATAAGAGAAGTAATGAGATAAAATATTAGTACATGAGGTAACAGATGGACAGAGAGCGAAGTCTTAGTAATAGTGTTCCCTTTGGTTATGGAATCTTAAAAAACTAAATACATTTTGACGTAAGAAAAGTATTCACATTGGAATATGAGATATTACTTTGAAAATTAAATACGTTCTTGTTTGAGTAACTGTGACATTCGGTCACTCTTATATAAAGGGAAAAAGATTGTACTTTTAGCCACAGATACACATAAACTAACCTTAGCTGATAGATGAGTTGCACAACTTTCCATAACGTTATTATTACTGTATATTTTAAGTATTATCATTCTCCAATAATAATAAGTCATATTAATATTGTTTCGAAGTTGTAAAAAACTAGTCCATACAGAGAGATAGGCCATTCTTACAATCGGAAAAATGCAATACCGTTAAGATTATATATTAATTGCATTAAGTTCGAAATGATTTAGTTTAAAGTACAGACATTTGAAATACTTTTTTTTGTACCTCAAGGAAATAAATAAAGGACTCAAAATCACAAATAAACCAGGCAAAATCGTGGCCGGAAAGCTATTTCTCTATAATACCAACTTTCGAACTGAACTAAAACTTGAATCATCTAATGCGGACCGCCAATTTCCAACAACAATTCAGTTCAATTTGACTTATGAACTCAGTAGAAACTAAACAAACACCAAACTGCTAGAATTGAATCTTGTTAGTACGGCGAGTTTGTAATGAAAGAGATTAGTACTTAGACGTATAAATTAAATATACTTATTAAACACAAAATGTTTACCTAAAATATTAACATAATATATATATTAACCAGCTTACTCCCAGCGGCTTTTCCCAACTGGTCTTGTATCATACATAAAAACCTTCCTTTTGAATCACCCTATCTATAAAAAAGAACCGCATCAAAATCATCCGTTGCGTAGTTTTAAAGAGTTTAGTTTATTTATTAACATAGGGATATAGGGTCAGAGAAAACGACTTTGTTTTATACTATGTAGTGATATTAATAAGCAAGCTTTTGTATACTTGATTAAACAAATTAAAAAACTGACCAAGTGCGAGTCAGCTTCGTGAGCGAAAGATTCCGTACCATTCATTATCTAAACATATATAACTCAAAAGTGACTGACTGACATAGTGATCTATCAACGCACAGTTCAAACCACTGGACGGATTTGGCTGAAATTTGGCATGCAGCTAAATGTTATGACGTAGACATCTACTAAGAAAGGATTTTGATCAATTCTACCCCCAAGGGGATAAAATAAGGGATGAAAGTTTGTATGAAACTTTGTCCATTTTAATCGGGCTGAGACTTTGCATGCATAAAGCTACTATGACGTAGGCATAAGAAAGGATTTTGATAATAAATTCCACCACCGCTAAGGGGACAAAATAGGGGATGAAACTTTATTTCATGAATAATATTCGTTAGAAATGCTCAAAGTAACTTTACCATGCGGACGAAGTCGCGGCCAAAAGCTAGTTATCTATATATAATGGTAAAATGAAAATCACGTTTGCTATATGGAAGCTATAGCTATTATTCTGCTATAGCATGAAAATTTCAACTCTAGTCTAGCTAAAACGATTCATTAGATACAGCATAATGATAGCGGCGTTTTAGTGATAGGGTGCGTTTTTACTCTCTGGGAACGGAACTCGGCGTTACTGACCCGTAAAAGTGGAGATGCTACATGTCCAATTGTTATTATAATAACTATTTTCAGAAACTGTCGTTTCTGCAGTGTATAAGTGTAACCTTGTTACGGGTTCGGTGCTTCGGTCAATTAAATAGGCTGATCAGCTTGAGTATAATTTATTAAAGTAATAAGGGTAATAATAAAAAAACTGTAACAAACAAAAATAAATTTAAAAAACAGTTCGTAAGGTACTTAAACTAATACATTCTTATCAAATGAACGAATACATACCCCTTGTCGGGCTTCTTGTTACACTTTTGGATCGTACAAAATACAGTTTTAATTTAGTAAATATGTTATATTATTGTATCACCATAATATATGAATTATTAAAATTACATAGTAAAATTTATACCAATAATATTGTATTATATTATAATTTCATCTTGTGTATAGGAGAATTTCTTACGAACTGACATCCATAAAGAGTAAAATTGATTAGTCAAAATTTTAAATTACGAAAGACGAATAGTAAAATGAAATGATGTTGAATTTCAAAAACAAAAAGTTTGCATACTGAAACCTAGGAAAACAAACGGTGGCATGGCACACCGTTACAATACCGGGGGGGCCAGGGTTAAAAAAAAATCTGAAAGATTTTTTTTTAGATATTCTTGGATTACTCAAGCTTAAAATATTTTATATAAAATGTGATTAATTAATGCTATCATGATTTAATTTAGAAATGGGGATGGTATATATAGTGGATAAATTACATTAGGCGATTTCCCTTTCATAAAATGTTCTTACTTCATCATTCAAACATCATTCAAACAATCTTTATCTTATTGAGATAAAAATTCCTAGCAATTAGAGGTAACTTGTATTTAAGAAAGATTATCTCTAATAAATCGACCTAAAAAGTAGTGTAGGCTTCTTTAAAATAATGTCAGTCACCACCCGCTGACTTTAGGTGAATTGTGTAGTGTTGTTGAGTGTAGATGAGTGTGTTGTGTAAGTGTCTAAATGTAGAGTGTAGAATAATATACAATCGTAGTAATAAATAAAGTAGGTAATGCATTAGGTATAACAATACATTATGTAGTGTTAGATAGTAAGTAAATAAGTATACATGAGTACACAAAGAAATATTTTGATATTGGCTTATTTATAGTGTTATCAACCGCACTTTAAAATTGATACTTGACATTGGCTTGTTTATAGTGTTGTCATCCGCACTAAATTGGTATTTTAACATTGGCTTATTTATAGTGTTGTCATCCGCACTAAATTGGTATTTTGACATTGGCTTATTTATAGTGTTGTCATCCGCACTAGATGAAAATAATAAATTATGATGACAATTAACAATAAGTATGAGTAGCCAAATAATTAAATGAAAACATTATGAATATTTACAGGGTAGTAACAATAAATAAATAAGTAATAATTGGTAACAATAAATAGATTAATAATGTTTAGATATGGGTTTAATATTTTGAATGTGCCAGCGTCCTAAAGGTTTATTTGACAAATCTGCTAAATCGTAAATTAATGGACTGACTTTGTTAGTTATAGTACATTTTGTAAATTTAGGTGCTAATTTGGATGAAAAATATTTATCTGAAGAACTAATAGGATAATTTTTCTTCCAAACTATGTTGCCTTTTTCAAATTCAAGATGTTGGTGGTGTTTATTATAATATTTCGTTGTAATTTTATGTGCTTTGTAAAGTCGTGATTGTACATCTGAAAAAATTGGGATCAAGGAGCCAATGTTTTCAGCATATACGTCTCTAGGAGCAAAAATTATTTCTTCAGTTAAATCTTTTGTATTGTATATGGAACCACAGGTAACTAATTCACGTCCGAATACTAAAAATGCTGGCGTGAATTTAGTAGTTTCGTTGACGGCAGAGTTGATTGCGAATTGGATTTTATTTAAATATAAATCCCATGTACGGTGATCATCATCAACGAAAGACGAGATTGCTGTAACTATAGTTTTATTATAACGTTCAACTGTATTTACTTGTGGACAGTACCTGGGAGTGAAAAATATTTTGGGTATCTTGTAAAAATTAAATAAATCTTTGAGTTCTTGGCTAATCATTTGAGGGCCATTGTCTAAAATTATAGTTTCAGGTATTCCATAAGTCATAAATACTAAATTGTCGAGAATATGTTTAATAATAGAAGAAGTAGCGCGTTTAATAGGGTAAATTAGGCAATATTTTGTAAAGCAACAGGTAACTACGAATATAAATCTGTTAAGTTTATGAGAAATTGGTAAAGGGCCAATCAAATCGATTGATATGCACTGGAAAGGACGAGAACAATATTTTGGTTTACCCATAAGACCAATTGTGTGTTGGTTTTGATGTTTATAAGCTGCACAAGTATCACATTTAGAAATAAAGGTTGCTATATCTTTATACATTCCGGGCCAGTAATATTTATTTTTAATTCGATGGTACGTTTTAAAAGTTCCAAAATGAGCTGTCGTGGGCGTAGAATGATTTTGTGAAATAATACTGTTTCTGAGATCAAACGGTATCACTTCTTTCCAACTATATTCGGCGTTAAATGGTGTAGTGCTACGAGCGTATTTAAATAATTTATTATTTATTAAAATATAGTCTGGCGTAGATGTAGGATTAGACTGGCATCTTAAGTATAACTGATTGTACCAATCGTCGTTAATATTTGAAGTTTCGGTAATATTGATAGCGTTTATATGTTTAATACGGGATAATGTATCTGGAACTAAATGCTCTTTTCCTTTTTTGTGTTTGATTTCGAAATTGAACATTGAAAGACGAATGCTCCATCTGGCTAGTCTACCAGTTGGATTATCTAAATGTAAAAACCATTGGAGTGCAGAATGATCGGTATAAATGGTAAATTTTTGGCCGTTATCTAAATAGCAACGCCAATGTTCTAAGGCAGTAATTATGCTAAGTAGTTCACGTTCTGTAATAGAGTAGTTTTTTTGGGCACTGGATAATGATTTGCTCATATAAGCAATAGGTTTTTCAACTCCCTCAAAAGTTTGAGTGAGCATCGCACCTAAGCCATATGCCGATGCATCACAGTGAACTGCAAAAGGTTTTGTAAAATCTGGGCAAGTTAGAATTGGTGTGGAAACTAAAGCTTGTTTAATCTGAGTAAAAGCATCGTCAGCTTCTGAAGTCCATTTGAAAGGAGGTGTTTTTTTACTCGTTGACGTAAGTTTATTTAGTGGAGCAGCTAAAGTACTTAGATTTGGTATAAAACGTCTATACCAGCTCGCTGTACCTAAAAATTTCTTTACATCTTTTGCAGTCTTGGGTGGTTGTATATCTAAAATTGCCTTAATTTTATCTGGATCAGTCTGTAACCCTTTCTCATTGATAACATAACCTAAATATTTCAGTTCACTACGGAAAAATGCACATTTAGGATAATTAACGGTAATATTTGCAGAAAGTAACTTAGTATGAATTTTATTCAATAAATTAATGTGTTCCTCGAACGTTTTTGTGGCGATGACAATGTCATCAAGGTAACAAAAGACAGTGGTGTCAAAATCATTAGAAAGTAAATTATCAATAAATCGTTGTTGAGTAGCTGGAGCATTGGTCAATCCGAAGGGCATGACCTTAAATTGGTATGTTCCGCGGCCAGGAACGTGAAAGGAAGTCTTTGGACGATCCTCTAAACGTAAAGGAATTTCCCAAAATGCCTTAGCAATATCAATTGAAGATAAATATTTAGCATCCTTAAGGTTATCGATAATATCGGAAATGTAAGGTAATTTGTAGGCATCTTTTCTAGTAATAGAATTTAATTTACGGCTATCAACACAAAAACGCCATGTGCCATCTTTTTTTGGTGTAATTATCACAGGGTTAAGCCATGGACTTTCACATGGTTCAATGACATCAAGTTCCAACATCTTGTCTACTTCGATACGTAGTGCCTTCTGTTTTTCTGGAGACAAGCGATAACACTTCTGTCGTATAGGAGCGTGATCGCCTGTGTCTATGTAATGTTCAGCCAAATGTGTTTTGCCTAATGGTAAGATATCAGTAGAAATATTTTTAAACCTTTGAATCATAGTATCTGCTATAGCTTGTTGGGATTCAGAAAGATTGTTAAAAGTATTTAAATGCATAGAATCAGTATTAATTAGAAAGGTAGGTAAATTTACATTTTTATGTAAAGTAATATCAGAAAATAAATGAGGAGCTAAATTGAATGTCTTCCAGAAGTCAATACCTAATATTAAAGATTCAGTAATATTTGGTATTATGTGTGCAGTAACATTAGAAAATTTGTTTTTATATAATACTGGTAGTTTTATTGTTCCAATAGAATGTATGCGTTCACCGTTTGCAACGGTACCTTGAATAATATTGTTATAATGAATTGTAAAACCATATTGTAAAAGCTGCTTATGAGCATTATTACCCAAAATTGTAATAGCACTTCCACTATCTAATAAACCATTTAAAATCAAATTGTTCACTTTAATTTTTATATATGGACGTTCTGTATCCGTATTATTATTAAAAAGGAACGTAGAAATTTTGTAAGATTTAGAATAAATTTTAATAGTATTGAGCCAATTGTTCCAATCGGTTTGATCAAAATAAGAATTTCCACATTCCTGCTTAATTAGTTTTTTGAATTTTTGCATATCGGGCAATTAGTAAAAATCACATCTTGTTTACCGCAGCGAAAACAAACCTTCTTTGTGCTAGTACAATTAGAAAGAGTGTGATCGGTGGTACGACAACGAGGACAAGTAATTATTTGTTGTTCAATAACAGGTTTCGTAGTAATAGATTTCGAAGAAACAGCATAAACTTGAGCAGAATTATTGTTAGAAGTATTGGGGGGTAAATCGTAAAAATTATGTAAGTTTTTATTGGGTTTATTATAATTTGGTAAAATATCAGAAAAATTCAGTGATTCGTCAGTTGAAACCTGTAAGCAGTTTTCATACCACTTACAAGATTCAATTAAAGTATTGATAGATTGTAAATCTTGTGGTAAAAGTCGTTGACCATATTCAGGTTTCAAATTCCTTCGTAAAATTTCAATTTTTTGTTTCTCGGTAAGAGGTTCATGTAGTTTAGAAAATAAGGATTCCATTGTAGCAAAATAAATAATAATACGTTCATTGTGTTTTTGTTTACGTGAATCAATAAATTTTTTTAGTTTGTAATCGTAATCGGTAATTTCAAAATATTTTAAAAATTTAATTTTAAATGTATCCCAATCTGGAATAGATTCTTTATTGGCTCTGTACCATTCAAGAGCTATTCCAGAAAGAATATCATAAATATGGTTATGTAATGAAATAAAATTGATATTTCTAGCTGTTGCAAATTCTTCAACCTTTTGTAAAAAATCTCTAGGACAGCCATCGCCGGAATAATTAAATTTTTTAATTTCTAAATTTGATTTATTATTTGTTAAACTTTGTAATGTATGGGTAAGATTTTCTAAAAAAGGTTGTACAACACTAGTTTGTTGTACAGAAACTGCAGAATGATATGTAGAAGTTGGTGGAGTAAATTCTAGATTTTGATAATTTGTTTCATATTGTTGTAAACGATCAAATAAATTTTTTATTGTGGTGATATCCTCGTTTGTATTTTCTGTTGTCAATTCTATTAGAGACAATCTATTCCTGATATGAATTAGGTAGGGTTTAATCTTATTTTTCCTAGTTGGATAAGATGATAATGTGATTGAAATCAAATCTAAACATTTATTGATTTCACTCACATTAATATTGAATTCGATCGGACTAAATGATAAAGGAGGATAGTTAGTAGGGTCTCCTATCATTGGTAATAAAATTTCACGCAATTCTTGAGCCGTTTGGGTGGATTCAAAATTCGCGTTTCGTAATTTCAGTTCATAAATAATTTCTGGTTTATTCAAGTACGATATATCCATGATTAAAATTGGTTATTAATAAAGAAATGAATGTCAAATCGTAAACGGAAAATAAATTACAATATTCTATTTAAATATTAAAAATAAAATTATTTGTCAAAAGAAATCTCAGCAAATTTTTGAACAAATTAAAATAATGCCTTACGTACCTTTATATATACGGAATCTTAATTAGATTATTTACTATTAAATATTCCTGTTTTATAACACTATGTTGAGTACGTGTTTGTATGTTCCTCGATACAATGGCATCAGAACCGATCACATTTGTGACCAGCCAAAGTAACGCTGAACGTCTATTGTCTGTTTATATGAGTAAATGTGATTGTGGTGTTGGTCGTAAAGTGTGCACTATTGTCTTCTATTGCAGTAGTCAGCCTATTTTTCAACCACGTTGCGGCGCCAGTGTTACGGGTTCGGTGCTTCGGTCAATTAAATAGGCTGATCAGCTTGAGTATAATTTATTAATGTAATAAGGGTAATAATAAAAAACTGTAACAAACAAAAATAAATTTAAAAAACAGTTCGTAAGGTACTTAAACTAATACATTCTTATCAAATGAACGAATACATACCCCTTGTCGGGCTTCTTGTTACACTTTTGGATCGTACAAAATACAGTTTTAATTTAGTAAATATGTTATATTATTGTATCACCATAATATATGAATTATTAAAATTACATAGTAAAATTTATACCAATAATATTGTATTATATTATAATTTCATCTTGTGTATAGGAGAATTTCTTACGAACTGACATCCATAAAGAGTAAAATTGATTAGTCAAAATTTTAAATTACGAAAGACGAATAGTAAAATGAAATGATGTTGAATTTCAGAAACAAAAAGTTTGCATACTGAAACCTAGGAAAACAAACGGTGGCATGGCACACCGTTACAACCTGTTAAAGAAAAGGCATTTAGGTTTTATTATCTTAACAAAGTAGCCAATAAAGTCTTGACTGCGTTCAATAAAATTAATACAAATTTAGTGTGGTTAGATAAAATCATGCGACATTATAGCGGTTATAATTTAAATGTTGATAATAAGCGCCTTAATCTACGCTGGTGTCAATTTTAAACGATTCTCGTAAATCTAACGAGATTTTGACCCGCACGTGCTCCTTTGTTTAAGTTGAGTATTTATTGCTTGTGTTTTCCAGCAACTTGGTGGCAATGACCCCAGATACGGAATACAGTAACAAAAATAATTTTATTACAGTTCAATCAATATCAATATTTAACTTTCAAATACTTTTGTGTTGTGATTTATAAGTATTGAGAATTATGAAATTCCGTACTGTAAAACGGAAACCCTGTTACAGACAGCGAAGTCTTCGCTTAATTTCTATTGTCGTTTCAAAAAATAATACTAAAAAATGGAGTTAAATAAATATATATGGGGGCTATAATAATATAAACGTGATTTTTTTGCTCGTTTTCAATGTAAGTCCTATATCATTTATAGCTTACGATTGTGGGTAAAACTTTGGTTCTGGAAGCAAGCACTAGCTGATACATAAGCCTAACGTAAGATATTAGGAGGGTTGCTCCATAAAGTAACTCAATTTCAATTATTATTTTTCACTTTCATGAATGAAACAAAGAGATTTTCTCTTCTCTTCAAATAAGCTATTTAATAGTCAGCCCTCCACTACGCCACCGAGTTGCTTAGTGGCTTAAAAGCGCATAAGTTCCGTGACTCGCGAACGTTGTTGTGAAGCAGCTATCGCAAGGGTCGCTCACGGGAAGGGTGACCAAAATTTATTGTCTGGAGCTATTCTGTGCTTGGGAAGGTATGTTAAGCCGTTGGTTCTGGTTGATTGTGCAGTCGTTAATATCCTCCAGTCCACATTGAGTCAGCGTGGAGGTTTATGGCCCATCCTCCTTAACTAGAACTAGATGACTCTGCAGTAAAGACGTAAGAGGGCTTATGATGAAACTATTTTAATAAGAAATAAGAAAACAACATCATATCTCTAAGGGTTCTGTCACAGTCACAATGTGATTTATAAAATTTTCTTTATAGAAAAAGAACTCATAAAGTTAAACCTAAAAGTCACTATTAGTAAAAGTATATTTTTTCTTACCAGTCATTTTGGAAAGAATGATAATGTTTCACAATTTTTTTACAATCGTTAATATCTTCAATAGAACATTATATATTTTTTAAATTTATAATTTACATGTTTATTTTGATTGCAATGAATAATCTGTAACTAAACTGGCAAAAAAATGGTCTTCGACCCCTGAGTACAGTAAATATACGACAAGTAGCAACGTGTTTATACCTTTCTTATTTATTTCGCTTATGTGATAATATTAAAAAGGGAAAAAAATATGTTGTACGTTGTAATGACTGCATTAAATTCTATGCATTAAAATTTTTCTTTTAAATAAAATTATACAGTTATATGAAAAGCTTCTAGTTTAAGCTTGTTCTACATCGTTTGATGTCAACACATTAAATAAACGAACCTCAATTTTAACATAATACCTATTATTAGAGCGTCGAACCTGCGGTGTGGAAGATCGATCTACTTAAATTATGCATGAACCAGCGGCGTAATCATCGCCATCCTTTAAGTCTCTTACGGTTCACCTTGAGTGAAATTTTCTCCCTTATTCATTATCAATTAAAAGACTCGTGATGACATCATGCGTTAATTTTAATCTCTTTCATGTACGGATGTTATACATTCTGAATTTAATTATTGACATTTTAAGTAAGCGAATTCATTTTGTGAATTAAATTATTATGGAAAAATACTGCAATAGTGATAATGTTACTGTAACAATGATACGTATGAAAATGTTACATGATATAACGTATCCCTTAATATAACTGCTCATGCGGAAAATCCGATATCTTGAGCCAGAACATTGATGAGCGCTTAAATATTCATGAGACGTCTCGCGCGGCTTCACTGTCTACACTATACTATGATGTCTGTCACTGTACAGCACCTGAGGCTTTCATATGAGTTCATTAACCATATCCAATTTCAGTAGTCGAAACTAGAAGGTATTTTAAAGTACAGTGAAATATCATTTCAACAATGACTTCTACAGCGCTTTAAGCCCTGTAAGTTTAAAAATTATAAATAAACAAACTTTTTTGAAGATAGTTCCTAAGTAGTAGCTAAGCAAACATATTGTTCTTTTATATGGCTCAAACATAGTTGGAAAACTTCAATAGTTTTGGTAATTTTTTATGTATAATTGCCTATACACACGTTTAAGTTAGGCATACAGAGTTCAATACTTTATATTACAATATTTAATAATATATCGATAAGGTTTGGTTAGGGGGCAATTTTAGACGTTTTCATCGGTCCATTGTGCATAAAAAGTTGGCTATCTTACTCCAGCCAACTTAATTCCGCCCAGACGTGCAGAAGCTTTTCAGGGTTTTCACAGGCTTTGTGAAGTGTTGATGACTTGCCTAGTATGTGTCCCCGGTGTGTTGGCAGGCGTCTCTTATTCCAGAATAGCTTGAGCGATGACTTTTTCTGTTATCTACCAATAATAATAATACATTAATAAGTGCTTGAATAAAATTTGTTAACCCTCAAATAAAATTTCTGTAGGATTGCAACTTTTGATGACTATTCGTATTTCATGTATTCTAGATCAGACGAATTATTTATACTATTGACAGAGTGCATTTTGAAATAAAGTGTAAAACATTTTGTTATCCGTTAATAAGTTTTTGGAATTATAAGGATTATAAAATCTACACAAAAGAAACCTTTCAGACAATTATTCTTGAGTGTTTAATCCGTATTAGATTTAAAACAGATTTTATTACTCTTATAATAGATAGTTAAGTTTTATTTATTAAAAACAGATTTAAGCACGTTCACATTGACTAACTTACAAATTCCAGAAAACCATTTATGAATAATATGTGTGAATGATATATAATGTCAAAGTGATGATTTTTTTAATATTATCTTATATATAACTCAAAGGTGACTGACTGATATAGTGATCTATCAACGCACAGCCCAAACGACTGGACGGATCGGGCTGAAATTTGGAATGCAGGTAGATGTTATGACGTAGGCATCCGCTAAGAAAGGATTTTAATCAATTCTGCCCCCAAATGGATAAAATAGGGGTTGAAAGATTGTAAGAAACTTTGTCAATTGTAAACCGATCGGGCTGAAAGTTTGCATGCATAAAGCTTCTATGACGTAGGCATCCCCTAATAAAGGATTTTGATCAATTCTACCCCAAAAGGGATAAAATATGGGATGAAACTTTGTCAATTTTAAACTGATTGGGCTGAGAATTGCATGCCTAAAGCTACTATGACGTAGGCATCCCCTAAGAAATATTTTTGAAAAAGTCCACCACTAAGGGGATATACGGAAATATATCACAGTGAATTTCATATTTGAATACTTTATCAGGACAAAGTTAACGTAACTGGTGAAATCTCTTGATGCACTGAAGTGTGAGTTTGTGGATTCCCACTGTCAACCTCATGGGAATAAGGAATGGGCTTGGATTTCGATTTCAAAATATTTTCTATCGATATAAAGACGAATAAATTTTAAATGCTCAAGAGATTTGTTTCTTTTTATATTAGGAGTAGCTCGGTAACGTAATGGATAAGCGACGCGCCCCGCGATCGTTGTTGTTAAGCAACTTTCGCAAGGGTCGGTCACGGAATAGGTGACCAAAAAATAATTATTTCGAAGCACGGAGTTAGCGATCCGTATTGTCATTTGCAGTCGTTAATACTCTTCAATCCGAATTGGGCCAGCATGGCGGGTTATGGCCCATCGTCCTTAACCATCCATAAGAAAGGCCTAAACCTCTGCAGTGGGGACGTAAAAGGGATATTAGTGATATTAGAAAATGGTATTTTCATGAGCTAACGATTGTTTTAGAAAATTTTAATATGAACGTAGTAGTAATTGTTTTAATCTAACGATGACTTGACGACCTCTGTGATCAAGTGGCTCACATGCTGGTCAAAGTGTTGCCATCCCTGAGCGTCCAGCAAATTAACATTACTTTATCATTTGAGGACTGGACGATGTGGTACATTCGTTAGTTAAGTACTACAATCAGGACCCTGCCCTATGTATTGTGATGTTGTCTAATATGTACATGTATTTTATCCTAACAGTAAAAAAAATAAAAATTTTAGCACACTTGTTAAAAATGTGTTGGAAACACTAACTGATTTACCACAATAAAAAAAAAACAACACGCCAGCATTAGATATTTGATGTCTTACGATCCCACGGAAATGATTGTTTTGACACACTTTTATTGTTTTGTTAAAACCTATAATTGTTTTGACTAATACCAAAATGATATGAGAATAGGTATACAAAACAAAGAAAAAGTACGGAACCAATTTGATATATATCTCTTTTTTCATATATTGTTATGTGTTATGTTACTGTTTGTGTTTTCACCAGATTAATTCCAACAGACGATCAGTGCTGATCACAAGAACAGCATATGCTGAGCTAGAACCGTTTCGGGACAAAGTTTTCGTTGTTTATGTGATTGTGTTACATTCTGTTTCTGTGCTTGGGCCGGTATTATAAATTGATTTTATTATTATTATTCAAAATGTCTAATAAACTTGTTTGTAATGATAATTTATGATTTACTAGATTCTAGTAACTAGGTATCTCAACTATCACCAAAATAACTTGGCGCCCAACGTGGTGTTTTAAATGACATCTGAAAACACTCAATAAAACCGCATCACGTCTCGAGACGGTGTCGCCTCGTTATATAACGATTGCACCCTTCTCAGTATAGTTCATAATGATGTGATCAACAAGGGTCAGGCGATTTCCCGAATAATTTAATTAACGTCTCTGTTGCCGATCAGAATAAGTACCGCCATTATGATAAACGGTAATTATTGTGTCTGCATTTAATGGTATACTGTGGCGGCTTGTATCGAAGCTATCATTTAATGCGTACTTATTACTTAATTAATAATATAATATATGTGTATATATACGGAACCCGGGTACAAATGAATAAAGAAACATTAATGTATATTTATGGTAAAGATATTTTATTTTAAATACATTGTGAACGTTTATTAGGTATACATGACGAAATAGAATATAGGTAAATTTATTAAAATAAGTTTTCGATGTTTATGCATAGTAAAACTTCAAAATTGTACTTATATATTAAAAGAAATATTTTCAAGGTTGACAATCATGTAGTTAGCTAATAATTAAGTCATACATTGTTAATACAGACGTGCAGTCTTTTCTACATAACATAATAAAGAAACAGAAGTGAATTTATTAAAACAGTGAAACTTGTAAATGAGCGCGATAATCAACCGAATGTAATTAAGAGTCAAACTTCCGCGGCCATTTTCTTCGATGTGGAGAAGTTTAAAATTGCTTCACCTACGTTGCCGATGCGCACAGTAGAGATGTGGGTGAAACGTCAATTCCGTTAGGTGGTGTATTGGTAATGTGACATTTAACAGTACAGTTTCACAACATTGAAATTTATTGAACATTATAAAAAAACTTTTTTACAGTTTCCAAGGTATTTAGTGAATGAATGAAATATGCTTGATTGTACACTAATACAGGACAAAACAATCGAATCAAACTAAAAGCTTAATTTGCGGCCTTATTACTAAAAAGTAATTTCTTCCAGGCAACGTGAATACAATTTAAAAGGAAGTCAGTATTAGATTTTAGTCGAATCCATCCATAGAGGCCTGAGCTGCATCAGTGGTGACATTAGGTTGGTGTGATGATGGTAAAGAAGTAAATTCTCTTACATATATTATACTCCTAGTATGACGACCAATGTCATTAATATATTATACTTGATAAAGTGTATTTCGACTTGAACTACCTCAAGTACTACTTAAGGTAGGTCAAATCGACAATACTGAGAGCTCGTGACAATAATGTGTTAATGTAATGATATAAACGCCAGATATATCATCAAAGTTTGTTTTTTTTGCGCGTGACTTACTTTCAACTAATATGTGATCACATTTGTTGCAAAGACGGCTGAGAAAACTGATAATGAAAAGGCACTTTTGAAGATATGCCTTGTTTACAAGGGATAAAAAATATCGATAATAGAACTACGTATATTAGCTCACAGTTTCTGAGAGGGATATAAAATGTCATTCTGGTCTAGCTTGGCTGTTAGCCACACGGATGACCTCTACAACGATTACTTAATTCGAAACTTCGTTATTATGCGTTTAGAATAACAAATGAAAACTAACATATGTTCCGTTATTTTTTTTAAAGTAGGCAATCTTTGAGTTTTATGAATAAATATATAAATTTACATAGGGAAGGTATTATGTTATAGCCATCAAAAAACCCATTTTGTAATTTTTATTTATTAATATATGTATATACCATTGTAAATTCATGATCTATACAAAAAAAGTAAATAGATAGATAGATAACTCTTTATTGTTAACAATACACTATTTACAGAAACAAACAATAAATGAAACTTAATTAATTTTGCTGGACCCATCCTCCTGGAAGTCGTAAATAACGATGGTGATGATATAGTCAATTGTTGTGGAAATATGGTAAATAAGGATGTTTAAATTACATTTATGTATTTTGCTCTCAGTTATTACCAGTTGAACACTGATGCGAAATAAGTTTGGGATGGATACTTTAGAGAGTAGAATAGAGTAGACTTTACAATATTATTTAAAATCAAGACAGCTTGAATAACTACACTACCTTCATCATTTTAATTTCAGCGCCATCTAGAGAAACACATATCTAGTTTAATTCTGTATACCGCAGCGGGAAAAGATTCGAAGTGCTCTTCAGTAAAACTGCGTTAAACGTCGACAATGCGGCGCCATTATTCTCCGCGCTCGGATGCAATTATGGATAAGATGGGATAAGGTAACCGTAACGTGGAAAGAAATCCACGAAGCAACGAAATTGTGAATAGAATGTACCCGTAGAATAATAGTAACAAAAAACAAGCGAGTAAAAAATATCTGTGCAAGAAGTTATTTAGACTGCTACATTTAGTTTTCTGGTTGAAATATAAGTTCTTTTTAACAAATAATTTTTTATTTATTTACAATTGGTTTACAATTCAACTCAGTTTTTATTATAGAACAACACTGATACAAATTTTATGAACATTTAATATTTGTCTATAATTTACAAAAGAAAAGAAGTTTAAATATATTTAATACTAGCTGTGCCCGCAACTTCGTCTGCGTGGGAAGCATTTTGGTAGAATTCTTTTATTCCTATGATTGGAGTCGAATCGAATAAGATCAATGGGCTAGTACCCACTGTGCTTAATGCGGATCGGTGAGTGTTCACGTTGCTGATGCAGCCAGGACTAACGGCTTAACGTGCATTGTGCCAGTGCTGTGCACAGTGCTCAAGATAATAATGTTTTGATCACTCATCCTGTCCTTACGAATGAAATTTTTCTATCTTTTTTCTCGTTTCTCGCGCTCTGGTTGTCGCTTGTGTCTGAGAATTTTATTCGTACCTTGAAACTGTCCTTCTTTTGTTTTTGATATTTTTAAATTATTATGATTTGTCTAGTTGTATGCACAATCGGCTATTTATTGTTCTATTTTCCATGTAATGCTAGGTTGCCTGGAAGAAATCGCTTGCTAGCGATGAGTTTGTCGTTTGTACTTAGTTATGTAAAATAAGTATTGTTTATTTCACTGCAATTTAAACCGATTGCGCTAACCCACTACGCCATCGGACCTCTTATACCTAAGATATACTTTTATTATAAAAAGGAAAGATTTGGTTGTTTGTTTGTTTGCATCGAATTTGCCCCAAAACTACTGGACAGATACTTTCAGAGCGATTCTACCTACGGGAAGCTACATCACGGATGTCATAGGCTATAATTTTGCGGCAAAGTTGCGGGAACAACAGCTAGTTCATTATACCTTGTGAAAACTTAGCTGCGGTACGCCTGTGGAGAATGAAGACAACACGGGTTGGCGATAATCGAAACTACTTTCTCGATCTCTATTGTGTAAACTGTAAGCTCTTTCAGAGACCAAGCGCATTTCTCTATCAAAGGAAGTTTCATACTCATACCATACTGCATGTATGTTACGGTTAGCAGTTAGATGCGCTCTGCGATCTTCAGAAGTTTCCTGAGATCAAACGCTTGTTGTATGAGTTCTCCGAGAGCTCAAGAGATTGTCCCTGATGGTAAATGCTTCAGATTCAACTTTATAGTGCATGAGCCTCGCGATGGGTAGTTAAATACGCTTCGCGTTATTCATGTGTTTTCCTAGACCGAACGCTTTCCGTCCAATCTCTTTTTTTGTCAATAAAAGTCAGTCAGTACATGTCTGACGGAAGCTACGTGGAGTTTTATTTATTAATGGTATAAAAAAATATATACATATTTTAATTTCGACTTTCCACACTCGAAGGAAATCGTCTACTAACACGTACTTCCGAGAGGTGCTTAACTGAGCTTCCTTCAAATTTGAACGGCCCTCATCATCATCATTAGCCCTTTTACATCACCAACTGTAGGAGCCTTTTGGATTAAGGAGGATGGGCCACGACCTTCCATGCTGGCCCAATGCGAATTGGAGGATATCAACGACTGCAAATACAACCAGTGCCAATCGCTTTACGTGCCTTACAAAGCTTGGAGTTGCTTGAGATAATATTTTTTTGGTCACCCATCCTGTGACCGACCTTTGTGAAAGTTGCTTAACAACTACAATCGCGAGCCATGGCGTTTATTTACTACGCCACCGAGCTACTCTGAACCGATCCTCAGACTCACGTAATATTATATGTGTTGTGACAAATGAATAAACCATTGTTTCCGGCGAAGACTGAAAATACCAACTTTGAAGTACGTATCTTAAAAAAAAGCAAAAATGTATGTTAAAAAAAAACAAAAGTAGTATTATTATTACATAAAAAATTGTAACAAGAGAAAAAAATATATATCAATCGAGTTGTCTTTACCTTCTTAACTTCAGTTGACGTGAATCTAACTTTTTTAACGTCGTGGAAAAGCTTCTGACATTGTCTCTGCTACGGAGCAAGCAACTGGGGCTGAGTAGGATTCTCCTCTGTGAGCCCGATAGTGAACTGCCTCGGTGGCGTAGTGGATAAGCGCCGCGGCCCGCGATCGTTGTCGTTAAGCAACTTTCGCAAGGGTCGGTCACGGGATGGGTGACCAAAAAATTATTATCTCGAGCTACTCCGTGCTTCGGAAGGCACGTTAAGCCGTTGGACTCGGCTGCATTTGCAGTCGTTAATACCCTCCAATCCGCATTGGGCCAGCGTGGAGGGTCATGGCCCATCCTCCTTAACCATCCATAAGGTAGGGCTGAGGCCCTTCAGTTGGGACGTAAAAGGGCTGATGATGACGATGATGATGACACCGTCTCATAGGAGATGAAACCCGGCAAGCTATGGTCGCGTCAGCAGAACACTCCACTATTGGACTTGACATTGGTCCCCTTGCAGATGGAAAATTGGAGAGGCTCGTGTAAATCGAGTGCCTCTCCCAGACAGAAGAAACCGTGCAATGCGGGGGCTGCCAACCACCTCCGCTGGCCCCGACGACGACGTGAACCTAATCTGATAAAAATATGCGTTCACTGTAAACTACTCGATGCTTAATTGCATCATCGGAAGGCTCTTTTCGCTTGTTCTCTTACTCGCGCGATCGTATACCACACGTCCATTATGACCTGAACCCTATTTAATATCATTGGCCATTTATAAATGAGGCCAACTTACTTTGGAGTTGTCAAAATTTTGGAATCTTTTTTTTTATTTTTCATCATACAAATTATCATTTTATTACGCTTATAAATGTCCCTCATAACAGTTTTTTTCATATATCTTCAATGTACAGACATCGATCGGTTACGTTTTATTATAGTATAGATGATGTTGTTTATGTTGACCAAAATAAGTTTAGGTAATGTGATAATCCAAATTGAGGTTTTTTAATTAAATTATATTTATTCTTTTGAAAACAGTATTTTAAATATAATAAAGGCGAACCGTAACTTTAGTCCAGGTGCAACAATATATGAAAATTCTGTACATTAAAATTTAAATTAGACCTCACATTATTTGCTTGCAAGTGTACGTACGCAAACATGTATGTCAAAACAGCGTCAATTTTTTTGCCGGCTACTATACCTATCTTTAAGGATAAAATTTCCGAAATTTCTGTTAAATCTTACCTTCTGAGCAATTTTAAAATACACCGACAGGCGGTGAGATAAAATTAATTGAAAATATGGAGCATGTTATAATAGATGGCACAGTTTAAACTGAAATTATTTTCAATTTAACAAGGGATGTGGTAATACTTGACTCGATATACATCTAGTTGAAGTTATGACCGTTTAGTAAGTCTATAATTTTCGATGGTTATTAATAGCAGATAGATTATGCTAAATTTCATAGCACGGTCATAGCTTAGTTGATCTCACGATAACATGAAGAAGTAAGGGACTTTAATTTATGCACTGAATCATTAAATTGATCTTGAAGTAAAAAAACGTATTTTGTCTATTTTCATATTTCATTCTTGTCCCTCTCACCAAAATTAATTATAATATTGGCCAGGAGGGGATTGCATCTACTTAAAATTTGTAATAATAAATCAATAAGAGTATCAATATATGCATTTGGCTTTACTCTATGATTCGAAGCGATTGTGACAAAGAAATTATGAGTAATTGATATTTTATTACTGGATTTTAAGTATTCGGTTATACGAAAACATTTACAAAAAGTAAATTCGGCGGTAAAACATTTAATTAATATTGAATCAGCTGTACGTCTAAATAGCTTAGTCTGAAAATTATCGATATTAATTGATAAATTTATCGATGTTCTTTCAATTAGTGCACATCTCTATTAGTGTCGCGTGTTGAGCCGATTCGCAGCAGATAACGAGCATATGATTAATATTGAAGGCATCAGGCGCAATGGGTTGTGATTAACGAGGAGCAATCAACGCCTCCACCTGATTCATATTTATTTGACAAACTATAATACGAAATATAACGCGAAAAGTTGCGTGCTTCAATCAAACAAATATATTACAAGTTAAGCTTTAATTTTAATTAAAATAATATTTTAAAGTTATTAGTTTGCGTCTGGATACTCGTAGTTAGCTCTTGTTTCTGATTTTTAATAATAGAACTGATTCATTAATATATTATTGCTTTGATAACAATAATCAAAGCAAGACTATAAGGCCTACTATTTGAACTCTAAAGTTAATATTGTCTATTATGTCTGGTTTGTTTACAAACAGAAAGTTTAGAAACTACGCAATCTTCGGCTGGAAATTTTGTACTGAGGAGAACCAGCGAGGATTTGGATGGGGGCTCTTTAATTTATTATTTTAAATCGCAAAATAACGTAATAAGGTGGAATTGGAAAGTTATAAATATTCTTATTTTTTTCACCTAAATAAGATAAGATAATTATGGCCTATATTATGGCCTATATCACCCGAGTATCATACGCGTAGTTTTTAGCCTGATACAAATACGAGAAAAACGGAAATAATTCGACATAAGCCTGGAATATTTTTAATCGAGTTTGAGAGCCAACTACAAGAGACTATATTTAAGAATCCATCTCATTTTAACTACGGAAGGTATAAAAAAATCATCAAGTCAAAAGACCTTCATTTCCTTCACGCAAAATCACTAACACGACCTTTTTTCACAAATTTTGGTTTTATTTATCATAGCGACAATGAAAATTACTGAAATCCAATGAAAAAATTTACAGGAAATAGGATTTTTTAAACTTTATTTTTTTTTATTTAAAGTATTTCTGAGTGGATTTTAATGATTTTTAGTAGTGTTTTATATACTTAACGCAATATAATAATATCAATTGAAGTCGTATTTCATTGTTAATATAATTGATTTTTTTTAGAAATATTTTTTAAATATTTATTGTCCGTGTTAAATAAAAATATGAGTTTCCAAATATAATATTAGGAAGATTTATGTATTTCATAGAAGTAACATAAGTAACAGCGTGAAAATACGTAGAAGTCACTTTATACGTATTTTGCTTATCATGCCATTGAGAAATTAAAGGATTTTTTTTTTACTAATAATCCGAAAGAAAATGTCGTTAGATTAATTCATATATTACAAGGAAATATATGATACTCTCATAATTAAAAAGAAACAGCTGTTATGTTTTAATGTTTGATCTCCATACTGAAAGTTGGTATTTGTATCAAGCTATTTTGAAAGATGAAAGAATTTTAAAATCGGTTCAGTAGTTTCGAAGCCTATTCAATGTAAACAAATAATCAAATCTAACGATAACTCTGCCATTTTTTTTAACATTGCATTGTACCATTATATTATACTGTTACAAGTTTCTATCAAATAGATATGATACATAACCCTTCTTCTTTTTGGTTACCGGTGTTTCCCTTTTGGATTTTGCCAAAATCCAATGTTTTATATATTTTTGCTTCTACAATTAACTCCGCTGTGTCAAGCCTGTCGCTTTTCTGTAATATATACACTGGAAACAAAACATTATTACATCTGTTAATGTCATTATTACTTAGACATTATATAACCACTATGTAACCCAATTTTATTCTAAGGCTATGCTAATATTTGCTAAACAAAAATCACTGTACCAAAAATAAACATTTGACTGGATTGATATAAAAACATCCCATAAATGACTCTAGACAAGAATATCGGCCATACAATAAAAAAATCGAAACGCCATCAATCTTAAAACACTAAAAAGTTTTACTTTGGCTTTAGAATCATTAATAAAACAAAATTAATATGCTATACAGCATTAAGCTGAAAATAAAAAACAGATTTTATGAAGAATTAGTTCGATTTCATATTTATGTTAACATTGTTAGCAATAATAATTTCTTTATTCAGGTATAAGTATATGGTTGTATGAAAGAATTTGTAATTTAATCAAGAAGAATATTGTTTAATTGAAAATAACTGGAACATCGACTTTTAGTTTGATTTAATATTCAATAAACGCACTTATAAATAAGGTATAGACGTCACAGGCGCTCGTGGCTGCAAGTCAGTTTACTTACTATAATGTGTCAAATGTCCTAAATCCTTTTTAAAAACAATGCACACTGTTTCAAACCTTAATAATATTAAGGTTTAAATTTAAGCGAGAAAGTTATCAGTTTTGTATAATCTGACGTACTGTATAAGTAAAATCGTCATAATTATCAACCTATGCATGTCTTCGCAACTTGGACACAAGCCTTTCTTATGAATGTAGTTAAATAGGGTAAACGCACCACAATCTTTCCATGGCTAAACCAAATACGCTAAAATAAAAATATAATCATCAGACACAGCTATAAAACAGGTTTTAAAAAACTCAGACTTAATGGATCCTTGAAATCGATTAAATATTCGAATTATTTCGCTGTAATGATAACTTCATCGGGTAAGTATCATCTTGATTAATTAAATGTTATAATTTGTATTTTACAATAATATAAACTATCGTTATTTTTTTTACGTTATTTTACACTTTTTTTTTTGTAATTAGTTATGTTTTGCAATATGTCGAAAAAATTCAATCTGGGCTTTCGTTTGTGCACTATAATGAGTCTAGTAAGGTATTAGTCTAGCCTTGTGTGACAAAAACGTGAAAGAACTTTCAAAAGCTTGATATTCCAGTACGTTGAAGTACTAAGGGTTAGGGTTAGTACCCATTGCGGAGGTCAATGCTGGAACACTGAGTGGTGTGTTATACAAAAAAAAACAAGTTTTCGAAAATTTTTTCACATGCTCTCCATTGAATAATAGTGGGTAAATATCAATATTATTAAGAAAATTTCTATAGTTCTATCAAGTCTCAAACTATCGAAATTATCGTTATCGAATCAATGTCGCTTGATAATCTATAAAATTTCCTTTCTATTTCAGTGTTCCCATACATCGCTACCGAAAAACCCGCCTTTTAATTGGATTGCCTTTTATTAGCGTAATAAAATTATATTTACCTCAGTATTGTTTTCAATTCATCCTGAACGCCTTCGGCATTGTTTTGTACCAACACACTATTTAAACGAAATCATGTTACTCGGTTTGTTTGTTTATTATAAATATTGTTTTGATTGTTTTTTATTGAAGTAACGTAATGAATTAACGCCAATTGTGTTTTATTGTAATGACATAAATAAATTCGGATACTGTTTTTCTTGGATGTTTTATAAATTGCTAAGTCTTATCAAATATATAGCGGAGTCAATAATCATACATCTTCCAATTATCTACAAAAATGGTTATAATATTTTTTTCTACGAATTATTACTCATAAGATATCGCCGTTTTTTGAAGGACATAGTTGTAGAAGTGGGTGCACATCATGTAGAAAGTCACTCTTTCAATTTTTAGGAAGGCTATTATATCTGAGTGGTGATTCCAAGAAAAAAATACTAAAACCATTTTTGCGACAATAACCATGCACATTGTGTTGTATAATTATGACTTGACCTGTGAATAATTCGTCTTCTTTTTCGAAAATAGAATTTGTATACTCGTAAAAGTATAGTACGTCATGATATACTATTAAATATAGCAAGTTGTTGCGAGATGCACAATCCAATAAAGTAGGATAGTTGTCAACGTTATTGTTAGTTCACTGCACTGTCCGATGTGTCTCTCTGGCGGAAAATATATAATTCAATTATTCCTGAGTCCTGACGCAATAAATTGGTTTTCCGATGTATACCGGCGAGGTATTTATTATAAACAAGCTTTTTTTTGAATGCTATATTTTTTATTCCGATTTTTTTTCGGATATTTTTTTAATAAAGGAGTTGCTAGTGACACTAAAAGTCAATGGAGTTATTTTTAAAAACCATTTCAGTTTGTTTAAATTAATGAGTTAGTTTGCGGGTCTCGTACTTCAAAAAGAGAAAAAGAATCCTGTAGGATTACTCGGTTGTCTGTCTGTCACTGGTCCGAAATTATTGGACCGATCGAGGTAATAGAAACTTGTATCGTTAATGAAGTGACAATACCTATGCAAAATACTATTTATGGTCATGTAATTTTATACAAAAAAAAGAACAAAACATTATCTTTTTACGGAAATATTTTCTTTTAGTAGGTAGCTAGCTATTTCTATATTTTGGCTCAAATTTTCATGCTTTAGCTGCTTAATTTGGGATCTGACTGTCTGAGGCCGCGTGGTGGGTTAAGGCCCGGTCTCTCTATTTGACCATCGATAGGCCAGGCTTGTGCCCCAGAAATGGTAAAATAGGCTAATGATGAGGAAATACATATAATATTCTTAACCAAGTTCTTAATCAATTAACTTCTTTTTACTTCCATATCATTTGCACAATGAATTTGTAACTATTTATCTCACCCATTTGTAGCTGTAAACGATGTCCGAAACCGTCACATTAAATAAGTATCTATTATTACATATATAAGGTACATAAATGACTGTAATTACAGTCTTGTTATCACATTTTGCTAGTCATAGAACCTGTTTTAAATATGCACAGTTGTTATGCCATTATGATAGAAGGCTGCCTAATTATTGGTGCAAAATCTGTTATAATAATTCGACGTGGCTATCGGAAATCTAGGACAGTCTAGTTGCATGTTTCGGCAATTAACGAAAACCAGCCCGTAAATAACATCAACGTGCCCGTATTAATGTGATCAAAATATGATAAATAGGACAGTTCGATACACGACTATTAATTTAAAGTTTAACACAAATATTCTAGTGCATTCATCATAATGATTAGAAAACTAGATTTATTATGACAAAATAAAATAATGATTTTGCTACCTACACATTTTAAAATTAGTATGTTATAAGCTAGTAGCTCGGTGGCGTAGTGGATTAGCGCCGCGGCCCGTGATCATAGTCGTTAAGCAACTTTCGCAAGGGTCGGTCACGGGATGGGTGACCAAAAATTATTATCTCGAGCTACTCCGTGCTTCGGAAGGCACGTTAAGCCGTTGGTCCCGGCAGCATTTGCAGTCGTTAATACCCTCCAATCCGCATTGGGCCAGCGTGGAGGGTCATGGCCCATCCTCCTTAACCATCCATAAGGAAGGCCTGAGCCTCTGCAGTGGGGACGTAAAAGGGCTGATGATGATGATGATGATGATGATGATGATGATGATGTTATAAAAAGGAATATCCGTGAATCGGACGGTTCATGTATTCGAGGGGAGCATGGTCAGTTTATTGTTTACTTCTGAAATAACGTGCACAATATGTATCTCTAAAATATATTACAATGACGATCTCACAATAAGTTCTTTCATTCGATATGTCGCAAAATAAAATTGTCGAAACAGATTCTGCTTTTCTGCCCAAAAAATGCTATGATAGCCTTTTAATTGGTTTACGTACATACTATTATTATTATTAAATATTATTATTATTATACGTGTACATAATTTACGTAATATGCATCAAAGAATTAAATCGGTCAATTAGTTTTAGAGATAAACAGACAGACATATAACTGAGTGATCTTATAACGCTTGTTTTCTTTTTTTTTGTGTGGAACCCTAAAAGCTAATAGAAGTTCAACTACATTCTCCAAGTAAAGGAAATAATAAAATGTTAGTAGTACATTTTTGTAAATAACCTATTAAAAACTTTATGTCATATCCGGGCAAATTAAGATTTTTCTTTCATCAGACGACATAAACTAGTTATTGCGGAAAACTAGAGCTGAGCAGTGAAAGAAAAAAAAAGCAACGAGGCTAACAGGATGCAACTGAGGACAACCAATGTCCAGCGTCTTGTCAACTTTACGTAAATGGCTAGAACTAGTGTGATAGACTAAATGTGCCATAGACTTATAATAACGAAGAAATGATTTTAAAAAATAGAACCCCATAATTTAGAAAAGTTTAGTGGTAATATTTTAGTTGTTAGTAACTAATAGATATATATATATAAAAAATATTAGAAAAATACAAATTAAGAAAAATTAAGTTAAGTATCAGAAGGGAAAACCTGCTTAGTATTGTAACATAGTATTATTCTTTAGCTGGAGGCCCTTTTCCAACTATTTGCGTTATTCTAACAGAAAATTATTAACCAAACAAAATGGAATAATGCACCATCAAATCTATCAAATGTACCACTGGAACTTTATCGGTAAAACCAATTTTTACTAAATCCTCAAATACGTACTTTTTCGATATTGTACAATAAAGCACATAAGTTAGAGAAGACAAATCGTCGACTACAACTACATAAAGTCTATTACATATTATTATCTGATCGTGGTTTATTGGGCAAGATAAGATTTAGTATAATGTTGCATAACACTCACTCAATTTTACAGTGCAAACACAAAAGTAAATGTTAAAAAAATACTTATAAAACTTACATATGGTTTACACTGTCTTGACAGTGTTGATAGTTAATTTGGGACACTGAGCCACGCCGCGACGACAGCACCGCAAACAGAAGAACGAATGATCTACGACTATGCAAATTGTATATAAGAAATAGGTTTATGTGCAATAAACACGGTTCTCCGACCAGTTCTTCGATTGCTACATGAATAAGTGTTTCATTTGAAGACTCCGCTCTGAACCAGCATCGCTTAAACCACACCCCTGTGGAAATACAGTTCACCACCAACAATAGGCCTTCAATTATCCCTATACCAAATTTTATCAAAATCCGTTAATTAGTTTTGGTGTGAAAGAGTAACAAAAATACTTTCATCCTCACAAACTTACGCATTTATAATTCATGTATGATGTAAATAGAACTCTAAATCCATCAGTCCATCTCAATACAAAAAATAAAATAAATTTTTACGATACAACACATCAAAAAAGTTTTTTCACAGATTTCACGGTAACCATAAAAGTAAAAGTTTGTGCATTGTTAACTCTGTGGTAATTGCATACCCAGTCGCCACGTCACGTCACGATCGTGCACTTTTGTAGAGTAATAATGGAATGTGGACTGTTATACATATTGAAGTTGTATGGGTATGTGACATGTTATGAATATTGACGATCTCCTAAGCCGAATGGTTCGCACGCCGGTTTCAAGGTGTCGCCATCTCGGAGGTCTCGGGTTCAGTTCCCAGTCGAACCTAGTAGATCGAGATAATAATTTTTGGTTACCCACCTCGTGACCGACCCTTGCGAAAGATTCTTAATAACAACGATTGCGGGCCGCAGCGCTTATTCACTACGCCACTGAACTACTTCACGATTGCGACGGCACTGCAATCAGTCGTGTAATAAAAGTCAACGAATAAATAGGTTTTATTCTATGAAGTTATCAATATAAGTTAAGCAAGATCAATTTTCTTTAAAAAAGCAGAGATTTTATAAAATACAGAATTTATTTTTATTTAAAAATGTTCAAGCAATTGATATCTGTAGTGAAAAAGGTATTTAAGCCATCATTATTAATTAGAAATTGATTTTGAAACTTGTAAATCATCTTATTAAACCGTTAAATAAGTAAATGGGTATTAAGTATATTTGTATGTTTTGATTTATATGCTGCCTCTCCCTAAATCCATGTTTCAACTACTACGTAGTATGTTAATATATCTGACGGTATTTGTAGAATATGTATCAATTACAGTCGCACATTGACAGATCCTTAGGATAGAAGAAGGCTACGGAAGAAGGTAAATTGAAACTATTTCAGTTGGGTTTATAGCACTATAGCGTTCAAAAGTAGTAGGCATCATAAAGTGATAGTATTACAATATCTGTGGTAATATATAAATAATTACTGAAATTTAAACTAAGTCGTAGTTGAATACGACTGTAATTATTGATATTTCCTGTACAATTTTCCTTTGATACAACTACTTACAACACGAGTTTATGTAAAATCAAATTAATTGAGTTGTAGATGCATACGCGATAACCTTTGCGTTCGTCCTTATAAACAAGGTGAATCAGGTCCTGTACATATCTTAAGTGCTGTTTTAAATTTACTGTGACTAACATTAACTTAATTAAAATAGGTAACAATTGCTTGCCATAACTTTGATGGCATTTTTGATGTTAATTTTGTTACCCATTGAATTACGGTTTTAATATTCGACCTTAATGGCTACAGTTAATGATGGACATCAAAGAGTGAATGAGATTCATCAAAGTGAAATAAATATTAATGAATTTCCTTCCTACTAACTTCAATTCTCTTTTAATCTTTCCTTTAGCCATTAGAATGGCGTCTTAAATAGATTTTTATATGTAATCTTATGCGGTTAATTTCAACTTTAAAAGATTTTAAATAATAAGTAAAAGAAATTAATTTAAGTAACTTAATTTTGTTATTTATCTTTATTTACAAGTTAACATAAGTTAACAATTTTTTATTTCTAATTCAGCCCTAAAGACTAACCAAAAGTGACTCGGACCTGACTAGCCTAAATTGTAGGGCGAACATAACATTGCTATTCAAACACTTTTTTTTAATTTGTCTTCTATAATCGATATAGGCCAAAGTCGGTTAATCAATTGTATATAATCGCAAAAATTGTAACTATAGTCTATGTCACCGGCGTATTTAAAAAATTCCCGTATGTATTTTTTTTATCTGTCCTGTAGTGACTGAGCCCTTTTCAATGAAAATTGCATACATTCGTGTTGTCTAGTATGCAATTATCCTCCCCAGCCTACTAATGCCCCACTGCTGTGGCACATGACCAAGAGATTTCGACTAGTTTATTGATCTTCACGCTCCTAATTATATCCCCACTCCTGAGACTCAGGCTTTCTCTATGGATGGAGTTTTTGGTTACCCATTGTAGCATGATTATCTGTGCGACATCAATCTCCTTGTTAATTAACATTTGTATTTTTGACCCCGGAAGCAAATTTGAACATACTACCCGGATTTGTCTTTGTAGGTTTTATTTGTTGTATTTTAGTTCAAATATCAAACAACTGTTGTGACCTATCACGTCGGGATATCTATCGCGTACCGCTAAAACCAAACGGCTCGAGTAACATTATAAACTCGGAAATAGCTGTCCATTTGAATTGTTCAGTGAAATATGAACATTAGGGGTTTTCCCATTATACATTAAAGGTCACATACAACTGAGGCTGCCAGATCAGTTCCACAAAATTTCCGAACATAATCTTCAAAAGTATTTTCTGACAATTAAGTAACTCAATAAAATACACATAATTATTGAATTATACGGGAGCTCACAGTTTTCATTAAAAATAATGTCAAAGTTTATCGTAAAGTCACCGCATGATGCAACCTTAAAATTATAGTATAGTTCTGCTTTCGCAACATTGGTTTGTTCGAGAATAAAACTTTTCCCTGTATACCTAATAATTCAAAGCTGTATATTAGAATTTGAAAACATGTTTAATTTTTGATATAATATTTACATGGAGTTTGAAAAAGAGCGAAGCACCCATACTTTAGTATATTGGTATTTATCTAACCTAATACAGGATTTACCAAATATTCCCGTAAAAATCCAATACGTGACAAGATGAAGTCAAAGTCAGAATAATTTTTATTCAAATAGATTTCTTAAAAGTACTATTGTATTGTACCATAATTTTTTCCTTTCCACTCGTTCAGAACGTCTTTTGGCTGATAAGACGAACAAGCAACGAACTCGCCACGTTCCTTGCTTGTTTGTCTTATAATACCATGTCATTACCAGATCAATACATTATAAATATAGAAAAAAACTACGATCTTATAATGATAACATAATAATTAAATAAAAGAAACAAAAAATATTTCGAGATATAATAAGTTTATAAGAAAACCTAAACGAAATGAAAACCTTTAGACCAATTTAAGTCCAAGCATTCTTATCTGTTATATAATCAGATACCTTAAAATAAGCATTTGTATTAATAAGTATTTTAAATAGTAGATTTAAACTGCATAATATCTAATTGTTTTATTTTGCTTGGGATCTTATTGTAGAAGCTCACACTAATACCTCTGAATTATTGAATGAAATATATATTTCTTTTTTTTGCAGTCTATTGTCAGGCACCGTAAGTTTATTTTTATATCTAGTATTAAAATTGTGTACATCACTACAAACCTATACACAACTCGATTACTATTTCCTTGTGGGGACGTACAGAAATATAAACACCATAATATACACCAACGAAACAATTTTCATTTCAGTAATGGAGAGAAATGAGATCATTTGAAATAAAAGCAAGAGAACTATAATAACCACGATCATAATAATTTGTCTTAATTCCTTTTTAACTTTCAGTTCTGTTTAATAAAATAGAGAGTTTTAAGCGGTATTATCTTTATTACCTAAAGTTACTAAAGCAAGTAGTATTCTTTTTTAACCGGCTTCAAAAAAGGAGTAGGTTCTCAATTCTCCTGTTTTTTTTTTAATTGTTTAATTTGGTCTGGTCAGATTTGGCAATGGATAACCAATAAGAAAACCATATAAGTCTTAAATTTGCATTAAGTATGCGTGATGTTTATAACCCCAAAACTCAAAATATCACTAAAATGCATAAAATAAAAGCCGTGCTTCCGAAGCACGGACGAGTTGAAGATAATGTTTTGCTATCAATAATCCAAAAGCCAACCCTATGACTTTTGTGAAAGTATTTACCCTCTGATTGCAAAGTAAACGCACTAAGCATTGCACTATTTCTGTAAATAAAGAATTTCATCATTTATTATGTTTATTAAAATACCAATTATCATGAGATACTGGCAGAATGGAGAGATTGGATAGAGACTTGTAACTAATATGTCTAGTAAAAATACCGATGAGCAATAGTTCCGGGTCACTTACAAAAAGTCAAAATCTGCATGTTTTATGTACATCAGTGATTGATATGATTATGTCCAAAATATAGCGTTAAATACAGCTTCGATTGACTTAACCAGCCATTGCCTTAACTACAGTAGAGGTTTAATCAATTCCAAAGGTAATAAAAGTTTTATTTGAATCAACTTCGCGTTACGATAACGCCCTCTTCAACACTGTATTTGTAACAGAATAAAATATACTTCTGTAGATTGAAAACTGTATAAAATCCACCAAGCGAGAATTCGACGGCCGTAACGGGTACTGCCTTTGTAATAGCATGAAAATTACATTATATGTAATTATAAGACCCTACACTACAAATGTGTAATGCCCGCTGGTTCTATTAAAGAAAGGTTATACGGTCACGGATAATAACATCTTTCCTCTGTGAGAGCAGGAGCAATTTGAAATAACTTCATTTCATTCATTCCACACAGTTATTTGACATAATTAAAAAAAGGGTGAATATACTATTCTAGTAATGAATTATCTTTTTATAGTTTGGATGTTGTTCACATTTAAATTAGTTTTCTAGTAAAATACAATATGAATCGGTTTTTCTAGAGATCAAAAAATGTACATAAATATTATTATCGGAATAAATAACAAAAATAAAATTACATAAGATTTTTTAAAAGGAAACAGAACTTGGATAATATTTTTAAAATATAAATCAATCGAGGGTCAATAATGAGGTTCCTAAATATGATTAAACTTTCTGCAAGCGACTTCACCAGCGTGGATAACATAATTTTTAAACCTATATTTAAACCATTCAGGGTTTAGATGAAACCTGTATGTCAGTAATAGTGTGCTAAATTGTTCGATTCTAATACGTACCACACTAGTATAGTAGCAGGTAGAATTCCACAATTTCTGAGGTAGTAATTAACATAGTTTTGAGCTACTGATTGCTCAAAAAAAAGGTTTTTCTTACTTCAATACCGATGGGCGATATAAACTTTTAACCCCTACTTAAACCCTTTATTTTTTTAGAAGAATAATTTTGAAATTTGGATTTTTGATTTTCACTAAACAAAAATATCTAATGAGATATTTACCGATTTTAATTTATTTGTCCCGCCGCGTAATATCGAAGAAAGGGGTCCAAAAGTTTTGCTTCTATTAGATTTCTTAAAATATATGTGAAGAGATCCCTGTATCGGAGTAAGTAGATTATGATAAGAATAAAATAGTCTTCAAAACTACATATTTGTATCTTTATGTAAATTTAAACATTCAGAGTATAAGTCCATTAAGTTACAGTGTATGGTTCTACACTCTACTGCAAATTGTAGAAACGCTTAAAAATTTTCAAATGTCATAAGTATACTATTACTGATGTAACTTTGAAAATTGCAGTGAAATGACTAAGTTAATGTGGCCTCGCAATAATTTAATAAAAAAAAAAACGCTTGCAAATAGAAGAGATGTGTGGGTGAGCGGGCTGAATTGCGGGTCTAAAGAGGGATGCGCTTAGTCAAAAGGTTTCCCGCGCTAATGAGGAGGGGAGGGTGGAAATTTTCCCTCTTCAAAAGAAAATTTCATTCCAACTATCTTTCCACTAAACGTGGGCAACATTTTCAAATGCCTGGATTATATAATATGTTTTTTATTTTTCGCCCACGCTTATCCGTGGATCTGGGCTTGATGAGAGGTATGAAATGTATTTTTAAATTTGACGCGGTAGTTAACAAGAAACATTTTATTAAATTTATATTTTTCAACGTCGTTCAATTAACTTGTTTTGTTGCTCGTTTGATTTAATTTGACAATGACTGTGGTCCGAGATAATAATGTGGAATCTGATGATACAACTGGAAGATGACCATAGGAATTTAGTAATTAAGTAACGCTACCCCGTCAAGTATTGGCCCGTTTGATTTATCTATACTAGATCTCTGGTTCACTAAAATATTTTACGCAAAGCAAGCAATTTCTATTTTTAAATTAAGAAGTAATCTTATAGTCCGACATAAAGTATTATTAGAATGAATTTTTTGTGATGCCATTAGCATTAAACGAATGTATTCGGTCTCCTTGCTCGAGGTAACTAAATTCAGCGCACTAATTCAATGAAGCGTTCATGCTGCCTCAGAATGATATGTCTGATTGCAAAAATGTATGCGCCGTAACGTAATAATACGACCGCACGCTCGCTGATAAATCTACATCCATAAGTATAGAATAGGGAAGGATGACTAATTTTTGTTTGATCCTCCGTCGGGTAGATTATTGAAGAATATTAAACACGTATTTTTTTCGTAATGAATGATATACGGCGATAAATAAGAATCTCACGTGACGATGTGACTCTTCAAATTAACAGCCTTCTAATTCTAATCTTAGCCATTTCTGGTTAAATTATAGCTAAAAATAAATGTATATAATAATTTTCCGTTTCTAGTTCTTCTAAACTAAACGAAATTTAGAGCGAACTTACTTATTTTTATTCAGCTAATTTAGATTTAGGTGCTGTACATTAATTATTTGTTCTATGCAATTAATATTTATATTTCAAACCTCGATCGTATAGTTTGATACATAAGGCGTCTTATTAAAAAACGAGGACCAAATTAAAACCATTACCCGACCAAAATAAGTCAACACGTCTCAATTTAATGTTTTCTCATCTCTGATTGCCAACTTGCTTTAGACGGCTAATGGTTTGAACAAAGTATTACCTTTAAGGTCTTTTTATAATAGGACTGTAGATGTTTCGAGGTTTTAGCAGAGTCCTAAGGGTGTTATGTAATTTTTCATTAAAGAAATGCCTGCTGTTCTTGTGCAGTTCTTTTTTTATATGAAAATTTTGAACATATCTAAACAAACTAGAAAACAGAAGTAGATTATTTAATATAAATGGATAATAACGTGTGAAAATGGTATTTGGGTCATATTTAATATAATATAACAATTTTAGTTTCTATATTGTCTGAAGTTGTGAGAAAGGAATGACCTTTTTAACGTTGATGTCGTTTAAATTGTTCACAAATGTTATCTTAATTAAATATGTATATGAAAATATTTTAGATATTAAATTTCATGGTGAAAGTATATCGCTAATTATAATAACAATACTTCTCCGCCAATTTAATATGTAGAAAGAAATAACTTTGGCGTTTCAATAAATAAACCTAGGTGATTTGAACGCTTTAAGAATATATAAATAATAAACTTAAGATAAAATCACATTCATTGATCAGATCCCAAGTACTTGTGTTACGGATAACTAAACCAACAAAGATCTCACAACACCCAGATCAGAGACAATATAGAAAAAATAAACTTTCTACACTTACGTTACCGGCAATCTAACCCGACACTTCGTATAATATTAAGCATCATATACCATTATAAATGCAAAATAAATCGCAAATAAAAACATTATTATAAAATTTTATATGGTTCGATTGTTATAATCAAAACTACCTACTAGTTTTGCAGTATGTAGTAAATACAGAATGTAGTAAAATTTTATTGTTAAAGTTGTCTTCACAGCAATTCGAACTTATCTCATAAAATCAGTAACAACTGTAATTTACGTTATGGTCTATGCATTATTTTGTGTTTTTATGGAATGTTCGATCGAAGTAGATCTATTAGAATAACGTTCTCTGCTTTTTATATGATAAACGAGAGGAAGAAATTATAATGTTAACCATTATTAACTCCTATCATTAAAGGTTAAACGAACTTACCTTCAAGTGATGTTTGACGACGATTATATGAGACGTTACATCCGAAATGAAGACAAGTCTATCCTTCAAGAACTAAGCATCAAACAGCGTCTAACTTCGATAGTACAGGCTCGGATTCTCTTTCTTTGGACTTGTCTTGCGACGAGGAAATATATCTGTATCGCCTTATGGTGCAAGGAATGGAAGCCACGAGACCACGCGGAAGGTCACAGATGCGCTGGACGAAACAAGTGAATGCTACTTTTAATGGTTCTCTATACGAGTGTACGAGGAAAGCAGCCATCCGAGTCGACTGGTGACGTATCGTAAGGTACGTTATGACTACGACCACTCTGCCAAAAGTGTAGCGACTAAGAAGAAAACATCCGAAAAGACGCGGGATGCCGGTGCATTGGAAATGGTCTTCGTAGTATAGTATAATAATAATAAATAGAATTTATAATGTGTGTTTATTTCAGCTAAAAAACAAAAGATGTGTATTTTGAATTCATTCGAAATCCGAAAGGAGGATTTTCTATGGCCGAGGATTTTGTATGTTTTATATGAAACTATATATATTCATCGATTTTTTCTTAAACTGCAAATCAATATCGGTTCAATAGTTTCGGAGCCTATCCAATGCAAGCAAACAAGCAATCAAATCTCTTTCCTCTTTTCAACATGAGTATAGATTATTGGAAAAAATATGTTGAGTAAATAAACAAAATCTTCTGTTCTAAGAGTTTCACTAAGAGTTTCACTGTGTTTCATATATTGATATAGATCAGCATCAATACTTATATTATAAAGAAGATAGATTTGATTATTTGTTTGTAAGTAACGAATTGACTCCGAATCTACTCGACCGATTTTAAGAATAAATAATTTTTACCTACGGAAAGCTAAGGAACATATGCGGTGTACGTATGTACGTAGGCTATAATATATTTTATCCCGAAAAATAGAAAATAAAGTAATGAAAATATAAGTGGAATTTGGTATAAGGAATGGAAAAGTTACCATAGTAACGATTGTTTACTATTCAATTCGGCATTGTAATTATATCTGTGTCATTGTGTTATGATATGATATCCAAACAAACCGTTCACTCAGGACCACGCAGGCAAAGCTGCTGGCTGAAAGTTAGTATTTAATATTTTAGTGTTACCTTTGATGTTAAAAATATCAGTATCACCTCCACATGAAATAAAAACTTTAAAAAAATAGACTTCAAACTTTAAAAAAGTAAAAATGAAGACTAGCAACTTATTTTAGAAAGTAATATTGATGCGGAGCTCTTCTGTAAGTTTATTTTAATTAAATGAAAACCTCGCGACTTCAATAGCATTAATTTTCTTTAGTATGTCGCTTTTGAGATAAGTATTATTTAACCTTTTTTTAAAGTTTGAAGTCGGTCAATCTTTTTTAAAGTTTTTTCATCGTTTTATTTCATACATTAATATCGAAATTGAAAAATGATTTAATTAAGATTTAAAGATCCACCACAATATTAGAAAATGACAAAAATAAAATAATTATTATTATTAAAAATTTAAACAACAGACTGAATAGAACCATCTAGACAAAATTCGTGAAGTTCACGTGAAATGAGCCAAATTGTTCACGTTTGTTTTATAATAATGAAGACACGTCGCCATTTTAATATCATAAATGTCCCACGACCGTAAAGCCCCGGCTAAAATGGGTTCCTGTATTAAAATTCCTTTATTTGAAGCAACAAACTCTTTTATACCTGAATTATGATGCGAGCATATTCAGGGTGCTAATTATCCGATTCTAAAATCTATCGCAATCCCTTTCAAGTACATATTAGAAAGATATCCATAATTAAGGAAAATATCCATAATTACATGGAAGCCTCAAATAGATGCACTGAGAAAAAAAGTGTTTGCTGCGTACAATTCGCTAAATAGACTACGAAATTTCCTACCAACTAAAACTAAAATCACGCTTGCACAAACTCTCCTACTTTCCATCATTGACTACGCTGATGTTTCCTATACTGATCTAATCGAGGAACTCCTCAACAAATTAGAGCGTCTGCAGAATATGTGTATTCGGTTTATTTTTAATCTTCGCAAATATGACCATGTGTCGCATTACCGCTCAAAACCTAACTGGCTCCCTATTCGCCGGCGCAGGGACTTACACACTCTTACGCTTCTTTATTCTGTTCTTTTCTTGCCCATGTCTCCACCCTACTTAAAATTTTTTTTTTCGTTTCGCAACTCCTCATCCATATCACAGTGTATTCTGCGGTCTGCCTCAAACCTGAAACTTGATATCCCTCCTCACTCCTCTGACTTCCTATCCTATTCTTTTTCTGTTCAAGCTGTTCGGCTTTGGAACTCGTTACCAGAAAATATTAGGAAGGCTCGCACTTTGCGATCTTTCGTCGCAGAAGTAAAATGTCACTTTCTCTCCAACTTTTAACTCTCTCTCTCTCGTGTACATTATATATTTTTCTCTTTATGTATATCTATTTAATTCCTGTCACCATTGCACCTACTCCCCGTCATCATTCATTACTGTTTATCTATGTTTTCTATGTTACCATTGGTTGCCTGGAAGAGATTGCTGCATAGCAATAAGGCCGCCTTTTGTATACTGTCTGATCTTTTTTCTTTCTTTGTAATGTGTCCTATATTTGTGCAGTAAAGAATATTATTATTATTATTATAATTAAGAATCCACGTTGCTATTAATTGACATTTGATAACGAATGCGATCGCGATGTTTTTTTTTAATATGAACGATATCGTATATTCGACGTTAATTGGAATTTTTAAGTCAACTATTAGACGCAAATATCTTTGACAGAGAAACGAAAAAGTTGAATGCTAATCGCAATCTTTCCGACTCGTTCAGGTAAGACTTTATTATGTCTCTTGATCATTTAAATCATCATTCGTTCCAAAAGTGACTGCAATTTTAAACATACACAATTCCATAAACCGCTATCAAAATCGCTATACATTTGGAAGCGCTTGTGATAGATTTTGAAATAAGGCAATTACGCCATCTGTATTTTGATCACGTGATGAGTTCAGAGACCACTTTATGAAGCAAACGAGTCAAAATACGTGTCTTTTTCTTCTTAAGCGATTTGTAATTTAGGATTTTTCGAAACTTTGTAAAACATTTTAATATTCCTCTATGAAGTTTTGTGTATCTCTTTACTGTTTATGACAAGGAGGGCTCTAGTAATTATAGTTATAATGAGAATTATAATATCTTATGCTGACAACGACGTAAAAAAAGTAATGTACAGATATTAAATTTTAATAGACAATTTATTAAAAAAAATACTTGTCAAAACTTAAAATAAATATTTGAGATTGTTACGGTGCCTTTTTTAAGTTATAATTTAAATAAAAATATTTGTTTAACAAGATATATGATATGCATTAATTATCGAGAGTCATCAGTGTCGAGATAGTAATTTTCAGCAATAAATGCATATATATTAGTTTTTGTGTCATTTTTGATACTCTTTATACTCATGAATTTAATTTTAAAGAATTAGACGTTACCTCGCGGAAGTTCATTGCAATAACTGTAAAACTAAAACATCAAGCAATTTCCACATGTATCGTATGCACCGTCTATTCACCCCCAAACCATAGGTTAGCATAAGATCCAACAAATAACGTGTTTATCTATCTTCGGAGCGTCCTCTATAGTTATTAGGTCTACTTCACCACTTACAAAATGGTTATAATATAGAAAACTAAATATTACTCGTCTATTATTAATAGCGCTCGCAAATACTTATTAAAAAATGTTCAAGCCAAAAGCAAAGAACAAGCATGTCATTACCGCTCCAAGTACTAACTTCACGCAATTCAAAGAAAAACTATTCCAGAACTATTAAAGTTGTACCAGAAATTGCCGCTAGAAAATTGCCAGTAATTTTGAATGAAAATGAACTTTGAAATTTCGTATGTAGGAAACTTGGGGAGTCAGTTTAGCTTATATTATCATAATAATTACCTGCAACTTCGGGAGCATTAAAATTAACATGTAACAATTGCATTTTGCAAGAACAGTAACAGGTGTTTCTGAGTAATTATATTTAATTACTTCTGTTGGGGATAATATTAGTATTTATTTTTAAATTTCGATGTCTTCTAATCATGACATAGTGTGATCTTGTAAAGCAACCATAGATTAAGTGTCATTTACACAAATATTATTAATTTCAAATAATATTCCCGGTTCCCAAATAGTATATTTTAATATAATTAGAATACGGGCAATTCTATTAAACATATGCTGCTAAATGCAATAAACAATGGCTGTTTCTTTCGTATATCTATATTATATTCAAGTTTCTACCCACGTATAATTGAAGTTACTTGGTTTTGTTGGTATTCAATAAACTTTTATGGATTGTAAAAAATACATTAGTATTTACTGGAACCTGGTTTTAAGTTTTAGATGGCGCCATACTTATTCAACAGTGCCAAATAATAATGTTATTGTTGTTTTATTTTTACACCCAGGAAAGTATAGATATTGAAATAAGAAATTCACTTCCTCAATGCAAGAACTGTGCTTAGTAACTTACGGAGAAAAACAATATACTCATTTGATGTTGCTTTGTTCTAAGTGCATTATTTCCACGTTATCAGTTTAGTATCAGATAAATAAAAAAGAAAAATACTTAATAGACGAAGCCCAATACCTAAACTTGATAGATTTTAATATCAATTTAACGTTAAATTAATATTTATATTACAGAAAGATTAATTAAATCGTTTACAAATCCCAAGTGACTCTTATTTTCTTAATATAAAAATTTGCATTAGTTCTTTGGGTGGTAAGCATAACACTGTTAAAGGATGATTTTAAGTAGTTTTCTTAAATACTTACGATATGGTATATTATTTATTTGCCAACTAAAAGCGAATGATAAAAACACACTGATCTCCAACATTTCGGCAACAATTATCGAAGTCATAGCAACCGATCCCAACATTTTATCCAAATCATACCAATTTGCATTTCGTTCAAAGAATTTAATAAAATTAATTGAACGCTTATGCTCAACAGATGCATTAATAGGAATTACGATAGGTCGTACTTCTGCTGCGCCGTCAGCATGTGTGTCACGTTCAGGATTATAAAAGCTTTTTCCAATTCTCCATTCTGCTGTTGCCGGTCCCACGACAACCACGTACCCGCTATATCTTACGCTCTCTGTACGCTTTTATTTTAACGAAATCTACCCCCTCCACTGTCACCGTCGATTACTTTCCATTGTATCCGCCACCTACCACACCGTATCAAATTGGGAAATATTGAAAGAAAACTCGGTAACCGATACCGTAGTATTCCTCCGATGGGTTACTGGTCTATTTCCGAGATGACGTTGCGAAAAATACCGTATAACGCTTTTGTGATGCTACACTACGTTGCGGCTTTGAATTATGTACAATATTGACAAGGCATGATGAAGTCTATTTCTTTGTGTTCGACACAAAGACACGAAGGATTATTGGGAACGAAATAAGACTAGCTACATGGAAGATGAGAAGTCAAAGTGTTTTCTTATACTAAAAATCACAACCTTAATGCTCCACGTATAAAATGTTTGCTTGTATAGAACACAATTTGAAGTTTTTGAGAGCTTTTCATTTTTGACAGTCACGCCGGTTTGCCGTTCTTTATTCACGAAAATGACGATATTTATTCAGATATAGTTCTTGATTGAGAGAGATAAATAAACAAATATTCTCGTTGAACTTTTATTATCCATCCCTATATTTATTATATAATATTAGTTAATCTAACGTTAGTTTTATCAGAATAAATACATATTTTCGGATCTGAATCTGAATTTGAATCATTTAACAATATTTCTCATGTACTTGCCTGTACTTTGGCGTATGTTGTATACATAAGTTAAAGTAAAAAAATAGTGGGATTTCTACCGCCAAAGTTACATCAAACACCACCCAAAAAACATTATCATATTACAAAGGAGATATACTTATATGCAAAGAAGCAAAATAAAGAAGAAGTATACGAAAGGCGGCCTTATTGTTAAGTAAAATAAATAAATAAAGAACAAGGAGGAAGTGGGTGCAAGGCGATATTAATAATTTAAAAGTTCATTTTCTAGATTGACCAGGTCTTGAATCAAACTCAAAACTTCAAATATTAATTTCAGACTCGACACCTTGAAACTAGCGCGTGAATGTACGCAGATCGTAAAAACATAAATATAGATGCACGACATTCTCTACATCTCAAAATACTCCTAAAACACGAACAGGTGCAATCATTTATTTTTCATGAATAGATCAAAGTAATAATTCATGTTCAGAGTAAATAAAAACCTAAAAGCTCTTCAGAGGCATAATGTTAGTAACGTTTGTGTCCCGACAAAAGGACGTACCTACCTACGATGTTTGTTGTCCCAGTTGATAGAAATCCGGAAAAAATAAAACAGATATTAGGCGGCTCTCACGGAGCGACGCATCCCGCCCCACACATTAGTGTTCCGAAAATGTCCCATTCTTATTCAAATATTTCCGGTAATTTGTTTGCGCTAACATTTAGAATTGTGCCGAATGTACTAGAAGAATATATATTTCCTTCCGCTCTGAATCATTAAAAATTGCCCAAAAAATAAAAATTAAAGTATTAAATTGTCACGCTTGTTAATATCAATTTTATTAGTTTATCTGAATGTTAAATGTACCGAAAATCTATGCTCCTCCAAAAAGCAGTGCAAATACACATCAAACATCAAAATTCGTTGAGGTTCTATTATCTATATTTATTAGGTTCCCGAATCCAATGAAAATTTTGTTTAAGGTAATCATAATACAAATTGTTTCTTTTATTTTTAGTCGGAATTTAGCAGTTGAGTTTTTTTTTCTTGCGTTTGACTTATATATTGTATCATCATTATATTGTTTGTATATAAAGAGTTAGTTTTAGATTTCAATTATGTTATGCAACTTTAGGACTGGCCATTGCATGAGTTAACAAATAATAATTAACTCGATTCAAATTTTGCTCTTTGAAAAGCATAGAAAAGCTGTATATGCTCTTCCTCAAAAGAGACACTGAAAAATTTGCTGAAGAAAAGAAAATTTTTGCAATATACTTAAATACGAACCAAATAACATTTAAACTTCCTAGATAGCCATAGTGTTTTTGCTCTAAAAGCATCATAATACGTACCAAAAAGTTAGATAATCAATTCAGTCAGACAGTATTACTCACACAGGACTGATTCCTTTGTTCAAAGTCTTGTTTTAAAATGCGAGAGTAAATCGTCTATAGAGAGCATTAAATTGCATAGAAAGTTCGCCGACTGCAAATGATCCTTCGCGAGCAAGGCGAACATAACTCTATAAAACTAGAAGGAGTTGTTTGAAATGATATATACTTTTGGATAGATACGGATAGTAATTCAAATTATTTAAACAATCCTACGTGATAAATAACATTTTTAGAAAAAAAGAGAGTATTAATAAATTTATCAAAAAAAATTTTTACAATATTCTTACGTTTTCAATATTTACGAACTGCTTTCAGATTGATAATTTTACCTTAATTTCAGGTTGTATTTACGTCTCATACAAAGAACGATTAGAGTCGTGGGAGGCAGTGGTGCGAATTTTCCTGTTAACATTAGAAAGTCGAAATCAATAAAAGAAATCAAAAAAAATTAAGTCAGATTCATAAATTATTTTGGGCACCCAGGCGTTGTGCGCTTGGTTCGAAGAGGTATTGAAGGGTAGGGTTAGCGTACATGTCTTTTCGAAAATTTAAGACATCACTAGCTATGTGTATGCTAACGTTTACTTAAATAACTCTACGCAACAAGGATTCTCTATTTTATTTTTATCTTAATCACTTGTCTTCTAATTATTTATATCAATATTCAATCTTGGTTTTGCATTCTGAACTGTTCTCCTTTATTTTGCTTATGATAAAACTTTAAGCATTTAATCAAGTTCTTATTGATAATTTACCAAACAACAGCTCGTTACAAACATTGCATTCAAATTTTACAGAATTATGTGGTAATAGAGGAACTGGCTTAAAACGATATTATAGATATCAAACAGACGTAAACGACAGTAACTTGCAATTTTGTATTCTATTACTAATAATTTAAGGTTCTTATATAACACTATAAATACTACGCCATAATTACAATGACGCTGATTAGTTTTTGCCCGGGCTTGCGAAATCAGTATACCTTATTATACATTTTCTCTTGAAGAATTGATTTACAATTATTATTATTTATGAAAAATGATTACATTAATTGACAGCGATTTATAAATATCTATAATTAAGTCTAAATACCTAACCTCGACACTATTACAAGATAATAACACACCTGTCTTCATAACAATTTAATAAGATTTTTATTTATTACAGAGTAATGATTATTTAATTAAGTGATTAAATACTTAGCGTAGCCTGTTATCACTATCACGGTTATATGCGATACCGCAGCATTGTTTTCAAGACGAAACCTATTGGAGTCATGATGTTAAAAATTTGCTGCGTTTCACTGTCGTATACAACTATGCAAAATGAGTACTCGTTACTCGAAGCCAGAAGGCTTACTCTGTTTCTACGACAAGGAAATTAAGTCTGTTTTCGAAACACTACGATATTATACGCCTCAAAAAACATTGTACTTTTCGATAATTTACTGTGCAATGCAATGAGGGTATGCCATAATACTCTCTCTGACGGACAGATATTTTTTTGTATATGATTTTAACAAAATTATTAGAACAATTTAAAATTTTCTGAATTACGTTCGTGGGAAATCACAGGCTCGCTGCGTTTTTCTAGTATTGTTAAAATATTGTCGACTGCTGAAGAAAGGAAAGGAAGGATCTCAAAGGAAATATATAGGCCGCATTAATGTCATTAGTGAGCTTACACATGTTTTTTTTTTTTTGATGGCATGTCTTTATTCACTTCATAAATAAATAAGCTAAGCACTCTTATCATAAATCATTTATTTCTTATTCTAATGTTTTGAGGAGTTTCGGTGGTGATCTTCTGATTATGAAGGTATAACGTCATCATTACACATGATGCCATAACTACGAACCCTTTAAACTCGAAAAATAAATGAAACATGTTCCTTCGATTTCATTTTGCAGCTTTATTATTTTTTTTACTTATTTTTGCTTACATTTGCTCCATCTCTTATCTGGACCGTTCCATGCATTCCTTCAACATATACACGCCATAAACACAGATAAAGGCTAGTCACATCGACGGCCATTACTCTCGATCGACAGGAGCGTGACTCGGTCGCGTGTCGCTTAGCAAACACTCCGCGTCGTCGATTCAGATAGATACCTACTCAATTTGTACCTATTGCCACCCTCTGTGCAGACTCAAGAAGCTCGTGCAGTATTGCATTAGAGTAAGGACTATTTAGTTTATTATTATCTTCGGTATATGAAATTTAACGATTTTAACTTTCTATACTGATGATGTATGAATTATAAAATATGGATGTTATAAAATGACATTCCGATGTCTTTGTAATAATTTATAGAATCCAGGAAGATTATTTAATTGAATAATATTAAGACTAGAGCAATTTATCTTTATTTTACTAAATTATTCCCTATGAATTACGATTTCGATATATACATAGACCAAAATTTGTTTTATAAGTTATTCATATGTAACAAAATAAATTTCTTGGGGATAAAGTAACTCATCAACTGGTGAAACTCTTAGAATTTATCTAAGAATTTCTTCCATTCGAACTCCCGTAGCATAAATAGATTTGAGCAAATTTTCTGCCGTTCAAGTACAAATAATCTTTGTGAACAGTAAAATCACGAAAGATTCAGCACAATGCGGCATGCCAACAATCCGATCACAGAGCAGATTTATTCGCGTCTCAAAATTCGGAGTCGCAATATGTTCCGTTTGCATTGCAGACAAATTAGTTGTCTCAGTAGCGCGTGATGGATGAGCGGATGGCGCGACTTGCAACTAACACTCGATTTATTTCGCGATCTGTTACAGCAGATTTCGTGTGTAGAGTATTTGCAACAAATCAGGTCAAGTCACAGATGAACATAGCAAATTATCAATGGTAAACGAATTCAAGTCCGCTTTAATAGAATGATATTATTATAATTTATAGTATAGTTATTTTTTTTACGATAAAATTAATGTAAACGTTAGCAAACGTAATTTAACATAAAATATTTTTAAAATGATGATAACTCACTTTACTCGTTTCCTGAACACGTTACTCCTAAAGTAACTTTATTGGTGGAGAAATCACGTCTTTAATTTCTTTATTTATATCCTGAGTCATATTTTTATTTCATTTGAAACTCTAAAACAAACAAAATAAGGTTCCTTTTCATATGAACATATGTGTTTTATTCTCGGAGCTATAGCTTTTGTTTGCTGTCGTCTCCGTGACTTTTCTGCAACACTTAGCAAACGTTTAAAGTCTATTGTTCTGGCTGCTGACATTTAAAAGGGGATATTTTCATTGTTCTTGGCAATATTAATACGTTGGCTCAAATATAATAATAATTCTATTCGCGTGGAAATTAATACGATATGCAGTGAAATGTAAACAGTAATATTGTGAGAATGTAATAAATTAGGTATCGTTGGAATGGTGAAAAGCGTAATTTGAATGGCACGAGTAGTTAATTAACAAGATTTTATATGTAAGTATTTTTTCAATAGTTTGTTCAATAGCTTTTGCTCTGTACTAATAATTTTTTTGTTGTTTTAGCAATTTTGGCAAACAAAATACTTCAAATTGACATCATTTTTTATTTTTATGGACCGATTGAAATAAAATACGAGTATAACGTAATGTTAACGGAAGATTACCGCAATATAATAGCAAAAACTGCATTTGAATTGCTTCAGCTGATTCTGAGATTAGCGTGCACAAACAAACAGACAAATAGACAAAAATTTTAAAAATCAATGTTTTGTGTTTTACGTTTATAAATGCTCCTCATAATAGTTTCTCATATATCTTTAACTAGCTTTAGCCCGCGACTTCGTTCGCGCGGTAAAGTTACTTTGAGCAGCATTTCTAACGAATATATATAATATTTATTCGAGATTCATCCCCTATTTTGTCCCCTTGGGGGTAGAATTTATCAAAATCCTTTCTAGGAGATGCCTACGTCATAGTAGCTTTATGCATGCAAAGTCTCTGCCCGATCGGTTTAAATTTGACAAAGTTTTGATACACACTTTCATCCCCTATTTTATCCACTTGGGGGTAGAATTGATCAAAATCCTTTCTTAGCGGATGCCTACGTCATAACATCTACCTGCATGCCAAATTTCAGCACGATCCGTCCAGTGGTTTGGGCTGTGCGTTGATAGATCACTATGTCAGTCAGTCACCTTTGAGTTATACATATATATAGATGTACAGACATCGATCAGTTAACCTTTTTACTATAGTATATTTTTATTATGGTAATAGATAGATGACCAGTACAATATTAAATATAAGTCAAACTTAATTCACAATGACAACTCATAATGTTTTGAACGAATTAGCAAATATATGTGATAATGCTATCGTTGAGGGTCCAGATGATATAAGCTGTAGATATAAAGTAATATGAGCTGTCGCACAGGAATGTTTAGGACAGATTAGAGACTCACGGTCATTACCTAAATTGCAACGATAAACAAATTGGGGGACAATTTACTGGTACCTACACAAGCCTGTGTTTTAGCACGACCGGCCCCAGCTGTGTTCGGACTATTTGAATATAAATAGCTCCAATTGTCTAATGGTATGCGATGTTGTCAAGACCTGAGCAGTATGAGAACTTAGATTATCATATGAATGTTTCTTATTTAAGAAGGCTTTAATTTTTTATCCAAGCAACATCCTCTATATCTTATAAAAGTGATCTTGCATCTTTTTTCTATTAAAATAAAATAATTTTCTTTCTCAACACGAGTAATTAACCTATTGGGATCAATTTGCATCCTCTTAATGGTCTTCAAAGAGATTTATTAATTAGTAGCTATAAATGGTATAACGCAAGCGGACCGAACCAACCGTAGCTATAGCTCAATTATAATTGATTTAATTAGCTATAGCTCAATTATAATTGATTTAATTAGTCGTATAACTATTGATGTTCAGGTCCGCTCACCCAACCTACATAATATATAACGAACGATGTTGAAAGATTAACTCACACCTGCTAGGAAGTTATGAATACTTAAAACTATTTGTTTGCTATAAAGGTAACTCTATTTCGTTAGTTGAACTGAACTGACTTGTTTAGAGTGTCCAGAATTTTCTTAAGATTGGATAAGTAGTTTCGGACTTCATCGCAAATAAACATTCTTAAATTAATAGCTTTATAGATTTGTGATTACTGTTACTACTTATTGACTATGCACATTTATTTATGAGATAAGTGAACACCCATGCAGGATAATAGACTGACAACACGCATAGTTCGGAAAATAATCAATGTGTCTGTCAAGGCTCCAGAAACTTGGGATCGATAGATGCTTATCGACGATGTAGGCAAGTTAACGATTGCCTAGGCAATGGGCTAGTTTTACGACGTAATAATGTTTTTGTGTTCGTTCCTTTTGTAAGCCGAAATATGTTCTAAAATATTAGTAAATAAAACACTTTGGTGCATTCAAGTTCTTTCAAAAAATTAGTTTAGATTTTTTGTTTTTCATAAAATTTACATTTGACTCTAATATTACAGTTAAGTAGTTTTGCTGAAAATATAGCTATCAGATGGTTATAATACTCGTTTCAGTGTTTCAGAACACTGAAACGAGTATCTTGTAGGAGAAGATAGAAGACAACAAACATCCCTACTATAAGTAACTGCAAAAGTAGCTTGTTTTGCAATGAAAAAAAAATTTGGTAAAGGACCTAAAAAGTACAACGGCTTAAATAGGGGATGAATAATGTATGAATATTATGTCATCTTTAAAGCTAGAACCTTAAATCTTATTTTTTAAGCTATTGTTAGATATACATAAATCACAGTTTGTTAAAAATTTGCTGTAAAAGAGGTAAAAGTTTTTGTGTGATAACATCAAAGCAATTAGGTTTAAAATTAAGTGGAGAAATTGGACATGTTCGTAAAATTTAATGAATTTGTATAGCCTGAAGCGCTGTTATTGTAGCCGAATTGGGCCAGCGCGGAGGTTCATGGCCCATCCACATCTATCATTTATAAGAAAGGCCTGACAGAAGACCTGATAATTATCTATCTGTATTATATAAAAGGCAAACTTACTGACTTAGTATCAGTATATAGCTGAAACTACGTAATTAAAAACTTGAAATTTGATACAGGGGTTCCTTTCATAATGTGAGTGAGCACTTAGAAAGGATTTTTTAACAATGCAACCTCTAAGGAGGTGAAATGGGGGGTGGAATTTATATGGAATGTTCTCCTTCCTAGACTTAGAAGTATAAAAACCAGTCCACGCGGGCGAATCCGCTGGCGGATGGCTATTTCTATTAAAAAATCTGCCTCCAACTGTCGTCGCGCAGTAATGTCATAGTATAGAAGCTTATTCAAATTGAATCTCCTTCAAAAGGTAATCAAGATTTTATTTCATTGACGCTCTATAATTTCACAGCACTGTGCTCGATAGTTTAGCACAAATTGGCATCAACGTGGAATTGTTGTGGACTGAATAAACATGGAAATGAAGTGGTAAGATTTTATGAGAATAAAATTAATGAATATTTTAGTGTTTTTGTTTGTCATAATACTCTGAAGTATATTTTAAGAAATCTACTAATTATTGCTTTGTATTGTTGTCCCTATTTTTTATTTATTTAACTGTCATTATGTATAGCCAACATCATGTCAGGCTATACATTTATTCATTAAATTGTTTTGAGGGTAGCGTTTCAAACCATCTGTAGAAATTTGAAACACTGTAGTAACCTGACGTGCAGCCGTATGTACATCATGGAACTTCAAGGAAGCAGGAGAACTTCCTCGACAGAGGTTTTATAAGTAGGTAATAGAGATGATGACTTATTTTTGTTGATCTTAACCGTCACGTTACTCACTGAAGGATATTTTTTTATACATAAATTACGACGATTCATCGAATTGAAATGTCGTCACTCCTTTACACATTTTCCACATATTTGTGACGTAGCGAATCCCCATACACTTTAATACCGATTATCTGTCATTTCTTATTGAATTCTGACAGTTTTTTTTTTCCCTGATTTCATCCCCAATGCTAAACATTTTTCTTTCCCGAGACAGTTCAGTAGTCTATTTTAGGTCTCGAATAATAATAATAGAAAAAATCTGTTAAAATTAATTCAGGTATATATTAATTTTACATTCACAGCATTGTAAATGTAAAATTGATATGTCCGTCCTTAAATATTATGTTTTGTAAAGAACAATCTGAAGCTGTTGATGTAGTCACGTAGTAATTGTTAAGTACTGTACGTGTCTTTATTAACATATCAAATTGATATGACAAAAATATAATGAATAAACGTATGCTTGAAATACATGTTAAAATAATTGCAAAACCATAAAGAAAAATATACATTTGGTATTTACGGGATTTATGTGTATCTTATTTTTATCGAGTAACCGATATTTCGGAACTGTTGCAAATGTAACGGTGCTAATTGTTATCATGAAATATCATTTATGATACGTTTAGTATCTTAAATTATGCGTATTTTAAATAAAAATCGAAAAATTACAATAAACTTCTTTTCGATCAACGGAGCAATTACATTTGCAATGCTTTTATTATTATTTTTATTTAAATTAATCAGTAGTAATGTGTTATTTGATTTATTTTTGTGTTATTTTTCAAATAACGAGGCAATTCTGTAATAGCACAAAAATTTTCTAATTACTCCGCATGCAGGTTCTGAGATTTCTATTGTCGTAGTGATTTAGACTCGCAGATTTTAATGCAAAATAATGGTGAAGAATGATTTAATTATCAATATATCTCAGCCATCGATACGCCGACATGCATCATGTTTAAATTAACTTTAACCTTGGGTCGTGCATCGCGAAGAGACAATCGCTGCATAGCTCGCGGACGCACCCAGCGGACGGTGTGAATTATAGCAGGAGCACGGAGTAAGGTCGTCTCGTCACGTCTTGGGTTAAGGACAGTAGGGCTCTCTATGGTCAGCCTCCACGAAAAGATATGAGATCGTGTGCGAAGATTTAATACCTTATACCGTAACAGATTGTAGCACCTGCGCCTATGAAGGCCCGTGTCGTAATAAGATTCATACACGAAATTTTAAATATTTATTATATCTGATCAATTTTGTATTCACAATGTTATACTAAAAATATTCTTAATGAAAAATGCTTAAAATCCCCTTTGTGTCTGGCACTCTGAGAGAAAGGTTTGGGTTCCATCTAAAAGTTCCAGATTTTTAAGCATATTTAAAATACTTCTGAACGGCAAGAAGCCAAAAACGGGCCTTTTTAGAGAGTTGGCCTTAATTGTTGCAGGTATCATAATAGACAACATCAATCCGTCATCTCTCAATCCATCATTATCATAATTACCCAACAATCAGCACTGAGCCAGCATGTAATGACCCATACCTTCTAGTCAATTCGATTCGATTACATCCGAGTAGCTCGGTGGCGTAGTGGATAAGCGCCGCGGCCCGCGATCGTAGTCGTTAAGCAACTTTCGCAAGGGTCGGTCACGGGATAGGTGACCAAAAAATTATTATCTCGAGCTACTCCGTGCTTCGGAAGGCACGTTAAGCCGTTGGTCCCGGCTGCATTTGCAGTCGTTAATACCCTCCAATCCGCATTGGGCCAGCGTGGAGGGTCATGGCCCATCCTCCTTAACCATCCATAAGGAAGGCCTGAGCCCCTGCAGTGGGGACGTAAAAGGGCTGGTGATGATGATGATGGACATCCGTTTTAATCTATAGGGAAGGCCTGAGCCCCAGCAGTTATGTAGCAGGAGACGTTTATAAGCTCATGATGATGATGAAAAGTTTATATGCTATATAAAGCCAACTGCGAATCTTACTTCAGAGGCAGCAAGACCTTGAAACTGGCATGCGAGTCACTCCGCTAAGGAGTTTGTCGAATGAATGTTTGTAACGTTACTCAATACTCAACGTCGACAAAATATCTATAATCTTAGATTCGCCATTATCATTAGTATATTAATGACCCTATTGTTTAGCCCAGACATTCTCTATGAATATAATCATAAACAGAGAACTTCCCATCACTTACGACTGCTAATGCAGTTGGATGATAGCAGCGATACGAAAAACATTTTTATCATCCTCGAGTTATTCCAGATAGACATCTTTTGTACAATTTCGGTACAAACACCCTGGAAGCGGGCGGAGATGATTAAAAATTAACACTCGCATAACGATGACACTTATTTCAAACGAAATTTTGTATGTATAAATGTACGAGTAATTTATCTTGGCACCCCCATATTGAATACGTTAGTAGTAGAATTAGAAAACTTATCTGGATATTTAAGATGCTTAGGTATATTACTACAAAAAAACAAATCAATCAAATTTATACAGCCTTAGCACAATCTATAATTACTTACTGTATTTCAGTGCGGGGTGGAACTTCTAAAACTAAGTTTTTGGAAGTTGAAAGGGGAAAAAGGTGTTTGAATAAGGTTATGTATAGGTTTCCTACGAAGAAAATTTATGAACTTTGCCCATTGTTGTCTGTAAGGAAGCTGTACATTTTAATGGCAATAATTAAACAACATAAGACATTGAACTTTCAGCCAAATAAGTTAACCAAACGAAGAAATAAAAATGTTGCTCAGTTTTACCCTATCAAAACGGCCTTCGCGAAACGACAAAATTTTGTACTTGCCCCTTTAATGTATAATAAATTGAATAACAACATTGGTATTAATAAATTAAAAACATACATTTTAAAAAGGTCTTAGGAGAATGGTTGCTTCCTCTAGCATATAATGAAATCGAAAATCTGATAAAATAAATACTAATAAACATAAAAACATAGAATTACATCAATATAGTATAAACACGCAAATACAAACACACACACAAGTATTTGAAAATGACAGCAATATTTCGTAGTTAATATTAGTTGCAACATCTTTAGTCTGTCTTTGTGCTATGCACATGCTTTATAAGACTATAGATATCCATTCATCATATAATATATAAAGTGGATACATTGAACAGCAAAATGAAAGAACCTAATGGATTATAAGAATTTCATTAAAAATAATAAAAAAAATGTGAGAGTTCCGAACATGAAATACTTTTCAAGAAAAACGCGATGACTTTTAAATCACTTCAGTAATATTCAGGCGTGGGTATCGAAAGAAATACGGAGAGAGATTTTCAGAACCATAATGTTGGTTTGAAAGAATCTGAAAAAGACATTATTTTGTGAATGCGTTTTTATTGACATGATATAAGATTTTAGCATAACTGAAGTGTCATAAGTCTCTAAGTTATATATTGTATATATTTCATATTAAAACATAAATACATTTTGTAGTTCCATGTGGTTTTAAAAAGTTGTTTACAGATTTTGTTTTTCTTTGCTGCTACTATTTTTTAAATTTAAATTTCTAAGTATATATTTCATTTATAGAACGAGAAACATCATCGCCGAAATAATTTAAAATATCATTTTCTTCATTCTGAATTCTAGATGAATATACCATAAAAAAAAAGAAATTTAGCTTTGAATGCTACCTGTAGGTTAAAACAAATAATAATACATACACAATATAAATGCCATAAAAGCTTATTTTCTACGGTACGCCCGTTTCAATTATAGTATGTCTCACACACGTACCTATGATGTAGCTTTCCGTAGGTGAAAGAATTTTAAAATCGGTCCAGATGTTTTGGAGAACACAAAACAAACAAACAATAACATATTTCCTCTTTATAGTATTAATATCAATTATCTGTTATGTTGTCGATCTTGAAAAGGAGAAAACGTATGTAAAGACCATGCTTTGTAGTTTTTTATATTCTGTCTATCTCACAAGGGATCTGGCATGTAGATAGTCTTTTAAAGTCCTCATCAATAGTATTAAGTTACTCTACTGGTAGAATCACATGTGAGTGTGGACATGCTTTTACCCATCGCACGAACTTAATGCTGATTGGCGGCTATTAACGATTTCAAATGCAGTCAGGACAAACGAATTAACGTGCCTTCTGAGGCGCAAAGGGACTTGAGATAATTAATTTCTTCACTCATCCGGTGCCGGGTTTTTACAAAAGTTGCTTAACTCTTACTATTGCAAATTAAACTCGTTAACCATTACGTTATAAAAATACCTCTTATGATTATTTAATATATCATACTAAGTCGCATTTAAGTAAAATTGCATTAGCAATGCCTAGCGCACTACGACAGATCTAAATTTTAAATTATTATTTAAGAAAACGTATTAAATTTAATAATCCACTCATCCCGTAATCGGAATTAGTAAGAAAATTACTTGTGTATAGTCGGTAATTTACTAAGCAACTACTAAAAAAAAATATTTATTTCCACCCAGTATTTCTACAATTTTATACGAAACAAAAAAGCTTTATTTGAATATCACATTTCAATAATACATTTCTGCTAATGAACCTTTTGCTCCTTTTTGTTTTAAATAAAAAAATGGACAGTGTATGGTAAAGTGAATGAATACCGAATGAGAATTAAATACAGAATTAATTTTTAATTTAAAGTGTTTTGACGTCACGTGTTTTGGTCATTCAACATTGAAACATTGCAATTTTCAATGGAATATATTGATATGAAAATTTCTGATTAATTGAAGTTAAAATTAGATATTTTACTGCAAAAAGACCTACCTATTGCAGTTGTGGGGTGTCTTCTCGCATTGGTTCTTTCGTTTCCTAATTTTTTTTTTTTATGGGATAGGGTGCAGACGTGCAGACGGATCACCTGATGGTAAGTGATTACCGTCGCCCATGGACACCTGCAACACAAGAGGGGCTACAAGCGCGCTGCCGGCCTTAGAGGGAAGGGAATAGGGAGGGGTTGGGCCTCCGGTACCCTCACTCACACGACGAAACACAACGCAAGCGTTGCTTCACGTCGGTTTTCTGTGAGGCCGTGGTATCACTCCGGTCGAGCCGGCCCATTCATGCCGAAGCGTGGCTCTCCCACGGATAAATATATTGACTTCATACAATTATTTTGATAAGAAATTAAGTAAATCGATTATTTATGTACACAAGAGGACAGAAGTTTACTTCACTTTTGTCGGACAGAATTTGCTTTAATATTTTTTGCTTTGCCAATACTGTTTATCAAAAACAAGGGAAAGCCCCCTTAATACTTAGTGACGAAAATACGAAATATTTCTTTCGCACGACATGTTATGCAGTTTAGTCCGAGGGTCATAACTCTGCTAGCTTTCCACCCCAGAACGTGCTAAAGTGATAAATTTGTCAGGTAACATTGCGTGTTCAGAATTCGCGACGCGGTGCAAATCACCCGAAATATTGTATGAGATTGAATCGCTGGCTCCACGGAAATTACCTATGTTGTCGCTGGGGTGGTATCCGTGGGTCGCAACCCTAATTTTCCGTTACAAATATCCAACTATAAATAATGACAGTTGTTAGGTATGTGACGACGGTTCGTGAATAATTCGGGTTTGTAGCAGTTGTGGTTTTAGGCAAGGGGATGGAATGAGGGACCGCTTTCGATATTTTATGAGGACAAAGGCATTCATATATTGCTTCAGAAGTGCAATACTCATTAAGTCAAGGGTTTTCGGATGTGAAAGCTTACTTGTAGGATACGACTTATTGTTTTAAATAAGTTGTACGACACTAAATAATTTTTATTTACGACTTTTTGTAAATAAACAGCAAAAGTTGAATCATTATTTTAAAAAGTGATAACAAAAACAAAGGTAAATTTAATCTTTATCAAATATTGCCAAAAAAACAACATATGCTAAGTTTTCTATTTGACATGTAGTGGGCCTTATTTTGTAAGTATGTGATATGAGTTAAATTGCCTTTTTTGAGTCGAGATTTAATAAGGAATTTTCAATGTGGTTGAATTTTATTGTTTTTTATATTTTTCTTTACTTTTTTTGTTAACTAATTATTATATTTGATCAACTTTTCATTCACAATGTTATACTGGAAAACATTCTTAAGTATAATACTAAACTGAATAAAAAGACCATATTTTCATATTTATAGTACAAGCAAGGTATTCACATAGTTGAGTTACAAATGCGATTCATTTTGATGGTACTGATATAGCAGTATTATAAGTAATGATGCAAGAGAGATTATATGTACAACGTATGTCAGCTTAAAGCTTTCCGCATTATTTGCCACTTAGCGAAGACGGCTTAACTGCAGCTTGTGACGACATAAGTGTAGCAGTATAATGCCACATGGGATATCTGATCCTTACCATGACTTTACCTATTCGTCGAGTTAGAAACATTATACATACATAATTTTGTACAATAACAAAATTATTGTAAAAGTGTTTAAATTTATTATCATTTCATTATGTTCACGAGTTTGAACCCAAGAAAAAAGTAATAAAATTAAATTACTCATCAAAGCCGAAGAAAAGAGTTTTTTTTTACCATTAGTTAAATCAAGTTCTCAAGCTTAGTCAGCCTTTTATTCATTTGCCTAAGCATCGAACCCGACTCAGTAGGGTTGTGTTGAAGATATAATAATATTAGATAATATCAAATATAATGTCCAGGTCTTAAGTAAGATGATCATAGTTAAAGCTATTAAGGAAATAAGGACTCACAAAGAAACCACTACCATAAAGAAAAGAAAAGGAAATTCATTTTCTTTATTCTATATGGTTGTGGATTTTTTGTGACTTCTATATTCCTTAATCGAATGTTTGGAATGCCTAGGACCTTAAAAACTGCAGCAAGCAATTTGATACCCTGCGAAAAGAGTTTCATATTAAAATCTATTCACGATTGAGAAAAATAACGCAGATTTTACAGAAATAAAGTTTTGCAGACAACTATTTAAGTACCTTTTAGTTAATAACTTCAAATTTTATTACACCTTTCTAAAGAATATATAATTGTTTTTTATATTTTTAATCACTTTTTACTTCAGCCCATAAACCATTTCTTCTAAATGAGCTTTAAGAAGTTAAACATATCCGATTTGTCACAGCAAATATAAATCAAACCGTTAAGGTATAAACGAAGTTAAAGCAAATTAGGTATACTTGTGTTCACTTGTAACTTAAACTCTATTAAAATAGTTTATGATAATTAAAGTGTCAGCCCGATTTAATCCAATTTTGTTAACCAAATACTCGGTGTTTGAATAAAGTTTTTCATTCTAGTATGAGTAGTTAAAAAGTTGAAAAATGTACCTACTGCAGTATAAAATAAAAATTAGTTCTCATCCAATGCGTCTATTATAAATGTGAACATTATTCACTAGAATATGAATTATTCCATAATGTTTTAAATATATTTTTAATTGTCACGATTATGTATGTGATACTTTTATATCAATCAGAATTCCTAGTTAATTCGTAGTTAAGTCAGACGATATTAAGGTTATATTTTTCTACATATAATATCATAAATTTAGAATTTATAAATTGCAAAATTATCGTCTATATATTTTTATTTATTTATTATTAGTATATATTACGCAAAAATTATTTAATGTAATTTTATGATACTTTGTATATGGAAATTTTTAATATTTAATTAATATATAGGATACTTTTATCCCACTAAATGGTTCTTTAGAGACCAAGCGGGCAAAGCTTTTTTTTTTCAATGTTTAATTGTTGTCTTGATTTTTATAAGGAATTGTTCTATATGTCATTCATTCACGCTACGCTCACGGATGTGCGAAGTGAATTTATTAGATACTAGATGCGGATTTGTGTCTAGTTATTAACTTTTGATTGTAAGCAAAATGCCAAAAGAGAGTCATAGAAAAAGCGTTGTTATTTTTAATGTAAGCGAATCATGTATTCGATAATGCAATATAAGCAATATAATATAATATTTTATATACACATTATTAAAATATTTTAAGCTAAAATTGACTATCTCAAATTAGTTTTTAAAGCTAGAAGTCCTACTCTGTTTCTACGAAAACGAAATTTTGTCTATTTTCGAAATGCTAATAACATGTATGTATTTCATTTTGACAAAATTATAAGAATGATTCGAAATTTTTCGAATTTTGTTTACAATAAGATTAGACCCTCAGGTGTCATGTTCTTCGTACTAATAGAAAAATGCTTCCATTTCCCTACTCGAATTTTACTCTGTTTTGGGCGTCGACCAGTAGCAAACATATTCTATGTGTTTCTGTCCTTTAAGAAATTACTATAATAAAAGTCTGCAGGACCTTAACTTTGACTTTTCCAACGCAATCCAATCGCTCTAGTGTCAAGTACAGATTTTGCAATATATTCTTTCATCGACATTTATTTTTAGTATCCTTTATTTGTAAACATTTAAAACTGAAGTATCTAAAATGCAGAAAACAATAATAAACACACTTCAGCCCGTTCAAAAGTTATTTTGTCAAACAAAAGCTGAAACACTAGAATTGTTTTTAACTGGATTAAATTACGAATGTCTGCAGTAACTCAGCAATTAGTGTACATGTAATTAAAGAGTTGATGAGTGTTCAACTCGAGCGTATTTCCAGTAAACACATTTAAATTGCACAATTCAGTGTATTTATGTGCACTGTATCAGTTAAATAATAGCCGTATACACAGACGGTCCCGAACCAAATTAGATAATGCGAATGGACTTAATTTGAATACGTAATGCTTTTCAATCTCAATTAAATTACTATAAACAGACCCGGAAGTGCCTTTTAATTAATTCATTGAACTAAAGAGCTTTGATCGTAATATATTAAATCATTAATAACTAGATAAATTCGGCTGGAACGAAGTATCTTTCTTTGATATTTAGGAGTTGAATACTAATATTATAAGTACGATATATCCAATTTTTTTCTTTCTCAGAATAAATATTTAATATGACGTTCAAAGCTCTAATATAAGTTTTTAATCATTAAATATATCTAGGACAAAGTACTATTTTATTTTAAATATTCACGATTATCAATTTTGTATTGACCCGTGTAGGGGGTGGAATTTCCAATATCCAGTATTAAGTGTAATGAAAGTTAACTTAAAGTTACGTGTTATACTACCATGACTAACTCACCAACTAACCTATATAAGATTAGATATTTTCTTGTTTTAATTAAATTTTACCTATAGTAGTGGAATGAAACCTTTTGTTTGATAATCACATATATATCTGTCTGAAATCAGATGATTTGTTAGCAAATAATCAAAGGATGACCGACCGACAACCGACCTTTTGTCGGTTCCTCAGTTCTATAATTTATAAACAAATTCTATAATTTATAAACTAAGAGGCACATTAAATAATACCGTCTAAGATCATAACACTTTTTTACGCACCGTTACTAAGTAAATATTTTAACATAGAGGTGAAAAAAGGTGTACTAACATACGGCGCAAAGTCCCCGTTCATTCAAGTACAATGCCAATTGCAATTTGTTGAATGCACCCTGAACGTCTTGCTGACCGGCCCACACTGGCTCGCAGCATGCATGCCAAATCAGATAGTCTACTTTGTAAACGAAATACGATTGAAAATCTTTGTCGTTCCAATTTTAAACTTAGCGATGTTTAGGATTATAACTTAAAAAATAATAATTTTGCGATAATGTAATTGGCATTTCACTATCTATATTCGCGGTACCAATTTTGAAAAAAAAAACAGTTGTAAAAGAACTAACCAAATATATTGTCAACTGACGACGATTGTATTGTATAACTTTTTGAAATATTCGGAATATGAATATTAAATGAAAAACAGTAAGTCTTAAACTATTATCAAATGGTAACAGAAAAGTTGTCTATTACACTAAAGTATAATTAATACGTGTATAAAAAAATGAGACTTCAAGAGTCTTGTTTACCTTAAGTACATATGATCATATGTGTTACATAACCAATATTGGTTAATAATTAAGGACCGGGTTGCCTAAACCTAATATGTTCGCAAATTATTCATCACTTCCTTACTTTGTAATCCTTTATTATATATAATAGGTAAGTAAAACAAATCAATATTCTTGCCCTGAAAAGATTTCACTTTAATTTTTATTTTAACTTTCTTCGAGCTACTTTAACGCCTTGGCGGACGCGGTTTCAATTTAATTATAAGTCAAAACCCCAACCTAGAAATATTAAATTTTTATTTAAAAAACAGAAAGAATATGAATATATTTTTCAGCTGGTACTGAAAAAAAATTAGCACAATAAAAACTCGATCAATTTTTGTACGTAATTTTATTTTATTTACTCTAATTTTATCACATGATATATAATCAATTATCATCATCATCACCAACCCTTTAACGTCCCCACTGCAGGGGCTTAGGCCTTCCTTATAGATGGTTAAGGAGGATGGGCCATGACCGTCCACGCTGGCCCAATGCGGATTGGAGGGTATTAACGACTGCAAATGCAGCCGGAACCAACGGATTAACGTGCCTTCCGAAGCACGGAGTAGCTCGAGATAATAATTTTTTGGTCACCAATCCCGTGACCGACCCTTGCGAAAGTTGCTTAACGACTACGATCGCGGGCCGCGGCGTTTATCCACTGCGCCACCGAGCTACCACATAATCAATACTTAATATTTATACGAATTTCTCCCATAAGAAGTAGGCTGGTTGTGAATCAGTTTATGCCACCCGCGTTTTGACTAGTATCAACTTCTACTAGTTCAAGCGTAGACTAGTATCAAGCGAGTCCGTAAGCACACACACCACTGCCACCTGGCAGTGACAGTACATAATACTTAAATTTCCCTAGAAAACAAAAACGTAGCCCTATTAGTCTGATGAGTCTGGCTGCCTTGAGAATAAATAAGGTAAAACATGTGAATATTGCGCAAATGAAATTATTGACGAAATAAAATTCGATGACTCAAAATCTTTGTTGATTGTACTTTAGTCAAAAGCTCTCTATTAGTTATTATATAGAATATTTTCATGACGCCAAATACAACATCATGAGGCAGGCAATCATCTGTGATTGGCCATTTTCATGGTCGATTTAGTTTCCATACAACCGTTTTACCTGCGTCGGAAGGAGACATGATTATTCGACTACGAACGATAATCATTCGACATCAGCATCCGTTTTAAGCCCACATTGAACGTCTTAAGTTATGAAATAATTATTTTATAACTTACGACGTTCAATGTGGGCTTCCGTGGTAATTTGATAGACCCTTAAACCAACCTTCAATCAACCCTTAAACATTCTGTTCAATGCAATTTCAATAATCTATACATATATACAAGGAGATGTCCTGACTTACTGACTGACAAACAACGCATAGCCTAAGCCGCTGGACGTAGAAACTTGAAATTCGGAGGGAACATTCCCCTTAATACGTAGAGGTGTACTAAGAGCGGATTTTTGGAAATTCCATCCCGAACACCAAAAAAGGTGAAAAAGATTCTATGAAACTTCTTTATTTATGGACCTATGTAGATTAAAATTTGTATTTGCGCAGACTTTAAATCAAAAACATTAAAATGTTCCAAGTTTAGATTAAAGAAATTGCAATTATTTGTCTTCTTCTTTCCATCAATAATTAATTAATTGAGGATAAGTATTGCTAGGTCTTAATCTAAGATTTTCAAATTGTCAATTTTCACAAATCACCTTATAAGCACGTTAGTATAGATTTCCATGTATATATGTCGTGGCCAAATCGTATAATTGGTCAATTCATAATGCGGGCAGTCATTTCATAAAATGTTTGTATTTTATGAAATGGAAAAATCTTGCTGCCCTACCATGATGTGGCGTGGCCAGATCAATGAATGATTTGAGTTTAACGATATGGGCGGCTGATAGTATGACTTCTTCATGGCTTCTGGCCACGAGTAAGTGATCATATATATATATCGAATAAACAAGCTAATATAGTTTGTATAAGAAGGGTATTAACGAGATCAAATTTTCGATAGTTAGGTTTTTCACCTACCTATATTTCCCGACGTTTCGACCAAGTATTTACAAGTACAAGCTATTTCAGCAAATAATTAAATTTTTATATTAGTAAGTATATTACGTTTTCGATTAAGTTTTGTGGAAACTTCAGAACTGTTTTTCCACCTGTATTTCAAATTGCATTGGATTGGATTAATTTCTCTAAAGTTTTCAAAGGTAAAGTGCTTAAATAGATTCGATATTTGTTGTTTTTTTTTTGTTGTAGTATCTTCGAACTTAAAGATCAAGGAAATTTTATCATCAACTCGAAAAAAATAGCGTTTTTGAAAATATATGCTGCCCAAAGTAACTATACCACACGAACGAAGTAACGGGCAAAAGCTAGTTATTTATAAAATAAAAACACGTTTATACACGACCAAAAACCAAATTTAATCTAGTTTAGTAAAATTCTATTTTGCAACGTTTCACTACTGCAACAGAACAACATCATAAGCTAAATCATTCAATAGTTGTTAAATATAGCATTAATGCAGTCAAATAATAATTCAATATTGCAGTCAAATAAATATTGTAATATGCTTCTACATCTTTGAGTATACATCTTTTCATTTTTTTTATAAACAAGCTGCTGTCCCGCGACTTAGCACGCGTAAATTATAGTCTAAGTCAAGTAGTCTCAGAGCACATTTGATGCAAACAAACATACAATATAATACTGCCTCTTTAGAAATTAAAATAGATATAAATACTTAAACGATGAATAAAAATGTTAAATATTATCCAAAGTATCAAACTCTGAAACCATTTGAAGAAATATCATAGTCGTTATAGGTAACAGCAAAGATCAAGTTTTGCCTATAGGTAAGGTAGGAACTTGAAGCAAAACAATTTTTAAGCTATAATATTTTCATTTTTGCCTTTGTTCGCAAAGCAGCCGATTCGTAAACTAAAATCATAAAACCCAACTAGCCTTCAACGCAAGCAAAGAGTGGAAAAAAACAGAACAACGTCGGACTAAGCGCTTTAGCTAAATGTAGGAGATGTACAAGAGCTCTATTAAATTCCAACAATAGCCCCACTCGCTATGTTCTGCCGATTTCAGCCTCGCCTGTACTAGGCCGAATATTTTAGCTCTACACATATTTTATGTGAATTTATAGTGCATTGCCGTTCAGAAATATTGATTTACAGGCTTTTGGCTGTAATTTTATTAGCTTTAGTCAGTTTAGACTTAATATTTCTTTTTAATATTTACTAGCAGCTACACACTTTACTGGCGTGATCATGGAAATATCTTTTTTTTATATATGCTACTCTGCAAATGCTAACTATCTCTATAAAGAAAGTCACATATAACAACACTCGGTCCCAATGTAAAAAACAACAAACACATAAATTTTCCTATTTACAATGTCAGTAATAAATTACAATTCTACAGAATGTATGTATTATGAAAATTATTATTTGTTTCTAAGAAATGATGTAACCTTTTAATGTTATACAAAATTGTAAAATTATGTTACTGTTATTTATATATGGCATATTCCATTAAGAAAGGCCGAAGGCTAATTTAATATTCGTATAACATGAACATGTTATTATTATCTACAATTTAATAACAACTTATAAAAAATGTTACACAAAAAAAAAACAATTTTGTTTAATGTTTTACCCGTGCCAAAAATAACAGTTTTTATTTTAGTTAGTTTAAATTTTCGGTCACCCATCCTTTCGGTCGTAAACTTTCGGTTCAGTCAATCATCCATATGACCAGTCCATTGCACACTAAATACGTTAGTAAACAATTATTACGCTTTTGTGTTAATTGGTGTGTAAGAATAGTATAAAACTAAAAAGGTTTTATAATTAAATTTTGTAATGAAATTGCAAGAACAAAAAAGGAAAGTCAAATAGGTATAGTACTTATTTCTTATTTACCTTTTGTTCCTTGTATTTCAGTGTTATCAGAGGTCAAAATGACTATGCCAACACCTTTATCAGGTACCCCTAAAGGGATCGTAAAGTATTACGTTACTTTTACGACTTAAGACTTCCTTCAGTGACAAGAAAACTTTATTAGATATTATATACACTGTAAAATACTTGTTTTACACCTTATGTTTTTATATGTACATACGGCCATTCGTCATGTTATACATCACCACCGTAAGCAGACCTTTGTTAGTAAGGATTTCTATAAGAAGCGCGGTCAGTACAAAGTTCACAATGTATAGTCTGACGTGCGGCCGTGTGTACACTCTTCAAAAATTTATAACATTTGTCATAAAGTCAAGTTTTCAGCCTTTTTTCAGCTTTTCTTCTATATAAAGAAAGATATCTAGTTTAATATAAACGTGGTTTTGGAAGCCCCTGGACCTCTATTTTTGAATCATTATTGTATTCACTATTTTTAATTTACAATCGATATAATATCCGATAATAGAAATTCATTGCATTTAGAGTCTATGTCTTTATGGATGTTTTTACTTTTATTTTAACATCCTCTTTGAAACAAACGTCCAAAGAGAATTAAAACACAATCTATGAGATGAACATTTACAAAGTATTTTTTAATAGTGAAAACTTCTTGCTACAAACAGATAGTATATGTCAAAGAAAGAATAGAGACTCTTTTAAAACACGGTATCGTCTTTAGATTTTACATGCACATTCTATTAGTATCCGATGAGTAAGATACATGAATCATAAACCAATTTTTCTCTTTATTTTCTTCTTTTCAGACTTTAATGATTATCTCATCAATTGAAAAAAAAAATAACAAATACCATTGGTGATTATCTCAGAATAAGCTATTTTTTTTTCATCATCATCACCAGGATATTTATGTTTATGCATATGTCGTGGCCAGATCGTAGAATTGACCATTTCATGACACGGCCGGTCATTTCATGGAATACTCGTTTTTCATGAAATGACAATAAAAGAAAAAAAGACTTGCTGCCCATATCATAGCCAAATCAATTAATAATACATATCGATCATATGACTGCTTCGTGATGTGGCCAAGCGTTAGTGATCATATCGTAAAATAGTTACATTAGTCACAGTAAGTGGCGCTGATGTCACACTGTTTTTGTGAAACTGTACATACAGTATTTAATGTTTAGGTTATACAACAAATTAAAGTAACTAGGGTGACCAAACAACGGAAAACAATTACTTTATTAAGTTTAGTGAGCTAACTGAAGGAGTGTAGTGGGGAGGTGCGGCGGCAAAGGCAATTCTATAGTGTTATGGATATGTTGTAAAATCATGATGAAGACCGGATTATGATCTAGCTTCAGAAAATGATAAAAATATTTCTATTTCGGACACCCTACATTAATGACATGACCAAACGTGGATTGCCATATCATTAAACGTTGACGCTTGAAGGATATGATCAATTTTAGGTGGCAGTTTCATGAAATACAATCATTTCATGAAAAGGCCGGCCAGATCATGAAATGATCAATTCTACGAGATGGCCACGACACATATAATCATTTGATATATTTTTTATTAATTTCAATTTTATTTTGAGCTAAAGCTATAGCGAGTTTAACTTTTTTATACCTTTTTCATTTTCTAAATTACTTTATATATGTTATAATTGTGCAGTGGAATTGACGCTACTGCTTGTAAATTAGTGAAATAACTAATGTACAATATCAGACAAATCCATATTTTCAGAGAAAATCCAAGTGATACTTTTAGAGTTCTTCTTCTATTTTATTTCATTTTAAATTAATTATTCATCCTATCAATATTCCTAGCTCATCCTTATTTTAAATCAGGTGATCCGACTGCTCGTCTGCCTCCTATCCCATAAAAAAAAACACCGCCTAAAAATGTATGATTTTCAGACCGTAACAAAAATATTATCTTTTTTATTTAAGTTAATTTTATTCAAATTAACAAATCTTCTTTCGTTATCATTACTTACTACTGAGCTGTTTACTCAAAAACAAAGATAGCCTCGTAATTTAGCCTTTTCTAATAGAAATAAAATAACCTTTTTGAATACCAGTATTCTACCTAATACTAGTAGTTTCATCCAGCACGTTAAATAGCAAAGTACAATGTTGTAAATAATAAGGTCGAAAACCATCAGTCACAGTCAGTTTATTTAAAGTGGAATGAGGTTGCATTTTTAAAATTAAAACCTTTTGCGGGGCGGTTAAGTAAAAGTATTTCGTCAACGTCAGGTTGACATTACCAAAATTTAAGAAAAATCATGTGTTGAAAAATTGACATGTTACAGTAAAAAAGTAAAGTTTTCAGACAATATTGTTCAAATTATGTTAGTGTATAAACAGCCGGATGATGAGTCTACACATAAAATAATTTCTTACGCAACCATTCTATTGTTAGTGTTGTTTCTGATAAAATTCGTGAAGTACGTATTGAACAGAGGTTATTACTCACAAGTTAGAAGTAGATGCCAAGTAGCTCAAGCCCCCACTAGTGCGATTCCGCCTCCAAATAATGCACCACATGACTGCGAAGATAAAGAAGAGAAAAAGTACAGAAGGCGTCGTAAACGTCATCATAAGTATATGGCAGAACAATGGATACCCAAACACGATCCTTGCAGTACCCACCATGAATATTCCTGAACAGGAATTTACGAGAAAATTTGAACACTTGTGTGATTTTTTTGCATAAATCGTTTACTCTCATATTAACGTCGCCTAAATCAAAATATTATGTAATGTGAACTTTAGCGTAAGCAATTAAAAGTTTTGTAGAGTCACCTTGGTTTTTTTAACTCCCCTGAAACCGATCTCGGTTACTTAGAATATTTTCTTAAAGACCTTTAAATGAATTTACGTTTTCGGTTAGCTGTTAACGAATATAATGTTACCGAAGATTTTTCCTTTTGTTTTATTGGTACGAATTTTGTAAACAAAAGATCAGGTAACCATCGATGGAATGATTTTACGAATTCGTTGAAATTGATACCCCATTATTTGTTGGAGGTACTTCAATGAGCAAACTTGAATATCAGTGATCAAATTGGACGATATTTAGTTTGGATATCAAATTGGTTAGTGTTCTGGTATACCTCCTAAATGAAAATAGGATCTTCAAGGTATATCATATAGCGATAGTGGAATGATACACAATGTTATCGTGTTACACTATGTTTTGTTACGTGATATTGCTGTTGTGTGTGAACAATCTAATGTCTTTAAATTGCTAAGTTGTAGCGAATTTATTATAGGCACACTTTGCTTGTATGTTCGTTCATTCACCAGCGACAGCTTATTTACTTTGAAACTATCAGACATGATAACTAACACCATTATTACATATTATTAACGGAAAAAAAAACGGGTATTGATAAAATTCACTTAGTTCATTTCTGCTATTTCTGAGGACTATTCTTGAGTTTTTACTATTGTATGAATATCTTAGGTGATGACATAAAGATGGTTCTCAGGGAAAGAAAAAAGCAATTTTTCAAGTCTACAGATGTTTAACTGAAAAAAAAAATTACTGAGTATTTATATCATCACAGATGCAGTCGAGACCAATGCCTTAAGTGCCTAGCAAAATACGTAGAACCTCAAGATAATATTTTTGGAAACCCCTCTAATGACTGGAATCTTGTGAAAATCGCAAATCAAACGCCCTCACCGCTATGCCCTTGAGATATACTACTTATTTATCAAGTGTTAACTGATTCTATCACAACAATCAAAAGAATATGAATGTAAACTTTACAGAAATAGTAAGAAGCAACCGCTAGTCACGGTTCCACATTTATCATAATCGTCCGTATCGACGTGTAAGGTGCAGATCGTGACGGGAATGTGTCGTAATAACACCGATTATCGGTCGACATGCCGATATTTGTCAAATGTACTCATACAATATTTATGTTAACAAAAATAAATGACGAAAAATTATCGAGTGCGAATCTATTTCATATTGGATCGAGTACAAATTCATATAGAGTAAAGGTCAAATTATTTTGTTGGAAATATCAGTTCAATTTATTTTGCAGAGGAACGTGATTCTGACCGATAATAGGTACCTTTGAAATTGTTGATTTCCCGTACTAGCCATTGGTTCCTTTTTTATATAACCCTCAAAAGGAAGGGAGGAGAAGGATCCGAACATTAATTCAATTAAACATTCATTTAATTGACTATTGTGCAGCAATATTCCGATATCAACCATTCAAGTACAGTATCTTCGATAAGACAACAAGTCAGAGATTTTACTTTTTCTTCAGCCCATTTCCTGAATCTAGACGCCATTGGCTCTCTTGGTCATTCATACTCCTCGTCCGAAAACTTCACAAATTCTCTAACTTGCTCCACTTACTCAATCCTTATAGTACATCAAAACTTTGATACTACATAAAAATGCAACTTAAAAATCATAACGTATTTCCGTTTAACCATATACCGTCATTTAGTAACTAAATGATTATTATATAAGTTATTTATAAAACGGTGTTTGTGATTAATGTTGTCAGGATACAGTTATCATATCCGTTTCAAAGTAATATCTTTATATGCTTACGCCAGAATATCTTAATGATACTAGGCTTTATTAATCTCACCAAAGGTCTCAAATAACCATTGGATTGATCTTTAAAATGCTGGTTTTATTAAAATGTTTGAAATGAAATAGGTTTTAGATTGAAAATATTTTGAATATTGTAAACCCTTGCAGCGATTAAATTAAAGGATAAATAAATCATGTGTTTATTGTGAGATATTCAATAAACCAACATAGGAATCATAAGGCTCGGATTTCAGGTGTGATCGATGAGAAGCTTTTTCAGTTGACTGTAAATGTTCGTAGCGGATCATATTTTATTGTACCTATTTTTATGGACTGGAGAGACTGCTGTTTGATCGATTAAGAAAGCTAAAGTTCTCTCTCGAGAAATATTTGTAAGATTCAAAAATAAGCGCAGTATAAACTTTTTTTCTGATTTGTGGTAAAAACATGTAGTTTTTTTACTGTTACAAATTTGCACACATTCTTTAATGAAATGCTTCAAAGATTCATCAGACTCAGTTATAGATTTTCAATCCCCTAACTAGCCCTAACCATTGAGCTACCCGAGACTCAACATGATTGACGAATCTTTCAAGCACTTGTTACTTTTTCGAAACTCATGAGCGCATTTTTATCAATGTCCAGGCAATCCTCCCAAAATAACCAAAAAGAGATTAACAAACTTTTTAAATTTTCGATTTAAATGTAAATTTAATTTGATATTTTTAAACATTTTTCATTTGTGAGTATATTACTCAGTTAGACATATATCCATTAAAATTGTCATTGTAGTTTATAGCGATATTATTGATCCATTTTTTTAATGTAGAACATTCATTAGAGCTTTAAGGCGCCATTAAACCATAATGGATGTTACTGGGTGTATATCAAATAAATATAATAATTTACAATGTCTCTTAGTTTAAATAACTTAAAAATATTGTAGAGTTATTACAAATTAATATAAATACAAAAATAATTTCAATTTCTTTGAGCGTAATGATAAAACTTGTTAGTAAGGTATTCATAGCATGTTACAAAGGAAACCTGTCGTTGAAATTAACCGCAAAGTAAGACTTTACTTTGTGAAGTTACCATTTTATAAGACATAGTAATAGCACTCCCAGTATGCAACTTCCATTTTAATTCAAATAAAAATATAATATCTCGTGATTACTACTTTGATTTGCTTTAGACGATTTTTATTTAATGTTAGTTAGCTTTGTTAACAAAGTCCATTAATATATAATGAAGTAGATCCGTACGTTGCAAATAAGTGTGCCCAGCCCTGCTTGCTTCAAATCAAAATAAAGTTTAGTTAAAGCTTCTTCACAAACACCGCTGCATCGCTTTCAATTTAATGAACACAATCAGTAAGAAGTTGTCAAAATTAAATTCCGTCGGTTAATTAAAACATGATTTCGCTTCCAAAGAGTACCAACCTTTAGTAAGGTTGAATGTGTGTAAGTTGGTGTCGCTTAAGATACCTCTTTTTTTACCTTTGGAATAGTATACTGTTCACTAACGTATACTATGTAAAGACGAAGAAAACAGTCCAGCGTTAATTGCGGCACACTATTTTGTGGAATGTTACTTTGGTTAATTAACCTCTAAAAGGAAAAGGAAGCACGCGAATACATACCTGCCTCAGACCGTGAATGAGGTGAAAATTCTGCATCTTTTTATAAAATTGAATAAATAATTTAATCTGAGATCACAAGTTTAGACCTTGATGATGGCATTAGATAGTTGGCATGGGTTGGCATGGTTGGCATGGCATTAGATACTGAACTAAAACAGTCACGCACATTCTTTCAGTTAGACAATTAGTTTAATACCAAAGTACAAATTTATTTGACCATGTACTACTTCGGCCGTGTGATGCGTTGTGAGGACAGCAGATTGTTGGTACAGAGAAAAGTAGATGAAGTCAGGCCCGGGGAAGGTCTCCGTTGCGCTGGATGGAACCTAAAGAGTTGACCAACGTCTCTGTGAACGATAACGTCCACCACGCCTTGGTTCGGACAAGTGGAGTGCTGTAGTGTACACCCTGTATTCTCCGTATCATCTTTCATCGTTTAAACCTTGCCTTAACTATGACAATCATTTCAAAATTAAAATCAATGAAATTTTAGTTTTAGCGAGACAATTGGACAGGATTTCATTTTTATATATATTTATTTATTTTTTAAAAAGGTCCAGCAACCAAACAGAATCTTCGTTAATAGGTTCAAAACAAAAGCTTTGCGTATCCCTAATAGCATACAAAAAATTATATAATTAATGTAAATATTTATGTAAAATTTTATTTTATTTATGAGCTACATTGTAAGCAATAATTTAACGGATAAAATCGCAGTAAAACAGCTAGTTTTAAATGAAACCAAAGAAAAACAATATTAAAGTTCAAACTCGTATCAGGTTTAATAAGATTTGTTTTTTTTTTCACAAAAATATACTAGAAAATAGACTTTATTTCAGAAGTTTCCAGAAGTTGATTATGTTTCGCATAAATAAAAATAAAAAAGGCAATTTTAAAAGTTAAAAATTTTAGATTCGACAATTTCTTCTTTTCTTTTATCATTCTCATATAAACGCATTCTCATATCAAAATTTGCATATTAACATTAAACAATACATATTCAAAAAAAATAAGTTTCCTTAATATATTTATTAAATTACCTATGATTTCTACTTGCTTATATGATTTCTACTTGATGAAACAATACCACCTAGGTATTGATACTTTTACTTGATACTGTATCAGTGTTGGGGCATAGATACCTACTTGTATCGGACATGTTTCGGTTTTAGTAAATTCTACTATTGAAAGCCAATAGTTATACTCCGTATACCTACGGTTGATGCAAGTTTTTTTATACTCCTCATAATGTAACGATACAAATACTTACCCCACGATACTACTCGGTTCTAAAGCACAAATGCCAAAATTACTTGGTATGGAAAGAAAAGTAACGAATTTACTCATATAGTTTCATCTCTATATTTACTTTGCTTTGCTTTTTATAATTTAATGTTATTTACAATATCATTAATTGTATACGCAATCAAAGCTAATAGGTACAATAATGTCCGAAACACAGTAACGTTTTGCAATGTCTCAGTTAATGGTAACGTAGGTCGAAACCAAGACATTGCGGTTAGGAACCCGACCGCGGATAGTAAGGTGCCACTGACAAGGCATTACATATACATGATAATATAGGATATCAGCCAGGTTCCTTTGTGTAATACAATTTTTTTATATACTTATACATATTTAAAATAGGTTTTACATTTATACCCTTTAGTTTAGATGAATGTGTGATACTTTGTAATTTAATGACTTGCTTTAAAAAATACATTTTATATGATGTTATATGAATACAAAGATTGATTTGAATTGCTTGAAATTACGAATAAATAATATTATTTATAAAAAAACAAACGAATGTGCCGACGAACGAAATTATTTATCATATTAAAATATTTTATTAATGAGATATATTCATTAATTACCTTTAAAAGCCAAATTTGATTAAAAGTAATCCACTTTCAGAACATTAATTTTGCTCTATTTATTGTATTCTTATCTACTATGTTGACGTATTGGTTGTCGAATTTACTTTAACGTATTTCGTACCTCCATTCCGATACAAAAGGTTATTCATCCTAAGAATAGATTAGGCCTCAATAGTCAAGGCGACGTTCCTTTGAAATACAGATAAGGTCGCCATGACAAACTGGGATAAGTACCGCAAATCTGATTTCTGTTAAGAACAAGTTGGGCTACTTCAAACGGAATTAACTTGGGAAGTGTCGAGTGGATGGGGTTAGTTATAACTAACAACGATTTTGATCGTGTTGACATAAAATTTAGATGAGATAAATTTAATAATATTACTTTTATGTATATCGAAATGTCACTAAACTTACAACAGATACGTATTTTTATTTTTTATTATTATACAATTTTATTACATGGAGCAATTTGTTGCGTGCAGGCGTGCTGCGCCCTGACGGGATGCATGAGCACGGCGCCCACGGCAGCTCTGGAGGTAATGTTGAATATTACACCGCTACATATTTATATTAGACAGGAAGCGGCCAAGACAGCGTTGAGACTAAAAAATCATAAACTGGTAAGGTTCGATACCGCTAAACATCTCAATGGCTTACTGAAGGAATGGCTTACCACCCCGCTTGTAGAGGCGGTTTGCGACAGATTCGAATCCACCTTCATCTTTGACAAGAAATACAAGATACATCTTACGGACAGTGACGATCCAAAGGTAACACACAGGGCCCTCACAGTTTTCACGGACGGCTCCAAAACCTTATCAGGCACAGGGGCTGGTGTATTCTCTGAGGACCTTAACATACATCTGTTCCTGCCCCTCGGCCCATACAATACAGTCTTCCAGGCTGAATGTATGGCGATCACCCTGGCGGCGAGAGCGATAACTACAAGGAAGGTAACAGGATCAGAAATCCGGATCTTCTCGGACAGTAAATCAGTCCTACAGGCTCTCAAAGGAAGTTCTGTCCGATCGAGTCTTCTACAGGAGTGTCACCAGGTTCTAAACATGGTAGTGACACACAATATAATTACTATCCAATGGATAAAAGGACACAGTGGATCACGTGGAAATGATGCAGCTGACGAACTGGCACGCAGAGGATCAGATGCTACACCAATGGGCCCGGAACCGATCATTCCTATTCCGGTAAGCTGGTTAATTGGTAGGATACGTGAACACTCGAGTAAACTACATCAACAATACTGGCACACTTTGGAAACCTGCAGGCAGGCCAAACTTGCACTACCCCGAGTGAACGCTCGCCTCTCCAAAGCCCTCCTACAGCTAAGTAAACCATATTTGCGCCTGGTAACGGGTGCTATTACTGGTCATGGCAACTTTAACAGACACCTTTTCAATCTAGGTGTCACTAACAGCCCCTTGTGCAGAGGATGCATGGAGGCGGAAGAAACAGCCACTCACGTCTTGCTGGAATGCAACGGAGTGGCCAACTACCGGGCAAAGTACCTCGGCTCGCCGGGCAACCTCCAAAAAGCCATCGCAGATGTGAAGGCGCTCGGGGCGTTCCTGGCAGAGCTGGGCTGGCTGGAGTAGTATCCAGCCACACACCCTCCACACGCAAAATAGGCGCAATTTGGTCGTCGAGTTGCGGAGACGCCCGTTGTAAGAAGAAGAAGAAGAAGAAGAAGAAGAAGCGACCTATCCGATATGAGAAAATCTTTATTGGCTGTTTAACGTAAACCTTATAAACAATGACACCAATACTTTTAATATTTATCCCCTTTTGATTCCTTAATCGATTGACAGTTTAGTTCTCACACGGAGATAAAAAACATTACTTGACTTCTCCTAGTAGCAGTTGTTTATTTCATGATAAAGCATATCTAAACGAACGAGTGAATTATTGACTATGTGATACGAGTTGATTGCATTTGTAACATGCGACAGAAACGGTATAGTAACCATGCGCTGAATCGCAACTGTAACGTAATAATTTTGAATCGTTTTTGCATAGAAATTCAATTGTGCATGTTCAAAATAGTGCTGTCAATTTTCATTGACATGAGAATAAATTAATCTACAAAATAAAATATATGTGTATTTAGATTTGACTAAGTACAGCTAGCTACCGCTAACCGCTGAAATATGTATATACATATATACAGACGGACACACAGAAGAAGTTGCATATTATTGGCAACATTCGTATTTCGGTACGTACGGTATGAGTTCTTGTCTATATTTTGATACTACATGAGAGTTGAAAGTTATATTATAAGAGGTATTTCATTAAGAACACTATTTAAATGTATAATTGCAAATTGTTAATATACATATTGTAATTAATGCCCATATGAAAACTATTTATAAACCATTTTCTTATTATTAAGAGTAGGTGTTATCGTTAAATGAATACGTAAATATTGTATCAAATTATTTGATACTTCATTTATAAACATTTAAAAACGCGCCGCTAACCAAAAATATCTTACGAATAACCCTTAATAAAAGTAGCACCTCGATATTGCAAGATACAACAGAGGAAGCCATTACGCTGTGCAATGATGGTAATTATACTTAAGCCTTAGTTAGATCTATTTAAGCTCAGCAATAATCCTTTGTTGCGGAACTAAAGACCGACTTACATTATACGAGGCGAGAGAATAGACGTGTGTTGCTTTTGTCTTTTTTCATTGTACGATCTCAGCGGTTTTATTTTGTAGCATATGAGTCAGCTTTGCAACACAAATTATGAAGATTGTTAAATAATATTACGGGTTTGCTACTTTTATTCAAATTGCTAACACAATCGAAAACGAAATTTAGTTAAACTTAGTCCAGTTGGACTAAACCTTAATTAATCCAGTCTGCACAATGGAATTGCCACCAATATCAACATTATTTATTTAAATTGAAAAATTGATCGTTACTCATCGGTCATGTAGCATTAGAACTAAAAAATATACATAAGTATAATATTAACTTTTTACCTTACATACTCTATTATCCGCCTGTCAAGCATATACTTTCATTGATACACTTGACATATCTTTTTTTAAATAAATTTATTTTTAATTATTACACAAAATATTTCTGAGACAGGCGTAATTTCTCCAGATTTATTCGCTTTCAAATAAAAACTTTTTTACAGTGAAAAGCATATTGAATCTTTTATTATTACTTTTCACTATAGAAATCCTTATATAAAACAATAAGATTATATTATGAAACGACGAACCATTTTTAAAACTCGATTACATAATCTGCCGTTTGCCAAATACAAAAATAAAACAAACACGTTTGAAACGTTCCAATCTATTTGAATGTCATCGCCATAGATTTTTATGCCAGTTATACATTTTATTTTTATTAAAACCTACAACGAGCTAACATTTGCAGAGAAAAGTAGGGTTTAACAAAAACTTGGGGCTTTTATTAAAATTGCCTGGTTTTGACAGATTTTATATAACAAAAAAAAAAACTTACTACAAACCATGTTACACATAATATTTATTGTGCGACATCACTATGTCAAATCCTGTAATAGTCAAAAATTGCACATAAGTTTGGTAGGATTCACCAATCATTTGTAATTGAAATATATTATTTTTTTAAATATATCCATTTTTCTAGAACGAAAAGGTGAGTCTGGAAAAAATATTTCATTAATTTATTACTACACGTGTTTCATGTACCATGTAAAATTGTACCTGTATATAAAAAAAAGCGGACGGATCAATAGAAAATTACTACCGTTCAAGTTTATATAACATCACTGGTGTTGAAAACTAATAGGTGTGTTTATACAATAATACATGAGCAAAATTATTAAAACAAAACATTTCACACGGCATACATTGTTTTGCTTATAAATTAATTAAATTGGGATGGACCACCTTTATCACTTATACAATAGATAACAAGCTGTTCTCAAAGTTAATGATTTATAGATATAAAGTTTCATCAGAATTGGTCAAGCCGTTACGGAGGAGCATGATAAACTGAAACTGTGACACGAGAATTTTATATATTTAATAGAACTATAAATATGTACAATTCTTGCCCTAAATTAAACATTATTATAGTTACGTTTAGAACGAAGAAGAACTAGATAGCCTTGATGTCATTAGTAGTATGTAAATTCACTACTAATGCTATGAGACACCAATGTTGGTGTCATTTCGTGTCCCAAACTAAAAGGTTGTCAACCTGTCGTCTGCTAATAAGACAACATAAAACCATTCTCTTTAATCGCCTTTTAAGAGTTGCGCGGAATAATAAACAGCTGAATCATTGTTTGTTTCTTCCAAATCAGCACGTAATGTCTACTGAATTCATTAGTCAATAATAAAGCGGTGATGGAATGAAGAAGGGTTGTTATATTATTAAGGTAGAATATAAATACAGTCAGCAATATTATCACTTGGAATATTAAAGTAAATATAGCACAGCACTTGAATATGCCAGAGAGTATATGTGTAAAATGTCCTAAAAAATCGAATTACACTAAGCATGCATTTTAATTATAATGATGATTAAAAGCTACTACAGCTTTTAACACCTGCGATTAATATTAAGAAATTGGTTTAGAAATAGTTTTCATGTGGGCATTAATTACATATATGTATATTAACGATTTTCAGTTATACATGTAAATAGTGTTCCTGATGAAATACCTCTGCTAATATTTTTAACTTTCAACTAAAGGTATTGCTTTCATGTAGTATTAAAATATAAACAAGAACGCATACCTTAATTACTGAAATACGAATGTTATTAATAACATCCAACTTGTAAAATCTGTCTATTAACTTATTTGCATACTTTAGCGGTTAGCTACCACAGCTTTTAATCATGATTTTTTATATTCGAATTTTTAGGACATTTTACATATGGGAGATTCCTGGATCTTTTTGGTAGTGAAAAGACTTAGTAAAGTTTATAAACGTTATCAGTACCACAATTTTGTTGACTAGGAGATAAATAAAAGTAATCGGAGATTTCATAGAGCATAACAGTAAAGTACACCAAAAAAGATTAAAATCATATAAAAGCCGAAATTTATATAGTATGTTGATTAAAAGCTAATACTATCTGGAAAGTAGTTCGGCGGTGTAGTGGATATGCACCGATCGTGGTTGTTAAGCAAGGTTATTCACAAGGGTCGGTCACGGGATGGGTTAGCAAAAATTATTATCTCGAGCTACTCCGTGCTTCAGAAGGCACGTTAAGCGGTTGCCCCCGGCTACATTTGCAATCGTTCCTTCCAATCCATATATTATTAATTAAGTAGCTAACCATTGTACTATCGAGATCGAACTCAATAAAAGTATCAGAATTTCTTAGACTCAAGAAAATAATACATCAAAGTTCGCACTGAGAATTCAACAGAAACGGTGACATCTTAAAATTAACTTGTGAACAATTGGAGTATTTCAATTTTAATTATTCGTTTTATGACTTAACTCAGAAATGTTATTCATATAGCTCATCAATAAGTATATGGTTAAACCTAATGCCATATGGAACAGATCAACATCAAATTCACCTCCTCGAAGGGCAGCATGGTAGTCTTCTAATTGACAGCACATAATTATTTCATTATCCTTATCGTGATAGCCATTCAAATGTCTGTTCCAATGCAAATGCTGGTTATCTATTGCGAATACTGATTCAATTAGAATAATTACCATATAATGTATCTTATTTTATTTACTAAGACAAACAACCCGGTATAAATTAAATTGGGACATTGAATTCCACATTTATTTCTAGTTACCCTTTTTTAGTATGATTCCATTGAAATGTTTTGAAAATCAATAAATAATGTTTTTGTTTTAAAACTAATCATTAACAAATCAGTAAACTAGGTAGGGATATTGTAAGTTCAAATGAACATTAGGAAGTCCAGCGTCTACTTTAAGTAAATAAGAATTAACGAAGCTATTAAAATAATATTTAAAGATAAATTGTACATATACCAAAACTTTAATCTGTTTTAGTCCGGGAAAGTAAAGCATCTGTGGCATAGGCATCGAAGTTATCGAAGTTTCTCGTGTAACTTAGGATTTTTTATATACCTACATTACTTACTTATTATGAATTTTTGAAATTACATTGGATTACAGTGATTTAAGCCAGCGAAGATCTTAGAAAGAAATAAGCAATGTAACAACATTTTTTTAAACTACTCGTAGTAGATTTTTCTATGCAAACTTACATTTTTCTCAATGTTGCAATAAATGAGTGCATGTAGTTTACAAGACTATGCCTTAAAATTGGGCAAGGGCCGGTTGTGATATGGGTAACCAAAAAGTTCGAGCTCCCTCCTTCTTCGGAAGGCACTATAAGCTGTTGTTCTCAGTAGCCCGGTTATAGCCCGTTCTCTTTATTTCAATCCAAATTGGGAGCCTTTGCAGGGGCACATTAATAGGCAGATGGTTATAATAGTTGTTGACATAATTCATAAAGACCAGTTACTTCTTTCATTATTTGTTCATGCGTTGCGGAGTCTTCATCAGTAAACTGCCTAAATTTGTCCTATTTAAATAATACACATTCAAACGTTATTTGCTCCAGTTAATTCTGTAGCTAGTATTACATAACCTGACCAGCTTAGAGAGACCCCTCATATATCACTTTATACACCTTAGAAATAAAGGTGGGAAAGCATTAAATACGGATAGGTAAGATCTTCAATACTGGTTTGAATTTGTAGTGATGTTTAGGCTTCTAATATGCTCGGTAAACATGCTCCGTGATCCGCTTATACCTAACGTGAGTACCGTTTTGCTTATTATTACTGAATTTGATAAATAGAGTATCTTATGACTTGATCATCAATACTATGAAGTAGGACAAACAGGAAGTCTACTCTAAATCACCGAAAAACGAAATATCGTTCGAAATTTCGGACGTTTCCTACCACAATTACGTTCGTTCCGAATATTCAAGGAAAGAAAATGTTTGACATATTTATTTTCTATACTCTATTTCACGAAATGACGAAACGAACATTTGAGTTTGACATCTAATTGTTCGGAATTCTTTCCTCAAATGACGAAGTAAAAAATGTTATCTTTTCATTTTCGTTTGCAATTTTTTATTTTCGAAATGGGGTCTATATTACTATTAATCGAGTCAGCTCTCAGTAAAGAACGATTAGACCGTAGAACAAAACGGCGGCGGCTTCGAAATAGCCTTAATATAAGAAATATTCTCGACACTGAGTTTGTAAGTAATTACAGACTCAGTTGTGAATTATTTCAAGAACTATGCCAGGAGATCATACCTTTACTGCGTCCGCAGGCAAGATCTCATGCCATCGAGTCCACAATTAAAGTTGGAAGATATTTTATCGTAGTTCTTGATCAAAACAATTGCATGCCTACCATTATGCATTTCATATTTTTATGATTCTTACAGCGTTGAATTTTTATGCCCGAGGTAGTTACCAAGGATTTGTATCTCAAAACATGGATGGGCCTATGGCCCAACATACAGTTTCACGGTGTTAGGAGGTTAGGACTGTCCTCAATTCACCAGAAAGTTATTATAAGAAAATATGTTATGCCCTCAAAACCAAAATGAAAGGAATCTTATTAAGAGACAGTGAGTACCTAATAGTTTATTGTTTATTTTGGCTTTATGTATGAATTGTGAATAAATACCTATAGAATTATGTCATTAATATTACAGATTTTACGAGGCATATAGGCTATGCCATTATACCTGAAAAATATGGCTGATAAAAAGTAAATTTATTACTAAAAACCTTTTTTGTGCCGAAAAACTAAATATTAGTTTCATAATTACTTATAAAGTGTTTTACTGAATTGTCAAGATAAATTTCAAAACTCACAATAATTAAATAAAATATTAGTAAACACTGAACAGTTTGGTGAAAACTTGTAAAACTTTTGGCGGGATGAGAATCGTTTGTATTATACGGATACTTAAGATTGCCATACGTTGATTATAGCCATCGTATAAATGAAAGGTTGTTTTTAAATATGTCGGTTAATACTGTGGATAAAAGAGTTCTTTATAGTGTCTTGATCAGTTGTAACGAAAAATAAAATTCATTAATATACTAAGTTTTTCGTTATATATTTTATGTTTAAACAATGTTTAGCCACTAAAATTTTATTTAAAAGAAATATATGTATTGTTTAATATTATATATTTCAAGTTACGGTAAATCCGGAATTTGACATTATAAGAAATCCAATAACGCCATTCACTCCAATCGATCACGAAAATTGTCTTTGGAATCGAACATTCGTTGGTGTATACGAAAATGATAAAGAGTAGCGTTACATGCGAAATTTCGTTTTAATTTCGTTCGTAAACGAAATTTCGTTTTCGAGAAAGCGAGTAGGCCTCCAGGTCTTGTTCATAATTTTCAAGCACCTGTTGTAATCTATTTTACTTCAAAACTATTCAATTTCGTCATTAATAGTTTATGTGATTTAACTAATAGATTGTTTCTAGTACCTAGATTATCTTATATTTGTATAGAGAAAAGAACAAGTATATTCTTGATTTCAGTGATAGAGAAACTGGAGTGTTGTGCTGCAAATATAAAGATATAGTTATGATTTGTTCAATTCTATTTAAATAATAATTAAAAAATTTAATAAATAAAAAATGTAATTATCAATATTAATATTTTTATATTATTTTTTTTAATTTATATTATTTTATTAATATTTTTATATTTGAGCATATCAAATAAAAGAACATGTCCTCAATGAAAATTTCAACTCTATCCAAAAATCAGGAAGTGGCTAAATTTAATTTGCAAGGGATTCTCACACTAATGCTGCTAGTTAAATAAATGTTTTCAAAAATAGTCTACAGTCAGCGCAAATGATAATAAATGTGAAGCAAAACAATTAAATGTTCGCAATAAATGCGGTGCTCCGACGTTTTTTCATCAAAACATGTTTATGTTTTGTTTATGTATGGTTCAACGAACAAAGTCTTCTGCAGTCCAACGTTATATTGCCGCTATAAATCCTTACCCAGAGATAAGAGAGAGAATATAAATAAAATGAGTTTGTTTTGATATCCTGCGCAAGTAACCTTTTTTCATAGTCGCAGCTGTCTCCCGATATTAAAATGTATGCAAAGTCAACTCTCTAATGACCGCAAGATTTAAATGTGAAAGTAGAATACTTTTTCGGCTTAAAGTTTAACAAGAAAAGTTTTTGTGTTTCCTCCAACGTGCTGAGCGTAAATTGATGAAAATTTATTTTCAGATGTTGAACAATCTTCCTGATTCACAACCGGTTTCTTTAGAGCAACTTGTGTAGATTAGTTATTAATCATTTTTTTTTCTTACATTAATACGTATGTACGTAATTTCACTGTAAGAAATACAGATTAAATTTTTGAAGAATATGTAAATGTATACCATTTCAAGGAATAAAACCTTACTAAGCTTTTTATATTGAAGTTTGCAAGGTATGTAAGAAACTATATTTGTAAAATTAGAAACGTTTTTGATATGAGTAATCAAATTGGTCCTATATATTTTACAGTGGATTGGAATATAATTTAAAGCCGTGATTTGTGTTATCGAATAGAACCTGATCAACATAGAAAATAATTATAAAACAAAATTATCTTCATTTTGTCTGTATATTTTCTGGACAAATTACACTGAAAACCATACAACGAATTTTTATGCGGAATAAAAGTAACGAGAAAAGTTTTTGTGGATTATTATTAATGAAATTTGTATTATTAAACTGGCTGAAATATGACTATGGTTGTTAAACAAACTGAAAATATGACGACTACGAGTGAGCATTCTACTTATGAATTTGTGCACCTTTTCGAAACTGAAGCACCAGCCTAATTAAAATAAATAAAAAAAAACTATTGAATTATAACCCTATGATGTTTGACAATAAAAAAAATAAAATCGAGTCAATCTAATGATAAATTTCGTCCGCCTTTTTTCCTAACACGTTCTTAGGTCTTTATTTTTTGAAAACGATATTAATAATTGCTCTGTTAATGTTGGTATATATAGTGAAGAACTTTAAAAATGAGATAATAACAATTTAACAACGTCCTTAAACAACTCGTTTGAATAGTAAAATGTGATCGTAAGAATTATTCTGGATTCCAACTAGCAGATAGTTTCTCGGCGTCAGATATTTTATAGTCCAATATACAATTTTCCAATTCGCGTTTTGGCACACCCATATATATATTCAGTAAACGACCGACTCACAAATCACAACTATTCTGTTGTTGGTCCTTGTTTGCTTAGTTTCAGTTGAAAAGCAATTTTAAAAATGTTATTATCGTTGATTTTTATTGTTTGTTTTTGTTGCATTGAAATTACTAGATTTATAATTTTAATGTAGAGTTAAACCAGCATGCTGTTCAATTTAGAACTTCCTCCTCTTAGATACTGAAGTCAGTTTAAAATAAGCAAACGTTATTTTTCTCCAAAATTACTGATGTTACTATAAATTTTATAAGAAAAATACTACTATAACTTTTTGCTTTAGCAATACTTAACCAAATAATAACATCATTTCAACAAAACCCATGTATATATGTAAATCAGACAAAAATGATTTCGGCTAACGAGGATTCGAAAAAGTGTATTTATTCCGTCTCTCTCTGAGTCAGCAGCGTCAATATTATCAAAAAATTAATAGGAACGTTTAAGTCAGAGGAGAAATTACACGAGAAACTAATTTAGCCATTAGATGGAGGAAAATTCTGGGCTATTTACCCTCGCAGGTTTACCTCCAAGGCGATGAGATTAAACGACAAAACTAAAGAAAAAAACGGTCGGCAAGACGGAATATAGAAGGGCCCTTCACATCGTAGGCGGTTTACATAAGTGTGCTTGTATACTGCGCAACTGGAAACTGGTAATTTCCTAGAGTATACGTTTTTGTGTTATTGCGTTTCACGAAAGGGAACTGTGAGCGTGGAACATTATTGTAGTGTTTAATTAAAACCTTATTCGTTTTTAATTCAAATTTAATGTTTAGATTTGATGACGTTCCTTGTATATAATTATATTGAAAACTTAGTATCACAAGTCAATATGATTTCTGATTTTTGGAAACAAGAAATAATCCACACAAAGGTGGGTTAAAATTACCAGATTTAAACCAATAGCCGAACAAAATTAGTCAACGTATCTTATTTCGACGTTTTGTCCTATGTCATTGTTGATATGATTTAGCCAGCCAATGACTTAAATCAAATACTAAATTCAATCTTCGTTTTATAATAAGACCGATTCAAATTTCTTATTCCTGTGGTCAGGATGATAATTAAACTTTCAGCTGACCAATCAGAACTAGTCCGTCCAATCCTAGACATATCCTTTATTTGTTTCGTAATACTGTATGCACTGACCCTGCCGCCTGTCAGGCGACATTCGATCGAAATCGAAATCGGAGTATTTTATTAGCACCGGATTTAAATACGATGCTCCAAATTTAAACTCCGGAGTTTTTGAGTTTCAGTCTCATAAAGATTTTCAAATAAATGTTAGTTAGAGGCACTAAAGGGAAATTGTCCGTTCTGTTACTTACATAATCTTTGACAAGTTTTTTAACAATTTGTAAACGAAGTATTTACTTTTTATTTTTATGACATATTATTTATTTTTCTATTAAAAATGTATACTTACGAATGAAATGTGACCCCTTAGTCTTTCGACGACATACTTATGTTATTTTTACAGGTACATAAACACACACACTCAACGCTTTCGCCTGACTTCGCTCAGGTATGCTAATTAGCATAGTTTTATGGTGACACTTTTTGAATTCAAGTAACCTGTCTAACCTTTCGTTATATTATAGAAAAGGATACAAATAATTTACATTGAAAGCTGTCATCATAATTAATTTTGCTATTGAACGCACCGATTAATTTTATCTTTTCATTTGACTGTCGTATACAAATTTCTGGAACAATCAACGTTTACCCGGAGCAGAGTTTAATAAAGAGCGATCACGCCGGCCATAGTAGCTATTAAGTTGGACGCATGTTTGCATGCACCCGTCAATATTGCAACACGCTGCGTGTTGATTTACAACGAAGCTGTTTCGATATTCAAGTTTACTTACAACCTTTTACATGTCGAAAGCATGATTCAGAGAATTGCTACGAATAAATTTGTAATTACTTTTTCATTTTCAGAAACGAGATTGAAAATTCTGTAGAGAGATACGAGGTCTGATCAGAATACCTGTTTAGAATTGTTAGTAATTTAAAAAACGGTGAACCAATTTTAATTTAAGGGATTAAAAATAATATGTAGGTATTATATATAGAGTTTTTTTTAACGAAACAATAAATAAAGATTATATTAAATACCTATTTATTTTTAAATCAATTTAATTTATTAGAGAGCTGGATGCGGACAGCGCAGGCACGGTCATATTGGAGATCTATCAGGGGAGGTCATTGTTGATCATAGCAATGGGCGTCGTACAGCCGCTGATGATGATTACAAAAGCACTAGTATTTCATAAGTAAGCATTATGGCTAATTTACAATTGACCGATGGATTTCGCATGCTAGGCACGTGATGGGTATGTGGTCGATTATACGTGAACTAATTTTGTTTTTCTAAAATAAACAACTTTGTTAGTATATATAATGGGATTATGAGAATAAAAAGTTATAATCGAACTTGTTCAAGTTTATTCATAAAAAGATATAAAATCGAGTTAATGTAACGACGAAATCATAAAAAACTATTTATAAAAACTTTAGTACATTTATTTACTGTTTCTAAAAATTATAAAATGAATACTTGGCAAAGGTATAGGTACTGTATCTACAGTAATTTTATCGATATCAATGTAAAGGCTCTCTTATACCCACGCTTACTTTATCATACAAATACGCTTTGAGAGCATATTTTTTGTACAGTTAAGATATTAGTCGTAAAATCAATCCAGAAAACCTATTTAGTGTAATCTTTGCGATTTTTTTCTATCTAGCCAATGATTGAAATGTATGTTTCTGGTTTCAGCAAGTAATCGACCATATGTTTAATTTTCATAAAATGTTTTTAATTTGGCAAATAAGCATAGCCTTAAAATAAGATTGGTTTAAAGTGTGGTAATTTTGTTCCACCTCGCTTTTATAACTTTATAACATCAACAAAACAAGTGTCTTTATATTTATGAAGTGAATACAAAGACATTTCTTTGGATGAAGGCTGTGTAATCTATACACATATAAAAGGAGATGTCCTGACTTACTGACTGACAGACAATGCACAGCCTAAACCACTGGTCGTAGAAACTTGAAATTTGGAGAGAATATTCCCCTTAATACGTAAAGGTGTACTAAGAAAGATTTGGAAATTCTATCATGATGGGGGTCAAAAGGATGAAAAAGTTTGAATGAAACTTCTATGTTTATGGACCTATGTCGATGAAAATAGGTATTTGGGTAGTTTATGACCCTAATAGTGTTATATTTTATCCCGAAAACTAGCACTTAAAGGAATAAAAATGGGAGTAAAAGATTTTATGGAGAATCAAAATGTTACCATAGCAACCATTGTTTACAATCTGATTTGTCATTGTAATAAAATTACCTAATATTATTTACAAAATATTTAATTGTATAGCGATGAAAAGTAAATACTACATTTGAGTAAATACTACATTTTTGAAATTTTAATGGATAAAATATTCAAACTCAAGTAATGTGGTTTACGAAGAAATTTTTTTTTATATTTTCTATATATATGACCTACACTAGATGGCATTGAATGAATTCTAAATCGCAGATTTTTTTGCCTAGAGAATTTACGTAGAATAACTTTTCAGCCAGCTGATGGCGAGTATATTTTAAATCGTGATATTATTTTGATCAAAGAACTTTGTGCGGGTTTTAGATCAAAAACATAAAAATGTTGCTCCAAGTTTAGATTAAAGAAATTCCAATTTTTTGTGTTTTTCGTTTTATCAGTTATTCAATTATTGAGGATTGATAGGTCTTAACCTTAGATTTACAAGTTGCTAATTTTTACAAATCTTATTTTATTAAAATTGTTCATTCACATTATGTAAGCACCTAAGTACCAATAGGTTTCCAAGTATAAATGTTATGCCAGATCGTAGAATTGACCAATTCATGATGCGGCCATAAGAGGCGCTGATGTCGCATTGTTTTCATGATGCATTATTTATTTTAATTTTTAGGTTATACAACAAATTAAAGAAAGTAGGGTGACTTAGCAACGGAAATCAATTACTTGATTTAGTTCAGTAAGATAAATGTAGGAGTGCAGTGCGAAGGTGCAGCAGCAAAGGCTTTTTCTATATTTTTATAGAAAGCGTCGCGTAGCGATCGTATTAAATTACAAAGTTGTTTTTTTTTCGGACCACATAATTATAACTCTAACGAATAAACAAGGTATTTCAGCAAATAATTAGATTTCTTTTAGACACCCTACATTAATGATATGACCAAACATGGTTTGATATATCATTTAACGTTGACGCTTAAATGATATGCTCAAATGGCCAGCCGGATCATAAAATCATCAATTCTACGATATGACCACGACATGTATACGTAAAGTTATAAGCCGTTTATTGAAAAAAATATATATGTTGCACTGTACATAATATTGTTGCATCATCAGTCCTTTTAACTCCATACTGCAAGGGCTCAGGCCTTCGTTATGGATGGTGGTAAGGAGGATGGGCCATGACCTTCCACGCTGGGCCAATGCAGATCGGAGGGTATACGACTGTAAATACTTCCGGGCTTTATGTGCCTTCCAAAGCACGGAGTAGCTTGAGATACTAATTTTTGGTCACCCATCCCGTGATCGACCTTTGCAAAAGTTGCTTAAATACAACGACCGCTGGCCGCGGCGATTATCCACTACGCGACTAAGTTACTCGGAAAATCGAATATTATTTATTGGAATCTAAATGTGGATTTATTTATTTTAAAAATCACTTTATCGTTTTATTGTATAACTCCAGAGTCAATTTTACTATTCAATAAACTGCCGTACAGTTAACAGCACATCAGGCTATACAAAACTGTTGAATTTCTTAAAGTATTGATAGTAGAGTAGTAAATTTTAAAATAAAATGTATTAAGAAATTTAAGCTTTGCTATATTGGATGGCGTTTACGCTAAAGTAATATGCGCTAACGTTTCTATTAAAGAACTTTGCATAGACTACGGCTTCGATTAAGTTTTGTGTAAATTTCAGAACTGATTTTTCATCTGTATTTTAAATTAGATGGATTGGATTGGATTACTATCTCTAAAGTTTTCAAAGATAAAGTGCTGCAACAAATTGGTAATTTGTTTATTTTTTTGTTGTAGTATCTCCGAACTGAAACATAAAGGTAATTTCATTATCAGTTCGAGAAACAACAGCGTTTTTGGAAAATATATACTGCCCAAAGTAACTATACCACGCGGACGAAGTCGTGGGCAAAAGCTAGTATTTCATATAAACGGCAGAATGTTAAAGGCATACGATATACGATATTATTTAGAATAATTATTGTCATCAACCAAATACATATGTATTGTTCTAAAAATAAAACTTCCCAGATATCAAAACTATTATGTTCGCAGAACGGCAAAAATAAAGAATTCCTATAACGTAAACAGAAAAATGTTTTATGGAGCGTATAATAGGTCAACTGTAAGTATTGCATGTGCAGAGCGCTCGACTCAGCGTTCAATCTCTCATGGGTAAACGGTCGCGAAAAACCAAGATGGCTGCCCTACAGAATCTCGGAAAACTTGATTTGTGACCCAAACGAACGTAAAATGGACTGCAGCGCCAACATTCGAATTGGAAAATTTTATATCGACTTCAGAAAAGGAAAACAAAATACGTTGAAAATGGATTGATTGTATTTTAACTTACATTTTCACGTTATGGTGAACTGACAAAAACAGTTTTGAAACATTGTATGATTAAATTAGTTCGGTTTCAAGTAAACGCTATTTCTGAAGGCCCAGGTTTCATTACCGATCGGATCAATGTAGAAAATTTACGTTTTTATATTGTCTCTGGTCTGGGTGTTGTGGTACTTTCTTTGTCTTAAATACTCAATTATAGGATTTAGCTACTCATCTTGGAATCTGTGTGATGAATGTGGTATGTAATTAATAAAATATTTTTTTCCATATCTTAATGAAAGTATATAACAATAAAATAATTATCAAAGTTAAAGAATTAATATGCAATTAAAAGAACTTCACAAACTTGTTATTCTAATACGAAAAATGTTCTAAACATGAAAACATTCGAGTATTTCCTAAAACTATAGTGACTATATTCATTTCTCAATCAGCTAACCCAAAATTTTTGTGTACACAAAACATTAGCGTAGGCGTAACATCCAAATGTATAACGAAACAAACACAATCAAAGAAATAAAAAATCAGAGCAAAAGCGATCTTTATAAGTGAAATGTATTTACAAGACAGACGTTAAGTGATAACACAATCCCAAATTCGCGAAAACTCTCGCAACGTTCGTGTGAATTAATTCTAAGTGGTTCTGTTACACCGCCTCTTATACAATAGTACTCAATTATTTACATTCTTTTTTAGTTTTATTCTGGAAATAGAATTGGAATTATTAAAAAAAAAACAAAGATTCTATAAAAATGTCACTATCGTCAATAAATAAAAAAATATTTTTTACAACATTTTAGATAAAACATAATATGATAGATGAAAAAGAAAAAATAACAAATTAAATATTATACAAGTATTATTTAGAAACAAAAAAAGTAAAAATATGAAAATGTTTTCCCACCTGTTCTCATAAACAATTGAGTCAAAACACAATTTTGTATGTTGTTAAATAAACCATTTCTAGTTAAAATAACCATAGACGAGCATAGGCGAGTTAGGATAGTTTTTTTTAATGAAATAAATGGATAATATTACCTTCCATTATAATAAAGAGACAGGTAGTAGTAACGGGAATCCTCTTTCGATAAAAACCTTTTTTTTGTAATACAACGTACACTTATCTCTAACTTAGACAAAAGTATGGGAGCAAGTAATAAGATGGCGCTGTCCCAGATTGTTATTTCTACTTTGCCCTTTTGATTGTCAGGAGCATTAAATAAATGACATCTAATTCTGAAGTGGATTTTTCACTAGGAATAACATTTAATGAATGAAAACTAAATAATTTCTCGCTTATTTATAGTAAATAAATAAAACTTAGATGAAATAAACACAAAGAACTAAAAAACAGACAATTTATTTTCATTTTTTTAAACTTGATTCATATTTAAATTGGAATACATATCACAGCTAATTTGTTTGAATACATTTTTGTAGCGAAATGAAATTTCTCTTTTTCAATAGGTAGTTCCTAATTACCGTTGTTGTCATTAAGATTGTTTTTTTTTGACAGCAATATTAATAGGCACTTAAAGTACATACGATAAAGAAAAAAGAAGGTAAAATTGTTGTAAGGAAATTTCCCCTGTTACTATGAACAAGTAAAGCTTTGATCGTCCAAATATGAGCGTTATTAAAATTTTCATCCACACAGTCTGTGCAAAGGCGTTGCTTTTAAGAAAACATTGATTGCACGCTTCACATGCACGTTAAACAAAGGGCTATGTGGGCTGCCACGAGGGCTGCGGTGTAAAGGCAAGAAATGTATCGCTAAAAGCTAGACCCATCAAGCCATCACTAAAGCCGCTTTTCATGTTGAATATTGAAAAAGCAGCCACGATTTTTTCTGTTTCGTTGCGATGTTGTTCTGAAATCGGATAATAAATATCAGATTTGTTAATGCCTTGGTTGTATATAGACCGTTATCTTGCTATACTTGTTATAATTGTTTTCTAAACTCAAATTTGTTTTGTTTGGGCTTAGTTACATGTAATCAAATATGAATAATATCTGATTACACGTAACTAAATACTCCTGTTTACTATAATATAATATTATTTTATCATATCTGTTGTTCGGCGCCCACTGCTGGGCACAGGTAGAGCCTACCCACTGAGTGTCGTCTGGTACGTGGTCGCCATTCGACAACTTTCCCCCGAACGTTGCTTACTATAATATAAATTACATTTAGTACTGTCAAAACTGGATTTTCAATTGCGAAAATAGTTAGGTAACAGAATTAAAGTTATTTTAAATAATATATTTTAGCATACAAGATTAAGAATGTATTTCTTTGATTACATGTGTCTATTCATTATAGAATATTGTTTAATCACATCCAAATTTAGGTCAAATTTTTTTTTTGAGAATGGTATATTACTATAGTGATGATGACATTTTTTTTATATGTCCGTCAGGCAGATTGTTAAAAAATATTAAACACGAATTTTAATTTTTTTTGCGTAATCATTAAATTACGGCGATACGTTGAGTTAAAATGTCATATGACGCTACTCTTTTGTACATTTTATACAAAACTGTAACGTAGCGACCCCCCCTTCTCAACTTTACCACCTGTTATCTAAGCTATTTCTTGTTAAATTGAAGCTAAAAAAATACGTATCTAATATGTTCATGTTATTTGACTGACGGACTAAATATATGTATATATATATATATATATATTTACCCTATCGTCATCTCTATTGGCACCATTTTCATAAATCACCATTTTCATATTATGTTAGTATAAGATAGATTAAATTTGCTCCATCTCACGTGTCTTTGTATGAAACCGTATCACTATTTTATTTATTCATTTTGGCTGTCAATAGATGGCGACACCTCAATGGATATGCGAGCTACTCGTCATAGGTCGTCAATCCTTTATCTTCAATGTCACTTATTAAATACCAGTTTGAAATTCCAGTGTCTATTTGAAAAGGTTATCTTGAGCCTTTTGAAAGGGGTTATACACCTGTATTTGCATTAAGAGACAAGTGCTCTAACAGTTTTGTGCGAGTGCTGTTACATTTGTCGTAGGGTTAAGTGAATGTCGCGTGCAGCCCTCGACAAGACCAGCCGGTTCATTTCCGTTGTCACCGGAACTCCCATCTCCACTGGACGTTCTAGTCGACGGCTGCCCGGAACGCTGTCGCCCCATGTGAACAGATTCCACTAATGCTGCTTGAGGAGATAGCTGGACTATTTGAATATTTTATCTTCGAAATGTTGCATTGTAATTTGATTTAGGTTTTCACTTTCAAAAAAAGGTTGTGCTTTTCTTATCTCTCTAGTTTTAGATATTGAACCTGGTTGAAAACGAAATGATCAAAGTTGATCCTTGTATCGTGTTGTATTGTATTAATGGGATGATCTGCGGAATATTTGATTAATTTTGCATTCACAATGCTATATTTAAAAATGCTTAAAAAATCCACTTTGTCACTGGCACTCGATGGGACTCGAACCCATGACCTTTCGCAAACCAGACGACTACTCTAACCACTGAGCTACCCAGGACCTAACAGGACTGACAAATCTTTCAAGCACTTGTAACTTTGCTACTACGGAGCGTATTGTCATCAGGTTCATTTTTTCATTAAAAGTGATCGAATAATCTGTTTGAAAAGATTTGTGAAGCTCGTTCATTCTGTTTTTTTGCTATAAGTATGATTTTGGTGATTCCACGAACTGGCGCCCTGGACATTTACCCCGCTTGCCCTCCAGCTCCCTAGATCCGGCCCTGATTGAAATACTTTTTTATATAAGCCTTTCGGTTTCTTATGAAGTGTGTTCAGCACAAAATTATATATTGTATAGAAATTGTAAAAGTTTGTATATAAATCAAATTATTTGTAATTGTATTACATATATAAAAACTTTAGATAAAAAAAATTACCAGTCTAGACATGACGACTAACATTACAGTATAGTGATCACGAATCCGTAGAGTATTCGCACCGATCAAAGAATGAAAATACGTTTCAAAATTTGTTCAAAATTGTTGTTTGAAATAATATTGCAGTTTGAATTCCCATGACGGTGTGGTTGAACATAAATTCTCTAACTAGTCTGTGGTTAGCAGAATAGAGGACAGTTGTCAGGACATTTGTCGCGGGTTTAAGTGAATGTCGTGTGCAGATCGCGGTGGGGCCAGTCAGTTCATTTCCGTCTACGCCGGAACTCTTGTCTGCAGCAACCGTTACAGTTAGCAGCTACCGTCCGGTACTATGTGTTTTTGCTGACGTCATTCCGATTTTTTTCTTGTGAAAGATATATGGACTAGGCGCTTGCTGTATTGCATGAATATTAAAGCAAGTAATAGTGAGTAACCTTTTTATTGTTTTATTGTAGGTACCTACGTCTATGTCTTGTGTGATATAATTTACTATGAAACAAGACAGATATAGGTACTTACATTATTTGTTGCAAATTACGACAAGAATATAAAAATACACGTGACCTTCTTAAAGATGCGACCGCCTAACTCTCTCTGTAACTCTAGCTTTATAAAAACGTTTTATTATTTTCAATGAAGATGTTTATAGTTCTTTATGACGATATGTATATTATCTTATAATATAATTTAGTCAAACTAATTAAGAGTTGTTTTAGACTTTCTGTACATCTTATTTTTATAAAAATATAGCTTCAAACTTTATATTCAAACTTAGCCGGGAAGGCTTTGAGTGGGCGCTTGTAACTAATGGCCACCGCTGACTGTCGGTGTTGTGTAGTTATTTTTTTATTAACCATAAAATTGGCAAGTTTTTTTTTTAATTTTGCTTAATTATAAATATAAATTTATTGTGACCTAAAAAGTATTAAAAAAATAAAAAATCCATAATTTTCAGTTTTTGCCAACTAGTATAAAGCTATATGTTCCTATGAATATACTAGGTGGAGTACGTCGCCAAGAATAAAATAAAGCATATTTGTGAATAAATTCTAAATTAATTAATTTAAAAGAATAATTATAATTATTTTATGTAAAAACGATGAAAGCAATTCCTTTTATTATTTTCTCCGACAGCAAAACACAAGTGAATATTGCATTTTATGCAAAACACTTTGGTTCTGCCAACATTTACGAAATCTACACCGAGACTGCTTGTTACGAGACTCAGGAAAATGTCCAATGGCATCATACCGGACACAATCAGCAGCTCTTTGAACAGCTGGTTTCTGATTTTTGTGTGATTATCCATCTTTTCTACGCCTGTGATGTTCCTTCGCATCTTTTGTATATCTTCCGATCTTGTCCATTGGATACGAATCCATAAAGAAACTTACCAACGCTACTACCTTGTTATTGGTCCACTTAACAACTGCTAATTTGTTGCGATTGAATACTACTTGAGAGCTGTAGCCTCTTTTCTTCTATTTTATTTCCTTATCTGAAGGTAAATGCAAACAACCACCCCATATGTGGGGATCTAATGTGGGGATGGCGTTGTAATTATCCACTGAAGGGAATGGAAATATCTCTTGAAATGTAGGTGTTAACGGTATGTGTTCGAGGTTATGATTAGATGTGTTACCAGAATCGTCGCTAAGATATTTAATCATCAAATGAGGAGTCTAATGAAGGTGGATCAGAACGAACGTTTGAGAGTGGTAATGCAGTATGATTTGTCTCATTGTCGGAACTGGAACTATCGTCTGAACAAGCATTTTCCACTGGAACCAAAGCCAGAATCTTGTGCGATCGTGTTAAAATCAAGCACTGCATGAAAATAAAAAATGGCATATTATATGAAAAAAAGGAAAAATATTTGTATAAAGCTATAGATTTTTACGAATACAGTGTACTCTGTGTAGTACGCTATCAATTTAAGGGCTATAGGCGCTACCGCCAATTCAGAAATGATTCTATAGAAAAACTTCCTGTATAAAATCTCACATTTCTGTTTTTTTTAATACTTTTGTGCCTTACACACCGATTTCTTGGTTTCTCACGTCTTGGCTGCAATTTCTCTGCAAGATATTTAAGAAAACTAATTTTCTTCCTTGTGTTGGATCTAGATGCCTTGTTTCGATAATTCCAATCCCTTTTCCAATTTATATTACATTTTATAAAAATGATCCTGAGATGGGAATCGAACCCACGACGGCACCCTGAGATGGGATTGCGAAAGGTCGTGGGTTCAATTCCCATCTCAGGGTGCCAGGGACCAAGTCGATATTTCAAGCATTTTGTATTAAGAATAATTTTAAGTATGGCATTGTGAATGCAAAATTAATCAAAATAAAATAATCAGAATTATTATCTCGAGCTTCTTCGTGCTTTGGGAGCCCGTTCGAAACCTACGAATTTACATTGAGCCCACGTGGTGGGTCATGGCCCACTCTCCCTATTCGATTCAATTCTAATCATAGGAAACACCTGTGTCCAGAAGAAGGGAAGCAGAGGCAACTTGAATAGACTGCTGATAATGATAATGACAATATTAATTAGATACAGTAGAAGAACATCTGCATAAATCAGTAATCTCAGATACTTCTTTGTTAATTAGTAATAGAAACAGTGTAAAAAATAATAACATTGCCATATGATATAATACTCATACAATTAGCAAAATTATGGCCTCAGGTAACTATGAATTTGATTTTTCTAGAAAAAGTCATGAGCTATATCTGCATCAATGCGCTTACAATCATATCATGCAATTCAATTTGACTTCCAAATTTCCGGTTGTCTTGTGTCAAACACTCGATAAAGCACTGCTGCAGCTTAGCGTATATAGAGATAATGTATAAATATGAATTTGTCGGATGCAGTATGTACCTTTTCAGACATAATTAGTTGTAAAAGAAAAATAAAATGGACGCAAAACTTGTAGCAGTCAGTGTCAATTTTAACCAAATCACATACGTGACATGCAAAACCATCAGTCAATGGGAAAGCGTACTGTATGTAGATTAGATTTGAATTAGTCGCCAAACCTAGTTACACGATAATTTCTTGCACAGGTAACTCATTTATTAGTAGTTGATAATGCAGAATCAACCATATCGATTATTTTAGGTTAGCAATGATGAAGCGAGAAAAGCAAGAGTTGCAAAGAATTTGCCTTGCAGAGGAAAGCAAAATCAAGGCCCTGGGAGCCAAAGTCCTCTTCCACATGGATAGAAATGGTCAATCGGTTAGGTTAAGTTAGAACGTCACCAAAACTGTACTAAAACCCTACTACTTTCTAAAGTACCTGTGCTTTGTAAAGTAGCTTACAACTATTACAGTGCTCATTAAACCGTATAGTCAAGTTGAACTCTGCAGTTGAAAATTCACGATGAAATTTTTGGAATCCCAAAATTTCTCTCGGAAACTTGTTATTAATTTTTAATCCTCTATCCCTGCTTCCCAGCTTCAAATAATAAATTAATTTTTGCATCATTCGGATGGTAATTACTTATTACATCCCTTTTAGAGAGGATTATGCGGTTTTATTTGTTCAATAATTTAAGATCAACCGTTGAGTTTGAAATATTTGTGAATATTAAAATTAAACACGTATTTTATGGTTTGGCCGAGTCGATAGCATGATTTTTAGGGTTTCCTACTGAAAAAGCAAAACGGGAACCTATTACTAAGACTCTGCTCATGGTGATAGTTAAATAGTTTGCAAATTTCACAGATGATGTATTTCTATTGCTCTTATAATACTAAATACCTAACACTTAATTTTTCATAATCTTTTTCTCAGCAACCACTAAACTATAATAACTATTTAAGGAAATTTGCACAATTATGTAACTTTTTAGGAAAATTAAACTAAGAAATAGATAGAAGATATTCAATGTATGGAATATTTTGATTCAGGTCATTTTAATATTTCTCGCAGGAAGTTACATTTTGCTACTTTATTGTTTAATGTCATTCACACTAAGTCAAAAGACAGGAATGCTTATAATACTAGAACTGCCTCTTAAAGGATAAATACCCCGAATCATAAGACTTCTGTTTCCCTGGTTCTTTTAAATAAGCAGCTTCCAAATGTTGGAATAACTTGCCGCCTCCCAATCACAGATTCAGCACGATTTTATATGATGTGTGGCTGTGTGGTGTACCTACTGACCTTTATGTAATCGTAAACAGAGCTAGTAATTTCCTCTCTGTGAGGCAGTTCTTGTTTTTAATTATTATTTGTAAATTGTTGTTTTGTCCGTTACTTTTGCACATTATAGGTAATATGCCACGTGGACAAAATATTGATCTGGTGACGTGTCATGGATTTCATCGATTGGCATATTCTGTTTGTCAGTTTGACAGTCGCTCTTTATTATTGTATTGTTTATGAGTTTATTCATATATTTTTTGTTATATTTATTTATTTTTCGTGATGTCATAACTGGATTCAGCAGAATACCAGTACAATTGGTTCTACCGACTGCTTACACTGAGCTGGGTCCAGTGTTGGCATCACATGTCATACACATTAACAGTTGGTGTTTTTAATGTTTTCGTTTTTCTTTTTACTTAATATTTTGTGTTGTTGTGTGTGCTATGTGCGCTAGCAATAAATTATTTTTCTTTCTTTCTATATTTTCGATTAAGATAATAGATTCCACCATTCTTATAAAACAAAAAGTAAAACGAGTGAATTAATTTTACCCTTTGATAAAATGGTAAAGTTAAATTTAAAGCTTTTTAAGAAATTAAGTAATAAATTTTATTTTACTCAAAACTTCTATTGAACACTTTCGCTTAGAACTTGAACATAAATAGGTATAATAATATGTTAATCCGAGAATTACACGTTTCACATTTTTACTACCACAATGAAAGTGGTAGAAAAAGTGATTTGCATTTAAAATTATGCATAACATTCCTTAGGAACAATTCTTAAGCTTAGCTTATATGGAACTTTAACATACACATAACCAATAAAGTCTTTTTATTTTTTCCATCAATTTCTCAGACATCTTTTAAAATCCACACAAATTCATATTCTTTGAAAATCAAAGGTATTTTTAAGTAACCAAGAGATGCACCGCTAGAAATGTACGAGTATCTCACATCCATCTCATCCCATCCCTTCGATAATTGAAATTAAATAGGATTAAGTGATAAGCCAATAAGGCTCGTAATACTAGTAGACCTATTGGTTGATTACTTATTATGCTCAAATCGTTTATATCAATTTGTAAGATAACCTACAAGAGAAGGTTTCAAATTGCGAATGAGGTTAAACTATTCGGGGCCCCAGATGGTTTTAAGGGATGAAAAACAGTCATATTGAATGACGACCTTTTAAGGACCTTAGAAGAATTGACAATTAAAGTTAAGCAATACTGTTCATTTCTCGTTTAACGAGCATTTCAATGATATAATCAAATCTTTTATACTATAAAAGGTTATTGAAAAGATTGCAACTACGACTCATTGCAAGCTCGCACACCGCGAGTTGAAAACTATCTATAGCGCGTGGACCTAACAACTTGAAGGTGACAACTCGTCACGTTATGAAAATTATTGTATGCCATATAATTTCATGATCAAATCTAAATGACAAGTTAATCGTTCAGTTGGAGCTGTGATGCGTAAGTGTGTTGTAACACTTAAGTGGCTCAGTAGAGTACGGCATGGTCTCTAATTTTGATTACTGCTAGCTGCCGCTGTCAGCGCGTTAACCGTGCATCTTTACAATGTACGCCGTGCGTTGCCCTCAAGGCGCAAGCTCGCATACTGCACAAACTATTGCTAACGGCTACGATGCGCCTGGTGCGCGGCTTATCATCCGTAGGCTGTAGAACGCACTGACCGCGTGGGCTATATAAAAACTTGAAGTTCTATCAACTTCAAGTTATATGGTGTGCATGTGTGTATAAAGTGTAAAAGGCGGAAGACGTAAGTTATATTTTAAAGATATCTCGAAATTTCTGCTCATTACATTGGGAGAATGCGAAACCTGAAGTTTTGGTTCACTCTGTATTTTCCGTGTTGACTGTGGTGATAGCATTACCAATATTTATCTCCATTTTATAAATTTGTTATAGATGATTTGTGTACACCAAGAATAATCATATAAGTGATCAAAATGGTTACTCTAAATCACCCGTCAAAGAGATGAGATATTCAGGAAAATGTTATGAAAAGAGACGTATTAGTCTATTACTTATTGAAACCATATAAGTGCCCGTTTTATTAATTACTTTAAGTTTAGGAAGGAATAAATATTTTATAAGCTAACAAATTAATTAGGCTGATCTGAACGTCAAAGCATCAGTCACTGCGCATGGAAAATGTAAAAAACAAAAAAAATACACTAATGTGAGATTGTTAAATTATTAAGGACTCTCGGGCGTATAAAAAAATAATAGAGCTGGAGTTGACATTCCCATGTTTTTAAATATTTGTCAAATGACTTACTATGCTAACAATTACTCGATACACACATTTTACCCACGTGACTAGTTTCCATAAATTTTTTCGATAAAGCGATTCTTTTTCTTACTTTCTCTATGTAAATATATATAAAAGTCTCGAATCACGATGTATGTCATTGATAAACTCCGAAATTACTCAACTGATTTTAATCAAATTTCACACGTATCTGTAATTTTGTCTAACTTAAAAGATTGGAGTTGTTATCTCAATAATTATCTCTGTGAACCAAAGCAACGCGTGGTTTTAGTAGCTCTAGTTTATTTATAATTACAGTAATTTCAAACGCAAGAAAGTCTTTAAAAATAGAAGTTAACTTATTTTCCCCATTTTTTAAAATATTAAGCAATATATTACTCACGAGCCATTACTTAATGACTGTGATTAAATTTTTTCGCTCCCAAAAAGCCTTAATAAGTCTTTATTTATTCATACGTCGTGTAAGTAGCCATTTCAATCCATCACGTGAACTTTACCTGGTCATTGTTCGGCCTTCTAAGGACTGGCGTGTAATAGTTTAATTATTTTTATTTACGCTGCGCAAGAAACTTGGTTCATAAATATCAAACTAGGTAATTTCTTTTAATCTTTAATACTCGTACCTATACGTATATTGTGCGCCAATACATCCACGTGGCAGACCGCATTATAAACGAAGTGGTGATACGATTGTTTACTTGAGTCACTCGAGTGAATTTTTCAAACTCGTACTCAAGTCAAAAATTATCATCATCACCAGCCCTTTTACGTCCCCACTGCAGGGGCTCAGGCTCTCCTTATGGATGGTTAAGGAGGATGGGCCATGACCCTCCACGCTGGCCCAATGCGGATTGGAGGGTATTAACGACTGCAAATGCAGCCAGGACCAACGGCTTAACGTGCCTTCCAAAGCACGGAGAAGCTCGAGATAATAATTTTTTTGGTCACCCATCCTTTGCGAAAGTTGCTTAACGACTAAGATTGCGGCGCTTATCCACTACGCCACCGAGCTACAAAAATTATCAATAGAGTCTATATTAACTGAACTTATTGAGAAAACTCGATGTCACTTCGCTATTATAATTTATTTATTTAAGCAGTATGTCTTTTTTATATTCTTTATAACTTAAATAAATAATATGTTAAAACTCTTTTAATTTTTTTTTCATTTATATTACATATATAATTTGTTTAAAATTACTAAGAGAAATCTCACTCGAGAAGCACGTTAGAAATTGTTTACTCGAATCAAACGAAAACTTGAAATTTACTCGAGTGCGGTAGTTAATAAATAGAGTGATTCGATTCACAAATCCTACTCGAGTTGCATCACTAACAAAGACCATAGCACCAGGTTCAAACCATTATTTGACCAAAATAAGTGAACAATTACTATCTTTAGCTTAGCTTTACTATCTTTATATATATATATATATATATATATATATATAACTCAAAGGTGACTGACATAGTGATCTATCAACGCACAGCCCAAACTACTGGGCTGAAATTTGGCATGCAAGTAGATGTTATAACGTACGCATCCGCTAAGTAAGGATTTTGATCAATTCTACCCCCAAGGGGATAAAATAGGGGATGAAAGTTTGTATGAAACATTGTCAATTTTAAACCGATCGGGCTGATATTTTGCATGCATAAAGCTACTATGACGGAGACATCCCCATAGAAGGGATTTTCCTAAATTCTACCCCTAAGGGGATGAAATAGGGGATGGAACTTCATTTCAGGTATTTTACACGATATAATGAATAAATTCGTTAGAAATGCTGCTCAAACTTACTTTACCACGTGGACAAAGTGGCGGGCAAAAGATAATTTTATAATAAGACGGACACCATCTTATTGTAAAATGAAAACTAGCTTTAGTTTAAAAGCCGTGTTTCAACCATTATCAGACCAATATAAGTCAACACATTTTCTCTTTTGTTATTTTCTTTGGCTTTAGGTGGCTAATGGTTTAAGCCAGGTAGGAACTAACTACTAACCTCACAACTACTAACCAAGTTTATTAATAAGCTGGTATAACATAAAATCGGCGTCGGACTATTTCTGAACAGAGAAATGCCTAACAAGATCCTTGTTTGATGCAGTCGCTGGGCATGGTTTTGAATATAATATTGATTTTATTGTACGTGTCTTATTTGTATTTACATAATTCATTAAAATTGTAAGTATGCTATGTGTATTTATCGCATAAATTAATTTGGTTTGATTTAAATGTAAAATCGTCTTTCATTACTTTATACTGTCAAATTACCCAAAAATAAATATGAACATATCTCGTATCAAATTTTTGAACTGCTGGTTTGAAGAATTATTTTGCCAATACCTTATTTAGAAATAAAGCTAAGAGATTCTGTAATGGATACGTTTTTAAATAAATATAAGACACCATACAGAATGTTCAATTATACCGATACCGATATAGCTAAAGTCCTTATGATATTGGAAATAAAAATAAAAATGTACTTCAACACCCAGACCTGAGATAATAAAGGTAAGACCATTTTCTACATTGACCCGACACGACAGGGATAAATATGTTAACCTTTTAGGTACATAGAATACCTAATTATGTTCATCTGAAATCATTTTAGTATAGATAGTGATTGCAAAACTTTATAAACGGCTTAGTTTTGTCTTTAAAAAAAAATATATAATACTTTTTTGTGATAAAATCTATTATATGTCCTTTACCAAGGCTCACACTATCTGTGTACCAAATTCATTAAAAATGCTTCAGTAATTTAGTCGTGAAAACATATGAGATGCATACATAGAGTTACTTTCTCATTTATAATATTAATATGGATTGATGAAAAAAAAACTTGTTGATCATAGTTTATCTTTCTCAAGCGGAGAGTCACCGATTAAGGGTGCTAATAGATGCTTCAGTTATCTGCAGTACATGTCGAGTTGGCAACTTTTGGACCCCATATCGGATATACTCAGTAATTGACTATTGTGTAATTATATGTGAGTGATACGTGATTTTAATAAATTATTTTTCTTTCTTTCATTATTTCGTCAGACTCATAATTGTTGCGTGTTTGTATAACGTATTATTAACGTTCAAGTGTAGTGCAGGTCAATAAATGTTCTTTCGCAATTTCAGTTCGCGTTCAGTGAATTGCTTCTTGACAGGTAGACTTATTGCACGTAAATTTTCACTGGTATTATAGCGAAACATGAACATATGTTAATATGACATTAAAAGCCGTCACCAAGTTTATTGCGTAGTTCTGACACCCATACCATCTGATAGTTATTATAAATATTTTTATCTTCAGTGCTCAAACATAAGGGGGCTGCTAGGGCACAGGCCTTTCCTATGTAAGGAATCGACTCAAGTCAGTGCGAATTAGTTGGTGTTTATGACTGCAGATGAAGCCGGGACCAACGGCTTAAAGGTGATACAATTTTTGGTCACCCACCCTATTACCGACCTTTGCGAAAGTTGCTTATCTTCCGCATCGTAGAACGCGCGAACCACTGCGACATAGAGTTCCTCATATTTATTATCTAACAAGAACAGCACATTCTTTTAAATTAAAGGAATTATAAATCAAAAGACGTACTATTTAATACTTATAACCTTCTGACTTTTTTATGAATTCATGTTATCCTCTATTTTTAACTGTAAATGTGGAAATGTTAACTGTTCCAAAAACGATTCCAAATTTTAAATTTAAAAGTAACTGGTAGAATAAAAAATATTAGTATTGGAGAATAAAATGCGTTCTAATTTTTAGATCAGTATCGGTTAGAGATAAACAGATATTATATATGGTAAGTAATTAAGTATTAGTTAGTTATTATATCACCAGTTTTGGTAGATGGTGAAATAATTTTAGTATCCAAATATAAGTGCCGCATTCTTCAACGTTAATGGCTAATCGCTTCGTTTTAATCTTATTTTTTTTCTTAAGCTACTGTTATCGATGAATGGTAACGGTAGACTGCGTTAGTAAAGATATATTATAAAGTGTAGTTGCTTTATTAGTAAACCTAATTTTAGGAATGAAACGATAGTTGTGTAGCTTAGGGAAAGATTTGACAAATGTTAAATGTTCCAAACGTTTTTCCATCATCATAATAATCACATTAACAATAATTCTATCAAGCAAAACGTTGTCATACAAACATTAGCTTATCGATAGTTGTCAAAGTGAAACAGGCGAAAGATATGATGGGCCAAAAAATTTTCGGCGAAATGGCAGGATACCTAATTTTAGTTCTTAAGAAATATATTTATTAATAAAAAAAAAACGAATATATACACAACATACACAACAACAGTGTTTTTGCAAGTTTTGTGATAAACACAATATTATAAAATAGTTGCCACAATAAACGTGTTTAAGAAATTTCTATTAAATTTGGGTGGTTCATATTAACAAATCTACGCTAAAATCCTGCATTTGGTTGGTTAACTTCCGTTCCACGTATATGTATACTTACATAACAACAACCGTTTCATTTGCCAATCCGAATATTATCAATATCAAGGTTACAGAATTATATCCAAGATAATCATAGCGCCATTCATAAGGTTCTCGAATCTGAAGGTACATATATCAATATCACGAAGAGAACGTAAAAGAATCTTTTAACTGTAGGTAGCATAGGTCAAAGTAATATCCGTGAGTATTTTAAGCCATCATAATATACTCGATAATAATCGCGCGAGTGCAGTCCGCATAGTTATAAATTTTTTATCGAATGGCTGTTCAGCGACAACAGGCAAGATTTATGCCCTTGTGTTTGACAGGGCAATTAGTGGACGGAGTATTTTAGGTTAACAACGTATTTGCAGCGTTGTAAAACCTTTTCTTAGCCGATTCTAGCAACATTAAATTTAATAAAACCTCGGTGGCTCTTGCGATGTTGTCACCATTATGATCCTGACTTCAATTACCGGCTGAATTTTTATGCAAGAAATTATATTATAATATGTTTGGTACCTGTGGCCCCTTTGTTGCTGCAGATTTCAGTATCACAAGGCTACCTACTTTTTTGTCCTAATATAATTAGTTCAAATCTATATAATACAATGGAAACATAATTTTGATGCTATTAGGTCGCTATGAGTATTCGTAATGAACATAATTAGATTTCGCTACCAATGTGGTCTCAGCGTAATTAAGTTAAACGTTTGAATATGCATATCTTCAAGAATAATTTCTAATTAGATATTTTTTTAATATTTATATACATATTACGTTATTCCTCCTAGGGAAACCTTTATAAAAGTTTCTTGCATTTATATTATCTATGACCATAGTTAAATGGGTATCCATGCCCATTTAACTATGAATTTTGTTTGTTATAGCCTTAAAAATTATTAGAACATATTTTAAAGACATTTGTACACCTAATTATGCGCAAACGCAAATATAGCTCTTATTATCTTTGTGTAGTTATGCTCAGTACAAAAACAAATAATAGTGATGATTTTATTTAAAGTTTAAAGAGTGACTCAAACAAAACATTTCTTTGGCAAATAAAATGTTTCATACGAGAACTTTTCAAACCACCCTAGTTATTACCTACAACAATAAAGTCGTCCTGTGCTGATCAAATCAATAAAATTAATAATAAAAAGAACATAATATTGTTTACTCGTATAATAGTTTTTTCTTATTTAATCTCCACTTCTATTAACAATGGGGACACCCATTTATTATTTCTAATCACCCTAAGATTGACTGGGAAAATGAAAATAAGTCAAAAAAAACCAAACGGATTCTACAACTATGTTTCAGTCGTACCACAAAACTGGTCTCTAGGTTCGGTGCGTCATTTTCAATTAAACAAATAGGTATTTCCAGAGCACGACTTTGATCTTTTGGTCTTCATTATTTGGTTAAAATCTATTGTCTTTCGCAGTAAAGCTAATTGAATTTGAAAGACAACAACAAAAAAAATTACCTTGACAAAATTATACATCTATATTTGTAATCAGGAAAAGGTTGCTTAAGTACAATGCGATGAAATAATAGTTGAGTTAATGCATGAGCAAAAAATGCTAATATTATGCAATAGGATATGATTATACGTCATGGTTCAGTACTAAAATATTTTTACAACCAAATCAAGTATTGTAGTTATTTTATTGTATCTCCCTTAGAGGGACCATTAAATGTAATCATATTACTTACAGTACATACGTTCCATTTTATTTAATATTTTACATAATACTCTATCGTTTATTATAGACCGCATTTAGTTTTTAAATTTTACAATAATCAATTATGGACTCTGGCACGACAGCAACAATTTTAGACAGAAGGGAAAATCGGGCCAAAAATATACAAAAAATTCAAAGCTGTAGTGGCTGTTTGGCAAATATTTGTGTTATGTGCAACACTACCGATACAAAAGTGCATTAAAATATTCATGCCACTCATTAGCTTAACTAATAACAGATAACTTCTTTCAGCCATACAATAATCAATATTAATCTATTCCCTCATTCTAATCTAACAGTTAACTGGAATCACAAGAAATGCTTCAGCATTATATTTTCCCCAGAATATTAATAAAAGATGATATATTAAAAGTGTAAGAAGAATGACAAAGTCATAAATTAAAGCAAATCCTGACATATCAATCCTTTAAAAAGAAAAACAAGAACTAAAAAACAAAGACCAGCTGCCCAGTAGGGAGAATCAGTTTAAAAAATTAATAATGATAATTAACGTTAAGGAACTTTTATAAATGAGTCATATTTGAATACTATAAAAGTATAACCTAAGGTATGTTTGAGCTCTAGATTTAATTGCCAACTTATAATAATTACTTGCACATGTTACATATTAAGCTACATCATGTATAATTTGCTTTGCTAGCTAAATTACATACATCAAATTACACCAGTTAAAAGTTAAAATCTCCTAAAGATATAAATGTAACTCGAATAGTTTTATATCCATTTGAAGTGCTATACGAGCGCCATAAAAGATCATTACTGTTGTTTACTACATAATAACTTTCGTCGTTGGTTTTTATACAAGTCAAAAGCTATAATACTGCCATTAATAATGTTTATTAAAATAGTTATTTTATGGACAGTTAGATAAATTAACTATGATACTTCTATTTTATGCTCAATAGAAAGTTTATGAAAGAAAGTGAAGAAAAATAATACAGATTAATATTTCAAATTCCATCTCCGGGTAGCTGGCACAGGTGATATATTTTAAATCATTTTTCATTAAAGATATGAAAATGATAATAATAGGAATTCCTCATATTAAATATATAATAGAGTAGCTCGGTAGCGTAGTGGATAAGCACTGCGGCCTGCACAAGAGTCGTGAAGGGATGGGTGTTCAAAAATGTACTATCTCGGGCCACTCCGTGCTTTGTAAGGTACATTAACTGGGAGCAACAGTCCCGGCTACATTTGCAGCATGAAGGGATATAGCCCATCCAGCTTAACCATTCTTAAGGGAGGCCTAAGCCATTGCAGTGGGGACGAAAAATGCTGAAAATGAAATATAGAATAAAAAAATATTCGTAACTATCATTTATTAACGATAGCAAACATTTTTACGAGATACGTATAGAAACTTTAATTAATCTAAAGAAACTTAGTAACCCACTTTATTTAGTGCCAGTGTCCATTCATCGCTTTTTTTAATAAAAGCACAAACGTTGATAGAACTTAGTTGCTTTGAATCATTTTTAAAATGCATGGCTAGACGTATTTTTTAGTTGAAACTATTTTTACGACCCCACACGACAAACTGGGTTGCGGGCATTTCAATAATGTCAGCAAAAAGTTTGCCGATACAAATTTTTGTGTAAATTCGCTGATAAGTTGGTCTGTATGTGTTCAATAGTTTAAAGTTGCTTTTATGGGCTCTATTATTGCCATAAGCGACAAAGTTTTGCAGTTTAATTTAGAATTTAATCACAGACACAACAGAAAACGACGGTACTGTTGATCTGCCTTAATTTTATAAAGAGGAAAGGTTTGATTATTTTTTGTTTACATTGAAACTTTGAAACTTTTGAACCGAATTTAATTTTCTTAATAATTATAGAACTTCAGTTTGTTGATGTTGTTATTTTTTACATCATTACATAGAACATTCGTTTAAAATTTTCATTTATGTTTAAAAAACAAGCAACAACAGTTTACTTTGTGCATTTTACCACAAAAGGGTTTGAGTTTCTAGCGTTCTAGTATTTTTAACGTTTATTTTTAGCGCTTTGGGATATCACTGGAACATGCAAATAATATAAATTTTCATTTTTACTTGAAATTTTACTGAAGTTATGGTAACTCTGTAGTTACGTTTTAGAGACGTGAGATAGTTTCCATCGCGTTGCTTGATATAACAATTTCTCAGAAATTTCATATGAATTTTAGATTCATAAAGGTATGTAAAAGTCAAATGGAGCAGAATAAGATTTTATATTAAGACTCTCGAAAAACTTTAGTTTTTATGAAACACTTGCTGTTTTCCCACGACTTCGCTCGCGTAATTTATAGCTTAAATCACCAGCGTATGATGTAACTTCCTGTTAGTTAAAGAATTTTTAAAATCATCTAATAGTCTGAGAGTCGGTCCATTGCAAACAGACAAACAAATAATGAAATGTTCGCACTTTATAATATAAGTATAGATCGTGTTTAATTAGTAGATACTGTTATCCAACCTTGGTGTTTGTATTGCCAATATATTATGCTAATTTGGGAATATACAATAGAAATCTTTCTAATAATATGAATTTATCACGCAGCGATCATTATAAATCGAAATGGGTTTCATAAAAATAACTAATGTTTTTTAATACTTATAACCTTCCAGTTAAAATAATGAAAGAATATATTTAGAAAAAATGTACTGAATAAAATTAAACACAACAATCCAGAAAACTGACTTTGAGCATAACATTGGACAGGTTTTATTTTCTTTGACAAAGTATAATTAATATTTAAAGAACATATAATTTATATTCGACACTCTCGCAGTATCATCATGAGATGAAACAGTGAAGTGAAAAAAAAATGATTCCGATTTCCGTGACACAAAACAGCTATTAAACATGGGAAGTTACTACTTACATCTTTCATGTTATTTTATTTTTAGTCGATGCCTTGAATAGATAAAAAAGTGGATCAAGAAACCGGTTGATTTTCGATCAATAGGAAAGCAAAGAAACGTATCGTGAATTCTAAACTATTGTCGCTAATGCAACCGTAAAAGACAATACCCGGAAATCGATTCAAATATCAATATCACTCGTAAAAATTGTATCACAATTAATAAAAAATCTAGTACACGGCTTTAAGTCTGTTATCATGACACAATCGGAATGTATGATTAGGTCAATCGACAACGATAAAGTGGGCAGCGTAATTCGTCATGTCGAGTCGAATCAAGCAGACAGACAGTCACGAGTCAAGCTCAAGGCTGCTAAACCTTAACCCTGGTGTTCGCTCAGCAGTATAAATTGCACCACTTCATAGAGCAACTAGATGCGCTATACTCATTCCTATAAGCAGCGTGTCATCCTTATCTGTCTAAATGCCGTTGGAGTATACGTAACGGTATAATTCGGAAGAAAACACAAAAAAAATCTAACTGATAATATTTTTTTCGCAAAATAAGATGCTTACTTTTTGTTTTATATGTTCAAAATAGCTGCATCTAGGTCTTACTTTTACTCTTGCTCTTCTACGATGATTTTTATTAGCTACCGTGTCACAATAAGTGTCCTATCATCTTTCCTCTTCTGTTCTCTCTGGTGTTGAGCAGGCTTCTTCCTACGTCATCATTATTAGCACCTCCTCATTGGTCTTCCTTTCCACTTATCTTATTCATTTTATTCTTCTCAGATGTTACATTTCAAACGATTGTAATTAAGATCACAATAATTCTTGCGTAGACTTCAACCCACATATTAAATAAGACCTTATATTATGTAATTTAATTTTAAATTAATTTCATTTTGCTGTATTTTGGCAACATGATCTATTGCTGCAAGCATCTTTATTTTTGAATACAAGAAAAAAAAATAGATTATAAAATCTAAGAAGTCTTTTCTCATTATGGGGATCAGTAATCGCAAATGAACAACAATTACTTTCAAGAAAAATGCAATATCCAATCAATATCTTATCCAGAACATTGGTATATCCTTTAATACGCCAACGACTGGTAAAACTACAATTGGATTATTCAAATCTAATGTTGTGGGTCGAGATTTGTACAGAATTAACTTCAAACATTACACTTAATAACTTATCGTCACATTCCATCACGACTGTTGATATTTAGTTGCTACAAATATTTAATTGTTAAAGTGATAATGGTCATGAAAACGAACAAATTATCACCTGTTTATTAGTTGGCAATAAATAACTGCAGTTTGAAATATACTCATAAAGTAATTAACCTAAGAATTAAATCAAAGTAAAGTATAAATCAATTATACACTTTGGAATGAATTAACAACATTTATTGCAATAGAAAGTCTTGCAGCCGCGTCACTTTACATAAATCTGAGAAAATTTAAAGAATGAGGAAGTCGTTTAGATTTTGTGTAAATTGGGTGAACCATGCTGATAATTTCGAAGAACACCGGGTTGGGTTCTACACATCAGCTGATACCAAAATAGAAGTTCGAGGTAACCACTAAGAAAGCATATATAATATTTATTTTTATAATTCAAAAATTAGGACTGTAACACAAAACTTCTGTGTTAACTCAAATAAAATAGAACGTGAATAAAATTACATTTAATATAAATGAGTGTATTACCTACATGGAAGACATTTGATTCTCTTTTGTAGTGTTCATATTACTATTAAAACCAATAAGTTATTAAAATTGATAAATGTTCTGTTCTGCGTTAGTTTGCGATAATTTTCATTGACTCATGACCAAACCAAGATTTTAAGACCTTACAATTAGGCCACTACTCAGTCAGTATGAGTATGGAAAACGATAGCAGTTTTAAATCTCGCAAAGTAGATTATCATCTCAATTTGGTGGTTTTAAGTGTTAGCAGTGAACAGGTCGAGATTTTAAATTTTTGGTCACCCCTACTATGACCGGAACCTGCAAAAATTGGCCAAACTTGCTAACCATTGCGCCATCGAGTTACAATACATCAAGTACAATATTTATACATAGCTTAAAATCAAAATAATGTGAAAAATAAAACAAATAAAGAACTTCTCTCTGTCTGTTCGCTGAGATCTTTCAAACTATTTGGCTGATTAAAAAATTAATTTTTGAATTGAAAAAGAAATTAATTGAGTTAGGAATACAGAGTTCGGGATGAGTGAAGAAATAGGATGAGACGTATAGGATGGATACGGAACAACCCATTTTAAGGTAGTAATCTAACCATTGAAGTAGGCGGAACTGATTGGTATGGTCGTTTTGAATTCTCAATGCCACAGAAAAGAAATTTACTATTATAAATACTTGAAGATTTAAAGAATAATCAATACACCGATAAGAGCACCAACCTTCTCCCATCAAATGTAATTATGACAACCTTACACCTTTTCATTTCCATTTTAGGTACTTAATATCTAAACTGACTTTGGATATCCATTAGTTTGAAATTGACTTGTAACATACATAATATTATGCATCAATATTTTATAACTTGTTAGAAATAACTATTGAACTGTTTGGCTAACTATTGAACTGTTTGGAATTTCATTATTATTCATGATTCTATTCCAACTTATAGTTCAATAACAATCTATCATTTAATTTATATGGATCAATTATTTATAGACTACTATAATTTTCTTAAATATTTTTTATTCTAATAAGCAACTCTTTGAAATTTTTAACATCCATAAGAATAATGACGTATATATTCGTAATAACAAAAAAATCAAATATCATAAGTTATCACTACGGGTAAAAATAGTTATACTATAAAAACAGATTTTATAACTATAATTGTTATAGTTATGGAATATTTTTATTTAAGAATAATGTTTTTCAGTTTCCAATTATTCGTAATAGAATATTGGTGTTCAATTATTACACATTAAATAATTAAGTAAAAAATAAATTGATAAAAGTTATTTGTGCCTAAAGAGTTTGCTTGAAATCATGATTTTAAAAGGATTTTGAAGTCTTCTAATATTTGATACTAGCTTTCCACCAGCGATTTAGCCCACGTGGTCCTGTAATCCTATTAATATTATAAATGTGAAAGTTTCTTTGTTTGGATGTTTAGATGTTTGCATGTTTGTCCGTCAATCACGCCGAAACTACTGAACGGATTTTGATGAAATTTGGTATACATATAGGGTATTAGTATTAGCTGATTTAGATAATATAGGATACTTTTTATCCCACTAAACATTTCCCTAGAGACCACGCGGGCGAAGCCGCTGGCGAAAGCTAGTATACATATAAACCTTCCTCTTTAATGACTCTGTAAATTGATGAAAATCGTATTAAAATACGTTGTGTAGTTTAAAAGATCTCAGCGTACAGACAGCGGAAGCGACTCTGTTTTATACTGAGTTATGAAAATATATATACTGATCATGAGTTTACTATGTTCAAAAATCAAGAAATATAGTATACTTTATCAAATTGAAATATAAATATTTTCGTAAACTGTTTGATCAGGAACCTTCATATTTGAATCCAGTTCGATTATTAAAAACTTGCCACCGCGTCGATATTTGGTCTTCTTTGTGTTCAATTGTAATGAAAACTAATGAATAGTTATCATATAACATTACAATGAAAACAAGTATCGATACAATGCCTGTCGAATATTTGTCAACCATTGTTTGTGGTATGTAGGAGGGCAAACTTTATGTAAGGTTGAAGGAATGGTGATGACAGACGGCTTTATTAAATGCCTAGTCATCCATACAGGAAGATTTAGTAGACGTAAAAAAACTATTTGCGATGTGTATCAAATGTCATTTCCTCGGTAGCGTGTAAACGATGAGATCACAAGCTTTTGATCCAGTTTTGCGTTAAGGTTTTTAAGTCACAAAACTTTTGTTATTTTCTTTTTGGTGTTTATAAATTTTCAATCTGTCTAAGAAAAAGATAACGGGGAATCATATTAAATAAATAATGTTAATGTAATTGTTTTGATAGATTAGATTTTGGGATTCCTAATAAAAATGATTGCTTATTGAAGTGAGAGGAATATTATTACAGTTTTATTGTCAAACTACTTATTTATAAAAAAACTATCTTTAAAATTACACACCTACCCGCGCAATGTTTGTAAAAAGGGTTTTTTGTTTTACTAGCTACTTTCCATTGACTTCGCCCGTGTAAATTATAAATTATATCACTCGCGAAAGATTAACTTTCCGTAGGTGGAAGAATTTTTATGATCGGATCAGTATTTCCGAAAATTTACCTAAACAAAGTCAGAAACTTTGTATTATTATAGATAATGATGTATTTTTTTTAAATTAGACAGTATGAAATTCCTCGTGTTCGTTATAATAACTTTCGACCAAAAACTCACGTGGACGCGCCATATAAACAACATAACCCAAAAGGCTAAAACAGCCCTAGGTATATGCTGTCGAGTAACTCTGACGAGGGGTAAAATGGGGAATACATCCCAAAATTGCCCTATGGATGTACACCGCCATTGTAAGGCCAACGGTAATATATGCCAGCGTCTTATGTTGGAAGAAAGCCACACAAGCTACAGTAATTAACAAACTGAATAGCTTGCAAAGAACAGCATGCCTTATGGCAACCGGTTCCATGTCTACTACACCAGGAGCCGCACAAACGAAGCATACATCTGGGACGACATATAATCAGCCCAGAAGATATAAAATCTCTAAAATCCAGGAATATAATAGACTTTTTGAAGTCTACCGGGCTAAGGGAGTTACTGTAGATCTGGCGGCGAGTCACAATAGATCTTCAAGGTCGCAGTGACTACACAGTTGCTCAGGGAATTGCATAGCCCCTTATAGCAATAAATAATAATAATATTCGTTATACGGTAATACGCTCGTTAATAGCAAAAAAAGAAACAAGTACTTGAAAAATTCATCAGTCCTGGGTAGCTCAATAGTTAGAGCAGTCGTTCGGATTTCGGATCGTAGGTTCGTGTCCCATCTCAGAGTACCTAGGGCAAATGGATTTTTTAAGCATTTTTCATTCAAAATATGAATATAACAGTAATATAACAAGTGATTGAGTTTTACTAGCCAGTATTATTAAAATGCCAAAGAGTTTTCACCTTAATATAACTTTTTATTGAACATCGCTCGTGTCTACAGTGTAATGTAAATGTTCGCTCGATATAAATTAATTCCACACCACACCGCTTATACCGAGAGGGAGATTGTTTCGTTAAGTTTGTTAAGCAGGCTGAAATTGTTATTCATTGCGTTTACATAACAGATAGGTATGAAAGTTAGTTAATTGTTTTAGAAGCATGCGAAATTTATTAATTCAAAATCTAACCGATATGGATGGGAGTTTCGATTATTTCTGATCGCGTATTATAATTTTCGTAAGACATACATACATATATGTTTACGTAAAGTCGATAAATTAAATTATTTGTTCTTCATTTCAAACGATTGTACATATTATTGACTTCGTTAATATTTATTTTTATTTAATTCTGCATGAAAAAATACGGTACATTTGCGGACTTAATTTTTTAGGCATACTCTCCTAGTCAACCTTAAAGTGCTGTGGGGAAACCAATGGTGGTAGGGTACACAATTAAACGAAAGTACCTACCTAGTAAGATTTTTGTTGTATATCATATTTAAAGTTACCATTAAAGTTCTCGAAACATTATTCAATATAAACATATTATAGGTACTAGAAAGTAAGTTGTAACTAAATCAATTATTTAGTATTATATTAACCATGTTAAAAATTTGCCACAAACGAGTTTATTTCGATTATCTTCAGAGAATCGAATGTCACAAGCAAGAGCGTTTCACTTTAATTTTTTTCCTACCGTTCAGAATAAACTATATTATATTTTTGGAAACCCTAATATGACATCATAAAATCAATTTATATTTTTATATAAATTACATACAATATATATTTTTATTAATTGTGTTTTCACAATGAATAAAAATGATGCTGCGGATATAGAACCTAACTCTGCCTCTGATGCACAGAAGCAAAATTTTCCGTGTTTTCGTTCAGGAACAAACAGAATAGGGTTTCTATTTGTTAAAACATATTCAATCTTACTTGTGAGAGTCGTAGATTTCCTCGTTTTACCATTTTCCCATTTTCGTATTATATCATGTATATTATTTCATCATTCTTCCATATGGAATTCGGTCCACAAGTATCAAACCAACGCAGCTTTGCTTCCTTATCCATAAAGCAACATTAGTGTAATAAACTTTTTTCCGTCGTTCGAAGAGATTTATAAGCGTTCACAAGTCGTGATTGCATTGCATTCATTATAGACTGCATCAGTCATCCTTGGGTATGTTATTACCTAACGGTTCAGTAATCGATGTCATCATTGGAAACGTGCCTCATGATTTAGCTTTACATAATTCGTTAGATGAGGAGATCCATAGTGTATGCACTGGAATGCCAGGAGTGTAACTATCTGGTGAAGTTATTTTCTTTGTGATATATTTATTATATGAATTTGAATCGTTAGAAGCATGAGCAAAGATTCTTTGATTGAGAAAAGTACAAAATCTCAACTGATTATTTTCAATAACGTAAGTTTTTTAAGTTTAATATGACAAAAGACCTAGTTTTATCAAACTGCTGATCACTAAAAAAACAGAAATATTAAGCTATTTCAGTGAATAAAATCTTTATGGCTATACCATGTGTATCTGGTTTAGATATCATTAAAAATTTTAATTTTAAAGACGATAACTCCGAATTCAAATTAGTAAAATATGTGATTTTCATCGGTTTTTCTTACTGTCAAAATTAGATAAACTAATAAAGAAATTCGATACATTTAAAAAAAGATAAAAATCCAACTCAAGACGCGAAAACATTTTGTAACGTTTATGGACCTAGTGCAGTTTCTGTGAGAGTAGCACAAATTTAGTTTAAGCGTTTTCATTCGTGAAATTTTGATGTCAAAGATTCACGTCGCTCCGGTCGCTCTATTGAGACTAAATAGATGCCATTTTTGAAAAAGTGGATTAAGATCGGCATATCAGTAGTTACGACTTAGCTGAAGAACTAGGGATTGACCCAAAATAGTTTTGTTGTATTTGAAAAAGCTGAAAATGAATAATGCTGAAAAGCATTATTCATTATGAGCTGTTACCGCCACGCAGGACCATTGATTCTGAACTCTACTCCAAACAGCTGATGAGATTAAAGCAAGAAGCTGTGAGAAAGAGGAAAGAATTAATCAATAGAAACGGTGTGGTTTTTCTTCATCATAACGCTAGACCTCATACATATTTTTGCTACTCAGCAAAAATCATTAGAGTTGAGCTGGGAGGTATTAATGCATCCGCCGTATAATCCTGACTATTCAGATTTTTACCTGTTTCGGTCACTTCAGAATTCTTTAGTCAGTGTCAGTTTAACATCACGGTGACTGTCAAAACCACTTGTCGCGGTGTTTTGATCAGAAACCCCAAAATTTCTATAGCATACAATGGGATCATGTCTATATCTACAAGATGCAAAAAAGTTATCGAGCAATATGGTATCTACATACATTAGTTAAATGTAAATAATCTTTTTTAAAAAAAAATCATATAAAATGTGAAGAAACCTTTTCTCCGATCTATCAAACAGAAACGAACATAAAAGTGTATAACATAAAAGAGTTGGTTTAAAATAGAGTAATATTTATTTTTGTTGAATATACCAATAACAGGTATTTTTCGTTTGTGTTATAAAGTAAATAAATTTAGAATTTTACTAAATTTCTGTTTTAATATATTCTTTAATTTTGTTTTTTACTATCTTAATATTCTTAATGATTATTTTATAATTCTGCATTGTGAAACAATCAATCATCTCCCTGTCAATAACTTGTGTTTGTTCTTATATAACTATTGTTTACATCGAGCTCGTAATGAGATGTGCCTGCGCTGCCATGAACCGTTGGCCATGACATGCATACGATATGCACGAATATACATACTTGTCATGTTTGAATAGACATTTGCTTGCTATAACGTTAACTTGATAAAATAGCGTATAAACAATTACGCATTTACCTGAAGCTTGACGTGAATTATGGTAATGTTATAAGCGATATTTATGGTCGGTTTTAGTTTTATGTGTAATTCAAAACAAAGACTTCAATTTATACTATGTTATTCTTATTTTATGACTTTTTATCTTTGATCACTTAAGTTTAACCACTGTTCTTAATCGTGTGAACGTTCTTATATCAATCCCAAAACAAAATTTGAATTTTAGGACTGATGGATCAAATGGTGCTTATGTATTATATTATTATTAAACATTATATTCAAGATATGGATGATGCTGTAGTTGCTATGTGATTAAAGATAGTTACACTAAGCCGACGAGCCGCACTGCATCTGCAATTTCTTATTCTTCCTGATTTCTATGACTTATTAATACCCGTTCTTTCTATGAAGTTCCATTTTAAAACGAAGTGGATTTATACCGACCTCCGTAGCCGAGTAGTTTGGAAGCCGGTTTCAAGGTGTCATTTCTGAGTTCTCGGGTTCGATTCCCGAACGGGTCAATGTGGAAAATCAACTTTTCCATTTTGTCTCGGGTCTGGATATTGAGTTCCTTCGTTGTCTCAGATACTCTCTAATAGATATTTATCCAATCCAATTCAATTTAAAATACAGATGAAATAACACAAAACTTAAACGAAAACGTTATCTACGCAAAATTCTTTGATAGAAACGTTAGCGCAGATTATTTTAGCATAAACGCCATCTAGTATAGTAAAGCTTATATTCTTACTACGTACATTTTATTTTAAAACTCACTACTCTATAATCAATACTTAGAGATTTAAAATGAAATGGAGAAATTTCTCAGTTTTGTATAGCCCGGATGTGCTGTTAACTGTGCGGCAAAATAGTATCTATGTCGGCAGCACTTTGCACTATGTTTTTTCTAAAAATTCATGAACAGAAAAATTGTCTCTGGAATTATACAATAAAACCTTAACGCGATTTTTTAAACAAAAAATTAGTATCTCAAGCTACTCCGTGCTTCAGAAGGCACATAAAGCCAGGAAGAAAGCCAGTCGTTAATAGCCTCTATTCTGCTTTGGGCCAGCGTAGAAGGTCATGGCCCATCTTCCTTAGCACCTTCTATAACGAAGGCTCGAGCCCATGCAGCAGGGAGTTGAAAGGGCTGATGACAATATAATATTTCTATTTACAGTGCAACATAATATATTATATTAACTTATTACATTACATATATACCTATGTCGTGGCCATATCGTAAAATTGACGATTTAATGATCCGGCAGAATTATTGATCCGGCATGAATATTGAGTCAATCATATAGGAACTTAAGGTCAGTTCATATCTCAAAAGCTTTTATGTCCTCCAATATATTTTTATCAGCCTATGGAGCTAGGTCACAATCCTGTCTTTATTATAACCTGCGACATATCCATAAAACTATAGAAAAAGCCTTTGCTGCTGCACCTTTCCACTGCACTCCTACATTTATATCACTGAACTTAATCAAGTAATCGTTTTCCGTTCCGTTCCTACTTTCTTTAATTTGTTGTATAACCTAAAAATTTAAATACACGTATCACAAAAACAATGCGACATCAGCGTCTCTTACTGAGACTTATGATTCTTCATAATGTGGCCAAGAGTAAGTGACTATATGATCACTTACTCTTGGCCACATTATGAAGAAGTCATACTATCAACCGCCCATATCGTTAAACGCAAATCATTCAAGGCCTGGCCAGATGCCACATCATGGTGTGGGCAGCAAGACATTTTCATTTCATGAAATTCAAGCATTTCATGAAATGGCTGGCCGCATCATGAATGGGTCAATTCTACGATCTGCCCATGACATTTATACTTGGAATCCTATACTTAGGTGCTTACAAAATATGAATGAACAAATGTATTAAAATAGGATTTGTAAAAATTATCAACTTGAAAATCTTAGGTTAATTATCTTAGTTCTTTAATCTAAACTTGGAGCAACATTTTTATGTTTTTGATTTAAAGCCTGCACAAAATTCTTTGATCAAATTCATAGCACGATTTAGAATATACTCGCCATCAGCTGGCTGAAAAGATATTCTAGGTAAGTTTCCTAGGCAAAAAAAAAGCGGCGATTTAGAATTCATTTGATGCCATCTAGTGAAGTTCATATATACCTATATAAAATATAAAAATAATTTTTATTTCGTAGACAAAATTACTTGAATTTGAAGAATTTTATCCATTAAAATTTCGAAAAATTAATATTTACTCTAATACCAGTTTTGTTATATTGTAAATAATATTCGGTAATTTTATTACAATGACAAATAAGATTGTAAAAAATTTTTGCTGTGGTAACATTTTGATACCCCATAAAATCTTTTCCTCCCATTTTTAATCCTTTAAGTGCTGGTTTTCGGAATAAAATATAATCTATTACCTTCCTGGGGTCATAAACTACCCAAAAACCAATTTTCATTGACATAGGTCCATAAACAAAGAAGTTTCATACAAACTTTTTCACCCTTTTTTACACCCTTCGGGATGGAATTTCCAAAAATCCGTTCTTAGTACACCTCTACGTATTAAAGGAAATGTACCCTCCAAATTTCAAGTTATATAGTTATATAGGATGAAACAGGGGATTAAGTTTATATGTAGGTCCATATAATCTTAACCATAAGGACATAATAAGTCTTTTTAGTAGCATTTATTTTATTACTCGATAGATATTATATAGTTTTATTATCAACACCTCCATTCATTATGTGATGCTATTAACATAAAAGCATTTACATTTGTGCGAATAATCCTTGGATTCGGAATGGATAGCGTTGTTTAGTTAGCCGTGATCGACACGACGAAACAACAACCCATTTAGACCGCTTGTGACTTCGTGCTCTAACCTTAAAAGGTTGTTATCTCCGATGATATTTACAGTTTGCTCCTTTCCCCATATTTTGTTCAAATGCCAGGTGGACGTGGACATCCCATTCTCGTTAGCTATCGATCAAAGTTAATTAGAATGTTTGCTTAATTAGTTTACGGCGAGTTAAGCTTTTTGGGTCACGAATACACAAATATAGATATTCGCTATTATCGTGAGACAGTTCTTAAAAGATAAAATCAGTTTTATGCTTTGACACTGCCTGTAAAAAGTTTTGATTGACAGAATCAGAAAGGTTGGAGGCGATGTTATAATTGACGTAATGTACGAAACATGCGAACAGACCTGCATAGTTAAATGTAAACGGTAAAATAAAGTCGAACTTATATTTTTTTTATATCTTTGTTATTCGTTTGTTATGACTTTTTAGTTATAAATTAAATAGAGCATTTTTGTGGTCTTAATGATAGAAACATATATTTAAATCTTTATTTCAGTAGATAGAACTGAGCGTTACAGTTCATTAACATGCTCAGTTCGTGGACATTTATTATTTTTTTGTAGAAATACATTAAAATTAATTATTATTATTATTCATCATGTCTTTCAAAAGTGATCTAATCGATTAAAATCAAAAAAGTAACTTTTATCTGTGGATTAACAATCGTAATAGACATGGTACATTAATTTGTGAAAAACTGTATTTGGTGTTATAATTATTAATAACTTTTTTATTAATTAATATTTACATCTTTTTTATGTGTTAACAATAATATGAAGGTAATAAATCTACTTAAACCTATTTGGAATTTATTCATAACGGCTTGTCGAAATAACGTTAAAACTACTTCACTGACTCTTGATCATTCTATCGTCACTAAAAAAGCTTCTACTTTACGTATCCTTCACTGTGACAGTCGGTTTTAATATAGACAATGGAACAATAGAATAATTAGCCCGCGCATGTTTGCTCATTTCCTACAGAATGTGCTTCCTTAATCTGCCCCTGCTTATTTGAATATGAAATCAAAGGTGGCGGTCGTGAATGGATTACATGTATTTATGCAATGGTTTTGTGTTCGGTCCAATTTATATCCCTTACTGTTGAATGTGATTATGGAGTCAATTAAAAGAGCACGTTTAAAAAGTCTGCATGTTTTGTATCAAAGTTCTTCTTATTTTTTTTTTCATAATAATAGTATACTATTTTGAACGTAATAAAAAACTAAGGGAACAGGAAAATTACAAGAATCAGAAGATACAAACGGCAACCTTATTAAAAATTGGTTACTTCAATATTTATTCTTGGCTTAAGATTAAACCTTACGAGGAATAAAGCGCTACGAATTTAGGCGAATATAATCTTATATTTGAAAGATTTCCAAATAAAGTATTTTTAATATCAGGTAATGAACAAAAATTTTTTTTTTTACCAAATCTTAAATTAACGTAAACCAGAACACATTTGGAGGACGTTATATCTATACTTTATAATGTAAAGAGGAAAAGTATGATGTTTGTTTGTTCGCATTGAATAGGCTTCATAATTACTGAACTTATTTTAAAAATTCTTTGATTTGTAAGAGCTTTATCATACATAATTGACAAAGGCTATAATTAAAGTGGGTGTAGTCGTATAAAAACATCTACTTTTACAATAAAATCGTTCTTGGTACTTATTTAGTGACGTAACTTTATGTAATGTAAGCTTTATAAAAAAATAGATATTTACGTTTAATATTTTATTGATCAGTAGCTTAGTTCAAGTCAGTAGTAAATTTTGTTCTGAGATATATATCGAGAAATTACTAACGGCAAAAGAATAGGCTAGTTGAAAACATTTTTTTTATTTCATAAATAAAAAGTCCATTAATGTCTGAGAAATAATGTAGAAGTAACAACATGTCTACGATTAATAGTTTCGGAGATATGGTGTTATTTTTGTGAAACTGCTGCTAATCGACCAAAAACACTCCCTACAAATTCAAGACACTAAGTGACGTCATACAGTGCTATAGTCGCAAAAAGCTTATGGGCGTCTAGGCAGTCTTTGTAGTATCTTTGTTATTTGTGCGTTTATTCGTTAGTTGTAACATTTTATGTATCTAATTTAATGCCTTATTTATATAAGCATTTTTTTTGTATATTTTTCCTACTTTTTTCAAGTTTTCAAAGCGTAATATTTTCCAAATTAGTGATAAATAAATTGTTTTGTTAAATTTAAGCTTTATATTTATGAGTTAAAATGGTTCATATTTTCCGAAGATAAAAATATAATAAGAAAAATCTAAATTTTCACTTATAGGATACAAGCCTATTGGTGAAAAAACAATTTGTTTGTCAGTGTGGACTGGTAAAGTTGAAGAACAGATTACGGATCAGTAAACGGGGTCTTAACTAACCTAAATACGTTCGAAAGCCACGGATTATGTGGGAAACAAGAAAACTTTTCACATACAACATAATCCTACAGTAATGTAATTACGACGGGATTTCGGAGAAGTGTGTTTATACGTAACCGTGTACGGTGGATTTTTTTTTTGTAATCACGCAAGATTGCGAGATAAGTTCGAAAATTGGGGATGAGACCAGAATATTTAATATCTTCAGATAACTCAATTCGCGTAAGTAAAATACATTGTATACAGTTGGTACTACCTAATATCCGTAGTAATTAGATTTGAGAATTGCGTCGAATGAACAAGTTTTTCATGCAATATTTCAATATTGTGCAGCTCAATAATGAAGTGTTCTGCATTCGGTCTACGATGCAGAGGTTAAGCATCTTTTGCAAGGCCCAGTTATAGGATGGGTGACCAAAAATTTACTGTAACTTCTTTCTAAGATAAGGTAAGGTAAGTTAAGGTAGACAAACGAAAATTAGTCATTACCCCTTACTTTTTGTATATTTATACTTGAAACGTCCTTCCCTCGTTATTAAGTAACATGTTATATTAAAATATATCATTACCATCTAATTCAAAGTTCAGCTCATTACTTCACTCGCGTACTAGCATGTTGAAATATTTTTGCATGTAACAATATACGTACTCGTTTGAATTGTAATATTCTTAGTAATTAAACGAAATGACTTAAAAGATATTTTAGCGGTATGATAAATGATTTTAAAGCTATTGTTATATTGATTTTAAATTCGTTTGGGCAATTAACTATTATGGTTTCCTGCCTTCGGCAATATTCTGGTAACTATACATATTAGATTGATTGAGATTTCAAGGTGGTATACACCCACGCACGAATTTATTCTAGTAATGGTTATTTAAGAAAAATAATCTTGGTGTTTCATTATTAACTGATTTTAAATAACTTGTGTAAACGTAAAAACAAACACCAAACTGTGAACGAATCTTACGTCCAAATAAATTAATTGGACTACAAACTCCTACTCTACTCCAGTATTTGTCAACTAATAAAATCGATCTTAGCATTTTACCGAAAATTGAATTAAAGTCGTTTTAAGAGTAATCACAATTTATAAGTATTTTTCGTTCTTCACTTGCATGAAGTATGAAAATGTATTTTTTTTTAAGATTGGGCGTAAAGCTAGAACATGAGGAGAAATCAACGCGTGCGTCAATGAGACAGATAGGAACAGAAGATGGCGAATTGATTGTCAAATTCAAAATATTAGGGCGAAGATTTGATTGCCACAATATTAAAAGTCTGACTTCCAATGTTTTAACAGCCAACCAACGGTTTAAGGTATTTTTTATTTAATTATTTTTAATAATAACAGAATTATCAAGATAATTTTGACGATTTTTTAAATATAAAAACAAAGCTACAGATTTTGATACAAATAACGCTCTATTAACCCTCAAATATATAGAATAGCAAATAAAAAATAAGTTCAAAAACTAAAACCTGACTATAGCTATATCATGCTTCTTATAGTTTAAAACAAGAAATTTATTTTATAGCGATAGCTATATAATACACAATAGTTTGTTAATAGCAAAACGGACTATTGTGGCATGTGACTACGCTGTCCCTTAGTCATTACTATAATAGTAGAGCTATAAATAAAACACTCGCTATAAATAAATTTCTTGTTTCAAACTTTTAGGTGTAGTCGGCTTTGAACTTATATTTTTATTCAATCAAATTTCAGGTGTATTTAAGCAGAATCACAAGCAAAAGTTTTCAATATATTATATTTAGTTTCTTACTTTATGCTCTTTATAGCAGGCGGACAACTAAGAACTTTTTAATGATACCTTATTTGTCCAGTTACGATGAGTACTTTCGAAGGGAACAGATGAATATTCTTACATACATACATATCGGCAAAACCATAACCTTCCTTTTCGTTTTGCCGTAGTCGGGTAAATAAGAATAATCAGTCCACTACCGATAAACGAATGACAACGTCTCGTTTGTTGCAACGAATTCTAATTTACTACATTCCCTTAGTACTAATTAACACAGAGTTTTTAAACCTTTTAATTACAAAAGTAGTACATCACTAAACACCTAATAAGGCATATTCTAGAAAAATAATTACATTGTAAACACCACTAAGCAAGTCATGGTCACAGAGATGTAATTAGCGAGTCATCAAGTCATCGAAACATGCGACCCTCTACTTCATATAAGGGAGAAAATCCCAACGATTTGCTTTGCGTTTCATCTTAGACTTGCCCTAAATTGTTTCTTTATCTTGCTTGTTCTTAGACACGCGAATCTTTGATAATTATTAATGTATTATACTTCATTTTATTCAGTTTTTGCATCCATGCGCCCAACGTACTTAAAAATTTCATTTACTTAAATATAACACGATTATTAGTGACAAAAGTAACAAGTGACCTTTTAGTATCGTTAAATTTGAATGTCTTAAAAACATAGAAATAGTATTTGTAAAAAAAAATATAGATTTTCAAACTATCTGGTCAAATGACGATCACTACGCGACCACCAGTTAAAAGAAATTAATTTTTACATAAATTGGGTACAAGTAGGCTATGTCTACTGGTCTTAGTATATGTAGACGTAGTACTTACAACTCTGGTATTATGTAAGCCAAATATAACAATGTACGTATATATAGTATAGTCCATATACAGTCCTTGTAGAGCCAGATGCCTCTCTGCCCCTGCGTTAGACGTCGAGGAGCTGAATTATGCTGCAATACCATCAGTTGCTAGTATTTACGAGCCGCATAGTTGGGAAGCTGTTAATTCTAAAATAAAATGCAACTAACTGTAAGTCTTGTTGCTCTTTAGAATTTTTCGGAATGCAATCCCATTGTACGTATAGAACGTATAGTACGTATAGAAATGTATTTGTTTGTGCTATCTGTAATATATATAAATTTTGTATCATTTATTATAATAAAAATGTGTTTTTTTTATTTTTAAGTACTCTAATACCAATTTAATCATTATATTGCTATGTTATAAAATCTTTACAAATTATTACTAGCTAGATCTATAAAAAAAACAAATAGTACATTTTGATTCTTAAATAAAAGCTTCCCCTCTCCTTGTCATCCTAAAAGGATTGATGGGAATTCTAAAAGAATAAAAATGGGAGGGGTGTGTTGTTTGTCGTATAAAAGTCACTTTATTATAGTTACACAGATTAGAAAAAACGATATTGTTTTTACATATATATAGAGTTTATAATAGTACATAGAGTTTTGATTATTTCTTTATTTGCAACTTCATTATCTAAATTTATTATGTACTTTCCTCATGCTCTAAATTTATTGTTTTAAAATATATTTTAATATTTAACGCGATAACTAACAGCTTATAACTTAAACTCAATGTAACTAATTTAAGTAACGATTCGTTAATTTGAAATCCAATTTTCAAATAGCTAGACCGTATAAAATTCGATTTATGGTCGATTGCGCAGTCATACGGTTCAATTATTTTCTTATCTTGCCTGTGAAATTTCGATATTCAGTTAGTAAATTTTAAATTCCATCATATAGTAGTAATGTAAATAGGTTACCATTGCTTTAATACTATTTTGACGTCCAACCATTTCCTTTGGAGTCAATTTGAAAATATTTCTAAATTGATTTGTCCAAGCATTACCTACGCCTTGAAGAAATAGATTTCAAAATACAACTATTGAAGTCTGAACGCTATTTAAAAGATTAATTACAAAATTTATTAGTACTCATAATGGATTAGTTTAATTATTATATATTGATGGAATAAAAGTGTAAGAACATATAACACCGACGGTTCTAACATTTATTTGATCTATTCGACAGTTTTTTGATATCGAGATAGTTTATATGTCAATTAGATCTATAGGAAATCCTCAATTAAGCCAGTGAAACTATTGTTTAACTATATATTTATAGCATAAACAGGTAAAAAGATTCTAAGAATATGTATTATTACCTATAGAAAAATATATGACCCATAAATATTATAAGCGGAAGAGCTCGATGACAACTAGTGCCCTCGATCTGCGATACGGTTGTTAAGCAACTTTCGTAATAGCCGGGTTTAGGATAGGTGGTGGTGACCAAAAATTTATTATCTCGGACTCCTCAGTTCCGGTTGTATCTGCAGTCGTTAATACATACCGATCCGCACTGGGCCCACGCGTTGGTCATGGTCCGTTATCTTATCCGTATGGAAGGCTTGATCCTCAACAGTGGGGACACTGATAGGCTGGGATTATTATTAAATAATATTAACTAGAGTTTACCTGAATGTTTAAATCTAAGTAAGTACATATTTAATTTCATTGTATCCCTACATCGTTGTTAGAAATGTTATTCAAAAATACCGTAATATTCACTGTGATGAACTAGAACGATATACAATCCTTTACGGTAAAGTGAAAAAAATATGTGCATATTTTAACAGATATATTATCTCATAAGAACTCATGTAAGGCGATTATATGACTACGATCGAAGAATTTCATCCAACTAAAATACCACCCTATTTTTTGCCTATAATACTCTTAGTCGGGTATCAGAATATACGATATGTTAGAATTTAACAAGAATACAGTCGATTTATTACGATACGTCCTTACACATACTTAATCCTGAGTAGTATTGTAGCAGCGACGAAGACATTCTATTCAGAGACTACGTATTAAGACGAAGAAAATGACGGAAAGGGCAGAACTTCCAAAACCATTTATAATTAATTCAGCCAAAATTACGGACTACTAAATTCTTATTTAAAGTTTTAATCGTGAAAAATAATGATTTTGAAAGCAATATTGAGAACTTTTAGATTCTGTTTACACTTTTCTATTGGTTCTTCCAAGTTAAAAGTTTTATTTTGCTATCTTCTAACAGCTTAAACAAAATCCTATTACAGTGTACAATGCAAATGTACATTGATCCGACAATTCGAAACCATCTAGTAAAGAGGATTCGAATAAAGCAGTGACTCCTGTTCGACGTAAACGCATAAGCTGTCAGTTGAATGGAACATTTCCTGCTCGATCAGATATTCGTTAGTGACAACCGCACAAAGACACCCACGAATTCTGCGTCCGGTGCAAAACACACATAGAACCTACACGTTATACCACCTATTGTGTGCTATCGATCACTGGTTTATAATTATAATGCACAGGTATATTCAGATAGAGGTAGATTGTTTTGCTATTCTTAATATATTTGACTGATGAAAATTATTTCTGTGCGTTGAAAAACATAACTCCATGAAACTCGACTAAAGTAAATACAAAGCCATTTTAAGGAAATTAAAGTTTTACCTCTTACGTATTATAATAATTATATAAAAGTCGTGTTTTATATGTAAGTAATGACACAGGTATTATTAAGCTTTATCTTGTTAATCTTCTGTCTCTATTTCATTTACTGGCTTGAATTTAATTTTTTATGACTGACCTCAAGATTTTTTTTTTTCAATTTCATTTAAAGAAAGTGCATGTAGGCAATTTACATTTAAAAAAGAGTATTTTCAAATATCGTACAGTTTTTTTTAAGTTTCTGATGAACTAAGTCTGTGGTTTAATTATTCAAAACCTTCAAGTTCTCATAAATCATGTAATATTCTTGTATGCAGTTTAAATAATAAGTCACACAAAAGGATATGTAACCATGAACGTAGTACTTATATAAAAGGACTTAAATATCTGAAAAATTTTCATTACGAAAATAAACTTTAATACTGTCAGATAAAGTGTACTTTTCATTGTTCCTTCTACAGAAGCTAATCCGAACCGAGAGAGATAGTTTCAACGGAGGCCGAGTGTCTTGTTCTTTCATCGTGCCATTATAGAAGAAAAATCTTTTATTAAAAATTCAAACTTAAATATCCTTAAATTTAAAAAAAATAATTTATTATATCATCATATATTTGCTCATAGCAAAGTATTATTATTACAGTTTTCCCAAAAGTGAAGAAACTCGACAAAAATACGTCAGCAGTTGGGGGCAGATACGTGAAGCAGAAAAAACACTTGTATGCAGTCGTCACTGTGAAAGGATTTCAAAATATTTCAACGAATGAAATTAAATTAAATTTATTATGAAATTCAGATGGTAAAATTGGACTTCGAAAGTTCATAAAACAATTATTTTAGTAACATTTCTTACTTTAATATTATAATTTTCGTTAATTTAACATTAAATTTCAAAAGAAATGTTTATTAGAATATTTGTACTGCATTGACTTGTTATACAAGTAATTATACATCATAAACGAACAAACGTTAATTACACAAAGTAGGAATTTATTAAAATACTTTATGTAAACAAAATGTTCTGTTTTAATATGAGATCCTTTTGAGATTTTGTGTATTATTTTTAAGACACGAGACCTCCTCATCCTAAGGTTTCTTTTTACTCATGGCTTGAAGCTGAATCGATCGTCGATTTAAATCGCATCGTACCAATGGAGCGTGGTGCAATTCAACCGACTCAATGGAGCTCCGTAATATAAAATATTTTTTTGTCATCACATCACCATCATCACCAGCCCTTTTACGTCCCCACTGCAGGGGCTCAGGCCTTCCTCATGGATGGTTAAGGAGGGGGATGGGCCATGACCCTCCACGCTGGCCCAATGCGGATTGGAGGGTATTAACGACTGCAAATGCAGCCGGGACCAACGGCTTAACGTGCCTTCCGAAGCACGGAGTAGCTCGAGATAATAATATTTTGGTCACCCATCCCGTGACCGACCCTTGCGAAAGTTGCTTAACGACTACGATCGCGCGCCGCGGCGCTTATCCACTACGCCACCGAGCTACTCGCTACTCTATTTTTTTGTATTTTGAATATATTTTTATTTTTGAAGTAAAGAGTGTGTTTATGGTTTTACGTGTACTTGTACATCGATCGTGTGATCAGCGCGTTTGATTTGCGCTTGCGAAAATTGAGCGACGTTCGCAAAGGCTAGAAATTGGATGAGTGATATTTATTTTTATTTGGCTTTGCAGGATGTGGCGGGTTTTTGCTCTATTTCTTTCTCTGATTTGTACCATTGGTTAGTGGGTTTGACCTGCGATTGCGAAGATTAAGCAACGATCGTAAAGGCCAGTAATGGGATGAGTAATCATTTTTTTTGTAATTGGTTGAGCGTGGTGGAGCAGGATAGGCGTTGCGAGATGAGGTGGAGTGGTCCGGGTTGGAACGGGGTGTGGCGTAGTTTTGCATTCTTTGCCACCCATTTTTTGCAAAATTTAGTCACCTATCCAATTCGCAGATCAAATGCAATTACCATTCTTCACTAGGCTCGAGTAGGTCTCAATGCGGAATGGTAATGTTAAAGCACATATATTCGTAATAGATTAACCCAACCACCCGACATTTCCTCCCCAACTGGGCCCACGTGGAGGTCCCAATATAGATTTGTGGTGATAAGCACAGGTATTCTTAATGGATGAAATCAATCTACCCAGTAATTTGATCCATCCTATAACCGTCTTTGCGATCATCGCTTAACTTCCGCAATCTTAGATAAAACACGCTAACCACGCTTACTCGATGGTGTGAGCTATTCTCTTGTTTATAATGGAGGGATATTGCCATATTTTGATAGTTTGGTAATATTAATACCCGTGCATGTGAGATTGTGCAACTTATATCGTTTTTTGATTTTCTGAACAAGTAATCGAAAGTTGATCGTGTTCGTCAATCGGTTAGTTGATTGTACAATCTCATGAGAAAACAAACAATTGCGATTCTCCATACATATCATTCGATTCGTGCTATATCGCTTTTCAATATTGAACTACACGAAAAATCTATTAGAAACTAAAATGAATGATAAAAATAAATATATATTTATTGAAACAAAAATTTAACAAGATTATTGTATACGATAACAGCCGCGGTAATTAAAAACTGAATCTCGCTTTTCAGCTTTAAATGCTCTGTCCTTAGTACTATATAACACTAAGTCCATGGTATTAACAAACATCCGGACAGCGAAGTGATACTATGATGGTTCCTTCTTTAATACTGAGATACGGATTTTGAAATCGCAATTTTCAGTTTGAATATTTGTATAATTCAGATAAAAAACAAAAAAAGGATTAAATGTCTTCTATGATCTGGTGACTCTATAAACCATTCGTCTCTCAGGTTGTAATTTTGGCACCGCAACGCACTGAAACTGCAACGATGCATCGACAGCTAACGCCATTGCCAAATTTCAAATGCTTTGTCTTTTAATATTGATAGCTGAGGTAAAATAAAACAATAAAATTATATATTGGCACTATGCAATTATTAACGACGTTTTTCAAGTCTTTACAACAGATTTTATGATTATTATACTGTGAATGGGTTTTTAGATATGTACGATACGGTTCGAGTAACTTTACAATATAATGATGTACATTTCGTTTTTCGGTAGCTGTTTATTTTTCAAATATAGAATTTTGTGTGATCAAGCGATAAAACTGCCTCCTTTTTGGGAATTGCTCCCGTTTTGGCTATTTGGAACTTCATGATTTTCTAACTAACGCACATGCGTAATATATTAAATCTTGAATAGATATTAAAGATTTTCAGAATGGGAAAACAGCTGTGATGTGTCGAAGTTTATTTCCTCGTATCTTAAATGGCCAAATCTAGGTTAAAATCTTAAAATGGCTAAAACTTAGTCTTCTGTCCTATGAAATTTTATATAAACCATATTTTCCTATGCATTATTCTTGATAATCAGCATTATTTTACAGTCAATAGTAAAATAAACAGTTAAGCTTATTCACTGTTGGTCCGGTGGTAGTAGTAACTATTGTAGATATAATTAAGTTTTATGCTTTTGTTTAATTTTTTATTCTAAAGTAAATATAAATCACAGAAAATATATAAATATGGTGTCAGTTTTGTAATTTTTGAAACTACCATTTAGAAGTACTTACAAACTTTAAGCAGATAGTTGCCCTCATTAAAACTAAAAGATATTATTAATTTAGCCGAATGGGTGGCCATTATGTTATTATTTGAAGAATAACGTTAAAATCATTTTACCATTTCGCTGAAAGTTCAATAACAAGGAATTGGTTGCCACAAAAAAGCTGTAACTCAATTTATCAGTTATAATTATTAAAATTTAACGACCATTCAATGTGAAATGTTGCATGCAATAATTGTTCCCACCGTTCTATTTCAATACCGGATGTATTTACATTGTTAAACTATCTTATAGCAATAATAAATAATGTTTATATATTATTTCGTACATGTATTTATATATCTGCACGAGATAACGCAGGAGAAATAGTTGTATTTCTCCTTAATAAAAAAAAAGTATTTATATATTTCACTAGCTGTTTCCCATCACGTTGCATGCGTAAATTATACTGTATGCCACCATCATTCTAAGAATTTAAAAAATCGGTCCAGTAGTTTCGGAGACTTTCTTTACAAACTATCAACCCCAAAAACAACGGCTGAGGGGGTGAATTTCAAAAAATCTCTTCTTAGTGAGCACTTCCGTCTGAGAGAACAACCTTACTAAATTTGAAACTGACATCACTTTTAGTTTATGTGATTTCGTAATGAGTGAGTGAATGATTTTTCGCTTCTTTATATTAAAGTTTGTTTTTAGTGAACCCGAGTGACTGTTCTAATCATTAAGTTACTAATAACCCAACAGGACCGACAAACTTTACAGTTATTTATAAAATAACTATCTGCTGTGCTGCGACTTCGCATGCGTAAATTATATATAATATCAACCCCGTATGATGTAGCGTCCTGTAGGTTAAAGAATTTTTAAAATCGGTACAGTAGTTTCGGAGCCTATTCGATTAGAATAAACAAACAATCAAATCTCTTTATAATATTAGTATACATTATAGCTTCATTAACCTACTCTAAGTTAATGTATTAAAAGCACCGAATTACTTTTATTAATGCTAGGTTATTATAAAAATATTACAACCATAAATAATCAGACATGATATATTGCAGAGAAAAAAATAGTTTTCTAGAAAACAGAGGTACCGATCCGTTTCAGTTCCCTTAGGATCTCACACATAAAGGTCATCGCGGACTAAATATGTATGTACAACAATAATAATTTGATTTACTCTTAAATGCTGTTTTTTTTTTATTATCATAACATGTTAGAGTTTTTATAATGTATTTGGTGTGTTTTCAATATTTTTTGTTATGAGTATATTAGAGCTGAATAATTAATTAGCTTCGAATCAAACACAAATGCAAATCAAATAATTAACGTTATAAACTCGCGTGAATATGATGAATAGAATAGATGTCAGATAAAATGCCTTTTAACGTTTGCCTACGCTTTAATTAAATCGACGTTCAGATGAATATTAATAAGTGATTAGATTAATTAAAAAAACAGCGATGGTGATTGAAACAATTTGTGTCGCTATCGGAGTAAATGTCAAAACAAATATGGAAGCAACCAATTAACCCTTTCTATGACCCTTAGAATGAAGTCAATTATTCAAATTGATTGCATTTGCATGTTATAAAAAAAATCTTGTACCTGACTGACAAGTAGGGTTGGTCATAGAACGGGTGACAAAAAATTTAAATATCGAGCTGCCCTGCGTTTCGAAACCGTAGGTTACGACTTCATGTGTAGTCATTGATAATTACTGTCCATTTTTTCTATTTAATTAATTCCATCCTATTAATATTCTCAAGCTGGAGCACAGGCATGGGCCTGCCAGCTTGGGAATATTAATAGCATGATGATAATGATATTTCAGTCAATTTTACTTGAATATCAATCTTTCGTCGTAGAACTAGAAACGTTGGTGGCGTAGTAGATATGCGCCGCGGCGCGCGATCGATGTTGTTAAGGAACAACGATCGTGGGCGAAACGACGACTGCGATGATGACTTTCGCAAGGATCGGTCACGGAATGGGTGACCAAAAAAAATATTATCTCGAGCTACTCCGTGCTTCGGAAGGCACACTAAGTCCGGCTGCATTTGCAGTCATTAATACCCTCCAATACACAAGGGCCAGCGTGGGGATCATGGCCCATCCTTATTAACCATCCACAAGTAAGGCATGAGCCCATGAAGTGGGAACGTAAAAGGGCTAATGATGATGATAACTAGAAACATTCTTTCGAAACCTCGATTTTTCACAAAAGTAAGCTATCGCAGATCAGCATGTTCAGCATGCGGTTCGGGACATTCTTAAAAAGCATGTAACAAAAATTATTGCTACTGCAATATTTACAACTTTTATGAAAACTCACTGTTGAATTTCAATGTTGAATATCCCATAACAAAGATAACGAAAATGAGTTTTTATCTTAAGAGGACTAAACGTAATGAATGAAGAACTGTGTCAGCAACTAATAATGGTTGGCATTAAGCCCAATGTTGCATTAGGTTTCTAGTACAGGCCGCGAACTACTCAGGTGTAAAATACATTCTTAACTCGATTAGCTCATTAGGTTCTATGGCTACCTATCGGCACTATTATCAGATCAGTTCCATTCCACATCTATATCATCAAGTGTTGCGAGATGTGACTCATACCCACTAACATGGACATTGCATGGCAATTTAAATAAAAGCTTGTTAAAACAATCAGTCGAATTGGTTACCTCCTTTTTTTTAAATCAGCTACAGTAGCTCTTATGTTTTGATACAGATATTTAGGTCAAACTATATAAGTACCCATACCGCCAAAGTTTGATATATTGATATGTAAAAAATGTACGCATAGCAACCTCACGCGGATGTATGCATGCGTCTCAGTCTCAGGCTATGTTAGCGTGATTGCGCTAACATAGCCTTGTCAACTCGAATCACTGTCTAATTTTGTTCTTGTTTTTGTTATTTTAATATACTTATAAAAAGCCAAAACAACAATAGTGCAAGCTATGTTTTACAATTTGCAATCATCATAAAGTTTAGGCCAATTTTTTTTTTTTATTTATTTAGGTTAATTTACATCATACATATTTAACTTTTACAATAGAATATTGAAACAATTACAATTTCGAATACATATAACTTATGACTTAGCCACTATAGTCAACAAACAATTACTTTTTTTCTATTTTTCATATCATAATAAATTATAGTGACAGCAATATGGATTATAAGATTATTATTATAAGCAAAATAAATTCGTTTTCACAAAATTTTATCAGCGCTAGGAATATAAAATTATAAAAATGTTTAATCCTCACGTACCTATCGTATTTACTCATTCTCTCGCCTTTGGAGTCACGTCTTGTGGATTTTCTATTCTTGGTTAATGTAAATGTATTAGTTGATATTTATGTCTATTTATTTACATATGCATATTTATTGTTGAGATGGCTGAACTGACAACCTAATTCAGGACCAAAAACATTTTAGTATTTCTTATGAAGCGCCATTTAATTTTTGTTAAATATTTTGATTTATAATAATATAAATTAACTAGTAACTTAGTATTAAAATTGCCAAAACAAATAAATGAAATGCGAAAATTCATACGTATTAATATAAAGTGAAGACTAAGGTTAGTCTTGGTTTAAACCATTGGTCGCATAAAGCAAACTGATTACGACAGAAGTGAAATTAAGATGTGTTGACTTATTATGGTCGTAGAGGAGCGGGAAGCTAGTTGTAACAATTTGTGGTATGTTGGCTATAAAAGCTTGCTTGTTTGGTATTAAGTTAATCTGGCAGTACTATTCTAATTAACAACTATTTAGCTATAGATTTTAAATAAAAACTTAATAATACCTGGAATTACTTTTGTAACAAAGATTTTGAAGAAAAACTGACGAGTGTTACAACTTACCCCATGATTGGGCCTAGTTGTAACGGGTTAGGGGCAAATTGAAACATTAGGGATTGAAAACCAGTTATATATATTTTATAATTGTTTATTTGACATGAAAATTTTCAGACACGCTCACACTGGTTTATAGTATTAAGTTTCATTTTTAATCTTACAGAAAAATAAAAATAAAAAAATTCGTATCTATAAGAGTTTAACTACTTCAGAAATCAGAATTTTGATTAATTTAGCGTATTTACATGATAAACCTTGAATATGTTACAAAAAACTTAGACGTTTAGTTTCATTCGTAATCAAATAAAAAAATATTAAAAAAATAACAATTACTTATTCTTTCTTAAAATGAAAAGGAGCTTTAGGTTGACAGCGTTTTATAATAACTAAATCGCAATTTCTTAAGTCATCGCCTCCTCCGGAGCGCCTCCATAATACCGCTTCCTGCGTTATCTGGCGGGATACTGACCAAGCTTATATGATACATTGCATATTGCATATTAAAAAGGAGGTTGGGAGGAAAATCTGTAGAAAATAAAGGTTTGTAGATAAAGAAAATAGTATGGAGCTCATGACATTTCATTTTATTTTGTAGGTGTCAATTTGAAATGACATTCTAGGTATATTTTTACATTGTAGATTACTACAAACCTATATGACCAGGATTACAACAAAATCAAACTAATATTCTTCTTTTGTGTAGGTCAAAAATGCTTGTTACTTACTTACCTCTGTTACAACTACCTCACCTATACCTATATTCTCTTCTCACCTATAATAGTTTAATCTTGGTACTAAGTCATTTTTTATGACAAGGCAACATAGGGTTAAGCGTAAGTTACTTAAATTAATTATATATTCGACACAGTATTTTTAAATTGCCACCTTAAAATATTATATGAAACTCTCATTGTTAGGGTGAATGCCAATGCCAAGAATGCGCTTTTGTCCACATAATGCACAAAAGTGGCGGAAGTTTGGAAGGATCAAAGGTAAAACATCATGACACTGTCAGATAACAAGAAAATAAAACAAACAAGTAATTACACATCATCAATATGAACATTCGACCAAAGAGATAGATTTAAACAAAACAGAAAATAGTGGATCCGAAAAACAGTTAGCATTCATATTTCAATTGTAAATAGTGTTATTTGTGATATTCTTATTAAGCTATATCACACGTAACATTGAAACTTTATTACTCAGACATCTAAAAATTAAAGTAAGCACAGTAAGTGAACGCAAAGTACTAAAGCCTTATACCCCAGTTTAATTTATGAGTGTCTAATTACCGCTTTGTTCTAATTTAGTTTTAACAAAAACGCTCAATCATTTTACGATAAAATCTATACGTCAGCGGTTATGGTTTTGACACTGGTCGGCTGCCGATCATAATCTGTAGATGCTGCGAGATAAAAGTATATGTATATCGGTTTACTTTTGTTTTGTTACTTAATTAAAGGACACGTTTAAATGATCTAATGTAAGATTTTTTATTATCGTTTTTATCACAGCGAGTAACATATCTTATTTTTTGTTATCAAATTCATGTGTCGGAATATTTTCAGAGATTTGTAGATATTCTATAAGATCGAACAATTAAATATGTTTATTGCACTTATATTATTTTTGGATACATATTGGGATGTATATGTTACATTAAATGATAAAGAGAATTTTTTTGGGCTTTAAATTAATGTTAACAGTTTTTAAGAAAAATATTAAAAAAATATTCTTACAGGAAATTTTCGAGCAATTGCGAAATGAATGCTTATGGAAGATGTAAAAGACTATGAAAAAGTAACTTCGAGGTGTAATATTGCTTTAGTTTCAAACGGCAAATTTCGACTTTCTTATGATACCTTCACTTTGTTGATTTGAAATGTTTCCAAAAGTGTACTTCGGGGAGTTTGAATTTCGTTTTGATGAAATAGGCATATAACTCGAAGCCATATTAATTAATTTGGAGTCACGGCAAAATTTGCACATTAAAGAGAAAAGTTGTTGCAAATTTTCATTCATTTGTCTTATGGTATGAAGTTGGGAGGCGGTTACATACATTGATCTTATGTGAACATAATAATGAATCAAGTTACCCGAAAATATAAAATTTCCACACACGTCTTTCAACTAAAATTTCAATGTAGTAAATTTCGAAATTCATTGAAGAAAGATTAGTTGGAACTTCGCATTACGTGGATGTTCATATTAAGTTATAGATAGGTACGTCTGTAAGCTACAGTTGTTTTGAATAATCATGTAGATAATATTTGTATATTTAAATATCAGAGTCGATTAAAATATCGTTACTTATAAACACTGATTCGATCAATCATGCACTTAGTCGATTACTGCGTAGTCCTATATCTGTGTGTTTTACTTTTTTCTGAAACCATAATCGTCTTTTATATCATCAGACTATTAATGTCCCTACTGTTGGGGCTCAGGGCTTTCCTATAGATGAAATCGAATCAAATAGAATAGGAAGAATGGACTATGACCCACCACGCGGACCCAGTGCGAATTACTGAGTGTTAACGACTGCATATGCAGCCGGGATAAACGGCTTAATGTGCCTTCCGAAGCACACAGGAGTTCCAGGTAATAAATTTTTGGCCAACCTATCTTATGCCCGGCCCTTGTGAAAGTTGCTTAATAACCCTATCGCAGAATAACTTTGTCATCGAACGCCTTGGGGTCATTTCTTACATTTGTCAGTAAATTATTATCACGAATAACGAAAACCTTTCAGTGACTGCAAGAACAAATTATCTAGTTATCATCAATATAATCATTATATCTCGTAACTGCCTTGGCATAAGTTTTATTCAAGAAGAAAATATGGAGAAGGGCTAATCTGCTACGGGAGCCTACTATGTATTTGGGATATCTAACGACTGTTGATACAGCAAAGACCAAATTGGTAATCCTAAAAATACTGAATCCAACGGATTAACAGGCTTTTTGCAGCAATTATTATACCTTTTATCCCTAGGAAACCGTATAGTGGAATAAAAATAATCCTTTATATAAATTTAGCCTTAGAATTATCCGTATATCAAATCTCATCAAAATCCGTTCAGTCATTTATGTACCAACCAAAATATACCATCCTCAGAAAGTTTTCCATTAATTATATTAATATGGCATATCATAATATTGGTAAATATGTGTTTGACATTGGCATACACGTACAGTTTTATGCCACGCTAATGTCATGTCAATTACAAGAACTTTTGTTTCACACTTGCTGATGTAAGTTTCCTCGAGTGTTTATAAATATTGTTGGCTCACTAAAGCAAACTACATAGACACGATCAAAATCCAACATCGTCGAACGTTCACGAACTAACACCCGACATGAAGAGGGTTGGACGAACATTTGAGGTGTTGGACGATCACCTAGTATGATGTAAGCTATTAGTCTTTTTGCTCAATATGCCAGATAATGACCGCCATGTTGGATTCAACGTTCACATGATAAAAAAAGTTTGAATAAGCGGAGCCCAAAGTGTTATCATTTGTCATTATTACAACTACCACTTGGGTAACTCTAGACACAATTTACAACTAATTGCGTCTAATTTCTCAAGGAAATCATGAAATAGCTTCAGAATGAAATAGACACCAGTTAGTTACCATCGAAAATCCTCGTTCACCTGATGCCGACATTGAAACTCATTTAATCGTAATGTAATTCGAACTTGTTGATAATTTGTTGTATACAAATTGGTAGAGATTGTATCTTAACCCTCACACGTAGATAGATGTAGCCTCCCGTTACAAATTCACACGACCGAGTAACTCGTGTTAACCCTTTTACCGGTCTATAACGAGTTCTATACTGCTCGAGCTTTATCAATGATCTGATTATGCTACGAAACTAGTTCGAATTAATGGCACCAAAATATACCTCGTTTGAGAACGGAAATGGTATTGAATAATTCTGGTCTTATTACTTGTAATCCTTTTGCGTTCTAGAAAATACAATTCCAAATTTATTTATAAATTTAAATTAAACTATTTCTCTTATATTATTCAACGAGTAGGTATGTTACATAGCATGGATCTTGTTTGAGTAGGTATGTTAAATAGAACACAATTATAGTAAAAGAAAACGATGATGACGTATTTTTGAAGTTTTTGAAATGGCTGTTCATGGGAGATTTGATGACATCGAAATTGTATCAAAATCGAACAGTCGACTACAGCATATTGGGATGCCTGAACCTGATATAAAACAAACAAAATAAACTGCCTAGCTACTGAATAATTACAGGGTCTCTTAATAATGCTTTTACGTTCAGTTGCACAAACATAAACCGAAATTACAGACACAAATTTTGAACACTCATTAGAGCTTAGTTTCACATTCAATTGTTGAAGAATTAAAATAATAGTGATTTTAGATATTTATTTAAAGTATAACACAAGCAGTTGCTTGATAAACAATATGTTATTTAAAAATATAATATTTTATTTTGAAGTTATTATCAACATTTACAGCGATTTATACCAATTGAGCTACCCGAGACCAAATCGAAGCTGTCGTATTTCTCAAGCGTATACATTCTACACATGCATTTGTTACCTTTCCTGTTTTAGAAATAATTTCAGGTAATATTAATATAGCATTTGGAATGCAAAGAATCCAACATAGTCAAATACAATACAGGTAATATTGATCGACATATATAGGGATAAACTTATGTACTACGTTATAAAATCTTAGTCGGGCAGTTGCCCACACCATTCATTTCTATACCCACATTTGTAATTTTAACATTAAAATTGTTTTGCAGCAACTAAAACAAGATTTATTTGAGTAACGCTCAGATGCATGGGTGGGCAAAAATAATTAGATATTTCACGTTCCCAGAGAACGGGATTCACGACAATGGTGTGGGTTTTGCAACATCAAGAGCAAAGGCATCGTGAGTATGCTTGTGAATTATGTTGGCCTCAAAAAAGGCGTTTTTATTTAATGTTCCATTAATACCACATAAAATTATGATTTACTATTTGTCCCTGTAGGTAAAAGAATTTTTGAAATCGTACCAGCACTTTTGGAACCTATTCAATGCAAATAGTCATTAATTTTTTTTTTTAAATGTCATTATAGATAAAGTGGACTGAAATTTTTAAGCTTTTGAACATAATTCCAACAGAATATTAATTAAAAAGATGAGAAAATATTAGTGTCTGTGCAACTCTGAAGTAAGATCTGTCAAGTATATTGAGTATACAAGGTTGAATGTCAATGTCTTCAGTTTTAACGTTACGCAACAACGGGATAGATGATATGCACCAGCCCTTATTATACTGCAACTAACAGAAGGCCATTTGTTGCTGTCCTTCTAATAACTAAAGATAACGCATTCTGACTACAAAGTGAAAAAAAAACTTAGGAATGTGGTTAACTATATAAAAACCCAGTACTTGTATTGTTAAAAGTAATCTATTATTTAACATTATACGTGACCTTTCAAATATTACCAAGAGCCATAATTATTTGAATCGGCAGAATTGCTAGTGAAAGCTAGAAGGCACGATAAACAGGATGACACAGTATTCTTAAACAAGGCACTCCAGACGCAAATGTATTATCTTCTCAAGGTTTTCGGTTCGCTTGCCAAAAACATATCCTAATTAGGTTTAGAGAGTTTCTAGTTGTTGTTATAGGGTTTTAGTATTTGATTATCAAAGATAATCTTGTATAGTATATGTACTCGTATTACGTATATTATTTTATTGATTGTTATTACATGGACAGTATGAAATAGTAGGACGAGTATAGGCGAAATAAAAAATATTAGTCTATTGACAACGTGGGAAATATTGCTCAGTTTATAAATTGAGGAATTAAAGCGAAGGAGCTAACACAACACTCAGGCCCGAAACAATTATATATAGAGAAAATATAATATATTCGATTACACAAGAAATACAGAAAATAATGTTTTGAGTATTTATTGACACATACATATTGCACGGTCTTCAGCAAATCGGGCAACAGAGAGAAACGCAAAAGCATAGATCACGACCCAGTAGCCGACCGCGTTGACTCGATGGCTACTTCAGATGGAAACTGAACGCATGGACCTTAGCACTTGTATAGTGTGAATTTCCTTTATACTAGTACAATACAGTGTGGTATTATCTTCAGTGCTTTTCGCAACCGCCACCGCCCAGTTGTTGGTGATTGTACATAAATTATAAAATAAAAAAAATGGTTTAATTTTTATTTTTCGCAAAAATCCATCAGAATAGCATTAATAATACAACTGCGACATTGGGATATAAATTCTTTTCGTAAATTTTCGTAAATCTCAATAAAAAAAGTCTTATTTATATAGTATAGTATCGATATAAAATATTTTAGTTTTGATTTCTTAAAGCATTCCGCATAACAACGATTTGTCAAATGTATTTACCAATGCTTTTATTCATATCATCATCATCACTTCAGCCGAGAGACGCCCACTGCTGGGCATAGGCCTCCCCCAAAGATCTCCAAAGCGATCGGTCCTGCGCCTCCCGCATCCAGCGGCTTCCCGCGACCTTCACCAGATTCGCACCCCTAGTGCCTTTGCCGAGTCGGCGTCCGTCCGCACCGGCACGGCTTACGGCACCGCCGGGCACTTGGGGCCTTTCGATTGGGTATATCATCATTGGGGGATTTGGGCCGTCCCCCACCACGCTGGCCCAGTGCGGGTTGGTGGGGAGCGCCAGAGTCTCGTTGGTTAGTCGGCAGGGTGTACCGCGTGCAGGTGAGGTTGGCTTGGGATCCCTTAGATGTTGTTCGGACCCCCTTACACCCCTTTGCCTTTGCCTTTATTATTTATGACAAATCAAATGCCTTTATTATTCATGACAATTCTAAATGTAAGGAAGTTCTATGATAATTTATAATAAAGCAAAATTGGAAATTCCCTGTTACCAAATACTTGCAAATTAAAAATTATTTTGGCAACTGTGAAAAACGATCATATTATCTATGTAATAAATATTTGATTAAATTTTTGAGATAAGGAAGAACATTCTGACATGCCCAACCTATTTTTAGACTTAATTTTAAATAAACGCTTTATTTTATGCTGTCAATTAAACGTTAAATAAGTTCCGTTAGAAGGGACAACAGTTAATGGTGCAATAAAGTCGATAGTAAAAGAGAAATAATCACACTCACGAATTTTAATTATAATAGCACAGGAAATTGTCACTGATTAATTACCAATATTTGGAGCTGTTTCCATTTCAGAAATTGTTTTACGTTCCCTTGATAAAAATTGTGGTCATATCGTGTGCTAGCTTACAACTGTAATTGTTTGGTGACATGTTGAAAATGTGCGATAAGATTATAATCTATACTAATTATATTCAGAGGAAACTTCGATTGTTTGATTGCATCTAATTGGCTCCAAACTACTGAACTGGTATTAAAAAATTCTTTCAACAATGGGAAGATGCAACATACGCGGGTGACATATGTTATTATAATTTACCCGGGTGAAATCGAGGTAAACAGCTAGTATATAATATGTACGCTTTTTATTGCTTTTATAATAATAGCTATTACTTATTTATTCAGATGAGCTATTACAAAATCGAGTTATTTCAAATTCAAACTCGAAAAGATTCGTTTGGGCAGACTTCTCCCATTGCAAATTACATTCATGTCCTTGGGCTGGATTGTGATCAAGAGTTAACCCATTTTAATAGAAAAAAATACTTCCAATGATAGTTATGTTATAAAATAGGAATGAAGTTGTGAAGTTATCAGTATCAGTCTAGCGATCATGGAACCTATCACGGATTTACCATACCATAATATAGTAAAGTGCCTGGCTAAATAACACAGATGAATAGTTTGCATTATCATTATCAATAATTTGTATTCATTTGATAGCAAAAAGCAAAAAACAGGAATAGTATCATATTTCATTAATTTTGCATTCACAACGCTATCTTGGAAATTATTCTTAATGAAAAATACTTAAAAAATCCACCTGCCTTTGATACTTTGTGATGGAACTAGGCTATTCCTAGTCAAAATTTCCAATAACTCGCTCGAAAGAATGGGCGCCTGGTTGTCGAAAGATTATAATTTAACAAATGGATATTCGAGTCCAGAAAAAATAAAGCTCTCGCGTCCAGCCTGGTAGTAATGGTCTTTTTCAAGTATTTTTCTAAGATAAAATATTGGTATAATCATTTTGAATGTTAAATTAATTTACAACAACTGTACTGTATCTCAACTGATTTTTTTATTATAAAATAACAGGAAATCATTTTGTGAGATTGATTATTGGATTTTAGTAATTACTTTAGAATATGTCATAACTTAAGCAGAATAGTTACAACACTCTTACTACTTATATATTAGATGTTAACAGTTCTAAATCTATTGGTTAAAATATTTCTTTTTCAAGTAATTATTTCTATCTATAAATATGTAAGACTATAAGAACTAAGAGAATTTTCTTTCTAAAAGAATAAGGTATTAGCTTCTAACACCTGAAATTCGCTATTTTCATGGCTTTCGCTAAATTGCTTAACGAACGGACCCGCTTATCGTCTTGTACTGCATCTCGGCGCAGACCGTGTAATATTCATAATTTTAACTAGGATTTGATGTGAGCTTTTCGCTTCGAGGCTTTATATTTACAAACCTTCGTCATAAAAATACAATATTATATGTAGTTTTTTTAATAACCTCGAACTGGTTTCCGTGGTCACCTGAGATGTTTAATCCAAAAATCGTTTAAGATTTAGTGTATTGAAATGGAAAAGTGAAACTGATATTATTTGCCTTTTTCTATACTTACAATATAAATAGTAAGTTCATATGTGAAGAATATAATATTCTGTATTTACATGAATTAAAATTTGAGATAACCAAGGCCAGTTCTATTCTCGCGTGAGAGTAAGTAAAATGTAATATTTATTGTGCAAAAATATTTTAAGATATTTTTCAAGTTACCTTCATTTGAGAAAACTGAAAAAAAAATAACGTCAAAGCTATCACATATAGTTAGCGTCAAAGCTAGCGACATAATAACGCTTATTAATATTGATATTTCAATCATTGCAAAATTGTTTTTTTTTTTTTTTTATAATACAATATAAATAATGTGCCTACAGTCTTGTGATTGTTAAGAATTTTTTGTGCATTAATTTTAATATAGAACTAAGTACGTGCTTTATTGATATTAATAAAAACATAATGACAATTACAACACGAAAATTGTCAGCTATTCATCGTGTAAATATTTTAAAGGCAAAAAAATTAAATGCACTTGACAAATGATATTAAAACTAAATAGCAGGCGATGAAGTCATAATACAAAGCAACTGTATCTTAATTCCTATAGTATAAAAAGTATCTTATAAAAACTCAAGGCGTTGAACCATTATGTACCTGTAATAAAAGAATGAATACCTAGCTGTAAAGCTTAATATAATAATTGTACTAAGCTTAAAACTAGTAGAATATGCAGAAACTATTTGTGAACTTGTTTGCGGAAATAGAATGAATAATATCAATACCATTTGCAGATAATTATTATCTATACAAATTTTTATAAAGAGTATTTCATTGTTTGCATTGAATAGGCTTCGAAACTACTGGATCCCTCTTGGAAAAAAAGATACATCATATGTGGGTAACAAAGGCTATATAAGGCGGCAGGACTTCGTGGAGTGATTTAGTTAAGTATACTGAACTACTTTTACTATGGGAGCAAGACTGAATTCACGAAAAATAATCAGCCGTTTCATACAAAGTCGTTGATAATATGGAATAGCTGATTATTTTTTCGTGAATTCAGTGTTGCTCCTATAGTAAAAGTTTTTCAGCATACCTAACTAATCCACCCCACCAAGTCCTGGCATATAATAATATATAATTTGAGACCGTGAAGTCGTAAGGAAAGAGTTAGTAAATTTGAAAATTTCGAGTGAAAATTCTTCGAGTGAAATATCTTGTCGTATCAAACAATGTTTAATACGACAAGATATGGAGTTGTTAATTAAAATTATTTTGTCCCGATTTTGTAGAACTACACTTCTAATTATACAACAAAGACTCAGATATAATCAGATGTCAATAAATATAAGTCTCAATATCAACCGTATACTCAGATATAAACAGATGTCAATAAACATAAACTCTTATAATCTAAGCCTCAACATCAACCATATGCGTTACATTACAAAAATATAACGACATTTATCTAATTTGTCTATGGAACTCACCAAATTGGTACAAGAGTATTGTTATGGTTAGTTAGCATAAGAATACTTTATCAGAGGTACTTTATCAATAGTAAGACCTCGTAATAACATTGATCTCCTTAAAGATCAATGTTATCGAGATGTTATTCGTCCCTTTCTATCAGGGTAAAAGGGTAAAGATGACAGACTTACGTAATCCCTATTTCGTTGTTTGATAATAGTTTGATAAATTTGAGAGCTCGAAAGAGTTTTCATGAAGCGAGTCTAAAACAAGACGTGTTATACTCGCTGTATTGCATGACAATACTATTGTTACATTTATTTATAAAAATTACCTTATTAATAAATTGTAAGGGATGCAAAAACTTCAAGGGTGATTCGACAATATACTTTATTTTCTTGTCTGAAGGCTCTTTAAAATTACAATGTAGATTAATAATTATATACACCAAAAGAAACGTGTGGCGCAATATTTCCTATTCATTGATCCGTCCTGATTTGAGTATATAATAGTTAAAGAAATTACTCAGGATATAATAGTTAAGGAAATTGGATCAGGTCGACTTCAGATATTCAGTAGTGCCGCGCAGGTTCGATCAATGTAGTCAATGAACGGTTCAAACTCCCTTAATATAAGTGCTAAATGAATATATATCTTATATTAAATACAATCTACGAGAGTCGTCATCACGATCTCTTAAAACTGTTTTCAATAATCGAAAATAATTTTCTCAAAGTATGAAATATAAAAAACAAATATTTCATGAAAATTTGATGACATAAAATGTATCTATGAGTACTCCAAAAAAAAATAGAAACCCCCGATCGAAATAATTGCTTCTTTTTGTTTCAGAAATATGTGTAATTAATGATTTTAGTTAATTAATTTATTAATTAAGGATAACATGCTTCAGTGCTAACAATGAAAGCTTTTTGTTTTATTTTTGTTTGCAAATCATTAATTCGACATACATACTTGTAAAATTTCCGACAGAAATGGATTTTAGGAAAAACAACCTCCGCAGAAATCTTTATGGGTTTTCGGTATTCATAAACAATCACTTCAGAATGCGCCGTAGGTATCGGCCCTTCAAAATTTATGAAAATTATTCTGGCGCCGTGTCGAAGGTAATTTGTCCATCCGAATATTCTTCCATTAAATAGGATCTCGAGTGGGAAGTGAAGTAATTGAATGAGGTCACAGCCTAAGGGGTACTTATTTCCTCAAATACTCCCAAATGATAGGTGGGTGTACATTAATCACGATTATGACAGATTCGAGAACGTGTATCATTAAAATCGTACGGTTGCCACGGAAGAGATATAATCTTATATATTTTTTATTATTATAATCAAAATAAATACATCTAATGAAGCTTATGAGAATAAATAAATATTCGATATATGTAAACAAATATATGTGATTGTATCTTAGGAAGCCTTGTACTCAAGCACTAAAGTCATTAATAGACTGTAGTAATGATTATGAATTAGGTTTGCTACTGAAAGTTCCAACTTATAATTTTTTTAACTTAAAACATAAAAATGAGTAAACTGCCTTTCAGATCTGTAATTCATCTCACCTTTTCAAGTTTACAAAAGCGGCCTTATTGCTAAGTAGCATTCTCTTCCAGGCAATTCATGTTATAAATAAATAAATAAAGTACAATGTAGAGTCTGTCAATCTGGATACATAACTAATAAAGAAAATAAATTGGAGCCATTAAATATTTCATAACATTATAACTATCTAACAAAACGCTGAATTGATGTGTAGAGTATCCAATTAAGCAAAAAGGTTCGTTTGTTTAATATTTTATTTTTATTTTAGGGTTCTCTTTTAACTCAAACATACTGGCTATATTAAATTAGCGAGTCACCTCAGATTGCAATATAAGCTGGAAAGTCGTACATTGTTACATTTTCAATTAAATCTCGTGTCTACGTTGTAAGTAATTTAAAGGTCATATAAATCGTTATCTCGGTTTGTATAGCTCTAAAATGTTAAAATGTATATAATAAAAAAATGGAGCAATAAACTTTCGAAGACTAGAACATTATTATAGGTACAGTCGAAACTATCATTGAGATAGAAGGCAGAGAACGTAACAATGAAACTCGACAAGGTATAGCTTCTAAAATATCATAAGACAAACACTCCTTATTCTTCTTATTAAAAGTCTATTCTAATATAAAGAGGAAATATTTGATTATATTATTTGTTGTATTGGACCGACTTTAAGAATTCTTTAATCTACGGGTGGCTACAACATACGGGGTTGACATATCCTATAATTTACGCGTGCGAAGTCGCGGAACAACAGCTAGTATAGTAAATTAAAAGACAATAAATATCCATTTCAATTTTCAGACATATCAGTTTTGCTTAAGTAAGTAGGAACGCTATTTTTATATTTAGATAACTTAATATTCACTCAACGCACCTATCCTTATCCAGGTTGACGATAATATTCAGGCGTGTTCACGTCGTTTTCTATTATGAATAAGGCTTCATAGAGGCGTCATGGTATTATCGAATTTCCCATCACCGATAAACCCTTTTACCTAAATGGCATATAGTGTATTCAAGTTGCCAGCCAACCCCCCACATAATATCAGGACATCGTTTCAGGCATCCCGTTCAAATGGAAGATAAATCAGTATGACTTAGCTAAGAACCTGTTCTATTGGAGTAACAATCTGTAGATTAAATTAATATCTACTATTTATCATTTTCTCACGAAATTCTTTTGCCGTTTACTATAATTATTATTATACGGGACCAATTTGATCATTGCAAGTTCCTAAGACAGATATCAATATTCTATTAGCTTCATAAATAAGTTATTTTTTAATAGTATTGTTTTACTACATTCTTTTCACACTATGATTTGCTTTATTATTTAACTTAATAACAGCTCAATATAGAGCAAATTGAATATTCTATTTAGTAGTATTATAATGAAATAATACAGATTTCAGATAATTTATTCGCAGAATTATAGCTTTGGATACAATTGTATATATCAATTACAACTTCTGACTAGCCAGTGATCTCTCAGACTCAGGTGCTCTTTATCTTATGACGTAGTTCCAAGAATACTACCCAGTTACCATGCTGTGGAGCCCTATCAAAGATTTGTCTGATAAAAGCTATTCATTTAGTTAGTCCGCTTATATAAAGCAGGATTTGATAATTTTGAATTTGAGAATTGAAAACGAATTCTAACTTTGGATTACATCTTATTGATGACGACAGTGATAAAGCAACGATTATATAGTTTTATTCTAATAATGAATTCTTATCTATACTAATATTTGAAAGAGGAAAGATTTGATTGTTTAATTTTTGCACAGAATAGACTCCGAAATTAATGGACTAATTTAATAGTTCTTTCACCTACGTGATACTAACTACATTATACGTAGGTGACATACGTTATAATTTACATAGGCGAAGTCGCGAGAAAACAGCTATTTTAAACATTTTATTTTATTTAACTTCAACATTGCTTATCGATAATATAGGTATATTTCAATTATATCTTGTTAATTTTCTAACAAACGAAACTTCGATGTATTTATCAAAACATTTACGTGTTTGCCTTTAGAACTTTGCCAATTTGAATTGTTGGAACTATGTTTCCAAGTGATTCAGACTTAAGACAAGTTATTTGCACCAATAGTAACAAACAGATAATTCTAATGAACTTCGATTATATGTAGACAGTAGAAATCAGTTCTAATCGGGAACGCCAAATCGTTTTCCGATTTCTCTATGTATCACACTAATATCAAAGAGATTATTCTGTACCCCTGATAGTTAACAAAAGCATTTGCTTACTCAACAGTTTAATGAAACAGCATCAACAAGAAGCCTCTGAGACTACACAGTAGCTAGTCAGCAACCTTTATCGTTCGCTTCGACAAAGAGTAGGTACTATAGTAGTAGAGTAGAGTAAATTGCAAAAACGATACTCTAATTTAATGTAAAAAGATTATTTTCTGATATAAATTACTTGAATGAAAATCATGTATACTCATCATGTATACTTATGTTAAATTACATATTAGAAGATATAATAGATAACGGACAATTATAGACTCGTTTTTTAACTCTTACCGTTTTCTCGATACTTTTATTTGAATTCAGTTTGTGTCATTCTAAATCGGCACTTTTTGAAAACTATTAGACATACCAACTATGTCAAGTAATTATATTTAACCTAAGTATAGCAAATGCATAACTTTAAGGGTTGATGTCCCACAGAATATAGCAGTCATAGGTTTTTTTTTCAAATGTAAATCATCCACTTGGATAGTCCACTAATGCAAATATAGTTTGAGGACCACGTTTTCACAGATATATAATCTTTGATTATAGTGTTGACTGTTCACAGTCCGAGCTCTCTAGAGGGCCGTGAATACGTAATGTGATAAAACAATGCATATTTAAAGAGCACCGGAATGGCACAACACTATATTCTAAATTATTTTCCCTAGTAAAGTTACTTAGATGTTTGATACTTACATCTTCTTTGTTTTCGAGTTAGAACTCAATGTGACGAGAGTCAACAATGTCGTAATACCGTTTTTTGTTCAAAGTTCTGAAGGTTTATGAAAGACTTTTGTACACACAGCGGCATATTAAGTTACACATAAAGTGGCAAGTTTCCGCATTCAATTTTGAAATCAAAAGATTTTGTTACAAATTTGGATTGGAGGGCTGATTTATTTAAAATTAGATGACGATTGTCTGTAGATTTTATTAATAATTTACTAATCCAACTTATTTTAGTATTTAGATGCTAGTATTTATTTTATGATTATGTATATCTTTTTTATACTTCAAACGATAATAAAAGGGAGAAGTATGAATTTTTTCTTGAAAAAAAAGTCCATTGAGTCTTATTGCTTAGTCGGAAAACTACTCGATGGTAACTTTGCTTCATTTTTAAGCTGCGATTTAATACGAAGTTATAGTTAGTTATTGGTTAATTAAAAGTTAGCTCTTTTGTTCAGATATCTAACAGAGTTCTAGATAAAGTTGAAAGCGATAGTTACAGTTTTAAATCTCTGACAAAGACACTTTTATGATTGGTAAAATGGCAGTATTTTTTTTTAATGAAATATTGCAAACAATTGGTGAGCCATAAATATACGTGTTACCAGTAATCTGTATAATTTAGGTATTGTACACAATACCTAGGGAATGTATGGAATACCCCGGCATTTAGGGTATATATTTAATATAGTGATCCATTTTAAATAATGTATACAATTCTGGATTGTATATTACGGTTACTATGTTCCACCGGTAATGTGTAAAATACATAGGATCTTGGTCTATATTTATCACTGTGAACCGGCCTACCTTATTATTTTATACCTGTAAGTCACGTGATAGTTTAGAATATAGTAATAATTTATTTTTTCAGGCCACATAAATCGCATGGCCGGTAAATTTATGGATATACATATGTTTATATGGAATTAAACTAATTTGTATAGGCGATTCATAAGAGAAGCGTTTCCTAGTTAGGCTTTACTTTGTTTTAGGTTAGTGAAAATAGGTGTAAATCAATAATTTGATTTGCGTATTATATGTCACGGTTACTAAAAGTTGTTGTTTTTAGTGAAAGCATTCACTTCATGATTCTACATAATTATTTTTCTAAAGGAAATTGGATTTTTTCTTTGATTATTTGACTGTTTTCTCGCATCGCCCACTATGGAAATAGGCATATAAGATATTTGTATATGGACTGAAATCATGTTTAATACTTAACAAAGTTTTTTACGAGTTTCAATATTTTTAACGAGAAGCAATAAAGTTAACTAAGACGATGGCTACGGACTTACGGACGAAGTTAATTTCTCGAGCTCGTATCTGGGAGGCAAACGCGTCGAATTAACTCGTATCGCTATTGGCCAATGGACGGTGAACATTTAAAGCCAAGAGAGCCAAAGTGACGTTTGAGGACTAAAGTATCATTGGATAAGCTCACGGCCTTGCTTAGTTCCATAAACCGTATCGGGGTTTATTGACGTCCAAGATTAATGGATCGTTCTATGCAAATGTTATGTTAATTATATATATTAGGTGAAGATAGCAGTATGTCTATGTTTAATCAGGATATTTTATAAGAAAAGCTTCTTTAATCCAAATCACACAATTTTAATATCTAATAGAAAAGATAAATAAATATTTCATTACATCCATTGCTCTGATTCAAAGATAAGTGAGTAGCTAAAGCCCCCGTACTGTGTAGTATCTGAGATAATGAAAGTACCACAACTCTAGGAAACGAGACAATACACAAAAGTCTATTTTCTTTATTGACCCGATAAATAAGCAAACCAAAAAACAAACCAAACCCGAACTTAGAATCACAGTCATGGCGATACCTTGAAACCAGTGCGAACTACTCGGCTACGGAGGTCGCCGATATGCGTAAATTTAATCATCACAAATAAACTGTGGTTTATTTGTGATGATTAAAATTACACAACGTTTTAAGCATTAACAGTATACACACAACTTTCGAAGCATGAGTTCTAAAACCATGATATTTTGAAGCATACCTATGAAACTTGCTAATGAAACTTTCCTGCTCTAACATAATATCAGCACTATTCCATTTCAATATTGCATTTTCATTCAAGTTATATATGTATACAAAACTTCAGCTTAATTGAAAAGCGGGAAATGGGTCAAATTACATAGCAAGTTAAATAAAAGCTTCTAAAATAATGTAGCTCAGTGGCGTAGTGGGAGTAGCTGGAGGGGCGTAAAGAATAAGCAACGCGGCCAGTGATCGTTGTAACTTTCGCAAAGCTCGGTCAAGAGATGTGTGAAAAATGTTATCTCGAGCTACTCCGTGTTTCGGAAAACGCGTTTAAGCGTTATTCCTGGCTGCATTTGCAGTCGTTAATACTCTCCAGTCCGCATTGGGCCAGCATGGATGAATATGGCCCATCCTTATTAACCCTCCATAAGGTAGGCCTAAGCTCCTGCAGTAGGAACGTATAAAGGCTTATGATGATGAAAAAAAAATAGCTGGTAGTGTAGCTACCATAACTTCGCGTTAACAATATTGTTGAACTTTTGTTTTTCTAAAAGATCTTTTCAAACATACGAACATTGAGTATGGTCTACAAATAAGGACATTTATTAACAAGCAACCCTATCCCAGACCAACTAATAAATCTAGATTTATAACTTGGAACTTCTTTCTACTTTTATTGCCGGACTGCCTCCGAATGTTCCAATAAAATACATCTGAGGGTATTACGCGCATTTGTGAGACTATTTCATATTGGTTGTAATCATATTAAAGAGTTTTTTTAAGTTATTAAAAAAAGAATATGTCGTTTATTTTTTAATTATTTATCTAAGGGTAAGGCCACGTAACTAACGACTGCTATCGCATTTAAATTTATTGGTCTGTATGTTTATTTGAAATTGGAGCTACCGTGCAAGATTAAGTGCCTACAATTAGTTTCGCTTGTCGTATGAACTACTATTAGTTACGCCATTATAAAAAAAAAACGAATAAATAACAGCGAATAAATCGTACACAAATATTCGATTTTAAACATATAGTTTTAATATGTATATAATTTTTATCATAGGGGACTATACAGAGAGGTAAAATATTTGCCTTTTTTCTATAATGACTTTAAAACTTTTTTATTTAAATAAGAAAGAAATAAGGTTTTTAGCTATTTGATATATCACACAATATAGGTAATTTGCGAAATGTTTTTTTACTTTTTTTTTCATTGAGAACAACATATTGAGATTAAAGTAAACAATAAAAATATAATAAAAAGGTTTTTTAAGAACAAGTTTTTATTTGTGCGCACTAAAACGTAAATAAATAAATTCTAAACATTGAATGTACTTATAATCAAATTTTCTCTAACAGTAATTGACTTAAAAAGCTTATAACGCGTAAAAATATTAGTATTTTCTCGTCTCCGATTTCATTAGAGCTACAAGCTTTTCAAGTTAATTACTCTTAGAGATAAATTTGATTATAAGTATTTTAAATGATTAGAATTTATTAATTTACGTTTTGGCTGTTTAAAAAAAAACTTTTAATTATTGTAAATTATACGACCGCTTGTTTTTAGCACACTGACATTTAATAATTTTATCTTATAATCTATTTTAATACATCTATTTTAATACATATAGTATTCCAAAAAGTATAGTTATATAAAATCAAAGAGTATAATAAACCTGGTATCAAAGGCTATTTACATATTAGAGCACAGTTAGTCGTGAACAATTATATTTATATGTTTTACTTTTTAGTTTTGCCTCATTCTCTTCAATTTTGACATAGAATTTGTATTGCAAGGTGTTTTTCATGTTAATTTTATATATGTTGTTGATTTCATAAATTCATATTTAAAGAGCTCAATCACGATGCAGTTGCGTTACTTCATTGCTAAGTTCCTATGACCACCTTTCAGCATCTGCATCATCACCAGTTCTTGGTCTCGATAGCATCCAGTACCAAAGTCTTCATAAAGACAGATCTAACAAGTCCAAATTGTTACGCCTTTTCATCACTGAGTTCCTATGACTACCTTCCGACTTCATTTTTATATCAGCTTACTGACACCGAAATATTGCATATAATTACCGAAATATTTAATAATAATATGGCTTGCAAACTATTTGAACTTGAATTCGGTAGCGACGTCGGCAGAAAATACATGTAAGTATTTTTACAGATAAATTGGACTTATAACAAGATAATTTTTGTGGTAGCTAGTAATTTTTGTTTCTCTAACAAAAGTTAACGGAATGCCCGCGGTTGCATAATAAACAAAACATATAAGGCCTAATTGTAGTACGCTCTTTACTATAAACAGTTATAGAGAACGCGAAGCTTAATTTTGTTAATAACTCACAGAAAAGACACAAAAATATTTACAAACATTTTAACACAACATAGTTAAGTGCTATATAAAAACATCAGCTGTATTTTATAATTATGTTTATTAGTCATTAATTTACTTGCTGATTTTTTATCAGCATTATTAGTAGAATACATGTGTCTGTTTCTAAAAAACCCCTCATCATTAGATTACCTTAATCATATCACTAAAATACAACTTCTATATAAAAGGCAAATGTACTACAACCCCGCCTTACGACGCGTGTCACAAAAAACTACAATAGAGGACATTTAAAGCTCGCCAATAAAAAGCATTGTCATTCATAACGACATCATTCGCGTTACAAAAATATCAGTTCCTGGGTCACGTCTGAATTCGTTAAGCACTTAAATGGCACGCCGTCATGTCAAGTTTAGGAAGTAATTTTATTAAGGCTGAATCATATTACTTATTTACTTAGTAAATAAATGATTTCTTTATTGTTAGTTCTATATTAAAAACCGGGCAAGTGCGAGTCGGACTCGGACATGAAGGATTCCGTACCATAATCTATGAAAAACGCAAAAAATCACGTTTGTTGTATTGGAACCCGCCTTGAATATTTACTTTATCTATATTCTATAAACTAATAATAAAGCTGAAGAGCGTGTTTGTTTGTTTGAACTCTATAATCTTAGGAACCTACTGGTTCGAATTGAATATTTTTTTTGCGTTGAATAGTCCATTTATCGAGGAATACTATAGGATATATATCTTAATAGAGAGGAGCAGCAATGAAAAGTTTCCGTAGTCAACTAGAAACCTTATAGATTCATTATATATCTCTCTCTGTCTGTCGGTCCGCGGTTTAGTTAAAAAATAGCGTAGATTATTTTTGGATGGATATTTCAAAAATATTAGGGATGTAGGAAGTCCGTTTTTCGATTTACTCAACTGTTCGTGTTTTATTAAGCTTCAAAGTGTCAATTTTCGCTAGACACAATGCCAATGACAATGCAAACGTCACGTAAGTAGTATTCATATACAACGAATTTAATATGACATCTATTACACTTAAATTTACTTTACATGTTTACAAGTAATTGTCGGCCAAATGTATTTAACTCCAAAGTTTCGAATAACTTTAAAAACAACAAAAGTAATTTTTTCCATCTTTTATCAAAAATAATTTTATTATCAAAGCTCGCTCCGTTCGTCCGTTCGTTCTTCACGTTCTCTAAATATATTTGTGCCACTTCGATGCCGAAAAAACTACACCCGCAACAATTACTTTACCCGCTCTCTTCATACATACAACTACGAATTTTCGGACTTGGATTTGTTTAGTAACATTGTTGCTAGTTTCAAATCAGAAATTATAAAGATATTTAATTGACGCTTTTGTAATTCACACATTCTCTTCCTTATTATTTATTAAGTAGCTTTAGCCCGCGACTTCGTCCGCGTGGTAAAGTAACTTTGAGCAGCATTTCTAACGAATATTTACTCATTATATCGTGTGAAACACCTGAAATAAAGTTTCATTTATCAAAATCCTTTCTTAGGGGTAGACGTGTGCGCCGCGCCGCGCCGATGACCGACGCCGCCGATCATGACACGCCGCCGCTGACCGGTCCAAAAGACCGGCGTAAACGGCGCGGTATGACACTAACAGAAAATCTTGTACAATTAATGTAGCACTCGTTTTCAAAATAAAGTTGGCAGAAATAAAAAATTCAATACTTACTCTTATTTGTCTACTCTAGCTAACCCGCTACAAGCACACCTAGCGAACATGTATTCTTTGTAGCTGGCCTTACTAAAACGATTAAACGATTGCGTCTAACGCGGAATAATATCAATAAAATAATTTCTATACGTGATAACTAAATCCCTCCGACCGATTTCGGTCATGGCGACTACTTCGACTCCTAGTCGGTACGGCGCTCGTGTGCCCGAAAGTGGCTGACGTAGCCGATTTTAGCCGTGAACTTCCGTGCGCACTTAGGGCATGTGAGCACTCCTTGCTCATAATGGTATTGTATGACAGCAGGCTGGCGGGACTTCAGCAAGTCGCGTTTAGTGTCGAGGTCAACTTTACGTTGCTCCTCGAAATCGCTGATTCGCTTATGTACCAGCCTGTTCTCATTTCTGCCACTCGAGACGTGTTGCTGCCAGACTCTAAAATTTAAGACATAAAAAACGTAGAAATTTTTCTATGTGTGTGATACTTACATAAAGAAAAAAAAACATACATCGCCGTCGAATATACGAGGGTCAAACTGAAAGTTCTTAGAACTGGCCACTTATAAACAATATAATAAAAAAATAATTCTAAAATTTGAAAATATAACTCTTTGCCAATATTACTGAGTATATATTTCATTCATTTGTCATTTGTTTTACGATTTGGCGGCAAATTGAAAATTGTCTGTGTCACGTCATCATGAATTTAACACGAGAAAATTTTCGTGCAATGATTTTTTATGACTTTCGATGTCATTTAAGTCAACAAGAAAGTTATGATAGACTACGATTGGCCTTTCACGATGAAGCCCCATCTCGTGCGACTGTTTACAACTGGTTTAATGAGTTTAAACGTGGTCGCACTAATCTCACTGATGATTTACGTGAGGGACGGCCTTCTACGGCGACGACTGAAGATAACATCTGTGTTGTGCGGCGTATGATAGAGACTGACAAAAGAGTGACCTATCAACAGATTCGGACAAGCTTAGGCATCGGTATGAGTCAAGTGCACAAAATCCTCCACGAACATTTAGCAGTCAGGAAGCTTTGCGCCCGGTGGATACCTCATAATTTGACTGAGGCTCAAAAACTCCATCGTGTGGATTGGTGTCGTAAAATGATTGAAAGATTTAACGGAGGTGACTCAAATGCTGTGTTCGACATACTAACAGGTGACGAAAGCTGGATTTACTAGTTATGATCCTAAAACCAAAAGACAATCTGCTCAGTGGGTGTTTCCTTTCGAGGAGTTGCCAACTAAAGTGAAGAGAGATCGAAGTGCGGGAAAAAAAATGGTGGCCTCGTTCTTTGGAAGGATAGGTCATTTTGCAACAATTGTGTTAGAGGATCAAAAAACAGTTTCTGCAGAATGGTACACTACCAATTGTTTGCCACTTGTCTTGGAAAAAGTTCGAGAGAAACGACCTCGCAGTAGGATCCTCCTTCACCACGACAACGCCTCGTCGCACACCGCCAAGCGAACGATCGACTATTTGGCGACATCAAACGTTGAATTACTGGGTCACCCGCCGTATAGCCCCGAGCTCGCGCCTTGTGATTTTTATTTATTTCCAAAAATTAAAGAAAAACTTAAAGGAAAGCGGTTTATGAATGCTGAAGAAGCGGTGGCTGCGTATCGCGATGCCATTGAAGAGACCCCTAAGGACGAGTGGGCAAAGTGCTTTTCCCAGTGGTTCCATCGCATGCAGCGGTGTATTGACGTGAATGGACAATATTTTGAAAAGATATAATAAAACTAATAACTGGCTAATGTAATCAGTTTTTGATTTTCTAAGAACTTTCAGTTTGACCCTCGTATAACCTCCTCTTTTTCGATTTTGGAGTCGATTAATAAAAAGACCTAGTACTTGTTGTATGTTAAACTAAACATTTTGTTCAGACATTTAAAACGCATAATTTTGAAGTTATTTAAGAAAGGTACAGTCTAAAGCACTTCACTTGATTTTAAATCCTTATATTTGGAAAATCAACTGCAAAGTAGAAGATGATTAATTACGGATCTGAAAAAAAAAGTTGTAGCTTTTAAAAAGTTTATTTTTGTAATTATCCTTTAAAAGCCTTAAGTCTAAGCGTGGGAGCAACCCGCCACAGATATGGTTAATTATTGCTGCAACACACAGGAATTCAATGTACTACAAAGCGCCATTGGTTACAAACTGTTCAATGCGTCTTGTGACAAGCATTCAAGCAAATAATAATCTTCAGCTGTCATCACCAAAGCCACTCAACATATCTCAGGCTAGTCATGCGGAGTCATGTTCCGTATTGACTCGAATGCACCTAATAAACGATAATGTTTGTGATAATTGAAAATGACATTAATGGGTACTAAAATAAAACATTAAACTGAAACTATAATTAATTTATACACTTTTATAAGCTATTGTCAGATTATTTCTGATAATTTTAACGACGATGACTGTTTAAAAAAAAACTATTTAGTCTGTCAGTCAGATAATAGAAAAATATTATATACATTTTTAACTTAAATTTGACAAGAAATGGCCTTAGATAATAACATTTATGTTGAGAAGTGGGAACTCACTACGTCATAACTATGAAGAAAATGTACAAAGGGGTTCCTTTATACGATATTTCAACTCAATGTAACGCTATTCTTTATTAATTACGAAGAAAAAAATACGTGTTTATTATTAATGATAAATTGAACTTACCTTACGTGAAGTTTTATCATAATTATGCGAGCTGCTCAATTCGAAGCGATTGTATCATCCTTTTCTGAGTGTGAAAAATTGTAGGTGATCATAATTAACAGTGAAGGAAATGATCCCGAAAACCATTCGCATCACTATTATATATTATGAAGGTAACAGTCCCAGATCGTACTGTACGCATCACAATTTATACCCATATAGGGTATCAAACAATAAAAAATAAATGACATTGTATTTTGTTTATAGAATGGATGTTTTCCGTTCAAGGAACAGTAAAGGTAACAGTCCCCATGTACTGTTCGCATCACATTATATAGTACCATTCGAATCTGCTATTGTACAATAGTGAAACATTTTTATGTGAAGGCAACAGTCCCAAGACGTACTGTTCGCATCACTTGTTCTAGAATGATCTGTCATGACAATCATTCAAATCAAAAATTACACGTGAAGGTTACTTCCATTACATCAAGCATCTACCGGTGATCGCCCCTCCGGGGCCGTGAGACACCACCTCGGGGGTGGCATGGCTCCGGAGGGGCGGTCATTGGATCACTCATCATCACACACACATACATCACACTTACGGACACACTCGCATACACTCATTCACTAGCAGTCACACACATACATCGTCACTCATACACTTAATACTAACTACAACTACATATTACATAAACACTTACCTTATTCCACTTACCTTTCCCCTCCCCCGCCCCGTCGGCGTTGCTTCCATCCCTCTCCTTAGAGAGGGCACCGGATGCGATGCCGGTGGGCCGGGGGGGGGGGGGACGCGGGCTTCTTGTTCCTGGTGGGCAGCCAAATTCCCGTGCCTCAGATCTTTCCGTGCGGACCGGACGACGGGCCTCTGGTGGCGGGAGCACGACAGTGTTCCCGTACTCGAGGTCTTGAATCCGCGAAGGTTACCTTCTCGCCTTGCAACCCTGCTGGTTACGATCGGCAGGGAGGCTCGGAGAGCTGGTAGTGAGGAAAACCGAGGAGTCGGCCGGCGTATGCTGGTGAGGGAATTTTCCATCTTGCTCTCTGGTAGTGGGGCCGTCGGGGCCGGACTGCCCCACACACCGTTCGGTGTGTGGAGTGATCGGGCCTCGGCGGGGCCACTATCAGAGCGCGACTAAGGAACGGAATACCGGTGACTGGTTCGGTGCACGCTGGGCTGGACATTGGTATCCGGGGCTATCGGGGTGAGGGATTCACGAGGGTTCAGTCCGTGTGAATTCCCTCTCTTAGACGGGCAAGGGTGGGAGATGCTCAATTGCGCATCTCCTGCCTTTGACAGGGGGCAAGTCTGGCGGGTTAGCGCGCTCGCCAGGCATTGCACGCTCCTTGTCCTGTCTGGGGTTGGACTCGAATGTTCCTGAGCCCTTCCCTAACCCGAGACGGGACCCGCCCTGTTAAGGGGTGGGTCGAGCGGGGACGGCATGCGCGGGAAGTGGTCCCGTTGGGGACCGTTACCGCGCGCTGATCCCCCGCAGTGAGGGACATCGCTGAGTTTTAGTGGGTAGGCCTCTGCTCTTTGACCAGTCCCATTCTGGGGTTGGTCCGCAGGGGAGAGTCCCACATAACCCGTGGAGCTCGCGCAGGGTAAAGCGGGTATGCGGAATGCATTTCTCAGCGTCAAAAAAAAAAAAAAAAAAAAAAACATCAAGCATCACTAATTTTACCTTACAGGTAATTCATGCCACACCATATGAATAATTCCATTCTAAAAATGCCTGAAATTGTATTAAAATAAAGCAGAAAACTTACCAGATTTGAATTCAGAGCTATCGGAATCAGACGCTAATCTACGACATGTCTTTTTTAACTCTCGCTTTAGTTTTTTCCATAAGCGTTGTTTGCTATCACGATGTTTACGTTTTCTTCCCATTTTCCAATCTATAAGACGCTGAAATAACACTAATATAACTAATTTTAGAATAAAAAATTCACACGAGCAATGGCCGTTACTTGCACGAAAACAGATAATGAAGATAAAATGGCGTCGATACTGCAGCGTCCCTGCAGGAGTGACTAGGGTGGTCAACACAACAATCGATTTTTTCTACTAATTTTCGATTTTATTTCAGTTTTACATTATTTTCTTTAAAATATTGGTGGTAATGGCCGAGACCCACGAGACAGTACTACAAGTAAATATTAATCGCGAGAATTGAGCAGCAAAGCATAATTCTTCAATAATTATAATCTACCTGAAGAACAAACAAATAATAATTAGTCATCATCCTTATTTCGTATTTCCACTGCATTATTTACCTAACGAACTATAACCTTTTTGCAATGGTGTCTTGAGGTATCAATGATGATAAATTATATTTATTAACTTCCAATGTCTTAACAAGAACTGTGTTAGTAAATCTGTTATTGAAACGCCATTGACACGAACTTTAATATTTGCAGAGTCGAGCCCCTGCACTTGTAAATGTCAAAATACTACGCCATCGGTGTGTAAATTTATGGCGGGAGACCTTGTAATGAGAAGAACTGGCAAGAAACTGAGCAACGGCTGATTTTTTCTCTGAGTTTCATTTCATATAAAGAATTTCATTTAGAAATGACTTAATTAGTCTATGCTGGTTTTTCATTACAATATTAAGAAAATGGAACGATAAAACCGATACCTAATATTGTAAATATATAAAATACATTTTTTAATATAATAAGCATAGAATATATCTACCTCCGATCGAAATGGCTATAGGTATATAGAATTAATACACAACCGCGGAATGGAGAATTTGACCACACTGATTATTGGCATATTATTGAATGTTATTGAATCAATTTCATAGAAACGATTTGACCTGTTTTTCAAAATTTTGGCGAATTAAAATACTATTTGGCAAATTTTAATAATAACATTTCAGCAATTTAATAAAAAAATGCTACTACTACGACTGCTTTAACTAACCATTGCGCTAACCAGAACCTAACAGGGATGCCGAATTTTCAAGCATTTGTTACTTTTTCGCTGCTAAAGAGCATATTTTATCAAGGTTCAGGCAATCCACCTTAAGCGATATGCAACCCAAACATTCAATAAATATGAAAATTTGTTATAATTATAATTTTTGATCAATTAGTGAAAAATATTTTTAATGAAAAAATCTTAAAAATCTGCTTTTTTATTAACCGAATCGAATTTTTTAACAACCGAATTGACCTTGACCACGTAGGACTAGAATTTGGGTATCAACACTAGATATTAAACGAAGAAAATGTTGCTTGAAATATTCCGTTCACTACACAAGAACACGAAATTTACATAAAATTGAATATAGATGTTGGATTAATTAAAACAATCCAAACAAAACAAGTTAAATTAAACAAGAAACACAGTATGCTGACATAGGCTATGAGCCTTTCAAATAAAGATGAATTTAATCAAAACTAAATAAAATAACGGCACCCGGCGGCCTCCTTCAATTTTCGCATAATAGCAAAATTTCGAGCTAACAAATGGTTCAAATCAGAAACCGAGAACAATTTGAAGGCATTTCGAAGGCAATGGAAGAAATAAACAGGCGTGGTATGAAATGAAATGAATGGAGCAATTTACTTTAAATCCTTTTTCTTTAACTTAATTTCATAGGACGAAATTCTCAGAAACATTCGCTCATCATGAAATAGGCATTTCGTTAATTAATTCGATTATTTTTTCTTAACTTTACCTTTTTGAAAAAACAGTCACGCTTATTATTTACCATTATTATAACGATGAATAACCGTGTTGTTTAATATTACAACTGTTTCAACATTATTTAAATACCTACCTAGTGCCTGCTGCATACAAAATAGCAAATATATTGTATTGATATGTCACAGACACAATGCGTAATAATTTAGACAGGAGTTGTAGGTTTGGTTCTATCGTTCCATTAATTCAAATTGCTTTTATTGTTGAGACATATGTAAGTTCTAGATGTTTTCTTTTATGTTGACGCTATTTAAGTCGCTATTCCTAAAAAAAGACCCTCTTTATTTAAATTAATGCTTTTAAACATTAACAACGTATTTAAGACTAAAACAAAAGTCACGTAAAATAGCATTCTAAACAAAAGCGCAGCAGCTAAAGTGGTTGTATATAAACCAAGATATATCTTTACACCACGCTCATGGGGGCAATTAATAAGAAAAGCCCAGCCTTCGAGCTTGTTAGCATGCAAATGTTGCAATCCTCAGAAGATTCCAGCAATGTTCTAGTCATTAGTGTTTGCGGATGCGACTGCAAAAAGCGACCACTGCTGTAAATGACAATTTAATAATTCGCAATGGTTGCGCTAGGCAAATTACGCTCTTGTGTTATCCGACCCACAATTCAATTTCTTCGTAGATATTAATATTTTTATCCTTTGTAACAAACTTGAAATGCATCTGCTATGTTACGTTTTAATATCAGAGCTTCAAACAATAAAATCTGCAAGGCTTAGTGGTTTAAATTAGTTTTATATTTTTGTTTTAAATGCGTCAGTTGCCTCGCATCGGTCTGTAATTTATTTTGTTTCACCTCATTTCTTGAAATTGCTATTAAATTCGTTGGCATTTTACGTTGGGATTGTTATATGTTACTTCCCTATTTTACTTTATACAATATTTCTTTAAAGATTTTCAATATGTCATTAACAGTTTTGTATTGCGGGAGATCTGATTATGGCGAAGCAGCAAATGCTTAAAAAAAATTGTTAGTAGTAGGTATTATTATTATTATTACACTTATTAAATACTGATGTAACGCATCACCATTGCTACATTTACCGAACTCTGTATTTCCAGTGTTATGTCAATTAAAATGCATGGGCTCAATGAATATATCAGTACCAGATTGGAATAACAAGGTCTGTTGTGCAGGGTCCGCTTTTGTTATCATTCGCCCGTTTGTGTGTCCGGATGGACCGCTGAACAAAGAAGATTATTTTTATTGCACTCTAAAAGGTGCAACGGACCGAAAATGTGTGGAATTGAGAGTGAAATCGATATAGCGAAGCTTTTATTTTCGCATGATCGCTTGATAGCACCGCCGGGACGTTTTCTGCGTTGATGTATTGCGTTAGCTTTGACATCGAATGCCAATTTATATTTTCTGTTGATTTCAAAAGACACGTTTTCATTTGACTTTATTTATAGTAAAACATGATTACCAAATTATTAATGACAACTCTGAAAATTAACAAGTTAAAGTAATTTTTTGACTATTAGTAAATTCTAATGCAGATACCCTTGTCAAAGACACTTGATCCTTCTAAAGGAAGGATGAACGTCTTACCGGACAAAGCCCGCTCATGTACCACTATTGTACTATTCACGCGAATTTCTCTTGAAATCCCTTCTGTCACATAAAGTGCACTATTATTCACAGAGCACTAACCTAGTTCAAAATGACAAAGATCTTGGCGATGATAAATTGAATCTTTCTTATGTCTTTCAGTCTATTTGAAAAATGGTGTAAAAATTATTTTGAAACACACATATGAAAATTTATTTGACATACTATTCACATGCAAGTTTGAGAGCTACATAGAAACCTCAAATAAAAACATGGACCGCTTAGAAGTGCGCCTGTCTGTTTGTCCATCCAACTACCACAGCTGAGTTACTTTGTTATTATTGGATGGACATTGAAATTGGATACAACTATGTAATGTATCATATAAATATTTTTTCTTGTAATTCAAAGAGAAACGTTGAACATGAACAATAATTGAATTCAATCGGGACCGGCTTCAAATTGTTGGGAAGATTTATTATGAAAAGAAATAGAAACTGCTTTGTGAAAAATAGAAACTACATATCAACTGGAAGAAATTAGTACATAAAACATATTACTTAAAAAACTGAGACAAATCATTATGTATGTATGAACTATAGGCGTATGAATAATGTGAGCAGATCGACGTTGATTCGAGGCTGAATATATAGAAAATTTTATTGAATGCAAACAAAAAACGGAAATGAGAACAAAGAAATCAAGGCGTCGACAACATAAACAGAATATATTTGACCTGAACCATACATCTAATAAAAATAAATTGAAATTTTAAAATCTAGCTTTGAAAATTGTTGCCGTTATAATAGCGGGGAAAAGAATGCCTTCCATATTTTCGGAGTACCAAATTTTTAAATAAAAAGCCCCGTCCAACTTTTATTTCTGCACGAAAAGGATTGCCCATTTAGACACGGTGCTCGGTTTTAATGATTTTTTTTTGCCCTAACATTTTGACGTGTGAGAGATTCCCACCTGGATTTTTGAGGTATTCGGCGGGTGTTTCCGCGGTGGCGAATGCAATTTGCTTAGTTGTAACCTCTTTACCTCCTAATAGTCAAGGAGGGCGCAATCCGCCGGGATTTCTCATTTCAAGCTCAATTTGGAAATTTGCCTTATATCGTTATATTACTTAAACGTCTGGTGGAGTTAGAAAGTAATATCTCAAACAATCTTAATAGACTTTTATTGCTTTACGTACTCATAATACAGATTATTGATCCACATTTGAAATTTATACGAAGTGTTCCTGTTCTAATTTAAATTATTATAGTTTTCAAGTGAAGTAACTTTTGGATAATAATCTTGGATTCCACAAAAATATTTCTTAGTTGGTATTTGCAACATAGAATTGTTCCATACATTTAGAAGAACTTCTATGAAAGAAAAAAAACTAATCTGAAAGTGTTTTAATAGTTAGTAATAAATTCAGAAAAGGTCACAAACTCGCACGTGCAGCCATCGTGAAGGGTTCAAAAGGGTCTTTATGACGAATTGGATTATAAGGTCCTATTTTTAGTATCTGTAGTTTTCTCATGGTGAGCTCTTTTCAGGCATTATATTTAGTAGGAGCGAAGTCGATAGTAGTATTTATAACCTTCAATAAACACCTTTTATTACATTCAAAGTTTGATTTGTTAAATATTTACATCCTGGTTTGAGCTGATATTTCTCATCACTATTAACTTAAATGACGATATATTATTAATATCAATGCGTTTCTGACTTCGGAGCTGAAATTTAACCATAGGTTCACTTGTTTGATATGCGTAAGCTCAGCTGTCAGGTGTTGATTTTCACAAGTGCCACGGACATACTCTCTGACGCAGCGAGTTTCCAACAATAGCTAATTGCTTAGGATTATGATTTTATTGTGTTTGCAGTCAGTTTTAGGTATTAGCCACAATAGTTAATTTGAAAGCAAACTTTCACTCTGCGGCCAATATTAGTTTTAATTTAACCAAAGGCGTAACGCCAAAAGATCGGTCTTGTCTATCACATTGCGAGCGCCGTGAAATAGATAAACACATAGGATTGCGCATTGCGCGACTAAATCCATTTAAATTTATCATTTGCAAACTATACTAAAAGTGTTGAAGAAAGCGTTGCAAAAACAAATCACATATTTATCAATTTTTATTCTTGCTTGAAATTCCATAGGAATTAATTCCATATTAAAAGGAAAAAAATGTGTTTTTAACATACTTTGATTCAGTTATCTAACCATAATACACTAATAGTCGAAGTAAATGACTTAAATAGGTTTTCTTAATACGAGTATTAAATCAATATTATATACTTTTTGCATAAAATATTAGTAGGTTTGTTTCAAATAGTGCATACATCATTTATATATTTTATGGAGCTCCGTCACCCCAAAAGTCTATTTTGAAACCGCCAGAACTTAAGACTCTCTCACGTTATTGCTTTCATCTAAGGGACGACCCATTGCCCCCTGGAGTATCGAAAACACATCTGTAAATTGAAATGGAAAAGGGTCGAAACTCGTAAGGGTAATAACTATAAGTTTGCTATTCTAGGTAGAAAGTTGTCAGAATGAAAACTACCAGCTGATATTAGGTAGATTTCACGTATCTCGACCCATCGCGGGCAATCTGTTTTTAGATTTGTTGATCGGAAACGAGTATCCCTATTCCAATTCATCTATTCAGTTCCGGCTTTATAAGTAACCCTACTTACATTTTCTGGACGATATCAGAAAAAGTTTCGGTATAGCCGACAGTATCGTCGTTCTCTTACTTCTCGAGCTCGTTAAGCCGTTGATCCTGGGCGTGCAGTCTCGATATTCATAGCGGTCGTTAAGTAGCAATCGCAAAGGTCAATGACCGAGCTATCTCTAGGAAATTAACAAATATCGCTAATTTGACAGTTGCAATAATCTTTAACTTACGAACGCAATGAGTTAGTGACCGAATTCGGTAAGATTGCGATCACAAATTCTGTCGAGACTGCAGCCCGTGGCTGCATCTATGTGGCCCACTCTCTTTATTTTAAATTTATTCCACTCCATCCAGAAAATACCTATTTCCTAGCAGTGTAATATTAATATGCTGATGATTATGATCTAACGCTCAGTTTATTTGCAATAACCCCCTCTCCCCCCACCCCCCATCAAATACTTTCGGAGTTCCCTTGCACTCCTGTATATTTAAATATAATCATAAGTTTTGGTTCAATGGCAAAATAAAATGACGACAAGTAAATTTACTGTAAGTATTTACTTAAGTAGAGCTTCTTAAACAACTAACGTTTGTGTCTGTAACGTTATGTTAACTAGATTCAAATACGAAAAGAAAACATTCAAATTCAGCTTAAAGGTTTCTAACAAGATAAATGAAAGGAAAGCAAAATAAATAGAAATAAAACAAACATTTTGTACTTCCGACCTGAATAGCGTTGACATTTCAGTGACATTTACAATTCGAAACATAATCACTGTGGCATTTGAACCCTCTTGCCCAAAAGTCACTTCTTATCAAATAGGGAAGAACTCTATGACGCAGCGGTTAGCACGTTGCACCTGAGATGCAGAAGATAAGCAACTCCTAGCACAAAGGCTGTTCATAGTATGAGTGATCAATTGATTTACTATCTTTAGCTCCTTCTTGCTTCGAAAGGCAGGTTAAGCCGTTTGTCTCGTGTGCATCTTCAACGATTAAAACTTATGCGCACTTTGTCCGCATGGTGGGACATGGCTCATTCTTCCTATTCGATTTGATTCGATTCTATTCATGACTAAGGCCTATACTTCAGAAGTGTGAACATTAATAGATTGAATATGATAATGATGAATTAATTAAGTCATATTCATAGAGCAGTTTTTATATGTAACTGTTAATTTATAAAAAAATACTAATTACTATTTGTTAGACGGTTCTAGGAAAAGATATTTTTTATTTGAAACAAATACTACCCATGAAGTTTTTAAGCGGGTAGTTCATACGATAAAAAATACGCGCAAGAAAGAGACAAACATTTCTAACTACTTGGTTATATTTACCATAAAGATACGCGAAGATCTTTTCTCGCCTAGTTCTATTCATAAAACAATCCATCAAAATAGAGTGCAATACTTCATATGAAGTAAGAATAATAAATTTCAGTGTCGCCGATAACTTTCCAACAGTTTGCGTTTCAGATATCTATTCTATATCTTATCAAAAGTGGAATTTGAATAACGGCATTTGGTGTCGGAGTTTGTGAGAGGGGGCGACTATTGTGGAACTTAACGCAACTTCTCTAATATTCGGAGTGGAAATTTATTCTTTGTCGAGCAATTCTGTGTTTTAATAATGCGGGTAAAACATTTCTTCAAAGTTTGACTGTTTGAAACGTCGAAGGATTAATTTATTGATGAAAAATTAGAAATTCATTCATGAGCTTGCAGTACAATAGATACTTGCTGTAACCCGCGGCTTCGCCCATGTAGTCCGAGTGTACTGTGTGGACACTGGCATGCTATACTGGAGTCTTAAGCTAATCTTAATTAAAAATCTATCAGTGAGTACCTTTATATCATCATCATTAGGCTTATCAATTTCCGAATACTGCTGGGACATAGACCCAATAAAAGGAACCAAATATAAAATCTACCGGTGTTTCTGGACATAACGCCCATGTCTTTATTTATAATAGTCCAGTTGCTCTTCTTTGCATTTTACTGCGCAAGAAAATCGACATGCCTTACCAAAAATATACAAACAAATGTTTTCTTTGAAAAAAAGTCCTTCAATAAAGGACTCTTTTAATAATTATGCCGTCATTTTGTTTGGATCTAGATTTTTAACTACTGTGTTTATTGTGGATTTTCAGTGGCTTTCATTTTAAGGGCTTAAAATATTAAGATGCTTTGATTCTACAAGATTCTATAAATTATTCTCAAAGAAACTTGACGGCTACGCATTGTTACGACAATATACACGTTATAACTTCCACTTTATACATATTTATCAAAATATACGAAAAAAATATCCCTATAAATTTCCCATCATTGATAAAACAATTGAGACGGGGATCAGTTAGTGTTTTTTTTTTTTCATTTTAATAACAATTAAAATTACGTGACTTTTTTATACCGTAAACAAAAAAAAAATCATTTTTAGTGAATCTTTCTCTAAAACAAAAAACAATACATTGTTTTTACCTAACAATTTTGAACTCCTAAATATCTGGCGCTTACACTCTAGTTAAGAGAGGTTTGTTCGCTTAACATCATAAATGTGCATACGAGTAAGAGGTCTAAATACGAAAACTGCATATTCTAGTTAGTTAGTAAACTTACTTAATTTCAAACTTCAGGGCAAAAGTTTTGTTTGATATAATACAAATCCCAACTTCTATTTTGGTACTTAATAAATTCTATTGATTTCATAAGGACACTTCCACACTCCTTTACTGAACTGAAATATCAAAGCAAGTATTTTAAAACAATTATATTAAAAACAAAAAAATTTGATTGATTTTGATTGATTGATTTTGCCAGCTCTCACAGAAGTGACAATATTTTATTTATTTAGTTATTTATCGTGGAATAAGTATACTAATAAGTATTCTCCTTTATTGTTAGTTTATAACATGTACAATAAAGGAAACGGAAGGACCAGACATAGAGTATAGGATCAGTAACTGGGCCTCATTGCTTCCTACTAGGGTTAAGACCTTTCCTGCTGAAAGAAGTAAAAAAACTTGCTACAAGTGCATGTTTTCTATATATATATATTTTTATTCTGTTTTGTAAATGTTAATTTTTCCATTTTGTTAATGTAAATTTTCTGTTATGTTTAATGTTGATAGTCTGCGTTGCTCATGCTGGCGTTAGGCAAAATGCCAATATACGGGGCTCGCTTACTGCTTATACTGAGCTGAGGTCAGCTTAGCAATATACAATATTGTTAGATTTGTTTTACCCATAGATATTTTGATATTTTTATAGTAGTAATATTATGTTTATGATGTGCCGTCAATTGATTGTTTATTCTAAGCAACTCAGCATGCAAACCCTGTGCGGATTAGTAAGTGGTTATACATAATAACAGATCAGTTAATGTGGTTTTTAAAGCACAGATAATTCATCAGCCAACAATTCAGAACATGATTACTATTGATTCCTTAAAAAAACATTCAAAATATAATGTACACATTTTGTTGCAATTTCACTTGGTATCACCCATGATATACTCATACATTTGTCAGAAAGGAATAGTTAAATATTAATCAGATATTTTGCCCATATGAATACTGCCTTATTTTAATAACGTAAAGTAGCAAACAAGCCAAGTAAAGCCAGTTTTACCCTTGTTATTATAACTTCACATAATATTCAAATTGAAGTATCTACAAATCAGATATATATGATCATCTAACCGCATCGTGGTTGTACAGGCGGATCTCCACTGAAATGAGCTATTCAAACTCTCGGCAAGCCCTGTATTACGGTGGAAGCTATTTGCTTAATATTTCAATCGAGCATCGACGTAAAGGAATAAAATGTGACTTTTATTCCAATAGCCATGTTAGTTTCTTCAATCTAAATAAACTAAATAAATAGATTTTATCTTGGATTTATTTTATATCACACTAATTGAGCTCATAGGGACAGTATTTTATCTATATTATACAACCCTAAATAGTTAGGCTATTCTGTAGCAAGATATCTCGTGAAAATTTTTACTTCTTGTCTCTGGTCTCGACAGTCTGTCATTATGTCGTACGTATGACATAGCAAAAGGTGAAATTTTGTCATTCGAATTTAAGTCTCAATCTGTGAATCGCAGCATTCTGAATTTTTCGTAGAAGCCTCGTGTGCTTTTGTATGTACAATCCTAACAAAAAATCTCTTATTTAAAGCTACGTGATAAAGTTTGAAGCTTTTGTTTCCTCATTGATTATGCAACGGATTGGGATGTGTTTTATACAATTTAATAGAAAATTACTTAAGAAAGGTTATTATCCTCACAAAGACAGACGATCATTGTTTTCATAAATAAATCAATTAATGGTACATTATATTAAAACGAAATCTCTTGATGCTGAAATGATTTTAAGCGACTTTTACAAAACAACACGGTGTTCTCTCGTCCGTAATATGTAAAGCTTACAAAAACCACCGAAACGTTCAAAAGCCACATTCAATTAATTTAATGTAAAAAAGTCCGTTGATTTATTATCCAGTTTCATTCGTTTTGATTTACGGTAGCGGTGCGCGAATATTAAAGATTCGTATTGATATATTATTCCTTTATCCCTATTCTCCCCTCCATGCTATTTATGAGTCGCCCCTACCCTCATAACTTTCATCGTCCTTTTTTACGTTGAAACTTGTAAAAACAGCAAGCTTTTTCATAAAGTATAAATAATACTTACCTTCTCAATGTATTCGGTTAATATTCGGAAAGCATATTATTTATGATGTAAAGGTGAAATAATTTTTGTACGTGTAGGCTCTTTAAATAACTTACATAGATCTCAAACGATTTCAAAAGGCATTTTGAGGTTCGGTCATTTTTGCCTCAAAACAAATAAATAAACCTTAAAATGCTGAAGATTGTAGATATGGAGATAAAGTATAAGGAAAGGTTAGCTCACAAGAGAAAGCACTTAAGTCTTAATTCCTCGATTTTTATTTTACCCGACTGCGGCGAAGCAAATAAGAGGGTTGTGTTTTTACAAAGTGACAAACATTGTTTTATTTTATTGGCGAAGTGTTGAGTATCAAATGAAAGAGCTTAATTATCTCATTTCAAAATATATGTATTGTTTGCCTTGTCATGGAATAGCAATGCCAAGTTGGGATTGTGATTGCGACTCCCAACACAGTGAAAAAGATGTTTAAAAACCTATATAACGTAATAACTATATGCGAAACTAACATGTGGCAGTCGTTACAAATATTTTGAGTATATTTTCGTTTATTAATTATATGTAAATTGAACGGAGTCCGTTACAGTTATTAAAAAAAAATCGCTCCTAAACTACAATTTTATTAACATAAATTATGTTCTTTATCTAACCTTTAGTGCTGAAATAAATCTAATTTTGATATTAGGATAATTATTAATTAGCGTAAGGTAGATGGTAGATGAAAGGTCACGAGAACCATACGCCTCACGATTTTTCCTTAATTGAAAGGAGAGATTTATAAGACCCTAATTAGACCTGTCGAATCGAAGTATATGGATCGGAGTGTTGGTCCATATAAGGAAATGTATGTTTTAGATCTATGTGTGGAGTAACGGATGAAGATGACTACAGTGAAGAATTAGGGCCGGTTTTTGATCCTTGGGTAACTCAAACATTTGTTATAAGATTTTTGACAAATGGTTAAATAAATAAAATATGTTTTTTTATTAAAAGTTAGCCCAACCAATTGTCTGAATTCCAACTATTGGTCAAAAAATTTGATCATCACTGGGAGCTAGGTTAAGCAAATGACCAATGGTTAAAAAAAAGACCCCTTGTTATTATTTTTTACGTTGTTTTTATAACCTACATGATTAATAGTGAATTTACCCAATACTTATTTTTGGAATTTCGTTTTATGATGCAATTTCATAGGAAAATATTCATCGTCATTTATGGGTTTTGGGTTATTGAAAATAAGTTATATTTTTATCTTGAGCATTCTTAGTATATTTGTGCTATATATATTTTTTTTTTGTTTTAAAGGGCATATATCTATGTGAAGTTATTAAAATTCTTTTAAAATTGACGAATATACAATACAAAAGGTAAATATGCCTACAGTATATAAAAAACATATTCCTCGATTTATTTTTCAACATTACATTCCCACCTTGGACACTTGATACTATATTCTTTTTACGTATTTTTCTATAACATTAAAAAAATGCTTTAAAAATGTTAAGCCTAAAATAACGCAAAACAATATTGTCTTTGTTGCTTTTTGACATAATTGAAGAAATTGCCTTTTATTTCATGAATAATAACACATAGTGCGCACAACTCTGTAAAAACCAATATATGCATGTGTGGAGACCTAGGACAACTCAGGCAAATAATTAGAGAAGAGTTACAAGATATTATGAAAGAACCTTTAATTATGATTTCCAAACTATGCAAAGATTCGGAGTACCAGAAAATTGCTATAGAAAAAATTGTAGGAGTTCAGATGTCTGTACATGACAAGTTAAATAAAGCCGAGCTGGTTAGTCGCAACTATAATAATGCAGATAAATCGAATAGTCACTCTGATATGCCGGTTTTAAATAAAACAAAAAAAAATACTACCGTCATAGGAAGTGTAAATGAGCGGAAAGCCACTACTGAAAATCGCGCAAATCCGTCTCAGCAGGCTGGTTCACTGATTTCGGACACTCCATCTCAACAATCACAGAGGACTCCGTGTTCAGTATCTCTGGGGCAAATGAGCTCACAGGCAACTCTTACATTAAACCTTGATGGTAATGATGAGTCCGATGAAAGGGCGTGGACCGAGGTGAAGCGGAAGCGGGCGCGAGCGTCTGTGCCCGGAGTACTGCGTGGTACAGCGATGCCTGGAGCTACTTTGTTAAGTGCGGCCGAAAGGAAACGGTACTTACATCTGTACTACGTGCAGGAGGGGACAACGGATGACCAAGTGCGTGCTCATCTCACTACAGTGTGCGGAGGGGATGTATGTTCGGTTGAAGCATTAAAATCACGCGGGAAGTACGCATCTTTTAAAGTTGGTGTGCCAATTAAGTATGCTGAGCTAGTTATGTCCCCAGACAAATGGGCAGTGGATATCTGTGTTAAACCCTGGCGTCAGAACTTTCGTGGTAAACAGGAGACAAGGCAATAAAAAACAAATAAAAAAAGCTGCATTGTTACTATCAAAACGTTAGGGGTTTGCGTTCTAAAACAGTGACATTTTATAATAATATTAGCCAGTCGAACTATGATGTTATCGCTTTGACAGAGACATTCTTGACAGATTCAGTGTATGATGGCGAACTTTTTCCCGCTGGATACGTTGTGGTTCGCAAGGACCGTGCCGGTAATACTGGGTGGGGTGGCGTTCTACTAGCGGTGCGTGACTACCATTCTGTACAAGTAATTGATGACATTGATGGCCTCACACACGATAAAGAAATAATTTGTACTATTATAAAATCTAAAAATGTTAAACTATTATGTGTTGTAGTATATTTACCCCCTAGATATACAGATGACCAATATCTATATGTTTTAACATGTATAGAAAATGTAATTTGTTTGTATCCGAATTTGACTATATTACTTTTAGGAGATTTCAATCTCAATTCATGTAGTTCCAATGTTAAAATGCAGTTTGATAATTTTCGTTTATTTTGCGGATTACGTGAACATAATTATGTGTGTAATAGGTATGGTGGTATGTTAGATCTTGTGTTGAGTGATCTCATGTCCGATCAGGTGGTGCTAATGAAAAGCACTCAACCTTTGGTGGAAGTCGATGAGTATCACCCTCCCCTCGAAATAATTGTGAAATTGAGGAACGTTATGCATCCGTCGGTGTGGTATCCATTTCCACCGGTTCCACGACCTGAGTCAAACACCATTCCCGAGTGGAATTGGTGTAAGGCAAATTTTCAGGCATTATATGCTGCTCTGGGTGATATCGATTGGTCCGTTGTTTACAAGACTGACGATGTGGATGCTGCCATAATTGCATTTTATACTAAAATATACGAATCTATAGATTTATATGTACCGCGGAAAAATAGCCCAACGCGAAATTCTAAATATAGGTACCCAAAATGGTTCACGGGAGAAATCATTAGTAACTTAAAACAAAAATATTTTCATCTAAAGCAGTTCAAATCGAAAGGAAAGGAATATAATAAAGAATTGTATAAGTATTACAGATGGCATATGAAAAACTTAATTGACAATGCATATAGGCAGCACATACATAAGACTCAGACTAATATTATTGACGAACCAGTAAAGTTCTGGGAATACGTAAAGGATAAGAAAAAAGACAGACGGCAAGTAGATTATTTTATTTATAACTCTGGCGTAGTAACAGGACAAGGGGCGGCCGAAGCATTTGCACGATATTTCAGTTCTGTTTTTTTGGATGTAGTGCCTCGCTTGGATGTTGACGAGGCTGCACGTGAGGTATTCTCGATTGCTGATGCAAAATCCATCTCTATCCCGTCTATTAGCAGAAAAGATCTGAATAAAGCTGTTAAGCGTCTTAAGCCGAGATCATCAGCTGGCCCTGATGGTGTTCCGGTTTTTTTAGTTAGGGATTGCGTACCTGTTCTAGCGGCGCCTTTGCTATATTTATTTAATCTCTCTTTGAGACAGGCTAAGTATCCTGACCTTTGGAAATTATCTAGAATAACACCAATTCCCAAGGGAGATCCTGTTCCAAATGTGACAGAATATAGGCCAATTGCAATATTATCTGCTTTTGCAAAGCTCTTCGAAGCCATTATCAACACTGACATTAGCCAGCAGATAGGTAACCGGCTGCATAACAGTCAACACGGTTTTCGCAAAGGACGTTCAACTACTACAAACTTAACGGCTCTGATAGACTACGTCTCTGGTGAAATGGATGCTGGCAGACAGGTTGATGCAGCCTACTTTGATTTTAGGAAGGCCTTCGACCTTGTTGATAATGACATATTGTTGAAGAAGTTACATATAATAGGTTATACGCCCAAACTTTTACAATTTTTTGCTAGCTATCTAAAGGATCGACGCCAGTTTGTAAAGTTGAATGGATTTGAGTCGGTATACTATTACACAAGGTCCGGTGTGAGTCAGGGTAGTACATTGGGGCCGACCCTATTCCTGATTATGGTAAATGATCTCCCTGAAGTGGTAAAAGTCGCCGAGTGTCTCTTGTTTGCTGATGACCTTAAGTTATATTTGGGTGTAGAGAGCCAGGACAATGCAGATGCACTGCAAAAAGACATAGACGCTGTGGTTGAGTGGAGTAAAAGTAACCGTCTTCCCTTTAATATTTCAAAATGTAAAACCATTACATTTGGACGAAAACGCTCGGTTTTACATAATAACTATAAGTTATTTGACACCCCATTGGAAAAAGTTGACGATATTCGAGACTTAGGGCTAATATTAGATACTAAGATTGACTTTCACAAACACGTGACTAACGTTTGTAGGTCAGCTAATAGGATGTTGGGCTTTATTATTAGAACATCTTCGGAATTCGACAGTCTGGCAGTGGCAAGAGTACTGTACAATGCTTACGTGCGCAGCAAACTCGAGTACGGGGCGATCATTTGGGATCCGTATGAGGAAAAATACAAATTATTAGTAGAAAGAATACAGAGGAAATTTACCCGTTGGTTATATAAAAGGTGTTATGGTTATTATCCCTTCCTCTACCCGTCCTTGTTTGTGAGTGGGATGGTAGGTGTCGAAACGTTGACCTTTAGAAGGAAATTTCTGCTCATAGCATATTACCTAGCTGTGATTTACCACAGGGTGGATTCTCCACATGTATTCGACACCCTCTATCTCTCAGTTCCCTCTCGGGTCCCGGTTTCCGCCGACGGCTTGGTGGCTCCTCGCCGCTATCCTCGTCTGCTGAGAAGGCCGGTCACACGAACTAACTATGCTGCACAAGCTCCTACCGCGCGTGGGATACGCTTGCTCGGGGATGTGCTCGCTCAACACAAGGATTTGGATTTGTTTGCTGATGGTATGGGCCGATTGTTATCATCGGCTAGACAGATCCTAGATTCTTTATAAATTAAGTAATCCTTAGCATTTATATTATTATTATATTATTATATTATTGTTAGACATTTATCTACTACGTACTTTAAATTCATGTTTTTTTTTAAATTATATAAATTAATATTTTGATTATTTTTTCACAATTTGACATTGCCTATTTATTGGTTGTAAATCTGACGTAATTCAATATCAGTACAAATACTTTTTTTTTTTTTTGACTTGTAAAAATTTTAATTATTATGACAAATGTATAATGAGCCAGTGTGATGGAGTATTCTGTAAGCTGGTGCATGATTGAGTAATAAATAAATAAATAAACACAACAACCGTAAAAATCCACACTGTTTAGTAATCTATAAATTTCTTTTGTCTATTTGATATTTGGAACAAAATCCTCATGTCAAGAATGGCATATAGTTCGCTTCATTTATTCAAACCGTTAGTATTGTCACCTAGAAAAAAATACCCATGTTAATGTATAGCGAAACAACGACTCATTGTGCTGGCAGCAAATCAACTAGTGGTTAACTTTAGCTATGGTTTAATTTGACACCAAAAAAACGAAATAGCGGGTTAACAATTGGTTAACGTTATAACAACGGTCAAGTTAACAAATGGTGATATGATATTTGACTACGGATCAAAAACCGGCCCTCAGAGCGTTAGTCGAATGAAGCATTAGATATAGAAAATTTGAAAATAAACCGTTTGATGATATGTTAAAAACTATGAGAGCGTATATAACTAAGAACAAAACAAAAAGCTAAGCTGAGCGAGCGAAGCGAGTGTTCCGCAGCTTTGGCTTGCAAACATCATAATATGTAAGTTATTACTTATGCTACAGGGTTGAATAGAGAAATTGCTTCAAAAAAATATGCGTAAGTTGATAGGCGTCATGCGTAAATAATATTACGACAAACAAAATCATGCCGTGTTATATTATGACAGGATCTCCACAAACGTCAATTATATTAGAACAAGAGTAAGGATTATATTTTATTAATATGACATAATAGTTTCTAGAAACAGTTGACCAATCCATTAACTGTTAGGTAATTATGTTCGTTTTTCATATTATTCTACACCGATATATTATAACTATTAATACATTTACTTTTTGTCGACGATTTCAGATTACGTATGAAAGACGGAAATTTTACGGTTACAATGAAATACCATAGAATTAATAATTTACTAGAACAGCGACAAAAACATAAAGTAAAAACACAGAAATTCACAACTACATATAATAGAAAAAACTGTATAATATTTTGACTATTAAACTTTTATAGTCGTAAATAAAACTAAAAGGACGTTTTTTAACTTACTGCACAAATTGTTTTATACTAAGTATATATGTATACTTTAAATCCAATATTAACTCAAGCATATGAACACAAAATAAAATATAACAATATAAGTGTTCAGTTATTAGTGTGGTGTTAAATGAATTAATAAAATAATAACTTATGTTCTTTTAATTTCATAATATTATTTGAGTATTCTACTTGTCAATAAGTCTATGCAAATAAGCGAAAGCTTACTCATCAACCTCCATAATACTGTCCGATTGTGATCTTTTCATTTGCAGTCAGCCATGAGTAAATTCTTAGAGTCCCGCCTAAGTTATAATGAACGCTGAAATTATATTATTTCTGATTACTTCATTGTTCTTCGGATTCTGATTAAACGGGTTTTTGATGTCGACGAATTCGTAGGATAAGTCGCGATGAATTATTTGAATTAAAGAGATTTCTGTTACTAAACGTTGATTATGTTTTGATTAATATATACCCCTTTCTTTGACTCTTAATAATTTATTGGGATGCCTTACAAAGGCAAATATTATCATGTTTGTATATTTCTATTTAAGTCTTTCCAAATTGAAAATTTTACCAACGAAAGTGTTATTTCTTAATAGTTGATTCCATTTATAACGAATTGTTGCTACTGTAGTTTTTATAATGTTTATTAATTGCCATGTTTTTTCCATTTTAAACAAATATCAAAAGCAGCAAGCAGTAATATACACTTTGCAAACCAACCATCTCTTTTTTCTCACTTCTTGTCAGCAAGCGATAAGATTCGCTCTTGACATAAGCAATACGTTGCAGAGGTGAGCCTCATAATGTACCATAAAAACCTGTAGTTTGTTCTTTATCGTCACTGTAGCGGGTGTTAGAACATGCAAGCTCCCGTGATACAATGTCGCAAAGTGTAGCAGATGTAGTATGCGAAGTATAATGTAAATAGAGTCAACCATCGCACACACGTACGCGCCAAATTTTTAAGGTGTATTATCCGTTTCGAATTCGATTTACAACCATTACTCATGATATTAAAAATTCTTATTTACGTTATAAAAAGCAACAAATTACGTTTAATACATAGCGAAAGTAATTTAAACGTCTTTATATACAAATAGCTTTCCGCCAGCGGCTTCGCCCGCGTGGTTTTGTATTATACATAAAAACCTTCCTTTTTAATCACCCTATCTATGAAAAAATAAAACCGCATCAAAATCCGTTGCGTAGTTTTAAAGATTTAATCATACATGGGGATATAGGGACAGAGAAAGCGACTTTTTTATACTATGTAGTGATTCTATTAAATTTAATGAACAAATTATTTATTAATGAACATGAGTTGCATTAGGAACTATTTAAATTATTGTGTAAACATTGATAGCAAATTGTATTCTAATGTATTAACTGTTTTGTTTAATCGAGGGATTATTTAATATCATTAAAGATTTCTTATTTAAACTTATCAACTCTTATTTTATGATCTGAACAAATTATACTCTCTGAAAGGGGTTGTTTTATACTGTGACTAAGTATACATATAGTAAAGTTTGATTAAGTGAATCACTGCTGCTAATAGCAACAGTCTGTATAGGGTATAACAGCTATCCAATATCAAAGCCTTCTTACAACGATTATACCAATTCGCTTGATTATGCTACAAATTTGAATTTGTAATACAATTTGCCAAAAAAATACAATAAATCCCTTGCAGCAATCAAGGAAACAAATGTATTCCGCGCGAAAAAATATAATTGTGGAAAACAAAAGCGTGCTTTATCCGAATTTGCCGCAATGTCTTCTTTCCCTCGTTTCCTGCACCAACCAACGCAACGCCAGGAAATAAAATCGCCATCTAGCCGGTTTTAGTAATTTAAAAATAACGCGGCAAAAATACGCGGGGCATGAGTTTTGGAGGGAAATTATGGAGTGGTTGGCCGGCTTTCCGCAAGCCCGCGAACTTTTTAAATATCGAACGCTTTGCGCTTCACGCTATTTTATTTTTCTAATAATGTTTTAGGAATTCAAATCATTTGTACCATATTCTTGCAAATAAACAATTATTGTTATTAGTATTATTAATACTGTTAATGTGGCGGTTCTAATGTCATACTAGAACATAGTTACATTTTTCTTTGCTTAAGATTACTTATGTTTTTAAAACCTTTTTATTATAATTAATAAAAGAATATGATTGTTTAGAATGCTTAAGATAATTTTCTTGTTAGTTTGTCAAATGAAATCATCTAATTGTACCTTTATATAACTCTATTATTTCAAATGTTTTGTTGTACAACATACTACGACTGTGATTAGATATGTAGTTATGACGTTAGAAAAGTCAAACCTCCAACTGATAGATAATTAAGAATGTATTTATATTAAGCTACTAAACAATTGTAATTATAAATTCACAGGAATATGATAAACAGCTCTCTACCGAAAGCACCAGATGAAATTCGAATGGTATTTACATATTTCCTCAGGTATATGTTTAAATTCATCAGCAGTATCTGAACAACTAAGCACAGTGTTTCTCAAACGGGAATAAAGTTTCCTAGTACCAAAACTTCGGACCCAACCGAATAAGTAGCTATTCCAGGAAATTATGATTTGTCGCTCCCCGAAGTGCGGAGCTGAATAAATTTTATTAAATCCGGGAACAGTTTATGAGCGGACACGTCAGCAGCGCCATCTTCCTACGGGATAAAGTGGGTTTTTTAATAAAATAAATTACTGCTTACGTTTGCTCTGGCGGAAAAATACTCCACGCGATCGTTTATCTTGTCTATCATACAGTTTGAAGTGCTTTTATAAAATATCTTGCGGTTGACTGCGACGATTTGATTGTTTAATAGAACTTGTTTGTGAAATCTTTTGTTTTTTTTTATTATTTATAAGAAGAGTATAAAAATTTTACAATATTAATCAATCGTGCCTTTGAAAAACCTTGAAAAGTTCAACAAATTTACATTAATACAATGAATAGTAATTTAATCACAAACTTATATTGGTGCTAATTCTGAAGTACCACTCTCAATATTTAACTTAAAAAAAAAAACGGGTTTCTTTCAAATATATTCCGTGGTGTGATGTTAAAAAAAATATATTCCTATACTTCTGTTACCTTAGTTATTTACTAAATTGAAAACTTAGTGTGACCTGATTGAAACAAAATTAAGTATATTATGTGCAACGTAATTGCTATTACTTTATAAGCTTTTATTTAACTTACATGTATGTATGTCCATCTTTATTATTCTTAACCAATTTAGCCAACCATTGAGGTTCAGTTGAGATTATAAAGTATGTATTGCTTAGTTAATCACAGACCAAAAAGATCTAGTGTATGTATGCACTATCATTAATTGAATATTAAATGAAAAGTTTTACTAGTATGAAAATAATAAAATGATTTTCATCGAAATCTAACATGGAGGACTACCCAAGATGGTCGCCTATTTATTTAAATAATAAGTATGGAATGAAAAGGTTGATTGAGATCATATTTTTTTAGAAAAACTTTTAATTGTTATTTCTCTTTATTTTAAAAATAGCATCCTACTTCTTGGTATATGAAACTTAATCAACTAATTTTAAGGAAAGGGTTAAACGAGACCACTATTATTAAGATTTCGCGGTCTATCTATCTGTCTGTCTGTCACCAGGCTGTTTCTCATGAACCGTGAAAGTGAGACAGTTGAAATTTTCATAGCTGTTTTATTACTGTTGCCGCCTCAATAAAAAATAGAATAAAATATATATTCAAGGGGGCTCCCATACAAAAGTACTTTTCTGGTTTTTAATAATTTTATATTGAGATACTTACAAAGATATTTATGGAATTGAAATTAAACAAAGTAAAAATTATTATATTTTATCAATTTACCATTCATAATGCTATACTAAAAAATATTCTTAATTAAAAATACTTAAAAATCCTAAAATCCTTTGTCCCAGAGTGCCAGGGACAAAGATGCAAACATTAATCAAAACCCATTCAAATATCCTTACCTTCATAGCAAAAGTTTTCATAAATAAATATTCCAAACACATCCTTTGTGTTATTTACGAAAACGTATATCGGTGTTATAAAACGAGGCATAAGGTAACGATATACAGTTACCTAATGCCTTTGAAGTCAAATGAAATACAAAAGCAACGACAAATTAATTTGAAATAGTTTAATTGCTCAAACAAATTACTGCAAATCTACAGTAAGCTCTTGATCCTGTGAAACATATTGCCTTCTCTGCCGCCGTCTTCTTAAGCAATTAAGCAAATTTAAACTTTATGCTGATAACAAAAGGTTTGATTATAGAATAAACTTTGACAAAGAGACCAGTAATCTATGCAGAGCCAGAGCTCGACTCCCATTTTTATTTTGATGGTGTTACTGAAACTAAAGGTCTTTGTATTCGTAGTAGAATATAACTTAAAATCGATACTGTTTCCAAATATTTTTATAAAAAAAAACTTTGTTAGGAGTTACGTATGCATAGTGAAATCGAAGTATATAAATGTAAAAAATAAAAGCGTCGAAATAGTACTCTTAAAGTGCTTTAATATACCTAGTCCACCATGTTGTATGAGTTTAGATTGAAGTCATTTTGTTATTTTCATATTTTTCTTAACAAATCTTTCCATTTGTTACCTCTATACATAATATACTTCATTGTATTAAAACTTGAAATGATGTAACTTAGATTACCATTTTCAGTTTAATCTGGTATGGATAAAAACTTTAAAATTGAAATTGTAAGATTGAATTAAATTAAATCACACAAAATGAAAGCTTGTAAATTAAGATAGGTAAAGGTGCATGTTATATATTTTTATGATTCTTCATTATGTACAGAAACAACAAAAATTTTGTCAAATATATAGGTTTAAAGAACTACCTATCTACTGTATATTTTTCAAATTGATTCTTAAAAATTATGATCACTGAGCTTTTTTTAACATTTTTTTTTTATTTGGGCGGGTGTCTGTGGTACTGTGTTACTATGAACCTAAAAAGAGGTTACATGAATGTTCGCAACCTCAACTCAAACCGCTTAAAACACCACGACGGCTTTATGACGCAAAAACAAAATCAAATTTTAATTTTTCTTATTCCTTCGCTAGTAAAAAAATATATTTAATATATATGTCGCATCATCTTTACGAACATCGTTTGATTTAGTTTCTTTTATTTTAATTGCTAGTTACTCGATTACTTAATTACTCGATTGTAGAGAGAGCGTGATCATCGATACTTTTAATTTTATTCGAATGGTGACACTGACTTTGACAGTTCGTTAACAAAACCAAATTGCCGCCATTTTCGCACACATTCTGTTTTCGATCGCCGAGGAGTAAAGACATCCGACAACATCACGCTCATCTCGTTATATTTTCGTATGAAAAGTGATAAAATGGAACAAATCCACCTTGGCATACACGCCTGCAGTGTTATTTTAAAGATAGTCCTCCGATAAGGACCATCTATTTGGGCTTCGTAAAAGCCCCGTCTGACTACACGCCGACATATATACATTACACATTTTTAATATATACGATTTCAGTTATATGTGGGTCCATACTAAACACGGATAATGGCCAATTTTTATTAATTTGACCGTCAGATGGATTATTGAAGAATATTAAACACGTATTTTGATTTATTTTGCATTCACAATGCCATACTGAAAATTATTCTAAATACAAAATTAATTAATTTTGAGGCATTTTGTATTAAGAATAATTAAACACGTAATCTTTATATTTTGCTTAGTCAATAAATTACAGTGTTAAGTATGTTCAAATCTTAAATGACGTCACGTTTTTTTTACATTTTCTACAAAGGTGTGATGTATCGAGCCTCTATCCTCAACTTTTAAATTGAAGCAAAAAATATCTATCTAATATTTTTTGCTTCAATTTCGACACCTGCATCATCCCTGTGGTGCACAGTGTCACAGACGCAGGTTCGAGACCCGGTGGTTTATAATTCGGTAGGTATACTCGATGGTATATCAGAGTTCTATCGCTATCTTTAGACTATCTTTTAATTTATACTAACCGCATTTTCGATAAAGCACCCACATGAGGTCAGGGCTATTTACATACCGCTGTGCATAGTTCCATTGTTACCTTTGATGTGTCGAACGCCAAAAAGACGTTAAAGTCAAAGTAAAAAAAAAAGTTAATTAGGCTGTAAAAAATCAGCATTGGGCAAAACGGATTGGGCCAACGTGGAAAGTGATCCCATCCGTCCATCCTCCTTAACGACACATATAGAAGGCCTGAGCCTCTGCAGTAGGGACGTAAAAGGGCTGATAATGGTGATGATATGTGCGACAGCCAGTGTTGCCAACACCAAGAAACTAGAAAACCACAAATATCCAATAAAAAAACAGGAGAAAACAGTAGGATATGGAAAAAAGGCATATTACATACTTTACTCATATAAATAAAACTAATATACTCTATATATCTATATCTTTACACCGTAGCCCTGGTGGGGTAGGCAGAGAGGACCGAACGCCACAATGTATGGTTTTTTTCTTTCCACCACTCTTTTCATACACACTCACCAGTTTTTATGACTTCTGACATCACTTTCTAAAAGCATGCGATTGATTGATCTGACTGCTATACTTTTATTGGTTATCAGGACTTACATACGTTGTTATATTAAAATAAAAAAAATAATAAAAATGAAACGAAATAAAAAACGAAATTATTTTCTATTTTCATCCTCAATTGCATCATATTCTATATGTACATATATTTTTTATATTATTTATTTGAATTTAGTGTTTTTTTTCCTTTTTATTAATATATATAGATTTGTTGAATTTCTTCAGGTGCCTTTCTATCTGGCCTCAAACGGTGATTTTGGATGTAATATGTGGCGTTGAACGTTAATTGAAAACAGTAAAAATTAGGAATGAAACAGAAAACAGGGGCATCAATGTGATAAGAACAAATCTACTGTTAAAACAGTTGGTTTGACAACACTGACATCGCTGGCTGGCAGCGCTGTGCTCGACGTTGAGTTCGAGGATGTTTTTATTACAGAATATCAAAGCTGTTGTCAGCCTATTAAGATAAATTTTCTGTAACAGACGTATTCAATTAACGTGCCAATCAAATATTTCACTGTAATTATCATGGAATGGGAATAATAATGAAATCACTATATAATTCTAACATTTTTATGCACTTTCTGAAGTATTAATGTAATAGTAAGACTATTATCACCAAAACGTGAACGTTTATAATGAATGTTTCAATAAATCAGACAAATTGCCCTTTATTAGACATCTTACATCACTTTAATTGAGACAAGGAGATTCAATGGAGAGGAATTTCACTTATATCACGAGAAAGGAACAGGAACATGCCTAGCCTATTAACAAAGACATTTGGTGATCTTTCTTTATTTGTTTTAATATAATCATAGAATGTAATGAACCAACGGCCTGTTTCTCGATAGAGGAAAGTACAAAATCTCAGTTAATTGTTCTCAATAACTTACCTTTTTTATGTTTCACATGGCAAAAAGTCCTAGTTTTATCAAAGTGCTCAATTGATCATTAAAATTCGAGAATTAAGAACTTTATTTTCTCAATTCAGAAATCCGGTGTAAGTATATTAAAAAGTCCTCGTAGCAAACCCTTTAAAATGTGTAATTTTTTTTTTTTATGGGATGGGGGGCAGACGAGCAGACGGATCACCTGAGGGTAAGTGATTACCGTCGCCCATGGACACCTGCAACACCAGAGGGGCTACAAGCGCGCTGCCGGCCTTGGAGTGAAGGGCTGAGGGATAGAGGGAAGGGAATAAGGAGGGGTTGGGCCTCTGGTACCCTCACTCACACGACGAAACACAACGCAAGCGTTGCTTCACATCGGTTTTCTGTGAGGCCGTGGTATCACTCCGGTCGAGCCGGCCCATTCATGCCGAAGCGTGGCTCTCCCACGGTTTAAAACTTAACCTGTAAATTTAAATTAAACCTGAATAATACTTTTTACTAAAAATAATAGAAATCCTTTAAAAAATCAGTAAAAAAGTAAGGCCCTGACTAGTTAGGAGCCCAGCTGTATATTGTAAAGCTATGCACTTTAATAAGTCTATAATGATGTTACTAAAATATTACTTGTATAGGTATATATTTTTAGACATGCATGTGACTAAAGTAGCATCCGAATTGCTCACTGCTCATCGTGCGATAATTAAAACGTAAATTACAGCAAAGTGATCACGTTGTCGAGCTAAAAATATGGGGTCACCGCTCGTGGAACAAATTAAAGACCCCTGCATTAAAATATAGGGCATGCTAAAGGCAGTCTGACATTTGGGGATTCTAAAGGTTCTTTATACCTTGTTTCTCGTAAAAAAAAATGGGGTGCTCTAAAAACCATTTCTGATATATCAAGAAATTCTCTGGTATTAAAATACCAAAACTTGAGCAAGATAAACGAATGTACGCTACATTTAAAATTCTTTGCCGTTTACTGACATAAAAATATATTCGGTTTTGTTTCAATATAATATGTATCTTAATAGGTTATTTCCATTGGTCGATGGGACCCGTAAGGTCAATTACAGTGATTGTTGGGACTCTTAAGAACATTTTATTTAGTTCTATAAACATGGTTATTAATATTAAAATAGAAAAATAAAATCATGAAGTATGTAGTTCTAATAACGATATTAATCTGTAGGAATAAAATATTTATTGGTATATTTGGCACGTGATTTCATATATAAGCAATTATTTAATTTATTAAATACAATTAATTAAGAAATTAAAATAACTTCCTACATTTAGTACAATTTAAAGCACACAATTCAACAGCAACATTTTTATATTTTTTGAAGTAATTTTCTTATAACTATAGCATACACATACACTTACGTACCTTAATCCAATCGTAGCTATAATGGGTATTGCTTGAAATATGATATCTAAATACCTGTTTCGAGTTACAAATGGTTGTTTTAAACAATAGGGTTTGACAAAGTAGCAAAAACAAGCGGTCGCAACAAACAGAATAGTTCCATGGTCCACAATAGGCCATTAACTCCATGATAATGGGAGGCAGGTGGCTGTTACTTCAGCATTCAGATCCGTACTCTCTGTTAATCGGTTTTTAATTGCTTTTCTATCCCTAAACTAAAGCAGTTTTGGAAAATTTCAGTCGACTGTTGCACAGTTCCGGTTGACTATCGCAGATTCAAAGGCGTTATTTTGATTTACCACTAAAGTTATACTATGGAAGTTTATCAAGCATAACGATGCTGTCGAAGACCTTAATAATTAAGTTTCAATAATGACATAGAGCATCGTATTAAGCAAAGTTAAAAGAAATAAATTTGGAGCTGCTTTCGAGTCAATCACTACTCTATGCCTATATGACCTACAATTTCAGATATATTATGTATGAAAAACACATTTATTAAAGATTTGTTAATTAACTTCTTATAGAGGTTAATTAACATAAATTCTAAATCTTGCTCAAACAGTTATAGATATATTAAAATCTAGCATTTTATGACCCACTCTAAAACTAACTTAAAAATCACATAGATAAACCAGATGAACTTTTTTAGTTAAATCAAATCATCGCACTACAACCTCTTGAATGCCACCACCAATCACTGCCTCGAAGAGCGAAGTCAAGTGGGTTTACCATTTCAAGCAGTGTACCTTACGCACATGGATAGTTATCCAGCAAGGACTTGAACCCAATTTTAAAATGCTCCTGGACTGGAAAGAATCTGTCTCTCACATTACTCTCATTCTCACAGGACTATGTGACTACACAGTCCGATCAGGCAGCGCTGTGTGGCGAGTGCCATGACGCCAGCGGATGCGCGTCCATGATCTATAGCCCATAAAATTAGGGAATCATGAGGAAAGTAGAGTAAATGGATTAGGTATAAGACTTTCCTGAAGCAATTTAAACTTGGAGTGTGTCAATATGAATTTATTTACAAAAAATATATTTATCCTTTTAATACCATCCAAATGGGCGAATATGTGCCACAGGTCTTGCGTGCTCGGGCTTACGTTACCATACCATACCCATCCCATAAGCACGATGATGTTTATTCTATATCAAAACTTAGTTCTGAGAGTACCACTACCGCTCCATGGAAGAAATTCCAGACACATTAAATAAAAAAAATACCTACTCGTAATAAATTCTTATAAGTGATTGAACTAATAAAAGAAACAGTACCAATTCCTTAATGCTTTAATCGAGTACAAAATATTTCTTGACAATTTTTTTGCAGTTTTGTATATTTATTGTCTCCTTTGTTATAATGTCCTAAGCGTTCGTTACATGTACAAACAATAAAATCCCACATACATTATGAATGACACAGTAAGTATAACTAATACGCCAGCCCAGCTCCCCCAAGTTCCCACCGCGACAAGGCTCGGCACTCAAACTTTGTCACCAACTAACTCGGTAGTATTTGTTTGACACTTCCACTTTAATTTTCGCAAACAGGCGAACACTTTGGAAATGATTTGCTACGAACTGCTTTTTTTTCTTTGACATTCCCAAGAGTGTGTTTTGTTGACGTCAATTTTGAATAGTTACTTTTTGTCAGAGCAAGTTAATTATCTATATTTTCCAGATTTAGCAATCAATATTTTTTATATTTGTACATTTACTTATTATTTAATGTAATAAAAATTGTACAAAATAAATATAAAAAACAATATGAGCGGTTCCATTTTATAAAGGTTTTCTTCTACCTGATGCAGTATCACAGAATACTTAGATAAATAATTCTACAGAAAATGTAGTCTGCACTCGCTTACCGACCAACATATTAGCAGTAATAATTTAAGGATAATGTTCTCATAATTTCGCCAGGGCGGCCCCCTAAAATCTATTGCCTTTAATAAACGCGAACAAACTCTATGGAAACAATTATTTAACGAAATTACCGCTTTTACACACGTTTAATGAAATCACAAACAATGCATTTCCAACGGGATTTCATTTTGAGCATTTTAATGAATACGTTTTCATTACTTGCTGGCGGGTGCGCCTTTAACGAAACTCATTGACTTAATTTAAGGTAAAATATAGAATAACAGACTGTCCTTCGTTAGTAAAACCTGGGGGCTACTATTACCTCATACATCTATAATCACGGCACGAATTAAGCATTGCTATAAGAGCTCATGGTTAAGAGGCTGAATAGTGTCAAATCGATAAAATTGATCTAGGATTGTACTAATTCACGGGAAACCTATGGTAATCCAAAAATTTGTGGTTATACTTGATCGTATTTCTGATCTTGTGGTTGAAACCGAAACATGATTGTATTAACTTCACTCGATAGAAAATAATTCCAAAGTAGCATCTAAAAATATTGCGAAAGGCACGTTTCTCAATTATGTGATACATTAGAGTAATGATATTGAGTACAAATATGTATCAAAGGTTGATATAAAAGTTGGTTATTCCCAATTTTTGATAATGTTATTATAATAATTAATATAATTTATTTTGTGATATGGCACATATGGTCATTTTTTTCAAGCAACTTTAAAGTATTGACATTTCTGTCACTCCTACTGCAATTAACAGGGAAGGCTATAGAATAACGCACACTAACTTAGTTCACGCTGAGGCGTGTTGCTAGATGGACCTATGTTGCTTTGTGCAGCGTTCTGACGTACCGAGATCGCTAAAATTGTAAAAAAAAGATCATTTAAAATAAGTATTTTAATTTCGCTCTCGTTTTAACAATATCTTTGGTGTAATGTACTAGGGTAGGGACCCGAGTGTCTCGAAGTTGTAAGTTCTAATCCCACTAGAGCTCGCATTTTTTCAAGTCGTTTTTTTATTATTTTATTCTAATTTTCATTTTTTTTCTGCCATAATTTTTAAAAGCAACTTTTTTTTATTATTATTATTAAACAGTATAAAATGTGAAAATAAATGTTTCGTTAGTATGACGTAGGCAAAAGTCAGACTGACATTTTCATACAAAAGCCCCGATATTGATGAAATAGTTCCAATAAAATACATGTTCGTGTTCCAATCCCATCAAAGAAGCATTTTTGTTTTACTTTTATCTTCTTTTCCCCGATATATTTTCCTCTCTCATTTTTTTATAGGTATATGTTAATCATTAATAATTCGTTAAAATAATTTTGAATATTATTTTATACAGTAATTAAGTATTATTTAATTATCTAGTCTAGTTGATAAATTTAATTGCTGTAAAAATATATAACATAAAATTTGACAATAGGTAAATATTTCCATAAAAGTATGTGTTTGCAAAAGTTTGACATTTTCATGCAAAAACCATCCCGTAGACCGTTACTCTAGTAAAAAATAATTCCTAATCAATCATATTGTGTAAATAAAATAGTTCAATAAATAGGTATTACTTTATAAAAAAGGGAATTTGAAAATTATGGAAACAATGTACTAAATAATAATGTGCAGGTTTTTCACAAACTTTACTAAAGTTTGGTGTGGCGCCATGTCCTATGTGCTGGTCACTAGGTACTCATTGTGCCGCAGATCAAAACCAAGTTTCATGTTATTTTTTTTTTACCCAATATTTTTATTATGAGAAATATAATATTAAAAATTATTTATGTGTTTATACTAAAATATAAATTATTATATTTAATAATTGTATAGATATTATTTTTGACATTTTCATGGAAAAACGACTGGATAAATTTCGCGGTAATTTGATACAAAAATACCTCTACATATCCTTTATTGGTTTGCAAACTATTGCAGTACGCAACAGGCGTAGCCTTACAATTATTAATAATGAAAAACGAAGATTTTTCTGTAAGGTAAATGTACAGTGTTCCGGACTAGTACACAATTTTAAACGATACTCAATAGACTATAGTTGTATTGCAACCAAAATAATACAATTTTAAGCATACTTGGTAATTTTGATAGTGGATTGGGTAGTTTCGATAGTGAAACGTAAAGCACGAATTTGCAGAATCATTGAAATTTGCTTTGAAATAAAGAAAGAAAGAAAAAAAGAAAATTTATTGACCACACCTACATGAACACAATGATAATATATAAGAGAAGAAAAAAGAAAACAAAAATACAAATATAAAAAATATAAAATAAAAAATCATCATTCTAGGCTGATTTTGAGTAATAAAATTGCATAATTATCTTAACATATCAAAATTAAAGGTCCAGTCTTTTTGTTTATTCATCATGTGACTTAAAAACATAACCCACCATTACGTGACGACACTTCGTTTGAATATTTTCTGAATCTGACATCTGTCAGTAGTTGTAAAAAAATAAATAAACAGCAGCCGATTTGACAGAAAAAGCAGATTCCGAGATAATACTGTTCTTACCTTATTTAATATTATTATTTTGTCGTGATCGTTAGATAACACCGTTTTCGTTTGAATAACATCATATTTAGTTTTTTATATATATAGGATCAAACAGTTATGCAAATTTATATGAACATAAAATTAAAACATTAATAAACACATAGTTCCCTACATTACATTTGTTAAATTGGTTGATTGTTAAAAATAATTTAATCTGTTTGTACATTACTGTTATTATTATTGATATTTCAATCTGTACATAACAGAATATCGTCATGAATATGGCAGACGGTGTTTTTATGGGTGTAAAAAAGTGGAATTATGATTTAATTTTAAGAAAAGAAAACGTTTTTAATTTTTTGGAATATTTTTGTTGTCGATTATAAACACTTACAAGTACCAAGTAAGTACTTTTGCAATCAGAGTATAACACCCTATTATAAAAGCCGTGACAAGTTTTCGAACGTGACTGATACGATCGCACCGCTATTTCGTAAGACGTCGTTCTTTGACTTTCTTAAGATACTGGTAAATTTATTGAAATAAAATTTGTGAAGTCGTTTTAGCCATTAATTGTTATCAACAGAAGGTTTTATAATTAGAAAACTATATATTTTTTTAAATCTACTTTCCGCATCACGGACGCAAACCTGTGGCGTATGGTTACCGTAATAATTGAAAATCGTTCCAAAATGTTACTAAATTTTATTCCTGACTGAGGTTGGCATAAAAAAATTAGATGTGAATAATTCGGTAATCAGCATTGATTATTGTGACGTAAGTGTGGTAAAAGTTTTACGGTAAATTTTACAATTCAGTTCAACTCTAAGCACAGAGTTGAGGACAAGCTCGACATTCAAAGAAACGGGTGATTCTCTAGAATATCTAATCAGGACTCTGGGTCTGGGCAATCCCATTCTGAAAAGGGCAGGTTAGTGTAACTGGCCGTAAGGGCAGGTAAGTGTAAATGATAAAACCAGCCACGATTCACCTCACATGGATGCATAAGTTCAGTATCGGTATGAATATCGGAATCTTAGAACAAATTGTTGATACCTGGGAGAATTCACACAACGTTTTAGGTGTTTTCTGTGACGTACTTAAAGCTGTCAATTATGGTGTTCATGAAATATATAACGAATCTTCATATTATAAATTTAGAGATAACTAGTTAGATTTTGCTGTCTCTTAGTTCAGTGGCTTTGTAGGAGGTTCATATCGGCGATAAGAAATCCCCTGAATCGATAGATCAACACCTATCATGGGTGTTTCACAGTGCTCGATGCTTCTTTTTTAATTTATATAGACAAATTGCCTCCTTTGGTAAAGGATAATCACGAAATAAATTTGTTTACAGTGACAATTCCGTGAAGTATAACTTCACTCTTATTTAAAATTAAAAGAGGACGACCAGTTAATGACGGTGTGAATAGTTCTATTATCAAAGTAGTACATTGGTTTAATATCTTATGTGTTATTCACGTTGAATTTTAAGCCTTTCATCACTCATAATCTTGCTCCATGACTATCGCTTCATTTGCAGATTGAATGGATTCTATGTAAGCACTATGGTAGGTATCATCTGCATAAAGAAAGCAGCTTTAAACTGGCGATCCCAACGAAATTCATAAATTTTATTCTATAGAGGCAACTATTCAAACAATGTGTTGCTCAATAAATATCTAGAACAACCTCAAATAAGATGAAAGGTTGGGTTATAGTAAATTTTTGTTATTGTTTCATTTGGTCGTATAACTTTTAACTGAGGTTATGTTTGGCCAAAATACTTGTAAAGATTCATTACACCGTTATATTATTTGCCACTAGCTGGTGCCCGCATCTTCGTTCGTGTTGTCTCATACCAAAGATTTTGTAAGCTTAAATTGTATATTGTGGATTGAGTAGGTTATAACTTAATGAACCTGTAAAGGTAGAATTATTTTTGTACCAAAATTCTACAGTCTGCTGACGGTGCCAACGGTATATATGATTAACAATAATATTTAAGATAAAATTTATAAACTTTATTGGTGGTTTTTTTATATTCGGGTGCCAAAATATAGAGCCCAGAGACGTTGCTAACCCTTAAAACAACAAGGCAAAGTTGGGCATTAGAAAAACAGGTAATTTTCAGTTCCACACCAGCAACTTTTATTTTCTCAACAGCATATCAAAGTCGATCAGAATTCCGTGGTTTACTGCGCTGTTTTTATATCTTTGCGTACTTCAGAAATTGTTTCTATCTCATTTTCTGGTAGATCTAAAGATTTTGGGCAATGTATGAGGATGGTCAGTTTTTCACTGGCTTAACTGGATTCTAGAGACCGAAGATTCTATCCGTTTTTATTCTTAGAAAATTTGATCATGTGTCCCTATATCGTTAAAATTCAAAATGGACGTCCATCCGGAAGCGAAGAAGTATGCGTGCTTTTACTACGTTATCCTCTCTGCTGAAATCTCCAAACACTCTTTCTTATCTTAACTGTACTTATGTACCTTTCACACCAAAACTCTTTGTTCCTCCTCTAATCGTCTACTCTGCCCATCTCATTTCTCCGAAATCGTTCACTCTTCGTTCTTCGTCAAATCTATTCCTTTGTGGGATGAATTTCTATTCTACTTGTGTCTACAAGAATTTTCAATAAATAATAAATTAGCTTCTGATAAGTTTATCTGTAAAAACTTTAGTGAATTTTCATTTAATAATTGCAGTATTATGATTGTTTCGGAGTTCATAAAAAGAGTGTTTTTGGATGACTTTGCCTTCCCTACAAGCTCTTTATCCTTAATGTACTATTTAAAATATGGATAGACTTTTAAGATATTGTTTTTGAATCAGTTCGCTTTCCAGTATCAAATAAAAAATGTCTGACGGCAACATTGAAATCATCTATATTTATGGGATTAATAAAATGATTGTGTTTTAATGGTTTTATCCTAACCGGTCAAGCAGTCCTATACTTTGATGATGCGTCAGTATTACAAAATATCATTCCACCTCCATAAAAGGATCATGGCTAGAGGAAAAAATAACTTTTCTTCAAGTTATGAAAACAGGATATGTTTTATTAACTCCAGTCCAAAGATCAGGTAGAGTCCAATTCTTAAAGCATTAATTATTTTTAAAAGGGTCATTAAATGTTCGACAGCAAGACAATGGTAGAAACAGGCGCGTCTACCCTATATTCTCATAAAAACGATTCTAAAATTGCTTTTTTTCTCCTCCTCCGGAAAGTTCGATATGGATATGTGTACTTACTACAATGACTTCCAATTAATATTGCATATGGTGAATATTCGTTTACGTAAAGTTGACCTACCAAAAATTCATACAATTAAAACGTATAATGACTCTTCTTGTAATGAGAATAAGGTATGAAAGTCCGTCTCAGTCAAACTTGGCGGGGATTAGGTGCCATGACGTGATATTTGGTTTATTCTGATTGGCCGACATTATCAGGTACACACAGCAGCAAGTCAGGTTACTACAGTCTATCAAATTATCGCAATTATTTTAACTCTACCGTCACTACATTAAAGTTTAAAATCGAGTGAAGAAATGTGATGTGATGTGTGGTATCATAAGTGATTTTATATAGTTATTTCATATTTCTTTAAATTTTAAATCTTTTCTATATTCAATGCAAAGCATTTTTTAAAATATCAATGAATTAGAATAAAATTCTGAAATATGAAACAGACAAAATAATAGCATGTTATTTTGTCGACCCAAAAAGAAAAAACATACTTGTCCTTTCTAAGCCCCATAAAAATCTGGAATAAAAAGAAATTATTCCTTTCTTTTAAAAAAATTCAGCGCCACCTATTGTGTAAGCACTTTAGACAGCTAACTCAAAGCACTTGATGGTTATAAAACGTCATTGTTATTAGTACAAAGTTTATCTGCTGGCGCTGAACCGATAGGCATTTGTTATTCTTCTGAGGAACGTGCAATGAGCTAACCCACACTAGCGTAAACACCTGTAATTATGTAAGGGGGCGTGTCGATTTCTAAAAATCATTCAGTGTCCTCAGCCTCAGACAATTCAAGTTATTAAATATTTTAACGTACTAGTGAACTATATTATATTTTTGAGCTTATTTCAGATTATTTGTTGAAGTGGTTTGATATATTTTAGCATATTAATAAGAGATAGAGATCAATATAGTATGAGATTTTTAGTACAATTAATGCTGTTACAGGTGTCGAATATTTTTTACAAGCTCTTATTAAACTTGCCAGCAAACATGACCCATTTCCCCGTTGAAATTTGGTAAATTAATATTATTTATATTAATATGAACTAGATGGCGCAGTGGTTAGTGTGCTCGGTCAGTGATAAAATTTATTATCTCGAGCTTTATATTTTATTACAAAATATATATTTTTTATTGTCTGTTTACGTGTAAAGGCCACTAACGTGACATTGGCAGAATTGTATAAACGCAAATAGGATATATATTCAAAAAAACTGATTATGGTTATCTAAGCAAGTGCTTAATAAGGCATCAGCTTACTTACTCGTATTCTTTATATTAAGTGATGTCTCGTTAAGCTTTGCCTTGTTCTAGGTTAGCAAAAACGGGCATTATAATCACCGCTAAATTACACATAGCTCTGTTCACGTCAAAGCAATGTGACATTCAGTTCGAATTAGAAACAAAACACTGTATTACTATACACAACGCTTATACACAGCTTATTGGTAAGACCTTTGGCTTATATATTAAATATAGGTAGTTATACGTTATCACCTTACGTTAACGAGTATATCTAACCCGACACATGTCTAATCTCGTCATTTATTTGAATGTTTCCTCGTTTTCAACTAAACGTCTGCGTTTAGCAAACGACCGTTACATAAATATCTTTATATAAAGGGGTGTTTATATTTGTCAATGTCCAATGGTGTCAAGTTTTTATATTGGATCTTTGGGTATCTATTTATTTACTTAATTTTTATTGCAATACAGCAAAGGGTGGCCTTGATGTAGCATTCTCTGCCAGTCGAGCATTAAGGGTGTCAATTAAAAAGGACAAAACAGAGAGATTTTAAGAGAAAAAATCTTGTCTGTATTATATTAAATCACGATAACTGATTTCAGTTGTAAAAGTTTATTATTAATAAGAGTTTTTTAATTACACTAAGTAAGTATTGTATAGAATGTCAACATATAAATATGGTTATTATGTAATATCAGCTAAGAGATAATAATGTCTTTAAAAAGTTAATCAAATTTTGTTCCAATAGTTTTGTTTTTTTTTTTTTATTAAAAAATTATTGGTATTAAAATACACTACAAATATTATAACAAACAAATATTAAAAATCCTTACAGTACATATAAAACTCTTATTTTTTACCATTTTTAATATAAACAATTATCAGACTGAATATTTGGTTTTAAATCGGTAAGTAAAATAAATATTATTATGGAAGTGGTTTTACCTACTCTATCTATAGCGAGAGATGTCGTATGAATATGACCCTAGAACGAAGCGCCCCACCCACCCCCTTGCCAATTAACGCGGATATTAACGTAGGATCACGGGTCGAGCAATTTGAACGCGGATCATGTCTCGACCTTAAGCAATCCGCGAGTTTCAAGCGGATTAGTTGAATTCTTCAATGGATGCGCTGTCTATGCTAATGGGGTACCTTTGCTGTTATCGTCGTCGAATTGATTATAATTGACAATCGCTCCATGATTCTATTCAGTTATATTTCCTCAATGTTAAAATTCTCCTTTGCTTTTAATTTATGAAAAAGAATGTACGTAAGGCCTGTTCTTTTTGGCGGTCGGTCCTCTCAGTCCACCCCACAAGGGTAACGTCATAAAGATTTTTTTTTTTAGATAACTTCATCAGTTATATTGAAGTAATAGTTTTCTTTGGGGTTGCTATCATGTACAGTATGGAAGCTCGGTGGCGTAGTGTAAAAGCGCCGCGGCCCGCGATCGTTGTCGTTAAGCAACTTTCGCAAGGGTCGGTCACGGGATGGGTGACTAAAAATTATTATCTTGAGCTACTCCGTACTTCGGAAGGCACGTTAAGACGTTGGTCCCGGCTGCATTTGCAGTCATTAATACCCTCCAATCCGCATTGGGCCAGCGTGGAGGGTAATGGCCCATCCTCCTGAACCATCCATAAGGAAGGCCGGAGCCTCTGCAGTGGGGACGTAAAAGGGCTGATGATGATGTCAATGATGATAAACCTTCCGTTAAGATTTAGTGTAAACGGAAGTTTTATTTCAATCGGTTCATAAATAAAAAGTTATATCGATTCGAAGTACTGTGTTCGCCAAAATTATTATGAAATTAATTGCTTTATTGAATTTTTGTTTCTGATATATTATTTATAATCGTCTGCTCTTTTAAATCCCCATACAGTGGGGCACAGGACTTTATTTAATAATTTTGGTCACCCATCCCGTGAAGAGCCCATGCGAAAATTGCTTAACAACAACAATCGCGGGTAGCGCCGCTTATCCGTTGCTAGTTATCGATATTGTCTGTAGAATTATAATTAATATGAATATAAATGAAAAAATAAGTTTTCAATATTTTGGGTATTACAATGTAACGCACGTAGTATAAGGCGTTCGATAGTAAATTCTTATCAGGTTAGGTTTACGTCTTCGCGGTTAGCGGAGGTGATTGGCAGCCATCGCTGCATTGCAGGGCCTTACCTGTATGGGAGAGGCTCGCGATGGACCCAAGCCTCTCCATCTGCGATGGGACCAATACTTGAGTATCCTGGTGACTCTTCTGCTGCTGGGTGGGTTCACGAAGAAGAGTCCTACCCAACCCCTATTGCTTGCCGGGTAACGAGAACAGAACCTGAAACATTTCCTCGAATATAAAAAAAAGTTAAGTTCACGTCTCAGCAGATACTTTCGCCAAAAAGGTTTTAGGCCAGGTTGCACCCTACAGAAACTTTGGCTCAGTATGCATCGAAACTTTCCTCCTAATAGAGTACACGATTTCCGTTGAATGTGCATTTCTTTCAGGCAACCTAGCATTGAATGGAAAAATATGACAAAAAATAATAGATTGCGCATACAACTAGACAGATAAACAAATAAAATTTTAAAAAGATCAAAATCAAAAGAAAAACAGCTGAAACAGTATAAGTATCACTAATACGAGTATACTTAACGTACGATAAAAATGGTCAGACACAAGAGCAGAGTGAGAAGTGAGAAAAAATATAGAAAAATAACTATCCACCCTATGAACGGCCCTTACGGTTCATAGGGTGGATCACCAAAACATTATTATCTTGAGCTCCTACGTGCTTCAGAATACAAGTTAAACCATTGAACCCGGCTGCATCAGTAGTCGTTAACACCCACTAACTCGCATTGGACCCGCGTAGTGCGTTATGTACCATTGATCCTACTTGATTCCATCCCAACCATAGAAAAGAATCAATTCTCCTGATATACTTTCCCACGCAGACGAAGTCGCGGGCACAGCTAGTATATAAATAAATAAATAAATTAGAGAACATCACACGAATTACTGAGTTGCCAAAATAACTAGCTAATACCCCCGTATTATGGAAAACCTAAGACAGCGGAAGTACCACAATACCTAGACCAGACACAATATAAAAAAGTCATTTTTGTACATGGACCCGACTGGGGATCAAACTCTGAACCTTAGAGATAGTGCCCACCTTTAAACTGGCTTGCGAAGTACTCGAGTACGGAAGAATTACTCCATTTAATTTTACAAATGGTTCTAAACGCGTGTGTTATATGTGAATTGATTCAAAATCCATAAATTGAAATTTCTAGAAGGAATCACCACAAAATCAGTCAGGTTTTCCACTTACCAACAATAAATTCTAATTTAGATATGTTATTAGAGCGAATAGATTGCATGTTTCAATATCCTGTAATAAGAAACTTCTCCGCTTTCTTAATAACGTTAAAGTAGTAACTTTAAAGTATTATTATACTGGCAAATATGTTTTTTTCTTATATTAATTTTTCATCAGCAACTTCACCTGTGAGATCCTGCATTATTCATACATAGTATAAAGTTTTTTCTTGACTCATATAGGTTATATTGATGTAAACTGCACGAAAAACCGTTTTATAGTTATAAAGATCTCAGCGTACAGACAGCGGGAAGCCACTTTGTTCTATACTATTATTACACCTATGGAAAGCTACATTATACACGGGCTATAAAATACGCGAGCAACGTTGCGGGAAAATAGCTAGTATCTTTAAAAGCTTTTATTTTCACATAGACAATAAATAGTGCTCAAGATCTGTTTCAAGTTTCTACGTGAGCCTAGAAAAACTGGTGACGTAACCCCACTCGCACCATCAGTCATGATCCGTTCAGGGCACAAAAGTGACAGATCGCACGTTGTCACCGCACGGGTCGCGTCATACTGACAAATGGAATAAGAGGATTCCCTTGACATGAAGCCGGAGTGCTCATAAAATCATACGCTTTTCGTGGGACGAATGTATTATGGAGCTAAAGTAATGCACCTTCTATGTGAAAAAGTAACAGTAAAAAAACAATAGACCTTCTTTTAATGTTATTCTAGAAAAGCAAGAAAAGATTATTACCTACCAACTTTGCCTGCAGGTTTGTCAGTATGATAAACAACAGAAAAAATGATGGTTCAAAGTTAATTCGCTTAAATATTTATTTGGTGTTAAATAAATCTGAAATAGTATAGGTGCCATAAGATTCGGACCCGAGACACTATATAAAAGTTCATTAATTATATTAAACGACAAGGCTTACGACGTAATACTTTGGGTTTAATCAAAATGCAGTTGACATTCAATACTGTTTTGTTAAATACAGTGTGTACGTTCAAAACGAGTCGAATCAAATACACTCAACGTTCAATTAATGTTAATAACATTAAGTGCAAATTGATTGAATCCAATGCAAAACAAATCGAAGCCAGTGTATGTCTGCAGGAAACCTTTTAATAGTTTTTATTTATTTGTCAATTTCAAATCTTGCAAGGCTTTTACCCACATAAAACAATACAATATTAATATTTAATTAAGCTGATATGATGATGGAGTTGATAGCCATGGGAAAACTCTGTTATCAAACGAGGAAATCGCATTGAGTTTGATCTCGTTTTATTTATCTACACAAGAACTCTGGTCCAATAAAAGATTGTTTTAATGATGGATATTCACGTTGTATTTTTTATGTTAAATAACATTGTAAATATTAACCTCTTTTCTAATCCTCCTCCTCCAAAGCATAAAAAATGATAAGTTTGTTATCATAGCAACCGATCTCGTTTATCTGCTATTTAAAGAAATACAATAGATATGTGAGCTCACTCTGCTACGTCGTCGTACTTATCTCATCTACAACAGCTTATGAATATCGAAACTACTAGGGTACAGAGCTTCCCTAATGAAAGAATCGAATCGAATAGGAAAAATTGGCCAAGACATGACTCACCTCGAGAGCCCAGTGAGAAAATGTGGGTATTGAGAACTGCAGATGCAGCAAGGATTAAAGTTTTCTTCCAAAGGACGAAGGAATTCGAGATAATACAGTATTGGTCATCCATCTTATGACTGGCCATTACGTAAGTTGCTTAACTTTTACATCGCAGATGGAATGCGCTAACCACTACGCCATCGACCTCCTGTATTTGATTGGTTAAAAATAAGTCTGTATTAAATTATTTAAACTTAACCAAAAGCTTAATCAAAACATGTGTGTACCATAGCTTAATAGCTGTTTCGCAAGGCATCTGTCGACATCTGCCTTAGAAGCTTGTAATTAATTCGAGCCAATAAGCCCCCGACACATTTTGTGCACACGATAATGCATCACATACAATCCTATGTGTTGTCGCTAACATGTCAGATGCGTGATTAATGAACGGAACACTGCAATGGCCCGTCTATTGATAATTGTCTTTCCAGTAAGCGGTTCCTCACGTATGATATAAATATTACGCAGAAAACATGTGATTATATTAATCTGTTTTATATAAATTAATAGCTTTTCGCCAGCGGCTTCGCCCGTGAGGTCCCGTATTATAGATATGAACCTGCATCAAAATCCGTTTTTAAGTTAGATCTCAGCGTACAGATAACGACTTTGTTTTTTACTATGTCTTGATAGATAAATGCTTTACTTCTGAAGAGTAGTTATAAGCGAGAGAAGCATAGATGATAATTATTTTAAAAGAAAACTAGAAACATCTTTTTCAAAACTATTTTGTTAAAGAAGCAAAAAATAAAAGCTTCCAATATTATATCTATGTCACAAGTTCACATTTTACATGTATTGTAAAGGGAACTTCTCCAACATGTAAGCACTCTAAAACTTTAAGCAAAACGACGGCGAAGAGTCCGTTGTACTCAATATGCGACGACACCGCCCATTTTTTACAGAAAACTCCTTTTACATCTTTCTTTTTATGATTGTTCTTCTTTTATTAGAGTACTTTTGTTTCTTAAGTGAAATTTTCTAAGTTAGGAAGGCGGAGCTTCCGTTGTAAAGCCGTAGGTACTTACTCTTTGAGTCGTAAAAGTTGCACGATTGAAAAAATCGTTTCTCTGTTCCCATTGGAGTTATTTAATGTTGAAAGTTTCACCTCTGTGTCTAAAATAAAAGAGACTTGATGATCATTCAATTTTTGAAAAATGTGGACGTGAAGTTGTTCGGTTCTGATTCGGAGGTATTACACAATTTGAATGAAAGCAATCATTTGCTAGATTTATCTAATAAAAAATTGATATAAACATATACGAAAAATCACTGTAATATTTTATTGAAATAATTGATTATACCTTTAAATCAATGTTGTCTTTATAAAATAAAGGGATTCAAAGGAAGTTGGGTATTTATAAGCCTTTCAGTATTGTAAGCATTACAAAATCTAAAAAAGAAAAGTTGTTTTGTTGAAGTTCCAGGCTAATACCATTTTCATATTAAAACATTCTGTACTCGTGTATTATTTTATAAATGTATAATTTATATGTTTTGAGTATCTTTTCGAATTAGACCCGGGGAACAGATAAAAATAATCTTACTTATTATATTTTGGTTTATTCGTATGTATCTGTTGTTGACAACCTTTTTGAACTTTTTTTTACACACATATAGCAAACCATTTTATCTTATTTTTGAGTCAGTTTTACTCAGAATTTTTTTTCCTCGAAACTAAATTATTTTGTGTAACGGAAACTTTTTCTTAATACTTGCACACGTAAGTGCATAAGTAGGTTCTAGCGAAAGCACGCAAACACGATTAAAAAGTCTGTTCAATAGAACAGGACTGAACTTAGTTCAAATATGATTTTTTAAACGATCAGCTGGATATATTGTTCTATGTATTTTTGATGAATAGATGAATAAATTTCTAGTGGAAATTTGACATACAGAACTTGACGTGGAACCATGAGTACGGTTCATTAAATTTAATTACATTTTCAACTGATGATAAAACTGCAAAAGAGATTTTCCGAAATTAGGACCCAGTCTGAATTTTAGGAATTTAGCGCTCATAATATTTGAGTTCCGAGGATATGAATTTTAGTAATGAACAGAACATGCAACTATCTGACAGTAAACTGAGTGTGCCAAAATATAAAGTTTAGGTGAATCAGAGCATGTTTTTCATCTAGACTTTTTCTGAATCTGTAGGACTACCTAGGATTAGAAGTACCAGGCGCCATTTTTTTAATAACCTGTATTACATGATCTTAGTTTTGTCTATAGCGAGCCGAATATATATACGTTTAAGGATCAGCAATTGTATCACCATTACCATTGGAATTGCCCAGCACTGAATATATCAATACGTATTAATGAAAATAATCTTAAAATTTGATTAATAGTGTCGCTAATAACAATACATATACAAAAATAAAGGTTTTAAAATAACGTAATCACCTCAGTACTGTACTGTTACCCGCTGAACAAAACTTGCACATAAAACTGCACAGGCGAAGTGGATTGACTAATAAGATTAGCATAATTGAGGCTAGCTGTGCACGCGACACCGTTGCTTTTCATAATTAACGTTCGTTATTGTTTAACGTTGAAGTTTTATTAAGAAAACCACAACAAGTATCAATGTACATTTTAAAAAGATCCATCAAAAATGGTGAGAAGCTACGTTTAAATTATATTATGTATCCGCGAGAGACTCGAGAGATTAAAGAAACGGGTCGAAAGTGAAATATGCCAATACTATAGTCTCGATTTTGGTATAGCATAAGCATATTTCACTTTAGACCTGTTTCTCGAGTTCGTCATTCTACGTGGCCTATTTGTATTTCAGCAAGACTCGGCTTGGGTGCTTTTTGCCATCCCAAGCTTGGTTGAGGGAGAATGTACCGGCCTTCACAGCGGCGGACGAGTGGCCCTCCTCCAGCCCCGACCTCAACCCGCTGGATTATTCTTTATGGACTGAATTACAGCTCAGCACCTGTCAAAAGTCCCAACCCAACTTGGAGCTACTGAAGCGAACCCTTATTCGAGAAGCAAAGTGAATTCCGCTAGAAAAGATTGGTGCCGCTATTGATGACTGGCGAAATCGTCTAAGGGCCTGTATTAAAAACAAGGGCGGTCATTTTGAAAAAAACATATATGTAATGGTTACTGAAAATATTAGAAATGTAAGTTAATTATTAAAAATGTTACGCAAATTTTATTTCGTTTCAAAACTTAGAAGCACACGAAATGTAATAGGTCCACAACATTCAATTTGACCGTACCTAATATGTTTCGTATTTAAAACCTAATATAAGAAAAAAAAAATTAAAGCTGCTATTGCTACCTTGAACCGGTTAACTAATATTACATACAAAAAGCTCAATATAAGGTTCCAACCGCTATTCAGTTTGTCTTGCCTTCAATATTGTGTTTTTCTAATAAAATACGGAACCACAGCCTCAAGGCTTACAGTTTACATACCCGTCTAGAAATGCACGAAATAAGATGTGTATTCCTCTTAAACTAACATCAATTCCCACAAGAAAAAATATATATTGTAACTTAAGACCCCAAATAAATATTTTTAAACGGCATCTAAGTAATGTTTCTATATTATTATTTTTTTGCTAATTTTGCCGTTTTAATAATTTAATACAATGATGTAAAATGGCACAATGTTAAATACAATGATTGTGTTTGTTCTTCAAATCAAATCGACTTATAATATTTCACTTTTTATTCTATTGTCATCATTCAAGTCAGTCAGTCATTTTTTTTTTATTTAACTCATATTCTATAATTTATTTTACTATCTTTTTTATAAAATTGACATCAATTAAAATTATAATTATTTGTCTTTTTTGTCCCTAAGTGATTGATTTATGTAATTCTTTTGAAGAGCACTGATGTTTGAAATACAGATAAAATTTTTATCTAAATTAGAAAAAGATTCTACAAATTGGGCGCTACTGCATTATTATTCTTCTTCATTGCGGAGTCACACTAAGAAAAAATGTCGTGTAACAGCATTTCCCGTTAAAGTAAAGACTTTTGTATGTCACAGGCAAATAAAATTTATGTAATTGTCTCAGAGAGCACGAAATAACATTTTTAACTTTGTTAGCTATAATGACGTTTATTTTGAAAAAGTGAAGTAAAAAAAAATTTATTGAAAAGAAGCTCAGAAAAAAACAATTTCATATAAAAAATACGTAAAAAGACTGCATTGTTTTGCGAGTTCATTGGTATTTATATAGGTTTTAATTTTTTCTGTAAGCGACTGATAAAAAATCACAATATATGAAAAACCTTATTTTATAATTTTTTGTTATATATTTTTTCTAGTGAAATTATAAGTGTTAAATATAATAAAATAATTTAAAAAATAATATAATAATTAAAAAAGTAATATACATATAATACAAAAAATCCGATTATCGTTAATTAATCGATTAAAAAAACGTTCAGGCACCTCTTCACCCGATTCCGTACGTACATAGTTAACTGTGAACACTTTTCATTACAACGTTTGTAAACGAGCAAAGAATAGGGAAACGTTTCAAAGCTGCAAACTCCACACGCTAATAATCTGTGAACGGTAGCACAGGCCCTGTCCTCATAAAATCGATATTCAATATGTTGTGAATTGTTTTGTTTACCCCTGCTTTACTTACGAATTTTTAATGTTATAGAGCAGGACGAAACACTACGAAGTTAGCGATACATCGAAAATCCGTAACGACTAAGGTAAAACATCACCCGGGTCCGAGACAATATAGAAAAGTTAATTTTTACACCAACGGGGTATCAAACCCAGAACCTCAGAGATGGCCACTCCTTGAAGCCGGCGTGTCATTTAGCTACGGAGGTGGTCATTCTCATTAAATTCATATTACGGTTATATATACAGATTACAACACAAATAAATCATTATACATCTGACTTCTTATTAAAGGAAACCCTAATGACTTGTCTCTTCTTATAAATTGGCGCCGTTGATTGGTTGATCTGAACCTTTGGACATGAAATAGCCTCCTTGATTGGGTAATCTAAGCCAATATTACTTTTATCTCTCTCGGTGCAAATCTGACGGAAATTCAAGCAAGCGTCAAGCGTTTCAGGGAAGTATATCTTAGTAAGCGATGGTTCTTCCGTCGAGTGTGCAAGGTTAAATGTCACATCATATATTTGTCAGTTCTGACGTTTCTCAACCTACATGGTGCGATGTATCTTCCCTCACTTCCGTCATACTATTAGTGTTGAGTGTAACACTTTTATTTAATAAAGATGGCCACTGTCATGGTTTATCCGTTGTGTATATTTGAAATTATGTAATTTATCTCTTCTTAAAAAGATAAAGAACTTAGTTAACCATGCTTTGTCATCGAAACTTAACTGGTATGCAAAATCTCAAGTATAGGAATTCAAATTTTGGCACATTTTCTTTACTTAGAGATAATTATATAGTTTTGTGTTCTTGAATATAGTTTATTTATTTTGTTCATAATCAATTATTTTTTATATCAATTCGGTTTATGAGCTCTCATGACGACATTACACAAAAATCCTAATAACGAGCAATTTAAATGTCACATTATATTAAAGTTTTACAATAAATGATAATGGTTGAACGCCAATTCCATGAATCACGCCAGCCCAGATTTAACCAACTAGCTTCATCCCAAATCAAGCGCGGAATACGTCACCAGTCATTTTATCAATTAATGAGGGACCGGCACCCTCAACGGCCATTACAATCTAGTGCGAACATAAATTGTGATAGAGGCCGCTCCGGGGCTTGTTTCATTTCACGACTGAATAAATCCAAATGTTATGCCGCCGAGACTTTGGCCGGTGATCGTTCCATCTGCGTTTCGAAGCTGCCTATAAATTCAAAGGAAATTATCACCTCAAAGATGATAGAGAGCAGCCTTTGAGCACAGTTAAGATACGACCGTCTTTTGTTCTCGGATCTATTATCTTATAATACTAATTCCGACGACAAGTTTATTAAAATTGGAACTTTATTAACCTTTGAGTTATGTAACTGGAAATTATATGTATTACAAAGAAATAAAAAAAGATATGCACAACTTAGTTGGTATTTAGAATGAATTGAGTTTTTCCTTATAATACAAATTCTTGAAACTCCAAGGACCAGTTAAATTAAAATTGGAAATTATTATTTATTAATCTTTGACATGTATAACAGGCACTGATATTTATTAAAAAAAAAGATAACACAACATCGTTTTGTGTTTGGAACAAATTGCATTTTTCCTAGCACAAAACATCTGATTGCTAGAAACATTAATTCCGTTCTGCTATTGTTAATGCATTCGCATTCGAAAAACTGCACAGATAATAAAAAAAAATAACATTGTAGATTGCAGACTGCAGTTTATTTACGACAACCCACTACGAAGCACGTTGACATTTATAGAGAAGATTGTGTATTTATGTCCTTTTAATGGCCGTGCACATTACCCGTTGGGACGACATTACCAAAGAAAACATCACAATTGAAGTTATTTACTGAGGATCGTTCCGAATCTATGTTCCGCATCCGTCTACTAAGTGACTAAGTACTTTAGTTACTGAATTAAGTTGCATTATTGAAGATGAATCCTAAGTGGATAAGTGCTAAATCAGTTACACTTATGACATATAGAAGTTCTGATTATAATTCAATAGCTTTTGTTATCTTTAATTAAAATAAATAAGATAATAAAAAATGAATCTTCTCAACAAATTTGATATCCGTAGCATGAGATTACATAGACCATTTTTTTATATTTCTTAAGAAATGTTTTCATTTGATAACCATATCATGATAGTCCATAAGAAATAATAAAACCCTTATGTTAATTCAATGGAAAATTTGATCAATTGTTTTTCTACATTGAATAGGCATCGAAACTGCTGGGCTTACTTTAAAATATTTTCCACCTTCGATAAGCTATATCATACGCGGGCGATGTAGGCTATTTAATTTATGTGGTTAGAGTTGCAAGATTTTCGAAGCTCGTCAATGAAGCTCATTTTGCGAAGGAAAAAATCACCAAAATCTTCTGTTAATAAATTACTCCAAAACGGTTACTGTTGATTGGGCAAATATTTTTCAGTGTTTATTTGTTATAAGAGATGTCTTGAAATGCCTTCAAGATGCCCTCATTATTTATACAAAACTAATTCGTACTCACCTATAAAAACTATGTCCACTTTGAGCCACAATATCAACCATGAAACGTTTCTCGAATATTTATTAAAGCCACTAAAATGCCGCGATAAAATGGTCGTATAAAACTATGTTGAGACATTTGTCCAAATATTTATTCCCTGTGTCAACACCACTTAATACCGTTCCGGATATTCAGGCTATCGAGAATTCCAGCCCTTTGGGGTCGTCAAAAGGAATACAATCTCCCCCTCTGACGGAAAGTAGGCATAACCTTCGAAACATTTCATTTAGAGTACGTTAGAGTCTTTCACCTAGGTGGTAGGTAGCTAAGGCGGTGGCATTGTTTACGGCGATAAGCGGAATCGTAGCAATAGTGGAACGAAGAACTTGTAAATCAAAATTGTATTAAAATTTTCATGAAAGTTCACAAACTTCGTACCTTATTATTAGAAATCCAAAATAATTGTTTTTCAAATTCTTTAAAGAGTCATTTCTTTGAGGTTTCAGAATACAACTTCAATATTATACCATATTAACTATTAAGAATTTAAACGTGATACTTACAAAATGAAAAATTGTATGGTAATGGAAAATCATAATTGTGTAGGATCTAGACCCTGGTTGTTGTCAATTAAAATGATGGTAATCTATGAAACAGTGCCTCTGATGTGCAAGAAATAAATATTGATAAAAGCAACTAACAAAAATAAGTAAAATCCCACCAAAAATATTTTAATGTTAAGTGTTGCCAAGCCGAGACCAAATGACTCGCACTGTCAAAAAGTTATCAGACCTCGTGGAGTTATTAGATTCTTACTCTACACACCCTAACACTGTAGTGTTCACTAGCCCTACTTCACAAATACTATACTTTCAAAACATGTGGCTTGGCCAATTCATTTCTACAAGAAAAAACTGTGGTGCTTTACATGAGATTGATTTTGCTGGGATATTAATTACCATGGCGTATATAATTATTTTCAATGTCAATTTCGAAGACACATTTTGTGTGAAACCTTATTATAATAGTATAATTATATTCAATATTCTAGTTATTATGTCAATATATTGTATCTTATCTCAGACAGCTCATAATATATTTTTATCTTAGTAAAAGTATCCCCGAGGAGATCAATTCTGAAATTCGGTCCAACGAAGTTACAGAAAATAAATCTAGTATCACATAAAATGTTCTGACTCCGAAATAAGATAAGCATTATGCCACCTCTGCGCCCTTTTGTTGATCGCTGTATTAGGAGACCCACCTTTACACGCTCATGTCTTGTAATATCGCCGGTGTCATGACGAGGGTGCGAGGTTCGAGGGCTGCGCTCGTAAATATTCATTACCCAACATTGAACTCTTGTTTAAGAATAACATGGCCATCTTATTTTTTCGACTCCACTAAGGTCCTACTTAATTTTGATTAGAGCCTCCGAAGTTACCCACAAAGTTTATTTTCCTTGTATACGTAAATTATATTTTCTTATGAAAATGGGAAGTACACATTGAAATGTTGTTTTTTCATTCATCTAAAATTGTTTAATCAATTGTCTTTTCTTATTATTATTTTATTTTTTAACGATGTTCTTAAAAACATTGAGTGCAATTTATGAATTGGTACATTAATTTATATATTTTTTGTTAAGCTATGTTAAATTATTTAATAGAATCTGAACAACACTTTAACTACTAACCTTTCAATAGCTACTATTTCTGATAAAAGTTAACACTGCCGTTTTGCGATCGATGACCGTTGAACCAATTTTAATAACCAACTTTAAAAAAATGATACTTGGCTGAGTATGAATGCTCTAGTTGTTTTTTATTTATATAATGTAGTGTATATAATGCAAATTTAGTATACTATTATTATTTTTAGATACTCGTCAAAAATAGAATCGAGTCCTTTTCGATTTTGATGTCTTATAATTATAATTAAAATTAAGTAATATCAGCGAGCTACGTACGAAATATCCTAACTTAATAATATTATAAAGATCTAGTTGTAATCAACGAACCTGATTATTAATTATAAAATACTACTAATCCCGCGGTTTCACGCGCGTAAAGAATAGGCTAAGTCACCCGCGTATGACCGATTATCATCATCATTAACCCTTTTACGTCCCCACTGCAGGCTTTCTTTATGGATGGTTGAGGAGGGTTATGACCTTACACACAGGTCCAATGCGGGGTAGCTCGAGATAATATTTTTTGGTCACCCATCCCGTGACTGATTCTTGCGAAAGTTGCTTAACGACAATGATCGCGGGCCGCGGCGCTTATCCACTATGCCACCGAGCTACTCAATAAATATCATTATTAATACGAAAAACATGTATTTGATGAATATAACACGGTTATATGACATCATTATAAACTATGGCCTATGTTTTTGTTTCGTGGTAATTTTAGTGTTGTTCCGAACATATACATGTTAAATAAGTTATTTGAGCAGTTGCGTTACGTAAAACCCCATTCCCGTTTCCTATTATGGGGAAAGACTCGAATATTAGGGCACATAACAGTAAAGCGAATATAATATTTTTCTAGTACAATCACCATTGCGGCATTATGGTCAATAATTTATAATATTTTTTATACTGAACCTAGTAGTAAGCATAAGAAATTATAGACCGAATGTGAATCGGATCTAGATTAAGTATTTAATTTTATCCGTTTGCTTTTGTTATACATATTAAACATTAATTTATCAACGAGTATGTATGACAAAGTATTTTAATTGATTAACTTATTTTATTTCTAATATAGCAATGAAAAGCTAATAATCTAATAAAATCGTTTTACAATTAGACTTTTCTATATGAAATTAAAAGGAGAAAAAAGTAGCAATTGCTGACTTTCTTACCAATACCAGGTCTCCCGCCGTAGGTTTACGACTGATTTTTACTGTATGTTATACAAATACAAAATAAATAAATACGTGTCTTATAAAGAAACATTATTTGAAGCATCTACTTTATCTACTAGTTGCATGAATACCAAATGCATCACACGAATTATACCAGTCTATGTTGAATCTAAATACTGCATACAGTTTTCTTTCGTAGCAACATTTTTTCTTATCATTTAACTAGCGTCACCTGTGATTTTAATTGCCTGATACTGTGTTTATTTATGTCCTCGTAGCGGCTTCTACGGTCATAGCAGTGCTACGATAAACTTGCCTTTATTTGAAAATATCACGACTTTTGGAGGAGAATATTAGTCTTTTATTTTAAAACTGATTTATATTATTATTTCGTGCGTTACGAGTTTTGTCGCTTGCGTGTCGCGAGACATTAGTGTGAGACCGGGAGAGTTAAATCGCGTTGTTTTCAGTTGGTGCGTGAGACGCTATTCGTTTTAAGAGCCTTAATTTATTAAGAGTAAATTTTGATCTATTACTTTTTTATTTGATTAATATTTAATGAAAAATGGTCGTAAAACAAAATCTCATTTATATTCTTCGTTATAGAGGAATCACGTGAATTGTGTGGAAAATGAAGAGAAACAAACTGATGATTACGATAAGAGCAATCGACAGTAGTGACCACAAAACTGCAAGTCGTATAAAGTTTTCAGTATTGGAAAATATTGAATAATTTTTTTTTTAATTGCTTTCGTATTCACAGCTTCTCGATAATAATAAATTGTTAGTGAAATAAAATGTATCCTATTATTAAGTCAGCTAATACGCTATCTGTATACCAAATTTCATCAAAATCCGTTCAGAAGTGACGGCGTAATAGACCGACAAACATCCAAACAAAGAAACTTTTACATTTATAATATTAATAGGATACTAAACCTTTACATACCTTAAAATTTACACACCAAAAATATACTGTAACTTACAAATTTGTAAAGTATTGGTTATTTTAAAATTTAATGTTATTTACAAGGTGCCCAGCAATTGTCTTATTATATCTATCCATTGCTTAATTATGCTCAATACGTTCTGGCCAAAAATATTTGGCAGTTCTTAAAATATTAATTCATGCCTTTATGGCTCTTGCTTTTATTGAATTTGATTTCAATATCAAATTAGTAAAACAATTAATATTATAGTTGATATAGTTGGATTATACAAATAGAGTTTATTTATACATCTAGCACTTATTGATATTTATTTGTATTACTGTTAGATATATATTCCGATATATAGCAAGTCCGTTGACCTATCTATACAGTTTATCTTGCAATTAATTAAGCTGAACACAGCAGCTTGATGACAGTAATTAGCGCTTCACTTCGCAAAATTCGCAAAGTCCGGTAATAGGATGGGTGACCAAAAAAGTACTATCATAAGCTTCTCCATGTTTTGGAAAGCACGTTAAGCTGTCGATCCCGGCCACATCTGCAGTCGTTAACACTCACCAATTCACATTGTGCATGGTGGGTCATGGTCCATTCTCCCTATTCAATTTGATTCAATTCCATAGGGAAGGCCTGAGACCCAGCAGTGGTGAAATTAATGGTCTGCTGATGATGATAAGAATGATATTAATATAATACTTAATTTAAAATAAAAACTTCGTAGTAGTGGTATACAAAAAAACTTGTGTGTTGTCACTTTTTTAACAATATACAAGCGTGCTATTTTTCATTTAAACTAACGACTAGTAGGTACCATAGAGGACCGTTTATGTCGCGTGAGCTGTTATCGTGAAAGAACGAAATCCTAATAATTAAAAAAGTATGTATATTACAACAATGTTTTACAATTGAAAAAAATCCGGAACAGAGACGGATTTTTATAGGACATTATAAGTTACGCATCGAATTTTTTTTACGCAATAGACTAAAATCGGAAATTCGTTTTTGTGTCGTGTTGTGTTGTGGAGCGGCAGAAGCATATCTGTTTCTTACAATTGGTTTAGTTACACCTGAAATATATCTGTTTCATTTTAATGTAGGCAAAAACAACAACACAACACGACATATGTCACATCTATATAGATGTATTTCCTTTGGATACTGACATTAATATACCAGAGTTTTATCACGAACAATATTGAAATAGATACCTTAGATATATATATTTTAGAGAAACCTAACCTGTTGTTTAACATTATTGACTTCAAATACGAAATAATCTTTAGCTAAATTCAAATTACAAAGCTACACCTTACTCCAACCCTGTTCTAGTTACAGTAGAAAATATATTTATTTTTATAAAACCACCTGCAAAACACGAATAAAACAGATGACAAATGATTATTTCATTTTCAGCCAGTTATAAGCTGTTTCAGTGGACTCGCATGTTTTCTACACGCCAATGCTAGGGAAAAATGGTAATTTTTCTAACATTGTTTTTCTTAATTAATATTGTGTATATGTAAGCCATGCAAACATGACTAAGCTTGTGTAATATGAGGCATATTCAACAAGTTTTTAACAAATATTTATGTTTATTAAATAAAAACCTCTGTAATTACCTTAAGATTATTTTAAGGAAGTTACTGCATACGAATTCAAGTAAGTATTGCTTTTCGTTTAGATCAAGTGAAAACTACTTTACAAAATTAAAAAGTCTATATAAAATCGAAATCAGTCAGTGTGTTTGTTTTAAAATATGAGAGTACCTTGTTTATTTCAAAATTATTGAAACGATTATAATTCGTTATTATTCCGTATCATAATTTTTAATCAGTGAGTAATTAGAAAAAGCCGAGTATTTCACTGAATACATTATTTGTCAGAATACTTACACGCTCCCTAAGCCATAAGACCGCACGAATTACGTTTATAATTACCCAAGCTTTATCGGGCTTAACGGCATAAATAGCGATCGCGTGCTCAGCAATAGGTTTGCCGACTGATATCCCACACAAACAACCCTTACTAACTCAACCGAATAACTGAACGCGTACTTGCTCGTAGCAAAGAACAAAAGTGATAACAAAACCTAACACACGTAGTCAAGAGTTCAATGAATAGACGAGCAGGGAAAAGAAAGCGCCTCGATAAGGGTGCCACTTGATGGGCAATTCAACAGTCTGAGAGCATTACGGTTTTTTAAACTTATCCAAAATAGAATCGTATTTAAATTCGCCGACATGAAGAAAGGATTTGAAATTTGATTCTTTCCGTGAATCGCAAATCGCCGATTGCGATCTCGGACAAAATTTTAATGGAACGTCAAAGATCGGCAGTAATAATCCGGTCGCGTTGAATGATGGTCCCTTTTAGGAAGACGAAGCGCTGGAACGTGATTAAAGAACCTGAATCATGTAAGCCGGGAAGCCACACCTCAGAGCGCGCCCGCGCAAAATTAATAAGCAGAATTACTCTTCTTTACCGGCTCATAAATTACATTGATGGTGACTGGCAGCAGTTACAGAAGCAGTAAAACGCGCGCTTTATTAGAATCGAACAACTGGGGAAATTTATACACGACTGACATTACGACCTGCCTTGCGTACATTGGAACTTATATGAGGTGAATGTAATAAATATGATGTTAAGGGTACGAACTCACTTAATACAACTGTGTATTATCAGCATATTATACAAAAATTGCATTAAAGTACCATATGCGTATGTAATGATAATGCAATTGATAGTTCCATCAAACACATTTTATGTAAAATATTGCCAAGACGACACCATATAGCTCGTATCGTGAAAGTTTTGATATCTTTTCTAGAGGTAGAGCCAAGTTTCTTATTTTACGTGCTATAAAGTAATAGATGTAGGGTTACTATACTATTGTATTTCTCGATACTTCTCTATTATAAGCACAATTATAGTGTTTTTAAATGCCCAAGCCAAATGTTTTAATTACGGTGTTACCTATAAAGTTATGGGTTGTATAGTTAAGGCATGCAGATTGAGAAGCTTCCGTGTCCCTAAATATCGTTTGGTGTATTTTGGATTGAATATAACGTCTCTGTGTAGGTATAGATGTGTATGTAACCATTCGAGCTGACACTGACTGTTTTAGTAGCCTAGCGGTTATACTTATAATTCAAAGTATTTTTTTTAATCTAATTACTGAATGTTACAGAAAAGCTACAAGTTATATTTTTGAATATGCATAAACGAGCTTCTGCTTTTTTTAAACAGCAAATATTTGATACTAGGTTATTTTCTAAAAATTAAAACCAAAAGAAAAACAAGCTAAAACAACCCATTTTTCTTTGCCTGCAGTGCTATTAAAAGCTTTAATTGAACAGGATTGAGATCGCCCCTCTAGTACATCAAATTACATTAATTTTATTACTTTATTCGATTCGATTCCATTTATAGGGAAGGCCTGTGCCCCAACCGTATTACGGCTTAATTAATATCTTATATTAATATTTTTATTAGTAATTTCTTAATTACTTTTTAATTTATTGGAAGCTAAATAGTCAAATAATCAAGGGGAACATTTCAAACAGGAATAAAGATGTTTAATTTAAAACACAGCAGTGAAATATTCTTTCTTATAGAACAAGTAAAATATTTTAATAATAAAAATCATTTTTTATAAAATAATAATGCAACTATCTATTTGACGTTTAACGATCATGGTTTAAAAATATTTAATATTTTAAAAAGTAAAAAGTTGTTGATATTATTACCTAGCAATAGTAACAAACCAGTTGCTTATGATAATGCAGAATAGCTAATTATTACTTAATTCACATTACGTAGCCCCTTTGATGTCTGGTTTCTAATATCACGCAATGATAGCGTGTCATCGACATGATTGACTATGATGGAAGTGAATAAATTATATACCCACAATGATATAAACTGGAATGATCAAGTAGGTTCAGTAGTGCTATTATAGGGTTAATATCCTGGAGTGAGTATCGACTTGACGACAGCTACCCATGTGTCATACCCCACCAGTGTGACTTGTGACAAGTGTGGGACGGAAGTGAGTCCCACACTCGTTACTCGTCACGCGGCAAGGTTGGTGCTTAAGCATTTTCCCAACGTATAAAAAAGTAATGCTTTTCTAAATAGCAGAGCCGTCACGTCAAAGAAACTAAAATTGAATAAAGAAAGTTTCTTCAAAAATTAATAATTGATTGATAAAATTGACTGGGAGAGAGTACCTATGGAATTTATTCCGCCAATGTACAGTTTTTTGTGCATGAAGAATTAAATAAATAAATAATAAAGGCTTTATTTCATTATAACTCTACTAGGTTTTGCCCGCGACTTCGTCCGCGTGGTAAAGTTATTTTGAGCAGCATTTCTAACAAATATTTATTTATTATATCGTGTAAAATACCTGTAAAAAAAGTCTTATCCTCTTAGCTTAATGCCCTTAGGGGTGGAATTTATTAAAATCCTTTCTTAGGGGATGCTTACGTCATAGTAGCTTTATGCATGCAAAGTCTCAGCCCTTAAAATTGACAAAGTTTTATACAAACTTTCATCCCCTATTTTATCCCCTTGGGGGTGGAATCAATCAAAATCCTTTTTTAGAGAATGCCTACGTCATAGTAGCCTTATTTATACAAAATCTCAGCACGATCGGTTTAAAATTGACAAAGTTTCATACAATATTTCATCCCCTATTTTATCCCTTTGGGGATAGAATTGATCAAAATCCTTTCTTGGCGGATGCCTACGTCATAACATCTATATGTATGCCAAATTTCAGCCCGATCCGTCCAGTGGTTTGGGCTGTGCGATGATAGATCACTATGCCAGTCAGTCACCTTTGAGTTATATATATTTAGATTATTTTCCCATGGGAATGCGTCATTTTCCGGCGGTAAAAAGTAGTCTATGTCCTTTCTTGGGTATTAAAATATCTCCATAACAAATTTCATGCAAATTGGTGCAGTGGTTTAGGCGTGATTAAGTTACAGACAGACAGAGTTTTTCGCATTTATAATATTATATATATATAAGTATAGATGATGTGAGCTGCGTTCCACAACAAGTTTGAGGCTGTTATTTAACTGAATAGAATAGCTTGTTGTAACCCACCATTTTAACTTTAGTAGGTGACCCAAGTCATATCCATATCTAATAACAAATTCAATGAAAGAATGGGGAGTGCACTGTTATTTTACTTTGAGCAAAATTTTTCCAAAATGCTTTTACTATTAATTTATTAATGAATCATACTTATTCATTTTATAATTCTAAAAAAAAACTTTTTTTTTTTAATAGTGGTCAATTGTCTTGATAAAATTTGTATATTAACTAGGTTATTTAAAAGTGGTCAATTGTCGTGATTCAACAATAAAATTTTTACATTAACTAGGTTATATTGTCAGAGATTAATTAAAAAAGTGTCAAATGCATCGTATACCACTGAGCTACCTGAAACCCAGTAGGACTGACGAATCCTTCAAGCGCGGGGTATCTGAGACTGTTGAATTGTTTAAGAATTTTTCATTAAAAATATTTAGTTATATATGTGTAGCATTGTGAATACAAAATGTATCGAATATATTAATTTAATCGAAAGTTTAAAATATTTTTAATTAAGATCAAATTTCTTTCAGCGGTTGTTGAAATTGTTGAAAATACGCTCACTAGTAGTGAAAGAACAAGTCCTTGAAGGATTAGTCAGTCCTGTAGGAACTCGCGTACCTCAGTAGTTAGAGCAGTAGTCAAGATTATAAAGGGTTGTGGGGATCGAGTCTGATTTCGGGGTATCTGGGACTGGTGGTATTTCTAAGCATTTATCATTGAAGATATTGGAGGCCGATTAAACGATAACCCATTTTGAATTTCTCAATTTTCATTTACACAAGTAAACGTTTAGACATTCTATAAAACCTGTTAATGAATAGTACAGACGGTCTTTCTATCAAACGTTGCCTCTATATTCAAGTTGTCAACTCGTCGTTTCTATAAAAGACAACACAAACCAACCATTCTAATTGTGCAGGTACTTTTATGATATCTACAGACTAAAGCTGATGAATTCTATAACGTTATTAAATTACTTTCATTGCTTCACAATCAGAAGCGATAGAAAACAATAATTTTAATAAAATAAACATTGATTGTGATCGAAATGAAAGTGATTTAAAGAAGAGATTTCACGTTTAATTTTTATTAACAGGGTACATATTTTATTTTTATCCCCTTTTTTATCGCTAAAGCTCTAATAGAAAAACTAACCTATTACGCCATTGGACATCTTATAATCTTGATCATAATATTATAAAGCGAGCCACGCTTCGGCATGAATGGGCCGGCTCGACCGGAGTGATACCACGGCCTCACAGAAAACCGACGTGAAGCAACGCTTGCGTTGTGTTTCGTCGTGTGAGTGAGGGTACCGGAGGCCCAACCCCTCCCTATTCTCTTCCCTCTATCGCTCAACCCTTCCCTCCAAGACCGGCAGCGCGCTTGTAGTCCCTCTGGTGTTGCAGGTGTCCATGGGCGACGGTAATCACTTACCATCAGGTGATCCGTCTGCTCGTCTGCCCCCTATCCCATAAAAAAAAAGCGGAAAGAATTGATTGTTTTTTGCATTGCATTGGTTCTGAAAACGCTGGACCATCATATTCGGGTTTCGTAGGAAATAATTTACGCGACTAGTTAACAGCTAGTTCATTATATAGTGTGACAATTTATTTACGGTGAAACTGTGGGATGCAAGCAGAGTGAAGGCAATACCGGTTGGCTAATTGAAACTACTTTCTCATTCTCTATACTGCAAAGTCCGAACTCTTTAAGATCTCCAACGCATTTGATAGAGACCTAAGGAAGTTTCAGACCAATACCATACTGCATGTGTGTAACGATCAGTAGTTAGACGTGTTAAGCTGTTTCCAAAGAGAGTCTCTTCCTGAGATCAAACGCTTGCTGTATGAGCTCTATGAGTACTCAAGATAGATATTTTCCGTGCCAGTGAATGCTTCAGATTCAGCTTGATATTCCGTGAACCTCGCGATCCTAATTCCTACGTCTTACATTTGCAAAACTGCTAAAAGGACGAGATTCAGACAAATTTTTATCCGTTTTATTTTCTATTATGTTTATAAATGCCCCTCATAATAGTTTTTTCATATGTCTTCAACGTACAGACGTCGATTAATTAACGTTTTAATTTAGTATATAGACAAATAAATTGTCTATGCTGAACCATACAAAGACTACAAGAAATCTTGTCTGCCTGTCTTTATCTTACCACTATTGAACTTTAAAAAATCTATGGCACGACCTAGCGCTGAGGTAATCTTATTTATTTATTTCTTATTAAATAACAAGGTTCCATAACTTAAAAATACTTATTTTCAATAAAAATGACAACCGAATGTCTAAACGTCGATAAAATTAAGAATCGGCTAGATGCTTTTAATCAAGAGCAAAATTTATATCTACATTTCCATACAATTTATTGTCTTGTACATTTTTATTGTGAACGTTTTCTAAGCTATCGGAGCATTGTCGGTACGTAAGAGGGAAGCCATTGTACACTTAAATCAACGAGGGGACGACGACGCCATGGTTAGAAACAAAGGCTTTCTAAATCAAGCCCGACGCTTTTAAAATGTCTCTTCACCGACAGCTCTTTTGTTTGTCTAACATGGAATAAAACATTTTATTATAACAGAGACACGTCAAATTCTCAGTCGGTCTCCCTTACTAAAGATTAATAAAAACTATATTCATACCCGAAAAGCTTTAAATAATTACTGTTAGATGGTGCAATGGTGCGTGCTTTGTCTGCGATATGTTGTTAAGCAACTTTCGCAATGGCCGGCCGTACGATAGGTGACCAAAAATATATTAATTCGAGCTCCTCCGTACTTCGGAAGGCACGCTAAGCCGTTGGTCTCGGCTGCATCTGCAGCGTAATACCCATTAATGCACACTGGGCCCGTGTGGTGGGTCATGGCCTGATCTCCATGTTCAGTTATATTCGATTCCATCCGTAGGGAAGGCTTGAGCTCCAGCAGTGGGGACATCGGCTGTTGATGAGATGGTGGAAGCGCTATGGTCTCACAAGTTTTTAACGAATTTGACTCTAACTAAGACAATTTAGATATTATTAATTCGTGCATACATACAAATAATCATATACATTGCATCATATACATCTACATTACATATACATTACATCAGCTTCATAGGTAATTTTTTTTTTACTCGGACATTATAATGAAATGATTTCTCGTATTTTGTTTACTTATCTTTATTATGTTTAACCTATATATAAACAAAATACAACATAGGCAGGTTCTTAGACTCCTGGTTCTTTCAATAACAATTTAATTTACAGATATTTTTCTTCTTTAAAGGTGTATATTTTTCTACAATCAAGCATCGTACATGAACAAGAAAACCCAATGCAATGAATCTTCACCTGAAACGAATTTACTGAACTGAAATTTATAGTATGAGGTACTTCGTTTTGTTGGAAACCCTAATTATTTTAGCACCGTACGCCACGATAAAGTGAACTTTATTATATTCGGTGGTGGATTGTAATTAAGATAGTAACTTCTTAAATTTAGGGTGGGCACCTGAAATATATACACACCTTTTACGACGCACATTTTGTTGCAAAATAACCGTTCTGGTTGACATAATAAGGTTGTTATTATACAAGCTATTTGGGGCGCGTTGGTTTCAATTAATAAAGATGACACTAGATTATGGAAATGCGACATTGCGTGTGTCACGACGTTATACTCTTTGTGTGTCCAAAAGTATCATGACAAATAAATTAACTATTATCAATCTTTGTCGTCACTTGGTAACAATTTAATTTAGTTAGGTAGGTATTGTTTTTCTTTACGTAATGTATTTCATCAGAATTATAATCGATTGAATATTAGCACGGCCAATCATAGGATAGGTGGCCAAAAATGTATTATATTGAACTCCTCTGTGCTTCAGAACGCACGTTGAGCTCCATGTTATTCGTCTCTGCTGTTATTCGAAAGTTGTTTGCAGCTACCGATGTAGGTGGTGGCCTATTCTGTCTATACGATTAAATTAAATTCCATTCATAACAAGGCTTTTGCCCCTTCAATGGTGATATTAATAGGCTAAAAATAATAACGATGACAATGTAACTTTGCTGTTGCAGTCGTGGAATATGATTTCGTTATTACATGAGAAGATTTCGGTTAGGCTTAATCTATATATATATAAAATTCTTGCGTTACTAAGTGACTGACTAACTGACGGAATGAAGATTCATGAAGAGGAGCACAAAGATAGGATTTTTGAAAATTCTACCCCAAAGCGACTAAATTAGGAAATTAAAGTTTGTATGAAATTTTGTTACTTCAAGTGCTAGGAGTTAAAATTTTTGCATGCAGTTTCTTTTTAGGACGTACACTACCCACAGAAAGTTTGGAAGCACCCGCAAATTTTGCTAAATAAAATAACAACTTTGGTATAACCGATTTTATCTATGGTGTACTTAAATATGCCGTAATTTAAAATCTTTCTATAGTTTTTTTTATTAAAGTTGGTGATCATTTCGGGTAAATATTTAAGAAAAATTAAAAAACTATTATTTAACAGTTATGGTTTATTTTGCTGAGTACCCTCTAATATTTTTATTTTCGCTTCGTATTTGTTTTATTTAGTCAGTATTCATTGCGAGCACTGTTCCGATTATGATAAACTAATTGATTGGCGTTTATATTTAGTTTTTGCTGCTTTTACGACCGTATTTCGATACTCATATTTTTAAATATTTTCCGTTCAAAATGAGAAAAGGAAAACAGTTACCTATTGAAACTCGTTCAGCTATTATTGTGTTGAGAAATGAAGGCATTTCTGAGAGAGAAATTGCTTCTATTATAACCCTAATATAGTTTATAAATAACGAGTCTGTTTGTAATTTTACGATAACAAATAAATTATGTCAATCAAACGAAATTTTCGTAGTATCTCAAAAGCACAAGTAACAAGAAAATTAACATTTTGAGCAAAAAAATTAAAGCTTTACAGAGATACTTAATCCTACGCTTTTGTGTTATTTTTTCTTAAAATTATGCACCTTTTTCTTAAAATTCAATATTTGACTAAAACAATTTATTTTCTCTAAATTTCTGGAATATTCTGTGCAAACTAATTAAAACAATTAAAGCTACTGGAGAATCACTACATTTGTCAATTGTCTGACCATAAAGATACAACCACATACAAAAAGTTTTTTTCTGTGTATACGACTAAATGCAAATAGACATTTGAATTCTTCTACTTTTATAAATTTCATAAGTACGTTACAGCCAAGACGGAATAGATGAATTTAACTTTAACATTAAATAAAAAAACTTGGTATTTCGCCTAAGGGGGTACATTATACCCTTGTAAGACATCGGGAGACGGGCAGTTTATCGGACAGAAAACGGAGCGGCAGGCCAAAAATCACTTCTGAAGCAGAAGCCGGTTTATTATAACAACCTCGAAGCGAGATCGTCGACTTACAGCATCACACGGGAGTTGAATAAAACGCGAACAAAAAAAGTGTCAGTTTCTACCGTGACGAACCGTCTTTTATCTGCTGGTCTGAAGGGGTGCGTCGCCGCGAAAAAACCATTATTACGACCCAAACACAAGAAGAAACGTCTGCAGTGGGCAAAACAACATGAACATTGGACAATTGAACAGTGGAAAACAATGTTATGGACCGATGAATCAAAATTTGAAATTTTCGGATCTAATAGGAGAGTCTTTGTCCGCCGCAGATCAAATGAAAGGGTGTCTGAGGCCTGTTTAGTGTCATCAGTAAAACACGGTGGTGGCAATGTTTTAGTCTGGGGCTGTTTTGCTGGAGCAGTCGTCGGGGATCTTGTAAAAATTGATGGTATTATGAGGAAGGAGCAGTATCTACAAATATTACAAAATCATGCTGTGCCTTCAGGAACACGTATTGTAGGTGAACCGTTCGTGTTTCAGCAAGATAATGACCCGAAGCACTCGGCACGAATATGCAAAGCCTTCTTAGAAGAACAAGAATCAAACGGTATTATTGAATTGATGAAGTGGCCCCCACAATCACCTGATCTATCACCTATTGAGAAATTATGGGATGAATTGGACCGAAAAGCCAAGGAACGTTTGCCACAGAATACTAGACAACTGTGGCAATACCTACAGGAAGCTTGGAAAGAAATTGACGCAGAGTACTTGAACAAATTATTGGAGAGAATGCCTAGAATCTGCCACGCTGTTATTAAGGCAAAGGGTGGTCATATAGACGAAAATCGATTATAAATTATTTGTGTGTGTAATAATAAATATTTTGATTTGAAGTTATAGCTTGATAGTTGTTTTAATCAAATACCTGATTACAATTCATAAATTAAAACTTAATCTGTTAATATTTGTTAATTAATCCCGAGAATCACAAGTGCTTCCAAACTTTTTGTGGGTGGTGTAGGTGCTCACTAAGACGGAATTTTACAAAATTCGAGCCCTACGAGGGTAATTTAAGGGATGAAAGTTTTATGGAATTTTCTCATTTCTGGACTGAAAACTAGACCACGTGGGAGAAGTTGCGGTCAAAAGCTAGTATTACATATAAAGTCAATTAAATAATCTAAGTTATGAATCAATTTAAGACTATTTTAAAACTTCAATTTAGAAAATAGGTTACACTCGGTTACAAAGAAAATATACCGACAGTGTTGGCTGTACATTTAAAACGTCAACCCGTAGCGTTCCACAAACAAGCCTTTGAGGCTACATCTTTCAAATGCAATACGCTGTATGGCTTGATATGGCACTGGAAAAGACTGGTGTGGACAAACGAAAAAGTTTTGTCGTTCTTGGAAATGAGGTGTTTTCTGAAGTTCCATACTTCAAAAATACCACTGTCTATTTGTAGGCAATAGCTTTGCTACTGCGTAGATTTTATGCAAAGTTCTATCCAAAGAATTACATCAGTTTCTTTGTTTGCACTTTTACGATTTTGGTAAAGGATCTTAGTAATTTATTTATTATTGTCTTAATATTAAATTATTATTTCTACGTTAATTAAGCACCATAAAACGAACGCTTTTCATAAATTGTCATTTATCGAAGCAGCAAATATAAACCGATTTTATTACATCAATTCTAGAACTTCAGCTATTTTGTGTTAATTATTTAAACTTAAACTTTAACCTTCAGTGCTAAAGTCATCAATTAGTAACAACCAATAGACGCCTCTGTGCTCTTTAAACCAAAATAAACTCTTTAGTTTATTTAAAACTTTCACACCGACGACGAAGTCTTAAATTCATTGCAAAATAAGTTCAGATACACTAATTGGTTGTAGTTCTATTTGCGATTGTGATTTTAGTTTAAGTTATTTTTTGTTTTGCATTAATTGTGTCCTTTTAAGTTTAGTTTTTCTGATTATACAAAGGAATTAGAAAGAAACGAGACTCTAGGAATACGTACGTATTGTTGCTTTAATTTAACATGAAATATCTTATAGAACAAACATCAAAGTTGAGGAGTGGGGGCTCGCTACGTCTCAGCTTTGTATAAAATGTACGAAAGCGAGACGTCATGTGACATTGTGAAAAAACAATAATATGTATTTAATATTCTTTAAAAATCTTCCTGATGGACTCACAAAAATTATCATCATCCCTACTGTCTGGTCGTTACCAATTGTCCTCTAAAAGGCAAATATCATAAAGTACCTATATGGTATGAATGAATTAATGGAATGAATGAATTAATGAAAAATTCTTTATTATACACCAATGGACAAAACCAAACATATGGATAAGATAAATATAAATAAGCAATTGGCGGCCTTATTACTAAAAAGTAATTTCTTCCAGGCAACCTGGCGAACTAAACAAAAATTATAACTAGATTAGATTAGGGTATCATATAGTGTCTCTAACTTTTCTCCTTAGCCGGGCCTGCACGTTTCCTCGGGATAACGGTCAAGGCGCGTGAGTATCTAGGTCACGAAATTATCCTAGGTCATTGTTCAGTCCTTGTTGTTTTCACACCGAAAACGCTTATAGAAAAGCGGGAAATGTTCTTTTCGAATTTTATGAAATCTCACACACATAATGAACGAAATATATCGTTAAGAAAAATCACATATGCAGCCGCACGTAACACGTTGAAAAGCGCAATGTCTTGAACTTCGTTTGTTTGAAAAAAGACGGTTATGCTTGTGGCGCCTCCTTGGTATTGAGCGGCGGGCTCAGGAAGCAATTAACGATGAATGGCCAGATATAATGAAATCATAAATCCTCAACAATTAAGAAACGGAATTGTGCTTATCATACCATAGAAATTAAATTAAATATATATTATGTGAAAACTGCTTCACTACAGAAAAATATCATATCTCTACATACAATACACATAGAAGATTTTTTGCAATTTAAGTAGGTGTATATTAGTGTTATACCAACTGAATAATAGTCAATTGGACCTGATCAACCGTGACAGACAGGTTTTTATTTTTGTTATTTTAAAGCATGGATCTCTAAAATAACAAAAAGACACAAACTTTGTTTCATATAATACTAGCAGTTTTCTCGTGCCTCCGCACGTAAAATATAGCCTATACCAACCCTGTACGATTATAAAATCGGTCCGTCAGTTTCGGAGTCTATTTAATGCAGACATACAAACAACCAATCAAATATTCGTATACATTAGCCTAGAATGACTTGTCATACAACCACTTTGCATTTTAAAAAGTTTTTAACCGACTTCAAAAGAGAAGATGGTTCTTAATTCGATTGTATGTTTTTTTTTGTGTGTTTGTTACGCTATTACTCCGCCAACTGTGAATCGTTTTTAAAAAATATTTTTTTGCCGCCGAGACTGAGGTAGTGCCATTTATATTTAATCAAAATCGAATAAGTATTTTTATAACAAATCAAAATATGCCCTTCATCAGATATCACCTACTTTGATGAAATGTTTATATTTAAGGAAGGAGGAATTTTTATTTTTCTACTAGCTGACCCGACAGACTTCGTCCTGTCAAAAAGATTTGTAATGTGGCAGTTTTTTTGCCTACGTATTTAAAAAAATTCTCCTGAACAGAACCGTCACCCTGGTGATAGGGCGTTGTGAATAAAAAATAATTAAATAAAACATATATAAGGATTTAAAAGTAAGTAATCGCTTTATTGTTAATCATGTGAATCATAATTATTATTGCAATGTATTAATAGTAATAGTATTAAATATAGAAAAAAGAGATTTTTATGATCATAAAAACACATTACATACAACAGCATTATAAAAGTAAACTATTCGAATTAAAAAAATATATAAACATTCTCAAGGAACAATGCTGGAAGAATCCATCTACCTGTACCGAACCCATTCGCGATCCAGGGACTGCTCTAACCAATGAGCTATCTAGGACCCAACAGCTTTGCTACTACAGAGCGTATTTTCATCAATGTTCCGGCAATACATGTAATGACGTGGAAACTGATGCATTTTATCTCGCGTGCCGAAACTAATACAAAAGAAACGCGAGTTTCGGAACGCGACATTAAACTCCTCCAACTATGTATTCTGTGCTCCAACGCACACACGCACATTGTTTTGATAGATATGATCTTTGACGTTAGGAACACACCTACATTGCTTAGACAACAGTGAGTGCTTGTAATTTAATATGAACTTTATACCATAGCAATAAAGCTCAAATTGACTACGTTTTAGTTACAAATCATTTGTATGGGAAAAAGAAAAGGGCTATTTTTAGGGTTTTTCCAGCAATAATTCTAATAATTTTTCTCGCCGTAAAAACCATCCTTGAACTTCAACGAACATTTTAAAAAAAGATTTGGCCAAATTGGTCGAGGCGTTGTTGAGTTATGCGCTTACCAACACATTTTGCGATTCATTTTTATATATATAGATAATCAACGGGTATGTATATATTTTATGCAAGTAAGTATGTTCGTACACCGATTTCTTCATGGTTACTTCGTGCAAATAAATAAAAATTCCAGGACTTTCGGTATGTAAATATAAATTTTTGTATTTAGATGTTTAATATTTTAGTGATAAGCTTTCAAAATAATTATGTTTTGTACCTATATAACTATTAAAAACATTTTTCTAAAAAAAACCAACCGAACTCAAACTTTACAAAATGTGTAGAATAATACTAAAATGTGTTAAATTTTTTCAAGAAATCTTGAAGCCGATAATCATTTAATGAATTATATAAAACCTATGTCCCATTTCAATGGTTTTTTAAAAAATTTACCGTTTTTAAGATAAGTATTACTTTAGACGTATTTTTAAATTTGAAGTCGGTTCTATTTTTAGAAAAATGTTTCTACCACTCCATTAATTACTAGATATATAACAGAGTCCTACAATAATAAGTTAAAGAAATAATCTCAGTGTATACGTCTAATGAAATTAATTAATTGTTCTAACTGAAACCTATTCCCATTTGGAGTTATTAAACCGTTGTGCGACTTGAAAAATGTGGAATGAATAAAAAGTCTGCCTCTCCTAGAGCGATGTAAGCGCAGCATGCAATGCTGGGAACTTGACAAATGAGACGGCTTCCACTGTATTTTTTATTTTTCCTCGGATTCCCTTTTTAATGAGGCCATACTGAATGCCTTATCTACTGCGATTCATAATCCTAGATAATGTGGTCTGATGTTATTTTTCACGAGTTATCTCTGGTGTTGATTTAAATGTTTCGCTTTGAGAAATTTAGGGTTAACACGAAATAGTGTTTTTCAAATTCACTTGTTCGGACGGGTGAGTGAATAAATTCCTATAATATTTATCTTTCTAAAATACAGCCCATTCTTATCTGTTTTAGTATCCCCGACCCAAGCCCAAATTTATTTTATTAGGTTTGATCACAAATTTTCTATCATTACCATATCAAAAGTTTGTAGGTATTTTTATGATATTTTGCAAAATAAACCGAAAAGTTAATAGAGGTTAAATAACACTCCTTGTTTTAATAACAAAAACTTTCATTGACGTCATCCCCGACCGAAGCCCTATTGGTTTGATCACAAACTTTGTATCATTACCATATCAAAAGGCCGAAGGTATTTATTTTTAAGATATTTTGCAAAATAAACCAAAAAGTTAATATAGGTTATATAACACTCCTTATTTTAATAAAAAGCTTTAATTGAAGACACATGATCATCATTACCAACCTATTAATGTCCCTATTGCTGGGGCTCAGGCCTTACCTGTGGATGAAAACAAATCAAATCAAATAGGGACAATAGACCATGCATGACCCTCCACGTGAGCCCAGTCAGTGCGGATTGGTAGGTAATATCCACCTGCTGCAGATGCAGATGGAACTAAACGCTAACGTAAATAAAACTGTACGTAAGGAGCTCGAGATAATATATTTTTGATCACCCATCCTATGACCGGTCATTGCAAAACTTGCTTAACGTTCGTATTGCAGACGCTACCCAGTTTATACACACAAGTAGGTATTTCTAATTAACTAAAATATAAAAGGGGGAAAGCACACAAGCAAACATTAAAATCCATTTCGGGGGATTATTCTGGCACGAATTTGTTAGTGCACGGATTTCGAGTGGCGCAAAAACTTTTTGGTCAATATTTATGGACCACTTTTCATTGAGCGCTGTGTCCATACTCGAGTGTTGCCCCTTTTTGTTTTTATTCGACGTTTAACGATGCACTGTGCAATCAGAACGAGTAAATACTCTCAAACTTGGTGTTTGTATTCAAATGAGATATTGAATTATGTTTGATCTGGAAGTTGTCGGGAGTTAAACGCAGTTGGGTTAGTTGTCGTTAAATTAAACTTTGATTTAATTACCTGGAATCATTAGTCTGCACAATAGATAGAATTTCGGTGATTTATAAACGAGCAGAAGAAACTACTTATTTTTCTAATACCTTTGTCAAACAAGATTGTTAAAATGAACATACAGGGAGCAACAAAATGACCGACACAGCCGAAAGTTTCAAGTTAGGTTATATGCAAACGTTCATTTTATTTCACAAATATTTCAAAATAGAGTGTAAAAATGGAGTAAAAATTTTTAATTTCTAAGTGTTGAGAGCCCTATAATGCGCATGCGCAATATCGATTGTGCGCAGATAACAACGGACCGCGAAATACATTAATTTAATTTAATTATTTACCGATATCTTAATGTTAGTCGATGCAGAAAATATCCAATTCTTCTCTGAAGACAGCTAAGCACGCTCTTCTCATGCACGCGCAATACACATCACATTTCACACAAAACTAAACACAATCTTCACTAAACTAACCTTAACACTCAAGACGAACACTGTAGTATCTTATTAACAAAAATTTTATTAAAAACGCACTAGAACAAAACAAAAATTGACAAAAAGTCGCTTCGATTCGCGGTTAGGTGACAGTGATGCAATAACATGCCTCACACGCAAATGTCCGGCGGTGACTGAAAGGCGCCGACGCCGATGGAACAAAAGAGCCGCGCGCACGGTGAGTGAAGGAGACCGGTTCGCTTTGCCTTTGATAACTAGGGACGAATTCAGTTTATCTATTTTTCGAATTCGTATTATGTTACCACGCAATTGTTTTTGAATTTTCTTTTTAAATACATTTTAAATAAGTAACCAAACCCTTACTTAGTGTTGTTATGTTAATGGATGATGTATTAGTTTAACTAATTTAATAAATGATCGTGTTATTTGATCCATTTAGTTACATTTTTTTGGAAACTCTGACTATTAGAAATAATGTAGTAACGTAATGTAAATTAGTTAACATTAGAATAATCTTTTTACAATGATTTATTAAATGTTAGTCTATTAATTAATTTCAGCATTTTGACTGATTCGTTTAGAGATAGTCAGTTTGAAATTGTTAAAAAACAGTTAACTAGCAGTTAACTTATTATATAGCAGTTTGATAAAACTAGGACTTTTTGACTTGCGAAATTTTAAAAAAAAAAACGTAGGTTATTGAGAATAATCAGTAGAGATTTTCTACTTTTCTCAAATCTGAAACCGGCTGTTAGTCTGTTAATTGATTTAAGCATTTTGACTGCCTTGTTTAGTAATTGTCTGGTAGAATTTGCATGAAAGCAGTTTTATAAATCATAAATTAGTTTATTTCGTTTTTAGAAATGAAGAAGTCAATGACCGATTAAAAACTTGTTCCTTAGTACGTCCCAAAAACAGCTGACTCAGGGTTGAAAACACTCATTTTTTTTCCAAAAACTTTGTAATTTAATATCTCCGAAACTATTTGTACTCTCCAGGAACCTCGGGAGTGTCGGTCGTTCTGTTCCACCGAGTATATACTTCTACCTTACTTTTCAGATTCTCGATCTTTTTTCATTCCTTCTCAAGTATCTAAGCTCAAAAGAAATCGTCCACGAATAACATTCATTGATCAAATTGGCGAAGTTACAATTAAAATTATTTCTTTATAACAATAGATCATAATAAATTTTTCTACTGATTTATAAAATCTGATAATATTATACTTTTGATCACGATCTTGACAAATACTACTATTAATATGTAAAAATATTACTAAAGTCCTCTTCTGTACTAGCGAAAAAAGTGATTTGACTTCATCACCATCAGTCCTTTTACGTCCCCATTGCAGGGGTCAGGCCTTCTTACGGTTAAGGAGGATGGGCCATGACCCTCCACGCTGGCCCAATGCGGATTGGAGGATAATAACGACTGCAAATGCAGCCGGGACCAACGGCTTAACGTGTCTTCCGAAGCACAGAGAAGCTCGAGATAATATTTTTTTGGTCACCCATCCCGTGACCGACCGTTACGAAAGTTGATTTACGACAAAGATCGCGTGCCACGACGCTTATCCACTACGCCACCGAGCTACTTAGTTGACTTACTGACGAATAATAATAATATTTATTTTTCATAATATAAATAATTCTCACAAAGATTACCAAGTTGCGGTTGATATAGTTGAAATCTTTTAAATTATTTTCTTATTACTAAAGAACAAAGAAACGTCAAATTGATGTTTCTAAATAACTTTTTGTGAGCGTACATAAACATTTTATTAAACGATTCAATCCAAGCAAATGTATGCCACGTATAACACTTACGCCGGCAACTGTAACCATTACGGGCACCATTCAACCAAGGAGGCCAAGCCAACTTCAGTTAATTGGATTGAGTTCATTGATTGTTTGTTATTATCGATGAAAATACATTGTCTTGATACACTAGATGTACTCTGAATAAATATTAACATTACATTTTATATAAAGTGTAAATCATTATACATGTAAACACTGTTTTACATTTGTTTATGAACCAGGTTACTTTTCCAAAATTTTTTCAGCTTTTGTTCTATTGTGTAGAGGTTAAGCAATTTTCGCAAAGATCCGTCATTGGATGAGTGATCAAAATTATATTATTATGAGCTTTTCCGTGCAAGAGGGGCATTAGCTGTTGGTCCTAGCTGCATCTGCTGTCATTATCCTTCTTTCATTCCACCCATAGACAAGGCTAGGAAACAAACATTAATAGGCGAACGTTTCCTTTTCGTTCTTCGCGTGTTAATTAAATAAATATTTTGTGATACGTGAAAAACATAATTTAAACAAAATATATACATTAAAATTACAAATTTCTTTTGGAGAAGATTGTTCACCTATACTAATATTATAAAGAGGAAAGATCTGATTGTTTGTTTGAATTGAATGGGCTCCGAAACTATTGGACCTATTTTTAAAATTTCATCTGTGGGAAACATATGATGTAGTTTATTTAATAGGCTACATTTTATCCCGAATAAACAGCAAATAAAAGGATGAAAAAGGGACTGGAAAAGGATGAAAGTTTGTATAGGGAAATAAAACCTTATAGTAACCATTGTTTATTTGTTATTGCAATTATATCCTTTATTGTTGATTCAAGGTGTCATAATATGAATCGATATCTAAATAAACCACCTCTAGGCACTACGCGAGTGAAGACGCTGGCGGAATGCTAGTATATATATAAGTTAATTTTGAACCGATTTCAAAATAAAAAAGGAAGTGATTCTATGTTCAAAGGCGATGTATGTTAATTTATTTTTCCGCAAATTGTCTTTTGCACAAGTTGGACTGATTAAAAAATATTGTATATACAAAAGAGTACTATTTTTTATATCTCAAATGAATTTTAGTTATAAAAGAGCAATGTCCGCATGTGTCCAGCGTTATAACAAAATACCTTTGTAATATATAACAAAAGCAAATGACATACTTATTCGTTTTACAAGTTAAAAGCCTACAGAAAGGCGGGCCGGGATAAGGTCCCGTGTTTCGGGATTAAGGATCCCTAAAAATGTAAATAGGGTAGAGTATTGAGTCCTGATACCCTTCCCATAAACAGTCATCAAGCTCGAGCCTTCGCCAAGCATCGGACAAATTCTTTTGATCTTGTTTAGGGTAAATCTTTTCGTTTTATATGTTAATTCATGAATTTGAATCTTGAATCACATCTTAGCCTCTGCACACTTGTTACTCGCTAATCTCGATGCTTGCTCATAAATTTCATATGTATTAATCCACTTTTGTCACAATCTTGGCTACTGATCTATTGTTATTTTAGGGTTCCGTAACTCAAAAGGAAAACGGGATCGTTCGTGTGTTAGTTACAGTTGATTTATTACGAAACGAGTTGGTTGGGTCCCAAGTAGGTCCACATTAAGTATTTTTTTAATATTGTGACCTCTATCCAAATTGAAAGGTACGTACATACATAATACATAATAAATGAAAGGGCTTATTTGAGATTCAAATATATGTTTTTAAATTATAAGATAAGTAGCTATTAATTTTCTGATATATAAAAATTGACAATAACTGCATAGACCATTTCAGATATTCAAATTTTGAACAATTCATCTATTAAAATATTATTTTTTGAAGATTTATGTCATGAACAGAATAATTTGTCTAATAAGGTGTAACACTGTCTCCAATAAGGAGATAATTTGCAAAAAAAAATCATCTTAACAAAATTAAAAGAACTCTTGGAAACCTCCCATAAATAATATTTTAGAAGATATTGAAGAGTAAAACGCATATTGGCGACAAAAAAAAATCCATCTAGCAAAGTGATGACACACCATAATATTACTAAATTACTTCATCAGTCAAGCAACGTAATATCTTATATCTAGTATAACGCTAGTTGAGCGACGCAAACGATCAAGGCTCAGTAGGTGGAATTCCTTTGCGCAGCACAAATTTTATCGAGCACTCGTAATTTTCTTTGATCCCTCATCTATATTCAATGATCCGAGGACCGTGATGCTTGGTGAGCGAATTCATTATATTCTCGTGCCCTTTATAACAGAAACGAATACTTACGCTTGTAATTTACTGAGGCACCTAGCTTTTTAAACACTTTAAGGAGACAACGAGAGTGACAGTAAACCGTTTGTTGTTATTTAAAAGAAGCAGATTTTGCGAAGATTTAGATAAAATATTGCATCATAATGTATAGTGGTGATATTGAACTGCCATAAATTTATCCTAGAATAAAGTTTATTTATGCGTGGAGGGTCGAAACACGTGGATAGTGATCATTTCTGCGAGATCTGTTGTCGGTTGTACGTGTAAATTCGTATACAGGAGGTGCACAGAAAAACTTGCAGATACTAACTGGTTATGGAAGTTACTATATATCTGTTTCACAGTTATATCAATGGACTTCTGCTAAATAATGCAAGAGTCTTTTAAATAACTTAGTTCTCATTATACCAATAAATTCATTTTATCAACTGCTTCTTGTGTCTTTTCCAGTTCCAGGTTGGGTTTGAATCTCTTCGTGCCGGGTCCTCGATTTTTACTCCGAAGTGGGAATACTCCGTAACGGCCAGATAGTCCAACCATGCTTTGACCTTCCCCTCAAGGCAGAGAGACAGAAAGAAAGATTGAAGAGTACTGATTTGAGACATTTAAGTTTCATTTTCCCGGAGATATACACCAAGCATATCTGACAGAAGATACTTCTCGTCAAGTCTGTCGCGAACGTCGGAGCTGAAAAATATATAATATGAATGTATTAATATGTAACAGAATACTTCATCTAAGTAGATATGTGTATTCAATAGCAAGTATTTAAGGCATTTAGAGACATCATAATTTACCTAATAAATATAATTTCCAATGTCAGAAAATTGTTAAATGATCTGTTAATTGTAATGTATTTTTATGCCCTTTGTTTTGCTGTTTGTGTATAGGAATGAATAATATCAACGTTATAAAGTACCAACAAACGTCAAATAAATTTACACTAGCAATAAACTTGTGACGTTAAGATCTGTATATCAAGGAACGTGACATTACCCAATTTTATGTTCGCAGGGAAAAAAACTCCGCACCGCACCGTACGGCGAATCGTTTTTGTGAAAACAACGGTGGCAATAAAGGGTCTTATTGTTATCCTTTGAATTTATATCTAGATATTATCGCACTCATAAATTGTTACCGCGCGCACGTATCTACCTAATCGGGATATTTGAAAAACTGACCGGAGGATACCCTTTCATTCTATGCTAATCCCAGCAACCAATATCGAATCGGGCAAACATAAGTAAACTATTTATTTTTACGATATAAATTGTCAGTTTTTGGGAGTTTCTATAGGTTGTTCAGTGGTTTTATGAAACATTATATTTGCTACTTATATACAATTATACAAATTTCAAAATGATTATACGTTAAAAAATGTAATCTAAGAAGAAACAATGATAAAAATGTTCTACAAAATTTGTCACATTCTAATACTTCATCCTCATCACCGGTCTATTAATGCAGTAATGGCCTATGCCTGGAATCGAATACGGAGAATCGGCCATGACCCACTACATGGCCCGAGTGCGGATTGATACGTGTTTACGACTCAACGTACCTTCCGAAGCACAGAAGATAAATTTGTGATCACCCATCTTATGACCGGCCCTTGCTAAAGCTGCTTAACTTCCGCATCGCAGACTGATTTTGCTAGCCGCTGCGTTATTGATCTAAAGTCTTTATATAGATTGTCTCTTTGTTGTAAAAGAGGCTAAAATAGTGAAAAATAAAGTTTAATTTACGTTCCATAAAAGAAACGGTTTTGAATCCTATCTGAAACATGATTGTAACATGTTGTAAATGAGCTCAACGTAAATTTTATCATTATTTAGTGAAAATACAAAAATAAATATAAGACAAAACACGATTTTCAGGTACCATTTCACCCAGACTCGAGACAATTTACATAATACCATTTCCTATCCGACCTTCCGGTATAATAATATAAATACAAGAAATGGTTTCATCTTCATCGAACAGTGATACTGACTTGTTAGCTAGTTAATCATTAACATCAGCATGCACCATTTAACATAAAACTGCTTTTCTGAAAAATAATATTAGGAAAAAAGCAAGTTGTCGCTCTGAAATCTGAGCGCAAATGAAAAATAATTAATTCGCGATTCGGGGCGCGCAACATCTGTACTCTAATTGAGACATTAAGCTCGGGATCGCCTCAACGGGTCTTTTAATAACGTACATATATAACTGATGGTGGCAGCATACAGTACAGTCGAGCTAAATGATGGCCATCGTCCGAAATCGTCGCTCGGGAAAACTCCCAGATAATTGACACAAATGTGGTGGAATACCGACCGTTCGTCGCGTCGGCTATATAGTGTCTTTGTTTTTGTGACCTAGTTGTATTTGTTGAAAGTGAATCAACATATCCTTATAGAGCCTAGAAGATCAAAAATAAATAGCCATAAATAGCCGTTGATATCTAGGAAAAGAGGGACTATAAATGAGGCCATAAATACTTATAACGAGGTCGATGATTAGATTATATTTCAATCAGTGTTGTATTAAGAAATAACGTCCAAATAATCTATGATCAAAAATGGGAAAATTTTATCGTATTCCTAAAGGTTTGCAATCAAAACGCCATGTTATAAAATTAACTCGTTTAAAAATACTATAGAAAGTTACCCTTAAAAATCACATAATGTAATAATAGTAAAAATCTTATTTAAAAAACACAAATTATAAATCTATGATTTACTTCACACAGGTTTGTTATCAATTAATAAAAATGAAAAAAGTTTTTACTTGCAATTTGCTATTCTATCTATCTATCTTTGTTTATTTTATTGCGTAGAATATAAACAAGGATTACAACTTTCCAGACAGTTGGAAACACTAACTGTAATTAAACAAATACGCTATTTCGTATTAATACGAAATCTTTATTTATTTTCAATAAAACAATATTATATTCTTAATAAAAAATCACTTTGACCCTGGTACTCTGAGATGAGATTCAAACCCATGACCTTTCACGATCCGGGTGACTGATCTAACCACTGAGCTACCCAGAATCTAACAGGACCGACGAATTTTTCAAGCACTTGATATTTTTTCGCTACTACAGAACGAATTTTCATCAATATTCAGGCAATTCACCCAAACAGTCGAAATAAATTTTGAACTTTCGATAAAGATGAAATAATAATAGTATTGTATAACTGAAAAATTCGTCTATTTTTGACACAGCAAGATAAGTTCAATAGCAAATGTTATGTAGAAGTATCTTTTGTTGTCAGCCCACACTTCTAATACCTACACTGAGGTAAATTATAAAGATTTGAGATGACACCAAAAAGTTTACACTTATTTTCGGTAAAACAAAATTTGTAGCGTTTTCTCTAAACTTTTAATGTAAAACACTTGGTAGCTTAATGCCTTCGCAGATGGAGCTTTGTTCGTTCGTCACTGCGCCAATAAGTCAGCTAAGTGAGTCTAAAAATAAACTGTCTGTCTTTTGTTTGCTTTAATAGAACGAACATTGGTTTCACGTGTATCTTTTTGCAGCGGGAGCGTCTCCGATGTTTTTGCCCTAAGTTCCAGCGGTTGGCGCGAAAGTGATTTATCATAAGGCAACATGCTGCGGTTGAGACGAAAAATAAAAGTAATTCCTTTTGTATTTGCTGAGTGGGTCGGACGCAAAGAGACATATTTGCCAAATGCGTGAATAATGGCCTTTATTCGACATGACCTGTGGGCTTGTAGTTTTTGTAATCTTTACGCATGAAGAGAAATCTGAAAGTAATTGTGTGTGTAGCTACCTATGATTATTTTGTAACAGGTTTGTATTTGACAGCTCAATCGGCGAAACAAAATGACGAGGTTTCAATTCTGTTAATGGTTTTGTGTACGTATGTTTTAGATAATATTTTGATTTTATATTATTGAGTTTTTATTCGAGTTTTCAATGACATATTCAAGTGTAATACAGCAAATTATGAATATGAACTTATTATGCATAGTTTTCTCTTACTTATTAAAACGATTTATATTTATATACAATGTCATTATAAACACAATGAGAGAGATAGTTTCATTAAGTTTACAGGCATAAGATAGATTACATAGACACAATTAATAATAATTATCTTGGATGCAGTTATTCGTTTTAAAATCTAAGCTGGGACAAAGCATGGCTTCTTAAGGGGCCCGTGAACCGATACCACCTAGGTTTTGTTACAATATTCCACTCTGCTAGCGTAATCCTATTTTACTTGTGGCAAATTAAATATGTAGCGTATATTACTATTCACTATCAAAATTATTTAGGTAATTTTATATCTTCTGCTAAACCCGAAATCGTTGAGAGCAATCATCAAATCTTCAGAATTCCAGTCCAAAGCACCGTCTTGAGATTCCTTTAATATCCAATTTACACTGAAAGCCAATATTCGTTGGGCGTTTTTGAAACAGCCCATCAAAGCCGCTCTTGTACTTCAAAACAATATTTTGAACACAATAAAATTCTTTCTTTACACCCTTCATTGTCCATGAAAAAGACATAATATTGTGCGTTGAATTTATCGTAGAAGACGAGAGCCCAGATGGCTTGCCTCATAAAATACAACGAGTGGTTCTGCTAGTAACATTGCTGTACTTAAAGATAATCACAATTTACGGAGGAGCCCTACTTTGCTATTTCGGGTACACTTTTCTTTCGTGAACAATTATTTGGAGAGTGTAATGACGTAGTGCAATTCTAGACATTGGCCGGCTTAGTTTTATGGCGTGCGAAAGAACATTTATTGCCTGTAAAGGTGAATTATACAGACACGCACTCTTATAAAAATCCACAAAAGTCCACGAGAGAGTCTATATTTCTGTCTACTCCTTTAATGTTATTGATGGTAAACGAAACCTATATAATTGATACGAGTACAGTCTTGCATGGAATTCCATTTATCGTTATAATATGTACATTTATTTATATTCACTTATTATTTTTATTCATGCCTTTAACGATCTATGGCCATCATCTTAAGCCAAATCTTTTCATTCGTCATTATTCTGTTGATACTACGGTGCTTCACAATCCATTCACGATTACTTACATTTTTTTAGCTCAAGTCTAGTAATTAATTTTACATTATTAATTGAAGAATAAGTTAGTAGTGAGCTAGGGAGTACAGTCTGCGATGCACCGATTAAGCAACTTTGGCCAGGACCCGTCGTAGTATGGGTGACCAAAGAATTTCAAGACGTTAGTTCTGGCTGCATCTGTTATCGATAACATGGATCAATCCACTAGGTCTGCAAGAAGGATTATAGTCGGTTCTTCTTCTTTGATACTTGATGATTGATGATGATTTATAGGAAAAGCCTATTTTACAGCAGTGGGAACATTAATGGATTGCTGCTATTTAGTTGTCTATTTCTTTGAATTCCTTTTGTTGATTTCTGTAAAAATATAATAAATATAGTTCTTGAAATCAGAAGGCGGATACTAAACTATGGTGTTTAAATATGAAGGATATAGACAATATGTGTAAAGATATATAATTGGTACTCGCATTATTGAAATTTTATATTCAATGTTGGAGATAAATTTTAGAGATTAAGGCTCTGAGTTTATATTTATATTCAAAGCTTATTATTAAATTTTATCATTATCATCTGTGTATCAAAGATTTACTTAGCGAAAATCGTAATATTAATATTGAGGTTAGTTGATTTCATTTTTACGTCACTTTTTATTCTTAAGCAAGCCATTTACCGTGATAAACTCTCACGGTACCGTGAGAGTTTATCACGGTTTCAAAACAAACGTGTTACCTGCATTGCAACAAAAACTTTCAACACAACGTGAACAAGTTGGTTTATAGTCTAATACGAAAGTTTGCAGGAAAACTTAAAAGCCATTGTACACGCTAACAAATAATATGCTTCAACCACATAATGTGTTATGTGTGTAGTATATACATACATACTGAATAAAATCTCTTGCAAAATAATTGAGCACAGTTTTTCTTTAAAAACGGAAAGGTGATCTGTCTTTACCAGTTTTTCTCTTTCCATGGTCTACGTATTCTTCTACGTATAGCTTTATTAACTCTCAGATTCCGTTGGATTTATTAAAAAAACATTTTTCTTTCATGAAAGATACTCAAACCTTATAAATTCTACATGTATTAGATGATTTATTTATACATGTATTACCGTGACGGTGAGCTGGTGCGTACAGGAGAACTCTCGGCTTTAGAGTTTGTGAGCGCATTTATCTACTTGGGTTACTGCTCTCCGACTAAGGAGGGTGCACGAAAGAGATACGGAGACGAGCACAGATGGCCAAATCCGCAATGGGTGGGCTGACAAGAAATTGGCAGAACAGAACCATCTAGAACAAAACCAAAATGAGAATGGTGCGGACGTTTGTGGTGTATTATGACACAGTTAATAAACGTCGCTTATCGTGAACGAACGTATTTTATTTTAATAAACCCGATCCGAATATCAGATGGCGACCCTGCCAGGCGGACCATAGAGTGTAAATAATATACGGGACGCGAGCGCACGCGCGCCGCGCGCCGGGCGGCGGCGTGCGCCGCGCAATGCCGGGTCGAGTGCCCATAAAAACTAATTTAAAATAAAAATTGAACAATAAATATTCCATAAAAGTGTTATATAGATATGAACTATACAGTGAAACATAATTATGTGAACAATGTACTATAAAATAAAATATATATTATAATTAATTTAAACACATGCATTCGTCCCCAACATTATTATTAAATAAATAAATAAACTATAAAATATTTTAGTGATATATAACGTTATATAAATAATAACGAACTATAAAAATGGGTGTGTTCGAGATAACCCCCGATACGAATTACGCAAACCAAGAAGTGAAGAAATTTAGTGATTCTTGGTATTTTATTATTATACGGAGTGGTCGCAATATGCAGAATTTTATATAGAAGACATATAAGGAAGAATTTTATATTGAGAAATCAGGTAGAAAAACTGACTCAAGAGTATAGTAGACTATAAAGCGATAATATAAAGCGACGATGAATATAAAGCAGCCGGGAGAAGTTCGTGTCCAGTCGAGCTGCTGGGAGCTGTTCCTGACCTGTAGAGCTGCCGGGAGTTGTTCGAGTTTAGGATCAAGATATGTTCGAGATAAGGCGAGATATAAAGTTTATTTAAAAGTGACGAAGTGAATTAATAATGGTATGTACTCAGTGAAATATAAGTTTTAGATGCGATTAACCGGGAAGATGATTTTATAAAGCAGAGAAGATTCTATTATATTAATATTAAGAATTTAATTTGAAAAGATATGTTATAATATTTCATATTATAATAAATGTCATACGATATCGAGTAATATCCAAATAATGTGATCCGTAAACGTTTCCAAAAACGGCCACGCCACCTTTTATACCGCATCTCTTCAAGGTGTGGTTATCGGCCTTTTATGTTTCATAATAAAGTGGCACATATATATATATAAAACAAATATCTATTTAATCAAAGACGACCTTGCCTAAGAGCATGTGTTGCAATATTTTATTTTTTTACATGTAAGTATATATTTTGCATGAAAAATGATTTAAATTTAATTTTAATCGTTTGTGTATAAACTAATGGAAGAATACGAAAAAGTATTAAGGACTATAGAGAAAAATTTAAGTCAAATAAGATCAGATTTGAGAAAAATTAGAAAATTACTATTACAACTTTGTTTTGATTTGATTGATTGATTTTGAAAATACAAATATATAGCGAAGAAATAAGTAGGGAAAAAGATAAAATAAAAATGGAAAACTTTAATTTGAAAACAGCTTCTAGTCTTATACCCGAGTTAGACGGAAAACAATATACAATTCATAAATTAATAGATACGTCAGAATTATATTTATTATGTATCGAGAAAGAACAAGAAAGTACTTTAATTAATTTTATTTTAAAAACAAGACTAGATAAAAATTCTAAAATTAAATTAAATAAAAAATATGACTCATTACAATCTTTAATATCAGATATTCATAAATATTTAATAATATCTAAAAATCCAACTTCCCTAATGACACAATTACAAAATACCACACAACGAGATGGTACGATCGCGCAGTTTGGAACTCGTCTCGAAAATTTTTTCTCCGAACTTACAATCTCACAGGCAAATGCTGATGAAGCATCAGAAAAAATTTTGAAGCCAATTAACGAAAAATTGGCAATAAGACGCGAAACTATGATAATTAAAAAGACGCGATTCGTGATGCTATAGAAGAGGATGTTGAAGACAACATCCATCAAAGGAAACGTCAGAACATAGCTATGAACTATAGGGGTGACCATATGGGTACATACATACCTCATAGATCTACATACAGAGGACCATACAATAATTATCAGCAACGACATATAAACAGATATTCATATATGCCGCCACAAAGATCACATTTTTCTGTTCCAAAATACAATGATAACACACATCGTTATCAAAATTATCGCGGTAATTCTAGAATCAATTTTCGTCAAAATATTATGAGAGGACAAAATAAAAATTATCAATCACATTTCGCGCAAAACTATAACACACAAAGCGGTCATTTGACAAAAAAACGGGAAAGTTTTCGTCCCTAACCAAAGAAATTATTATATTTGTAACACTAATTCTAGTTTTGTCATAAAATTATTTGTACATAACAAAATAAAAACATTTTTGATAGATACGGGTGCAAATCTTTCTTTAATAAAACATGATACAATCAGATACCAAAATATTAATAAAAGTACGATTAACGTTTCTGGGATAGGAGGTAAAATCAGAACTTTAGGACAGCAGTACATAAATTTATATTTTCCAAATACAAAAACATACATGATACAAAATTTTCATGTAGTAAATACACTACCAATAGGTTTCCATGGTATTTTAGGTATTAATTTTATATATAAATATATTTCAAATATAAATTTCATTTCAAATACAATAACTTTTAATACAAAGAATGGGTTCCGCGAAATTAAAGTAAGCTCAAATAAACAAAGTGATAATATTACAACACACAATTCTTCGAACATAAACAACAGTAATCAAACTCTGCCACCCAAAATTAATAATTCAGCATATTACGAGGGTCAAACTGAAAGTTCTTAGAACTGGCCACTTATAAACAATATAATAAAAAAATAATTCTAAAATTTGAAAATATAACTCTTTGCCAATATTACTGAGTATATATTTCATTCATTTGTCATTTGTTTTACGATTTGGCGGCAAATTGAAAATTGTCTGTGTCACGTCATCATGAATTTAACACGAGAAAATTTTCGTGCAATGATTTTTTATGACTTTCGATGTCATTTAAGTCAACAAGAAAGTTATGATAGACTACGATTGGCCTTTCACGATGAAGCCCCATCTCGTGCGACTGTTTACAACTGGTTTAATGAGTTTAAACGTGGTCGCACTAATCTCACTGATGATTTACGTGAGGGACGGCCTTCTACGGCGACGACTGAAGATAACATCTGTGTTGTGCGGCGTATGATAGAGACTGACAAAAGAGTGACCTATCAACAGATTCGGACAAGCTTATGCATCGGTATGAGTCAAGTGCACAAAATCCTCCACGAACATTTAGCGGTCAGGAAGCTTTGCGCCCGGTGGATACCTCATAATTTGACTGAGGCTCAAAAACTCCATCGTGTGGATTGGTGTCGTAAAATGATTGAAAGATTTAACGGAGGTGACTCAAATGCTGTGTTCGACATACTAACAGGTGACGAAAGCTGGATTTACTGTTATGATCCTAAAACCAAAAGACAATCTGCTCAGTGGGTGTTTCCTTTCGAGGAGTTGCCAACTAAAGTGAAGAGAGATCGAAGTGCGGGAAAAAAAATGGTGGCCTCGTTCTTTGGAAGGATAGGTCATTTTGCAACAATTGTGTTAGAGGATCAAAAAACAGTTTCTGCAGAATGGTACACTACCAATTGTTTGCCACTTGTCTTGGAAAAAGTTCGAGAGAAACGACCTCGCAGTAGGATCCTCCTTCACCACGACAACGCCTCGTCGCACACCGCCAAGCGAACGATCGACTATTTGGCGACATCAAACGTTGAATTACTGGGTCACCCGCCGTATAGCCCCGACCTCGCGCCTTGTGATTTTTATTTATTTCCAAAAATTAAAGAAAAACTTAAAGGAAAGCGGTTTATGAATGCTGAAGAAGCGGTGGCTGCGTATCGCGATGCCATTGAAGAGACCCCTAAGGACGAGTGCGCAAAGTGCTTTTCCCAGTGGTTAAATCGCATGCAGCGGTGTATTGACGTGAATGGACAATATTTTGAAAAGATATAATAAAACTAATAACTGGCTAATGTAATCAGTTTTTGATTTTCTAAGAACTTTCAGTTTGACCCTCGTATAACTACAATACAATAAACTCATCAACTATACAACCACGGTGCGAACAAATAATATCATATTCACTTCCACGTAATGCTTACAAAGAACAATGCGATCACGTATTATGTACTACTGAAATAAAGCCGGGTTTACATATCGCAAGTCAAATAGTCAGAGTAAAGAAAGGAAAAATTCAATTAGTAATTTTAAATACATCTGATAAACCATTGTCGATAGGAAACATTGATTTACATTTAGAACCATTAGATAACTACGTAATGTGCCATTTTGGCGAAGCAAAAAATAATAATGCGCGATCAAGAAAACTTTTACAACAATTAAAATTAGATCATTTAAAGAATGAAGATAAAGAAACTATACAAAACATTTGCAATAAATATTCAGATATATTTCATCTAGAGGGAGACAAGTTAACTTACACTAACGTAGGTACACAATCGATTACTCTAAAGCCTAATGCTCAACCGATACATTCTAAACCATACCGAATACCTTTCGCACTACGTAAAGAAGTAGATAAACAAATAAATGAAATGTTAAATCAAGGAATTATTGAGGAATCTTCGAGTGCATGAAATTCACCTATACTCTTAGTCAAAAAGAAACCTAATAAAAGCGGTGAAAAAACATATCGATTGGTAATAGACCTTAGAGCTGTAAACGATTCAATACAAAATTTATCTTATCCTATTCCTAATATAACAGACATCATAGATTCACTATCAGGCGCAGTATATTTCACAAAAATTGATTTATCAAATAGCTTCTACCAATTACGGCTAGATGAAGACAGTAGAGACATAACTTCCTTCTCCGCAAACTCAAAACAATATAGAATGACACGATTACCCCAAGGTTTAAAGATAAGTCCGTCTGCATTTAGTAGAATAATGTCAATTGCTCTATCGGGACTCACTCCGGAAAAATGTTTTATTTACTGTGATGATATTGTTTGCTTTGGTCGAAATATAAAAAATCATAATAAAAATTTAATAGACGTTTTCGAAAGGCTCAGAAAAACAAATTTGAAATTAAACCCCCAAAAATGTGAATTTCTTAAAAGAGGAGTAATATATTTAGGCCACCTAGTAACAGAAAAGGGAGTTTTACCAGATCCTAATAAAACATCAGTAGTAAAAAATTATCCGCAACCTAAAAACGCTGACGAAGTTCGCAGATTTGTAGCATTTTGTAATTACTATCGTAAATTTATAAAAAATTTCGCAACAATAACTTTACCATTAAATCAATTATGCAGGAAACATGTAACTTTTAATTGGTCAAAAGAATGCCAAGATGCTTTCGTATTATTAAAACAAAAATTAACTCAACCTCCAGTTCTTGAATACCCTGACTTCAGCGAAAATAATAATTTTATTCTTCAAACAGACGCAAGTCAAGTCGCGATAGGTAGCGTTCTTATGAATAAAAATATGAAACCAATAGCTTACACAAGTCGCCCATTAAACAAAGCAGAACGAAATTATCCTACAATTCATAAAGAATTATTGAGCATAGTATGGAATGTAAAATATTTTAAACCTTATTTAATAGGAAAAAGATTTGAAATCCAAACAGACCATAGACCACTAATAAGTTTATTTAAAGTAAAAGATCCAGAGAGCAGATTATTGAAATTTAGATTACAATTAGAAGAATTTGACTACAATATTGTTTATATAAAAGGATCGACAAACGTAATAGCAGACAGTTTAAGTAGAATAGTAGTAACTTCAGACGAATTAAAGAAAATGTCTAGCGAGGAAAATTGTAATGTGTTAACAAGAAAACAAAGAAGGAAATTAGAACGTAGGAAAAGCGGAAGTTCTCAAAGTAATTCTGATCGAAGGACGTCCGAAACATCAGAAATACTGCGAAAACCAAGCGATGATTTAGAAATACCGATAATATCAGAATTATTACGTAAACCTATAGATAGTGTCGATTTAATATTCGAAACTCGAAATAATATAAATAAGAAGTATACAAAATATGATAAAATAAAAAACGAAAAAAATGTTTTAATTTTCGTTCCTTGTAAGAATATATTAATTATAGATTTAAGTTTCAGACAGCATTTTACTCGAGCAGAATTTGCTGATCAGTTACAAGAATTTTGTGAAAAATTAAATATAAAAAGTATAAATATGATAAAAGAAGAAGATAAGTTAACGTTGATAACAGAACTAAAAAAGGAAATAAGTAGTAGAAGTACGTGGAAGGGCCCACGAATAAATATATTAAGTAAAGTTAAAAGAATTACAGATGAAAAAGAAAGACAAAAGATACTTAATGATTATCATTTATTACCAACTAGTGGACACGCAGGTATTAGGCGTATGATTAATAATATAAAACGAAAATATACATGGTGTAATTTAGATTTAGACGTAATTAAGTTTGTTACGACATGCAAAAAGTGTCAAGTTATGAAACATTCGAAAAACGTAAAACAGCCTTTAGAGATTACAACGACATCATATAAACCTTTAGAAAAGATTTATTTAGATTTACTAGGTCCTCTACCAAAAGATGAAAATGATAATGTATATGTACTAACGATGCAGTGTGAAATGTCTAAATATGTACTTGCTTTTCCGTTAAAATCAAAAGATACAATTTCTGTAGCAGAATCATTTGTTAACAATTATGTATTAATATACGGAATCCCGAGTTGTATTGTTTCGGATCGAGGTACAGAATTTTTAAGTACAACGATGAAAGAAATTTGTAAATTATTAAACATAGACAAATTACATTTGACAGCATATCACCACGAAACAATTGGTTCTTTAGAAAACACACATAAAAATTTAAGATCATTTCTTAGAATACAAACAGAAAAGTCGAGATATGACTGGGCAAAATGGCTGCCATATTGGTCTTTTGCTTTTAACACTACAGTACATACTGAAACAGAATACACACCTTATGAACTCGTTTTCGGTAAATTATGTAATCTACCATCATCAATAACACATCATCCAATAGATCCAATTTATAATGTTGACGATTATTTATGCAAACTTAAATACCGGCTAAAAATAGTTCATAATCACGCAAGAGAAAACTTAATAAAACAAAAAGAATTACGTAAACAGAAATATGACGAAACAATAAGACCACAGAGTTACAAAAAGGATGATTTGGTATTGATAAAAAATGAAACAAATGATAAAAGTCAACCAATTTATTTAGGACCATATAATGTAATAGAGGACCTAGGTACAAATGTCAGAATACAAAAAGGTAACATACATAAAAATCGAACAAAGTTATATAAGGAAAAATAAAATTTGTTCTAAACGTGTAAACAAATTTTTATAACGAAATCATGCTTTGAGCAGTTAATGTTTAAAAAACCTTTTCACTTAGAATAAGATAAAATAGAGCGCTCTATCTTAATTTCTAGTTTCATAAGTTTATGATTGCTCGAGCAATATTCATATAAAATATAAAAATAAATATATATCATAAAATATATAACTACATATATGTTATATATTATTAAATATTTATATAAAATAATATATTATACAAACAAATACATTTAAAGTTAAGATTGCTATGATTAAATGCTTAGACTTTGTAACTCTATATATTATTTTTTTGTTAAGATCATTCATTCTGTGACTTGGAGTACTGACACAATGTTTGTTATCATAACCCGAGATTGTTTTGACTAAACATTCCAATGTATAACACTTCTATCGATCGAAAAATATTAAGATATATTGTACCAATGTTAAAGTAAAAGAATAAAATTTTAAAAGATGAAATGTTACCAACGAATGAAATGTAATTAAGGTTTATCATTTTTTTTATAATTTTTTTATTGTAAGGGGGATGATGTGGTGTATTATGACACAGTTAATAAACGTCGCTTATCGTGAACGAACGTATTTTATTTTAATAAACCCGATCCGAATATCTGACGTTGGTCTTCTCCATATTTCTGTACGGCTCCGAATCGTGGTCTATTCGCGAGGCAGATCGAAAAAGAATTGACTCCCTTGAGATATGGTGTTGGAGAAGAATGTTGCGCGTACCCTGGACTGCAAAAAGAACGAACAAATCCATTCTCGACCAACTGAGGATCAGGACCAGATTATCCACCGTCTGCTATCAGCGAGTGCTGAGTTATTTTGGTCATATCGCTAGAAGACAACCCGATAGCTTAGACAAATTGGGCATTGTAGGGAAAATAGATGGCAAATAAGATGAGATCGTTCACCTACCCGGTGGTCTGATCTTATAAAAACCGTAACTGGACTCAACGTACTGGCCGCTCTATACCAAGCAGAGGATAGAGTAGTGTGGAAGCCAATCATCAAGGCTTCAGGGATGTCAACGTAACATTCATAAGGGACACGACCTTCAGCAATGAAGACAGTGACCAAGAAGAAGATGATTTATTGACAACATGTAATAATTTTGAACGAAAGTCCTGACCCCTTAATCTCAAACGCAATCGCGATCGATCTGCATTGCAATTGTGCCGTTTCGTACTCTTGATTGGGTACACTAGCGTTAAAGTATGCTAATTAACTAATCAAAAGTGCGGAGCAGTACAATTGCAATATCTTTCCGTTATCATCTAGCGCAAGTCATAAAAGTAGAGGGAAAAAAATATTTTAGATTTTTAAATTTCTGTGCTCTTTTACGAAAAACTACTAAACCGATTTTGATGACGCTAAGTATAATTATAAATAAGGCCAAACCTTTAACATATAGACTGCTTTTTATCCCAAACGATTCCTTAGGGATAAAAGTACTATCAAGTCATAACCAACCGGAAAAGCTGGCGGAGAGCTGACATAATATGCATATAATCGTATTAATTTTATTTGAGCAATGTTCAAAGTTTCTAAACGTAAAACGTATGTCGGATGTCGTCCTAGCCATACAAGGGTTCGAACCGTGTCGACCTCAACTTTTTGGGACATAAATTATCTCGTTATCTGGACTGTTGTAAATTGTTGTCGGCAAAAACTAACAGCTTCGTGCTAACGCCTAATGTAAATTAAGAAAAAAACGTTTTGTTTTTGTTGTTAGTACTTCATGGTTTAGACTATCCCTATTTTTTTACATTCAAGATTACTAAACGGACACATGTAATATTTAAATAAAAGAAAATAAAATAAAAATATATAATAATATTTTTATGTTGCTAATACACAACTTTTAGCATCTATTCTCCTTTTCAGTTATAAATAAATGAAGTGGGCTTCTTATTAATACCTGTTAAAGTAAAACCTAACAGTTCAAAATTTTCGTCAGTAGATAGAGGCAGTTTTCCTAAGTAATGTATTTAATTTTGTTATGAAAATAATTCCATATGCATTTGCTGTGATATATTTATCGAAAAACATATTACAATACTAGCTTTCCGCCAGCGGCTTCGCCCGCGTGGTCTTATGTTATACATCAAAGCCTTCCTTTTGAATCACCCTATCTATGAAAAAAAAAAACCGCATCAAAATCCGTTACGTAGTTTTAAAGATTTAAACATACATAGTTATATAGGGACAGAGAAAGCGACTTTGTTTTATAAAATCAGTAATACATAAAATGAAATGTTTTTCTAACAGTTTATTTACTATGTTTAAATTGTTTCTTGTATGAAATTGTTTTAGTATTGTAATCCTACATTCAAATATTAATTATTTAATAATATACGTAGAAACGTATATTAAAATAATATACGAAAAAATAATATATGGTATATTGAATAAATCCGCCATCAACCTTCAGATAAATAAGGATTTCGTAAAGGTCAACGGGTTATGGTTATCCATTTCTCCTTTATCCCCGATTATTAAAAAATAGAATGAATAACCTGGAATATGTCCAATATTTATTGAATATTTACTGAATATTTACAGTAACATAATATTTAAATTAATAATTACAGATTTGAAAGAAATCCGTTGATATTAGGTATGATAACAAAATTAATCAGTCCAATTTTTACATGAAGACAGTCTTAAAATCTAAACTAAGTTCTATATCAATAACTTTATTAAATAAATACTTTGCAATGTTTATGTCGACCTGAGTACCGGTCTAATGGAAACTGTCCTAAAGGTAGAATTTTCTCGGAAACTTGGATGGCAAACTCAAATAAAATATCGCCAAAGCCCTCAGCTATGAGGTCATTCGACTTCGCACGAATACACAACGTTTGAAAATGATACTTCAACAGAGATGGGAGATCTTTGAACCCCTCCCTGTTTGAAGCTAAAATGTGTTATTTCCATTCACTTAACTTTATACAAAAATAACGTATTTAGATAACTTATTTCAATATATAATCGCAATCGATGTTTGTTTTATATTTCTATCATGAGACTAACTATAAATTGCTTATTTGGGATACCACTTTTTTTAATATTGTTACTGATACTATGCAACCTGATATTGTATTTCTTTAGGCCGTTCATTATACGGTCGATTTCTGAATTTGTTATGTAAACATTTCTAATGGATAAAATCATTAAAAGTAAAAATAATTGAGAATAATCCATTGAACTATTTTCAATAATTTAGGTTTTTTACGTTTTGTAAGACAAAAAAATCTAGTTTTATCAAATTTTTATCAACTGATCATTAGATGTTTAAGTACAGGTTGAGATGTGCTTAACTTTATATTTTCAATTCAGAAACTGGGTGTTAATTATTCACAAACACAAATATTAGATTTCCACCAAATACTTATAGAACTACGCAAAAGAAGAAGTATTGTATACATATCACATAATGATGCAAAAAAAGCTATCCCATCAAATCAGCTCATGAGACATGCAGTCAAAATTTTAATCATTAGCATAGGTCTTAATGTCCTCAATTTTGGGGCACAGGTCATCCTTCCCTATGGATAGACTCCAATTTAGTTGTATAGAGAAAACGGGCTCTAACATGCCACACGGGCTCAGACTGGATTAATGGATTTTAGCGACTGCAGATGCAGCTGAAACCAACGGCTTAACGTGCGTTCTGAAATACATATGTACTCAAGATAGTAAATTTTTTATCGATCCATCTTACGACCGGCCGTCACGAACATTGCTTATCATTCGCATCGAAGACTGAACGTGCTAACGTAATAGACTCAAAAGATTACCATCATCATCATCCCTTTCTTCCTTAATGAATGATTAAGGAGGATTGGTAATGACCTTCCACACTGGGCCAATGTCTAGAGAGTATTAATAACTGCATGCAGTCGAGACCAACGCCTTAAAGTAAACATCCACATGTTAACACACATGCACCGGTTGCACGACACGCAACGGATTATGTCAAAATTCCTATAACGTCATCAGCATGAACCCGACGTCAAAACTGACAATCGCATTTTTCATAGAAGCATCTGTGAAAAATGTGACTGCAGGGACATCGACAAATTGCATTCGTGCGTGTTGTGCGGCAATGGACGGGCACCTTTGACGTGCCTTCTTTGGTCATCCATCCTGTGACCAATCATTGAGAAAATTATTTCACAACGATTGCAGGCTACGGCGCTTATCCACTATGTTACTGAGCTGAAAGAAAAGAAAAGATTACTATCGTAATATTCATTTAAATAACTTTTACCCTAAGATATAGTAAAATAATGATCATGCTAAATTGGATTATCCCAATTTCTATTCAAAGAACAAAGGGACAAAGCGAACAAAAGATATCGGGAAACATATTGTGGTTTAGATCACAGTTTTGTTTTTGTTACGTTCGTACCGTACGTGGTCAGTATACAGTGTATAGGTTTTTGTGAGATTGTTCGACAAGATTTTTGTGTTCCCAACAAAAAAGCATTCATGTCTACTAAACATAAAGACTATACAGTTAAACATAAAGATTATGGTAAATGCATGCAATTTATTAAAACGTATCATTAGGAGAACACCAAAAATATGATTTTGTTTGTTTTATATTAAGAAATAACTTTCAAATAAGATGTTATTACTACAGAGCGTTCGATTCCCATCTCAGAGTGCCAGTTTTTAAGCATTCTTTATTAAGAATATTTTTCAGTATAGCATTGTGTATGCGAAATTGATCAAATACAATAATTAAAACAATTTTTTATCATGTTCGAAAGTTTAAATATTTGTAAAAATATTAAATTCGGCTGTTTGGATGGATTGCCTGAACATTGATTAAAATACGTTCTGTAGTAGCGAGAAAGTAACAAGAACTTGAAAAATTCGCCAGTCCTGTTAGGTCCTGGCTAGCTCAATGGTTAGAGCAATCACCCGGATTGCGAAAAGTTATGGGTTTAGCCCCATCTCAGAGTGTCAGGGACGAAATTTTTTATGCATTCTTCATTAAGGATACCTAACTTAAATATATTCCAGATCAAAAAGTGAATTTAAAATATTTTCTACAATAAAAAGTTACCCATAAATTTCACAACGTACTCTATTTTGGAGGGAATTACAATCAAATTACAACCTGTAGCCGAGGGCTTTAACCAACACTTATAGAATAATATTATCTTTTAAGGAAACATGCTTAAAATCCACCAGCTCCAGAACCCACAACCTTTCCCACAATCTGGGGCTGGTCGGTTAAAGTCAGTAAAGCGTTATGAATGCAAAACTAATTAAATATAACTGTCACATTAGTATAGGAGAAATGAATTAAAAATGGTATTTATGTACAATTGACCCACTGTCTCTATCTTCAATGAAATGGGTAGAAAACGTCTTGTGTCTTTGCCCAGCCATTATCTCCAAAACTCTATACAACTAAGGCGTAACATATTATTTAGTTGATAGTTCTGTTATTAATACAAACAAACTAGTTATTAGCCTTACATAGTTGTTAGTTTTGTAGTCTATTATTAACAAAGTCGATCAAGGTGAGGATTACGATGACACACAATATATTTGATAAAAAAAAAGATTTCTAGTATTTATGGAGCTAACGAACAATTTATTTATTGCTTATTACAAGCTTATCATTTAATTAAAATAAAATAATTAGATACTTAGTAAAAAATTAACGATTCAAAATAATGTAAGTACTGGAAACATATTTGAATGTTAACAGTTATCTTGTTAAATAAGTTAATTCTAATGTTATTTTGATGAATCTGAATAGGACGACCCACCCTTGCGAAAACCCCTGATTTCCTACGTCATATAACTCTTTACATCTATACCGGACATAATAAAGTGAACTTCCACCGGGAAATTCACTGTAGCTGAGCACGATTAAAGAAGATTAGGTACTTAACTGCGGTTAGCTGAGCTTTTACTTCATTAGCTACAGTGGGGTAGGTAACGCTTGCATCGAAGAAAAACACTTTCTAGTTTTCTTATTACATTCATGTGTATAGAAAATTCAGGATTTATTGATGATATTATTCCATACAGATTAGGAAATGAACTAAAAACGGAAATCTGCATTTTATTCCTTAAGAAGTCTTAAACCCAATTCTTAATAGAAAAAAAAAAACAATTAAATTGCGATATGTCTTTCTCCTATAAGGCAACCTGTGTTAATTTTATTAATCATGCGTTTACTGAATCTCCTTAAGTATGTTTACTGTCAAGTCAGCGTGTAAACCACGCAGGCGAAGCTGCTGTCAGAAAACTAGTTTGATTTAATTATAATCCACAATACCAACGATGTTCAGAGTCGATGAAATTTGAAACTTAACAGACGTGAAAGATAATGTGGTTAATCAATGTTAAACCAATTTTTTATGAATTTTAATGACCAAGAATTAATGACTATGGAATATATCACGTTTATTTCCTCCATAGTCAAGAAGAATTCTGTACTTAAACTACCGAAAAAGAGAAAACAAATAAGTAACTTAATAAAGAACATATTATTTGAACAGGAACACGAACTGTAACTCACTGAGAGTCAACAAAAACAAGGTAAGAGTATGCTCGTAAAATTACGAACGCCGCGACGAGACGCCCACGTTCAATACCCTCTCAAGCAGTATTACCAGTATTATGAGGGGTCACAAAGTGAGGACGGCGATATTGGCCGCCCTTACAACGCACCGTAAGAAGGTGAGGAAAGTTCTCATAAAACCTAAGGAGGCAGGTGCATTCCATTTGCCGGGTGCCGAAATGTGGGTGTATTTCACGCACCTAGCGCCATTACTGTCGGTACGCTGCGTACGGTGGGTGTAGCGAGCTGGAGTGTAGGTAAGAGCAATAAAAAATCTTTGAGCAGACGTGTTGATGTACGAATGGTGGAATGTCAAACGTTTATGTTGACGCTTTCTGTACTTGTTTTTTTATCGCAACATTCGTTACTCGTCTGCTTTGAAACGTGCCCTTTGAAATGCTATTAAATAAAACGTTTCCGTGTTTGCTGTTCAATTTGCAATGTGATCATTTCTTTTAAGAATTAAATTTGCTTTAATAAATACTAGCTGTAACCCGCGGCTTCGCCAACGTGATCCGAACGTATTGTGTGCACATTAGAGTCTTAAGCTAATCTTAATTAAAAGTCTGCCGGTGAGCATCCATCTTTATATCATCATCATTAGCTTATCAACCTCCCCACTGCTGATGCATAGGCCTGCTCAATAGGTGGAACCAATTATAGACAATCTACCAGTGTATCTGTGATTAATGCGCATGTCTTTATAGGATAGTCCAGTTGCTCTTCTTTCTATTGTCAAAATAGCGCAATAACGAATCAACATGCCTTTCAAAAAATATAAAATACTGTTTTCTTTGAAAAAATATTCCTTTTGGTGAAGTCGTTTAATAATAATGCCGTCATATTGCTTGGATGGATATTTGACACTGTGCTTGTTCTGGACGTAAAACAGCCTGATGCTTTGCTTGTGCAAGATTCTATAACCGATCCACAAAGCAATTTAACGGTCAACTTCTTCTTGCTCTGTCCATTCAACATTTTCTGAGATTTTAGCGCGTGGCACCAAAAAATCCATCTCTTCAATTTGTAGGTATCGAACGAATCTAGTTTTGGCCACACAGTATTTTTTCGCCCAATTTATAACTTAACTCTAATATATTGAACTTTTTCACTATTTTTTAACAACTTCAAAAAAGGAGGAGGTTCTCAATGAACTGATTTTCAAAATCCTTTTTTATTCGACAGCTTAAAGGTCTGATGTGTCCCATTTACATTTTATCAAAATTGATCAAAATATGATTTTCATGAAATATAACCTAAATATTTTGATAACATGTTTATATCAGCGTAAAAACCAAAGATTCAAAATCAGCGAAGAGGAATTTTTATGTCAACGGGCATTATATTTATTCAAACAGGTTTCTTAGTGGTTACATTGTACGTTAAGAATTTTAAGACATTCGTTACGTAAACATAATTTATTTTATAAAGATCTACTTTAATATTTTAGAGATACTCCAACAAAATATTTGGTAGATTATTTCTAATCCAACTTAAGTGCGATAGTTTTCTTTTTAACTAAGTTTTTATAAATACTACTGCCGTGACATTTAAATTTCTCACAACAACTGTTTAGTTGGTAGAGGGACAGGGGACATTTGATTCTAACGAAAAATGGTACTTTGAAGCTTAATACGTCACGAACGCTTAACTAAAACGAAACGGTCATCTTACACCCCGAATATTTATGAAAGACATATCTGTGGGGAACATACAACATTTCATATTTATTTATTTATATATATTCACCACTAACATAAACATTGACATTTCACATTCACGTAAAGAGTTCATCATCATAGATTTTTGAAACACTCTGGCAATTAAAAAAAGAGTAATAAAAAAGAATACAGATAAATTGATATATACTCTCTGTTCGAATCATGTTCTGAATTTGTTTCAGTATTATATTTTTAAGATTGAAAAATTAGAAAATGTTTATAAACAAATTTTTAAGATAAGTTTGTAAGATAGTGAATATATTTAGTTATTTAAATCGTGTACATTATTGAGAGATTTATTTTCGTCATCGCTACTGCCATATATCCATCGACATCCCACACTATGGGAAGATTGCAAAAAAATTTCATGTCCCACTTTACATTTTTGGATAAGATTTTTTTTCCCAAGATTTATTCTACTTTTTTGTCGGCGTGAATGATGTATATACTCATACTAAATTGTACCACTGTAATACCTATCGTCTTTAAGTTAGCGTTCGAATGGACAGACAGACAGATGTACACAAAGAAACTATAAGGGTGTCTTGTTGACTACGGAACCCTAAAAACCGTAATTTTTTTTAGTGAAAGCGACTTTGTTTAATAATAATCGGAAAAACATTAAAGACAACAAATTTAAAAAAATCTATCCTGTTTTAATAATACCTACAGTAATATTTACTATTAATAAATCATTAAATTGGGTTATTCGAAGAACCACAAAATTGCAAACGAAAGCTTAGTTTTATAAAATCGGAAAAACAAATATTAAAAACATACGAAAAATGAAATCCTGTTTTAAAAGTACAGTAGCGTCATCTAGTGACCAGTAGTGTTAGCAAAATTTTTCGGCCTATTAATAAATCCCCATTAAAATATGTTATTAGAATAACCGCAAAATTAAAAACTAAAGCTAAAGATCAAAGATCGACATATACCATCGCGGACTTTTTTTAGAACTTTTAACACGTTAAACGCCGATAGAAAAAAATAAAAATCGTAAAAATACTTTTGGTCGTAATTTGTTTATTATGTTACGATACGCATAGAAAATAAGTTTTATTCAATTCTGTACATGGGTTACATAGTTACAGTCAAATACATAGCTGAGGTCACCGGTGCACCCCATGGCGCACAAATACAGAAAATATATTTTCCGGTACCCGGCGCCGCGCCGGCCACCCCGCCGGCGCCGGCCACCCGCTACACCAGTAGTGCGCTCGCGCTTACGGTGATAGATCGTGTGTTACTAGATCAATTACGTTCCTACTATCTTAGCTGTCATCATTTTCTTATTGAATAGTTAATTGGCACATTGCGAAAAAACAGAAGAGGATTGCCTAAGGCTGTTGTTGATTCGAAACTGCAAAAAGGTGAAACAATGGCTATGGAGAATGAAGATGGAGTAACAGTGCTTAAATGGAAAGATAAGAGGGACGTGCTTATGCTGTCGACAAAGCATTCCGACAAAATTGCTGTGGTGGTGAAAAAAGGCAAACAGATTCGTAAACCAAAAGTTATTTTGGATTATAATAAATCGAAAGGGTCTGTAGACATGAGTGACCAGATGGGTGCCTATTCTTCGCCATTGCGGAAAACCGTAAAATGGTATAGAAAATTGGCAATAGAACTACTTCTAAATACGGCAGTTGTAAATGCTTGGGTCATGTACAATGAAAATAAGCAGAGCAAATCTTCAATTGTCGACTTTAGGAGGGCTCTCATAAATTATTTGATTCGGCCAGCAGATTCCCAAGAAATAATTATCAATGAAAGACCTAAAAAACTCAAGCATGTTCTAAAATTAAAGGAAGGAAAAGTAAGAGACACGCGTCGTTTTTGCGTGCAATGTTATAAAGATTCAGTACAGGAATTTTGTCGTAAAGTAGCTAAGAATAAAGCTAAGAAAGTGAGTACGTACTGTGTGCAATGTAAGGGGGAGCCTCACTTTTGTCTAAAATGTTTCAATTATGTCCATCGCTAATATGTTGATGCTATAAAAGGTTTCTTATCTCATCTTTTACAGGATGTTTTGTCAAATATTATGGCTAATTATTTATATTTCTAATGGTTGTTTGTAATTATGCTTACTAATGAGAACTTTATTTTATTTTTCAGTAAAACTGATTTTTATGTTTGTATTTCATTAAAAAATAAAGACTGCTAATTTTCGTTTAAATAATAAAGACTAATTTGAATTATATATCCTGAATTTTTATTTTGGTTACTTTTTTCGCTATCTTTCATTTTTTCAATTCCTTACAAGGTATGTTTGTCCCACTGCGCAGTATAGTTCTACAGCGCCGTGCCGGTCACGGAGTACGAATAAAGTAACAGTCAGTATGGCCGGCGGCGAGAAAAAGTAGTTTGAATATGACTATACGTTGAGGTCACCGGTGACCCCCATGGCGCTATGATAGAGGAAGGGTGAGGTCACCGGTGACCTCCATGGCGTTTAGCGTGTTAATTTCGTAAAATATGATTTTTCCGTAACTTTCACCATTAACGCAGAGCACGGAAGGAAAGCTCTCAAAAAGTGAAATATTCTCCTGTATTTGTAACATTTTTCATTGCTGCTCCACTCCTATTAGTCATGGCGTGATTTTATATTGCCTATAGCATTTCTCGATAAATGGACTATTAAAAAAAAACAATTCAAACGAGTAGTTCCTGACATTATAGAGTTCAACGAAAGAAACAAACTCTTCAGCTCTATTTTTAGTATATAGGTATATAAAATATAATTTGCCAGATGTTCTCAAATATTTTATTTTCAATTAATTACTTGCCCGAAGAGTTATTTCCAAGTATTTTAATATTATCAATATGTGTTTAGGTACACGTACTTTATTTAGTGTAAAATGTAAAATATATAAACAATTTTCTGTTTGAAATATCTGTTTCCATTCATCTTCAAATATTTAGCCGTTCTTCATTGTCATAAAGCTACTGTTTCTATTTATTTGCAGACCACGATCGTCAGAATAAAATGAAAATATTCCATATACTGTATATTCAAAATAAGTCCCACTGAACACCGTATCCAGATATGGATTCCAGGCAGGGAAATAAGGATGCTCTATGAATACTTGTATAAATAAACCATTCCTTACATCTGAGAAAGTTTCGCATAAAAACGTGAAAATAAAGGGGATCCTGGGGCTGTATATTATCGACATCTATGATTTACGATTAAGGTAGTTTGCTGGTATATACGTGATTTATTGGCTCGTTTTCGGATACAAACGATAAACATTACACAGATGGACTTAGTGTCCGATAACGGTATTTTGTTTTAGTTGTAAACTGGCTATTGCCTGTCACTAAGTCCTGGTCGAATTATATTCTTCGCTTGAATAAAGCATAAATTCTTCAAAAATATTATTTGTTAGAAAAATAAAAGCGACAACCGTTCGGGACTTACATAGATGAGTTCGATTTCCTTCAAAGTTTATTTCTTAATTTTAGAGCATTAAAACCAAAGCATGTTTTTCAACCTTTTTATAATAAATAGTTTTACATAATCTTCTAAGCGACACTTTTCATTTGATACATACTTTGTGAAAGAACTATTCCTGTCGGGAATCGCTTGAATTTCAAGTATTACGCGAATAGCGAAGCTCTCTTAGATGTACCGAATTGCCTGGGTACAAAAATTAAAAAATAATGATATTCCCGAGTACACATTATTAATTATCTGAACTGATACTGAGTCACATTTTGGCCGAACTGTCCACGGGCTACTCTCTATGATACTGACACTATAAGGTTTAGGGGTTGTCCCCCCTTAATCTAAAAGGAAGAATTTTCATCTAACCTATTTTAACGCCATTGTGATTTCCCTTTACTTTTCAAGTTACAAATTTATATTCATCTCAACGAAATTTTAACTTTCACTCCTTTTCATTTAAAATTGAACAAATAATATGGGCTGTTCATATCATATTCTCGTAAAAATTTAATCGTGTAACCAAGCAGAAGATAGTTCTTTAGGTAGGAATAATCAAATAATATTTATTTATTTAAAACTTTTTCATTGATAAAAATAAAACAATTTTATTTACATAATGGCTTCATACAACGAAAACCAATTTGCAAATGCGTATCTTTTATGCTATATAACAGAAATAGGTACCCTTCAATACGATAGAAAATTTCATTGCGATTGCAAATGTAAATATCCTCATCTGACTCGAATCGCTATTGGTTATTATGATCACACTGTTATTGAAACGAATAAATAGTTTTCTATCGAAATAAATCTCTACAAATAAAAAATAAGGTTTAGTTAATTCGTTTTTAGGGTTCCGTAATAAATAAGGAACCCTTATAGTTTCACACTGTCCGTTTGTCCGTCCGTCCGTCCATCCGCAATTTAGCTAAAAAATTGCCATTGGTATTAGAAAATTGTAATTTCGCATGAATATATACGTTAAATTAATTAATTACACCGAAAAAGTGGACGAGAAAAAAAAAATAGGGGACCTCCCCTACATGTAAAGTGGGGATGATAATTTATTTCGTCTTCCCCATAGTGTGGGCAATCGTTGGATAAGTCTTTCAAAATATTGAGCATGTGGGAATCCCGTTTTTCGATATAATAAACTGTTTGTTACTTATTAAGCTTTAAAAAGCTAATTTTCGTTAGAGTCAAATCTACGAACCTACCAAAACCTACCAACTGAGTCTACCAAGTCTACCAACTGAACGCTCGCTGGTGAAAATTTAAACGTTACGGCAGTAGTATTTATATATAACAAAGTTAAAATAAAAACTATGACACTTAATTTGACTTTACAAGTTTAGAAGTAATAGTTGACTAATTGTATTTAACTCGAAAATTTCGAAGAACTTCATAGAAAACAACATACGTGTTTTTTAAATGGAGAATGGAACGGAACCGTTCATGTGTAAGTCCGAATCGTAGTTGGCCGGTTTTATTATAATTATATAAAAACTAAAAATTAATATTATGTATCCCAGATGATCCTATGTCAACTTGATCGACTGAATAGATATACCTCTACAGTGAAATGATTTGTGAATTTAGCTACTAGTACCTACATACGAGTAGTATTATATTATCAGTATTCAATTGGTATTGACAATAATGTCGCATTTATGGTTTTATGTGTTTTATTTTTGTTGAACAATACTAATCGAGATATTGTGTGATTTATGCCTATAATACGTAAAATCTTAGAGCCTGAATGTATTTGCTATCAATTAAGTTATTGAAATAAATTGATTATTTGAAAATGTTGTTTCCCTTAAGAAGGTAGGTGGCGCTGTGTAAATATCAATACTCATTTTGTATCATTGACTGAATTTCCTAATAGTTTGTGCCACATACATAGCTTAATAGCTCTAAATAACTGACCTTACTAAGAATATAGTTAAAAGGTCTTCTCAAAGATGGCGCTTATAAATATTTCTCTTCTATGTTTTCCTTCAGTATGCAATACTCATCCATACCTCGTCCAAGCTCTAACACAGATAAAATTAATGTTTGGCGGATTATTTCATGTGAAATATAATTACAAAAAATCTTTCACTCGATTGTTAATAACAAAAGTAAAAACATGTTTTAAATACCTTTTCTTATTTTTAATTTCGAATCAGGATCTTCTACAATTTAAGCACAAATCTACCACGTCATTCGATGACTTCGATCTAATTGGCATGGCATTCAATAATATTTAAATCAAAGTTCAAGAACTCTGACTTTAAATGGAAAATAATATGCGTTTGTTTAAATTATAATAGTAAGTGTAGAACACTAAAGATAGCAAAAATGTAAGAAGAAATAATTAGCAAAGTCCCGTTTCTTATAAGTAATGATGTCCCCAAATCTACAAGCTCTTTTTAACACAAAATTCAGACTATTCATCAACACTACGTATAGTAGGGATAACCGCTGTATAAATAATTCGAGAAATGAAGGTGCCTTCGCATCATAGAATAAAGATGAGCGATCATAGACGACGACGATCACGGCCCGACTTATACCAGTTAAATAGGAGCTTTACGATCAAAAATATTACCCGAGTTAAATTTTAATGCATATTATGTAGTATGATACATTTCCATGCTATTATTCTTACAATATGAACGAATATTCTTTATTGCACTATGAAACAAATCTAAAAAGTACATTATACTAGATACAGTTACACAAAAGTGGCTTTATTACTAAGGTAGCAGTCTCTACCAGGCGACTCTAAGCTAAAGGAAACGACACCAGTTATGGAAATTAACTGCGGGTTAGTGCATTAGGAGACACAACAAATGAGTATATTTATAAATACAAATGCATTATCTAAAATAAATAAATAAAATATAGGATAAAAATAGTAGCAGATAGAGTTCAAGTTCAGGAAGAATAGTCCCAACTTTAATGAATGAGTTTCGTGACTGCGCGCGTCTAATATCTATACACATAGTTCCATAGTTTTATTCCTTTGATAGAAAATGAGTTGGCTAGGAAATCATTATTGTGGGAGAGTAAGTAAAGTTATAAAAATAAGTAATAGGTAGACCGCAGATCTTGAAAGACGAAGCGCTCCTTAAGGTATGTGTGGGTGAAACGGAATGGAATATAAGAATAATATGATATGACAGTCTCTTCTACGGGAGATAGGTAGCCATTGAAGTTGGGCTTCATAATCAGAAATATGATCATACTTACGAAGACCAAAGACGAAACGGAAACATAAATTCTAAGACGCTCAAGTTTTTTCTTAATCGGCAAAAGATTCTTAAGTCGCTTGAGCGAGCCATACGCACCAAATACTCTCATACTAACTTGTAGAACATGACATATTGCAATCGAAGATGATACCGAGATTTTTAACTGACTCTTAAAATGGTGTTGAAATGGTTGAATATTTTTATTTAAATAGATATTTAATATTTTTAGTTTTACCTAATATATAAAAAATATGAATATCGCTAAAAAACATGAAAGAAAAACTTAAAACAAACAGACTTTTATATTTTCTTTTTTTTTTAATAGTAATCTGCTTGTGAAACAAACTTCGTTATTTAATTAAAAATCCATAGAGACGAATAAAAAATATAATATATAATTGTAAAGGTATTTTTACCTTTTACTACAATACTTAATTATAAAAAGCTAAAAGTATACAAATATTCTAGATATATATTTAGTGTATTCGGTTGGAGAAACATTTTTACGCATATAGTATGCATACACTTGTAATAAATATTAAACCTACATCACATACATTGCTCAGATTCCAAGATGAGTAGCTAAAGCCCCCGTATTATGGAGTATCTGAGAAAATGAAGCTACCACAACACCCAGACCCGTGACAATATAAAAAAGTTCAATTTCTATATTGACCCAATCGGAAATCGAACTCGGGACCTCAGAGATGGCGACGCCTTGAAAGCGGCGTTCGAACCACTCGGCCATCTTGTTATACCATTCGTATCTCGCTGGTTTCGATAGCATTAAAAGGTTGAAATTTTAAAGAAGATAACTAGAGATGATAGTGTAATTTTCATTTATTTTTCTTACTTAAAAAGTGAGTAAGTCTAATAAAGAAATTCGATATATTTTAAAATTTAGAAATTCGATATAAATAAAATTTGTGACATTTATGGACCTTGTGCAGTTTCTGTGAGAGTTGCAGAAATTTGGTTTAAGCTTTTTCAGTTCGGAAATTTTGAAGTCAAAGATACACGTCGCTCGGGTCACCCTGTTACGGATAAAATGAATGCCATTCTTGAAAAAGTGGAGTAAGAGCAGCATAATCAGTAGTTACGACGTAGCTGAAGAACAGTGGATTGACCACAAAAGAGCTTTGGCGCATTTGAAAAAAGCTGGGTACACGTTGGATATTTGGGTACTTAACAAGCTCACCGGGAGAAACCTAAATAACCGTGTACTCATTTATGATCCTTTATTATGACGTAATGAAACCGAACCAATTTTTAAGAGACTGATAACTGATGATGAAAAGTGGATCATGTACGACAAGAAAGTTTGAAAAAGGTCGTGGTCTAAGGTCGATCAGGCTTTACAGACTGTGACAAGGGGAATTCTGTGTGTATGGTGGGATTGGAAGAACATTATTTATTATGAGCTGTTACCGCCAGGCAGGATTTCAGGAGTTGAAACAGAATCAATTAAAAGAAAGGATGTGATTTTTAATCACGATAACGCTCGACCTCACACATCTTTTGTCACTCAGCAAAAATTAAGAGAGTTTGGCTGGGTGGTGTTAACGCATCCGCCGTATAGTACTGACACCTTCAGATTTCCATTTGTTTTGGTCTCTTCAGAATTCTTTAGACAGTGTCAGGTTAACATTGTAACGGTGTGCCGTACCACGGTTTATTTCGTCCTAGGTTTCCTCATGCAAAATTTTTGTCTTTGATATTCAACATAATTTCTTTTTATTGTTCACCTTACGTGATTTGAAATTTGGACTTATCAAATATGCTCTTTATGAATGTCAGATCGTAAAAAAATCTTCTGTTGTGAACATTTATACTTATCAATAGATAAGTATAAATTTAAATATAAAATATTATATGTCGCATCATCATTACGAAGATCGATTGATTTAGTTTCTTTTATTTTAATTGCTAGTTACTCGATTACTTAATTACTCGATTGTAAAGAGAGCGTGATCATCGATACTCTTAATTTTATTAGAATGGTGACACTGACTTTGACATTTATACTTTTATAAAAACCAAGTTGCCGCCATTTTGGCACACATTCTGTTTCCGATCGCCGAGGAGTAAAGACATCTGATGACATCACGCTCATCTCGTTATATTTTCGTGTGAAAAATGATAAAATGGAACAAATCCACGTTGGTATATACGCCTGCAGTGTTATTTTAAAGATAGTCCTCCGATATGGACAATCTATTTGGGCTTCGTAATAGCCCATTCGGACTACCCGCCGTTATACGAGGGTCAAACTGAAAGTTCTTAGAAAATCAAAAACTGATAACATTAGCCAGTTATTAGTTTTATTATATCTTTTCAAAATATTGTCCATTCACGTCAATACACCGCTGCATGCGATGGAACCACTGGGAAAAGCACTTTGCCCACTCGTCCTTAGGGGTCTCTTCAATGGCATCGCGATACGCAGCCACCGCTTCTTCAGCATTCATAAACCGCTTTCCTTTAAGTTTTTCTTTAATTTTTGGAAATAAATAAAAATCACAAGGCGCGAGGTCGGGGCTATACGGCGGGTGACCCAGTAATTCAACGTTTGATGTCGCCAAATAGTCGATCGTTCGCTTGGCGGTGTGCGACGAGGCGTTGTCGTGGTGAAGGAGGATCCTACTGCGAGGTCGTTTCTCTCGAACTTTTTCCAAGACAAGTGGCAAACAATTGGTAGTGTACCATTCTGCAGAAACTGTTTTTTGATCCTCTAACACAATTGTTGCAAAATGACCTATCCTTCCAAAGAACGAGGCCACCATTTTTTTTCCCGCACTTCGATCTCTCTTCACTTTAGTTGGCAACTCCTCGAAAGGAAACACCCACTGAGCAGATTGTCTTTTGGTTTTAGGATCATAACAGTAAATCCAGCTTTCGTCACCTGTTAGTATGTCGAACACAGCATTTGAGTCACCTCCGTTAAATCTTTCAATCATTTTACGACACCAATCCACACGATGGAGTTTTTGAGCCTCAGTCAAGTTATGAGGTATCCACCGGGCGCAAAGCTTCCTGACCGCTAAATGTTCGTGGAGGATTTTGTGCACTTGACTCATACCGATGCCTAAGCTTGTCCGAATCTGTTGATAGGTCACTCTTTTGTCAGTCTCTATCATACGCCGCACAACACAGATGTTATCTTCAGTCGTCGCCGTAGAAGGCCGTCCCTCACGTAAATCATCAGTGAGATTAGTGCGACCACGTTTAAACTCATTAAACCAGTTGTAAACAGTCGCACGAGATGGGGCTTCATCGTGAAAGGCCAATCGTAGTCTATCATAACTTTCTTGTTGACTTAAATGACATCGAAAGTCATAAAAAATCATTGCACGAAAATTTTCTCGTGTTAAATTCATGATGACGTGACACAGACAATTTTCAATTTGCCGCCAAATCGTAAAACAAATGACAAATGAATGAAATATATACTCAGTAATATTGGCAAAGAGTTATATTTTCAAATTTTAGAATTATTTTTTTATTATATTGTTTATAAGTGGCCAGTTCTAAGAACTTTCAGTTTGACCCTCGTATATGAAGTTATTATGATTAAAATAGAAATCATATATTATTTAAAATAAATTATATCTTGAAATATCTTCAAAATTTTTTTAGCGATCGGATCATGTTCCTACCTACAAGATGGCAAAAAGTTATCGAACAAAATGGTACCTACATACTTTAGTTAAATGTAAATAAATTTTATTAAAAATGTTTTGAATTTTCATATAAAATGCGAAGAAACTTTTCCCCCGACCCATTATTTAATGTACGAGTAATATTAAAATCCAAAACGTTCGTATTGTAATCACCGTTAACCATTATGCTAATAACTTCTAAAACTTTTTATCATGACATACATTAAAATTCGAGGTCTACATGTGGCTCACATGCGAAGCTTGCGTGATTATTTCAATTAGAAATATTAAAATGGGGCGACCTACATCATCCAATATTAATTATGTGAGCTTTTAAATGTTTCCTTCTACGTATTTTAAATCAAGTAACACATTTACTCAATGAGGTTCTAACTCATGGTAATTAATTAATTTTATTATTAATGTTTTTAATTAAATGGCATTATTGCTAATAATGAAATACGTGCTATTGTCCTAAAGTCTGAATGTTAGCTTTCGCCATTTAGTAAAAATGATGTAGACAAAATTAGCTTGATTCGTCTTAGCAAGGATATTTATTGGTTTAAAATAAAATTATCTTATAGCTATTATTCTAACACTTTAATATAACTTTGAGATAGCAAATAGAACCGCAGATAAATATATTGATAAAAATGTTATTAGTTCAAAAACATTTGAATCATTATTCCAACTTTCACATTTATTTTCAATTAGTGTTACTTATTATGACACTACATTAATTTTTATAAATGTCTCAGTTAAGATAAATTAACCTCTCTAAAAAGGTAGAATATAATATAATATAAAACAGCTACTGCTGCTGCAACAAATAGTAATATCTTTGTCTAGGTCCCTATTTTTAAATTCCATTACATATTATTTTTCATTGATTGCAATATTACCTACTAGTGGACGCCCGCGACTTCGTCCGCGTGGAAGTCGGTATCCCGTGGGAGTGAGAAGTTTTCCCAGTAAAAAGTACCCTATGTGTTATTCTGATGTATAACCTATATTGCTGTAAAGTTTTATCCAAATCCGTCCAGTAGTTTTTTCGTGAAAGAGTAACAAACATCCATACATCCATACTTACAAACTTTCGCCTTTATAATATTAATAGGATTCTAGTTATTACGAATTCTTGGAAAAAATAAACCTTATTTGGAGTTACTTAATGGCACCTGACGAATAAAATACGATTCGTTTATCACGGTTCTCTCCAAACAGTCTCTAATTTACGGAGAAAATTGTGAATCGAACCAAAGGCTTTATAACGATCTTTATAACACGACAAGCTTTTTTGTTATTTATTTTGTTTAACAACCTCGTTAAAACATGTCGGTACATTGTCTGTACATTAATTGGGCATATCCGAGCTAGTACGTACCTCTTGTGCAAACGGCTGCACGTCAGGTTCAATAATATATCAAATGTTAGCAGTTGATTTTAAATTCTACCCTCAATACATTAAGATTTAAAATCAAGTGCAAACGCTAAGTAGCGAAATTCGGTATTATACAAGTTTCAAGAACGGTTTAACTCGTGCTAATCAGTTGTAAAAAACTTTTGTAAACCCCAAATAGACCCTAGTTTTATTACCGATTTGTCCTAAAACAACATAGTACAAACAGTCACAATGTATTTATATTATAGATCTTTTTTATCACTGTGTGGTAAATACTTGGAATATTTGATAGATTTGTTTAACTTAACGTGCTATTGACTGTAACTCAATAATATCTCCATTGATATCGTTGATTTCAAACTATTAATATTAGTAAAATGCTTAACTATGTATAAACAATTTTAAACGTGTTTACTTTACTTTGTCTTTAATGGAATTACACATTCTTACTAAAATATATCAAATTATCGCGAACAATTTGTCGACCTATTTTTGTTATCTGTTTTCTGTGCTAGATGGTTATAGTTATGTAATAGTAATAGTAATCGTTTATTTGCTATTAAATGAGGTATGGTAAAAGATGGAAAGACAATCATAGCTCAGCTCACTTAGCTATCGCACTAGCATGCAAATGTCATTTTAATTAATTTTAATGTTATTATTAAATTTAAATACACGTACCTAATTAAAATCATTATTATTTAGGACTAACTAAAACATTATTATAACCATTAAAAATTGTCAGAAAATAAAAACTATGTCATTATCATTATAACAAATTCAATTCTATTCAATTAGTAATACAGAAAAAAAACAATGTCATGGAACATTCATTATCATAGTGTTTTGTCAGCCAAATATTCATGGACCGAGTAGTAACATTTATGCACTAAGAGTTTTAACAGGCTCTTTTTAAATAGGTTGAGTGAAGCATCTTTCACATAGTTCGGCAACCCATTATAAATTCTAACAGCCATCAGATAACAGCTGTTGCTTTGCATTGTTGTAAGCATACTGGGTAACACTAGACGTTCAGGATATCGTCCCCTGTACTCATTGTTCACGTCACAGTTTCGTTTAAAGAGTTTGTTGTTAACTCTTACTTCAGCATACATACTTCATAGATATATACTTACATGGCAATGTTAACAATCCTAATGTCTGAAAATATGGTTTACAACTTATTTCTACAGATAATTTACATATGGAGCGTACACATTGTTTTTGAGCAATGAACGCCCTATCGATATCTACTGAATTACCCCATATTATGACTCCATATCTTAGAATAGTAGCCACATATCCATGGTACGCCAAAAGAGCAGTTCTTTCGTCTGTAATGTTTACAAGTCGCCATGCAAATTTGCTGATTTTGTTGCACAACTCCCGTATGTGTGGCTTCCATGTACAGTTACTATCCAGTATTAATCCAAAAAAAAATTATATCTTTACTTTCCCCAATCGTTTGTCCCTCATGATGTACTTTAATATTAAGCCATTTATTATTTCTTTGATTATGAAATATTAACTCTTAAATTGTTATCTTTTAACCAGTTGATTATTTCTTCCATTGTTTTATTAATTTCATTGTTGTATTCAACTATGGATTTGTTTGAATTTGATACCACCACTGATACATCGTCTGCAAATAACGAACAAAATTGCTTAGTGGCCTTAGGTAGGTCGTTTATGTAAAGGAGAAATAGAAACGGGCCTAAGATACTACCTTGTGGCACACCAAATTCCGTTATATTTCCACTAGATTTATAATTAATTTCATTAAAACAATCATCCAAATTTGAGAGTTCCGTGTATTGTAATCTTCCTTTGAGATAAGTTTGCAGCCAGTTATAAGCTTTTTCTCTAAGACCATATTTTTCACATTTGGCCAAGAAGATATCTAACGATACATAATCGAATGCTTTACTCATGTCAAAAAATATGGTCGTTACTTCCGATTTATCTATGTAAGTCATAATTTTATTTGTCAGCTCAGACATTGCCAATGCCGTGGACTTACCTTTTTGAAAGCCATGTTGATTTACACTAATAATGTTTTGTTTGTCAATGAAGCTATTCAACCTAACTAGCATAGCTTTCTCAAATATTGTAATAGTATGAGTATCAAGGCAATGGGCCTATAATTATCTACTGAGTTCGTTTTGCCGGCTTTATGCAAGGGTTTTATAATTGTAACTTTTATTTTTTCTGGAAAGACCCCTTGTATGAAGGATAGATTGAGTAAATAACTTAGAACTGGCGCGATCTCTGATTTATTTGCTTTAATAATATTTGTGGTGAGTTCGTCATTGCCCATAGAGGTTGTATTTTTCAATGTTGCTTTTATTTTGCTTATTTCAGTATCATCAGTTGGAAAGAGAAAGATACTAGCATCAATATACTGTACATTGTTAGCAGGTGTTTTTACGTGTATAGGTTTATTATGTTCTGAACCCAAATTTGCCCAGTACTCATTAAATTTTGTAGCAATTTCTTCTGGTTTATTAATTATATTATTATTATGTATAATTTCTCTTAGATAATTATTTGGATTTTTTGCATTGTTATTTTTTATTAAAATCCAAGATGCTTTACAAATGTTGGTACTTTACGTACGCTTTACGTATGCCTTTCGTTATCCACCGATTACTTTTTTGTTGCGGTATTATTTTGATATTTTTAAAGGGAATGCATAAATCATAAAATAATGATAAATACTCGTGAAAAGTATTGAAGGCTTTATTTACGTCAGATTCATTATAAATTTCCGACCAAATTAATTTCTTTAAGCACTCATTGAGTTTGTCTATGTTTTCCAAACCAAAATCTCGCCTCTTAATAAGAAAATTTTTCAATTTACCTCGTCTGTTGCCTATTGGAATCATCAGTGATTGTGCTGTATCATGATCCGATAGTCCCAAATCATGTATTTTGCCATGATTTTTGGGAATATTACTGATTACGAGGTCAATACACGCCTGCTGTCTAGTCGGCTCAATAATATGTGATACAAACCCATGGTTTTGAACTATACTTAAAAATTCCCTACAACAAACGTTGTCCTTCAAAATATCAATATTAAAGTCACCTGTTATAATTGCTTTTTTATTTGTTTTGAGCTTAAGTTTATTTAAAAGTTCATTCCATTTATATAGAAAGAAGTTCATTGTTGATTTTTTATTGTCAGGAATCCTATACAGGCAAATTATTATATATTTATAATCGGTGAGTTCTATCCCACAGCATTCCAATTGTTTTTCAACAGATATCTCCTTTAGGTACGGCATTTTTTGTACTGTAAATCATTTCTGCACCAAATACCAACTCCACCGCATTTTTCATTTTTACGAGAAAATGTTTCAGCAAGATCATAGTTTGGTAACTGGAAGTTACTTTCATGACCTGATTTTATAAAAGTTTCTGAGAGACATATAACATCTATATCACTGAAGCCTTCTGATAGCTCACCTAATGTTACTAGTAGAAAATCTCGCTTACTAAAAATGCCAGCAATATTGTCAAGTAATTATCTTTATTAACGAAAAAACTGTGATTGGTTTTTATTAAATGATTTTTTATTTTTATTTTGTAAATTAGTAGTATTCATATTATGACATAATCCTAGGTCATCTGTAGGCTCATTTTCTTTTATAGTATGGCTTGTTAACTTAGTTTTGGAAAGTAATCTGTGATTTTTTTCTTTTTGTCGCTTTCTTATACTTTGTGTTTGCCTTGATGTATAGTGAATACCAGTATTCTGCATAATTAAGCTATAACATTTTCTAGCGCAATTTAAATAAAGCAATGCTGGCCTGTAAGTGCTTTTGATAGTAAATTCCGGAATAAAATAGATGGCGCTGGCTTTTCAATTCTACGTCTCGTACCCACGTACTTAATATCACTGATATTGAAATATAGTATACATAAGATGTAGTTGTTAATATATCCGATCTGTATCCATATAGCTATATACAGCAGATGTCATTGTCGTTATTTCAATAGAAACGACATTATGGTAGTCGTAAAATATTTATTTAGCTTTTATAACGTCTTATTGATAGCGCCTCGTGCGTTTTATGGAGCTGTTAGAAAGACTATTGTTACTAATCGGTTATTATTAAATACATAAAATAAAGGAAACCATATAAAAGAAAGCTCGTAAACGACAAATGCATAACTAAAGCAAACATATACATCACAGATATAAAACAGACAAACAGTCATAACAATGGTTTCCTAACATTTTCATTTTTTAATGAAAATTAATAAGAAACCATGATATAACGCAGCATAATTTTTTTTATATATGTGCGCACAACAGCTTAGGAATATTTTTAGTATAATTACACTATATCACTTACAGTGCTCACAATTAAGGTACCACAACACTCAGACCCGAGACAGTATAGAAAAGTTCATTACATTAACCGGATCGGGAATCGAACCCGAGCCCTTGAATATAATGACACATTGAAACTAGTGTGCGTACCATTCATAATCGCCGGCTGCCAACTTGGTTCGTTTTTTTGTTTTGATTACAGTTCTGACCCAATCTTACCGACCTATCGGTTGTTGTGTAGTAAAAATTTTAATTGTAATTATGCCAAAAGTGACATTAAAATTACTTACTCTGCCTACGTAAATTGTATACCAAAAAATATAAATAGCAGTAATACCACCACCAACCCTTTTACGTCCCCACTGCAGGGGCTCAGGCCTTCCTTATGGATGGTTAAGGAGGATGGGCCATGACCCTCCACGCTGGCCCAATGCGGATTGAAGGGTGATATTATGTAATTCACTGCTATTGTATTCTAAAACCTTCTTTTATCCCAAAACAATACCTGAAAATGATATCGAGTTACATATATATCCAAAAATTCTACGCGAAGCGGTAGATTATAAAAAATACATTAGTTGAGTAATGAATACTTACCGCTGAGAGATTATTATAATTACTACACTAGGAAAATGCAAAGCACTGAGTTTCTTTTCTTAATGCAATGTATGAATTCTGCATCAATCTCCGTTCATTAACAGACTGTTCCAAATATTGCATTAATAATTTTATAAACGCAATCAGAGACGTAGTTTCTATATACAAAAATATATATTATTTTTATGTAATAATATCGACCTATTTTGAAATAGGAATACTTATTATTTTTGTAACTATTGTTGGATTAGTAATGATAAACTTTCAGAATAAGAGTAGTAAAAGTATTTCTTTTTATTGAATAGAGTATTAATTTAAAATACAACTCCTAAGTGTAAATACTCAACTTAATCTCTTTTTACAACCGGCTTCATATTAACTGTAGAACAAGTTAGAGAAATTGCGAAGCTAACATTTTTTAGATAAACAGTAGAAATAAATTTTCTTAGAACCTGAAAAAGTCTATATTTTTGTCCAACAATAAATTTGACTCGGCGCATTAGCTATTTATCGGGCAGCCACCCGAGCCACCTTAGTGTATCGATATCGTTTGAAAATCGACAAACATAAATCCGTTTGGGCAGTGTTATCGTAACCGGACGTGATATATTATTAGATGGCGACTTCTCGTTCTACGCCCCGCTTTGTTATACAGCTATAACGAGCCTAATTTATCGTGCCAGCCGCTTATAAAACCTTTTTGCGTCCACCTCCACACGTATACACGCGAATCTAAATCTAAGAAATCGTATAAAAATGTATGAACTCGAAGGAGGTTCGAAACAAAAGCTTAGTGCACAAACGCAATCATCGAAATTATACCGTACACATTATTCAGTCTCGCGTATAAATCGTACCTCATGCATTAAACATCTCGGACCTCTTAAATAATAAGAAAAGTTTCGCCTGCTCGAAGGTACTATTGTTTATTCTATTCTTTCGGAGGTTCAGATTGGAAAGCCTTTTTACACCCATCCCATTTACTGGGCCTAGAGAATAAACTCGCTGTATTGAGACGGAAAAGGAAAAATAGGAGAGTGCTTTGTCTTCGGGAGTTTGTTATTTTCTTGAAAGCAACTATAAAAAATGCACGTAAAACATTTACGCACCATAAATTTTAACATCGGAATTGGTTTGTGTCGATTAAATAAATTAGATAATGAAAACCGCGTCCAATAAATAAATTATAAAAGCACATAAGAAACGGTCGACAGTCAATAAAACGATTGGATAAGTTTATCACATGGAATAAACGTAAACGAGTTGGCAGAAGAATTGCCTCAGTTTTTGAGATCAGCCAACATAAATTGTGACAGGAGAGTACCTCCTAATTTCATGGGCGAATAAATACGGTGACGGCAATCGACGGTTATCTATGGGACCTGTGTAGGGAGAGCCCTAAAATTCTATTATGCTTTACGATAATTAACGGGTTCTGTATACAGTTGTGCAGATGTGACATAATTTACTAATCTTATTAATTTTTTGGAAAAAAAAAACTTCTTTTCCTCTTATGTAGGCTAACCTTTATTCTTAAAACAGAGAAAATTAATAAGGCTTTGAGGAATTTACGAAATCACTATCAAATTTAGAAAATAATATTTAATAAAAATTTAAAAACAATGCTTCCGATTACCTAGTTCATTCTAATTTTCTAGATTTTTTTTAATAAGTAACAAGAATTGCTGAATACAAGCTTTTTAACCTTTTTCTACATAGGCCATATTTAAGCTCGAATGGGCGGTGTTTAATCATTTTGCTGCAGTGGAATAACTATGGTTTATAAGCGATAATAATCTACCGGTGCTCGTGAGACCATCGCAATTTGCAACAAGATTTTCACCCCAGATTTTAAGCGATTTTCAGTTGGTCTATGTCTAAAGGCCTTCACATAACCTAATGAGTATCCGAAATAATGTAAGGTCAGGACAGAAAAATTATACATTTTTCATTATAGAACTTAGGATTTGTATGTATTTATTTAAAAAAATAATAATAAACCTTCTTTATTTTACTTTTATTACCTTTTGAACTATGTTTAGCACTGCACTCGACGTCGATTTCATGGCTGTTTTTATAACATTGGCTTAGCCTGCAATATGGTTATTAAGAAACTTTCGCAATGTGCCGGTCATAGGATGGATTACCAAAAATGTATAATCTCACACTCCTCCGCGATTCAGAAAGTACATCAAGCCGTGATCCCGCTTTGCATCTGCAGTGTCTAATATCCACTAATCCGCACTAGATCCGCGTGGTGGGTCATGGCCTATTCCCTCTATTCGATTCGATTTCATCAATAGGGAAGGCACAATAATAGACTGGTGATGATTCTTTGTTATGATACAAATTGAATTCCTTTAAAAATATCAAGTAAAATTTTATAGGAAAAAACTATTCACAAAGTTACTTCAAGCTTAAAGGCTGCATATGATAATATCTTTTCACAAAACGCCTACAAAGAAACACTCAACTATCCGTAGTGTACTTGTACAAGCGAAGGGTATTAGTAACCTATTTATTTTTATATCAGTAATTGCTAATGAATAACTCCAGAACACTATAATAGCAACTGGAACCCTATTTTAATTCACCGAAAAACGAAATATCGTTCGAAATTTCGGACGTTTCCTACTACAATGACGTTCATTCCGAATATACAACGAACGTAATTAGTTTGACATATTTATTTTCTAAACCTACTCTATTTCACGAAATAACGAAATGAAAATTTGAATTTGACATCTAATTGTTCTGAATTCGTACCTCAAATTGACGGAGTAAAAAATGTTACCTTTTCATTTTCGGTAGCAATTTTTTATTTTCGAAATGGGGTCTATATTACTATTAATCGAGTCCGCTCTCAGTGAAGAACAATTAAGACCATAGAAGAAACCGGCGGTGGCTTCGAAATAGCTTTAATATAACAAATATTCCCAACACTGAGCTTGTAAGTAATTATAGACTCAGTTGTGAATTATTTCAAGAACTATGCCAGGAGATCATACCTTTACTCCGTCCACTGGCAAGATCTCATGCCATCGAGTCCACAATTAAAGTTGTAGATATTTTATCGTAGTTCTTGATAAAAAAAAATGCATGACTACTATTAATGCATTTCATATTTTTTTTATTCTTACAGAGTTGAATTTTTATATCCGAGGTAGTTACAATACAAAACATGCATGGGCCTATGACCCAACAAATAGTTTCGCGATGTTAGGAGGTTAGGACTGCCCTCAATTCATCAGATAGGTATTATAAGAAAATATATTATTCCCTGAAAACCAAAATAAAAGGAATCTTATTAAGAGACAGTGAGTACCTAATAGTTTATTGTTTATTTTGGCTTTATGTATGAATTGTGAATAAATGCCTATAGAATTATGTCATTAATATTACAGATTTTACGAGGCATATAGACTATGCCATTATAACTGATAAAAAGTAAATTTATTACGAAAAACCTTTTTTGTGCCGAAAATCTAAATATTAATTTCATACTTACTTATAAAGTTTTTTACTGACTTGTCAAGATAAAATGTCGGAACTCACAATAATAAATTTATATTAGTAAACACTAAACAGTTTGGTGAAACTTGTAAACTTTTGGCGGGATGAGAATCGATTGTATTATACGGATATTTAAGATTGCCGTACGTTAATTATAGCCATCGTATAAATAAAAGGTTGTCTTTAAATATGTTGGTTAATACTGTCGATAAAAGAGTTCTTTATAGTGTCTTGATTAGTTGTATCGAAACATAAAATTCATTAATAACGCCCTCCAATCGATCACGAAAATTGTCTTTGGAATCGACCATTCGTTGGTATATACGAAAATGATAAAGAGTAGCGTTACATGCGAAATTTCGTTTTAATTTCGTTCGTAAATGAAATTTCGTTTTCGAGAAAGCGAGTAGGCCTCCTGTACTCTCAAACTTTATTTTTAGCAACAAAATACAGTCGAATAAAATATGTTCTACCAACCTACGGCTCATAACCTTTTTATTTGAATATCGCTAAACAACAGTGTCTATTCACCCTAGCAATATTTTGATAGTAATCATTACTTCAAGTGTCAGGCATTTTAAGTAAGTCACTAACACGCGGTTTCTGAATTGAGAATTGAAACTTAAGTACTTCTCAAAAAACGTTACAGGTTTTCGTGTCTCATTTTCATTTTTTGATAACAATTTGATAAAACTAGGACTTTTTGCTATGTATGTGAAACGTAAAAACATAAGTAATTAAGAATTATCAGTTGAGATTTTGCACTCTTTTTCTCAATTCAGAAACCGACCGTTTAAGTCATATTGAGCATCTGAATTTTGTTAAAAAAATCAACTTTATCGATAATAGAATTATTCTGTTTTTTATGCAATAGACAACAAATAAATAGAGTAAAATTATAAAATAAGAGTTAGCCTGTAAAGATGGTGACGAAATATTTAGTATATTCCCAATCTGAGCTACAGTAGGTCATTATACTCTCATATTGATTTTTGTTTTCATTTATTTATCCTGAAAAGAGTTTATAGGAAGCCTATAAATAAACAAAGGGACGTATGTAGCCTCTTCTTTGTGTTCAATGCAAACGAATTTATATGAACAATGGCTACCAAGTTTCATAGTAATTTGGGCACTGTCCTTTGTTTGTCCAAAATATAATAAAAAGGCAATATTCGTTTAAAAATAAACAGGTTAAACATCATTGTCACGATATTTTTTTGCACCAATAAATAGGCTTTGTAGGCTTTTAAGCCCTCTTTAATTATGCAACGGATTTCAATGCAGTTTCCGTGGAAATTTCTGTAGATTTATTAATCACATTTTATTATTAGAATTTTATCTCTGTTGGCCTAGTTTACTACGCATTTACTTTCTCCTCTCCTCTAAAAGTATTCTGGTTTTAGATTTCTCCTTTTATTAAACCATATTACAAAAAATCGATCAGACCCCCGTCGAGTCTGAACAACCACATGAACCACTTTCGAAATCACGGGTCTAAATCAAACAGCCGTTCGACTTTCTGATTAAGACCTGCGATTTAGACTTAGAGTAAACTATTAACTTATTTATTTAAGTTACCTATTAATAAACTTTAAGGTTAATTAAAATTGAAATATTTGCGCTACAGGCGGAAATATATGACTACTAACTTTTTCCTGCGACTTCACCCGCGTTAATAATATATACATCACCCGCGTATGCTGTAGTCTCCTTTATGCGAAAAATTTTAAAAAGACTCAAAACAATTAAATCATAGCTCTTTATAATGCGCATAATTTATTTTTAGATAAAATAATATGAATGAATGAAATATGAACAAATTTATGTGTAAAAATAGTTAGAAAAATTATAAAATATCGCCATCTATTAAAGCTAAATATCATCGTCGTAATTGCATTTAACTCAATGTCAACATAGGTAAATAGAGCGCAAATTAATTATAACATACCAAATGCTAGGTGTCCTTGAAATTACTTTCAGAAATGTCTTCTCTATAGATCGGAGGTTAAAGAAATCTTCACATTTCGTCAGCGTCACCGAAACGGAACTGTTGTCCGAATGAACACTTTCATTGTCATCGTCACTAACTGACCTTGACGCTTTGTCACCGGCCGCTTAGTTATTGAACTTGTGAAAACCTATTGTTGGAATACTGGGAAATCAATTCGTACGTTCGATTTGGGCGATGACAATTTTATATTTTTGTTCGACGGCTCATAATAACTTGAGCAATAAAGATTTACAAATGAAATATATTTTAAGTTTTTTAATAAGAATGGTTATTGGTAAATGTTAATTAAAGAAATAGAGGTGCCTATTTGCAACATTCAAACTAAGGCCATGGAATTCTACACGCTCAAATTATAAGCACAATTAACTAAAAAATATTATTATAATCATCATCGCCAGCCTATTAGTCTTTACAAGCCTTCTTTATGAATGGGATGGGGAGTTTGGATAACGCGTGGGATCGGTATGGATTGGTGGGTGCTAATGACAGCAAAAGCAGCCGGTTCATATGGCTTCACGTGTTACGATGTAGATAATACAGTTTTGGTCACCCATCCTATATGAATATATGAAATTTTCTGAACATCCGCATTGTAGACCAAAATTTCTAACCATTTCGGTACCGAAAAATTGAATTGAAAATTGAAATTATTAAACAAGAATATCGTTTAAGAAAATATTATGTATTCTATAGAATGTCGGTGTATTATGAAATTGTGTTATATTTGAAATACTAAAGAAACTATGAAGTTCACTGACCATAATCTAGACATTAAACATCAGATAGATTTTTTTATTATCTATCTACGAGTATGTTTATTCAATTTCGTCTGGATTTACACTTTACGATGTTTCAAATCATATTTTTTTACTTAAAACTAAATTATCACAAGTAAAATATATATCAGGTAATGTTATTTGGGGATATACCTATTTATATTCAAGTTAAAATTTGTGTTATATTTGCGAGAATTTGTTAGAATTCGAAGATCTTATATTAAAAAAATGATTCAGCAGTGATAAAAATACGAGAAAATAACAAATAACTTTTTTTTATTCAAATATTTTCAGAATAAAATAATTTTATCCTTTAATTCCATAGATATGGCGGAGCCTTTATGACTTTTGATTGTGGATTTTGAATAAACTAATAGATTATAAAGAAACGATATTTGCCGCTTCAAATTTTAACAATGGTTGTGAGGATTTCTAGTTTTGGTTAATATTAAAGTTTTTAGTATTAATTAAAATAACTTTTGAATATTTTTTTTTTGCATATAAGAATGAGGGTAATTGAAATACAAAGTATTTTTATATTTTATATATTTTGGTAACAAAAATTATGAAGAAAAAGCAACAAACAATTATTTCCTATATAAAAATCAGTTGTACCTATTTCATATTAAAAAGAAGTAACAAAACCAAATAAACTAGTTTGAATGTCAAACTTCATGTTTGATTTTGATATTCCTTTTTATTAATTATAACAAACTTTCAGTCTTTCCTTTGAAACTAAAGGGAAAACACAAAGATATAGCTCAGGAGCAAAACATATAAGTGCTGATACAGTATTGTAAATCAATCAAACCTTAGATATCATACTCTTTACAAAACGGTTAACTATAAAACAAGAAACAAAACAATGTAACAAATCAACAAGTAACAAGAGCTTATTTACTAACTCCTTAGCCTTTGTGGTCCCAGTGCTTATGGTGCTCATGACCTCCCTTCTTGCCATGATCATGATGATCATGATGGTGTTCGTGATGACCGTGCTCACCGTGATGACCCTTATGATGATGGTGATGACCTCCGTGGTGATGGTGATGACCCTTGCCGTGATGATGCTCATGATGGTCGCCGTGCTTGTGTCCGTGATGGTGGTGACCGCCCTTCTTGTAGTGACCTTCATGATGATGACCTCCGTGATGCTCCTTGTGTCCTTTATGACCGTGGTGATCATGGAAGTGCTTATGCTTCTTGAATTCGTCGTGTTTGTCGACTTCATGGTGTCCCTTCGTGTCGTGACCCTTGTGGTGATGACCGTGCTCATGATGGCCATGACCATGTTCACCCTTCTCACCATGATGGTGATGATGATGGTAGCCGTCATCGTGGTGGTGATGTTTCTTGTGGCCGCCGTGCTCGCCATGGTGACCTTTGTGACCTTCATGGTGATGATGTCCTTTCTTTCCATGATGGTGCTCATGGTGGCCCTTGTGTCCTTTGTGGTCATGATGACCGTGGTCGTGGTGATGGTGGCCATGGTGCTCGTGGCCGCCACCCTTATCCCAATGGTGACCACCATGGTGAGACGCAGCCGGTTCTAAGTCGGCATCGCGCTTCTCCCTCAGGTCCTTGGCTGCTGCGAATGCAGCCAAGGCAACAACGCCAAACACTATCAGAAGACTACTTCTCATGGTTGGACACTGCACTCGATGAATGATACTGTTTCGCTTGTCACATTGATTTTATATAGTAAGTATCGTTCGCTGTTGGGTAAGTTATCGAGCGCTAGTGTCAAGGTTGCAATAGATGTTGGAAGAGATTTCCAGTTTCCAGGTCGTTTACACCGTGCACTTCCACGCGACAAATTGTATATAGTTTCTAATTGTATTATTATTACTACGGATATAAGTTTACAATACCGAATATTTTAAGAGATTTCTTATTTGTTTTATTTATTTGATGTTTTAAATTTAATATTTGCTTTAATACTCGGCGCTTTCTATACATTTAATAAATAGGAAATGGTTTATTTACTTCGGTTGTATTTCCAAAAATACTTTTACCTACGGGAATATACAACGTGCGCGGGTGACATAGGCGTTACGAAACTAAGAATAAATTGCTCCAACTAAATATTAGTTATTTGTTGTTGATACAGTTGTATGGATATCATTCAATTATTTTACAACATTTAATTTATATTTAACGTCTCGCAATGACTTCATTCGTCCGTTCATTGTTGAAAATGAAATTTAAATTCATCTGATTGTTTTGTATATCACGTCCGCAAGTTCTATTATATTAATAAATACTAAAAAACAAAGAACTGATTTCAAACTTTAAAATAGTGATAAATAACACTCATGTCAAAAGCGACCTATTCAAAAAAATGCAATTAGTCTTCTGTAAGTTTATTAATTAAATTATAGTCGCCCGACTTCAATCGTATTTTCTTGAATAAGTCGCTTTTGAGATTAAGTATTATTAATCTTTTTTTTTTAAGTTTTAAGTCGGTCCCATTTCTTTATTAAAGTTTTTATTTCATGCATTTTAGCGATGTTGATATATAATAGGTAACACTAGAAATATTAAATATCTATATAAATAAAAATATTCAACATAATGAAAGTCTTAGAAAAGAAAATTTATTTGTTCGACATATTTTTTCCGATAATTCTATACTCTTCAATATAAAGAGGAAAGATTTGATTGCTTATTTGTTTGCATTGTATAGGCTCCGAATTGCATATTTGACTGATTTATAAAAGTCTTTCATTTACAGGAAGCTACATAATATGCGTTGGACATAGGCTGTAATTAACGCAAGCGAAGTCGTGGGGAAACAGCTAGTTTGATAGAAATTGATTCACAATCAGTGTCGAATTATTTTTATAGAAAAGCAAAGCAGGTGTAAAATATAGATGAGTCTTTCTCTTATATGGTAAGATTATAACACAGTTATAGTCTTATCTTGTCTTTTAAATTAAAATATGAAATACGATAACGATTTTCATTTAGTTAGCCTAATTTTCCTTCCTTCGCAAAAAGCCTTCGCAAGCAAGTAATTACTCAAAGATTTGGCGTGCTCTTTTTCTTTACTCAATAATTATTGAATTATGATTTAATTTATAAAAAAAATAATTAATACGAAAATAAACAACATCTTACTTACAGTTTCATAAACGTCTATTAAGGATTAATGATGATGATTTTAACCTCTAATGAATGTTCTAAATATGAAAATTGAATCGGTAATGTTGTTTTAAACTAATGACAATTTTATAGGACGTTTGTGTAACGGTGCATATATCGTCTAATTACCGCGATTTATTTTTCTTTTATATGTAACTGATTTCATTTCAGTTCAAACCTTTGCTAGGAGCTGAAAATACATTCTCTCTAAAAAGTTTCATATTAGTCAAGATTTTCTTTAACACCCAAGAAATCCACGGCAACCCTTCCCTTAATTTAGATTGACACGTTAATCGCACAGACGTATGAATAAACAATGGAAATATAAGGCGGTGTTTACTTACGAAAGTGAAAAAAGTTTTTCTTAAATAGAACGTTGTTTAGTTGCAAACATACGTCTATTTAATAACCAAAAATATGTTATATATTTCTTCTACCATATTTAACTTTCATAACAAAAAAGAATTTAAGTGCAATTTATAAATTTATTTTCTTTTTTTAATCACAATTACTGTCCATATATTTTAAGTTTTAGGTAATTACCTATTTGTATTTTTTTTCACAAACTTTATAAAACTGCGGTTATGTTTGTCTAATCTTGCAACTGAATAAAGGGAAATTTTCCAGGTGAACTTGCCACGATAATGCATGGTAACTAACCAGTTAAATAATTTCAAATCTATATGCAGAAGTCCCAAGATCGCTTCTTAGTTATTATATTATGCACTGTCATGGTACGGATAACATATAGTATAAAAGTTTGATTAGAAAATATGAAAATAATAAAATTATTTTATTCTAAATAGAATATGACGGACTAATTATATTCAAGCACTCCTATAATACTGATAACATATAAGGGTTCGCTGAGAAGACTACAATAAGACTAGAAAAAAATAAAATAAACACAAACTTTAACAAACATTAGTTTAATGAGATACTTGTTTTTTTTTTTCAATCATATACTCGTATTACGATATAAGAACAAAATTACAGAAAAGATTATATTTTTTTTCGGAATACTCTATAGCATAAAATTATTTCGAAATCTGTCCATAAATCACAAAGTTTTGGCTATACTGATGAATTGAATTATATATATAAAAACTTTATGACAACCCAAAAATGCGCATCAACAAAAAATACAATTTCACCGTTTTTTTCGAGTAAAAGAAAACCATGAAATAAACAAGTGCCGTTGATCACGAAAATTAATTAAAACCATTTCAAATCTATTTTCCTTTGAAATTTCACGATAAAAATATTCTATGAACTTCCGTATCCGCTTGGCTATCGCCCGAGTCGACATTCGAAGGCTTTTGCGATAAAAGCAACTTTAAAGATAAGCTATAATTGAAATGTCAAGAGCATTCTTTGTATAAACATTTTGTAAGTAACAATTTTCTTCTGCTGACCAAAATGAGAAAGAAAATAAAGAGGGTCAGCTACTTATTACGCCGTGAAATAACTCATTTGAATAGGTCGATGACAACAGGAAGAGTTGTGTATAACTTGATTTGTTGATGATTGTGCATCTAAATAAATCAATGAAATTTAGAAAACTACATCGTAATTATAAGGTTCTGTAGCAGTCAAAAAGTTAATTTACAAAATGTTCTTGCCAAAGAAACACAAAGTTTTTATTATATATTCCATTAAATAAAATTTTAGTTGTAATAAAAAATAACAGAATATTCATATAAGGTTTTTAAAGATTATATTGGTTTAATGTTACTTTAAACAAAATTTGAAAGGCAAAAGAGTAAAGTGACAAAGTTATAATACTTTTTAAAAACATTTTAAATGAATAGACAGTGTTACAAAACCACGTAGATTTGACACATTTCTTATTGTAATACATTTTTATTAAAGGAAAGAAAGTTAATATAAATGCGAGTCACTTTACCGAACGCTACACAGAACTTTTTGAAGCGTAATTCGCCATTTTCTTATAGCCCGGCGCAATAACGTAGATAGGGATAGATATTTTGACTTTACGCCCTATCTTAATATGTCTCTCCGAATGCTAGTTCTATGGCATGCATGCATTATGAATTTTATCGTTGCTCGTTAAATCAGTGAGAGTCAATGTCTGACCTATGAGGCACATAAGTAATTATTGACATGATTATGAAATAACGATGTTAGCAGAACGCTTTTAGCCGAGTAAATGAAGAAAAGATCATTTTCCACATTGATCCGACCAGGAATCGAACCCTGTACATCAGAGAAGGCGCACTTCGAAGCGGCGTACGAGCTACTTGGCCATGGAAGTCACCAAATCGCGTCCATGCTTCTCTTTCATGTTCCTTAGCTGGGAACCTGTGTCGGTAAAAGGTTCGTTTGTGGTATGGTGGTGTCACCTCCTTCTTGCGATGTTATCCTCATTATTGGTGGTCTTATTCCCTATTTGTGGAGAGATCTTCTTTCGAACAATTGCTCGCCTCTTGTTCCTCTCCTTGGCCGAATGTAGAGCAATGTGTCCACGGTATCTCCTTTAGGTCTTCTGCCGTCAACCGGTTACTATGAGTTGCTCTAGGTTGCTTGGGGTGGGGTGCGAAGTCTGGCTACCTCCACGTGGTGCACCCCGGGCAACGTGGCCGCTCAAAGCATCTTTGAGCCGCCACGGCTAAAGCCAGACGACGTGCGGGCAACGGAGTTCCGTCTCCGTATCGCGAGAAGTCTCGCGAATGTGGGTTCCGGGTCGGCGCCCCGGCGGTAAGTCGGGAAGCGGCGGCGCGGTTCGGGCTGGGCGGGCGTCCTGGGGGTAACCCGGGTAGCGGCCGTGCCAGCGAGGGCGGTGGGCCTGACGTGTCACGGTGGCGTGAGCGTTGGGTGCTGTTTTGACCAGCAACCACCGGCCGACCCCGTTATTCCGCAAGCGCGGAACCGGGGTGGGGGCTGCCCTTAATTGGGTGGTCTCAAGAGGAGTAAACCTCACTAAAAAATCGGCTAGCCCAAGGTGGACGCGGCCGAGGGGTTTGTGGCTGAGGGCCTTTCTCAGTCGCGACGCGTCCTCTGGAGGTGGGGAACAGGCGACCCCCACCTTCACAACCCTAGCCTAGCCCAGATATTCGGCTCTGTCTGGGTGGTCGGAGCAACCGTTACACTCGTGGGAACATCATGGAATTTTTAACTGAAACAAATAAAAACACCCCAGATGTCAGTGGGCCGAGCTCGGGCGGAAGCGAGCGGTGTGCTGAGGAAGATTCCCCGAACCGAGGGGATGGGCCTGGCGCGGGCGGAGGAGCGCGTAGTGCTGTGTCGGAATCCCCGTACAGAGGGGATGGGTCTGGTGCGGACGTGGTCGCACCTATTCGTGGAGATGCTCTTGGTCGTTCGCCGTCTATGGGCTCGACCATGAGTCTAGACTCGGCATTATCGAGAATGCCGAAGGATGAGATGTCGAAAGAACAAAGGCTATCGAGACAGAGTGGCACTGGCGTAGGTAGAGGAAGAGGCAAGCACCCTGCTGTCTCAAGTTCAAGGTCGCCATCCTTGGCAAGGTCGCCTTGTGCGGCGAGCACATCTAGGGATCGATTTGCTAGAGGGTCTGTTCCTAGATTGGGAAAGACAGATTTGTCCTCCTCAACAGAAGCTTTAAAAGGTGACGTCGAGGAGAGAGACCGTTCTCCTAATAGGAAACCTATTACAAGATCAGTCACCAAGGCAGGAAAGGAGGCTATTAAAGAGGCTGGAATAGTCAAAGAGGCCATAGTCATCCTTTCAGACTTTCAGATTCGCCCCCCTGATGTTGAGGAAAACCACCCTTCCACTTCTAAGAAGAGTGGCAGTATAGAGAGTCTCACCCGTCAGACTTCTAAGAGGCAAAGAACTCACTCGGACTCGGGTGAAAGTGCAAAGAGTGGAGATAGCGTAGACACGCTCACTGAGCCGGCTGCGAAGAAGCAGGCTGCGGAAGAGCAGTCCACTATTTCAATCCCAGATGAGGACCAGTCAGCTACTGACGCCACGGATGTTCATTACCATGAGCTTGCGCAGGCAGAGGAGGAGCTCTTCCGGAAGAGAGCTGAGGAGGAGGAAGAGGAGCTCAATAAGAAGCATGGTAATAAAGGACATGAGGAAGAGACTGAGATTGACGCTGACGCGGATAAGGTATCGGAACCGGATCCCACGGCGGAATTATCCATGACAGAAATACACAAAAAAGCGGTGAAGGAAATCAATAGGGTGTACTTTGCTGCTCACAAGTGTGGTCATGTCAAGGGTACGATCCTAAAGGAATTTAATGAGGCCACCACAACTCTCCGTTTCCTAATGGAGAAGGCCCTATCGGTTACAACGACTGATGAAGTAAGTAGGCTGAGAGCCGACAATAAAAGGCTGGGGGAGGAAATGAGCCATATGAAAAAGGAGGTGGCTGCGCTGAGGAAAGCCAGGGAGGAGAATGACATATTGATGAGGGATATGTTAAATTCGAGACAGGTGCAAAAAGATGCGTCCCCAATCCACATACAAAGGGGGTATGAGGAGAATATGGACATCTCACCTATCGATGTGGACTTGTTACAGAACTCGTTGCTGGAAAAACTAAGGAAGATGGTGGATGCCAAATTTGAGGGCATCCAAGACAGACTCTTACCTGCCAAAAATCACCGTCCCCCCTTGGCGGCGGACAAGAGGCCAATAGAGGCTGAGAGACCTGCTCAAAAAACTGCCAATAAAAAGTCGGGTCATTCAAAGCCCTCATCAACTGATACGACGGAAGGCACTTTTGGTGACTCTCCTGGACAGGGTGTTGCTAAGACACAGGGTGCCCCGAAAGCTCCCTCGAAAACACCCAAAACACAGTCAAAGGTAAAGGCGGCTGCTGTTGAGTCCAAGAGGGAGCCCCCCCCTAGGAATAAGAAACCAAAAGCAGGTCCTACCCTGAGGGCAGACAGGCCCAGCGTTCAAGATTCAGTTGCAGTAGCTGATTCAACACCTGTTGCCGTCGGAAATGAGGAGACGTGGGCTACAGTGACGCGGAAGCGCAAAAAGACAAAGGAGACAAATGAGTTGGCTCCTAAATCGGCCCCTCTGCGGTCTAAGGATCAGACCACTAAAGGAAAGGCACCCAGAAAACGAAAACGCGGCTTAAAGGTGCCGAAGACCTCGGCAATCGTCATCGACATCCTTGACGATCAACTTGACTATGCTGGGGCATTAGCCAAAGTGAGAAAGGAAGTTGACCTGGCACGCATCGGGATTGACCCAAGAGGGCTGCGCTTGAAGCTCACCGCGACAGGCGCTAGGATGTATGAGATCCCCAAGGAGGTGAAAGAAGAACAAGTGGAAAGTTTTAGGGAACAAATCGCCATTTCCCTTGCAGGTATCGCAATGGTCTCCAGGCCAGTCAAAAGCGCGGCCATCCGTGTAACTGACCTGGATGACTCTGTCCTCCCCGAGGAGATTGCCAGTGCGGTCGCTGCTCAGGGTGGCTGCCGTGATGAGAACGTCAAGGTGAATGCTCTACGCCCTGGTCCAGGAGGCCTATTCACAACTATGGTGCACTGCCCTGTGGCCGCTGCGAAATTGTTGGCGGAAAAGGGTAGGTTACAGGTGGGCTGGAGCAATGCCCGCGTTCGTACCCTGGAACCTCTGCCCATGAGGTGTTATAAATGTATGAGCGCGGGTCACACCAGGAGGACCTGCCCAAACGAAACTGACCGCAGTGCAGTATGCTTCCGATGTGGACTGCCGGGTCACAAAGCGGCATTGTGCTCAGCGACACCGAGGTGTCTTGTTTGTGAAGAAGCAAAGCGCCCCCATAACCATGTTATGGGTGGCAAAAGCTGCCCTGCCACTAAAGTTCGTCCGGCTCAGGCCAGTCGCAAAGGGGTGGGTCGAGTGATGGTGGAGCCAGCAATGGCCATGGAGGTAGTCAATACGGAACCTACTAATGTATAGAGTCCCTATTAACTGCCTCCAAAGTAACGCAAATCACGCGGCGGCAGCTCAGGATTTAATCCTTCAGAGCGCCGCCAGTGATAGGATAGATCTCCTCGTCTTTGCGGAGCCATACACAGTCCCCGCGTCCAATAGATGGATAGCGGACACAGACGGCTCTGTGGTAATTGTGTTCCCCACCACTGCGGCATTCTCGTCCCCTTATACGGTTAGAGAGAAAGGATCGGGATATGTGGCAATTGAATGGTGTGGGATCACAGTTATTGCTGTATATTTTTCTCCCACAAGACGCTTCTCGGAGTACGAGGAATGGGTGGAAAGATTAGGCGAGGCTGTTGGGAGGCTCGCGTCGAGCCAAATGCTCATACTGGGGGACTTCAATGCCAAACACACGGCTTGGGGTTCCCCCAGAAATACGCAAGAGGGGATTTTGGTCCTAGATTGGGCAGCGGCTTCGGGTCAGGAGTTGTTGAACAGGGGCAGAGAGTTCACATGCGTCCGGCGTTGGCGAGGAAGAACGGTCGGGTCAATAGTTGACCTGACGTTTGCGACCCCTACTCTGGCCAGAAGGGTAGTCAACTGGAGGGTACTCACCGAGGAGGAGACTCACTCAGACCACGTTTACATCCGGTTTGAGATCTCCCCTCGGGTGAGCGACGCTCGGCAATCGGATACGGGCGGAAACTTTAGATTTCCACGCTGGGCATTGACGAAAATGGATATTTCTTCAGCAGAGGAGGCGTCAATTGTCCAGGCGTGGATTCTAGACACACAGATGCAGACAGGACTCAACAACGTCGACGCTCTTGCAGACAGCCTAGGGTGCGCACTCACAGAGGTGTGCGACTTCTCCATGCCCCGATCATCTGGGCCAAGGCAGCGGAACCAGGTATACTGGTGGTCCGCTGACCTTGAAACACTAAGAGCTGAATGCAAGAGAAGAAGAAGGGCCCTTTTAAGATCTCATCGCCGGGGTATCCCTGACCTAGTCGAGGAGGTCAGATTGAAAAGGCAGTACGCACATGCCAAAAAGGAGCTCCGCGAGGCCATATGCAGAGCAAAGTCTGCAGCCTGGGACGAATTCCTCTCAGACCTCAACAGGGACCCGTGGGGCCGCCCCTACAAACTGATAAGGAGTCGTCTCAGGCAACAGTCTCCCTCCACGGAGCACATGGATGAAGCTCTCCTCCGCAGGGTAGTGTCGACCCTCTTTCCCCCGGATCCACCGGAGGTGCCCCCGCTGCCTGACACCATAGGGCCTCAACAAGAGCTCGACAGCGTGGACAATTTTGTTCCTGTCACCGACGGAGAACTGGAGGATGCAGCTGAGAGGCTAAGGTTGAAAAAGAAGGCCCCAGGCCCGGACGGGGTCCCCGGTAGAGCCCTCCTTCTGTCACTCAAGCACCTGGGAACTCACATCCGAGCCCTAATGGATGCCTGCTTGGAGCAGGGCAGATTTCCCAGGTCTTGGAAAAGGGGCAGGCTCGTCCTTCTCCACAAGGAGGGCAAACCGATGGACTCACCGTCGGGATACAGGCCCATAGTCTTGCTCAACGAGATCTGTAAGACCTTCGAGAGGATCGTGGTAGACCGTATCGTTGTCCACCTAGATACTGTGGGGCCTGGTTTGTCGGAGAGGCAGTATGGCTTCCGTAAGCAGCGCTCCACCATAGATGCCATCCTTGCGCTCAGAAGGGAGTGCGACAGAGCAACAGGGAGGGGAGAGGTCTTGATAGCGGTGTCGCTAGACATTCGCAACGCTTTCAATTCTCTCCCCTTTCGGTGCATTGAGGACGCGCTGAACTACCACCGTATTCCCAAATACCTATGCTTGGTAATCCTAGATTACCTTAAGGATAGGGAGGTGGTATTCGTTGGGCAATCGGGGCAGATGGAGGTCCGTCGGATGGCCTGTGGTGTTCCACAGGGGTCGGTCCTTGGACCGCTCCTGTGGAACCTGGGCTATGATTGGGTGTTGCGTGGCTCACTTCTCCCCCGCATGGAGGTCGTTTGCTACGCAGATGACACCCTGGTCACCGCGCGAGGGGATAACTTTAGAGATGCAAAACATCGTGCAGAAGTGGCCACGAGCCTAGTCATCGGACGCATCCGAAGACTTGGTCTCCAAGTGGCCGTGGATAAAACCGAGGCCATTTTATTCCACGGCCCACGGAGAGGGCCCCCAGCTGGAGCAAGTTTAAGGGTCGACGCAATAGAAGTTCCCCTTAAGCCCCAGCTCAAGTACCTCGGCTTGGTGCTCGACGGACGCTGGAGGTTCACCGAGCACTTCAAGAAGCAGGCCACCAAGTTGGTAAAAGCCGCCATGGCATTGGGGAGGTTGCTCCCAAATTTGGGGGGTCCTAGCTCCACCTGCCGGCGCCTCTATGTGGGCGTAATAAGGAGTATGGCGCTCTACGGCGCGCCGGTATGGGTGAGCTCCCTGAACGACCAAAATCGGGCACTGCTATTGAGGGCCCAGAGGGTCATCACGTCAAGGGCCATTTACGCCTATCGCACCATTGCGGTCGAGGCTGCGTGCGCCTTGTCGGGAACGCCCCCATGGGACCTGGATGCCCAGGTCCTGGCGGAGGTATATAGGGGCCGGACGGCTGCAAGAGAGAGAGGAGACCGCCTAACGGCGGAAGAAATGGTGGGCATTAGACGCCAAGCTGAGGAGGAGCTGATGGTGAGATGGAAGCGGAGGTTGTCTTCCCCGTCTTACGGCATCCGCACCATAACTGCTCTACAGCCAGTGCTTGAAGAGTGGAAAGAGAGAGGGCATGGGAAACTCAGTTTCCGTTTGGTGCAGGTGCTTTCCGGGCATGGTTGCTTCGGAAAGTACCTGCACCGGATTGGGAGGGAGGACACTCCGCAATGTCACCAATGCGGAGCTGCGGAGGACACCGCGCAGCACACCCTAGAGGTGTGCAGCGAATGGGCCTCGCAGAGATACGCCCTTACACTGGCGGTTGGCCAGGACCTGTCTCTCCCCAACTTAGTTCGATCTATGTTGGGCAGCCGCAGGTCCTGGGAGGCGGTCTCCTCCTTCTGTGAGACTGTGATCTCACAGAAGGAGGAAGAGGAGAGAGTCCGCGAGGCGGCAGCACTGGCGAATACTCGCCGGAGCAGAAGGGTGGGAGTCAGGCGCCGTCGTTACGTGCGCCAACTTCCACCGTGACCAGGTACATGGGGCCCGTGCTCCTAGTGCGCGTGTGGGCTTGCTGGCTCGGGCTATGCCCGGGACGGCGACCTCACACGCGCACCCACACTTACACACCACACACACAACTACACACATACAGACTAACACCACCTACACTTAGAGTGCCGGTGATCGCCCCTCCGGGGCCGTGAGACACCCCCTCGGGGGTGGCATGGCTCCGGAGGGGCGGTCGTCGGTACACTCATTACACACACACATACATCACACTTACGGACACACTCGCACACACTCACACACTAGCAGTAACACACATACACCGTCACTCACACACCTAACACTAACTACAACTACACAACACACAAACACTCACCTTTACACTTACCTTCCCCCCCTGCCCGCCCCTGTCGGCGTCGCTTCCATCCCTCTCCTTAGAGAGGGTCCCGGATGCGCCGCCGGTTGGGGCGGGCGGGGGGCCGCGGGCTTCTTGTTTCCTGGCGGGCAGCCAGGCTTCCGTACCCTGCGTTTCCCCGTGCGGACCGGAGGACGGGCCTTCCATGGCGGCCGTACGTTTATGTGCGACCGTATGTGAGGCTCAAAATCCGTGAAGATTACCAGCCTACCTTAACCCTCTGGCTTGCCGATGTGGAGCGGGATGGCTGGTAGTGAGGGGAACCAGGGAGTTCAACCCACGTATGTGGGGGAGGGAGCTTTCCATCTCGCACTCTGGCCGCGGGGTCGTCGGTGCCCGACTGCAACACACACCGTTCGGTGTGTGGGGTGATCGGGCTCCGGCGGGGCCGCGGCCAGAGTCGCGACTAAGGAACGGTGTACCGGGGGGGAGGGAAGGTCACCGGGGCTATCGGGGAGAGGGATGCATGTGGGGCAACCCATATGTGTCTCCACGAGACAGTCGTTAGGGCAGGAGGGATACAGTTGCGTGTCTCCTGTCCTTGACGAGGGGCAGTCTGGCGGTTTGCGCGCTGTCGGACATTGCACGCCCCTTGTCCTGTCTGGGGGGTGAGACTCGGATGTTCCTGAGCCTCCCCCCTAACCCGAGAGGGGACCTGCCCCGTCTGGGCGGGTCTTCCGAAGGCGGTACTGTGGTGCGTGGCTTCGTGCTGATCCCACTGCCGTCTTCTTTGTGAGGGACATCGGCAGGTTTTAGTGGGTAGGCCCCGGCCGTCTGCCGGGGAGAGCCCCACATCACCCGTGGACCACGCGCTGTGGGAAGCGGGTATGCAATTTCATGCATTTCCTTCCGTCAAAAAAAAAAAAAAAAAAAAAATGTTAAAAAAAAAAAAAAAAAAAAAAAAAAAAAAAAAAAAAAAAATGTTGCTTGGGGTCCTTGAAATTCATTATCAGTTAACAGGGCCCGGATCACGTGAGAGGGTAGACTAGAAAATTCTGTCGGGTAGGCCAACTGCACTGGGCCGACGTCGCTTGAAGTCGGCCTCTCCTCCAGGTCGATGAAATGTAAAGGTCAGTCAGTCCATTCGTTACAAAAAAAAATATATATATTACTTGGGGTGAGGTAAGATGGTTAAGACAAAGTGAAAAAAGAACTCAAGCAATCAAGAGCAAAGAAAATCGGCAAAAGAAAATCGGATTATTGCATTTAATTTCGTGCAAAATAAACGCATTTATTCGAAACGCCATCCGTGCAGCTGAAGCATTTTCTTCCAGCACCACATCTCAAACCATTGATTCAGTCACGGTCAGCTTTCTTTAACGTCCATGTCTCGATCCAAGTCTTCACTGATTACATTTTGCGGGAAATGTTTCAATCTAATTACTAATACCATTAGATTGAAAAATTAAGGTATTTGATTAATCTTGCATTCACATTGCTATAGATATTTCAATAAAAAATGTTTCGATATTTCTATATTCTGCAAGGAATTGGATAGTCGAACTTTAAGCCATTCGTATCTTCTGGGTCGCCTACACAAACTAAATGATATGCAAAAATTTAAGTCAAAAATCAAAAATAGTTACAGCTACTGCTAGTCACGTGAAATACGTTGCACAAAGGTTGTTAAAAATTGTCATTAGTTCAAAATGTCATTACTTGATACAACCGATACTAATTTGGACCATTAATTAGAGATAAAAATCTTCATAAAACTCGGTACATTCTCACGTGCGTTTTTCTTTAATTTTCATTTTAGTGTCTATTTGTATAACTTAGTAGTAGTGTATCTGTGGTAGTAGTAAATATTAAAAGCAGTTTTTGTATATATAAAAAGGGAAACAGTACAAATATAATAAATATAACTTGGTCTATATATAAATGACTTCAAATACAGCTTTCTGCCCCGGGTGAATCCACCCACGTTCTTCCTACGGGCTGACCCTTCATAATAATGAGTTGAGAATTTACATGTAATTTTATATTTTTACATGATTTTATGGTATTAGGCAAAATGTAACCTAAATAAAATAATGTAGATATTTGAAATTTTAAATTAACTACACAATAAAATAGCAATTCAAAGGTACTTTTTGAATATTTTTTTGTGTGACTATGAAATGGAGAACCCTGGTTAAATGCTTTGCCAGTTTTTCTCTATAAAAGGTCTCTTGTTGTAGATTTGTAAACCAATGATGTAGCTTTTCAACTGTCTCAAGTGCTAATTAACAGTCTGGTCTGAATAAATTATTTTAAATTTGGTTTGGTAACACCCTAGATGGTTTTTTTTTGCTTTAGGGCTTTTAATTACCACCCACGAATAAAGATAGACATTTTAACAAAACAGATAAAAGCTTAATTATAAAATGTATACTTACAAAATGATTATATGTCAGAGGCTGTTTTAAAAAACCGATGGAAAAACAAGTGATTCTTGACATAATATCTTCTAAAATGAATGGATTATGACCAACTCGGAAATGACAAATTGAAAAATGTCTTGTAGGTACATAGTATAATAAAATAATATTGAAAAACATCACACATATTGTTGATATCTCAGAACTGTTTGCAATTGTAGCATGGTAATCTAAAATAACGAGGGTACAACAACACCCAGACCCGAGAATTGTCTCGGAACTGGGTGTTGATGTATATCTATATTGACAGAAAAGTTGATTTTCTACATTGACCCGACGGGGAATTAAACCAGGAACCTCAGAGATCGGGACAACTTCAACCCGGCGTGTGAGCACATTACCTTTGGGTCGTTATGGTTGAATGAATTCGAAAGCTCTTACTAATAAAGCAATATGTAAGCATTGTATAATTTTATTGTTATTTGTCTTTTTCACTCCGACTGAAAATCACATTGTAATAACGTGATCAGATCTATGCGTATTTAACGCTCTTATGTTTTTTATTAGTAACACTTACCATAACGATTTCCTATAGGAACGTGTAATATGGGAGTGTTTACTATACACAAATAACATTCTGTAGCAAAATCTTACAATATCTTAATTCAATTCTTAGTGAATTCGTATTCATTGATTAATATATTAGGTAGTTATCTTTTAATTAAAAATAATTAATTGGCTGTTAAGCACAATACCGGATAAAAACTATCTAGACCATTAAGACAGTTTTTGGTAGAATACAAATTGAGAGGGATGTTAAAAACAGCTTTAATAAAAAAAAATTAGTGGTACGAAGTGCTCCAGCTTAACTAATTGAAAAAAATGCTTATATATTTTGGAATGCAAATAAAAATAATGCTTACACACATATGTTTAGCATATGAATAGCTCGGTGGCGTAGTGGATAAGCGCCGCGGCCCGCGATCGTAGTCGTTAAGCAACTTTCGCAAGGGTCGGTCACGGGATGGGTGACCAAAAAATTATTATCTCGAGCTACTCCGTGCTACGGAAGGCACATTAAGCCGTTGGTCCCGGCTGCATTTGCAGTCGTTTATACCCACCAATCCGCATTGGGCCAGTGTGGAGGGTCATGGCCCATCCTCCTTAACCATCCATAAGGAAGGCCTGAGCTCCTGCAGTGGGGACGTAAAAGGGCTGGTGACATATGTTTGTCGAACACTATAAAATATACACAACATAATACTCAACGAACACTTTTAGTTGGCGAGTCAACAATTAACAAGCACTTATCACTATGTGCTTCACGAGTGCGGGCGTCCATTAATTTTACATTATTATTTTACTATAGGCCACGTTGGATAACAACAGTGGCGTAACTATACCGTTTGAATCCTATAGCAAATTCATTACATATTAATTACACATTATAAAGATCTTCATAATTAAAATTTTAATGTTGTTTATTTGTTTAGCGTGTGTATGTATTTAAGGAAATAACTTAAAGGGATCTCTTCTCTTTGCATTACGGTTTTATTCATAATATACTTTGGCGTAACAGTTTTGGCATACCTAATAATATTTTACCATATTTTTCGATGTTATGCGTCAGTATAATTAGGACACATAAAATTATTCTACAGTATGGTCTAAGCCAATGGATAGGAAACCTCACATAAATAAAGATAAAAGTAGTAAACTTTAATTAAATATGAAATACTTATAGGTATTTACAGCACTCTCTGGCCGGCCCTAACGACGGAGATCCGTGGGTATTGCCTGCTTTGCCTTTAGTTATGTTACTGGCCGAAATATTTTAATCTGTTCCGTACTAATCTAGGACAGAAATAAAACATAGAATAGGAAACCCACATCCTTTTTTTATTTGAGTTTATCATTCTACATTTTCTGTGCAATAAAAGTAACGAATATCACACAAGTCCTACAGAATTATGACGAAAACTCCGTACTCCTAAAACTAATTTTAACACGACTAATTTGAATTTGAAAACAAAATGAGCTGTCAAAAGAACAAAGCTGTAACAGCGATACCACCATTTACTCGAAGTAAATGTTCGAACAAAATATGATCAAAAGGGAAACCTGGACGAAGCGATCGTATTTATTTGTCTTGTTAGTGCAAATCTATTGGAAAAATGACAGAGCCACTACACTCCCAGACGTAACGTAAACAGGACGGGCTCAATTTATTTGCTATTTATTATAGTGATTTACTGTTATGACAAAGTGCTTTTTAAAGCTGGGAGGCCCCTTATTTCGTACTGGTTGTAATAGATTGCTAAGTTATTTGTTGAGCTGCGCTTATTCACAAGATAACATGCACGGGTTTTGGTCTCTACGATAGATACTCGTATTATTAGGTGACGCTATTCTATAGAAGTAAGATTCGAGAATTTTTTGATATTGCGTAGTATTAAAATATAAGTATATGTTTTATATTGTGAAATAAGTACATAAGTATACCTAAAATTACTATATTTAATGTATCCACAACCAAAAAATTCAATACAATGAAGGTTGCCTGGAAGAGACCACTACATGGTGATAAGACCGCCGATTATGACACTTAAGTATATTTGTGTTTTGTTTTCTCTGTATTATTATGCATACAAAAATGTGTTATCTATCTAAAGCGATACCACACTTATTTATGTGGCTTAGTTCGTTTGTAGAAAAGAGGGCTGTGTTTTTAAAATAACACGAGTTCTTATTTTTTTACGCCAAAATTTATATGGCAACATTAAAGCCGTCGCCTTGGTCTCAATAAATCAATTTCAAAGAAGCCTTTCACCCCAAATACTATTGATAATTAATAGAGGTTATTTAACAAAACTCCTTGAATAAGAACACGCTTTATCGAAGTCAACGGAATTGATGGTGCTTTTGACTGAATAGACGCCTACGGTAAAACGTAAGTACTTACTTAAAACAAGTTCATTTTCTCTCGTTCCACAATTAATTTGGTACTTACCAAGAGATTTATGCTGAGTAAATTATTTTCACTTTATAAGTAATAATCCAATCATCGTAAATTTTCATTGTAAACCTAAACAAGTTGATTCATTAAACTTAATTTTATTTTGACCTATGCCGCTAAGGAAGCAATATGCATAGTTAAAAATATTTTTATGTAACGGAAGTTAAATAAATCTGAATATGTACAAAATAGTGTTAATATTTTTAGTGATAGTCAGAATACACAAAGCTCGGCATGAAGCCCGTAAAGCATAATCCAACGAAATATTAAGATACGAGATATCACTTTATTGAGAAATTCTTTATTTTAAGGTTTTTTTAGAGTCGTCACAAATGGTTACAGATGTTATGATATAGGCTTTAAAATGTAATGTACATATAAGGTATATAAAAGGTTTGGGTTTATTTTCATATTTCCTTTTCTTTTATTAAAATAACAGTGTTGATTACAGTTTTCAACTTATTACCATCTATTAATGTACTATCTAATCGAAAATATAAATAATAATGTCACAATTTGAAAGTCCTTAATTACTAACTTAAAAATAAATATGTACACACCATACATATTCCATTCGTGTAATACTTGTTGCTTTCAATACTTAGATACAAATACACTTAAAGCTTCGATGCTTTATCTAATTAGCCTAAAGTAAAAAATGTATTTTTTTAATAAAAATAAATAAATGTAAGTATAATATGTAACTTGATTAATGTATGATTTATCTTCCAAACATCCGCATTAGATACTAAGTGATGAAGAACATCACTTACATGCTGAATCTTTAGAAAGCTCTTGCATTTTTTTGTTATAAAGTACGATGACAAGCTTAATATTTGTTGAAATAAATAATATAAGTAACATGGCCCTGAATATCCTGGCCACTCTCAAATAATATTTAACCATACCGTTAGAAATGTCAGTATATGTTACAAATGTTATTTATATTCATTCTCACATTACACGTGTAAAATACACAATATTCTGTGACAGAGCTAAAAAGCTTTCCCACTACGTGAAAATAAAGTTAGCCGACACTCCTGCACCGAATAAACCGGCGTATTTATTTCCAATAAGCTGTCAGGAGAAAATAAAGGGTTTAGTAAGGTACTCTTTTATATGGGATGATATCTCCATGAAAATTGTCCGCGGCTTCTGTTAGTATGAACTCGTCTAAGTTATGTGTTGTTGACTTCGTATTGATAGTATCTCGTCTATAGCTGGGACGATAGCCAATATGTCTGGGGCAGACACACATGTTATTTTCTGCTATTGTAACAACAAATTGGTGTTCCGTTTGGAATTTAAGTCTTTTTCCCGTTTAGGGGAAGGGAGGGTAAGATGAAAAGAATAAGCAAACTTCTTATAATAGACAAAATACATGAATTATCGCGGGTGCTGCTACACACAGAGAGACACGTAGCTGAGTGTTATTTATGAACGATATTTAGTCTGATTAGCAACAGCCAGTAAAATGTATAAGCTATGTGTTTATTTGATAGGAAAATATTACAAAAATGTCAGATTTCTCTGCTTTGATTGCTAGATGGAAATTTAAACTTGAGGGCAAAATGTAAGGAGTAAAAAATGAAAGTTATAACAATGAACGGAAATTCTACTTTAAAATCAAAAGGACATAATTAAGGAAAGGGAGAACAGAAAATAACAGAGAAAAATATAAAAATAATTATTTTACAGTTTCAAGAAGAAAAATACGAAAAATAAGCTGAATAAGAACTGCTTACGATATCTGTCTATTGCTATTAATTACGTAAGCTGAAAAAGAGTTGTACCTATTCTAAATATTAAGCGCAAAACTAAAATTTGTGTATACTCGTATATTCCAAATTGTTTAATTTCTATAAAGTCTATTTTCTAATATGGCTTGATCCACTCATAGTGGATGATCTAATACGTATACGCATATCTAAGCGAAAACCAATTCCATTAAGGCATTATCTTTTTTGATACGTTAAATCCCGCTAGCGAAATTTTCGTTCCCATCTAACTCCCTCCTAATAGATACATAAATTCGTTGAACAGTAGCGCCATCCATTAGGAATCGTACTCTTAAATATGCTAATTATATTTCATGTCGGTATTCTCTATTGCGTTTGATAAAGATAAAATAATGGTTGAACAAAAAATACCGACAAACTAGAACACTTCAAAAAATTGAACGTAAAAAATAAACAGTACACACTAAAGGCGAAAACACCGAAATCGAACGATTGGTTGTTTATCACGGGCAGCTTAGTGATGGGAGTATTCGGCAAATGCCTGCGGTTCCACGGACTGGTATTGCGGCCTTAGGCAATACGCATACTGTACGATCGAACTAATTTGTAACTGATAAAGATTATAGTAACAAACTTAAAAATATTTTGTAATAACACGTTTGTGTTTTGAACCGTTTAAAATATAGGTTAGGAAATTTGTAAACTACGTACGTTGCAATCCTTTTAATAAATGGTTAATTTACTGTAACTTTTAATTAGTAGATAGATTTGGTATCAAATTCAGCAATATCTTGCGATACAACAGTATGTCATATATTTGAAAAGTCTTTGTCGTAGTCAAAAAGTGAATTTATGAAAATTTGTTGATAGAAAAATTACAAAACCTAACCTAACCTAACCTTTTTTACATATCTTGTCATAATTACATTCTTTATTTGTATGGAAAATTCATAAGTATGAGTCACTTTATAGCCTACGGCTTTACGGACCACTTTTGAAATAATCGTAGCAGTTTCTGAATTATCGATTAAATAGTTTTGACACGTTTTTGATGCGTCGTCCTCTGTCTCTATCTCAATGACGGTAGTTTTGATTTCGCACCGATTTCGCTCTGTCATTATGCCCAGCCTTAAGTGTGAACTATGCTTAAGTTACGGTGACTCCAATCCTCTCTGCACACAAATCTCGCGGCGACGTTGACTTTAACGGAATATCGAACGGGGTTTCAGTATCGTGTTTTCGGAATTATTTCCGTCGACTGTTCGATTCGGATGTGATTTTGATAAACGGTACACTGTTTTGTGCAACGGCACGTGAAATTGTCATTTCCTCAGTGCTATAGTTGACGCTGGTAAATGAAAATACACGGCGATAAGAACAAAGATATAAATTGTTATATGTTTTTAGTTATATATATATTAGATTGAGTAGCTCGATGGCGTAGTGGATAAGCGCCGCGACCCGCGATCGTTGTTGTTAAGCAACTCTCGCAAGGATCGGCCACGGGATGCGTGATGAAAAAAAAAATTCTCAAGCTAGCCATTGGTCCCGGCTGCATTTGCAGTTGTTAATACCCTCCAATCTGCATTATGCCAGCGTGGAGGTTCATAGCCCATCCTCCTTCACCATCCATAAGGAAGGCCTGACCCCCTGTAGTGGGGACGTAAAAGGCTGATGATCAGTTATATTTATTCGTATTTTAATGGACGTTTTTGACGGACGTTGTCATCCTAACCAAACCTGTATGCGAAATAGTCGGCTGAAGATAACTGCTATAAAATTGAGTTGCAAGATTAGCGAACATTAAAAGTTAAATAAAATAAAGATCATCAACCTAATTTAACAACTGCTGGGGTACTGCCTCCTTTGAAAAGAGTTATAAACAAACAGATGCAGAAATTAAAGGCTACCCATCCTGTGACACGCCTTAACATTTTCTATCTTCTTCTCACCCATAGCGAGTGAAAGTAACCGAAGTAACGTGAGATAATTAAGACAAATTTGTTTACTATATCGAAACGAAATTCCCTTTGAGGAAAGACAACTTTGATGTCATGAAAACACATAAATATTTAAGTGACGTCTTATTTCTGTCGATTTCAATAACCAACGTCTTTTGATATGGTAATTCTAGTAGGTTTATTTTATTTTTATTTACATTTAATGTTTTATTTGTTTGAATTTATATGATTATATTTTTGTTTACGTTGGGTGGACAAATATCTTTTCAAATGAATTTGTATTCAACTATTCTTTTAAAAAAATATATGTGGGAAACGGAACGGTAGGTCAGTATGAAAGAGATAGTAAGTTGAGTGTACGCGTGAGGAGTGAAAGAGATAGAAAATAATTTAAAATAAAGTATGGAAGAAGATCGAGCGAGGAGAACGATTTGAACGACGATACGGTGTGCATGTGCTTATTTTTATTAAGAAGTGAAACGAGTTAAAATAAACGACGATTTGCTGTAATCCTTCTGTTTTATTCCGCCAATCCCACATATATATATATTTTAGAAAAAAGAAATGCGTCAATTACAACGTTGCGTCGAGAATAAAGCTGTCATAGTTTAGAGGTTCAATGAAATAAAACCTACTTGAAAAGGTAATAAAGATGTAATTTAATCAATCTTCAATGGTACGACAGCGCTGTGCCCATCGCAAGAGCAATATAAATAAAGAATAGCAAAGCATTATTATTTTCAGCATAGCTATTGTTACATGTATGCAGAGTAGCTAACAACAATAAATTTAATGAGGACATTAAATTAATTGTTTATTTTAATATTAAATTAAAGCCTGTTCATGAAAATCATGTTCTTTTCAGCTTGATAGTGATTGCTCACCACATAGCAAAGAGATTCATGACGATATTGGATAAACACTTTATTGAGTATATTTAAGAACCTCTTAGTAGTCATTCAGGGTATAAGGAGCATTACATGTATGAAAACGTTCACGCAAAATTTACCGAATCGTATAAAAATAAATATTAACAACAAAAGCGCTAGCAAAAATTTGTAAAAAAAGTTGTTGCAATGGCGGCATTGTATAGATAAATAAAATGGAATGCTTTCCCTTCCAGCCAGGTGTACTTAGCTCAGAGATTCAACCAATGTACTTTAGATGTTACACATGTAGCTAAGACAGCATATAAGCTTCGTAAGCGCTATGTGGTTTCCTGTAAAGTGCAGTTCTGCGTTATCAGTAACTTTCTGTCTATTAGGGAACGAACTAAATGTCTTTTAGTTTGTTCCGAGATATATGTAACTTGCTGTTTTCCAGCGGCTTCGCCCGCGTATGATTATAACGTATATTATTATCTGTGTATGATGTAGTTTTTTAAATCGGTCCAGTAGTTTCGGAGCCTATCCCATGCAATCAAATAAACAATCAAATCTTTCCTCTTTATAATATGTCATATTAATATATTATTATTTTCAAGATGAATTCTGATTAAGTTCAATGAAGAAAGATCTGAAGTCAAAAAGAATCATCAGATTTAATTTCTAGCATAAATAAATTTATAAATAAATCATTATTTTCGTAGTACTTTATTTTTATTGCCACGCAAAAGGTCTGAAAATAAGAATATCCATTTCTGCAATAAAGTAGCCTTTTCAGGAGTTAGCTGTCGTCAGTTCACTGCTCTTAGTGTCCAATGCAATGTCCTGGCGACTCGATCACGGCTTCCCAAGTCTTATCTCTGAATAGAGGGAACACCGTAAAGATTTTAATGGGTAGGCCTCTGGTGACGGAGGAGAGTGCTACACCCGTCCGTCGCTCGCCAATCGGCAGGGATTGTGCTTAAAGCATTTCTCCGACGCATAAAAAAATTGTTCAATGCAAATCACGTGACTACATCTACTATTATTAACTAAATGAAATCTAAATATATATAACCCAAAGGTGACTGACTGACATAGTGATCTATCAACGCACAGTCCAAACCACTGGACGGATTGGGCTGAAATTTGGCATGCAGGTAAATGTTATGACGTAGACATCCGCTAAGAAAGGATTTTGATCAATTCTACCCCCAAGGGGATAAAATAGGGGATGAAAGTTTGCATGAAACTTTGTCCATTTGAAACTGATCGGGGATCTTTGCATGCATAAAGCTACTATGACGTAGGCATCCCCTAAGAAAGGATTTTGATAAATTCCACCACTACGGGAATAAAATAGGGGATGAAACTTTATTTCAGGTATTTCACACGATATAATGAATAAATCTTCGTTTAAAATGCTGCTCAAAGTAATTTTACCACGTGGACGAAGTCGCGGGCAAAAGCTAGTAATTTACTATGATTCTATTGAAGATAAGGGTACTTCTTGGAAAAGCAATTTTTGAGTGTCACAGGGACATATCTCCTATAAAAATAAATTATTATGATAAAAACTACTATTACATCGTTTCTTCATTTCATTAAGCATAGTGTCATATAGATTTCACGGATAAAAAACGACGTAGATCGGAGTAATTTACCCTCAACACCACAAATCCGGTCAATTTTGCACGTTTTTACCGTGTCACACGCGCGCCGACTTTTGAGCAATCGCAAATATTTTTGAAATTACCCACGTTTTTAATCAGTTTGTTACACACATTTAAAAAAGACAAATCGGTTTACATATTGATCAAATTTCAAATTAATCGGAAGGAAACTTTTGATTTTATGGTCAGAAGTATATGTGTCACACGCTTAGCAAAATTTTCGCCGCGCGCCTTGCGCGAGATACTGTTCTGAGCTGGCGAGGCGTAGGCGAACCCCGATTGGTGTTTGCGAATCGTCATTTATGCCGCAGCTAGCAGGTGAGGTGGCCACGTCGCTGTTTCCCGCGCTTTCGTTGCTAAAATAAGTTCTTCAATTTCTTAAATTTTGGTTCTCAGTTATCCGGCTTTGCCATGTCACATTTTTTCAATATAATTGTACTTCTTCTAGAAAATGGGTTTTAAGGTGAAATATCTAGCTCTATAATGTAGATAAACAGTAATAAACTAGCCGGTTATATCTTTTCACTGCAGAGTAATTTCAAAATATATGATTTTTGGTAATTTCCATGGTGTAATTTCCATGGATAAAACACCATGGAAATTACGTATCACCCATGGAAATTACTTTGTTTCATTTTGGTTGCAAAAAAACAAACGTTATGTTCAATGTTTGTTTTCAATGAAATGCACGCCATCGCCAAATACAGACTTAAATGTTGAATGTTGGTTATTTTTTTAATTAAATCGTCTTAAATATCATTTAAAACTTTGATCATCATCTTCAAATTCTCAAATCGTGATTAAACAAATTCAAGTTTAAAACATCTATCTTTCGCTGTCGTCTGTTTGAAGTTAACAGGGTCACAAGGACATTTTTTACACCGGATTAAGTTAACATATTATATAAATTATTTATTTATTGTAAAAATTTACTTTGATTAAACTCTAAATTGGTACCTGTAGGGCCAATGGTTTTCTCAAAAACGATAGATAGCTAAAGGGGTTATCTTGACTGAAATAACCTCCTAATATCTACTTATGACCGGTGTTCGTTATCTATCGTTTTTGAGAAAACCACTGGCCCTACAGGTACCAATTTGGTGTTAAATGAAAGCCAATTAAATTTACAATAAATTAATTACTGATATTTGACGTAGGATGCGTTTTTTATAAGATAATTGACAAAATAAATAACCATTTCGAAAAAGGGTTCTCTATGTCACTTCGAAACACGTTTCTTCGATAATTGATACATCGACAACTATACGTGAACGTCGAAGCGTTCATTGTTCGAAGTTTCAATACATCGAATATCTTACTTCGACGCCCGACTTTTGTTTGTCCGATGTAACGTTACTTCGAAAAATTTACCAGATGCTGAAATTTCAATGTTGGTCTCATAGTGAAAGTTGTTCAGTTTCATGGGCTGAGCTACCACCTGAGAGGTTTTGCGCTATTTCCATAACACGTTGTATATATTTTGTTTTTTGAGAACATGAACGTGTTTAGGTTTCGTTCCAACTTTGAGAAAATACTATCGTATATCGTTTCAGTATAATGTAGGTAGATCTTAATACTACCCTAACTAATATGACAGCTTAATTTCATATACGACATGGTGTTTAGCAAAATTTTATCTGCTGTGTAATTTCCATTGCCTTATATGTAATTTCCATGGTCCGCCAATTTTCTACATTTTTTTTTAGCAAAACTATAGATCTCAGTCGTGGCCAATTTTAATATGTTGTTTAAATTTGCAGAAGTTTTCGAAATATTTATATAATTCACCATAATTTTGCGATTTCAAAAATGCCCTGGAAATTACACGGAGAACACATTTCCCAAGAATCACCCATAATTATTTTTTTAAACCAACACCATCCATAACATTAAAGTTATTAACCACTAGAAATCAGTGTAGAGGCTTTGAGCTGACCCTAAATGTAAAAGTTTAAAGTGTTTAGTAACAGGGACGCCGTACATTATCGGATTAAGACTTGGCTTTTAAAGTCACATCTGCCGATCCCCACGAGCGAGGCGTGTTTCTAACAAACATTAATATTTGATCACCAAAATCAATTGTACGTTAACATACATAGATAATTTTGATACATCGATGTCAAAGCCAGGCTTCAGAGATTGTTCGATTAGCTATGATACAAAAAAGTAAGTCTAACGAGATTTGTCAAAGAAGAAATTAGTCGACACTCTGCCGGTCGGTAGGCGTCCTTTTTGAGTTTTGCTGTGATCGAGAGAGCTGACTTTGGCGTTGGTGTTGTCGCAATGTACAACGCGTGGGCGGCGCGTCAATATCGGTTCTCCTATAATTCCTCCGCAGTCGAGATCACTGATTAGCGATCACGTGGCAGCGTTTTTCTCCAAAAGGTGAAAAGAGGATAGGTTTGTTAGTCAGGTCCTCTCACGGCCTTAAATGCTGCACCCCAATTACTCCCTCTTCTCATAACGACATTATATTAAGATCATATTCTTTCCTGTTGGGCCCACTTACACTATGGCTCCAGCGCTGAGATTATATCAACTAAAATACCCAATGCTTTCAGGAGGTTTTTTGCTACCGGCTGTTTTGTATGAGTAGTCCCGGGTACTAGCTGGCTGTAGAACTCCCTTAATTATAAAACTTAATTAAATATAATATTGTCCGATAAGCCTGGGTTTTATTTGTATAATATAAACCGTCTTAGTAACTCACTACACGAGAACCATAAGTAGGTACTATTATATATATTATATCTGCTTAAAAACATACTATATATATATTTATATATATATGAATCATCTCAGTGTTTATATTGTATTATATACCTCTAATCTATATATTAACGAAAGTTATAATTATCTGTAACAGCTTATTAAATGTAAATTAGTTAATAAATTTAAGAGGTTATTCAATATTTGTATTTACTAATATTACATTTTATTATCTTTCTTCTTTTTTCTCTGTCTCTTTCAGCAGAAAGAGTCATATTTAATTCAATGAATTAACTATTCCGAGAATTATAGGTACTTAAAACTCTGTAAACACTGTATTAATATTCTATGGTTATAAGGTTTTTGTCTATACTATGTGAAGGAGAACTGATTAAATTTTTTTATGATCATTTTTTCTTAACCAATGAGACAGAAGGTAAGATAGACAATCTAGTTTATGAGCTGCTTATAAAAAAAAATACACGCGAAAAAATATAATATAGTAAAATTCAGTATTTAAGAAAAATATTATTTCTTATTTTTCAACGCACATTGCTCCGTTTAATAAAACCGCTTTAGGATTTGCGATTTAAGAGCGTAAGAGTGTGGGCAAGCGGTAAGAAATTGCGAAACAAATTTAAACAAAAAAGTGATATGTCCTAATAATACCCAAAAATAAAATCAAAAACAGATTTTCTTAATCCATATTGCGAAGTAAGCAAGACTTTAAACATAACAGACAGTATACATTTTTCTGTACGTTCGCAAAATCAGTCAGCAACTCGAATTGTCGAGATGTTTCAAGTTCTTGTACCCTCGTCTATCACCTGATTGCGGAATGCAAATCGCACAACTCCATGCTCGCTCTAAACGTGTAGAAAATAGAGCCTTTAATTCAATATATGAATGTGAAAACGGGCACACGAGTGACCGGCAGTGAGTAGCTGAAACGCCGCTGAATAGTTTATAACACATTTTGCTGCGTGTATTCTATTATTTAGTCAAACTTTTGTCTTATTAGGCAGCATACAAATAGGTACGCAACAAAGGTAAGCAACCTTTTTGGGCTTAGGACCTAACCCTCGTTCGCATGTCGGGATAGGAGTGACGTCTTTCATTGTTGGACAAACAATTCAATTGTTTCAGTGGTGAATCTTCTTGTATGAATAAAGGCGATAAGCTAAAAATATTATTTTTTTACTGACAAATGTTGCCATTTGTAAAAACGGCACTGGACAGTTTGTAAACTTTTCTTTTATGTTAAACACTTTTCTATAATCTATGCTGTTTAAATAATAAAGAAAAAATAACTAATTAGCCTTTTTTTTAAATATGTTCAGAAAGTTCTATTTAATAAAAAAATTGGTTTCTATAGCTTTACAATTCTGGGTATAAAATCCATGGAAATATTGTGCACTAAATATTATGCGGATTTCATCGGGTTGTGTATTTTTTAATTAATAGTATCGCATTTAAAAACAATCAAGTATTAATCTACTAAAATATATAAGATACACAATACGCTTATCGCCTCTCAACTCGACAGTCTTCAGTTTACATGTTGAAACGTTCTATTCTTTGCCACTATTACATTGCAAACGGAGATAAAACTGTACGTTGCTTGAAGAGATACGGTTATGTCGAAAGAACGTTTCTTGAAATAGAAAATACACAATGCAAACTTGCAGATATTCTGCAATAGAACATTTAGAAGTTTCGCTACGAAATAGTTTATGAGGAACTTCACTTTAATTTCGAATCGTATAATATATTCTTATTAAATGATTTCTTATATCAGAGTACAACTTTTTTGTTTTATAAAATAATTTAGAAGTTTTAGGTGTAAGTCAAAAATTTAAAGCGTGCAAGACCGTTTCTGTCGTTTTCACAAAAGTATAAATTAAATTATCCATAGATATTCTAATATCAACTTTGTAATTGTATAAAGTTTCTCTTACAATGGTTAAATAGTTATACTATTTACAACGTTATCTGAAAAGGTTGTCAAGAAAGAAGCAAATTCATAATAAATCATTCTTACTTACGGTATTAGGTGAAAATGCACTTAAATCTTAATAATTCAAGGTCGAGGGATTGTCGTTGGAAACTAAGCGAAAGTGGCCTCGAGAATATATAATTATACAACGTCTTAGCCATTAAGGGTGCCGTCAGTTTTAAAGGGCAGGGTGACCCAAAAAGGGCCAGATGTTCCGTTGACCTCGGAAAGCTACATGATTTCATTAAAAGGGTTCACGTCAAAACTGGTGTGTTATGGGTATTGTAAACTGTCGTTCAGTACCAATTTTGTTATGATCTTATGATCTAAGAGATTTATCTATGAAACAGTACATTCTGAGCTGTAGATCATGTCACTCTAAAAGAAGTTAGTGATTTAGAAATGTACGTATTCCTATGGAGCAAGAGTGCATACGTTCTGTTTGAAACTCAATAAAAATAGCAAATATGTAACAATAAATATAAGAATAGATTGATGAATTATGAAGGACTGTGTCCCAATTTTATTCTAATCAAGGGCCTGGAGAGGGACAGAGGAAAAAAATTAGTTCTCGTATATTTAAAAAACTAGATATGCGAAAAGTTTTCTGCTGTATGCTGTATTTCAGTCAAATTTCTTATGCTAGCCAAGCGGGTATGATTTTCCTTAGAACTGCCGCGTACCTCTTGGTAACAATGAACAGATTCCATGAAAAATCAACATATGTACGAGTACCTATCGAATGTGTGTAGCTACTTGAAAAAAATAAAAAAATGTGTATAAAATAATTATGTTTCTAACGTTGTTTATAGAGTTACAGCAATACCTCATAGTACAATCCTACAAAAATGTGGCGCAGATTTGTGAATCTATAGGTTTCTTACGAATATAAACTATATTCGTACATAGTAATTTATCGTATCGAAATTAAGTTTGCAGATCTGAACTAAGAACATATATAGTATAAGACTTTAGGTTATATAATCTTAAAACTCTAAGTTTAATAATGTTATAATTTCAAAATTCGAACAATAAATTTTGCCAAATAATTTTGCCGTGGTTTCACCATACGCGACATTCAGAGTGAAGTTATCGTGATCCCATTTCGTCCGAAAGCGAAATTTGCAATGAACCTGCCGCGATTCCGTTCAGTTTCTACAAACCACATACATTGTTACTCGTATTTCTCAGATGTTTTCGTATGCTCTAGTCGAGATCCGCCGAAGGGCATATTGATAAACGGGCGCTTAGACCGCACGACACGCATACAAATATATTACTCGTATATTTCATATTTAACGTCTGCCGGTCGAGATATGAGTAAGCCGCCACGCTGATTTCGACACTGTTACAAACGGCTGGATTTTTTCATAGAAAATAGGATTTATGTTATGAAAAATGGCACATCAACTACTTTCTATCTAATGTTGTTTACGTTCATAATGTTTCCGTCATCCGTAATGGGTTAAAGTTTATTTAACTTATCATAAAGGTATATTACAGTCACATTTATCCTTAAAATATATTAAGAGTTACACAGAATTCCATATTATGAGATATTTTTTTTAACTCCAACGTGAACAGCTGATTGATAGGTATGTTATCATTCTCATATGTTGTTTCAATAGGATTAGGAAATTAACACGTGAATATTCTCTTCGGTCTCTTAATTTCTCTCATTAAAACATGTTATTTTTTTAATACGCTTTGCAAACTCTTTCTAATGATTGGATTCAAATTATCGAAAATCGGAAAAGTTCTAATTTAGACATTGAATTGATTAAAGATTGATTTTTATAAAACAAAATTATAGTAGAAAATGGCCTTTCTATATTGTCTCGGGTCTCGATGTTGTGGTACCTTCCTTGTCTCAGATGCTCCACAATACGAGCTTTAGCTACTTTTCTAGGAATCAGAGCAATGTATGAGTATGTTGTCTAACATTTATATAATTTTTTATTTAATACTAGCTTTTCGCCAGCGGCTTCGCCTGCATAGTCCCTAGGGAACTGTTTATTTGGATATCGATTCATATTATGACACCGAAATAATTTCAATGACAAATTTAATATTAAAAAATGGCTACCATGGAAACGTTTTAATATCCTATACACACTTTCACTCCCCTTTATTAGCTGTTTTTTGGGATGTAGCCTATATCTACCGTTAAAGACTTTTTGAAAGCGGTCCAGTAGTTTCAGAGCCTATTCAATGCAAACAAACAAACAATCAAAGCTTTCCTCTTTATAATATTATTGTAGTTAAGGTGGAGGAGGTCGATGATACAGTGGTTAGTGGGTTCTGTGGTGGATTCGGTCTGTCATTATAGCCAGTCCTAGGATAGATGACCAACATTTTTTTTTTGCCTAGAGCACCTTCAAGCTTCGGGAGATACGTTTAATGGCAAATGTCGTCCTTGCTGCATTTTCCGTCATTAACACCCATTAATCCGCGTCGGACCTGCAATGGTCATGGTACATTCTCCCTATTCGATTTGAATTCATCCATAGGTAAGGCCTCTGATGGTTAATGATAATTGTTATTGTTTAAATTAGCGTTCGGGAATTGTAGAATTCATGTATATCAAACATGGATCATTAGTTTTCTTTGTCTGTAGTTTTCACTGAGTACCATCTATATATATAAAAATGAATCGCAAAATGTGTTGGTAAGCGCATAACTCAACAACGCCTCGACCAATTTGGCCAAATCTTTTTTTAAAATGTTCGTTGAAGTTCAAGGATGGTTTTTACGGCGAGAAAAATTAGAATTATTGCTGGAAAAACCCTAAAAATAGCCCTTTTCTTTTTCCCATACAAATGATTTGTAACTAAAACGTAGTCAATTTGAGCTTTATTGCTATGGTATAAAGTTCATATTAAATTACAAGCACTCACTGTTGTCTAAGCAATGTAGGTGTGTTCCTAACGTCAAAGATCATATCTATCAAAACAATGTGCGTGTGTGCGTTGGAGCACAGAATACATAGTTGGAGGAGTTTAATGTCGCGTTCCGAAACTCACTGTTCTGTTCAGGAGAATTTTTTTAAATACGTAGGCAAAAAAACTGCCACATTACAAATCTTTTTGACAGGACGAAGTCTGTCGGGTCAGCTAGTATATAAATAAAAACATTATTTATCTCTCAAAAATAGTAGAATATCTCATATTTGACATTTTTTCTAGCATAAACTGAAGTTATTCAGTATTTAAAAGATTTTGAAAACAGAATAAAAACAAAACTTTGGAGGAGGGTGAAATAAGTAAAAACAGGTAAAATTTTCATGAGAGGTGGCCCACTCTCGGGAGTTGCGAGCGGCCGATAATGTTCGATCTGAGTGGCCGTAAAATATTTTACGATGACAGCCACTGTCGCGAGGCTGCACTCTCCCCTGCCAATTATTAGAGAAAGACAGGGAAAGACTTCACTGAGACATCACACCTATTTTCATCTGACGACACGATTTTCCTATCAGCGCGGTGTAACGAATATTTATTTCAATAAAAAAAACTTAAACCACTTATCAATACATACTTTTACGCTATTTACCTCTATTTTCATATTTACTACTTATTTCAATAAAAATAATCATCAAAATCGAGCTGGGAATTGTAAAAGGTTGTTGCGGGTGGGATACTTAGATTATTTTTATATATACTAGTAAGAAAATCAAACAAAGCTTAAATTGAAGCAAAAATAAATGCGTATCCATATTCATATTTTGTCTAGTCATCATCTCTAAGAATGTAGTGACAGATGTCATAGTATCTTGCCACTGCATACGAGTAGATTGGCGGAATTGTGTAAATGCAAATAGGCCATGAATTAAAAAAGAAGAAGAACAAGAGTAGAAGAGGTGGGCAGAGCTAGGACATTTCTCTACTACCTAGTAGCTCTGTATGCAATGTAAAAATTTGTATGTATATGTCGCATCATCATTACGAAGATCGTTTGATTTAGTTTCTTTTATTTTAATTGCTAGTTACTCGATTACTTAATTACTCGATTGTAAAGAGAGCGTGATCATCGATACTTTTAATTTTATTAGAATGGTGACACTGACTTTGACAGTTCGTTTATAAAAACCAAGTTGCCGCCATTTTGGCACACATTCTGTTTCCGATCGCCGAGGAGTAAAGACATCTGACGACATCACGCTCATCTCGTTATATTTTCATGTGAAAAGTGATAAAATGGAATAAATCCACGTTGGTATACACGCCTGCAATGTTATTTTAAAGATAGTCCCCTGATATGGACGATCTATTTGGGCTTCGTAACAGCCCATTCGGACTACCCGCCGTTATATATAATAAACTCTTTATAAAATATATAAATATAAGTTTTATTATTTGTTTTTATTTGATAGGCTCCGAAACCGTAGGATTATTTATTTTAAAAAAAATATTTCATCTACGAGAAGCTACATCACTCGCGGATTACAAAGGTTATAATTAAAAACAGCTATTATTATAAATATTTAAGGTATCATTCAATTCCATATACTAAAATGGTTATGTAAGTATATAAATAGATACTATGTATGTAAACTTTGCAACTCCGTGCTATAAAGATAGATCAATTTCAGAAGAACATCGTTACCAAGTCGTTGGCATAAAATCGTCTTACCTCGATTTTAATAGGTCGAAGTTACTCGACTATGAAGATTTATATTCGACTTGGCTGAGGTAACGGGTATCGTAAAAAGATAAAGTAGAAAATAAAATTATTTTCAAAAGGACTATTTTTAATATCTCCTAAGATTCGCTGTAAAAATATAAATGCAAAATTATTGCGATTCACATTGTAAACATTTTTAGATTTGATATAAAGATACACCGTGAACGATAGAGGTACAATTCTGTGGTTTCTGCTTGTCTTACATTTTTAAATCTTGTATATTGAACCTAAAGTTCTTAATCAATTGTAGAAGCTTGAGGAGCGTACTGGGTGCGAAATGAAAAGAAAAAATTTGATATTTTTATTAAAAATAATTATTCAAAAGAAAGAATTTGGTAATACCAAATTTATTTTTCAAACAAAACACTTATGTTAGTAGCCTAAAACAAATATGCTAACAATAACTAAATCTAAGAATGTACAACAAAGCGGTTATCGTAAATTCATCAGAAAAATAACAATTTTTTTTTCTAAGAAATGTTTCAAGCAGAGAATTCAATGATTTGGTTATAATTTTAATTTGGATATCTTGATCTTAAAGACGAGCTCCATTGCCGATCCGAAACAAAATTCGATAAAGACAAATTCTAATTTACCGAATACCGGTTTAAGATGATTCAGATTTCAATCTGACTCGTCTTAAACCACGTATACTGATTTTCAACTTTAAATTGTGATAGAAGCAAAAATAATTCGACATAGATTATAATAATAATGTATTTATTTGACAAGGCTTTGGATCACATTAAATATTTCTTAAAGTGCCCTCTACCTGTAGTGTATCCCCGGGAGGGGGAGATTGGCGATCGTCTGAGCATTCCTCACTTTATCGGTGGCCGCTCGGAACAAGGATCTTCTACTCAACCCATACCACTCACGCAAATTTTTGCCAAGAGGTTTTTCGTTCGCCTTCGAGGGCTGGGTGTCGAGCAGACCTTGCTGGATCCCACGTCCTTCCCCCAAAAATTAGGGAACATCGGAGGTGGTTTATTGGGTATGCCTTCCACGTTTCTACTCACCCACATATCCCCTGTCGCCTGTCTACGACAAAAAAGTTTTTGCAGTTCAGAGCAAACGTAAAACCTCTATTACATTAAATATTAACATTTTGAAACAATTAGAACTAGGACACATTTAAATCAATGTGTGTACTCACTAAATGTCGAAGGCTTTCAATGAAGAGTTAGATGGCGCAGCAGCTACCGTGTTGGGTCGTCACGATGGATCCAGTATCCTGATAGGGCTTCCTATGACCTGATCCAATCCCCTAGAGGCGAAAATGATTTTAAAATAGGCGAAGGCGTACCCAAGTCTTTTCCTACAGGCAGTGTTTCATTCCCTACACCGCCATGACTGGGGTGTCAGCCTGTTATAAAAATGGTTCAGCAGAGTTAATTACGCTTTAACCTCGTCCCTCGGAGCACTAGCAGACATTGGTGGGACAAGTGGAAAAGAACACTTCTCACTCACTCGATCTCTTTAGTATTTGTATTCCGTTCTGCCAATTTGCTGCATTCACGGCGCAGTACAACATCACCAGGTGAACATGGTACACAAGAGCGGTAATAGCTACTGTAATTGAAATAAAAATTGATCCAAGCGTTTTATTGTCTGTGCCATTATCATTAGCATTCGCATCCAAGCATTATGGAGATCAAAGTGAAAAAGTTGTGCAAAAAGGACAAAGGTTAAATGAAACTAAACATTTTTTACATTTTCTAATATTCCATAATTATCTTTAAATAATAACTGAGACTGAATTTTTAAACAACCGTCCGAACAGGGCATTTGATACATCAAATGTGAAATCGTAGCTCTTTTAAAACAATAAAAAAATATTTGAAATGTTTATCATACATAGGGTATCTGTTGGCGACTGGCTGGAAAAAAAAGATTGGAAATCAAACACCTTTTTTAAAATTTTAAAATATATCACCTGTTGCGGATCTTCTTGAGCAGAATAACACGTGGCATTAATCAAATTGTTCCCGTACTTTGTGAAGCCACCCCCAACTCTTAGCATCTATGAGTACCTAGCAAAGATTTTTCAATTTTAAATTATTTAGATTATAGCATCATTATATTACAATCCATTCCTTTACTTATCCCATCGTGCAAGACGGCACCTAGATACGCAGTTCGTTCTCAAACTAAGATGCGCCGCGATCTTGCATGCACGTTTAAGTGGTTAGAGCGAGACGGAAGATCCCACTTAGACTAGCGCCATCTCATACTACCCACTTCTATGGGAACTTGTAGGGTAGGCAAATAATTAATACCATAATACAGCTATAGCTAGGCAATTACTTAAAGAATGGCTCTCACCCTTTGTAACTATGACATAGGATACTAGGAAATTACAACATCACCTCATAATACCATTTAATTAGTTCATTTTATTAAATTTGAACTGCACTTATACTAAAGGAATAAATATACTCTCGGGTGGTATGATTTAATATTACATACAAACATAATATCTATATAATTTACATGAAACAAACTTAATATTAGTTTGACGAGACGTGCGTCCCTAACATTACCATTATAATTGCCAATTTACACTTTGAGTGTCATTGTCTTTATTGTATTGCATACAATTCGCTCTTACACTTATATAAATCAAAGAATTCACTGTATACACACACAATTATTAAAATAGTGTCATATGTCACTAATATTTTTCTTTTCTTAGTTCTCAAAAAAACGAGAGAGATGAGTTAAGTGTTTTTTTTTTTGTTTTGTTAAAAAGCAAATATTTAGCATTGTGAACATAGCGTGAAAAAAGAAGTAGCCATAAAATTGAAACTTCACATCTGAAAAGCTGTATGAATAAACATGACTCGTATACGTTTATGGTAGGGAGCAACCATTGCGAGCTTTTATGATTTAACTGAATCGATGAGTTGCGAATTATGGCACGGGCGTAAACATAAAGCGTATTTTTATTCGTCCACAGAGGTAGACAGGGGAATGACAACTTCTTTTTATCGTTGCGAAATGATGAAAATGTACGCCAATGATCACTAAGAAGGGACAAGTGCGAATCAGACTTGTGCTCAAAGTGTCATATAAAAGTGACAAAATCATACTATCGCATAATATAATTTTTTTATTTGTAATTGGGAATGTTGATACGGTATTTTTTGCTTGTAATGAGGAATATCGATACAATGAGATAATCTGATATTAAGAACATAAAAATAAAACAAAATAGTATTATATTTTTATGATGTGTCTATGTCTCCTTAAAAGTATTTATAAAGTCATCTTATGTGAATCTTATAAGGTGCATGGTAGGGGTCATAATAACAGTAATCATTTTTTTGAGTACATATACATATATCTGCAGTTTGATAGACCATACAACGGAAGGAGAATGTTGTTGTCGTTATTCAATGGAGACCCGTATTGATACTGAAAATTTTCTTTATTTGGCTCTTGTGAAAATAATATAAATCACTATACTGTAAAAAACAACCCACATATTCAACAGTAGAACAAAAAACGACAAATTAAATTCAGCGGCAATTTATAAATCTTCAAATCCCTGCTTACCTACAAAAGAACACAAAATTGATCAAATAAATAAATTTAAAGTACTTCAAGAGTCACCTTTAATTTATTTTTTTAATTCTTCTCGAATGTTTCGCGATCATTTTATCGAGTTCCTCATTCAGTGCCACCCATCACTCCAGTTAAGTCTCGTTATTGATGTTGACGATGCGTGTACAAACAGACATAATCCCGGAGTGGAGGGGGTTGTATGTATTTAACGCTATGTGATTGTTTACAGCATTGGTAGCGGTGTGGCGCGGCTTTGTTTACGTAAACACTTCGGAGACGTCGCGCGACGCCGAATATCAATGAGAACATGAACAAACAACATTGACATGAGATTTTTTTATACATTTCGCAAGTGTCAAACAATATAGCGATTTTACGTGATGTGATAATAAACAACGAAAAGTAAAATTATGATAAGACGCTAAACACATATATAATGTAATAGTTGGTAATTCATTTTTATTTCCTTAGTTTATTATACGTTTTTATTTTTGTTATAAATATAATTCACTTTTATTGAGACAACTCTTTTCTGATATCGGAACTACATTTAAGCTATCAAACTTTAATTATGATATGGTTATACCAATCTATCAATTAATGAAACAAAGCCTTTTTTTTCAATAAGAAAATGTCGACATTTCATCCAAACTAAATAGTTTTTGCAGAGGTAATATGTACATCTTAAAATTGTTTTATAAATTATAAAAAAACTATTAACTTAGGTATATGTTTTTAAATATATACATTGTCTTTTTGCTACTTTTTGTTTGTCAAAAGTAAATGTACCTTCCATCCGGAAGAAACCGGGTTCTTCCTTTTCGCGTGAAGTGAACTGCAGCCGGTTTTTCCAGGTAGGGCTACCACATTAACCTGCACTATTCAGGGCGGATTGAAAGGGCCCTGGTTTAAGGCTTAAGGTGCATTTCGCCTGCGTTAACAAAAAAAAAGTGTGACATCGATGATAAATTCAAAGCTGGACAAGTACCAGTCGACGTCTTATACTGATAGTTTTGTACAAATCATTAATTTAAAAGCTGATAGACTATGAATATGTTCCGTGTTATCCCTATGCCGATTTCAAAGTATTGTTATCTCTGAGGTCCTGATTTCGTGTCTAGTCAACTAAGTCAATATACTTTAGACTGCATAATGTTGTCTCTTTGGTTATTATATCACTTTCGTTGTTTCTATAGCAAAGGCTAGGTTACTTGAAATCTGATAATGTATGAGATGTTGTGTAATATCCTACTAATCTTATAAATGGGAAAGTTTGTGAAGATGGATATATGTCTCTTAATATTTTATCATACTATATATGTATATTACCATACTATAACAATACTCTGATAATCTTAAGAAATTGCAAAGTAAATGCTAATGCCATATACATTATAAATGCCACCGTAGTAAATTGTTCTACTGCCAACTTATTAAGAATTATAAGATTCTCACACTCAAAGCCAGAAGATGAACTAAACTACTTTTGCCAAATGTACTAAACTACTTTTGGTCAACGGTGTTGGTTTCACAATCACAGGATGTATTGACTTTAGTGCCAATTCAAATAATTTCATTGTGAAATTGTTTGTTGGTACAATAAGTAAAAAAAAGTCACGATAAAGCTACTGGACGGATTTTGATGAAGTTTAGTATACTTCTGAACGTGGATCAACGGCTACTTTTTATCTCACTAAACAGTTCCCTAGGGACCACGCGGACGAAGCCGCTGGCGAAAACGAGTCGATTGTCATTTTCTCGGTCTTTAAAAAAAAACAATTATATTTTTTATTTATTTTTAAAGGAAGAGACCGTCGAATACACAGTTGAAAACAACGTTGTTGCTTCATTAGAGGTACAATGAAATAAAGAACGCTTCGTTTGACTGTGGCTTTTATGGAATAGTAATTTGGTAACGAAGAAAAAGAGAATGGCACTGCAGGAATAGAAAATCTCTTGCCCGTTCCCTTATTTGTCAAACTTTCTTTGCTTCGTATCCGCCATCTTGAAGTACTATAAACGGTAAAGGAAACTCGAACGTCGTCGACACGAGCTATCGGATCAAGCCATACATTTTACATTAGCAACCGAAACAAATCCTCATTTGTAACACGGAAGTAGACCTTTTGGTTGGTACTTACATAAAAACTGTTTTGTTGGAACGATATCATACCCCAGGCCAATATTTAGTGGATAGCCCGTAAGGCTCCTTAAGCGAAACATGAGCTCGGAATATCAAACGGTTAAATCGAGTGACATTTTGAATGCCGCCGAGTACACCTTCGGGAGTTTTGCGATGGTGTCTAAAACGTTTTATGACGTTTTCATTTGCAGGAATGTCGTGAACTCGTGAACACTTAGAAACCGCCAGAGTATCATTGATGTAGTCGATGTTTATTATTAGACATGCACTTTGTATTTAAAAAATGTTTGCTATTTTGTCGTGTTCTAAACAAGAGTCTCGCTACTTTATACCAATTGATGGATTAAGCCCGTCAAGTCCGTTTGAGTTATAAATGTTTTATGAGTTCTGAATGATTACAAAATTTAAACAAAATTATTTTCATTGTTACTATGAGTAGGGTGAAAATAGTTACGGAAAACCATAATATTTTGATAGATGATTGGTTCATCGGCCAATGAAATGAGCCCACAGAAATTATCGCAATCCGCATGTAGAGCGTGCGCAAATCTTGAGGATTTACCTAAAGAAATAAATCATATTGATAAAATTCTTGTGCATTTTCGTGACTTCAGGAGGCAAAAATGTGGAATTTATTTAACAATACTAAAATGATGAAAGTGTAAAAACTATTATATATATTGAAGAATAATAAAACATATATACACTGAAAAATACCAACAACAACAACAATAGAGTAGCTCGGTGGTGTTGTGGATAAGCGCTGCGGCTCGTGATCGCTATTGTTAAGCAACTTTCACAAGGGTCGGTCACGGGATGGGTGACCAAAAAACTATTATCTCGGGCAACTTCGTGCTTCGAAAGGCACGTTAAGCTGTTGGTCCCAGTCGTTAATACCCCCCGTGCATGATCATTGGGCCACGTATTGGGCCAGCGTGGACGATCATGCACGGCCCAGGAAGGCCTGAGCCCCTACAGTGGGAATGAAAGAGCTGATGATAAAACGTTGTATAGACGCGACTTGAAGATGCGTGAAATTCGGGTAATGTCTTCTTTTTATGTTGCCACTATTGAACTCTGGAAACGAATCTAAGTGTTATATATCATTGCTTATATATACGCTTAACAGCTTTCCGCCAGTGTCTTCGTCCACGTGGTTCTCTGTTATACATATAAACCTTTATCTTAAATAAGTATGTATATTGATTACCGCATTAAATTTTTATAGTGTAGTTTATAAGAACGCAGCACACATATAGTAGGAAACAACTTTGTTTATATTGTGTATAGATAATAAATTGAAAACCATTATAGCCATTGATTTAACAAGTCTTTAACTTATAAATTAAAACTGAAGTTTAAATAAGTGACTTGAAATCTTAAACGTTTGAGGCTTACCCGAAAGCTTAAAAGTGCTCAGTGGTAATTAAAATGGGCTCAGACTTGAGTATAGCAATTGCTCAATGTCAAGCGATGGACTTTTTAAATTTATATTAGGTCAGAAAATATATATATCTTCAAATCAAGTTCACTAAAGTTCATGTTCTTAGAATATATAATTCAATTTTGATATTACCAAGGTACTTGTAAATGTTTCAAAAGTATAGGCTTTTGAAGCTACTATACAAATAAGTCTGACATTGGAAAATCTGTTTTAACTGCAAATATTTACAATTTAAATTGATAAAATCATTTAACGTTTAATATGAGAACATAAATAGTTATTAACGACACAAAATTTAGCTGATTTCTCTTCATCCTAACGTCTGTCAGGTATCTTAAGCACTATTCTGCTAAGATCAGTCCCAAACACATCTTTTGAAGTAGGTTCTACTTGATAAGAGGAGTGTCACCTCTGGTTGACTTTCTTTATAGGCGATGGTGGCGCCGCAGTATATAGTAGAGGGGGAAAGACAACCTAATAGCGCATATCTCCCCTCAAAAAGGGAAAGCCAGGTGATTTGCAACCACTGGACGATCTAGAAGGAGGTTCTGATGCAGGCGAGTCTCCTACGTTGTAAAGGTAGCCTTTGACCTGAACTGGGGCTGGGAGTAAAGCACTCTTTTCCCTTAAAAAGACAGTACACGGAGGGCGTTTATTGGATATGCAATCAGCGCTCGACGTCAAGATTCAGACTATTTTTTTTAATAATAGTACTGATTTTCTCTACCATTATTAGAGATGCTACGAATAGTGGTTTCACTGAATAACCACATACTTTATTCTTTGGATAAAGTATCATTTTGTAAATAAATAATATTCGGCCGAATTATTCGGTTAAAAATTTCATTATTTTATTCCATAAACAGGTTTATGAATAAATGTTGATTTGAAATTTAATTTGCTTTATTTTATTAACTTTGTTAAGCACATGTTCATTGAATTTTTTGAGTTATAACTTAAATTTTATATAAGGAGTTTTGACTTTTCTATACCGCAGATTGTATAGCCAAAAAACAAAAACATTCTGCACCAAAAACTAATAAGTTGGTGAATACAAAACAGGTGCTGAATAAGTCGAATACCGAATACCAAACGAATATTACGCATTTTAATTCATTATAATTCATAAACAGCATTTAAATATTTCCACTATTGTTTTAGGCAGCCATTTTTCCGTTGAAAAAGTTAAAAGTATTTGTACTAATCAGATTAATTTCATGCTCCGAGGCTAAGCTCAGAAACGTTACAGCGATACCGAAAGCGGTTATTTAATCAAAATGTAAATTTAGGAAATTTCTTTACAAAGAAATGTGGAATCAGCCTATAATAGCGGAAATTTAAATTTGTGGTTGTAAAAGAAATCACTTTGAACTCAATTTACAGTGACATTGTAAAACCAAAATTGGAATTATATAAGCATTTTAAAATTTCAAATATAATACTGTATCTTGTATCCTTAGTAGTATTCAAATAATGCTAAGGATACAGACAAGAAAAAGATATATTCTAAAAACACTTTGTTGTACAAAACACAAGAACAGACACCAATGAAGATATAACAACAGTGACGAAATTTATAAAAGTCTAATTGAAAATATGGAAATCTAAAGAGGACAGCCTCGTTGAGGCAAAGCTCTCATCATCGGGAGTATAATCATCATAAAAGTAAAATTAGGCAATTGATTGTTGATCGAGTATCATTTTGTTAATTAATAATAAAAATTATTCATAAATTAATTCAAGAAATAAAGTGGCTTGAATTTTATGATGTTTGTATTTTAGGTATTTTCCATTTTCCTAATTTACTTTGATCTAAACAAAATTACTATAAAGGGGGCCATGATTAACCCGTTAAGATATTTAATATTGCAGGTTTCGTTCATATTGCACTACACTTGCATAATATTACATCAAACAAAAACCAACCACTAGAAGAAAAATCTGCTTAAGTTCAACATCAATTGCTAAAACCTTACATAATGTAGCTCCTCAATTTGTTACCATGTGTACAATCGGAACGTGAAAATATAATTTGTTCATCATATAATATAGAAGAAAGGATCCCATGGTAACTTCTGCGAAATATACAAGTCAGTTTCTCGAACTTGAAAAGGTCAATAAGGTTTTATATTCAGTTACCTACGGTATCATTAAGTGTAAAATTTGTTTTTAAAGTCTGTTAAGTTTCGTGTTACTATTATAAAGTTAGTTTCTATTAATCTTATTTGGTGTCCTCTTACTTAATTCAGACTGAAACTTTACTAACCATTTTAAATTTAATTTTCAGATCCCAATGAGCATTCTAAAGGTTAATTAACAAAACAAGTGTCGGTTTAACTCTCTTAAGAGTCACCACTACACCAGAATGGATAGGCAGTCGGTGGCGCGGGTAAGTTTTTCATTAATATTCTCTTCATATTCAAATCTTATTCGATGAACGTTATCGCTATGATATTCGAATCACGCGCGCATGCAGGGGTCTACTCTGTATATTCGGAAACGATATTTTAAATTCGAAACGTTAATGATTATCACCCGTGGCTCACAATTATCTACACGGTATTATTAGATTATAAACTGACTCTAGTACCTCATAAGTTATTCTACATAAATAAGCCCAAACTTCGCTGTCACATACTTTGACTTAGTTTGAATTACTTATTGGTAGTTTTAATTATAAGGGGATTTTTATACTTGAAACTAACTTTTTTCTTTGAATGTATTTTATTGTTTTTAATTGAACAGTGTTGTGGGAACGGACCAGCTGAAAAACTCTGATGAAGATAATCAAAAATACCCATTTTTTGACAACTCGCACTCAAAAATTATTATTTCGCATAAGTTTGTGGAAGGTTTTTTTCATGAAAAATTTACTGAGTACAAAAAAAAATGTTGCTCATCGAGCCACCATAGTAAAGAAGTTTTTCACACCATGTATCAAGATCGTCAAATGTACGTCTTAAGTACAAAACCAAACGATGTGGCTTTGTCCATATAAGACGCAGCGTCCTGTGCTCGTTCGTATTTGTGACGCTCCGATGTGACTTGTGACGGAACGGTCTAGTATGCGGCGGCGTCTCGTACCAATCAATGTAATTCTACATTTTTGCATGAAACATTAATATTACAGTCATGGTATAAATCTATGTAGTGGGAAAACAACTTTAAAATAACTAACCAGTTGGTAATACTACTTTAGATATTTTAAATAATGAGAAAATTTCCCAATTGTATCACTCTAAAGTAACATAATGTATCTATTGTAGCTTAATTTAGGGATACTTACATACATAATAGGGTTATTTCCTTATACAGCTTTTAAGTGTTTTAAAACACATATATACAACTAGCAATAATAAGCGTTACGTTTATACAACTTTAATATCATTACTACGTTATGAAAGCTTGTCTGTTACCACAATTTGCTAGCTGGGTAAAGTTACCAATATAAAATTTGACCTCTGCGGTCGTTACTCTCGAATAATTGTACAAAAGAAAGATAATAAATTAAGTTCTAATATTAGACCCTCAGCTCTTTGTTGAGCCATGGCGTGCTCCCTGGAGAAGTGCGATTCGTGATTGCCTACATTTATGAACTTTAACGATATGATTTAGCCATGCTTGCTTGTGTTTGCTCGAACTCTTAATTAGAAGATTGTTGCTAGCGAAACAAAATCAATTCAAAATCTATATAAATATTTAATAAGTACGAATGAAATCACACTATTCTTTTCTGTGGTTTATGTAATTACTTAAAAGATATTATATAGTAATTTATTTGTTAACTTTTTTGTTTATTTGTGGAGACGACCTCCGTAGCAAATCAGGTCCGGGTTTTGTGTTACCTTCGTTGTCTCAAATACTCCATGATATAATAGCTACTTATAATAGAAATTGCAAAATTTTATTGTATTCATCTTATAGCAAAATTATAATAATAATAATAATAATGTATTTTATTCAATAATTGTTACATTAGATTGTTTTGAGACCACCCCAATAAGTAAATTGAAGTTACTCGTGTTGGGGGTGCCTCGCTCATCCTATCATGCATTAATCTAAAAACATTAAAGTTAACATAGATTCTTTCTTTCTCTTTTTCCCAGCTCTTTTCTTGTATGTATGCAGGTGTATGTATGAGAGTATGTATGTATGGATGTGTGTGAATTTTGTGTGCACATGAACATTTGTAACATAATTAGTGTTTGTGTGTTGTTATGTGTATTTGTATGGGTATGTATGGAAATAAATTAACAATTATATTTACATAAAAGTGTTTCAGTTTCATCATAGTTGAGAGTCTTTAACCATTTTACAATGGAATCTTTACAAGTAGAAGAATTCATTTGGAAAATATTTAATTTTGTATTTAATCTATTGTAAATTTTAGTTGACTGACAAATGAACTGACGCTCAGCAAATGCTGTTCGCATCTGACGTGGTTTTATAGCTACCTCTTTTCGTCTTTTACTTGTATTTACTACTTTGTAAGGTAATGTTTTGTGTACACATAATATTGTATTCGTTATATATAATTGTCTGACTGTCAAAAGACCACAAAGTTTATATAGACTAGTTGTAGGGTATCTATACGGTTTTGAGTACATGACTTTTAGGAGTGATCTTTGTGCTCTCTCTATGTCTATAAATTTAGTTTTAGTTGTACCACCCCATATAGTAATACAGTAAGTAATCACTGACTGGGCTAAGGCTACATAGACGGTGTTCAGTATCACCGCGGGCATCAAATTCCTTAACATTTTAAAAATCCAAATTAGTTTCCTAATTCTGGTGACGGTTTGATCGATGTGGTAATGCCAACATAGCCTTTGGTCTATCCAAACGCCGAGGTACTTTATGAAATTGACTTTTTTTAGCACGGAACAGTCGCAGTTGCTACTATTAGAATCGTCACATCTATGTATCCTCAGATGGCAGGTATTTATATCTGGCTGTGTTCTTTGGTTCGGTGTAAAGCATATATAGTTGGTTTTTGCAGTGTTGAGAGCGTTTTTCTTTACTTCGACCCAGGATGCTCCAGAGAAAACAACAGCAGTGTCATCCGCATATGAGAAAGTATCACCATTTTGATGTCTCATATTACACAAGTTGTTTATGTAGATAAGGAACAATGTTGGTCCGAGAACGCTTCCCTGAGGAACTCCAGTTACAACATGTTCTTCGTCACTAACATAACTCTCTATTCTAACCTTTTGTCTTCTTTCCTGAAGATAACTTGTAAACAGAGAAAGTGGTGTGCCCCTTATTCCAATTCTTTCTAGTTCGTGCACAAGTATATGGATAGAAACGGTGTCAAATGCCTTTTTTAAGTCTAGGAATACCGCCACGCACTTATTGCCGCTGTCCACAGTGTTCACTATTAAGTTAGTTAGGTCTTTTATAGCATCCTGTGTTGATAAATTCTTCCTAAACCCATACTGACTATTAGATATAATATTATTTTTTTGCAGATATCTTGTGAGTCTTAAATTTAATAATTTTTCAATGATCTTCGATATTCCAGACAGTACCGATATTGGCCTATAGTTATTGACGATGCCCCTATCTCCATCCTTGTGCACAGGGGTTATAATCGATAGTTTAAGAGACTTCGGAAATACTCCAGTTTTAAAACAGAGATTTGCAAGTTGGGTTATTAAGGGTACCACATAATCCCTAGCATGTTTCAGAAACTTTGTAGGGATACCGTCCCACCCTGTTGCGACCGAGTCGATAGGGTTAGATGTTATTTTTAAAAGATCCCTATTAGTATTTTTGGGGGGTTTGAACTGAGTAATGTCAGTGATGGCTGACCATAATTTCTGTGTATTTCTCTTAGCTTCCATTACTTTATCCCTATTATATTGTCTTTTAAGTCTTCTAATTAAGTTAGTGCAATAATTACGGAAACGTTTATAGGTTATTTTTAATATTTCGTTGTGTGGTTCTAATTTCATCTTATGATTCATGCTATTTCTTAGCCTAATGCATTTTAGAGCTCCCTTTGTTATCCATGATTTTAATATTTTCTTTCCACTAGGAATTATTTTTAATGTTGTATTAGATGTAATAGCTGTCCTGATCCTGTCGATTAGAATGTTTGCAAAGTTATCAGGTTCGTAAACTAAATCAAAATACGAATGGTCGATTTGCATAAGAGATTTATATGCTTCCTTATAATTAGTTACGTTTTTGTACTTGGGTTTTGGGTCATTAGAAACTTTATTTCCGATGCTCAGAATATCAAGTATTACCATTGCATAATCAGTGATTGTACAGTTTAGCACCGTAATAAATGCAGAGCAATATTTTACATTCAGTTTCATCATCACGTGATCAAGACAGCTATCATCTCTAGTTGGTAGACAATGCCCGGGAAGAACACTGTGCATAGATAGCATGTCTAAATACGATAACCTATTTTTTCGGTCAGTGGATTTTTCGTTCGGTTTTTTAATTAAGTTAATATTGATGTCCCCTATAATTATGATGTTTTGGTGATTAGATATAGTTTCTAGATGAGAATTAAGTGAGTTTATGAAATTTTCAGCATTAATGTTTGATGGAGAGCGGTAAATTCCCAATATTATGTGTGTAGGTGTAACAATTTGAAGCCCGGAGGCTTGTGATAAATTTATTTCTGTCACAATAACATCTATGGTTGTCATGACATAAGCCACAACACCATCATTTTGGTTATAAAGATTTTTAGTATAGTGTCCCGTATAATTGCCTATAATTGGAATTTTTTTATTAGCATTCAGCCTGCATTCTGTCAAGATAAGTATATCAATTTTATAGGGTAGCTGTGTTAAGTTAACTTGCAAGTCATCCATGTTCTTATATATACTTCTTATGTTCTGTGTTATTATAGTTAAATTGTTTTCTTTTTCTCTGTGTACATATTTAAATAGGTCCTCTAAGTTGCAAGATGTGCTTTTTGCTATTTCAATGTTATCTATTTCGTGCATAATATTAGAGTTTAAATCCATGATTTTAGTCTAATTTTGTTCATATGGTCAAAACAGAAGGTTATTAAATAATTATTTAAACTAATATAAGAATACAAAATATGTACACACAGAAAAACATTTATATTGTCAGTTTTTTGTATTTTGTATGTAATTTTGTGTTTATTGTAATTGGCGGTTGTGTAAGTGAATGTATTTTGAGCTTGGTTACATTTGGTTAACAACTTATGTACTTTTTTAAGGCAAAAAAAATAAAAAGTAAATTATTAATTATACACTTAAATGTTAGGAATAACAAAATCATGCAAAATTTAATTATTTTATATAGTCATGGCTTTTGTAGTAGTTGATGAACTTGAGGTTCAGTTGTAACTTGTATAATGCGAGAGCTTTCATCTTGTCTAACACTTGTAAAATACTTAAATATTATGCAGTCTTAGGTGCCAGAGTTCATATTTGAACCTTTAAATCTTTTGGAATACGACGAATGTTCTAATTTAACCGGTTGAGCTACCCGAAACAAGCGGATTCTAGAATTTCTCTAACACTTATTACAATTGATTAGAACAGTGGCCCGGATTGAGAAAGGTTAAGAATTCGAATCCAATCTTTAGCACCTGGGACAAGCGTAAAGTTGTATTTGTTCCCCAATCCAGTTTCTTATAGAAAAAGTAATGTTTAGAGCTTTTAGTTATATTGTTTTGAGTTATAAAATGCGCGTTTTTTGGGTTTCGTAACTCAGACTAAAAAACGGGATCCTATTACTAAGATTCCACCATCCGTTCGTTTGTCACCAGACTGTATCTAAAGAACCATGGTAGTTAGTTAAAATGTTTATAGATTATGTATTTCTGTTACAGTAATAATAACAAATACTAAAAATAACAATCCCATGCGACAAACTTGATTTTTTTGGTTAGTTGGTTTTTAGTTGACTTGAAATATGTATAGGTTTTGGAGGTGAACCGTTATTTTCTCTCAGTCTATTATTAATTAAAGGCAATAAAACAAATAACATGCTGTACCTAAACAAAATTACAGGTACAAGCATGTACGGAATAAATATCAAATTTCATTCTCAAAATATGACCGGTGTAGGTACTTAATAATGCTAGCTGACATGAATAAATTAATTAACTCGACCGAGCCTTTATATAAACTTGAATGTGCGAGACCCAAAATAAGACAATAGTATGAGATTGGAGAAATTGTTGTGTTAATAGAATCAGGGTTAGGAGGGGTGAGGGGAGCAGCTTGAATATGTAACTATATTCGTAGTGTGGTCATCCAGGCGTAAGCGGTTACATTGTAAGAGAATAGCGGAAACATAAAAGAACACTTATATAAAAAAAAACCTTACAAAATAATAACTACCAATTTTTATAATTTAATCTTGAACGCTTATGGCAATATTTCTATTATCTATAATCTGTCTCTACTAATATTGCAAAGAGGAAATATTAGATTGCTTGCATTGAATACGCTCGGAAACTAATGGACTGATTTCAAAATTCTTCCAACTACAAAGCTACATCATGCGGGTGTATATAATAAATAATGTTTTACTGTAATATACAGAAAAAAGCGCATAAATTATAATATATATTTAGTAACTATAAATAATATTCACGATATTCGATCTTTTTTTATCCCATTAATAATGGTAATAAAGAAAAAAAGATATTTATAAATTACCTGAAAATTTTACTTATTTTGTTCACCAATTGTTACATAAAATTTTAAATATCTTTTCTCATTTAATATTTTTTAACATATAACATATCAAAAAGTAAAGTTAATAAGAAGAGTAATATATATTAAAACTGATTATTCTGATAAGTATTTCCTTCATGAAAATTCGAGTCATATTAGAATTGCATGAGCCATTTCCACTTTGGCTCTACGCCACACGAACTTAAGCTTTATCGTAACATTCAAATTTTAATAACTTTTATTTGTAACTACCTATCTACATTTTCTTGTTTACTTACTCCAGTCTATATTTAATGTAATTAAAAACCTAAAGCCCATCTATAAACATGACATTCTTACAAAATTAGTCTAGGTATATATTATTCTTAATGAAAAATTCTTAAAACGCCACTTCGTCCTGGCACTCTATATAATTATTTTATATAACTAAATGAAAACTTTAAGTTATATAAAAAAATTAAGCATTGTAAAATTACCCGTAAAAAAACATTCAAAACTTAAGGGCTGTATATAATACAACAGTCTTGCGCTACGTTATACAACTAAATATTTTTGTAAATTGTCATATTATCACCCTCTTTACAATTTATCTTGACTTTAAAGGCTCACTTTAACTAAACCTTGGGCCAACATAGCGTTAATCGAGCGAACGCTACCGTAGAGTAGAAGCTCCGGGCCGCCTCGCTAAATATTTGGTCGAGGTGACTCGTTCATTACATTGCCTCGGACACCCCTTGCACAATTTAATTGTCCTCTACACCTGTGCACAAATACCTTTATACATACAAAAGCAACGTGCCTCCTAAACGCTCGACACTATTTCTCTTAATAACACATTTGTTTTTATTTCTACTTCTATGTTTGTTCTATGACGAGAATTTAGTGTGAGGTATATTATATGTATGTTTACTCGATTCAAGTTATATTTTTGGTAGAGGTCTTTTATTGTCATTAGCATTGCTAACACTATAAATAAATAAAAGAAACGTCACTTATTTTTAAATTTCATTAGAATATACTCATAAAGACTAATTTGATAGGTATCCATAGTTCTATAACTAAAGAAAAATCTTTATATTCTTTTAATTCCGTAATATATTTTTTTAAGACAACAGAACCACCAAATTTAGCGAGCAAAAAGAATCAACAGTTCAACAATTTGAACCACTAGACTGGATAATTTGACTAGTATTACATTTAAAAAAGCTACTTTTTTAATATATAATTTTATGAAACTACAAAATTAACAATTCCATAATAAATCTGCAAACAAAAAACCTTTATGCTCGTACGGACAAAGTTAGCTAGATTAATATTATAAAAAGATAGCGCCAAGCAAGCGAGCGAAGCGAGCGAAACGAGCATGTTATTAAACTTTAATGTTCATCTTTACCTTTAACATTGATCAAAACCCATCGACATAATTTGTCAACGTCAAATATCCTTATTTGACCTTCAGATAACGATGCAAAGCTAAAATTATATAAAAATTTTGTATCTACATAAAGTTTTCCAATATAAAATGTTTGAATTGAATTTCCGTCAGAGCGAAGTTCACCTGAGCTCACAATCAAATGCATCTCCGAGTGGTAACGTCACTGGAAATCAATTTGTACCTGCTTTTAATATCAGCGGCGCCAATTACTGAAAAGTTTGCGTGAAACGAGAAATGTGTTTATACTGCAACAGGGCCAAAGACGTATTTACTTTATTTCCGATCTCATGAATTTCGTATTACCGGTAAATATTAATGTCACGTTACGTCTTTTAGTTGATTGATTTTGCATCTTTTAAAACATAACAATAATTTCTGCGTCCTTAAGCACTTATAATATAAGTTCAATTACTTTGCGCACAACGTAATCACTTTCATTACCTATGTTCAACGAATCAAGTAACAATTGACTATTTTTTATATTTTCTTGATCTTTGAGTATCAAATGGTTTTATCACATTTATACTTTAAATAAAAAACAAGTTCATTAGTAATTTACGGAATTCACTTTTTTATTTCTCTGCGTCAACCGGAAGTACCCTATCAAAAACAGCTAGTAAACAAAAATAATCCTATAAGGGTTCGGCTTTTAGTCCTTTTGAGGTATGGAACCCAACAAAAGGGTATAATTGCAACCTTTTGATACCTAAACAATACTCGCTTTTGAATGCATAGAAACCATTAACGCACACGTCTGTCTATAATAAAATAACGTTAGCAATACCTTACAATATTCTCCTAGTAAATAAAAGTCTATTTAGGGTATTTATATAATATGCACAACATTTTCCATGTCTCCCAGAGATTTATAACAATAAAGTAAATCCAACCTTCACGTTCAGGCAGCTTAATTTTCAATTAAATTATGAAAACAATATTCAAAGAAAAACAGTACGCATACACATCTAAATACAGCCTTTAATATTTTTGTCGACATCGTCGTCGACAACTCACTCAGCGAAGACAGCGCACGGTAATCAGGAAAATTATTTACTCATGTCTCCGAGTCGCGTTGGAAATACAACCAGGGTTGGCAACATCACGCTTTTAATTATTTTAAAATAACTGAATAAATAAAATCCAAAAAATAAAATATAATACGTCTATATTTTGTTATCATAACAGTTTATATGTTGTTTTTTAAATAATATGTATTTATATAATTATACAGCGTGTTTGGTAATACCTGTATAATCCCGAATATGGCACATACGGTATGATGAATAGAACCCAGAAAAATGATCACTAAGTCTGAAAGCCAGCAAATGACCTAGATATTCAGCTTTTTTTCTTCGAAGTAAAACTGTACGCTGACAACCCTAAAAACAGCTGTTGTGTTGTATTTGGTCATCGACTCCATGTGCCGAACTAATTTAAAAAATTACAGAAGTTAAATAAATCTAAAGATAAATGCCTAGAATAAATATGCATCCGAGAGTAATTTATTATTTCCAAACAAAGAAAAAGTTAGTAGTAAATGACTTTTAACCATAAAAAAACACTAATCTTATGATTAACGGTGTTTTTTTCTTCTTCTTCTTTAGGGACTTTTGGTTCGTTTTTCATTCTCGTTCTGTTTACCTGTGTGTTATGTTTGTGTGCGGTTAGTGCAATGAATTCGCACTCAAATGCCTAATATTACGAGATGATAATGTGTGGCGGTGCTTGTGACGGTAATCTTGCTGCGGCTCGGCGGCGTTATGACGAGCGCCACGTGTCAGGAAGATCTGAAAACCATCGACGTCTTCCTTCTTACCGGTGATTCGCGGCACTTGTGAATCGGTTACATACAACTGGTTCATTCCATAGTGTGCCACAGGTAGGCCGGCCGAACACCTATTCCATCGAGACAGAGGATATGATTTTACGTCGAGAGTAACACGACACGGTCTGTGTCGAGTCGAATGGAGATGTGTGTTTTATGCGGTGGCCGGCATATCGAGACCCTGGACTGATAAAGTGGACGTGAAGTGTAGGTAATGTTGACAAGTGAAAGCTGAAAGAGTGATTAGAACGCTGTAGGTATGTACCTGTTTAATCTTAAATTGTTTTAATTACACTCATACGTAGTCGAGTGCGCGCGTCGGCGACATCAAAATGTATTCTAGGAAACGAGAGAGTGAGAGGTAATGAGAGAGAGAGAGGGAGAAAGAGCGAGTACGCCGGGACGGCACGTGTAAGCGTACAGGGTTGTAGCATAGTAATTGAAAACAAATTGTATTGTTTTTTGTTTAAAATATCAATTTACGTGAAATTGTTTTTTGACATATCAATTGTGTTCTTTGTGCTAGGTTGTATGGCCATGTTTCGGGATTATACAGGTATTACCAAACAAGCTGTATATGATCAATTATTGCATTCACAATGTTACACTGCAAAATATTCTTGGTAAAAAATGCTTAAAAATTCACCTTCTTGGATTGCCAGGGACAAAGTGGATTTTTAAGCCATTTTCCATTGTTTACGAATAGATTCATGAAAAAAAAAGACTGTTGAATTATTAAAATTTTGTGAAGACATTAATAAATGCATTTTATTAAACGAACGATTTCTGATCACTACATAGTATAAAACAAAAACGCTTTCTCTGTCCCTATATCCCTATGTATGCTTAAATCTTTAAAACTACGCAATGGATTTTGATGCGGTTTTTTATTTCATAGATAGGGTGATTCAAAATTAAGGTTTTTATGTATAATACAAGACCACGCGGGCGAAGCCTCTGGCAGAAAGTTAGTATTTTTATAATTCGGACTAATAAGTTAAGAATAAACAATAAGTTAAAATATTTAAATACGTGGCAACTAAAAATCTTAATTTAAATGATGATTACTACGAGTAGCTGAAATTTGATAATTGCATGTATTATTTATAGATTTATTAGTTGTCTGTCAATAAATGAAAATTCTTTTCATATTTAAACATTACACAAATTTAAAATTGACTATTTAATACAAGCGGGAAGTTCAAGAATCACAACTTTCTTACTCATTTATTTATGTTTTGACGCTTGTCAAAATAAATTTAATAAAGACGCATAAAATAAGTTAGTTTATTCTTAACACAACCCTAAAAGCTTTCTTTAGTTGAATAGAGGGCCGTGAATGGTAAACTCGCCAGGAAGGTTGATGAATAGTCACGACTATGGTTTTTTGTAATATTATATTACACTTACTGGCATGTCATTAAAAAATAAAAACCATTTATTAAAAAAAGTCAAACACAAATAAATAGCATATTCATTACTGATGAAAATACTATTTTATGTTTAACACTACAATCGAAGAATTTTGGTTTAATATTGATTTTTTATATTTTCACGTGCATTATCCGTAAATGAAATGTAAAAGTTGCCATAAAATATATTCTTTTTAATGTGAATGTCTCCAATAGTATTAGTTTTTGAAGGTAGCTATACTCTCAATTAAAAAGACAATTAACACCTTGGTCTTATGTGAACACGGAACCTGTAAAGGGTTCGAAACGTCAATAAAACTAAATAAAAACGCAATGAAAGCCGTTTAAAAGTTGTTAATTTAATTTTGATTTAATTTAATATATACATTCAGTATACAGAATAACATCCTAAAGCATATTTACAAAACTTTTTTAAATAAAATAAAAAACTGTAATATGCGTTGCTTGAAGTTATTTACAACTACCTTATCTAAGTAGATATATATTTCCAATTATAAAATAAATCATAATTATCTATCCCTATTTCTAGATAAAGGAAAGAAAACAGTACTACTTCAAAGGCAACCCTACGACATTTCACGAGCAGAATGAGGAACTTGGGAGTTGGAACTAGGGGACGCTTTGTAAATAGTCACCGCTATGGCTTCTTGCAGATTAATTTCAAGTGAGAGTGCATCGCAAAGACTCTTTGTGTGGACTTTTGAATATGTAGTCAAAAGGACCTTTTGCATTGCCTTATAGTGAGTGTAAAATAGGCCTACAGAACTTTAATCCTATTACGATATTTTGGTGAACCTATAACTCCTTATTCTCAAGTTTTTACATTATCTTTAATGAAAATGTTTAAAAAATCCACCAGCCCCAGGTACTTCAAGATGGAATTCGATCGATGAACTTTTTCATTAAAGATATTTATCAGTATCATAAATCTATCGCGTTAATATCCGTCTTATACAATCTAATATAATGCAACGCAATTATTTATTTTCGCTGTTTGGGTGATTGCAAGAATTGTTCACGAGTGACCAAAAAAAAAAAAATGTACAACTACTCAGTGCTTCGGAAGGCACGTTAAGTCGTTAATACTCTCCAATACGCATTGGGCCAGCGTGGAGGGCATGGTCTATCTTTCTTAGCCATCTATAAGGAAAGCTTGAGCCCTAGGAGTGGGGATGTGAAAGGGCTGATGAAATCATCATCAGCCATTTCAGCGAGCCAGTATAGAATTGTGAATGCAAAATTGAAAAAATATAATAACAAGTTTTTAATTAATTACGCATAAAGTTATTACATAGATAAGAGATACGAAATTGTAATCCAAATATTTTATGCGCCGCTATAAACATAATTTCTAAGTAGAAACTTGACGCCAAGAGACCCTATATTCATTACCATTATCCCGCTCCATTCGGTCACAAATATTTGTTGAGACACCGCAAGATTTTCAGGTCAGCAACCGATCGATAGCTTTGCTGTTTACAATAAACTTCAAACTGGATCTTCGGTAGGGTCTCGGACTAATGCAAATCTGTGGAGCGGAAATGGTGCTTGGATATAGCTTTCAGATTAATTGCATATATAACACTTCAATTTCCAGTGTCACTTGTATGTGACAATAGTTTTATTATTATTTTCTACCACAAAGAAACATGTATCCAATTTAGTTTATTCTTTTCTAATTGTCAACACATATCATGCGTCATTTGTGAACACGTGTCAATTAGTAAAAAATTGAACTTGTGTGATTTATTGCGATAAAAAATTATATATAAAATTTCCAGATCATATTGGTTTTATTATTACATTTTTATAAGTAAATATATAGCTTTAATTGACATGACTTTACTGCTAAAAATAATTAATAATGTTATTGCAACGCTAGCAAACGCTAGCTAGTTTGGTGTCACCCACAGATGACACTGGGCATTTCGATATGAATTTTAATTAGCTTTATTGTTTACTGTTTTTTTATTCTTTATGAAAATAGTTTAACAGAGGTGGTTTTCTTTTTAGAGGTTAAAATAAGATAATTTGACGAGGTATTGCAGGCTGGTGAACCCAGGCGATATCATTATATTCCTTTCGGAAGACGATGAAATAATCTATGGAGACATCTATGAAGGTGATGTATACGACGCTAATATCTTTGATCTTTCTACCTGCATGCTTCGATCTCAAGTAGAATTATAAAATATGAAAATACAATAGATATACAATTTCTAGACAAGATCAAGTGTAAGATTTGGGAGAAGAGGAGGGAAACTAACCGAACCAGTCCCAAAACATGTACCTTCCGTGGATGGCATTGACCGTTACGATGAAAATGCCGACTTCTTGAGAGTAGATTATTGCGTTAAAAAATCTGGTTTCCTCTCTTTGCGTTTGGGTTAGATACCACCTGCCAGAATGCGAGGCTTATAAAGAAGGAGTCGAGGACTACAAGAAATGCGGATGATCATTCAGGAGTCGACTGTTCTCAGTGAAGATGGAGGTACTGCCATCAATGCCTAGTGCATTGTGAATGTGTGCAAAATGCAACATTTTAGCGAAATAAATAAATAACCTAAAAACCTCAAGTACTTGTTACATGTATAGGATAGATTAGGTCATATGGACAATCGGTTCATTTTCTTTATTTTTTTTTCAAAGTAAATTTAATTATACATAGTTAAATATCGTGTCGCATTCATTTCAACCCTTAAAACCCCATAATGTATAGTTTAATGTCCAGTGTCATCTGTAGGTGACGCCCCCATAAAATGGGAATGAAGTTGATCGTTTTATTTTGGTTTTTTTCCTTTCAATATACACCTATTTACTAAATAACTAAAGCAAAATTATAAAAAGAAGAATAACTTAAGTAAAATTATAATTAGTTAAGACAAGGGAATTGAAGGGATAATATTCGAGTATCGCTTTGCGCTGTCACTCCAGCTGAATTCGAATAATCTTCATCTCTGATTTTATACGCCAAATTATAAATTATATATCTGAATCTTATAACATCACTAGCTTTCTACCAGCGGCTTCGCCCTCGTGGTTACTAGGTTGTGTTTAGTGGGATGAAAAATAGCCCGTGTGTTAATCCAGGCTTAAAATTTAATTATTCAATAATTCATGTTCCATATCATGGCTTGGATAGAATTACAATGTCAAATGAAATAGTAAGCAATGGTTACTATGGTAACGTTTTAATTCCCTGTACAAACTTCCACTCCCATGTTCATCTCTTTATATTATTTTTCGGGATAAAATATAGTCTATGTCCTCCGCATATGAAATAGCTTCCGGCAGGTGTAAGATCTTTTCATATTGGTCTAGTTGACTCGAAACCTATTCGATGGAAACAAACAAATATTTACTCTTTATAATTTTAGTATACTCGTAGATAATGCTGCTTGCGTCATTCTCTTTTGTCAAAAAATAAAGAAAACATTTTCAGATTGAGAATCACAAACCACTAAGAAAGGAACAAGGAGACAAAATAATGTAGTGGCCCTAAAGGTAGAAGTAAATTTGCAAATCGTAACTTTACATAAAGGGTCGGAGCCGGGTTGCACCTGAAACAATCGTTGTGATTTTATTTGTGCCAGGACGCCAATAAATTGTTTCTTTAGTTGACCTATAGGTATGTAAGTCGTTCAGGAGCTATTTATTTGGGGTCACATTTTTTATTTGAAGACGCAATAAATGTGACCTTCTTTAGTTACTTTAATACTTTTAGATATTTTGTTTATTTACGTAATAAAGTTTATATGCAAATTCACGCTTTCATAACATAAACATAAGAAAAGCAATACAACAAACGTATATTAAGCAATATTTTTGCTTAAGTACTGTACCAGACAAAACAAATTATATTACTATATTACTCATGGGCTACCAATTTTCATAAACGACGGTTTTGATTTTGCTGAGCATAATAATCCTTTTAACTGTTATTGGACTGCTAATATAATAAAAAAAGTTTTTTTTTTAAATAAGCTTTTATTAGAAAAGAACATACGGATATCTACAAAAATATAATTTTACAGAACAGCCTTTAAACGGTTTGAAGTGTAATAACTTTTATAATAAAGAAGTGTTATTTTTCAAATTTGGCTTACTTCCTAAACAAAAAATTACCTACCATGTGGTTTTCGCAGGTATTCTTTTTTTAGGTACTTAATAAGAATCTGTCAGATCGCTTTATTTACTTCGTACCAAAAGCTACACTAAATGAGTCAACTACTATATATCTTTGTACACGTTACATTTAACTACTAATTTAATAAATTATAAAATCAGTTATTGTTGACATTTTTTACTTTATAAATTTATCGGCATTTATAAACATAAGAAATTAGACTGCTTTCCCTAAAATTTGGTAGTTGTCTTAAAGTACTTCATTCTGTTTATAATGCAAGATATACAAAAAAATCATAATCAGTGCTCATATCGAAGTTTGTAAAATAAAAAACTAATAACTAGCACTTAATGAAGAAAGAGCATATTTCTACATTAGGAGTAGTGAACACATAGGATTGTTTTAAAATCGAAACTTGCTGCTGATACCTTTTTATCTAAATCATGAGCTTTCGTCTGAAACAGTCACGGAGCTTTTTGATCCGAATACAAATGTATATCATTATTGCTTTGTGAAATTGATATATATTTAGTATATGTATGCGAGAAAATCTCGATAAGTAATAATTTTTCAGATACGAAAAAAAATATATGTGATATAAGGTGTTTTACGCAAAAAAAGTAAATTTTACCCAAAATGTAATTGTTCATTTGTTATTTGCTGTCGTCGATTTGTGCGCACTAAAAAATAAATTATAATTTTATGTTAGACAAGTTCATAACGTCAACGTAATAGTACTTATAATCAAAATTTTCTCTAACAGTATTTAACTTGAAAAGCTTGTAGAGCTAAGGAAATTGGAGACGAGGAAATACTCATACTTTTTATATGATATAAGCTAACTAGTAGCTTAGTGCGCACAAATAAAAGCTTGTTTTAAAAACTTTTTTATTGTATTTTTATTAGTTTTTTCTCATTCTATTGATTTGTGACGTAGCATCTGTATTGTAAGGTGTTATTCGTGTTAATTTTATATATGTTATTGTTCTCATAAAGACGGATCTAAAGAGCCCAAACACGATGCTGTTGCGTTATTTGATTGCTGAGTTCCTATGACCACCTTCCAGATCCATCATCACCAGAGCTTGGTCTGGAAAGCATCGAGTACCAATGTCTTCAATAAGTGAGATCTAACTGGCAGGGCTCGGAAACGTTATTCAAAATAACGTTTTTAAAACGTTTCTTATGGTTCTTTGGGCAAGATTGCGTTCGAAACGAAAACGAAATGAGAACGCTTTAAAAAACCGGTTTAATCCGCAAGACGGTGCCGCGCGGGCTGTAAGGGCGGCGTACATTTATTTTATTACGTTATTTACAGTATGCGATGCAAAAAAACGCAAAATAAATGGTTAAAAACGTTTTATTAACCGAAAACAATATAATTCTGTTTTTTTCCAAAATCGTTTTTTATATCGTTCTGTTCGAACGACACCGAAACAAAGTGTTTTTTAGGTATTTAAGATGAAAACGTTTCGAAAAATATACCGGTTTCCGACCCCTGCTAACTGGGCTCGTTACACGATGCAGTTGCGTTATTTCATCACTAAATTCCTATGACCACTTTCCGACCTCATCATCATATCAACTTACCCGTACCATAATATTGCAATGTCATCTTATTTACATGTCTATGCACAATTTCAAATCTATCGGACATTGGGAAGTAGTCAAACATGGCCCATCCTCCCTTAACATTCATAAGATTGGCCTGAGCTCCTGATGATGATATTGTAATCATGTGTTAACAATGGTGTTAGTTTTCTGAAAGTACATTACATGAACACTGCCAAGGTGTTACAACTTGTTTATCTAAGTTCTTTTTTTTAATGATGCAGGGGAAATTCACCATATGCCTTATAGCAAATAGGACCTATCCTGAGGAGCAAGTTCAAAGCATGGCTAAACTACCTGATAAAACCCATTAGAGTGAGGGATCCAGGGTGCGACAAGGAATACACCGAATGCAACCTCAAAGTCTAAATTCAAACGTTGATAAATTTTACTTATAGGATGGTTGTATTGTGTAGTTTATTACGGAATTTGTGAAGAAGATCAACTCAATGTATCAATTCCTAGAAAGAAACCAACGTTACAGGCAAGCGCGCAGTTTTGTAAGCTCCTATGGTCTCTTTGAAACTAATACTGAAATTTATAACGTTGCAAGTGTTAGATTTACGGCGAACGCTTCGTGCGTGGGGATTCTCTAAAACGTCGTACATCTTCCTTATTTATGTTTACAGCTTATACCGGCCGTATCCATATCCTATATAGTTTGAATCCGTTTATCGGATTTCGAACACGTTTCGGTCGAATCCCATATCGTTGGACTTGATATATTATAAGCGTGGTCGGCTACCCTTACAAAATTAATGCGCGCCAGAAGAATTGGAATGATACCGCAAAAAAATGAGGACAGAAACAAAATATTCGACGGGATTACCTAATAAACATGGGAAATGTTAACTAAAAATGTTCTATTTTGTATTCATAAAATTGAATTCTGGTTGAATCTGTAGGTTGACCATGATTTTGAGGGTATTGTAATTTTGAATCAGACAGTACATATTTAAGGGTATCCTGCCTTTTCACTGAACATCGTTTGGCAGATTATCACTTGCCAACCAACCTGTGTCACATTGATACATTGACGATTTTCAAATTTGATAAAATACGATGAAATTCACCATATCGCATTTAATTAGAACACTAATACTATCAATTACTAAAAAAAACAAGTACCTATGAAACGACTGCAATACGATTACTGAAAATCACAAAATAACAAGATCTCATCTCAAATACTCGTGTTTCCATAATCCAAAACATTAAAAACTTTATGCGAAGACCATAATGCGTAGCTCTTAAGCGCGACGCCGTATGCAAAATAAAACTGGCGGGTGACCAAGCCGCTACTATCGATACCTCAATTGTCAAATTCTGAAAAGACTATCTTCCTGCCCGCGGCTTCGCCTACGTGGATTAAATGATAATAATTCTTCTATACAAATTATTCAAGATCCGGAATATGGATTGTAGGTTTATTTAAAAATACGTATAAACACATAAAACATGAAAAAGAGAGCAATGGACAATAAGTGACAAAAGTCATGAATATTCATAATATTCGGGATAATTTGGAAATTTGGATATTCTATATACCTTCCCATTTAAAGGGAAAAACTGTCGTAAACTCAAACGATAAAGCTTTGACTGAACTTAGAATTTATAAAAATATCACTTACACTTATAACTTTTATTTATTAAATCGAAAGGCAATAAGCCTTTTGTATTTTGATAAAGCATTTGGTATTCTGACAAGATTATTGAGTTGTTTTAGTTATTCTAGTTTTATTTAAGATAATCACCACATAATCACTACTTTTAGTTATAAACCGCAATATATCGTAACAAAATAACAGAGATTTATTAAAATTCGATTTACAATAACGGTGGTACAAACTATAAAAATACATGTCTTAGTGCTGATCATATTATATGTTTTTCAGATTTACATCAACTTCAGATAAAAACCTCATACATTTTTTATTAAATTGTCTTGGGAGTAACCCTTTGAAAGGAAAAAAAGATACATCACAATCACAATCGGTAAAGAATTGAAGATACATAAAGACTAAGATCATTGTCGAATAGAGACTCTAGTTTTCTCTTAAAAACTATGTCATTCGATTTAAAAATAATAGCGAAATTAAATCTTCACAGTAGGTATCGTGGTAAGTATTATCGGTTTGCTTTAAGACTGATAATCGGATAATTATCGGATGGTTGACCAAAACTGTACTGTCGTGAGTATCAAGTCGTGTTGGTCTGTCCATTATTTAAAATCGTTAACACCATTCAACACTCTGCCCTTAGTGAATAGGGCCCATTATCTTTTAATTATTAGTATAGAACTAATATTGTAAAGAGGAAAGCTTTGATTATGTGTTTGTTTGCATCGAATTCCCCGAAACTGACTGACTTCCCGGACAGATTCTTTCAACTACAGAAAGCTATATGTTCCGCGGGTGACTTAGGCTATAATTTACACGTGCAAAGTCGCGCAAAGACAGCCAGTAAGTTATTTAAAAAAAAACAATATGTGGAAATATAAGGCAAATCAGAAGCGATTTATATATAAATATTTTAGAACAGTAAATTGAATCGTAGATAGACAAAAAGGAAATGAGTATTTCGTCAATAAACGCCTACATATTCTGTGAAGGCAATATTTCTATCTTCATTTATCTTTGAGACTATTCATGGAAATCTGAAGTTAACACTGTCAATAAGCTCTTGAGGCATATCCGACTGGTACTGACATGCTTATTTAAATTTCCAGGGCAACCTTTTGACGGTCATCCTTTCAACAAAGATATTTTCTAGTATCAATTCAAACAACAAAATTAAAATCCTTTAGCCAAATTAATATTGCTGTGAGTAAAAGACTTGAATCTAAATAAGACTTCAAAAACAGTACCTTCACGTCTTTTCTCTTATGAATACTACAAAGGGGCAAAATCGAATAAATTCTTACTTAAACCGCGCTTATTATTATTTTTTCAATTATGTGCGCCGGTTTGATTTTTACATCAGAATTATATAAAAATATTGTAACTATTATTAAAAAAACTTATTTAAAGTTAACAGTAGCCTTAGTCTAAATCACGGCATTGATATATTTCACGACTGTACATTATATTAAATTTTAACTACTTTTATAAAACAAAAGGTTTTTTTTTTGTTGTTCTCGTAATCTTCTCAGCAACTATTATTTGATACCTATATTATAACGGTACACAATTAAATAAAGAACTTGGCCGCCATCTTGAACCGTCCGCAATATTAGATTTAAAAGATAAATTTAGCTTACTGTCATCTAAACTAACCCTGTAGCTATAGCTGCTTTAAAATTTATTTACAAGACTAGGCAAATATACATACATTGCAAGTAAAATACAAACTTGTTAAAATAAGAACGATAGCATTATGATACTTTTTTTCAATCGATATGTCGTAAACAGTAGTTCACAGTCAACTTGAAGATATTTTCTAAATTTTCGGGTTATAATCATGAATTTTATGAAAACATTTCTCTGTAATTTTGAGCTCGGTGTAGCTCGATGACGTAGTGGATAAGTTGGTGGATAAGCACCGCGGCCTGTCATCGTTGTTGTTAAGCAGCTTTCGCAAGGGTCGGTCACGGGATGGGTGACCAAAAAATTACTATCTCGAGCTACATCGTGCTTCGGAAGGCATGTTAAGCCGTTGGTTCCGACTGCATTTTGCAGTCTTTATTGCCCTCCAATCCGCATGAGGCCAGCGTCGAGGGATAAGGCCCATCCTCCTTAACTATCCATAAGGAAACCCTAAGCCCTTGGAGTGGGGACGTAAAACGGCTCATGATGATGATGTTGGTGAATTTTGGGTGTCGTTAAAAAAAATCACAAAAAGCCGCTACGAACTATGCTAAAATGTATACTGCACTATTATTAATCAGGAATACCAAAATATAATACGAGTATTTTTCGCAATAATCACAGTCGAGGTGTAATAAAGTCCTTAACTAGGTAAAGTTTAATACTTGTAACCTTTTTAGAGCATGTCTACAGAGCTGCATAACTTATTTTTATATGGTTAGTCATTATTTCTAATGTATAACATACTAACTGCTTCAATTTAAACAATAAATAAGGTGTGGCAATTCATGTGCTCGTATCTTTTCGTACGTTTTTATCTCGACAAACACAGATAGCCTAGCTTTAGTGTCACTTATCTATAGATAAAAATCCAGTCACAATTCGATCCACGCCGCGAGTGTACAATCCTATTTTTTTTATATTAATTATAATTAGTGAAGTGCATAAGTGATGGCTGGAGCCGGTCGTGGGGCTGGACGGGGCCCAGCTGTGGGCAAATTGGAGTCCCAAATTTATTGTATCAAGTACACATTGTTTTGTTTCAACGTTGTGCTCTGGGTGAGTGCTATTAGATTCTATTTATCTTTCAGATAAGTACACATAAGTGTAATATACGAAAAATAGTATATTAGATATATACCAATATATGGTTGAAAGAAGAATACGTTTTGATAGCTCGTGTTACGTTTAACATATTATATTGCTATTAGGTTAAAATAGAAAAATGTATTAGTGGGATTTCACCATTATTGAAGATAGAGTTAAGGTTTACATTCAATTTCACGATATCTTTCATGCTGACTTTAACATTGACTGTGGAATGCGTTGCACCATCCTTTCCTTGTCATAATAAAACAATACATTTAACCAGCGGAACATAGTTTACAGTTTAAGTTATGACATCATCTAACCATTGACAAATGATAAATAATTATTATTTGTTTTACCGGTACTTTAACATTATTGTTATTGTTGAAGTAAGTTGGTGCAATCAACCCTTAATCTATATTTAAATATTATTAGTAATGAGTAAAAGAATAATATTTTTGTATTAGGTCTTGAACAATTTCTATCGGTTTTTATCACTCATTGTTTATTCTCGTAGCTTACACTATATTCTATAGTTCCCTAGTAATATAAATATATTACTAGGGAATTGTTAGGTACCCTAAGCGTCAGCTGAAATTATACGCTATTATCATCTGGGGCTTATGTCGAGCAGGAGCCTTTTGGATACACGACCTTGGAAGGTCCTAGTCCTAAATCATTGGTTCAATTCTTATGCTATATTTTGCTGTTGTAATATGTTAATGGTGTGTTCATAGAATCATTCATTCATACCTATTGCGCCACATCTAGTTTGTTTGTGCAAATCTGACGGAAGATTCATTAAACGTCTCAGGGGTGTATGTGTTTTTAAGCGACGGATCTTTCGTCGATAATGCAATAAGCTATCTTCGGAAATACTGATCCGATAACAAAATTATTGCACCTACCGGAAACTTAATCATATGCAGGTAATATAAGCTATAATTTTAACGGACGAACTGGCGGGATTTCATATAATTGTCAATTCTGACGTCGATTCTGAATTAACAATTCGTGATAATTCCTTTGTTGATATACGACTCGTAGTTTCAAAAATAGAAAAAAAAATACTTTGGATTTAGAGGGTAAACAAACTATTATGATAAAAAATAAACTACAACCATATTTGAAAAATATTTCACTATAAAGTACTACAGTATACAGCACCATCTATTATTACACTAATAAAACTTGACCGTTGCTTCCGTATTGAGGTACCTGACGATGAATATAATATTTCCATACAGATAATCTATCGGGAAATTTAAATAACTAGGTAAAACCTTTATATAATAAAAATTTCATTTCTTTGTTTAGCATTATTAAATTTCGTATAATGCTTATCTTTGATACTATAAAGTATCTAACCTGAAAAAGGTGAAGCATAAATGTTTTATCAACAACTGATAAGCTGCCCTGTTTTCCGAGTAACATGATTCATACTAAATTATGAATTAATAAAGGATCCGTAAATGTGTAGTCACAATAAAACTGAAATAGTTAAAAGGTGAATCATTGAACATCTTACTGAAAGTGACGGCGCAATAGTTCATTCGGTTTGCGATTGCGGAGCTTAAGCATCTTCTATAAAGGTCGGTCATTGGATGAGTGACTAAAATTCATTAGAATGTTTCATGGTTCGGAAAGGACTGTAGGTCAATCATATCTGCTACTTAGGTTAGTTGTCAGTAGCCAATTAGAACTGGATTTGAGTGATAGGTCATAATCCGTTCTTCTTCTGTGACACCATTCACAAGGAACCTGCATGTGCCCCAGCATATAATATTTCAAAAAGCAAATAAGGACAATTTCTACAAATATTTATGCCTCAAAGATAGACTTATACATTAATATTCACCTGCAATTTCCTTTGTTTTTATGTTTTTAAAGTCGAATGGTTCTTAATTATGCGGCTTTCAATTATCTTTTAGGTTTCTGAATTTTTATTCCCAGTCGAGTTAATTTAGCAAGATAGTTTTATATGTTGTCTTGGGTCAGAATTGGTCTGTCACTTTCGTTGTTTCTAATTTTTATGATTTCTTTTGAATGCAACTCTTGCAACTTAAATAATACGATAAATGTGTGAATGGTTCAAATTAGTTACTTCGTAATATTTGTCTAGCATAAACATATCACTTGGAATCAAAGATCGTTTATACATCTAACGTATCTATATGTTTTGAGAATTAGCTTATCTTTTGATGTATTCCTTATTCTTTTAGAATTAATGATGGTTGCGTGATAATTGTGTATGTTTTTTTTTATCTTATTATGTGCCATGCATATGGCTGACTAAAGTTTAACATTACCAAATTAAGACTATTAAGAGAAAACAAAACCGTCGCAGCCAACTGGTTATACACGGAGCTAATAATAATTTAAAAACAAAATAATTTAGATACATTAATAAATAAGAGTGATATTAGACTAAAATTTATCGGTTTAATAAAATTTTATTAAACCGAACCCAGGTTACACCATTATTTACTATCAATTTTAAAAAGGTGACATTTACTCAAAGCTATTACTCGTGCTTTTTTCCCATTATTAAGCAACAACTAATAATGATCTGCATTGTAATAATTCTGTAATAAAATTGGCCACGAATTTCACAAAGAGATCTCATGATATAAAACCCACTTCAACATGTAAAAAGGGTTTTATTTCATTGAAACTCTATGCTAAGTCAGCACTGTGCTCGATGTTGTCAACACTTATTGTATTACAGAAAAGAAAAGTATATTCAATCATCATTATATTTATCAATGTGCAAATCAAGCGTTTAAATTATGTTACGAAAATTATTTTATTTTAGTCTTCCAACCTCTTAAAATTAAATAAGGCATCACCAAATTCGACGAACTTCGTAGCCGAATGAGTAGAAAGCCGGTTTCAAGGTGTGGCCGACTTGATGTTTTTGTCAATGTGGAAAATTAACTTTTTTATATTATCTCGCCTCTTAGTGTTGTGGCACTTTCGTTATTTCAGTTACTCCAGTGTTATAAATACTCTTTTTAGAATCAAAGCAATTTATGTGATGTTGTCTCATATATAAAATAGCTCAATACTTACTGACACCATTTTGTATTCACAACTACTATTTATTTATTCTTATTAATGTCAAGTAGAACAATAGTACAAGTCAATAAGTAGTACGTTACTAAACTAAATTTATCGCAACCGCCACATGTAACTAATGTCTGAACCTTGACAAGAACTTCCTATGTGATGTATGGACGCCTTAGGATTAATATATGATTTTGTTGTTTGTTTGAACCTACTAGACTTCACTTACGGGAAGCTGCATCATAAGATAACATAGACGGGCAAAGTCGCAGAAAAATAGCATAAATACTTCTATAGTCGTATTTAGTGTGCTTAGTATTAATAAAAAATATTATTTATTTATTCATCCAATTCACAAATACGGCTTATATCTAGTTAACATTACCTTAAATATCATTACAAAAGAAAAGTATAACCCTTAAAACTGGGATAAACCGGTATCTTAGGAGCTAGTGATCCATCCCAAAAAGTTTATTTTCTTCTTGGCTTCACAAGTAAAGATACGAAATAAGATATAAATCAATAATTTATTGTTCTTATTAAAAGACTGTGATTGTGGTGATTAAGCACTTTCTGTCAGACATATCTTTTGTCATTCCGTATTCTCAGATATTTATTTAATCACGTGCGCTTTCTTGTCCCACATAAGGTACTATAAAGTTTCTCAGAGATTTAATCACGTGCGCTTTCTTGTCCCACATTAGGCTATATAGTGAGAATTATAGAATGACAACACAGGTTGTCCATTGAATAACAATGTTACATACATCCACTTTCAGCATTTAATAACACATTAACTAGTCCCACGGGCGGTACGCGTAGATTTACTGCTAACCACCGCGTGCTACTAATGCCAGTCTTGACGGCGACTTTGGCTGTGATCTATAGCGGTAAACTCAATTAGAACTCCGGAACTTGCCTATTGGTTATCAAACTTATATACAGCTTACCAACAAATACCTTTACTATTTATATTACATAGTGCTATGGCAGTCAATGTGCGCTCGTTTTTGATGAAACGATTACAATCAACATATTAACTTAATAAGTTTTTATATCATAAAAATAAAAGCGATCAAATTAAATTCTCGATGGTCACTTTCATTTGATACCCATATTATGAGCGTGCTTAAAAATAACTTGTATGCCATCTTGGTTGGGCCGCCAGCTCATTCTGTTCGCCATATTAATTATGGATTCAGAATTATCAAATTTAGCTAACCTCGCATTGTGAAATGAAATGAAAATATCTTTATTCAAGTAGGCTTATTACAAGCACTTTTAAATCGTCGTACTTTTAAATAACTCTACCTAATTCCGACCACTGCTTATGAGTAAAGGATTTTTTGGACTTACACTGATTTCATACAGCGAAAGAATAAAGTGGATTTTATTTATGGGTAGGTCAATTACATTTTGTGGAACTTTATTGAACATAGCAATGGATTTACCCAGAAATGATCCTCTGGTTTTCTGAAGTCTGAAGCTTGGAACGGCAAGTTTATTTTTATTTCATGGAATCGTAATGTTTTCTTGTGTACATAATATTTTTATTGATGTATCGAGAGGCAACAATCAAAATATTTATTTCTTTAAATATTTCTCTGAGAGATTCTCTAGACCGTAAATTATATATAGCGCGGACAGCTCTCTTTTGTAGAATAAAAATATCTTGTCTTATATTGTCATTTACACCTGTACCAAAAATTTCAACTATATCATAATTTCAATATAAGAGTATTTGGAAAAGTGTTTTTAAGTTTATAAATTCTACTGAGTGTTTTTTATAGTACTTCCCAAAGGGTAAAACTGGAACCCTATTACACCAGGCTGTATCACATGATCCGTGAAAATCCGATCCGACAACATATATTATTATTCAACAACATATAATAAAAACCAGAATAAAATAAATATTTAAGGGGGCATCCCATACAACGTGATTTTTTTGGTTGGTTTTGCTCGATATTGATAACGACAATAGGTAGGCGCTTGAAATGTCTACAGAATATGTATTTAGATAGTAGCTTTAAAAATAAATAATGAAATTAAAATTAAACTAATATTTGAGAAGGCTCCTATACAATAACACTTTTTTAAGCATGCTAACCATGAACTTTCAGTGTTAGTGTAGATATATTATTTCAATTTGGGACCTGATTTATATGGAGTATTGGTAATGTAATAAGTCTTCACGTTTGAAGATTAAAAAACCTATGTTATTTAAAATTATTGGAAATTTCAGTCCGACCACAACGAGGATAGAATTCCAGTTCACAATATGATTTTTATTGGATTTATATTATATTGGCAATTATATTTTTATATTATATTGGCAAAATAATCATTATACCTACTTGAGAAATTCGTAGAATAACTAACTGGATTTATAACCGAAATATTTGAAATCGTATAACGAAGCACAAAATCTCTTATCCATTATATGAAAAGCAGTATTTCTATGAAACGATATCTAAAAATCAGGGAATCCAAGAAATATTATAAATACATTCTTGGATATGTTCTAGTGATTTCTATGTAGATCGTCGCAAATATAAATTGATCACCTCATCTTGATCCTTTAAAATAAACCAAATAAATAAAGTTTATTGTCACACTGTTCTGCCTGGCTCAGCTAAGACTGGGAACGTGTGAACACATTTTTATAGAAAATTAATAAAAAAAATATATTTTATAGTAAGTAATATTATAATCCGAAAAAGCTTTCAAAACTAATAACGTCACAAAATTAATTAACTGGAAATAAGTAAAATTTTTTATTTTTTTTAAAAAACATGAAATTATATAAATACTCAGTGGTATACATTGGTCGTGGAAAAACTTTTCTTTTACTCTCTTAAAATATTAATTTATGAAAATGTGTGAGGTAGGTAAAATCTTGTACAAAATTGAATAATTGAAATACTATTTAGAAATGTCTGGAATCAATGAGGATATTCCGTCTAACACAAAGGTACTAAATGGAACACCCTTACTTATTGCGGATGAAGGTGACTCAATTAACTCTGAAGATCGGCAACACAGGAACTGTCATACGAAATAGGCAATGTCCATGATTTATTTATTTTTTATTTTATTTCTTCCACAAAATGCACAAAATTAATATAAGTTCACAGATTTTTCTAATTTGTATTAACAATATATTTGTGGGAGAGTGCTGCCCAAGCTAAGCATTTGAACTGCCTGTGATTCAGGCAAGCAGGCTCACCACCTCTTAGAATACAGTTTTACTTCACTATTTTGCAATCAAAGTTGCTGGAGATAAATATCAAATGTACGCAATGTGTATTATGTTTAAAGTTTTAATATGTTTAAGTCTAATAATTCGTCTGTTTGTCCAAATGTTTATTTAAAAGTATGTATATAATAACGCGTGTCCCTCTTTTCCCTCCTGAAAATAAAATAAAATGTTATGAATTTGAAACAAAGAGTTAATAAAAACATATCTTTTATATTATGATAATTACTAATAAATATGTTTAAATAATAATTCTAAACATACCTAAACATACAACAAGAATATATAATTAAATAATTTGGTAATTAAAGCTTGCCACTGCAGTCAAGAAACAATTAAAATATTTAAGTATTATACAAAAAATGTATGTCCTGCAAATAAATATTAATACAGATTAAACAAATATTAAACAACATCACATACATTGCTCAGATTCCAAGATGAGTAGCTAAAGCTCCCGTATTATGAAGTATCTGAGACAACCAAGATCACACAACATCCAGACCCGAGACAATATAGAAAAGTTAATTTTCTACATTAACCCGACCGGGAATGATCCCGGGACCTCAGAGATGGCGACACCTTGAAACCGGCGTGCGAACTACTCGGCTACGGAGGTCGTCAAATAGAAATGTTGTTTTTTAAGAAATTTTATTTATAATTCATGACCTTTACAAATATATTTATCACTTACCAACTTAACAAAATTGCATACTAATGCAAATTGACAAAGAAAATACAAAATTGATGAAATGTATTGTAAAACGAGTGTAAAAATTTGTCGCGCACCAAAATATTTTCCTCGGGAGCTGTTACGCATGCGCGGGCTTACGAATCCGCGCAACGCGGGAACCGATGGTGATGGTACTTTTTATGTAAATTTTAAATTAAGATGTAAACATATAAAAATGCATTTATGTACAAAGTTTTTTTTTTTATTGTCTCTTTAAGTATTGGTACCAAATTCGTTACAATTCGATATATTTTGGCGTATTGCATCCAAATCTTTTATATCTTGTAAACGTGACTCATAAACTAATAAATTTATTTATTCACTAAAATAAATTTTTATACTTACCAAATATTAGTGGAAAGACAAAATTTTTTAAGCCCTTTTTTGTGTAATTTACACTAAATAATATATAGATATCTAAAGCAATGGTTTTCATGCTTTATCATATAAATTTGTAAGAAAACCACCACTTCGCGTTTTAAGGGCACAGACACGAAATACTTATGCGTTCATTAAAAACTTCGCTTGCTTGAAATCCGATAGCGTTTACTGATCTCGAGCATCTTGACACCTTGCATCATTTAACCAATAATTACGCGCCGTTCATCCGAAGGCTTAACAAGCGCAGAACTGCTGAGGAGCAGCACAAATTGGAGGGGCGAGGCGACGCCAAAAACGCCACGTCGAGTGGCGCTCAACACCTGAGTTGTTAGGCTAAGTTCCCATGACACCGATCCGACTTTTTTCTTTAGCAGCGGTACCCGAATATAAAGTCGGATTACATTGGATAGCTATTTACTTTACGTCGGTAGATAGAGAGACATTTGTGCTGAAAGATTAGGAAACATTACGTCACAAACTACTCAGATATTTACGGTCATAAACAGGTTTTCTAATCGATGAAATACTTAACATTTTTAATCATTGCGAGGCAACGATCCCACAGCATTGAAAGAAATTAATCAAGGAAAAGTAGTTACTTGTATATATTCATTATGTTTCAGATTATGCATTATTTTTACTTTTTATAAAGAAAAAAATTTTTTTACTTAATTATCTATGTCCAATATGCAGTTTATTTTAAACTCTAGCGATAACCAAACTTTCACGTGCATAGAGCAAAATCGCAAATAAACAGTCTGGTATAATGAAAACCTGCTCTTAAGGTGTTCCAGCACAAATGAGGAGTAATTGTTCGAGCACCAGGTAGGAGCAAGCCCAATAATTGACTTTTGGATTTAAGCCAACGCCATTAAGCGGGCCTTGGCGACCTGAAGCCTGGATTGCGGATTTCTAATTGGAAATAAAAACTCTTTTGAATATACTATGCGCTCCCTTGTTCATACATTATTAATGCTGATTTTAGTTTCCATTAATATTAAACATCTGTGCAAAAAATCCTCGTTATTCATTAAAAGGTTTATTTACTATCATTTTATTATGATAATAAATAAACCTTTTAATGAATAAACAATAAAATTTTTTATAAAAGCTACACCTTGTCTGCCAGCACCATTTTTCAAAATATAAAATAAGGTTATTACTCGTATTAATCAAACAAATATGGCAAATTCATTTTTAAAAAGAGTGCAGAATTAGATCCCGCTCCGTTGCACTTTCATTTAAATAATTACACGACAGATAAGATGAAAACGACCACTCAAGAATTTAAGGAACATTTTTTTTTAATGCGACAATCAAAAAGTAATTACCGAAGTCACGTTTATACTGTCATAAATATGTATGGTGGCTACATGCACGGTAGTGACATCAAAGGAAAAAATTCTGCGCTGAAACAAGGCTGGTTGGAAAACTCGAATTCCAGTTTATTCGCCAAGTCGGGGCGCTTCATTCCATTTACGAAATTTATTTTCCCGCAATCTTCACGGTAAACTGCGAGGCTAAGTCGTTGGGCGTATCCGTAAAGAACTCCTACATATGATTGCGATTTATATGAAATTGAAATAACCTGACGGTATTAAATTATGTTTTCAACTGCAGGAAATTCAAAATCCTTAGACGCGATCAAGTTCACTCTCGGATTTAATATCTGCGTTTGAAATTGCCTTCATGCTGATTTCCAACGAGTCGCATTAGCTCTGCTTAAATTGGTAATAAGAGCTCGCTCGTAAGGATAATACTTAACAATTTCCATAACCAATAATTTTTCAGGCTTCCTGAATATAGATTAGACGTTATAAAAAGTGGAACATTGCTAAAAGAAAACCTAATCAAATAAAAGGTGCTTGAAAAAGAGCTGAAATACCTTTGTAAAATATAGGGTACATGGTAACAATCCTGTATTTAGCAATTATTTTGAAGACCTAAACTAAGCAAAGCAAAAAAGTTTCGTTACTCAAAAAAAAATAGCAAGGATAAATGACAAAAACATTCTCAAAAACAACAGTATTATATAAATAAATAAAGCAATTATCGAAATCGTCAATCACCCGATGTTCAAACGTCAGCGGTTAAGGGAATTGTTTTAGAACTTAAAATACGGCGCGAATCCAAACTGCCGAGAGTTGCGTGGAATAGATAAAACCCACCATATAAGATATTCAAATCCCTTAAGTGCAGGTTGCGGTTGAATTGCGAGAAAAAGTCCCATTTTGAAACGTTGTAAAACTCTTTATTATTCCAGCTTCAGGTGTCTCAGGAGATACAAGGCGGCTTGACGGCTGCCACCACGGCGAGGACGAGCGTCGAAATAGTGTTTTTATTTTTTATTAAAACGTTCGAATTTTAAAAAGGATGATCCAGTTCAATTCTTCCTTATTTTTTCAGTACCTTTAACGCTCGTTCTGTTTTGATTTCATTGTCAAGAAATACATTTTCAATTATACAAAATTTTCAATTATTACTGATATAAATATTGGTTGCAAGAGTATAATCTTGCAAATAACATTCTGGTACAAGATAAAATTTTCAGAAAATAAAAACCTAAACTATCCGCTGAAGAAAAATGGAAAAATATGATACTGGCTGTTATTATAGTTCGTTACAAATCATAGCCTATGTTTCCCACGTGTAACGTAGTTCTATTTTAGGTAAAACATTTTTCAAAATCGGTCTTATAATTTATAATTTTGGAGCCTACAGACTTCTTATAAACTTTAATGTGACTACTAATTTAGGTCTATTTTATTTTTCTAAAAAACCATTCGATAATTTTTTCAACAATATCAACGAAATATTTTAGATATCCTGAGAATAAGTTCATTTATTTGTCTGTATTTGCAATTTATTTTTTATTTATGTGCTAATATAAAGAAAATTTCAATTCAGTCTAATAGTTTCAAAGGAAACGGTGTGTGACATACGAACAGACAGATATGCATTAGTGAGTATATCATAAGGTTACTGTTTTTTGACACCGAATGTGGTCCCCTGTAGGTGAAAGTATTTTCATAATAGCATCAGTATTTCCGAAGATTACCACCTACAGACAAACAAACAAATGTAGAAACTCTTGTGTATATATTTGGGTAGACTAAACACCGAAGTAGTACACAAAATAAGTATAAGTTTGAATATATACTAAGTAAGTTTTTAACTAGAAATATAAAGATTTATATCCGTACACATATGAATATATCAATGGAATGTCATGTTTGTGTTGAAAAACTCACAGTTTTGTCGAGCGCGTACCGGAGTTTTACGACACAATAAATTTTTAAACATTCCGAAAAAAATGGCATCGCATTTTTTTTTGTTGACGCCTAGTGGTTCACCTGTCAAAATGTAACGCAAATAATAGTAAACCATACATCAAAGACTTAAGTTTATTTATCAACAAAAAATATAAAAAAGAAAAAAATAAAAAAAGCTTTTATTTGTGCGTACTAAAACGTACAAATAAATTCTAAACATTTAAAGTACTTATAATAAAATTTTTCTCTTTTTTAATTATTGTATTACAAATATTTACTCTTTAGTTTTGTCTCATTCTATTCATTTTTGATATTGTGAGTTGAATGTGTAAATAATTTCATGAGTTGCGTTATTTCATTGCTAAGTTCATCTCACCACCATCCATCTTTATCATCACCAGACTTTGGTCTTGATAGCGTTTAGTATCAAAGACGGATCTGACGAGCCCAAATACGATGCAGTTTACATTATTTCATTGGTAAGTTTATTTCATTGTTAGTACCTTACAACTCCATCATAGCACCATAATATTGCATTGCTATCTGACTTACAAGTATATCTATGCAAAATTTCAAATCTATTGGGCATTGAGCAGTGGAACAAATTTGACTTTCAAGATTAGTGAACAAACTCACTAACACATTAAGCTTGTAAAAATGATAAAACAAGAGTGAAATGTCATAAGATATTGGTACCTAATTTATTAGAATCAGGCAATACCTTGCAGAAAACAATGACATTAGGGCAGATGACCTGTTTTGCACATCGCAAAATGAAAAGAAAAAGAATCCATCACAATCCCTATCAGTTTGACATTTAAAAGGTATAACGGTAATGCTTTATTAATAAACGACCGTTGTACCTAGTAATATCGATTAAGCCCAACAAACAAACATATGAAAATAAAATACAAAAAAAAAATGTATATATCAAACACAAAGGAAAACTAATTCCATTTACATATCCAGAGCAAAAAAATGTTTGCAAGTCGACGTGGAATGTAACCAAATACGATTAAAAAAAAAAGAAAATAAAAATAACTTTACAGAAATTAAACTTAACGACAATATAAACCTATATTGATGACTCATTTGAAATAAGTGACAAATTCGATGAATATATTATTAATGAAACTAATGCAAATAATGAATTGATTGACATGTCATTATATATCCACCAAATCACATTATATATTTGTCTTTTATGCAGGGTCAATTTCCTTCAGTGCTAAAACACTCACTAATTAAACTGTTACATAAAAAAGGAACATTCTACTAAATAAGTAACTGTTGAGCTACAACACTTATATCAATCTTCTCAAAAATATTTGAAAAAGTAATGCATCAAAAGGTTTACTCTTTTGTCTCATCTCAAGATATACTAAAATATGAACAGGGGTATCGAACCGGCACCTCAAAGACGGCGATACCTTGAAACCGGCAGGCAGACTACTCGGCTACGGCCCTGTTACTAAATAGTATAAAACAAAGTCGCTTTTTCTGTCCCTTCATCCCTTTGTATGCTTAAATCTTTAAAACTACGTAACGGATTTTGATGCGGTTTCTATTTTCATAGATAGGGTGATTTAAAAAGATTTTTTTTTATGTATAATACATAACCACGCAGGCGAAGCCGCTGGCGGGATGCTAGTGCTACAATATAACAATGTTATCGAATTCACTGTTATAAAAGTTACCTTCACATAAATATATAAAATATACTGCAGCGAACCAATTTTGATTACACGATTTCGTGAGAAATTTATTAAAATCTTCACCATAATTCTTTTCATCGAGGTATCGATTTAATAAACCAATTTACAAAATAGAACAATCGAGAAACTCGAAGAGAATAGGACCGCTATGATAATATAACAAAAGATTCAATTTTAATAAATCTGAAAATCAAGAGAAGTAGCACAAAAAGGTTTGCTTAATTAAGACTAAATCAATAAAATCTATTTATGTAGTTAAGTCTTCGGGAACTTACTAAATTTTATTTTCAGAAACGCAAATTCTTAAGTTTCTTAACAAAAATAAATGATAAAAAAGAATTATCTTATCTATCATGTAACTGCCCGTGTGATATTAAATCCAAATACGGTACACTTATGAAAGTAGATGACACAAAGAACGAGTAACGTAGGAGTATAATTTAATCTAAAACATGGGAACTTTTTTTAGAGAAAATTATAAAATTTTGCAAATAGTTTTACAAACTAGGTATATTAAATAACATATCATATGAGAGGACTTGGCTCTCAAATATAAACATTTAATTACTTTTAATATTAACAGGTTGAACTTATTTGAGAAAATAGGCGAAACTTTACCATTCTCTCTCTGGACTTGGTTTATAAATTTAATTTTGTAGTTTCTTCGTGTAATCATGATTATAGAAACTATCAAGGACCATTATCTTTCTAAAAACATGCCTGATTTCCGAAACGATACATTTTCATAAACTACAGAAAATAGTTCCTTACCTACATTACACGAAACCTATGAAAAGTATGCTTTTAAAACGTAGTATTTACAATTTGGGCCATTTGTCCCTTTCATTGTTGATTATTTCTCTTATGTGCGTTCCACACGTTGTAAACCAGCATTCCAACGAGGGTTGATGGGAACTCCACTGGTTATGTGACAATCTCCTCCGTGGTCTTATGAGTCCACTGGATAGACCCTAGATGACAGTTTACTCTGTCGTGGTGAGTATGATACGGGAAGCCTTTTCAGAGAAAATAATAACACCTAAATTTTAATATTAAAAGTGAATTAAAAATTAACCTATATTTAGATTAGATTATATTATATTTAGAGTGTTGGTACTTAACTATATTAACGTTTATTTTTTTTCTTCTATTTAGAACAACAGCTCCTTGGCGATATCTATCCTTGGTCATGGAGTTCGCTCAATCAGTCCTTATTAACTTCTTAAAACCTCATTTTTTTCAAATCGGGAATGGAGACTGAATATCGACCTGCACCCATTTCACATCGGGACCTTTAAACCGATATGTAGCTATAAAAACATTTCAATAGGGAATTGTATTAACGTAATTCAAATTTAGCTGATACCATATAAACACAGAGTATTTACTATTTAAAATTCAAGAGCGTAAAAGTAGCATTAATGTTAACAAAAATAACTCCGTTATCAGACTAAACGATAGCCTTGGACTATAAATAAAAGATGGATTGTAAGTTTATTCGAACTTAGGACACGGTTATCTTAAATAGTCAAATATTTATAGCTGTTTTTTGTATTCTTTTAGTACCTTTAACCTATGTGATCTACTTCTAACGAACGTATTTCTCGATTACTTCTAACTGCTCCTCTCGTGCCTGAAACAAGCCCATTTACTGTATGACATGGACAATGTATCTATAAGCTCGCTATTTAGTCAACTTCGCTCGCAGAGGACCCATTCATCATCAGGAGACCGTGTTTTAGGGTGTAGCGAACCATTAATAGCCAACCAGAACGGCACTCGGCATTATATGATTTTTCCAGCACCGAACGATACAGGTGACACCAGTATTCTTAATATAACCGCAATAGAGTCGAAATTAGTTCGGCTAAACGACGTTTTCGCCGAACAAGTTAACTTTCCGCATCATTTGATGATACACTAATGGATTACTGTATTGTTATATCAAATGTTTTTACAAAACATAACAGCGTAGATATGCTCCAATTGTCAAAGGAATAATTCGTATGATGTTAGGACAATAGCGTGTACATCCCAGACGCAGACTCGACGGCGTCTTATCTGACATAATATGAGACATTAATATTGTTGCCTCTTTGGAAGTTTTGTTCATTATAATAAAAGTTATTGATGTGTCATCAAAAAGCTAGAACTCACAGAAATAAATAATTTTCTTACATTAAAAAAAACTAGCTCTTGGCATGAAAAATCATTCCTTATGTTTTGTAATAAAATAAAGCTATTGAAAATATATGTTATTAAAGAAAGACGAATAAACCAAATTTGATTAGAAATCTTTTAATTTTTTTTTAATAAATAATTATTATATAACATCACTTACATTGCTCTGATTCCAAGATGAGTAGCTAAAGCTTTTGTATTATCTGGAGTATTATATAGACTCGAGACAATTTAGAGAACCCATTTTCTACATTGACGCGACTGGGGATAAATCCTGGCACCGCAGAGATGGCGACACATTGAAACCGGCGTGCAAACCACTCGGCTACGAAGATCGTCAAATATCTTTTCATTGCACCAATTACAATACAATTACATAAAAAATCAATTATCTTTGCAAACAAATTCAGCATAAATTGTATGCTAACCTAAAACTCAAACTCCCATTGGACACATTCCATGCTGTTCCACAACAAACAAACAAAAAGTCTATTTCAAAGAAAAACTACCATGAAAGGTTAAATATTGTTAAAGTTTGAATAAGAAACTGAAGTTTCGCTTTGAATAGATGCCCTGTAATTTGTTTTACGTGTAGGGTGGACAAAATAGATATTACGTTTAATTCAAACCTTGAATTTGGTATATATGAATATGAATATGAATATAATATGAATCTCATCTGACTAAAATATTGAAAATTATAATATATTGCCAAAAAGTTATTTATTTTTGTCATTATATTATTGTTCTTCAATTTAATTTCTTACTATTTATTTTTGGGAGTATTTCTGCGCAGCTTGTCAAATTTCTTGCTCAAGTAACTGAAAGCTAAATTGCAATAATTTTTAATGCATTAAAAATAGAGCTTAAAATAATTTGGAGTGATTAATATTATGTTGCAATGTAATCCCATTGAGTTTTAGTATTTTTGTGTAATAATATATTCCTGTTGGTAAGTTATAGTTCCTTTCACAAACAAAATGACTTGGCAAACATCCTGTAACTAAACATATTACCTTGTTATATATCGCCAAGGCAAATGCCTTTATCTCTATAGCTATTCAGGAGGCAAAAACAAAGCTATTATGAGAAACTGAGATATTTTATTTCCCCTTCCAACGAATCTACGGAACACTCTTAGCATTAATGATATTGTAAAACTTTTAGATCTTGCCATCACCATTACTCGAGTTTGCATCACAGAAATAGTTTTACGACACTCGGGGTTCTTCAATTTTTGATTAGGTGCCATCTTTATTATTTATTCATAACAAGATTTCCTTTTCAAGATTTCCAAATACCTTAATTATAGATTTTATGTAACTATGCAAATATTCATTAACAAGAAATATCTTGTTTCGTTTTTATTATATTTGATCAATTTTGAATTCACAATGCTATTTTGAAAAATATTCTAAGTGAAAAATGCTAAAAAATCCACATTGTCTCTGGCACTCTGAGATGGAACTAGAACCCATGACCTTTCACAATCGCAAGACAGTCGCCCAAATTGCGAAAAATCATAGGTTCGAATCACATCTCAATTTACTAGGGATAAAGTGAATTTTTAAGCATTTTTCATTAAGAATAATAATATTAATTTTTCTTTACAGTTGTTCGGTTTGTCTATCTTTGCACTCTGCCTATGGATTTGCATCGAACCTGTCTTCAGTGAATGGATGACCATTCTGGAACTGCAGAAATACTACATTGGCATCTACATCATCCTTATAGCATCTCTGGTCATAATGGTTGTAGCTTTTCTGGGATGTGGATCAGCTCTTATGGAAAACGTCTTTTTATTATTCGCTGTAAGTAGGTATATAAATGTAGAATCCCATGGTTCTACATTTATAAGATATAAATTATGAGTTAGTTTATTTAACTAAAACCGGTACATATTTGTTTGGATACATAATTTTAATAGAGTTGGGCTAAGCCAATAATTTTGTCCAACTACCAGTTTTTAATATCTGTGCTTGATTTCACTGTAAAAAAATCGAAGAAATTTTGAAGATTACATGATAGAATGAAGAAAAATAGATGCTTGTGTTAAAACTAGCGTTTATAAAACGATTTCAAAGGGTAAAGTCATGGTTAGTCGACTGAATCTGCAATTGTGGAAGTTAAGTAAAATTCACAAACTTTCGAATGTATTCTAGATACATTAAGCTATTGGTCTCCATTGCATAGTGAAACTGTTGAACAATTCCGAAAGCTCAAAAATAATCACTTGAAATTAGAGATTTACATCAAGTAGCCTCATAACACTCACGTGGTGCGTTATCTACCGTTTATCTATCTTTATAAAATATATACGAAAATCTTGAACTCTTAGTAAGAGTTTTCCTACAGTGATCATCTTGATGAGAATCGTACTCCAAACTATATCTGTAATTGTTTTATCATCTTTACGTCTAGAAAGGCCTAGAAGTGGAAATGGTACTGTTTCTACTTCTAAGCCTTTCTAGATAATGAAGGTACTTATGATAATGAAGGAAAGCATTTGCATATATATTTTTTATCACACAGTACATCGCTACGCAAATCGGCATATTCGTATTCGGTTTGGTGGGAGCATGCGTCCTTCTGGATTTCTCCACATACAACTCCAGTCTCCAGCCTCTTATCAAAAACTCTATCTACAATTTGATGAACAACCCACAACACGAAGGTAGTCGGCTCATCTTGAGAATGGTGCAAGAAGGTGTAAGTAACACTGTTTTATTAATCTCATTCTTATTAGTTTACTATTGTTATTAACATTTCATCATATCTTATTCTGTTAACTCTCTTACTTCTACTATTTCTTCTTTTATTTTTACACTCAGAACGTTAAGTTCGAATTCTTTTGATTCGATAATACACATTCTCTTACTAGTATTTTTAAAGTCGATATTGAATAGTGTACTGTTTCGTCGTCTATCCTCAGCTAATTTAATACCATAGAGTAGGACAGGACATGATAAAGTTTACTATAAATTGAAATTAGTTTCTATAGTAAGTGTACCTATTAAATTTACTTGTTTTATTTTTCTTTTATAGAAATAGCGTTTTTCTACCAAAGATATAAAACGTAATGAATTTCGAACGTACAAAACTAAAATTATTCGTTCGTCAAAACCGCACACAAAAGCGATAGACATAGTTAGTCACTTCTAACGAAGCAAACAGCGAAAAAGCGTAACATTGTCTACAGTAAAACGAGCGCACGGGACGATAGGTTTGGGCCTTGCGAACATACAAATGAAATAAATAATACAAGCATTTTTACTAAAAAGTTTGTATTCGTAAGTAAATGGCAAACACAGTCTTGATTCCACATATGCCTCAAATGTTCGACGTACTCGTCAAAAAGATATAAGTAGTTGTTATTATGTGATAATGCATCGACTCAGTATCGTAATTTTGTCGATAAAAGATAATGATTAACTACTAACGCCACGAGTAGCTCAGTGGCGTATTGGATAAAATTTTACTCAAGTAATTCCTTCTACTTGACTAAAAACAGCCAGTTGCACAAACTTCCATTAAAATTTTATTAGTTTAAAGTGACATTACCCATACAAATTTGACATTCATTAGAACTTAAAGGCAATATTAAACCTTTATTGACGTTTGTGCAACTGACCGTATAACTACTAATGGTGCTTAATGTCACTGCACTTCTTAAAACATTCTAGGTAATCTTGTTGCATCATTACAGTGATTCGTTGTTGAACCCTCCTTGGTTAAATATGCTATCTTCATCGATATACTGCGAACGTGGACTCCTTATTATGTTATTTGAATTGCCTAGGAGTTAATATTAATAATTTCTTTATTATTTGTTTCAGATTGGATGTTGTGGTGCCGATAGTCCTATGGATTATCTAAATTTGAACAAACCCTTACCTGCTGAATGCAGAGATTCGGTAACAGGAAATGCTTATTTCCATGGATGCGTCGATGAGCTCACTTGGTATCTAGAGGGCAAAAGTGGATGGCTTGCTGGTATCGTACTAGCGTCTTGTATGATTGCTGTAAGTAAATGCGTTGGTCCAGATGTCGTCACAATTTTGTTTGGTTTTTGATTCTATTTATTTCATCATCATCATCAGCAACTTATTAATGTTCCCACTACTGAAGTTCAGGTCTTACCTCAGAACTTATAGATTATATCGAATAAGAAGACTGGGTCATGACCTACCCAGGGATCAGTACCTATTAGTGGGTGTTAACAACGACTACATATGCAGCCGGGATCGACACTTAACGTGCCTTCTAAAGCACAGGAGAGCTCGACGTAATATTTTTTTGGTCACCCATCCTATGACTGGCCATTGCGAAAGTTGCTTAAGAGTCATATCGCAGGTACCATCTACAAACAGTACCATTGTCTTTATTTATTTATTAAAATTAAACTTGCCAAGTTGGAAATGAATACTCAAAAGGAAAAAATGCAAAATCAATAAGTCTGTATTTTTTCATTACAACACGCCAGGTCTGCATCAGCTACAATCAGTAAAAAAACTGTTCCGAATTGCGTCAGGTGCAAACTTTCATGAACAACAAGCAGTTTCGAATTATGTTAATTTTTTAAACTCGATTCGGATCGGAATCAGTAATAAAAAATAAAATAAACCTTGGTACAAAAAATTTTCACTAACTACGATTAACTACGACGGAAAACAGGGTATAATTAATTTTTATACACTAATATTTCCTCTTAAGTACAAACAATGAACCTTCAAAGCGAACAACTTTTTATGAACACAAACTTATTATGAAACAAAAGATACCTATTTGATTAAATTGAGTACTCGTATAATTACAATAATTAATATAAGTGTGTTTGTGTTAATTAGCTTAATGGTTATTCGGTTGGCTTCCAATTATTGCCTTTTACAATTAGTCAATCTGAACGACCATCTTGGGACTAATAAATGCTGGCAAATAGTTATTTACTATTCCTCGTTAAGAATTTATATGAATCTTGTGAAGTATTTAGTATTATGTTACTTGCTGTCAAAAGTTGAAACTCTTTTTCTCTATTACCTATTGTAATCAATAAATTTAAAACAAAAAGATCATCAACTTGGTTGGAAGCACTACCGTGCCCCCAGGTAATCGTGTAGAGTAAGGTTACCCTTATTCTATCGTAGGTATTTAGCTTCCATTTAGAATTTTTGGCAGATTTTTTAAACAATAAATATATTTAAAGGATAATTATATGATGTTAAGACATTCTAAGATTGCACAGTACGATTTACAGTCCGATTATCTCTAGGAAAAGCCACATTATTTTAAGTCCAAACATTAAATTAAGATCCAGAAACTAGAATTTAATGATAAATTCCATTCAATGACTGAGTTACAGAACTGTCCTAATAGATGTTTCAAGTTGCTTTCTATGTCATTGCGGTCTAGTTTTCTTCCTTTGATCATCTCTTAGATCTAATCTATTTGAAGTTCTTTAATGAAAATCCAGGTAAATTACTTGCCGCTTAAGAATTTTAATATCAGAAGATATTATCGGTGTTAATAATGTTTAGGTTTAGTGTGTGAGTAAATTTACATTAATATTGCGCAAATTCATATTTAATATTAACTAAAATGACAAACTTTCATCCAAATTTCATACTCTATTTCAACCCATTTCCGCGATTTAAGGTGACCAATGTTATATCCCAAAATCAACTATATCTAAAATAAAGTTGAAACAGACAGACACCGACAGACAGTAGTTACTTTTGCATTTTAATAGGGATGCCCACAGGAATTGCCTTTATCCGCATGCGGGCCTTCAGGTGCTTTCAACCAATGAAAATAAACCTTCAAAATCACCCTTATTGTATTTTTTAATAATTAAGGAAACTATATTATACAATATTCAAACACAAAACCTTTATGATGAACTCTTTTCCTATTATTTATGAATTATCTATACTTTTACATAGTTTAATGTTTTGGAAACCCAATAAAAATACTTTTGTAGACCTGAAAATTGTATTGAAGAAATTGAATATTGGAGAGGAAAATTCTAATATAGGTACCCTCTCTAATTCAGATATTTAATAATATTGTGGACTACTATAGGTAAATTGCTTACTATTTTTTAAGTGAAAATATATGTCGGCGGGTAGTCCGAAGGGGCTATTACGAAGCCCAAATAGATCGTCCATATCGGAGGACTATCTTTAAAATAACACTGCAGGCGTGTATACCAACGTGGATTTGTTCCATTTTATCACTTTTCATACGAAAATATAACGAGATGAGCGTGATGTCGTCGGATGTCTTTACTCCTCGGCGATCGGAAACAGAATGTGTGCCAAAATGGCGGCAACTTGTGTTTTGTTAACGAACTGTCAAAGTCAGTGTCACCATTCTAATAAAATTTAAAGTATCGATGATCACGCCCTCTCTACAATCGAGTAATTAAGTAATCGAGTAACTAGCAATTAAAATAAAAGAAACTAAATCAAACGATCTTCGTAAAGATGATGCGACATATATTTAGCAGTGTAATTATTTATTCATTAACATAAAAATATTTTATGTTGCAGGTTATCAACGCCGTAATTTCATTGGTCCTTATTCATGCAGTAAGGAAAGAAGAAGACGAAGCGATAGCATACAAATAGATGTAACGAAACCGCATAGCTTTAAGTTTATGTTAGATTAACAAAAACTTTGACTTATAGAGATTTTTATAAATTAGCATTATAAAATTATTATAAATAAGTACTTTTTATATACAGAGATAAAGTATATATGAGACATAATCCAATTAAATAAATTTGTATATGGTATTGTTATAATATAGTGTTATATTTACTTTACTACAATATTTTACAGCATATTAACAGATAACAAAATAAACCACTAACTGATTACTTCTCACGAGAATTAAATTATTTATATATTTTAGAATGATAGAATCTGTAACACCTATATTATATAGTAATATCATTCTAGCCTTTTGTCCACCGTTTTGTTAATTAAGTTAAAATAATTTAGTCAATAAAATTTTAAAAACAAAGGTTCATTTGATTTTTAAAAACACACATCTGTTCAGAGTTGTAAATGTAAAATTCACGATTAAGAATTTGTATGGAGATTTATAGTTCTTGGTAGTGTCCGCTAGGGGTGCTATATCGGAATCCATACAAAAATATTAACGCGCTCGCGATCGACAGTGAACGTAAACGTCAAAAAACTTACACTAAGGGCTCAGAACTAGGGATCCGTGCAGACTTTGCATAGCAGGCAAAGCTCAAATCCTGAATCCTTCCCCAAAGTAAGTGTATATCGTTAAACAGTCCACTGTGTATCTCAGAACCGTTTTGATTAGATTTTGTGCTGCTACATGCGACTGGAGATACTAGATTCAGAACAACTGGATCAGATATAATTATTTTGCAACTTTAAGAAATGGACTCACGAAAAGACGTGATAAAATATTTTTCATTATGTACACAGTGCATAGTAAATTCATATAAAAAGTTGTACCTTGTTTATTTATAGCGCAATTATTTTTTTTTCTACAGAACACTAAAGCGGCTAAGTATTACCTTGGTAATACTTAGTAAAAATAAAGCTTGAACCCTTTAAACATCTACTTAATAAAATTTGATTGCAGATAAAATTGTACTAATAATAAATTCAAGTAATTCAAAGTATTTGATTTTGATTTTGATTTTTCATTAGATAACCGAAAAACCCACAACGAATAATAGAAATTATTCATAACTGAATTATTGGGATTGCGAGAGATTTCATATGAGGATAACTAAGTTAATAAGTCTAAGTGGAGTACCTTTATACGTCGCGTCGGTTGTGTGAGTTTGCCTCTCTGATTTATTACTCCCAAAGGCCCCAAAACTTTTAGTGACAAATTCCAGAAGTTCATTAAAGAATGTTTTCATTTGTCAGCGGTAATTAAAAACGCGGTTTCATTAATAACCATTAACTTACGCTTATCAAATATTCCGGCTTATTTTTCCTGTTAACGAAAACGTTTATTAATAAGTGCTATTTGACAATTGAGTTTTAACATTCAACGGTCTAGGTAGCTAAAAATTCTTATTTATTGCTAAATATAAATAAAACAATTTTAGTTATAGATATTATAATATTTGTTTTCAATAAAACATAACTCCTACACAGCTATGCTATGGAAACTCAATATTTACATGCAAGTTTATTGCCATAAACTCTATAGAATAGATTTTAATTTTCAGTTCAGTCTAGAATGGACTTTTAACTTTATATAGTTAAGTCAGGTATTAGGTTAGTTTAGATAAGAAAACTAATTTAACTAACACCAGTGAATAAGCATATTATTACCAAGGAGCGCTTAATACTAAAACTACAGATTATAGTTAAGCGGGTCACAATAAAGTTGTAATTGTCGTTAAGTTTAGAATTAGGTCAACTTGACTGTTTGCGTCCATAAACATCGTGTGGAATTATAAATTGATGCGGTAGCCATGAATAATAAATTTTATTGGTACAATGAGTTATATATAGTTTATTTTTAGTAATATAATAAATCTGTAAATAAAACATATATCATAAATCTGTAAATAAAAAATAAGTTATTTCAGATTGTAGTATTTCATTTGTATAAAAGTCAGATAAACAACTAATTTGATTATTCATATATAATGCTCTATCCTATACAGAGTTGAATGATTATAGTCGACTCGACCTTTTCAATAGCACGACAGGACGTATTAAGAACGTATTAAGTTCATACCTTGAAGGTACGATTATGTGTTGAAATCATCGCTGAGCATGTCTCTAGCATATTGTGATTGCAGTGCATAGTTGTGTCTGCATATAGATATTATCAGGTCTCATTAATTTTACATAAACAATATTAATTTCAAAAAATTTTCTGCCTGTATGTGGAAGTTTGTTAATAAATAAATAAAGGCTAATGCCTTTATATATTATAAATGTAATTATATTGTAAATAATGCCGTGAGCTCCCCTAAAAGAGTAAAATAAAATCCTGCCCTTGGACATTACAATATGTATAAGATACAGATTTTGATATAGCGAAAGTCATTATAAAATGCTTTCAGATTCTTTTTCGGAATTCATTGATAGTATAGAAGATTTCTATGATGTTTCGGGCGCATTAAATCATGAAAAAACGCTAATGAAATATGTTTAGCGATCAAATCGAAATTGACGAAATATAAAAATAAATTCTTCTTAATGATTATATCGACGGTTAGCAAATTCAAGAACATATTTATATAATTTATTTTTAATATTTTACAGTAAAAATAATTTTATTTTTAGTAACAAACTACAAGGTGAGGTTAACATTATTTTAGGTTTACAAAGGAAATATTGTTCCAATCTTCATGATATTGATATGACAGCCCCTTCGCAATTTAATATATTTTCGAACAAAAAGACTTACTCAATAGTGTTCACTATTGTTGAAGTACCGAGGAACAGATATACACATTAAGACAATCAATTAGAACGCTTAAAGTCGTGTTATGCAGTTTGTCAATAAATCTAACTACTGCACCGACATTTAAATATAGCTCTACATCTTGTTAACTCGTTCTGCTATTACAAACACATTCGATTCAGTACGAACATTACAGAACTTTGATTAACGCATACTGCTTGTGTTCATATGCAGTCGTAAAATTAAAGCAATTACTGGTAGTGTCAAGGAAATTGTTCAATATCCTGTAGGTACCGTCGCGTCTGCGTGGCCACGTATGGCAATGCCAACTGCGACAGACGCTTCATATATTCCGTTTAATGTCGACAATCCTTGTTACAATGCTACATTATATTGCTACTGTAAACAAATATAATTATTTTGCTGCTGCGCCAAAGGCCTGGTTTTATTTTGTCTCAACTACCAATACATTTTTAACATTCAAAATGAATTGTTTAATTTTCGGTTTAGTCATTTTAGTCGGATGTTTCGATACCTTTACATGTTTCGTGTTCAATTGTTTATAAAATTGAACCTTAATATAATAATAGTTATTTATAAATAAAATATAATCTAACAAAGAACCCCAATGTGTATGGACAGTTAAAAAGGAGAAAGCCGTGATATTTAAGCTTTATAATCACAAATATTTAGACAACATTACGTATATTTCTAAGAAGTTAAAACAACAATCAAATTCGAGAAAATGTAAAGAGGTTCATTTATTTCCAATCCTTCTTGGAAGATCTGGGATGGCAGAACTAAGGCCTCCACTGTTTGTACGCAAAATAGGCAACAAGTGTCGAGTTGCGGAAAACATCCGTCGTCAAGAAGAAGAAGAAGATGTTCATTTTAAAATAACTCCGGATTAGACTACGAACGTCTCAGCTCTCAGTTTAATGCTGCAGAAGAATTTTTAACAGATCTGTTCTGTTACGTACAATGAATGTGCTGAGTCATTATATAGTTAATACATATCTCTTTCACTCGTGCGCATATTGCTATTGTGCTCGCTCAAATGACACAGTAAAGTGAAAATGTTTACAATGTCTATCAGTAGCCACAAAGATCAACGTACAAAATTCTTTCTAGTCTAGTATTTTTGGAGCCGATTCGATGCAAACAAACATTGATATTTCCTCTTCATGATGTTAGTTTAAAAAACGCATTGAAAATACATAAAAATAAAACAATTGTATCAAATCTGTTTATTGGTCTGATGAAGATGAGAATTAGTGATGTGGAATCAACTGAAGAACTAGAGGTAATGTGTGATTAGAATCAACTTAGTTTTCATCTCAGCATTCTACATTTGCAGCATCTATATAAATATCAAATAAAGTATAATGCAAACTGTACAAACAACTAATATCAGTACCATAAACTTAGCCCACATATTATTGACCGCAGGGATGCTAAATTTTCCGAGCAGATCTAGGACGATAGCAGGAGGATATACAATGAACAGTAATTACTGTAAGATGGGCGACTAGAAATACATAAGCTTACTTACATCTGCAGTGATGCCGTGCTATTATTGGTTTATAATGGGGCGATTAATCTAGTCTCGAGGGAGCGAGTAAACGATCCTTAATAGAATCTCTCGCAACGTTCGCACAGTTGATAGGATTGTAATTAATGTGTATAGCCTACGCTGAAGGATTTTTCCCGAGAAAACAGTTTTCTCCTCACATACCTTCAAGGCAGGATACGTTAAATTTATTGTTACATATTATTTTTTCATGATACTCTTGCGACAGCAATGAAGATGTAAGTAAAAAAATGTGTAAAAAAATAATAGTTTTTTTCAATTTTAATGACTCGTTAATTTGATTACTTCAGTCATTCATTTTATTATTCAATAAACGTCACTGGAGCTTAATAAATAGAAATCTATGGATGTTTTCGCTACTAGCTCTCAGATAAGGCTATAATTTTAAACATTATGGGATAGTTTTTAGAAGTTGAGAATTATGTGCCTATCGTGTGTTTATAACGCAAACAAACAGCCTCTACAAATAAATGTCCTGTATCCAAAAGAAGACGTCTCACTATACAAAATGGATCACGTTTTATATGGCAGCAATTCAAGGGATTCATTCCTAATACTCATAAAAAATCTTAAACCAGATGTATAATTTATTGGGTTAATGACATTTTCAAACTTCATGAAAGAAAAGCTCTTAAAGAAAGAAGTGATTTTGAGTTACAATTATTCACAAAAACGAAATTCTCAAAGTAAAAACTCGATGTTTTACAATATTTGTCAACTTCAATACACACGGTTGTAGATTTTGCCAGTGATTTCGTCTGTATATCAGAGTTACCTTCAATGCCAACTTCTATATTAACTTTCATATTTCATAATACATCTTTTATTGAAGTATTGATTAGACTTGTTGAAGTACATTTAAGAAATTATTAACAAAAATTGCTAACAGTTCGTAAATTCAATGCCTTTTCAACCACCATTTACTCAGCGCAACTTTATTATAGCTATCTCAGCTCAAGGTGATCGTTTTAGAAATTTCTGTTACTGTTCCAATAATTCCTATAATCCATACCCTGATATTTATCACGGCAAAACTTATATCGACAGTCATCATCACCAGACTATTTATATCCCCACTGCTGGGGCTCAGGCCTTCGAAAAGACTAGAGAGAGCGGGCCATGACCCACCACGCGGGCCCAAAGCGGATTAGTATATATTAACGACTGCAGACGCAACTGGTACCATTGGCTTAATGTACCTTCCGAAGTAAGTAAGACCGAGCGCGCTAGCCACTTCGCCATCGAGCTCCGTCCAAGGATCGATAATGACTGGTTTAAAAAGGTAATTAAATTTAACTCTGTTTTTCTTATAAAGCTAGATACAACCCAAGCCTGAGACTAAAATAAATCAAAGGATTTCAGTGGAATCTATCTAAGCAAGTCCATCTCTGTGGCTTCTACGTTCTTAAGTGGCGCTCCAATTGGCACGCATTACGTCATTCACGGCCGGATATTGCCAGTGGCCTCGCTCGCCGATGCTTCTTGCTAATTGAATAAGAGGCTTCTGTTCCATCCCTATTGATAACTAATCTATTAGATCTTGATTTATAATATATTAGCTGTTTTCTCGCCACTTCGTCCGCGTAAATTATAATAATCTATGTCAACCGTGTATGATATAGCTTTGGGTATGTAAAAGAATATTAATCAATTCAGTACTTGCGGAATCTATTCAAAATAAAACAAACGATTCAATATTTCCTCTCTATAATATTAGTTTATTATTTACTACCTATCCTTAACGTTTTCAAATATTGTATCGCCTGTGTTCATCAAGGATAATGAACGGTAAAATCGTTTTTGTATCAGTCCAGTAGGTAGAAACCATGAAAAAATGAAAGGAAATATTCGAATGACAATGTTTTCAAAACCTTAAAACGATAATTTATGATTATATAAGATTTATCATAAAATATTAGCTCTACGGATCGGTGCATATCTGAAGGAAGATGTTTTGTATCTCGTCGGTCACGGACCGTCACGACTGACAAAATACATATATGATACAATATTTGATATCACACACTTAACCGATACATATAAACTACCCGTCGCGTATTAACGGACACTTCCGTGAGATGCTTTTATATAGACTTTTATATGCTTCCCATTTAGACAAAAAATCTAACTATAAATCACTAACTTTATTCGATGTCAACTAAGTTTTGAAATAACAGATAACATAAAATTTATTAAATAATAAGGCATTATAATGTGTTAAATGCACTATATTGCTTTAAAGACAAACGTAACATTCAATAAGAAATTAACTGTCGTATTTCCGTTGCACGTGGCAATTTACTTGGGTTGCGTACGTTGTGTGCGGATATGATTGTTGGATCTAATTCACTGTCTACAGATACAACCGTATTCTGCAATCTTATCACGCTTCTCCATTCTATTGGTTCTATTCTGAATAATGAAATACTTAGATTAAAATGTCTTGATACTGTTTTGTAGTAGGAAAATAAATATAAACAGAAAAGAAACTGCAATATTTGATAAAGAAAATAGAAATAGATATTTTTATATTATATTTAGTCAATAAAAAATATTAATAAATCGTAAACGATCAGTAATTAACTTAATGCACTTTTTTATAATTCCTAATTGTAGTAGAGGGATGTATGATATTTTTCATATGATTTGAAAACATGTAATTGGCGAACAGAGTTAGAGTATTATTTAAATATTTTACAGTCACTAATTTTCTTTCAAAAATATTGTTTAAACAAAACTGTGACTTGATGAATTAAATTTTGAAAGTAAATTTGACTCAAGTTTCAATTTTGGATAGAGCTAAAATTATTATTCCATGTATAATATAACTTCGAATATAATCATGTTATAATAGTATGAAACGGAGCTGATCTCATGACGTAGCCGGAAGGTAGCAATGAGACCTATGTAATTAAACTGTGATGGGTTTGGTGCTTAGGCAAATGAAAGGCTGACTGAGCTTGATAACTTGATATATTTTATAGTGTAAAAACCCTTCCTCGGGTTGTACATACAAATAGAACTTCAGTAATACGTTACATTTTCTTTTACTGATTTATTTTACATGAAAATAACAGAACTAATAGTAATAATAGTTTTTGATAAATTCTAACACTTTTTGTATCAGCAATTGTTGCTATGTTTTCACTGGATGAATTTTAACGAAATGGCATTCAGAAAGAGAGTGAAAAAGAAGAGAAATTACGAAAATTTAATGAGAAAAAAGAAAATATTTTAAAGATCAAATATAAAAGTTTGCATGCATTCCACAATAATTACTATTCCTAACGTCCATTAATTAACCTTTTTTATTAGTTTAAAAGCTACATTACCGATACAAATAAAAAAAAACATTAATTAGAACTATTTTCAATAAACTTTAATGAACGTTTTTGTAACTGGACGAAGTAACCAAACAAATTATTTAAAAAAAATGTCTCGTTTTAACTGGAAAAATACTTTAGTGGTGGTGGTAGAGAGATGATGTTAACCGTACCACTAAATCTTGTATAAATATGTAGGGTTGAAAATGATTGTTCAACTTACGTGATAAAATATAATGTTTATTAATAACGTCCACATAAACAGTTTATACATATAATACAGAAGTAAGGAAGGAAAAGTTCAAGCACAAACAGTTAATACACATGCAATAGGAAACAGACAAGCAATAACACTATCATATTAAAAGCAAAAGGCAGAATAAATATTACAGGCACTCCGCGTTGTAGTTCGAATGACAGTTCTTTTTCGCGTCTCTCTACGCACGCATGCGCGCGGCGCGGCGTCTCGCTGGTCGCGCATGCGTGCTTATTACTCGCCAGTGAGTACGCATCGATATGCGTTTACTATTAATAATCTAAAATACTATTTAATATCGATATATTAAATAGTTGTAGATAATGTAGATAATTATGTTTTAGATATAGTGAATGTATATTGTAAATAAATATAAAATAAGAAATGTGTATATATAAATAGTAGTAAATTAGAAAGTAGCCTACACCACCCCCCTCCAGAGACCGTCATGGGCGATAAAAATTTGTGAAATTCACTCGGCGTCCAGAACGAGTAATGTACTCTTTTGTAATATCTGGTGAGGAATCAGCATCAATTTGATCAAACAATATGAAGGCTGGCTTAACACGGTCTATCGATACTGTGACTTCTTTACCTTTTTGAAGAATTTTGAAAACTTTGTCACTTCTTTTTAAAACTTTATATGGTCCTGAGTATGCTGGTTGCAAGGAACCGCGAGATGCGTCTACACGAAGGAACACGTGATCAGCGGTTGCCAGATCTTTATGCACAAATACTTTATGATTACCATGTGTTGAAGTTGGTACAGGTCGTAGTTTCTCAGCAATGGTTCTCAGGCGGGCAGAGAATTCTGACAAGTCCGTAGTACCACCGGGTACAGTTTCAAAAAACTCGCCAGGTAACCTTAAAGGTTCTCCGTAAACTAACTCTGCGGATGAACTTTGGAGGTCTTCTTTGAAAGCAGTTCTGATGCCTAACAATACCCATGGCAAGGATTCCGTCCATCTGTCATTGGCGTGGCAGACTATTGCGGCTTTGAGTTGACGGTGGAAACGTTCCACCAAACCGTTGCATGCAGGATGGTATGCAGTAGTCCGCTTGTGTTCGAAACCGGCTGTTTTAGACAGACTTGCGAATAGAGCCGACTCAAATTGACGGCCGCGGTCAGTAGTAATAGCTGTAGGGCAACCGAAACGAGCAATCCACGTGGATAGTAAAGCTTTAGCTACCGTCTCTGCTGTGATGTCTTCTATCGGCACTGCTTCCGGCCATCTGGTAAACCGATCTACTGCTGTCAAGCAATACCGATAACCTTGCGAGATAGGTAAGGGACCTATCAGATCTATGTGGATCTGCTTGAATCGAACGCGAGGTAGTGCGAAAGTACCTAAAGGTGCACTTACATGACGAGAGATCTTGGCTTTTTGGCACGACAAGCAAGCGCGTGCCCACTCTCTGCAATTTTTCCGTATCCCGGGCCAGACAAAACGTTCTGCAACTAATTTTGCGGAAGTGTTGGCACCAGGGTGACTTAGAGAATGCAGGCTCTCGAACACCTGTCTGCGAAAGGCATGAGGTACAAATGGCCGACTTGTTGGCGTGCTATTGTCACAATATAGTGGCAAATTACTACCAGGAATATGCATTTTCTCTAATTGGAGAGATGTACCTTCAGTTAGTAGTTGCTGAAGTTCCGGGTCAGATGTTTGTCCTTGAGCTAAAATTTCAAGGTTGACTGGCATTCCTAGCTCTTCGACTCGCGACAAAGTATCGGCAACTATATTGTCTTTGCCTGATATATGGCGGAGATCTGTTGTAAATTGGGAAATAAAATCAAGGTGTCTGAACTGCCTTGGCGAACAATTTTTCTTCCTTTCATGGAATGCGAAACTGATCGGCTTGTGGTCAGTGTAGACAATGAAGTGCCGGGCCTCAAGCATGTGTCTGAAATATTTAATGCCTTCATAGATTGCAAGTAATTCGCGATCATAAGGTGAGTACTTTACCTGAGATGGACTCAACTTGCGTGAGAAGAAGGCTAAAGGTTGCCACGCATCGTCTTTATGCTGTTGGAGGACTGCGCCGATTGCCTTGTCGGAGGCATCTGTCACCAAGGCAAGTTTGGCAGCACAATCAGGATGCGCTAATAAAGCAGCATTTGCGAAACTATCCTTACATGCGTTAAAGGCTGTAAGAGCATCATCTGCCAAGGTGATTGGTTGCGATCCTTTGACAGAACCTATCAATAATGCATGCAATGGTGCTTGGATTTCGGCAGCTCTAGGAAGAAATCTCCTATAAAAGTTAAGCATGCCCAAGAATGCCTTCAGTTGACGCACGTTCGTCGGAGTGGGGAAATCCTTAATCACCTGCACTTTACTGTCCAGTGGTCTGGAGTCGTTTTTGGAAATAGAATATCCTAAAAAAGTTACTTTTTGAACACCGAAGACACACTTAGCCGTATTTAATAACATGCCGTAATCTTTAATCTTAGTGAAAATTTGGCGAAGATGTTTCTCGTGCTGTAATTCGTCTCTTGAAAAGACCAAAATGTCATCGAGGTAACAGTACACGAAATCTAAGCCTCTGGTTATTTCGTCCATAAATCTCTGAAAGGTTTGGCCGGCATTCCGAAGTCCGAAGCTCATGAAAGGAAATTCGAATAACCCAATTGGTGTTGTTATCGCGGTTTTCGGAATGTCAGCAGGGTTGACAGGTATCTGATTATATGCCTTCAATAAATCGAGGGTGCTGAAGACTGTACAGCCAACAAGATTATGCGCGAAGTCATGAATGTGCTTAATCGGATATCTGTCTGGTATAGTACGAGAGTTAAGCATACGGTAATCGCCGCAGGGACGCCAGCCGTTATCCTTCTTTGGCGCCAAATAAAGTGGCGATGCCCAAGGACTTTGTGAAGGTTTGGCTGTTCCATTGGCAAGCATAGACTGGAATTCCTGTTGAGCAATCTTTAATTTGTCTGGAGCTAGTCTACGTGGTGTGCAAGAAACTGGAGGGCCTGGAGTTGTGTGTATATGATGGACAGTGTTGTGTGTGACTGTGCGGTGCGTACCGGTTGATCGGGTGATCTCAGGAAATTCATCAAGGATTTTATGATACCTAGTATTACCAGTTAAAACTTTTACAGACGCTATGTTATTACAATTTACAAGTTTGGCTACAGTTGACAAAGAAGTAGTACTATCTAACAATCGTTTGTTACGGCAATCAACAATTAGGTAATAATGATTTAAAAAATCAACGCCTATAATTGGTTTAGTTACATCGGCTACAACAAAACGCCAATTGAACAAACGCCGTAAGCCAAAATCTAAATTAAGATGTACATAACCTTAGGTAGATATACTGGATCCGTTTGCAGCACACAAATTATAGTCTGTCCGGGTTCGACGATCACGAAGAAGGGACCGGGGAAAGACGCAGAGGTCGCTTCCAGTGTCGACCAAGAACTGCACCTTTGAAGCACGGTCCGTGACAAACAGGCGACCAGTAGTTGAAGTAGGGCAGTCAGCAGTCGCCATTATCGACCGCCCGGAGCGTTTCCCGCCTTGAAGTCACAAGGGGTAATGCATCTGTTGGCCTTCTCGCCAAATTTGTGATGATACCAACAGCATGGAAATTTCCTGTAGTTAGATTGCGAGCGTTTTGACCTGGATGTTGATCGGCCGCGGAACATTCCCGTAGAACGTGAGTGAGGTCTGCTATTCCTCTCCGTCTTAAGCTTCTGGAACTGCTTCCGAAGTTCAGCGACCTCTTTACTTAGAGTGTCGATGGATGAATTGCAGTTGGCTTGACACATTGATGCCACTGATGGAGATGGTGTAGCCAGCTCGTGTATACGATCCGCTAAGTCTGCCAGATCATCGGTGGAAGAAGAGGGTGACTGACCTGCTAGCACTGTCTGGATCCCATGCGAAAGACGACTAATCCAGATTGTCTTCAAAAAATCATCGGGTACATTCACACCTGCGAGACTTTTCAGATGACGGAGAAACTGCGAGGGCTTTCTGTCTCCTAGCTCCTCATGCATCAAAAGTTGTTTGAGCTTCTTCTCTTTGGATGCCGTTAATCGCTTGATGAGCTCGGTTTTCAATTTGCCATACTTGTCCGAAGTCGGTGGGCTGATAATAAGGTCCTTCACTTCTCTAGAAAATTGGTTATCTAGTTGACCAATTACGTAGTGAAACTTAGTGGAGTCATTGGTAATTCCAGATATGGCGAACTGCCCCTCCACTTGTGCAAACCAAATTTCAGGCTCTTCAGGCCAAAAGGGTGGCACTCTTATACCAACTTTGAAAACATCGATACATTTTGTCGACTCGTTCCCATCACTAGTGCTTGGCTGCATTGTTATATTTGTTATAGCGATTTCACAATTCCTTCTACGTAATTCAGAGGAGTCACCACCATTTAGTGGTGGTGGTAGAGAGATGATGTTAACCGTACCACTAAATCTTGTATAAATATGTAGGGTTGAAAATGATTGTTCAACTTTTGTGATAAAATATAATGTTTATTAACAACGTCCACATAAACAGTTTATACATATAATACAGAAGTAAGGAAGGAAAAGTTCAAGCACAAACAGTTGATACACATGCAATAGGAAACAGACAAGCAATAACACTATCATATTAAAAGCAAAAGGCAGAATAAATATTACAGGCACTCCGCGTTGTAGTTCGAATGACAGTTCTTTTTCGCGTCTCTCTACGCACGCATGCGCGCGGCGCGGCGTCTCGCTGGTCGCGCATGCGTGCTTATTACTCGCCAGTGAGTACGCATATCGATATTAAATAGTTGTAGATAATGTAGATAATTATGTTTTAGATATAGTGAATGTATATTGTAAATAAATATAAAATAAGAAATGTGTATATATAAATAGTAGTAAATTAGAAAGTAGCCTACGATACTATCACCTTGATTCTGCTTCTAAAAACACACCCGATTGAAAGTCAGATCAAAGATATATTGTAACAATATTAAGAGTTACGTGCCTCCTACAATCACACGCTTCAAATAAATAAGTATGAAAACATAAACTGTGCTACATATTTTTTTCATAAAAAAAATATCATATACTAAATATTTAACTAAAACTGTTAAATCCTAAGCATTAAGGAATCTGCCAAGGGAACTCCTCCAACACGCGTTACACATTATTCAAGGCCGGATATTGCTAGCCAACTATGCTCTTGCGTTCTGCTAATTGGATACAACTGGCTTATAGTGACCATTTGAAATGAAATCTCTCTTATAAATATTAGATAACATCACATACATTACTTAGAACAAGTTAAGTAGCCAAAGCATTTGCATTATGGAAGTTTGAAAACACTTCACAAGGAACACGTACCTATATTTCCTTTTCATTAAAATTTTCATAGCAATACTATCTATATCTGCATTATTAAAATTTTCCTAATTTACGATTGCAACGAAAGTGGAACCAATTGTATTGAATAAATATGTTAATTTGAAATTAATAATATCTATAGTAATTAATAATGATTTCTATTAGGGGTAAAAGTATGAAATTGCCGTTTTATTGTAATAGGTACCTTGAATTGATATAGAATCTTTATGGTTTGAGGTTTTCGAAAGAAACTTTTTTCACTATGAAATACTTCTTTTAAAAAATGTGAAACATTTGAATGTCGAATTTCAATTGTTTTTGTTATTCAACTTAGACAAAAAAGATGGCTACTGTGATGGCTAGTGGGATTTTGGTTTAAACGCTTTCATGATAGAAACTTTGACTTGAAGACCAAGCCACGAGGACGACCGTCCACACAGGTGAATAACGATGAATTAAGAGAGATAGTGGAAGCAGTTCCTAGTCAAACTACCTAGGAATTAGCGGCATGATTTAACGTTACCTCACCCACAATATTGTCTTATTTGCGTCAAATTAATAAAATGAAAAATACGAAAAATGGGTGCCTCATGATTTGACTGAGCTGTAGAAAGAAACGTGTATTGAAACTTGAATTGCCTTGTTGAATCGGTACAGAAATGAAGGAATATTGGATCGAATTGTGACATATTATGAAAAGTGGATTCTTTGTGATAACCGTAAAAGAAAAATGCAATGGCTGACCCCAGGTCAAACGCCACAACAGTGTCCTAAAGCAAAACTTAGCAATAAAAAGGTAATGGTAACTGTTTGGTGGTCTCAGCATGATTTTATTCTCTATAGTTTTCTCCGATATGGTCAAACAATAACGGCAGATATCTATTGTGCCGAACTCCGAACAATGTTGGAAAAACTAGCAGTAAAACAGCCCCGACTCGTGAATCGATCTTCGCCATTATTGCTCCATGACAACGCGAGACCTCATACAGCACAAGTAACTGTTTTGACCCTTTAGGAACTGCAGTCAGAAACCATTCGTCATCCTCCGTATTCGCCAGACCTTGCTCCAACAGACTACCATTTTTTTCATGATTTGGATAATTATCTATGTGACAAGAAGTTTTCTTCCCAGGTTTGTGCAGTCTAGATTCTCAGAGTTCTATCGCAAAGGCATAAATGACCTTCCTAGTAGATGGCAGCAATGAAACTATTTTGATGAAATAAGTTTGTTAAAAATTAAAAAAAATACAATTTTGATTGTCAGTACAAATCGGCAATTTAATTCTTTAACCCCTGTTATTATTAATTCGTAATTATTATTAAAAATTAAACAGAATATGCAAGCATCGAATCTATTCCTCAAGATTATGCATAAATCAAATCCGACTGGCCACAATAAAATCTACAGAGCAATTTGCGATTTGAAAAGTTCGCGATCGATGGAACTTATCCGAAAATATTCAACGTGCAAACTTTTTGCGGGTCCTGATTTTAATAAACAACGCAAAATCAATTCTTTTGCCTTAATCATTATCATGTCAGAAGCACTTTTATTTAATAGATCATATTTATTTATCTACACTTTATAAACTTTATAAAAAAATAATATAAATATTACAGAAGTAAAAGAACTAACATTATGCCGTAAAAATATTGTATAATATTGTACTACTGTATAAACCTCTAAGATTCTATATGGCGCAGGGGTTGATGGGCCATATAGTATCTCCGATTATTATTTTTTACAAATCAAGAAAATGTTATATCTTTCGAAGCAATTATATGTTTGCAAACTGTACATATTTAGTCCATATTGATGACATTGATTTTTCCTTATATATTTCATTTTTTTGTTTCTTTTTACGAGAAAGAACATACACTATAGGGATAATAGACACACTGATATCATAATGAAACAGCCGCCGGTTTATTTACCCGCGTGCCGGTTTATAGACACACTAGTAGGTTGTATGTCGAAGGCCATAATAGCATTTTAAATGGAGTACTACATAAAGATACCACCATTTTGATAAGTTTCTGATTCTCATATTATTATTTTGAAATTAACATAACGGCAAAGCCAGTTTTTTTTCTCCCGTGGTCATACAATAACAATAACTGTACGCCAATAATGTACTTAATGTTTAATACATAGTATTTAGGTTTTTAATAGAGGTTGGTATAGTGTGTTTTTTCAATCCAGTCCAACCATAACATAAAATATCATTTACGAACTGTTTTCTTCTGTCAATTATAAGTTATGGCAAGCACGTATGATGTGGCCTCATGTAGGTGATTTTTTTTTTTAAATCGGTCTAGTAGTTTAGGAGCCTATTAGATATAAACAAACAAAGAAACAAAAAATGAAATGAAAATGACTTTATTCAAGTAAGCTTGTTACAAACACTTTTGAATCGTCCAAATAATTTTTTGTTTCCCCTGCCACTCGTTCAAGACGTCTTTTAGCTGGCAAGAAGAACAAGCGAGAGAATTTAACCAGCTTTTTATCTTAGAAATAACATTAACATAAATCATGTCATTACTAAAATAGTACGTACGAGTATTATAACAATAATAAACACAATTTTCAGAAACAAACAATATTTCCTGTGTCACTTTGATGTGTACCTAGCTCATTGGCATTTTGGGCAAATTCTGATGGATGATGATGATGAAAATGACGAAAAGAGTTACGACACAAAATAGAGCGGTGGTTATAAGTATATAAATATTGGCAGTTTTATTTTTCACTTAGCACTCGAATAATGATCTCATGATAAATAATGGTTGAAATACAGACGTTCAATGACCTGGGTCCCAATAAGTGGATTGATTCAGGTGAGATAAATTGTACAATTTGATTTGGCGCACATTGTACGAATTAGTGGCAAATTATATCGGGTCATTCGTAACAAAGTTGGTGGGCAAACAATTAGGCAGAGTAAGTTAGTGAGCAGGCGGATCTGTTTGCCCTAAGTCGTTGTTTGTTGCCCATAAACATTCCGGCCGGATATTAACTGCTGTCCGGATGTGTGGACGAGTGTTCGCCTTTATTGTATCTAACGTTAAAGTTCTGTTGTTTGAATTGTACCTCGGTAGGTACTACACTTATAAGTATCTCCCTCAACTGTTTCTTAAGAGTATATGTAGATTGAATATTACATCACCAGCCTCTTTTAGAGCTGGAGCTGGTCTCCACTGCTGGAGCTTAGGCTTCCCCTATGGACGTAATCGAATCAAATCGCATAGGGAGAAGGGGCCATGACCCACCCAACGCAGTGCCCAGTGCATATTGGGGGGTAGTAACGGCTGCTGATGCTGCCGGGACCAACAGCTTAACGTGCCTTTCAAAGCAAGGAATAGTTCGAAATAGCAAATTTTGGTCACCCAACCCGTGACCGACATTTGCGAAAGTTACTTAACAATAACTATACTATAACAGCTAATGAAGATTGAATACTCATATAAGAAAAGTTTATTTATTGCAACAAGCCTGTAAACACGGGCATTTTGAGCGCTTTGCACTCAAGTTCCAAAGTGTCGCCATCTCAAATTTATCTAATTCGTTCATGGTCAGATCAGCATAAAAAAATAACATTTCTGTTTAATCTCGAGTTTAGATGAAGGTAAAAATGTCCCTTTTCTCTAAACTTAGGTCACCCAAGTCTGACACCTAAATAGTTGGGCGTTATCAAAGGTGAAAATGTGTTTCACCAATAACAAGAAGCCACCTAACGATTTTCTGCAACGCCTAAATTTTATGTTTGAAAAACAAAATTGTTTTCAGTATTAATTTTAATTTAGGATAGAACACAAACATGTAATTTGGTAATCTAGTTTCATTTTCATAAAACAAAAAAAAAATATCAATTATTAGTCATCCTTCTAGACACTATACTAAAATTATAAAGAAAATAGATTTGATTGTGTCTATATTTGGTTGTTTGTTCACATTCAATAGCTTTTCAAACTATAGGATCAATAAAAAAAAAATCACCTATACGAACGGGCGAATATGCACGAAAACAGGTAGTTATGTATAAAGTGCATACATTATTGATTAGTAACTTCCTAAATCTAATTATTCACGATGCAGACAGTCTTCTCGGTGCATCTTTTAGCACGTCAAAAGTCAGTTATTATACATCATGCGTATTTTAGACAAAGCACATTAGACGATATATTAAATTAAATATTTTGCCACCAAAATTAATAAAAATAAGAAAACTAAAATTTTAAGTATTTACTACATTCTAATTCGTATTGGAAATCTACATGAACCGATCATTTATGCTTATTTTATTTATAGCCGCCATCGATACGGTCTAATTTCCTGCCGTACGTAATCTATCAAGCGCCGATGGATCACAACTTATTACGGAATAAATGAAACGATAACAGAGCGGATTTACGTTCCTAATAAAGCAGACCATTGCGTTTTGGTCCAATAACAACGCAAATAACCCCCTCCGAGTGTATAGGCTGTTTAGCTTGGAAGAGAGGCAAGGGAGGTCTACATAATATGGTAGCGGGATGTCAGAGTATTCATACAAAGCAGTCGCGCCTTCCATCGGCTGTTGTTATGTCAAGGAAATGGACCTTAGCTCAGAACGGAAAAGTCGCAGTGTAGTCGCGCCGTTAGTATTGTTTTCATTGTGGTCGTTGCGTAAATAACTAAAATAAAGACATATTGCTGTTAGAGAAAGATTTTATTTATAGAGAATGTAGAATTGAAAGTTGCAAAGCAGATCTATATTAACTATATTTTTATAAGAAGGTTTTAATACATAAAGTACTTTAGTTTATTTTTATTCTTCAATAATATAAAATCGGCCAATACGATTATGTAAAGGTATAAAGGAGACTTTAAAAAAACTGTCTAAAAATTATATACCTACAATACTCCATTGATAAAAATAGTACCAAATAAGTTTGTAAATTTTTTTGGTCTTCTATGAAAATGTACATGAGAGACACATAATTTTATAAAATGTTCTAAATCGATCTGAAAATTTCTGACGTGTGTTAGAGAAAATCCACTCTATTCATAAAATATATGAAACTAATCTATTATTTTCGTGCTAAAATAAAAATACTTAAAATCCACCAGCCTTAAGTACCCCTAGATGCAACTCGAACCCTCAAACTAGCTTTCCGATTACTACTCCAACCACCGAGCTACCCGAAACCCGACAGGGTTGACGAATATTACAACAACAATGAAAAAAGTCCAAATTTTTCTTAATTCGATTTTTAAGCATTTTTAAAAATTGATAAAACGTTATAGATGTAATTTACCTTAAGCATAAAATATCATTATGGAAATATTATCATTGTTAATATAAAATTAATAAAACACCATTAGGGATCATATACAATTCACCACATAAACACATACAGTTCTCCAGAAGTTATTTCTAACGCTACATTTTAAAAGCTACTAACACGTAAAAATACTTCATAAAATAACGAATCGCCTGAACAATATCACAATTGTGTTGCGGCAGTACCAAATGGTTCGCGTGTAGCCGACCACGAATAACATCGGTCAGAGTTTGTTCTGCCTGATTTATTTGACTTCTTTGTAGCAAGGTGCCACAAAACTGTACCACTGTGTTTACACGGGCGATGGATAGGAAACGCTTTTTATTTTAATCAGACGACGACGCGACGGTTAAGTTAAACCCATTACTAAAATAAGTATATCTCTAACGTTTTATATAATATCATTATGTTTCTGCAAGCGGCTTCAACCGCGTGATCCTTATGGAACTGTTTATTTGGATATCGATTCATGTTATGGCACGAATATAAAGAAATATAATAAAAATAATAAATTTAGCAAACAACCATAAAAAACAAAGTTATTATGCTAACGCTTTTATTCCCTATACAAACTTTCTCTCCCATTTCCATCCTTATCCATTGCTGTTTTAATTGATAAAATATAGCCTATGTTCTTATTATTTATAATATTAGTATAGATAATACGCTATTTTCTATAGAAATGAATCAAGCAAATCATGGAATACATAGGAATAAATACTACGTTGTTCAAAATTATAGTACTTAGACCAAAATGCTTGAATAAGAATATAAGTTAGAAATTCCAGATAACATTAAATATAAATACACCATTAATTACGTTATAAGAGGAGCTTGATGGCACAGTAATAAGAGCCGGTCATACGAGAGTCAAACTGAAAGTTCTTAGAAAATCAAAAACTGATTACATTAGCCAGTTATTAGTTTTATTATATCTTTTCAAAATATTGTCCATTCACGTCAATACACCGCTGCATGCGATGGAACCACTGGGAAAAGCACTTTGCCCACTCGTCCTTAGGGGTCTCTTCAATGGCATCGCGATACGCAGCCACCGCTTCTTCAGCATTCATAAACCGCTTTCCTTTAAGTTTTTCTTTAATTTTTGGAAATAAATAAAAATCACAAGGCGCGAGGTCGGGGCTATACGGCGGGTGACCCAGTAATTCAACGTTTGATGTCGCCAAATAGTCGATCGTTCGCTTGGCGGTGTGCGACGAGGCGTTGTCGTGGTGAAGGAGGATCCTACTGTGAGGTCGTTTCTCTCGAACTTTTTCCAAGACAAGTGGCAAACAATTGGTAGTGTACCATTCTGCAGAAACTGTTTTTTGATCCTCTAACACAATTGTTGCAAAATGACCTATCCTTCCAAAGAACGAGGCCATCATTTTTTTTTCCCGCACTTCGATCTCTCTTCACTTTAGTTGGCAACTCCTCGAAAGGAAACACCCACTGAGCAGATTGTCTTTTGGTTTTAGGATCATAACAGTAAATCCAGCTTTCGTCACCTGTTAGTATGTCGAACACAGCATTTGAGTCACCTCCGTTAAATCTTTCAATCATTTTACGACACCAATCCACACGATGGAGTTTTTGAGCCTCAGTCAAATTATGAGGTATCCACCGGGCGCAAAGCTTCCTGACCGCTAAATGTTCGTGGAGGATTTTGTGCACTTGTCTCATACCGATGCCTAAGCTTGTCCGAATCTGTTGATAGGTCACTCTTTTGTCAGTCTCTATCATACGCCGCACAACACAGATGTTATCTTCAGTCGTCGCCGTAGAAGGCCGTCCCTCACGTAAATCATCAGTGAGATTAGTGCGACCACGTTTAAACTCATTAAACCAGTTGTAAACAGTCGCACGAGATGGGGCTTCATCGTGAAAGGCCAATCGTAGTCTATCATAACTTTCTTGTTGACTTAAATGACATCGAAAGTCATAAAAAATCATTGCACGAAAATTTTCTCGTGTTAAATTCATGATGACGTGACACAGACAATTTTCAATTTGCCGCCAAATCGTAAAACAAATGACAAATGAATGAAATATATACTCAGTAATATTGGCAAAGAGTTATATTTTCAAATTTTAGAATTATTTTTTTATTATATTGTTTATAAGTGGCCAGTTCTAAGAACTTTCAGTTTGACCCTCGTACCTAAGATGGGTGACTAATATATATTTTCTCAAACTACTCTGTGCTTTGAAGGGCACTTTAAGCGTTTGTCCCCGTTACATCTGTAGACTTAATACGTACTGATCCGCCTTGGACCTGCATAGTGGATCATGGTTCAATCTCCCTAATCGTTTCGATTCATCCAGAGGGAAGGTATGTGTAAGTGTGAAACGTAAATACTAAATTATATATAAAACAATTCCAAATTCTCGAGTAATTCGGATGACGCTTTGGTGCTACTCACATAGACGATTAAGATAATGCGCCCACATTCAGCCACAACTTCTTGGATGCCAATCTTGTGTAGTTTCTTTTCATTTGAGAAAAAATATTTCCACAAAAATATATTGAATTTCGTTGCTTAAACAAAATGTAAAAATAGCGGACATTGTCTACCAATAAATCGGTGAATTATGTGGCAAAAAACTTTATATATGTAGGATCATAAGTCACTTATGATTTATATTAAACTATGCGAATATATAACAGAATATCTGAGATTAATATTAAGATTAATATAAATTCTTATCAAACACATGCACATTGTAAATAACTTTAAAACAGGCCAGCACCCTAGTAATGCCGTATTGAAGCGAGACGACCCGAATTGAGATTTATCACCTTGCCTTTCAAACTAATGAAGTTGTATGGACCGTATCGCAATACAGTCGGTGCGAATGTACCCAATAAATACTACTCCCACATTTCGATTTTCATTTACTCCGACACTGCTTTATTTGTTGATTAAATCTGGACTTTGTTAGAATATTATTCCACAGGATAAAATATAAAAATATATTTATATACTTTGAGATAATAAGTTGATTAGTGATGGCAGTTGCTTCTTATTTTCACTATGGAGTTGATTTTTACTAGTCACCGCCAGTGGTATTTCGTAATTAAGGTCGCGGCTTACTTTATATTTGGCCATTGAATTAATAATGTTAATATAAAAACCCAGTGACGGGCTGTCAACTTCAAGGGGATAGATAGTGGCCCATGCGCTTTAATCTTGCTTACCACCGACCAACAAAAAGTCAGGCGACTCGCTGTTGGCAGAGTATGTTGGTCGCATCGTATCGTCGACGACCTGCAAACCATTCTGCTAACGTTTACGTATAATCGCATCTCAATAGAATTTCAACTATTATAATTTCATTTTACTATCTACCTTAAATCCAAAATTATCGTCAATATTGGATGTATGAGGAAAACATTGCAGTAATAATATTGAACTTAAGTTTGATGATTAGCAGAATTAGCGATTTGAGAGCCTACGCCTCGTAAGCGACGTGTGATTAACATGCTTTAAGGAACGTGGCAATCCCAGTTTCACGAAAAAAAAACAACATGATCTTCTTTAAATTACATTCCATTTATGAAATATGGATAATTACATTTTCTTCTCTCTAAATAAAATAACAAAGAATATTTTTATAACTTAATCATTAATTAGGCCAAATAGAAATAAAAGTTTTTTTCAAAAATCATCTCTATGAAATGAAGGCGATTTTAAAAGTACCTTATTTAAAACTTAATACAGAATAGGTTTATTTTCTACCGATCTTAATCAATCTTACTATTATTCACTTTACAATATAATTATAATGATAAAATTCTAATAAAATCGAGATTTTTAAGACTAGTAATATCCTTGTTAATAAAACATTGAAAAATAAATAATAAACCGTAAACAAAGGAACTATGGCATTAACCTATACTAATATTTATAATTAAGCAAGACTTGACTGTTTATTTGTTTGAATTGAATAGGCTCTCAGCCTTTATTTATTTGAATATTTTTAGTGAAGTCGCGGGAAAACCGCTAGTTGTACATATTCATAAAATAAAATATATTCTTTATTCAAATAAACATACTGAAAGATTCACTCAGGTATATTTTATCAATGGCGAAAATTTTGTATGGAATAATTTTGTTTTTTTGTCAAATCGAGTGAAATACATAGCCAGCGAACAACTAAAACAAATTATTAAGGTAGGTAACTAAGAATAGACCAATTTCAGTAAGTGCAAATAATAAATATACTAGAAAAATATAATATCATTTGTTCAGTAAAAGCTGTAAACAAGGACATCTGAAAGTCGACGAACTACGCCACTGAGAGGAATCGAGAATCGGATAACATTAATAAACGGAGTATAATCAAATAAACTTCTCCTTTTGAACGGCTCTATTAAAGAGAATTATTTATTTGACCAGGCCCTGTACTCTTCGACAGAGCCTGGTCCAATGACGAGTGTACTCTTTGAGGAGCCTGTTGACGCAGTGGTTAGCGCGTTTGGTCTGCGATACGGTAGTTAAGCAACCACTGTATACGCCCTAGGATGGGTGACCAAATTTTTTTTACTTTAAGTTCCTCCGTGATTTGGAAGGTACGTTAAGCTATTGGTCCCGGCGAAAAAGCGTTTATCTATACTAATATTATAAAAAGGAAAAATTTGTTTATTCGCATTGAATATACTTCAAAACTACTGGACCGATTTTAGAAATTCTTTCACCAACAATAAACTAGATCACATGCGGATGACGAGACTGTAATTTACGGCCGCGAAATCGCAGCAAAACTTATTAATAATAAAATAAAAATATGAGAAGAAAATAATCTAACATAAAAGAAACTATTAATAATTGAAAAACAGTATCTTCTTATCGATGAAGTATGTTAATATAGCCAAGGATCATCTATCGGAGTCTAGGTACTCGTATTAATAAACGGGAACCAGTTCCAATTGAAGTGTTTTAAATAGCTATTTAAGGTAAATACCTATTATCTAGATACCAATTATGTGTATTTTTTACCAAAATGAGAAATCAGTTTTTAAAAACAACTTCTTGTAACTTCAAACTGCAATATCCTTTATACCAACGCACAGTCGTTTAGGAGTCGACAAAATGAGTTTATTACGACAAATAATAAAAGTTGTTCTGTACCGGCAAATCTTGAGCGCACGGAAACTTTTAGAAACTGAACGACGACATTTCGATCAAGGCCATTCGAACGTAAGTGAAGTATTGTAAAAGTTATAGGAGAGCGAAATCGAATTAAGGCTATATTGTACCAGAACCACTAGAATTCTATATCTTCTAAAGAAACCTGCAAGTGGAAGGGGGTAGATGTTAGATTGAATATTCGAAGTGTAGTCATATCTACACAAAGAATATTTTATTATTACTTCTACGAATCAATATGACACCTGAATGCCTATTTTATCCCCCGAAAACGATATTTCATCTATTTTCGAAATTATATTACGACTCCAAAGAAACGAATTCGTTCGAGGACAAAGAGAATAAACCCTGTTAATTCGTACGTAATTTAACTTACAGCTGTCATTTATATAGAAATACAGCTCATTTACTCCTCGTGTCTCGGGCTTTTTCTCCCTTGAAACCTACTGAGAACTCTTTTGTCTTATTAAATACAGATGAAAATTAAGTCGAAAGAACTATTCTCTCTATGCGATCTGATAAGACTGTGTGGTGGAACGGTATATCTCGTGGCCTGTTAAAGATATATAGGATCATTCTCGTACTTCCCCTAAGTTTTATCATTAACCTGTCTCTGACGTCTAACATTTTTCCCAATGTGTTAAGAAAAGGATCATCTGATTTATAAAAGATATCAATTTTGCCCGCTATATTTAAGGCTTTCGAGAAATTTATAAATTATGAACCAGTGAATTACTTAGAGCATAATAATTTGTTGTCTGATGCTCAGTTTGGGTTTCGTGCAGGGAGATCAACATCTGATGCTTTACATGAAGTAACAGACTTCCTTTTACGTAACCTGGATCATTGCAATAAGAGCTTAATTATATTCGTTGACCTACAGAAAGCATTTGATACTCTTTCGTTGTGGTACCCCGGCTTTTGCACAAACTTGAAAGTATAGTAAAGTCAAACCCAGTACGTAAAATTAGCAAACGACACTCAGAGTTCTGAATCTTTTATTAATTACGGTGTTCCGCAGGGTAGCATACTTGGGGCCACACGTCAGTCTGAAGGGTGGCAAGATAGTTACATTTGCTGACGTTACGGCCCTACTCTTCACTGATAAAACATGGGAAAAGTTTTGCACATTTCTCAAATTTTTTTTGATACTGTAATGTACTTGGCTCAGCTCAAACTTATTAACCCTAAATTGTAATAAAACTAAACATATGCCTTTCGCTATCCGTAAATCGTCTCTACTGGACGATGGACATAAAATTATACGGCACACTTGTGAAAACTGTAATCCCAATCTCATATAGATTATCATATAGATCTCTTATTATATACTGAAAACAACTAAAAGTACCTATTAAATATTTTGCCATAGTATTTGATAACACAATAACATTTTATTCACATATTAAAACACTAAGTGGTAGAGTCCGTAAACTAATCTACATATAGAACTTACAAGAGCATAGTGAAAATGACTTAAACCAATCTACACATAGAGATATATATAGCTTACAAGGGCATAGTGAAAATGACTTGTCAGTCATTGATTAGTTATGGAATTGAGGTGTGGGGTGGTGCAACGAAGACGCACATTATTGAAGTTGAGCGTGCACAAAGTCGCTATTCAAGGTTAAAGTCGCTATTAAATCAGCAAAGGGCTTACCGTTCGACAACTATTTGTAGCTATCAGATAACATGCCACCTCCAAAATATATAATAAACTAGTGGACGCCCGCGACTTCGTCCGCGTGGAAGTCGGTATCCCGTGGGAGTGAGAAGTTTTCCCAGTAAAAAGTACCCTATGTGTTATTCTGATGTATAACCTATATTGCTGTAAAGTTTTATCCAAATCCGTCCAGTAGTTTTTTCGTGAAAGAGTAACAAACATCCATACATCCATACTTACAAACTTTCGCCTTTATAATATTAATAGGATAATAGGATAGGATGTCGACGTAACCATCTTGTGGTTAAATCAATGCAATGTAAAATATCTTTTTCAAGAAGATTATTTGTATTTCTAGGACCTTACTTATACAAGAAAATACAAAAAAAGCTGCTATTTATGAGCTCAATAAATGGTGTTGTAAAATAAAAGGTATGGAGTATCTTCAGACTCTCAAATATACAAACACCGAACTCTTGCTACAAATAATAACAAATGTACACATACACACCCTCACACAGAACTAACATGTGCACACACACCTATGTACAAAAATGTATTCATTTAGTTTTATTTTTATTTTCTCTTTACATAATACTCTAATGGACGTGAATTATATTATTAATTAATTACATAACATTAATTTACTCAAACACTATCTAGGTGAAATAATTTTTAAAAACGATTTATTGTTAAATTATTAAACATATTTATTAATCAGTTTTGCATTCACAATTCTAAATGCTTTAAATTTATCAATAAAGCATTGTGAATGCAAAACTAATCAAATTTATTAAATCGGTTTAAAACCTATCCAATGAAAACAAACAATTAAATAACGAAATATTTCCTCTTTATTATTTATATTTCAATGAACTATTTCGTAATAATGATTCATTTACGTATATTTTTAATGACTTTATTCCATTATTATTATTTTCTATTTAATTTTATGAAAATTTGTTCTAAATAGTTTTATTAACGTAAACGTAAAGTAGTGAACATAGGCTATATTATTGAAACTTCGCCTACGTATAGCGAAACTACTACACAGTTCAATCCACAACATCTGTCGCTTCACGCCTTATTTGATTTCACTAATTGAGCCTCACTTACTAAACTATCTGAACGGAAACTAAACAATTTCACAAGAAACGATCAAAAGTATCTAATCTATGAGCACTTTAATTACCGAGTTTACTTGCTACTGTAAATGCTGTAATAAAAAAGATAATATCACAGTGTTCCTTTTATACAATTGAAAATATAGTAAAATTATAATCGCTCAAATTCAAAAGTATTTAGATATAGCTCAAATTGATAGCCAGAAGAATCATAGGAATGCTTTAAGGCAATTTTGTAACCACTTTAATGTAGCAGTTTAAATTATATATTTTGCAATCCATAACCATTCATATTAACAATTGCTTACTTGCTACTGTAAATGCTGTAATAAAAAAGATAATATCACAGTGTTTCTTTTATACAATTGAAAATATAGTAAAATTATAATTACTCAAATTCAAAAGTATTTAGATGTAGCTCAAAGTGATAGCCAGAAGAATCATAGGAATGCTTTAAGGCAATTTTGTAACCACTTTAACGTAGAAGTTTAAATTATATATTTTGCAATCCATAACCATTCATATTAAGAATTGCTTACCCTATGATTGGTCTCAGCACTACTTGAAGCAAGGGTAAATCGTAAGTTAGATGGCTAAAAATTTACTATCTCGAGCTCCTCCGTGCTAAAGAAGGCATATAGCTCACAGTAAAGAGTGTAGAAAAGCAATGGGGATATTAAAAGGCTGTCGATGATGATGAATGTATTATTTTTAATGAAAGTACATAAAACTGACATATAGCTATTTAGGTTTTCTAATCGATGCTAACTATTGACGAAACCCACTCTATGTAACTACCAGATACAATAGGAATAACTCCGCAAATAAATTTAAGTGAACTCTGAATGAACGGCAAAATTAACACAGCCAACAAACAATAGAATTTATTTTCTTGCGAATACGCCATAATCACCGAAATCCCTTGATGTCCCGGAGGGAATCTCTCTGATTATTCAAATTCAAGAATCCTTCGCAAGACAAACAGTAGAAACAATTCCGGCGAAAGATAAACAATTAGAGACAAGACCGATCCTAAAATAAATAGACTGTCGATATACTTTTGTTTTTAGACAATCATAAGTTTACGGTCGCCGAAATCATTGTTTAATCCAATTTATAAAATAACAACATTTCAATTTCTACATCATGGAAGGCTTATTCCGTTTTTATTCAATTTCTTTAAACATTAATGCTGTAGGAGTAAGTTGTGCCTAAAAATGTTTTCGGTGTGCAGATAATTTGTAAAGATGTAATAATAACAAAATCGTATATAATTTCTAAATAAGAAAGAAACACAATTATTGGACCATAGTCATAGTTCAATTCACATAGGTAATTCTAGAAATTTTCTGATCTTATAATGTTATAAAGCAAAATTAACATGATTTGGGTTTTTTTAAGATCGGTGTTTTTCAGTTAAGCGTTCCATCAAATTCACTAAGAAACTATATTTTTTTTTTGCCAGATTAAAAATTCGTTATTTAAAGCAATGAAATAAATACCTGATGTTTCACATTCATTAATACAAAAATATTTAGATCATAAATTTATCAAAATCTGAAAATATACATTTTCACTATATATGTAACTTCACACTACCGTTAGTTTTGTGAAAATTCAATTTTACTCATTGTCGGTCTCTATATGATAAAAATATAATCTCAAAAAAGCGTAAAGTGTAGGAACTATATCACGTAACAACATTTCCTTAACCTAAACATGATTGTTCCGAGAACTGCTTGTATGTAGTAACAACTTGCTAACAGGCGGGCGAGACTAACGGCAACACAATAACACCTAGCCCTTTAGGCATCATTAAATATTTGGAAATAACTGGCTAGCGGGCTATGTTTGAGCATCGTTTATATGCATCTTCGGGTACTATGCATATTATTAGACTTACACATGTAATAAAATTAGAAGATATAGGTTATAGTTTTTATTCATAATGCTATTTAAGTTAGAAAAATATTGAGATAGTATTGTAACGCAAAATTCACTAATACTAGAAGTTACTCAGAGGTCAAAATTAGCAAAAAAATAATTATCGATAAAATATTAGCAAGAACTTATATTGCATTTGAAGCGGATTAGTACTCTTTTTGGTCTAGCTTATTAAAAAAGATATTATAAGACTGGGAGTGACTGTTCCGATGACCCGACTAGGATATTCTGATACTCACTACCCAAATGTGAATACTATTGTAAAATGTTTAATGGGTGGTATGTCATTTTGACATTCTTAATACGTCAAATTAATTAGAGACTGGTTTATATGGTTATGGTTTTTATTGAAGACAATAATCGTAATGGTTTGCGTTTGCGAGTAATTAATTGAAAATAGTGTTTTACATCAAATTCGCCATCATCTGTCCCTATCTATTTCAATTCTGAGCGCAATGAGTTAGATAGGAAAAGGAGTTACGTCTAAATTCAGTTTTTGATGGACATCGTAGAATAGTCACCCTGAACTCCGAATCGTGGAGAGGAAATGCCATCCTTAGTATTTGAGAGATACTGTACATATCTCTGTGGGATGGGTGGGAGTCCCGTCTTGGACAAGGAGCCTGGTATAATTGTGATAGAACTTCACTTAAGGTAAGTTCGTTTAATCACATAATTATACCTCTCCTTGTCCAAGACGGGTTTTTACGTGTAGATGTTTAAAGTATAGGTTGTGAATACTACTTATAATAAAAAGAAAAAATGTAATAAATGAGTTTTATTATAGTCACACATTTTTAAGAAATAACATGAATATTAACTACATAAAATAATGTTGTATTTTAAAGTCTTTTGACTTATATTTTGATATATAATTAAAATAATAATCATTAATCAACTTCTTATTAGATATTATAAAAACTTGAATAACTTATACCTAATTAAAAAAAATTATACAGAATTAGAAACAAATTTAAGAAACATTAATATTAGCTGTGTCACAGATCATAACACTATAATTTGTTGGTCCCTCAACTATCACAGGTCTATTATAATGTTTTGCAAACATAACTGAGTTATTTGACCACCCTGCAGTCGAACGTATAAGGTCTATATTCATGCCCGATCGATTAGCGGCAGATGTTGAAGCGTGCCTAGTACTGTGAGCAGAAAAAATATTTGTATCTATGCCAGCTTCTTCCAATGTTGATTTTATCCAACGACTTATTGTCTGTGATGTAACATTAAGATGAGGTTTTTTAAAAGAAATAAATAAATTTTCACTTTTATCTCTTAAGGGTTCTGTCTTAGCTAAATAAGATCTTAAAGTTGTAACGGGACAAATATTTCTCTTTTCACAGCATTGCCATATTTTACGTGCCATATCATTAAGGTGAGGAAATTGAATCCCTCCCATTTTATTTATGTATGCTAAAGTAGTGGTATTATCTGCTCTCAATAATATTTGACAGTTAAACATGTCTTTAGCAAAACACTGAATTGCTAGAAAGATTGCCTTAAATTCTAAAAAATTTATATGATAATTTTTTTCCTCAGCTGACCAAGATCCTGAGGTTCTGTCTGAACCACAAACTGCACCCCAACCAGTTTTACTTGCATCCGTATGGATTTCTAATTTATATTTGGAATTTTTAATTATATTAAAGTTATTTATATTTTTGATCCACCATTCAAACTCAGGACCTAGATGATATGGTAAATCCATTATTGAATCATAATTTTCTTTTGATGCTAATAGAGCTAAGTATTTTTCTCTTTCTAACAGCTTTGTATAAAGCCACCCATATGGTATTGCGATACAAATAGAATTTAGGTAACCTATCAGTCTAGAAAAATCTCTGATTTTACAGTGTCTTTTATCCTTAAAATTATAAATTTTTTCGGTTATAGATATTTGCTTGTCATGTGGGACTGATATTGAAAGATTTGATGAATTTAATATAAACCCTAGATATTTGCAGGTTTTATTTGGTTTAAGGACACTTTTTTCCCAATTTATTTGAAATCCTAAATCTTGTAATAAATTATATGCCTGTTGTATATTCTCTTTACATCCTGTTACAGAATTATTGAAAAATATAATGTCATCGAAATAATATGATAAAACAATATCTTTATTTCTTAAGTAAGTTATGATTGGTTTAAGGAGTTTTGTGAACACAAAAGGTGCTGTGCTTAATCCATATGGCAGTGCATTAAATTGATATAATTTACCATTAAATGTAAATCTTAAAAACTTCTTATATTCCTTTGCAATGGGTACAGAAAGGTATGATTCTTTTAAGTCTAGGGTTGACATATAGCAATGGCGTGACATTAATTTACAAGCTGTTCTGATGTCTTCTAATTTAAAATGTTCAATTTTGACAAAACTATTTAGCTTTTTCAGGTTTATAAGAATCTATAGGTTCCATTTTGTTTTGAAATTAGAAAGATTGAAGAAGTACATTGATCTGGTCTATAGGAACATTCTTCAATGGCTCCTAATTCTATTAGGTTCTTAACTTCAAAATCTATGATTCTCAATTGGTCCTTGGACCAGACTTGAGGATGGCAGTCAAAACAAGGAATATCATCAGTAAATGGAATTTCATAACCGTGTACCCAATTTAAAATAATTGGATCATTAGTGATAGCTAGCCAGTTATTATAAAATAGTCTAATTCTACAAGCAAGTGCCTGATCTTTCAACGGCGATACTTGGTTCTGCCTCGGGTTGCTTGTGCATGATGTGGAAGTTGCTGTCTTGGGTTCTGTCGTAGTTGCTGGTTCACTGGAGGTAGATGCCTGTACGACTGTCTCTGGGGCCCACTGCGAGGTTTCTGCCGTTGAAGTTGTGGTTGCAGTGGGCTTCTCCAGTTTCCCTGTATCTTATTTATAGTAGTCTTTGGTTGGCTGGGATGTTTTATTTGTGTGCTGGTTTTTCTAATTTTCTGATTTTGGCTTTAATTTTTCTTAACTTTTCTTCATCACTTTTCCTTTTTCCCATTTTAAGTCTACACTCGAAAGGTTCTCGAAAAGGAAAGACCAAGTGGCGGACGGATGTTAAGAAGAAGAAAAAAGGTTATCCGGAAACATTAAAAAAGTAATAATCCCGACGAAAACTTTGAAAAACGAATTTCTACCGGAAACCGTATTTTATATTGAATATTTGTTTGTAGTTTTTAGTGACGTGATACCGGAAGGAAACAGTTGTTTTAAAGTAATATAGTTATAAAATTTACCTTAACACTATTTGATTAACTTTGCTTTATAATTTTAGTAACTTTATTATCTTACCTTATTCCTTGAAAAGTAGCAATTCCTTTCAAACACCTGACAAAACACAGTCAAAACTTTACCTGATTTCGATGTTTTGTATAACCAAAAATTTGATCTTGTTACACTAACTTTAATTTTTATCTTCATTTTATTGATTGTTTTAGTTGTTACAATTTATTGCAGATCACTATCGCTATTTAAATGTTTTAAATTTCACTTCTAATGATAAAATCTCAAAATACATGTGACACCGCTACACACAAAAAACGTAATGACATTACAGATGAAGTTGTCACAGAGCAAAATGTTATTTTTTTTTTATATTTATAGCTTTGAACATATGTGGTCGTCGCTAACACAATCAGCGTTACTACACGTAAAAACCCGTCTTGGACAAGGAGAGGTATAATTGCAGTTTTCGGCATTGTTAATTTGTTTTACACTTTATCAGAGTTCTGTGTTGGAACTTTAATACATCAACGCTTGCTAAGAATCATTGTGAAAATTTTTATAAATATTTATAATTAATAGTAATAGTTACTGTTAGAGACGCTGCACTGAAATTTATACTAATATTTTACGCATCCGATAAAATGAGGATTAATGTGAAAATTCGTATTTCCATGTACTTACACCCATTTCACTAACCTAGGACAAAGCATAGCTTAACTAGGAAACGCCTCATGTTACGAATCCCCTAAGCAGATTACTTTAATTGCAAATAAATATTTTTTTCTTTTATACCTTGACACCTTTATGACATGTCATATTGCGCAAATGCCTATCGCAAAGTGCCGCATAACGCTTGTCATAACTATAGACATTGCTTAATGTTGTTAGGTGTGATTCCTAGGCATTTTCACCTTAGGGCGATTCCTAAATATTTAGGCGTCACATGTAGGCGACTTCTAACTTTATTATTTATATTTTGATGTCCGAAAACGTACATTGAAATAGTAATGCTAAAAGTCTCTATATAACTACACGCAGTACACAAGAGGTAGCCGGCGGTTTAATTAAACACAATGCTCGTACATTTCACAAGGTATTCTAATGTTATTAAATTGTTCGACGAATACTTACACCACACATTTTACGGTGTACTTAAATACTGGGGAGGATTTCAATTACCTGAATAATCAAGTAAGTAGATAGATTTCGTCAGCACGTTATTTAAGTGTTGCCACTTAATCAAAGAACACGTTGAATGAGTGAAAATTTGTTTTGTATTAGATACGCTTAAACATTTACAATTAATTATTAGATTGTAATGAGTAAACCTTTCACCAAGTGCAGTCATCGGATAGGTTATCAACATTTTATTGTTTCGAGATTCTTCGTGCTTTCGGAAATGTAAGTGTATCTTACTTTTTTTCTCACCACAAGTATAAAATCTAAAATAAAGTATGTTCATATCGGGAGAGGGTGCACGCTTTCTGTTTAATTATATTAAAAATAAGAAAACAATAAAATTTAAAGTAATGTGGGTTAGGTTGACAAAATGCGCATCTGTTTCCGAAGTGGTACTGAGAAGGTAGGTGCTCCCATGTTTTTAAAAAATCCTTTCCCATTTTTTTGTTGTTTATTTACAAAAAACACGTATTTGTTATTCATATAAATTGGAAAGAAACCCATTGAAAATGGGTTAGTAAATAATAAGGGCTTAATACGATTTAATGGGTACAAACAACAGCCAAATATAGCGGGCACCAACATTTTAACGTGTTCCTCTAATTAAGATAAATTTTAGACACCCATCTAATAACCGAACTTATTATTTTTGCTTACTTTCACGACCTCAGAACAATTGCCATGACCACTACTATGGAGTAGTGGTCATGACAATTGTTATATTTATAACTATATATCTAGCCTGCCTCGTCTCGAGCCGTGTCTTCACGCGGCTTACTTTTCCAGGCTCAACGAAGCTAATGTTATCACTCCCATGATACATATCCGCACGGTGACACAACCTCCTTTCCAGACAGAGTAATTATTTGAATTGAAATTATAAAACAGGAGAATTATCATATCGTTAATTTTGAAAGTCAAAGAGTAAAATTTGTCGACCACAATATATTTGTTAGTGTGGAAATATACAGCTGAACAAATCACAATAAGAGCTACGTTCCCTTTTAATATAGAAGATAAACAAAGGGAATATCTGGCATATTTATTTTGTTTGTATATTTTAATGTTGCTTAGGAAAATGATTATGGCAAACAATTATTATAATTAATAATATTACTAAACATAAAGTCAACATTAAATATTTAAACATTACATACAAATGATTAATGACCTCGTGTATTCATAAGTTTTGAGACGAAATAGAAGTTGCGTAACCTTTTTAATAATTAACTTATGTTTCTAAAATTATCAGTAACCATTAAATTGATAATAATCAACAATAAAATATATATTTTATTCAAAATGACTGTCTTTGTTTTTAATACAAGCCCTTAGACGATTTTGCCAGTCATCAATGGTGGCACGAATCATTTCTAGCGGAATTCGTTTTGCTTCTCGAACAAGGGTTCGCTTCAGTGACTCCAAGTTTGGGTGGGACTTTCGACAGGCTTTGAACTCTAATTCAGTCTAATTCAGGTTGAGGTCAGGGCTAGAGGTCGTCGTCCGCCCCGAAGAAGGCCGGCACATTCTCCCTCAACCAAGCTTGTTTGTCGGGTGCTTTTTGCCTTATGGGATAGCGCCGAGTCTTGCTCAAAAATCCACTCCTTATTGTGAAATAATGTATCAATCAGACAGGGGTTTCGCCACGGATTCTAAAATGTCACTCTGATAATTTTTGGCTTTCACCTTGATATTTTGTTGGCAGAAATGGAGCGGAGTGACACCTTCACACGAAACTCCTCACCATACCATCACACTAGCCGGATGTTGAGTGCGCGAGACATTCCTTGCAGAAACTGAGACGTCCTTGCTACTTTGGCGTACACTTTACCGTTTTGTCGTTGAATTTTTCTTCTATAGTAAAAATTTTCTCGTCGGTGAAGATATCTTCTTATCAGTATCTTCCAGCACGCGTAGCATGACGAACTCGAGAGCGTTTTGTCTCCACTCAAATGTCACTTTTCTCGGGTGCGCCCATACGATATCTCACTCTTGACCCGAGAAAGTGACAACTGAGTGTAGAGAAAGCGTTTCTCAGGTTTGTCATACTACCCGTGCTGGATAGAGTATCGTAACTTACGAAGACTATCGTTTAAAAAGTGAAAATTTCTGCCTTAAGATTATATTTCAGTATTCTGTTCACTGAAACGCTCCAAATATTAGTCTGCAGAGCGAGTTTCTTCTGATTGCGACATGGATTTCGGCGAAGTCGCTCTCGGATGATTTTGATGTTCGCAGGTGTCCTCACAGAGCGTGGCCGACCACTCCTTTGGCTATTTCGCAGAGAACTTGTTTCTTTGTACCGCTGTATTGTGTAATAGAAGTAGTTACGGCTTACAGGAAGACTTTTCAGCACGCGGAAAATCTGCATCGGTTTTTTTCGCGCCTTAAATAGCGAAATGACGGTTCCACGTCATTGTTTCGTTCCCTCCATCACGAGAAAATACAAATAAATGAATTTGCGACACAAATAAACTAAAAATTAACATTCTAAATTCAAAATCAGTAAATAAAATAACAGCCAGAAACATTTTATTTAATATCTGCAGTAAAAAGTTTGTCTCAAAACTTATGACCACAAAAGCTAGTAGGTTATATACTACTCTCTTCCATTTAAATGTATCTTAAACCCCACAATCAATATTAAAACAACAAATAAATAATCAGTCAATCATACACAAAGTTCTATCAATGTTCATTGGCATATGATTTACAATACAAGCTTTAAATAAAAGAATATTTATTTTTGCAACAATATGGGAAGTAAGTATAAGATTTTATTTTTTTCTACCAGATCAGACTATACAATACTGACAAACTCCAGATGATTTCTGACCCTAATGATTAACGATATGTAACAATAAAATAATGATATTTGGCAACTACAATAGTAGTCGTACCTATATGAAATATTTATTTACGAATTCGCAAATAAATTCACATTCATAAGTGGAAACAATTTTCACCACCACCATCAAATATGTTTTGTCACTTATGGAGTTTCCTAAGGAGAAATTTGACTGTACCCTTGTAACGGTACCTTACCACCGTTTATTTTATCCAAGGTTTGAAACTTTTTGTTTCTGATTTTCAACATCATTTCTTTTTATTATTCACCTTTCGTAATTTCAACTTTTGACTAATCAAATTTGCTCTTTATAAATGTCAGTTCGTAAAAAATTCTTCTGTTGTGAACATATTATTTTAAATCGTATAATTTTTAATAAATGATAATGAAGGTATGTGATTAAAATAGATATTATAAATATAAAATTATATCCTGTAATAGCGAACAAGTTTTTATTAAGAAACCCAAAAAGGGGTATGTATTTTATATTATATAATTAGTAATTTTAATTTTATATTTAGGTAAACATACCGACTGATTTAAATTCATTTTTGTTTGTTACAGTTTCTTCTCTTTCCCCATTATTACCATAAAATAAATTAATTCTGAAGCTAATCAGCCTTTCTTTAATTCGCCCAAGCATCGAACCCGTCACACCCTAACATCCCATAAAATCAAAAAGATGGCAGCTAAATATTATAACGAAACAGTAACTACAATGGACTTTCAAATGAAAGCGCCTAATATTATTAATACTAAAAAAATCGCCTTCAGTATTTCATAAAATCTTAAATCACGAGTGATTTCATAACTTTGGTTTGCATTTTACAGCATAAAAATAGGACTCACTCAAAGCTTATATCTTTTTAGATACTAACTGTTTTTGTTATTAATTTGAGCAATATATTGTATTATTAAATTTTTATTACCTTGGATTGTTCAGGCGCAAGTGAACGGTTCGTGAAAATACGAGCTACAAACGAGTCAGTTGTTAACCAAAATAATATTTTTTATATATTTTGAAGAGTGTTTTATACCATATGTAATTATAAATAAACTTGGAAATTACTCATAGGTCATATATATTTTTTTAAGTTAACGTATCAAATAACGCCCAGTGCCAAGAAGAGTGTAAATACATTGTGGGGGATTTTTTCCACCCATTTAAATCTTTAGATTCACTAATATAACCCTTATTAATTGTATTGAAATTTAACACTTTTGATAAGATGGCGATATTTAAAGGTATATCTACTATTATTGATAGTCCTACATTTATATAGTCACTTCTTCGAGGATAATTTTATTATTAATTTTATTATTCTTATTAAAGGTATAAACATGCATGCTATTGTTAGAAAATAATAATGTATATTAGAAATTGAATATTGCATTCTTCATATCATAGCAGTTCTATTTAGCCAAGTTACAACGTCACGTAAGCAGGTGTGTTTGTCACAAAGATTCAATAATTTGACAGCAAGATGACACGAAAAGGAGGGGGTTGCAAAAACGTGAGGTGAATACAGTTATAGGTATTATTTATCAGTCGACATACCTATACGTTGTGTTATTCGTGGTGCTTGTTTTGAATTATCGCTGTCATATTTTACACAAGTCCTGGGATCGTACTCTAAAAATCGATATTCGACAAATCAAATACTTTTTCTTCGTGTATCTTCGTCATCCTTATAGACCTTTTATTTACCTATTCTATAATAGGTACTTGGAGGAGTTACTAAAAATCTACATATCGCTTTTTAAATATTGCTCTAAAGTATACAAAGTCTCAAAAATCAAGAGGTGATTTATAATATCACTTCGTGGAAACAAAAAGTCTCAGCGTACTTACGGAATTTCTTAATCGGAAGAATTGAAAAGAACTTTAAGTAATACTAGCTGCAGGATAATTAAGTTTATGCACGTTTAATGTTATTCATGCCAAAATAATATTTGGCCTATCAAAGTTGATTAACCAATAAATGAAATACAATTGCGAAGTATAATAATGGAGTAATATTTTCAGGAGTAGGAGTACAGTATTTTCAGAAGTAAACCGAATTTCACAGGTAAAATCTACAATTTTCAGTTCATTTATTATATTAATTTTCCTTACATACACAGAATGTTTTTACTTGACTAAACACTTATTCAAGTCCTGGTTTATATAATTGTAATGAAATAAAATAAAAAATCATTGGCTTATTATTATATTAGATAAATTTTTCCATTCACAATGCTATAGTGAAAATATTCTTAAAAAATATTTTTCTCTTTCACTTTGACCCTTTTTCTCAGAGAGACAGGTACAAAGTGATTTTTTAAAGCATTTTTTAATAATCGAAATTATTATAAAGTATGTTTTCAAAATATCACTTATCAAATAACCGATTAACCAATTATTAAAGTTGTCATAAGTTTTTCTCATTCCAGTTTTTTTCCACGTATATATAGCCTCCGTCACCACCGTATGTTGTAGCTTTCCATAGATTTTTTTTTTAATATTATCGTAGCCTATTAGATGCAAACAAACAAACAAATCTTTCCTCTTTTAATATTAGCAAAAATAGAAAAAGAGCTCATGTTTAATTTCAGAATTTCCCAAAATATAATTTCCATTTCAGTGTAAGTTTTATAAAAAGTTTATGTGCTTATAGAAATCCAGACTGCCTAACAATGTATCCAATTATATAGCATTAGTTTGGCTTCCAAAGAATTGAATGTCGGGGCTAATCCTAATCCCTTAGAACTACTACATTAATACAGTTATATAAATAAACTTATATATACACATATAATTATTTTATTTACCATGTGAATATTGAAACTCGAATTTACGAAATAAAATCGTACGATTCTACCTAAGTATTTTATTAGAAAATTGTTCTGTCAATAGTATAGCATTTTATATCATTTCATTAGAGTTTAAAATCGACAAGAGAAATTTGACATATTGTGATAACCTGGCATACCCCAATAAACGCTCCCTGTGCACCTTTCTCTTTTGAGAGAAGGGCCTGGGATCCAGCAGGGAGTTCTCCTAACTCCTGTTCAGGCCAAGGACCCTCACATCGGAGGAGAACCGCTTGCATTAGAGCCTCCTCCCAGACACTCGGGGACTTGCAATGTCCAGATGGTTGTCAATCACTTAGACTGCCCCTATAAATTGATAACCTGACATAAAGCCATGTGTACATAGTAATCATATTTGTGCAACTGTAAGTATATAGATATATAATCAAAATTATATCATTTGCAAAGGCCTCGATGTAAATAGATACGGGTCAAAATTTTCTGATTTAGCAGAAGAAGTAGACCTAGAATTCTAATCTAACTGCAAGTTAATAAAACAGGTTCAACAAATTTGATATATGATTCAAATATGGTCGTAAAAGCAAACAGTAAATAAAATAAATCTTTATTGAAAATTCACTTTTTACTTGTGTTGAAAAGGATTATCAAAAAAATTAGAAACCCCGAAAGAAAATTCTAAGTTCCCTTTAAATATAATATATATATAATAAATATGTATTAATAATTAAAAAAAATACCTCGCTTTGGGATATTTTGACGACGACCAGTGCGACGTATTTTTTAGAATTATTAATTCTATTTTTTTTTATACTTTTTTAGGTACATTCTTATCATAATGTAAATTCTTATTGAAAATTTTCAAACGTATAGGTATTTAAGGTAAAGATTACATTTTAGGTCAAGCTTGTTCGCTTTCATTTCAAGTTTTTGTTTCTATGACTAATAATTGTTACTTAATGTTTATATCAGTCTCAACTCTTTAATTTGAAAATTTTCTTTTCAATCGAAGCTAAGAATACTCCCGATTATGTCATCAATATTCTCCTTCAGTGCGCTTTCATTTGAGACCCCACTCGAGTATATTTGCAGACATTCGGTTATTCTTCCCCACATTCACAACTTTTAAACGATTGAGTCGGTTTTTATCAAACATGTCAAAACGGTTTTTAACAAAATATTCGCTCATAAGTCAACTAAATTGAAATCGCCTCATCCATTCGGGAGCTATGATGCCACAGTCAGATACACACACAGAGATACAAAAAAATAACAACTTTCAAAACACACCTCTTTTTACGTCGGGGTTTAAAAATAAACAAATGTAACTTTACGTTTTCTCTTACAAAACCGACAATCACACAACTGAATGATAGCAAACATTAATTGCGGGTAGAGCTTCTATACGACCACGTCTCCTGCAAGAAACACCAACTACGTAGTTCTACCTTCGCTTACTGTCTAAATGTTTTCTACAAAGGCACGTTTTACCCTCAAGCAAAGGAAATTTCTCTTAGCAAAGAAGGGTTACGACTACAACACTTTCTTTTGAAATTAACAAGCTTACAAAAAAGTTCCCTACTGCTTTTAAAACTAAATTTGGCATACAACACACAATAATAAGATGAATAAAACACTTGAATAAAATTGTGTAACTTAAAAATAACGAACTTTCCACGACCCAATAATTATCATCTTTTATTTCATATTTCTCGTTAACATTAATCAATTATATTGTATAAAATAGTATATAAACGAGAAAAAAGATAGAAAAATAACATTCGTGAGGAGCGTTCACAGGATGGGTGACCAAAACATTATTATCTTGAGCACTGTGCACAACACTGGCACAATGCACGTTAAGCCGTAAGTCCTGGCTACATCAGCAACGTTAACACCCACCCATCCGCATTAAGCCCGCATAGTGGGTTATGGCCCATTGATCTTATTCGATTCGACTCCATTCATAGGAAAAAAAAAGAATTCTACCAAAATACTTCCCACGCAGACGAAGTCGCGGGCACAGCTAGTAGTATATAAATCTCTTGACTAGTAAAAAAGTCAACACAGTTTGGGTTGCGATTAAATAATAATGTTTTATTGGATCTTAGACTGTTTCTAAGAATTAGATTATAAACGTCCATATGACAAAATTACTCATATTATAGATCACGGCAAAAATTTTATTTATAAATTTCACATAGAACCGACGATTTCCCTTATCCCTATTAAAGAATGGTGGTAATCCTAAATGTTCATGTATGTACATCAATTAGGGCGACATACAAAAGTAAATTTCATCAAGAAACACGTAACGTGTAGGTAATAATAAAGAATGGAAGCTTCACTCGCATTCGTACTTAATGAACAAAGTACAAAGTCGCCGTCAGGGCAAAACAATGAAGCAACAATGGCAGATCTCAATCTTTGGCGAATAAAGCTAACGACGATGTTTTATCTTATCCCGAACAGTTTATGGCTGTAATTTGGGCCGACGAGGGACAAGTAACGTCCATTTTTATGTTCCGAATAAATATATTTTACCTTTATTTAAGGAACTCTCTTTTAAACAATCATACGGCCTAAAGTAGCTTTTTTTATTTTCATTAGTATCCTTTAATTCAATCTTTGTTATCTGTTTCCAGCTTTCTTTTTACTGTTGCCTATCCAATTTGCGTCAAACGTTGTTTTTTCCATTGTCATCTAGATTGTGATAGTCTGGATTGTCTATACAGTCTTCAGGAGAAAAAAGGAACTAACAACAGGTTTTGTATAATTGTTTCAATTCATATCAGTCATAAATCTTGCTCGTGGATATAAAGTTTATTATAACGTCAACAATATAAATTTAGAAGTGGCGAGGCTTTTGATTTGTTTTAATGTTAACCGCTAAATAATATTTCAAAATAATTAGTATGGAAAGAGAATTCTGATAAATAGAAACTGGAAATCTTTCGAACATCTATCAAAATTGAGCATACTTCGTCACATAACGTAGCAGAAATATTTTCATTTAATTAACATTATTATATGCGTACTTATATTTTTAAAATAATTTAACATAATGTTGGAGAATAGTTTTCATTTAATTAAATTAATTGTATTTCCACACGGTTTCCATTCCAAGATGCTGGCCAAAAGACTGAGACGGTATTAATTCGATCGTAACATTACATTTCAAAAGCTCCGCAAAAATCCATACGCTACTAACGGAAATGAATAGACAATGAGTAAGACGATTGTTCGAACAATTTTATTCTATTACACTAGTGAAACTTTAAGGAGGCTCTTGCTGCTGGTATAGTCATAAGCGCTAAATCAAAACTTTGCCGGGATGGTTCCCGACTAGTTTCAATGAATGCGAGGATCGGCCGAATAGTCCTCTATTACAACCGCAGAGGTGAGGTCTTGTTTTGGTTTCAAAGCTTTTGCTTTTGTTAGAGGAAAAGGGCATTCCAATTTCTAAGTTATAAATTTAATTATAGTAGAGCCAAGAGCTTTTATATTAATGAAGATTCTGATATAATTAACGGTCTTACATTATTTATTTATTATTTCTGATAGATACTATAATATTATGATGTTAGAATACTCACGTAAATTCTAATAATTCTAAATGCATCGAAACGCACTGAAATGATAAATATTTTGATTTCAATCAGCTTTTTATTATTTTGAACGTTTTAAAGCATCAATTGAAATAAGAACATTCAAATTACATTTCATGACAAAAATAAGAAAGACAATAAATTACATAATATATAATTGTTATTATAAGAAATATTAACTATAATACTACAAAAATAAATGTTGTATAACTCACAAAATTTGAGATAAATGATATCGCTCAATGGAAATTATTCTCGAGAACCGTGTAGAGAAAGTGTGCGCTGCGATAAAGCATCTCCATAGTTAGTAAGTCCTTACGTTTCCAAAACAATTCACAAATTCACAATTTGGCTCATATCTCTTTAATTTCTCTCGTTTGTTTCTACTTTCGAAAGATAAACATAATGAATCTCTTCCTTCTAGAAAAAGTATAATTATCATATAGTTACATTCTAAACCCACATAAATGTTATTGTTGTGAAATCCACCAAACTGTGTCCAGTTATCATTTCTAACTAAACTCCGAATTTGTAGTCAAAAAGGAGAGACTCTTCTTATTAGATCCCTAGTAGATTCACGTTGATTGAATTGTCTTTCTAAAATTACGCCCCAAATTAATTATTGAATAATACATAGTATGCTATTGACTGGCTATCAATAAATGTCACACACATTGGCGGTCCCTTTGTCAATTAATAGTTGCGTCCTGACCTCCCTCGGTGGTCGGACCTCATTAACGGCTGTCCAGTGGTTGCTTCCGTATAATTCCAGAAGCATCCAATTATTTTATTATATTTCAACATTATTAAAAAGTTTTATAGCTCAGTGATCATTGATTTGCAAAATAAAATGGTTGAGCAAATTGTGCTATCGCCTGACCTTAAGGGCTGACCAAAAACTTATTATCTACAGTTCAGCCTTCGGAAAATTGTTGATTCCGGCAGCATCTGCAGTCTTTAATATTCATCATCCCCACCAGCCAGTACTTGGTCCACGTGATGAGTTATATATGGCTTATTCTCCCTGTATGATTCCATACACAAACAAGGTAGATTTGTAACCCAACAGTAGAAAAAATAAAGATTTATAACGATAATTCATCTATTATTTGATTGGTGGTAATTTATATGCAGATCGTACGAATGATGGAGTACCTACCTGAATCTAGGCCAAGGGGTTATCCTTCTTTAAACCATAAAAAATATTTTCTTCATCCATTGTTTGGTAGTTCATTATTAAAAATTTAAGATAATTTTCACATTTCCTTTTCGAGATAACACAACAACACAGTGAACATACAGAATATCTACTGCGCACATTTTGTTCAATGGTACAATGAAATAAAGGAATTCTTCAAAAGCAGGAGAAACAAGAGGCTAAGACAAGACTTACATTACAAGTAGTACACTTGCAATGTAAGATTTCTTCAAAACTTCGCAAACTAGACTCAGCGAGGATATTTTACATAGTACTGAAAATACGTGAAATACAGCTATATAGAAATGGAAGCATTAGAGACTTTACTACGTGTTTCACGAAACTTTACCAGTGACTTATAATGTTGCTTTATTGTAAAATTTCATTAAAACTTCAATTATATATTAATAAATAGTTAATAATTAGTAATAATAACTAGATCAGACTATCACACGCACGCAATCACCGGACTCTTTTGTCAACCTAATAAAACATATACACAATATATTTATTTATTCTTTATACAATATTTTATAGTTCATATTTTAATTGATTTCTTTTTTAATTGATGTAGTTTCTGGTAGTCCAAGAGTTGACGGGTCGAGTTTCAATACGGCCGCCTTTGGCGTTAATGTTTCTAACTATATACATTTGCGAGTTTGTGTATTTGTGCGCATATGAAAATTATTAAAAATACAATAAAGTAAATACGTCTCGTCCTTTACAAAGCTATGGATGATATTCACAATTTTTCAATAATGCTATTTAGATGATATCCCGGGCTCTTCATTATCAATACTAACTCAGACAACTCACGTTTCCTTATTTATTAGTTATTAATGTTTGTTAAGTAAATTACAAATACAACACAAAATCCAGCTAAATTAACTGAGAGTATCTATATTAACAAGGGCGATACATATTATGAATCGTTTGAAAAGAATTTCCAGACATCATTAATATTATGCACATAGTTGAAAGGCGACATCACATGTTGCTCGCCGATCTGTCTCCGACAACCAGGCCGTGTCCTGGCGTGATTGATGGACTACATATTAAATAATAAGCCACCCGATATTACATTTCGAATATATCGCTTCTATAACATTCGAGATTGATTGATATGTATTCAAGAAAGTACACATTCATCTGCTCTGAATACGGCTTAGTTCTCATTACGCGATACATCCTTCATCGTGTTGTCATCAATTCACTCATTCAAAAACTCATTAGATGAGCATTTTGGCACAAGCTCATGGAACCCTTGACGTCATCACTATCTGAACTGTTTTGGTGTGAATTTGTAATGGAATGGAATTTGTTGAATAAAGACATAATTCACTTCTGCTATCCCTTAGGTTAATACTTCTTCAAACGAACCCTCAGGCGAAGTAAAAGGCCCGACGATCAATATATCAAATTATTTAACGACCTGCGCCTCACTTTCCTTTAATTCTACTTTAGTATTCCGAGTACGTCTGACACCGTGTATGTAGCATCAAGAGCGATGCTATAGGGGTAAACTTGTGATTTGTAAGGTACCGCAGTGAAGCCAGAAAACAAAGAAATATTTCACTCGTGTAATGGATTGAAGTGAGCTTCAAACTTTTCACATTCAGCGAGTTTCCGAACAAATTTATCTCTAGAGGAGCGGGCGCAAATACATCAAACTTGAAGCAATTTCAGACACTTGTTTCGTGTGGACTTTAATATGTCGCATGAATTAATATCACTACTTCAGGTGCAGTTCACTTGTGACGTTACATTTGCTTAGTGACTTAAAGGGTACAGCATTTTGGAACAATAACTGACAATGACCAAAACCAATTTCAATAGCTATATACACTACTAGCTTTTGTCAGCGACTTCGCCCGCGTGGTATAGGTACTTTAAAGCAGCATTTCAAACGAATATTTGCGAAATATAAACGGATGCGTACGTCATAACATCTAACTGCAAGCCAAATTTCAGCCCGATCCGTCCAATAGTTTGGGCTATGCGTTGATTGATCACTATGTCAGTCAGTCACCTTATATATATTTAGATTATACTCTGTATTTAGTGTCAAGTAAACATGTCTAAAGTAATCTATACATTTATAAAAGATGTCCTAACTTACTTAATGACAGACAACGCACAGCCTAAACCACGGGTTGTAGAGACATGAAATTTGGATGCATTCGTCTTATGTCGAGGTATATTAAGAACGTTTTTTTTTGGAAATTCCACCTCGAAGGCGGTCAAAAAAGGTGAAAACTTTTGTAATAAACTTTTTTGTTTTTGCACTTAATGTGATGAAAATGGGAGTGAAAGTTTTCATGGGGAATCAAAACGTCACTATTGCAACCATTTGTTACAATTTGATTTAAGTGTCTAATATATTATTTATACAGTTTTCCTTATATTGTGTAAAATTTTAAACAACATTTTTGAAAATATTCAAGTAAAAATCATTTAATATACGAAAGAAAACCAAACTATATACATATTTTGTGTAGTTTGTACTATACTAGATGGCATTAAGTATATTTCGAAACAGCACTGCTTTGGTCAAGGTTGAGTTTTCAAATAAAATTTAGTAAAAACTTTAAGTTTTGCTATACTGGTGAATAGGTCAGTAGTATAGTGGATAAGCATCGCGGTCCGCGATCATTGTTGTTAAACAAGTTTTGCAAGGATCCACCACATTTTTTGGCCCCCAAAAAATGATTATCTCGAGCACATTAAGTCATTTGCAATCGTTAATGGCCTCCAGTCCAATCCACCAGTGCAGCGTCGTGGGTCATGGCCCATCCTCCTTAACCAATTCATAAGGAAGGCCCAATGGCTAACTGCAATCAGTGGGGACGTAAAAGACCAGAAAATGATACTAGATGGCGTTATTCTTAAGTAAACTGCGTAATCGTTTTGTTCGTGGATCATGAAATTGAACATCAAAGCAATTTTATTCGAATATTGCATTTATTTTGCTATTATAAAAAAAAATAATCTAATTAAATTAATATGTGTGTTTCGTATCGTGATCCTTGTCAGTTAATCAGTATCCTGGGCTTTGTACAGCCGCACTGTAGAAGGACGTTGTGAATGTTACTTAGCCGATCGACGGCTAATAGCGCAAATAAATGGCGTTTATTATAGGGCTAGTCGCCTAATTGGACGGATCTCTTGCCAAGTTGACTGCGACATATTTATTTTATAATTTGTTTTAATCAAAGTTGTATATTAACAATTTAAACTTCGATTTTCAATTTTAACAGCTGTAAGTGTAAAAGTCGATCAAGCAATCTAGCTCTAAATAAGGTAACTGTCTGGTAATTTCTTATTTACATGATATAATGAGCAACAGAGAGAATCGTTTAATTATTCCATACTAATAATATACATGCGAAAGTTTGTTGTGTTTGTGTCAGTTGCGCTCTCACGCCAAACCCACTAAACAGGGTTGACTTGAGATAGGCTTTTTATCGTGATAAGATAGAAATAAGGAATTAAAGTGTGTAAGGAAGTTCGTTATTGTCAAAAATAAAATCATGATACTTTGCTACAAGTATTTTACACGATATGATGAAAAAATATCCGTTTTAGAAATGTTGCACAAAGTTACCACGCGAGCGAAGTCGCGGGCAAGAGCTAGTATTTCAATATATTAGTGGTTTTTTATACGACACGTCTTTATGGAAATAAAGATATTTTATGTTTGACCCCATAAGTCAAATCATTAATTTTGCTAACGTTACTTTGACAGAACAAATGTATCCTTTTATAAAATTGAACACATGAATAGTTGGTAGAGTTCAAAAGTAGACGATATAAAGCGAATATATCTTTGTCCAAAGATAGAAGCAAAGGTTGGTTAAGAGTTAAGTCATAAAACTTTCAAGACAATAAACTTGGGCGAAGGAGTGAAGTTGAAATAGTCGATTCAATAGAAACGTATAGAGAACACAGTAACTAAGTAACAGCTACTTATTTAATAACAATGCATTCGTTAATTTATTTGATATCAACGTCATTAATACAGAATAATTTTTTCCGTTCTGTGACCGTCAAGCTCTTTTGTTCTAAACATATCAAATCTATGAAATTTTCTGAGTTCTTCAGCTCATAGATTTTGGCAGAGAGAAAACAAACACTCTATAAACGAGTGTACATACTTAAGCATAATGCTAGTTATGTATAACCAATTTGCAATGACTAGTGGTTGTGTTGTTCAGTACCACAGCTGTTGTCACTCATGAATAATTTATACCGTTTGCTATATTATTTAAAAGAATTTCAGTGACAATAAAATATCTAAATATGTTATAAACTACAACATCTTTGTAAAAGTTTTGTAAACGCAAAAGCGTGAATTAATAAAATATTTCATAATAGAAAAATCATAGCTTACAATATTATCATATATATATTTTTTTTTTAACTTTATTCCAGTTTTGTTTGTTGGTAATACGTTTGTTGATAATATTATGTATTAAGAATATAACTTATGAGACAACAGACAAAGTGCATGTAATAATATATATGTATATTTTCACTTCGATTTATTTATCTCTCGCATCGTTGACAAGACAACAAATACCAATAAATCCTATATTTATATTTGGTAATTAAGCAAGTTTATATAAATACCGTTATTGATATAATGCTCTTGACGTGACTATTAATTTGCTAGTAGATTTTAACCTAAAATATCCTCTAATTTTATGAAGTTTGAGACTTGAAAAGCAATATTTTCCAATGTAATTTCTAAATTGTATGTTTCTCTTTTAATTAAAGATTAGTAAAAAAATAGTAGTTAGTGATAGTTAGCTCTGTGGAGTAGTGAAAAAGCGCCGCGGCCCGCGATCGTTGTTTTTAAGCAACCTTTGCAAGGGTCGGTAACATGATGGGTGACCAAAAATTTATATCTGAAGCTACTACTATGCTTCGAGGCGAGATGTAAGCTTTTGGTCCAGGCTGCATTTTCAGTCGTTAATACCCTCCAATCCGCATTGGGCCAGCGTGGATGGTCCATCCTTCATATACCATCCATAAGGTAGGCATGTGCCCAAGCAATGGAGACGTAAAAGGACTGACGATAAGACGGTTATAGTGTTATTAAAAAAAATCTCAAGTTTGAGACACAATCATTAACAGAAGAATTTATTAACAATGATTACCAATCTAAATCATTACCAAGTAGACAAAATATTGGAAACTTGTCCTCTTCCGCACTATATCGTATTAATGTTAATCACCATAACACAAGCATGTTTACCATCTTCAAGAAAGCTACTATTGTTTTTCTTGTTATGTTTGGTCACTAGTTATCGGTTTTTTACTCTTACTTCCCGTAGACATTGCTTGTTGCCAAATTTCATGATTCTAGGTCAACGGGAAATGAAATTCACTGGCGTCTGTCATAACAACCCTATATTTTAATTGCGTGAACTTTTTTTATTCAACTTTTAGGTATTACTTATTAAGCCATTAAAAAATTTCAAATCGTTAAATATTGTTCTTCTCTGTGAAGTTTATCTGTGCATCAGAAACTGCGTCAGGTCCTTTTTTTACCGCAGAGTAAACACAACCTTAAATCTTCAACTATGGCTCTCCGACCCCGCACCCGTCCTGAAAAGGATAGGGCTTAAGAGAGGACGGCTACCTGGTAAACTCGTTGCGAGTACCCAGAAGAAAAGGACCCAGGATCCAGCAAGGAGCCCGCTGGGTCAAAACAGCGTCAGCTCTTATTTCCGTAGCATTATAAATTATTGAAAACGGGCAGCTGTTCCAAAATAGACGAAATTTCGTTTAAGAAGAAACTAAATAGGTTTTAGCATTTGACATTAATTTCAACTTGATACCATATATTCGTGCGAAAATAGACATGCAGCAATACAGACCAACGTAAAGAAAAATTTCCCTTTTAATTTACAAAACCCTGAAAAGAAATTAAATGAAAGCAAGTGAGAAGAATTACAGAACACCATCAATCACTTAAATTATTTCCAAAGCGAAGGTACTGAGTTTTCGTTGTAATTTGCCTCTCGGTACCGATGTGTCGCGGCCGCACGTACTCTAATAGGAAAGTTTTGATTTATCGCCGCACCAGGATCACAGCCGCAGTTACTCCTAATGCTTTTAATCAAATTAAATATTCGCCCGAACAACCTTCGTGCGATAATTGGGAAGTAACGTTTTCGGAACTTCAGTTTTGTTCTGCCTCCGAGATTTTGATCTTTTGAGATATACACGGATTAACAGACGAATTAAGCCTGTGATGAAACCGTCGGCTTTTCCTTAAAATGTTATATTAATATTACTCTTTATCTTTAAAATAACATAGACAGGAAAGATTTGGTTTGCATTGAATATATGCCAATTCAAAAACATCAGTTCTTATGGTTATTTTATATTGGTCGACAGATTTCTGAAACTTTACTTCTTTACAATAGTATCAGTGTTAAAATTAGTATAGATGTACAAAAAAAATCTTCTTAATCGTGAAGATACATCTTGATTGCCATGAATAGGGAATCGAACAATCACATATCAAAAATGGCTTGACTTGGACACATCCGTCACATCCGTGGTCCCAGATAAATAAATGCCCATTCCCCTGTTTATATATATCTTTTACAAGCTATTTCCCGGACCAGTTACTATATTCTCGCACCATTGGACTGGGCATATGGAATTATTACGTAGTTCTAATTGTGTTAGCATAACCTATTCTCGTGGAAATTAACATTGTAATCAGGCGTTAATCCTGTACATATCTGTACCGATGGAATTATGTTCCGCTTGAATGTTTTAAAAATAAAAATCTGTAAATAATAAAAGCTTAGCAATTCGTTAATAAAGACCTCTTTAGACAAATGGCTCGTACGCCGGTTTTAGAGTGTCGTTATCTCGGACCCGGGTTCGATGTCATTTTGTAATAATAGAAAATAAATTGTTAGAGGGAAAAGGACAGACTAACTACTGGCAGCACTATTTGTCGATTCTATTAGGTATTTCTATTTATCAGTTAGCTGTCACTGCCACTTGGACATTTTATCTGTTTTTGCACAAATAGTTATCGTCTTATTTTTAAAATTATGCGGCCAGTTCAATCTCCATATATTTCAGAGGACTGTAAATAGTTATTGGCCTAGGCCAATTACTGTGCCACTTACATTACTAACCAATACAAAAATATGCCAATTACTGTGTAACTTTTTACGTATTTTTTAAAATTCAATGATCGTTTTTTTCTACTCCAATAGGTAGACTGGTAAAAAACACACCATGCCAAAAAAACCCCAATACACCAAAGAAGCTCTTGATGAGGCATTGGAAAAAATTAATGACAAAACGATGTCTTTGAGAGCAGTTGCAAAGAAGTACAATATTCCAAGAGCAACTCTACAGTTCAAATTAAAGAATCCTACTTCGAGATCTCAATTTGGGCCAATGCCATACTTAACTTATGAAGAGGAAGATACAATTAAAAACTGGTTAGTCAGAATGTCTCGCAAAGGCTTTCCGAGAAAAGCAGATGATGTTCTCGATACTGTTCAAAAATTTTTGACTGCAAATCCACGCGATACTCCGTTTAATAACAATAGGCCTGGTCAAGGCTGGCTGAGAGCTTTTTTAAAACGTCATCCCGATATCAGTCAAAGAACCAGTGAGGGCGTTTCTAAAGCTAGTGCCTGCGTGGCTGAGAGCGATATAAAAAAATGGTTCGCAGAAATCAAGGATTATTTTACTACTGAAAATCTATTGGAGGCCATTCAAGATCCACAACGTGTTTTTAACGCTGATGAAACAGGTTTTCAGCTTTGTCCTTCTACAGGTAGAGTTCTTGCAGCTAAAGGTGATAAAAATGTTTATGCCGTAGAACAAGGAAACACCAAAGAAAATATCACATTACTGTTCACATTTTCTGCTGATGGAAGAACATGTCCTCCGTTAATAGTATTTCCTTACAAACGACTCCCGGAAAAAATTGCGTCGTCGGTGCCGCCACATTGGGGTATCGGACGGAGTGATACAGGATGGATGACTGCAGATGTTTTTAATCAGTTTGTCACTGACATATTGGCGCCATACCTTGAGGAAAACAACATCAGTAAACCAGTTATCCTATTTATCGATGGACACAAAAGTCACATTACTTTACAGCTCAGTTTAACGTGTAAGGAACTAGGAATCGAAGTTGTTGCTCTTTATCCTAACACTACTCGTATTACTCAACCGGCAGATGTATCAATATTTGGGCCAATCAAGAATATGTATCGCAAAGCAGTTCGGCAATTTCAAGCAGAAAACGTGGGAGAGGCTGTGACAAAGTTAAATATTGCTAAGATTTTAAAAACAGTCGTTGATAATTTAAAGTCTGATAGTATAATCAATGGATTTAGAACGTGTGGGCTATGTCCTTTTAACGAGAATGCTATTGATTACTCTAAATGTTTAGCTGCAGAAAAATCTGATGAAGCCGCCAATATCGATAATAAGCATATGACTATAAAAGACTTCAAAAATATTGTAGGAGTAGATATGATCAACAAGTTGAAAGAACTGCAATCTAAAGGTACATAGTTAAATGTTCTTATCACTATTCTTTCAAGGGTTAAGGTGTTTTAGTTATTTCAGATTTCCATAACATAATACAAGCGCAATAGTTAATTGGTTTCATAAAAAGAAATTTCTTTCACGCACAAAGTTTGAGTATTTAAACTGCGTAAAGACTACTCTTATTAATGGTTTAGTTGAGTTTTAAACAACCCTCCCTTTTTGTTGGAGTCTGTTAAAGAATAAAACCGAGCAAATGGTCTTTCGCAGATTTTAAAACAAAAACCCAGTACACCTGAGGGTCTCTGCTGGGGACGTGTGGGTATGTTTATTCGTTGCTTATACCCGTTTCCCCATCAATCACGGGACCCCAGTTTTTCGGCTATCGCTCCCGCAGGCCCTTGCATCGGACGTCCCTTGACAATCTCCTTCCAAAAAAACTCGCGTATGACATCCATTTCCCTTGGGTGGAATTAGCATGTTTTGTCGGTTTTTAGTGCTTTATAGGCCTGTGAAAAATTAAGTCGTTATTCAGGGGATACTCGAGATACCGCAGTGTGTATTTGACAAAATGCTATGTAAATTATCCTGTGTAAGTTGACTTTTTATGATTCTATTTATATTATAAAGAAAAGGTTTGATTGTTTATATTAAATAGGCTCCGGAACAAATGAACCTATTTTAACAACTCTCTTATTATACGCAGGCTATAATTAACGCAGGCAAGGCCGCGGGAAAGCAGCTAGTTATTTTAAATTATTTTCCTTCTTTTTATATTATGTAGGTACTATATATTTAAATGCTGCAAAATATGTTTACTTACAAGTTTACTTCTGCCATTTTTACATTGTTAAATGAAAACCCATTTTAATTTTATTCATACTTTATATTTTCTTAATTCATCATTGAATGGGGAGAATGGGCAATGACAACCTCGGGGTCAATGCGAATTCTTGGGTGTTAAAATAAAAGAGATACATAAATTCATCCCACTTTGCTGCTATTAAATTTGCTGTGAATATATAAATCGTTGTACCTATGCAGTTATCCCACTTCAATTAGGGTAAACAACTGGCGACAAACGAACTTATTTAGGGTTAACCTCGCCGGAAGCACGGTGACATTATCAAAACATTACCCTTTTAGTACAAAAGTTCATCTCTTTTAAAGGGGAATGAAATTAATTACCTACCTTTGGGTTTTGCCCTTTAATTTACGCTCCACGTTTTAATAACGCACGCAATAGCTTAATATCGTGTCCAAGAAGTGGTTACATCGTCTCAGAGTGCCACGGACAGAGTAGATTTTTTAAGCATTTTTCATTAGGAATATTTGAATATTTGTAAAAAATATTTTTTTCCGCTGTTTGGGTGGATTGCCAGAGCATTGATGAAAATGTGCTCCGTGGTAACGAAAAAGTAACAAGTGCTTGAAAAGTTCGTCGGTCCTGTCCTAGTCCTGAGTGGCTCAGTGGTTGGAGCAGTCGTCCGGATTGCGAAAGATCGTGGGTTCGTGTCCCAACTCAAAGTGGAATTTTTATGCATTATTCACCGACTTCAAAAAAAGAGGTTGACCTGTTTGTATCTATGTATCTATATATGTGCGAGATTATCTCGCGTTTGGACCGATTTTGATAGGGTTTTCAGCATAGTATTTGTCTGACTTAGGAGATGGTTTCAGGTATATTAACCGACAAAAAAATGAGGTTTGCAGTTTAACACGATTTTAAGGTGGTTTTCAAAAAGTATTTTTAGTGTTACCTATTAAAACTAAAAAACATTAAATAAAAACTCTTTTTTTTAAATAGAAATAAATTCAACGTTCAACCTTCCAAAAGTGAAAAATAATATTTATTTCAAAAGCGACTTATTCAAGAAAGTGCTATCTAAATCGGGCGCCTATCATTTAATTAATAACCTAAAGAAAACCTCCGCCCGACATTGATAGTATTCGTTTTTTTATTTTGGAGTCAGTTCTATATTTTAAAAAGTTTTTCACTAAGAATATAATCTTAGTATAGATATACATATTATAACACAATATTGATATTATAACACAAACAATTTACCACAATATAATCACTTCATTATTGTTAGAATTTCATAAAGAAATTGGATTCCATTTAGTCTGTTAAAGTGGTCGTAAATATTTCATTCGACCTCTCAAACATAGGGTCCGCCATTTTGTTATTTGAAAAGATTGCTCTAACAATGCCCATGAAGAGCTTTTTTGAATAAAACTCTCATAAGGCGGAAATAATTAACACGATTGAATAAAACTTTTCAGCATCGCCTTGTTGTACCACAAAAGATCTAAAGAACTGAACGATGAATCGTAATCGTAACGTAAAAAAAGCTCTTCATGGGCATTGCCCATGAAGAGCTTTTTTGAATAAAACTCTCATAAGGCGGAAATAATTAACACGATTGAATAAAACTTTTCAGCATCGCCTTGTTGTACCACAAAAGATCTAAAGAACTGAACGATGAATCGTAATCGCATAATTGTATGACAATTCAAATTATTAGGACCCTTTCTAAGTAATAAACGAAAAAAAATTAAAGCCACTGTGCTTAACACAAAACTTCCAATCTAAAGTATTATTTACCTATAATATATAATAAGCGATGAAAACAATTCCGCCGTCCGCGCTACACCTAAAATTTATTATCCATAACACGAATACTCAATCGCCGATTCTAATCTTTTTAGTTCATTTTTTTCGCCCAGAAATAAAAAAAAAATACTGTCATTTAGGAATATATTCGGGAATAAAATGATGTGTAAATATTAAATTAATCATATTGAAAGCACTTTTTGTTAAACTTACTTGATTTTCAATGTGAAAATCCCATCAGGGTGTGTGTCAGTCACACTCTAATAATTAAATTTTATATTTTAATCAGTGTGACATTTATCGGATATTTTCCTAAGTTATAACCACTATACTTAATATTACAAAGTCACTAAAACTCTGTTAATAAAATAAGTCTTTTGAATAAACCCACAGGTTTTTACTTGCCTCTATCTTAGTAGAATCTATGGATATTATCACTTCGACCAGCTACGTAACTATAAATACTACCAAATAATAATACGCATAGTGCACATACATAAGTTGGTAACTAAACGACATGCTCAAAAAGTCTTCAAAACATACCAAACCGTGGTTTTTCGTGCTCTTACTAGAGGGAAAATATATATTTTTAATGTCGTCTGTCACCAAGGAGCCTACAAAAGTTTATTTAAGTAAATAAATGACTCGACTTATTATTGTTTCCTAAAAAAGAAGAACATTTTTGTTTTTAAAAAAGGAATTAAATGATCTCAATGGTTCACAGAACTCGTGCATTGCGTAAGAAGGAAAAAAGTGCTGGCTCGAAATTTTTCAAACTTTTTGACAATGAGAAAATATCCTTCTCAAATTCAAAATAGTTTGCATAAGTTGCGTCCAAAGTTCCGTCATATCTGGTGTCAAACTAATTATTATTTTAGTATGTAGTATCTTTTTTAATGCGTCCATTGTAAGAAATTAAATTGGTGACAGTTAAAGTAAAAGTAGATTGTAATACGCTTCGATTTCTACCTCTATATACTCCCTCGGTAAAGCTCAAGACTAAATTACCTCATAAATGATAGGTCATTTTAGTAATTTGTATAACAATTTACTAATGCCAATATTAAACATTCAAGTATAAATTTAAAAAAAATGCAGTCCATATATAAAGAAAAGTATGTCAAATTAAATAAAAATCCCTCCACTTAAAAAAACTACAAAAAATACATAGCAGTAATGCATCGAATACGAACGTTCATTTTTACTGAATATAATATATGCACTACTGTGTATAAGCGAACGAGTATTATATTACTTAATTTTAAGAGGATGATTTATCTCACAAATAGCAAAGCCCTAGAGCTAACGCACCTACAGATTGCAAATAGTTTTATACAATTGATCGTTATTATTATCGATGACACAGATAGACATGTCGATGGTTAAGCATATTTTTTAATATTAACCTTGTAATAAATGTTATACATTTTGGACAAATGGCGGCATTGGTAAATTCTGAGGCCTATTCTGATTTTCAAATCCTTCTTGTAATTTTATTGAAATTATATTCGTGAAGATTAGCTATGCATCGTAGCCAGTGTCGGATACTACCTGCGTTGAACCATAAATAATGAAAAAAGTTGATTATTTTGAAGTCATATTACCGTTTCCACAATAAATTTCATTATGAAACAGATCAGTCCTTCTGCTTGTATATTTTAGTAAAAAAAAATAGTATGTATATATTGTATTACCTCGTTAATACATTATTCGTAGTATTCGTAGTAGTCGTACTCGCCGAATGGTATATTCGATATCCGTATTTGGTAAAGTAATATTCGTTTCATTACTGGAATGGTAATTAACATATAACTTACTTATATGTTATATAGTGGGCTGAAATTTAAAATTAATGCCTTGATGTTTACATTTTGAAACATATTTTCTTTATTTTTCATGATCAATGAAAAGTATAAAAAAATTGGTATGGAATTCTAAGGGTGCGAATCTTACTCACTTTTATCCGGTTTTTACATCGGTGACAATATAATTTTTTATTAACTAATTGTATATATTACCTTATTTTTATAATCAATTGGTTTATGTGTATCTATTTTCAGAGTAATTAGATTTAAAATTACTTACGTGTTGATGCCAAATTATAGCTATGCCATCTTATAAATTATTAACTAAAACATTACAATAACCATATTTGGTAGATAGACCAAAATATTCCATTGAAGTCACTGACGTAACATACTTTCCGTTTAAAAAGGTTTTTAGCAGCGACACTGAAAAGCTGTTATCGGTGTTCATCATTCACTCGTGAAGCAGGAAAAGTGAATCATAACAGTTATGTACTATAACAAGCCTATTGAAACCTCTAGCTTTTCAATAGCTTCACCATATATTTTAGAAACAATGAGATCGTACTCTTTTTAGAATCATGAGTCGCCCTCGGCGTCCTTCAGTTTATTCGTCCCCTATCCCATTGAACGAGTCTGACTACCCCAAGCGTAAACCCTTACTGTGACCTATACACAAAGACACTCCAACAAGAAAAAAAAACTACGCTACTATCATTTTGAACTCAATGTATGCATACATGAAACAATCATTTGTAAATTTAAAAAGAACATACATTACTATTTGTTTGATCATATTCAAGAGTTCTGATCCCCGGTCGGTCTCGTTTCGTCTCCCCTGAACTCGAGTCCAAACCGAATGTCGTCATCAAAATTTACTCCTGCCTCCTCCCCCGTTCCTCTTGCTCGGGGCATGCGCGCCGTAAGACACGACGTAATCAAATTGCGATATTATGCCCTTATAGAGAACTGTCTATAATCAGATCATGTCGAAAGGAAGTCAATCAAATTGTCATCTTATACAATGATCGACAATTAATTTTGATATACTTAATAAAGTAAAAGCTCGCGTTTACACTAATGATATAAAACCACAAAATTAGTATGAGAATATAAATTAAAAAAAGCAAAAGTAAATACCACTTAATTTATTATGTTTAATTTTAAGAAATGTTAATTATAACAGGATTGGGAGCAGAATATTTTGCCGCCAGCAATCTTCACACACGCATGCGCTATCCCAAAACGACCCGCAGTAAAACGAGTGGTCACGTGACTTGACGCGGCATTCGCTCGTCGCACGTCGGCAGTTGTCGGCGAGCCTGCCTAGCGAACGGTAGTGTCTGTACGTGTCGGTACGAAATCAACACCTAAATGTCAAATGAGATGATTTCGAAAAAAAATAGTGACATGTGCTTCGTAATAACGTAAACATACATTGTGACGTTGCGTTTTTAGTGTCCCGTAGCGGTATACGCTGTTATTAACCGTTTTAATCTTGATGTTAGTAGTAAAATTTGTAGTCCCAGTTCTGTTCGTGATCGTGTTTTCGCTAGCCCATATAAAACATTATAGCTCGTCTTCGGGTTACTGATCTGAATGACAATGAGAATAATACATTATAAAAGTGTATTGTGATTTTTTTTTTGTATAAAAGATGCAGGAGTAATTCACGATGGACCGCGTGAGTGGGGTGTGTAGGTTTGGCGGAGTGATGTCGGCGGTGCGAACTAGAACAGGCAGAAGTAAACGCCGGCTGGGTGGTCACAATCCTATACCCGAAGACATGCCAGAGGCTCCAAGACGAGGACTGGGGGCGGTGTTGGTGCTAGCATGTATCGTCGTATATCACAACTGCTTATACTGCGGCTTCGTATTCGACGATATCAGTGCCATAAAAGAAAATAGAGACTTGAGACCACAAACACCCATCTCCAACATCTTCCTCAACGACTTTTGGGGAACTCCTATACATAAGGTGATAACCGAAACCAATCAGAAGTAAATTTTCAACTATACTGACAAGATTTAACTCATCAATATTGACTTACTTATAAGATTATTATAAAAACAACCATTTCTATAGAAAATCGTAGATCATCTACCCCAATAACAACAAAATCGTTTTTGAATATTCGCTGGTCTGCAATATTATTGTTCGTATATTTCTTTCACAAAAATAATAGACTTCTCTGCCTGTGACGTTTTCCTCGAGACGAAAACACAAAAAGGAATGGATAATTTTATTCTTAGAAGAGATGGCGTCTAACAATAACGTCGAGAACAAAATATTTAATATAACCATAAGTATCATTCATAACTTAAATATGTAATTTATGTCTTATCAACCTCCTTTGAAATCTTGTCAATACATCGGATTATTAAATTATAAGATATTTCCGATTATTATTAGAGAGAGAACTTTGAACGAACATGAGAAACTAGCGTTTTCGTATCTATCATATTCTGGTAGATCTAGATCTCTTAGTCTTAGGTCATAAATCTACTACTTTTGAAGTCATAAATAATTAATTAATATCATTTCATTAATATAGCCAATTCATGAAATGATATTAATTAATTATTTCAAAGATTTAGTTGTCTATAAAAACATGTGTTTTCGGGATCATAAAATTTCAAACTTTATACAGTTGCCAAAACCGACAATATTCACCATTTAATCAAGTGTACATCAAGTTTTAGAATCATCAAATTATATCAATCTATAAATTGTCTAGATAAAAACAATATCCAAAGGTTTGAATTACTGCGACACGTTACCTCTGTGCAGGTGTCGTAAATCAACCATTTACGTGTTGGTAACCGGCAGATTTATGATTGTAATCATCGTGAATGTTTTCAACTGTGAGCATTACCAACCCAACAGAATATACCACTTTATCGAGCAACTTCTCAACATCGTAATGTGATTTGTCATATCAATTATATTCTTATAGCAGCTTCTATATTTTATGATCATTACCGCTAGAGATTTTTTAAGGAAGGCTGCCTTATTCGATAGCAAGTTGCTTGTTATTTCATATGTCCTTATTCATCATCAAACTATTCTCATAAATTATTGACTGTTAACATGCACTCCTAACTATTTATCTGAACCTAATACACTAATATCAGATGTATCAGTCACTTATCTTTATTTTTTTCCGCTGCTTTAATAGTTTCTAGGGAGTACTTTTGCAGTATCGGTAAATCAGTGTTACAATATTAATTGAATAAAATAAATACAACATCTATTGTGCATAATACAAGTTAAATATAATTAAGAAATACAACCAAGGGACCTCTCTCTGCTGTTATATATTTCAATCCCAATATCTTTTGACGCCGACAACACGAGGACAATAGGGCAGCACTCTGGTCGAGACATTGTAATGGAAAGCATAATCAAAGTAATCGTTCCCTCTCTTATTCAAATGTATTCTCACTGAAATGCGAATATACGTAGCTTCGGTTCAGACACGACTCGCTTGGTTTAGCTTGTATGATGTGCAAAAATTTGTACCTAAAATACCTCGCACGAACATATTAACTTCCAAATCTTTCCCTTTTTGTGCTATTATAGCTTTCAACGGAGGGCAAATGATATATTGCCGGGGCATTATGTTTTGTAATATCTTTGTGGTTATTCAAATATTCTTGACTCCATTTAGCTGGTGAATGGTACAAGTTCGTGATTACGTCTTAAGGAAGATATATTAAATTCTAGAGGGTTGTCATTTAAAAGATTTAAATTTAAATATACTCACAATTCAAATAAAAATCTAAATGGATATATTAAAAACATGTTGTAGTTTAGCACTTAAGTTCCTGTCCATTATTAAGAAGCACGATCCTTGATTTATAATCAAGTATATATATCTTGTTTAAAAAAATTTTTTGTTGAAATTTTAATTGAAATACATATATTATGATACATATACATATATTTTTTTTAGAAAAAATAGCCTAAGCATTACAAACCTCAATTTAATTATTTAAGATAGTAATCAATTGTATCATACATATATGTATTTGTTCTTTTTATTGATTTTTATAATCGTAATATGATTCACAGTAGTAATAAAGTAGCTGTGATATGTGGACAACCAGACAGGCAGTTCCATTTTTTTCGATACGATAACCTAAAAATGCAAAAGTAAATCTTGTCAATAAAAAATAATAAAAGTTTTAAATATGAAAAATGTTGACTCATGTCTCAAAATCATAACGAGCTTCCAGTAATATAACTATATTAAAAATTCCAAAGATACGAACTCAATTTCGCTTTACACACATAAAACGTAATTACCCTTGCAAAATGGTTGAAGGAAATTGCAAAGAGCCATAATGCTACACCCTGAAGTTATCAAGTTAAGTGCACTCTTAAACATAACCCAAGAGCTGTTTCAAAATGGTGAAACAATCCTAAATTTAAAACACAAGTGAATGTCGAATTAATCACAGTGAAGAGTTCTCTATTAAACTTTGCGAGATAGGAAATATTAAAGATAAAAGTTTTAATTTCATTATCAGAAATGTCAATATTACATGCCAATACATTTAAAACTAGTATATCAACTGTAAAGCTAAAAGCACAGTTTCGGGGCTAAAAACTGATAGTGATATTTAAAATTAATTTGTTGTCAAATAGTAACTAATAATAACAAATCCAATCATTTTGGAAATAAAATATTCGGAGGCATGAATTACGTGTTTGATAAGAGTCAATAATATATGTGAAAAAAATAATGAGTGTTGTCCATTTTTGGTATGGTAACGAATTGATAATAAAAAAAATCGAATGATATACCTTACAAAATATTTGCTACGTTTAATATTAAGGACGTTTATTTGTATATTTAAAACGAATTTTAAAGATGTATCTATATTGACGTTATTTTGTTTTATGTCGCACCGCCTTCTTAAACTCTCTATTTCATAACTACGGCTGACTGGTAGAGAATGCCTACTAGCATTAAGTTCGCCAATAGTACGCTTTATTTGTGCAATGAAGTTTAAATACATAAATAAATTATAATGGACAAGTTGTACCTAATAATTGTTGTAACTGAAGATTTCAAAACAATATCATCGGCCTTGTAATTTTATAACCAAAAGGGGTATATTACAATGAGTATCGAATACATCAAACTTAATATAAGATTCGTTGTCTATGAATCGAGTACTTAATTAATAATAATCAACGTTTGTCAAGATGGACAAAAACATATTTTCGTCAAGTTTTCGCGTGAAAACTTTTCACTTAGGAAACTCCACAACACCAGGTGCTTCCAGAAAGATTTCGTGTTTCAATTCTGCCAGTGGTTCTGCGTAAACAATCAAATCTTCAAAATGGGAACTTTGCTCCGTTCGTAAACAGACTACTTATTCCGGGACAAAGTTTGAACGAAAGAGTTTTTCGATTGTTTTCCCCGATCCGGTCGAGGCGGTGTGATTATTCAGATAACATGCCTGTCGAGACCCAATCCCACGGATTAAGAAAAGAAATGGCGAGGGATCCAAATGCGGACAAGTCCGTAGTTTAGGCTTGTACAGGGAAAATTGTTTTTTTATCAAAACTTCCTTTTCCAATATTCTGTTCCATATTATAATTTGACAATGATCGTCCTGCTAGCGAATGTTCTAAATAATTGTCTTTATTTCTGAAATATAAATTCCGTTATCATCTCTAGCTTTGAATTTATACAAACAAACTTATTCAAAAACGATAATCATACTAAAAGTAACATTATCGTCAAAGAATGACAACCAATGGCAATTGCTTTCAGTATGAAAAATGATTTTAGCTCACTATGATTACTATGTTACATTCGATAGCTATGTTCGTTAAATATTATCAGGAAGCTCAATATGCGATAATGAATCCTTGGAATGCACACGTGCAGGATAAATGGGGTCGACAGGATTAAGCAGCATTTAAATAAAAGCTTAATGCCGTTTCACATGTCAGCTTAGGCGAATGCTCTGTGTACTGGTATATCCAGAATGCAAATAAGACATCCCAATATAGCGACAACCCGTTTATTTATAAATGTCTACGGTTGAAAGAGAATCCTTTATGTAAAGACATGTTTTATTTATTGCCGCTATAAGGCTCGTTGGTTTTTCTTACAATGCAGAGTTATAACAAAGTCTGATCTGATTGAAAATCTAGATCAGTATTTTGAATATAATGGCCCAACGACTCGACTTTATGGAATGTATTAACCTTCCATTACATATTAGTCGAGTGATGTTGAAAATTGACTGTAACGTACGAAAGAAAGAAAATATAATATTATTTATATCACTGTTAGTGGCATTCAATGGATATACTTGTGAAAGACCAATTACAGGGAAATTTATTAAAATTCATATAAATAAAGAAATTGCGAAATGTAAAGTATTTCAAAACGAAATAAAAGAGATGAATTGAAATAAATTTTGGGGGATAACCATAGATTTTAATTTACATGTTATTATTTAATTATATTCTCTGAAAGTAAAAAATAGGACTCACATAAAATCTACGAGTAAGTTAGTATAAATAAAATTTATCCTTCGAAGCGTCTTAAAAGCTGCTTACTTAGTTATTTCATTTGTTATTTTTCGATTAATAATTTTAAAGTTATTCTTGACAATGTGATGTACTATTTCCACGTATAATATCATCCAAAATTTTGTTACAACCATGGACTTACCAAAGTCTATAATATTAGTCCATTATTTTTAAAGATGGCTATGATGATACAGCTACTAAATTGAACTTGATAGTTTTATTATAGCCTAAAACGACTTCTTTCGTTTCGTAATTCAACCATAAAGATATTAAATTTTATTAAATTCCAGATTAAAGCTTGTTCTTACGAGATTTAACTTTATCTAACTTTACGTAGAATTCTCTCTGAGAAAAGCTATAATTCAGTTCGAGAAATATTTCTACTATTTGAAACGAGAAACTGCAAGAAGAGGTATTAATCATTCGATTTTATTTTCAGTTTCTGTTAAAACAGTATTTAGTTAAGAGTTTACCTTTGGCTTGCAAAGTGGTCGCTGGCTCGCTATGCACATCCATCAATGTCATTGGGGCAAGTTTTTCTTTGGGTTCCGGTGAAGTGTTGCCTCTCCCTGTTTTCGTTTACAAACTTTCATCCAGTGTCATTTTAAATATTGGATTCGTGAAGTTCGATTAGTACGGTGATTTGAAAACACCGGGATTGTTCAGACCAATTTGATATCTTTACAGTTGAAAGAAGAATTTTTTCTTTGCTAGTTCTTTTTTTGTTTAATATATATTTTTCAAATAAATTTATTGAAATTATTATTATGCAATTTGAACAGATCTATATATAGGTATATATATAATTATGTATTTATTCTTAATATCTAAACAATACATATTGGCTTGTTGAAAAGTACATTAAATTTAATTTTTCTATTCATTATATTTAAAAAAAAAATCATATTGTTTCAATGATGATCTACTAAATTTTCAACAAAATTGTGAGATAAAACTCTGTTTTAGGTCTAGTCTAGTCCAGGTATTTTTCTATACATATAAACGTTACCGAAATTTTTGGAGTATAATACTTATAGAAGTATTATCCCATTGTGAAAGTCGCACAATGGTATTCACATCAAAAACATGTTTTTTGGTACAAAAAATAGCACAATTTCCGCCATAAAGGCTTATTCAATTTATCATCGAGCAGTGTTACCACCTATAGCGTTACAGCACTTCTGACACCTATAGACGACGCTATGCTCGTTTTCCACATAATTTTTCCCTTTTTATCGTATTAAATGTTCATAAAGTTATAACGTAATAATAACATATATAATAATCCTTAGAATGCGTCGAAATACCTATGTAGGCAATACTCTTTACAATCGGAAACCATAAATCAATAAATATACAAGGATCTAGAAGAAACAAAAAATAATAAATTGTCTTTTTTAATTATTCTATTGTATGTTTATTTGCTTCCTGTAAGGAATAAAAAAAATTGTAACTGAATACAAAATCGTTTAAAGATTATTATTGCTAATAATAAAGTTATAGTTGAATAATTGTAAATCTTCGAATAATTAAACGGTTTACTAGAAATGACACAAAAATGAATATAATTGTACACCTGCCGAACAAAGATCAAATCGATTCAGTCGAAAATCGAGAATAAATTATTCATCTGCCTAGTGTGTATTTCATATTGCTTATGCATGAAAAATCAGAGAGAAATCTGTACGATCCACGATTTTTTTATTCTACAGTCAATGATTTATAGGATTGTATTTCGCTGGATATTGTTGTTCATCAATGCCGTGTTCGCACAAATGCACTCCATGTCTCTAGTGTATTGATATTAAGTGATGTAAACGACCTGACTATTTATAATAATTTAATTGCCAATTTGACTTCTTGTACTTAACTGAAATGTTACTTATTGAAAAATATCAACAAACAAACAACAACAACTTTATACATACTTCACTCCATCTGAAAATATATTATATCATTACTAACATTTGCAAAATTTGGTCATTATACCTTGTGCAAAGGAAGTTTATAATATCGTACGAAAGTCGCTTTCTCCCTTTTTTTAAAAACCATTCTGTTCCATTTGGCATTTAAAACAATTTAACGTTCTTCAGTCGGTTTTTATCAATTATTAAGTAGATAAAAACGACAAAGAGTTGTTTGGATTGAGTAGATGTATTTTGAACCCTATAATATATGTTTAATAATTGCTATTAAATTATAACAGTAGTATTGCGATTTGAATATGCGAATGTATACGCAAATTAAGCGCACCGCGTGACTGATTCTCGAGTACTGCTCAAACTAGCAGCCTCTCAAGCCGCCTTGCAAAATAGATAACCACCTCCACGGCTTCAATTTGTCTGGTAGAAAAGCGTAATGCCTCAAACTTGTAGTGCCTCAATTTAATGCTTCATCAGTATTCTCTCATTTTCTTTTTGCTATGGGAATCTTCGAATCTATCACAGAATTAGTCAAACCATAGCAGCTAAAACTATTCCCAATGTCTGCACAGAATGATGATCTCCTGACCTCTGATTAGCCAAGGTATCTTTCTCAATAGTTGCATTTCAGCAATATATTAATGGTCTCCGCTTCCAACAGGGAGAATATGTTAATATTATCTACAGAGATCTATCGATGACATTGAAATTAAAATGATACCCTTTCATTATCTTTAAGTATATTCCATCAAAATAGCGGTACATATTTTTAAAAGAGCTTCGACGACGGTGACGAGTGAACCGCTTGAACTTGTAATTTCTACAGTGCCTATTCGGGAAACCCATTTTAAATAGAATTATTTATGAGTTCACGTTTCACCGCGCGCTACATTGGAAGGTTTCCTTTTCCGTTAATTATTTCAAACTCTTTTCCTCGAAATGTAAACAATATTTAATTGTTGTACAAATACGCTGCTGTCAAATAAATAAGCTGGTTGCGAAAATCGATCGCGCTTAAGATTGTTGAGTCCATCTTTCGCAGTCACATAATACTTCTGGTCACCAGAAGTATTATCTCTATTTCCCCTGTGCTTCGGAAGACCTGCTAAGCAATTGATTCCAGCTCCGTTTTTCTCCTGCTCCAGATTCTGTGACTATTAAAATATGTTAAGATTTTGTAGCAGACCATTGTATGAAAATTAACTGTAGAAGTGTACGCAATGACCTCTAAATGAGTTATTGACATTGTCTACTAATGGGAAAGGCTAATTTATTATGATAACCTCGTGTTACTTGAAGTTCTGCCCCACCCCTATAAGTTAAGACGTGATCTATGTATGTATAACTTCTTGAAAGTGGACAAGGAACATTTAAATTCGTTAATTATAATTTCCTCATTCTTATGGCAAACTCCATCCTAATCTGTAGCTCGAGTGCGAAGTGGATAAGCACCGCGGTCCGCGATCGTTGTTTTTAACAAATTTTAGCAAGTGACCGACCCTTGCTAAATGGATGGGTAACCAAAAAATAATAATTTCAAACTGCTCCGTGCCTCGGAAGGCAGGGTAAGCCGTTGGTCCCGGCTGCATTTGCAGTCGTTAATACTCTCCAATTCGTATTGAGCCAGCGTAGAGGGTCTTGGCCCATCCTCCTTAACCATTTTTAAGGAAGGTTTACCCATCAATACATCGTTAATGTCATGTTATTTAAATAAAAATATTAACTGTAATCAATACAACAATATTAACGCTGCCCTCGACGTCAAGTTCGAGGCTGTTTTTCGATAAAATAGCAAAGCAATGCTACCTCTTTTGATTTCAATCAAATGTCATGTCTTAAGACAAAGACGGGTAACAAATTTTCATTTTAAAATGACGTGAGGTAATACTCGATATAGATTTTTTCTTTACAATTTCTTCTGTAAATAACTGATTTAACTAATTAAACATTTTGTAAAATTCCATTACACTAAAACGTCATTTCACAGACTATTATTTTTTATAGATAAATTACAAATGAGACACTTTTTAAGGACTTTGCATCGATGACATAAGCGTTATATTTAACTTATAAATTTAAAAGTGGGAGAATCTATATTTGACGTACTCCTCAAATTTAGACGTCCTCTCGGCTACACGAGTGGTTCGTACATCGGTTCCAAGGTGTTGGCTATCTATCATATCTCTAAGGTCCCGAGTTCGTTTCCCGGTTTCTAAATTTCTCAATTAACTTTCCTATATTGTTTCGGGTCTGGGTGTTATGTTACCTTCGCTGTTTCAGGTACTCCATACGAGGGCTTTAGCTACTCATCTTGGAATCTAAGCAATGTGTGTGATGTTGTCTAATATTTATTTATTTATAAATCTAAGTTTTTTTTAGGTTAATCTTAATATTTTTGGTCTATCCTAAATATTTTTTATGTAAGCTCACCGATTTCACCGTGAATTGTTAAACGATTTTTTTTTTACTTGAAACCTTTTCTTCTTTGTCTGAGAATTTCCCATAAAATTAATAACTATCGAAAGTAGATCGGCAGTTTTGTTTTATAATCGAATAATTGGAATCGTTCTGCCATGTAACAAAAATAATTCTACAACATATTAATATCAATGATCAATTTCTGCAAAAACTCAAAATAGGTATAGCAAATAAAATAATCTGTTCAGGTATTTAAATTAAATAATATATTATTTCGTGACATTAAAAATACCTGTAAAAGCTCCAATACAAAATGGAAACTTGTGCACATTCTCCTAATTGACTATACAAACACTGTGATTCATAAGGAACATAGTGTAACTTTGATACTGATAGTACTATTTATCATATTATTTGAATAAAACCTCAAAGAAATTTTATCGTTACCGAATAAAGACATCCCTTAATGTCAATACAGTCGAAAAGATACCATTTTATTTACCTACTATTATATACGCTTTGACAATACTTTTTTTCTTTGTCTTTCGATACAGCGCTACCACGAAAGTATTAATTAATAGCACCACCCCCTGAAGCGTGTGTGTAAAGGTCACTAAGGTTGTCGTTTAATAATACATGAAATAACATGGTACATGCCTACACCCCTCGACTCCATGAGTTTCAGCATTTACGTGATCGGTGACATGAATTTTTAACGTTCACTATCTTTGCCCCGAGTCGCGCCGAATAGGACTGTTTTTTTTTTTATTTAATTAATTTATGAACCACAAACAAGATTACAATACACTTATGCTAAAAGTTACTTAAATTACTAGGATTTATTGTAATTATAAGTTTACAACTTAATATCGTCGGTTACGTTTAAATACACATATTTTAGTGCAAACTAAAGATGCAAATTCTTTGCAAGACTCATACAACTTAAGCTTAAATTAAATTAAAACTATATTTATAGAATCAAATTATATTGACAAAAACTATTCAATTATATCCATGTACAGTGAAACAGGGATATGTGCCTATTCATATATCTAGTGAAATTTTAGAAATTATAATTATTATGTCTCTCTTAGCTTGTTGTTAAGTAGCTCAGTGGCGTAGTGGATAAGTGCCACGGCCCGCGTTCGTAGTTGTTAAGCAACTTTCGCAAGGGTCGGTTACGTGATGGGTGGCAAAAAAATTATTATCTCGAGCTACTCCATGCTTCGGAAGGCACGTTAGATAGATAGATAGATAAATAGTTTATTCATACAACAATGTCATTACAATGTCATTCGTTAAGCCGTTGGCTGCATTTACAGTCGTTAACACCCTCCAATCCGCATTGGGCTAGCGTGGAGGGTCATGGCCCATCCTCCTTAACCATCTATAAGAAAGGCCTGTGGGGACGTAAAAGGGCTGGTGATGATGTCTCTCTTTGATTGAGTGCATGTTTGTGTGTGTATGTATGATGTTGTTGGTAAAATCCAACATAATAGTTTTTATGACTACTGTCCTAATACAATATATTCGCAGCATTCTTTGTTTGAATATATTAGAACATTGATTATAATATTATTTAACATATATTTTTTTACATTGTCGCTACGCTTTGGGATATAAGCAATTTTGTGATTTTGTATAATAACCTACTCAAAACATGTGTGAATAGTTCATAAAAAAGTCAAAGAAATGTTTTCTTTATTGAAAAAGGCAACAAATTTATTGGTTCAACTTCTGCCAAGTTGACTATTGTAACTTTTTTTTAAATCTTGCAGGATGCATATCATAAAGGACACAGCACAAAAAGTACACAATATCTCTAATGAACGTTCTGATTTTTAAAATTCGTATGGGTGACATCGCTTTACTTGTGTGCAACTGGGGGTAAATTGAGTATGTCCTCTATGTCCAGCACTTATAAGGTCCACGTGAACAAATAATGGGTTCAAACATCTGGAAACTTCGATTCACAAATTTAAACCTCATAATTTAACTTCGCTCTCAGTATCAATAATTCGGACGTTTCACGACCATGCGATTTACGCGCCCGTCATCGTCATTAATACAAAACAAAAAATACTCCAGGTAGCAGGTGGAATCGTCGGTGATATTAAATAGTAAATTTTCCTGATATTTTTCACCGTGTTATCGCACGTGACTGCGGCGGCGTTTGGTAAATAATAACACAAGAGTTAAGTAATGTGCGGGGTGGGGTTTTTGATTCGCGTGACGTACGCTCACGTGAACACGTAATTTATACGTCCTTTTCAAAAAATTCGGTTCAGTGTTTATTTACGAGATCGCGTGGACTGGCCAAGCTCGGATAAAGTAGTTGAAACTGTTTGCTTAATTAATTTACAGCACTCAATCGGCTCAATAGCCGGTCCAATTTAAATACTTTTTAACATCACTCATTTAAACATTGTCGAATGTTAAAAAGTGTTACTTGTTCTGTTTTTTAATGTTAAATATATATATATTTTTTAAAAGTTTTTGTGAAATATTATTTGGACTTCACCTTATATGACAAATCAAACGAACCGAAACTTGATGCGTTTTCTTCGTTTAAATCAAAAAGGTCCTATTCCTTCCGGCTCTATCATCAGATACATATATATAATACAAATTTATGTGGAAAACAGAAGTCTAACTAGGCAAGATAAGTGAAATGCAATATTTTTTTAACTAATTCTATTGTTAATATCCTTTGTTCCTTCCTTTGCAATATTAATTAAGACATTGCGAGCCTATTTAATATGAAATAGAAATTGTTAGTATAATTTATCAAAATGGTGGAATTTAGTTCTTGATATTCTTTACACACGCGCTTATTGCATGGAAGGAACGTATTGGTTTTTATTCGTAACTTGACCTTGAAGGTCGTTAAACTTTAATAGTAAGGTAGACATCAAAAAAGAAGGCATCTAGTCAAGTAATAAAGTATAATTTATGCTTGATTTTTAATTAATTCTTGTAAAGGCTTCGCTTTGCACCCACGCCAAAATATGATTAAAATTCTTTATTAATGAAAACAAAAGAAACACATTGTTTTGTGAAAAAAAATGCGATTTGTTAAAATAAGATTACTGTTTTTAATATTCTCACTCGTTATTAGTACAAGATTTCGCGACAAAAATGTGCAAAAGTTTTGTAATGATCCATACTTCAGTATATCCAAGTGATACAACTTACGTCAAGAGTCATTGCGAGCTCTCTCTATAATGTCCAATATTTTAAAATAGTAATACTAATTTTACTATTAGAATAATCATTGTGCTAACGAAAATAATTATGACAAACAACACATTAACTCATTTGTACCGTGGATATGAAAGCATATCAATTTGTAGTTATCTTGGCCGGAGCTGAGATGAGTTGAGCGGACGGTTGTTCCCGGAACGAACCGACTGCGACATAAATCAATGTCAGCAAGTTTATCGCGCCTTCAGGCTCCGACTGAGGCATGGTCCCTTTAATGTGTTTGTTCCGGAGAAAAGTTCCAACTTCTTTCCAGATAGACGAGTTGCAAAGAATACTTTGAAGAATAATCAACGTGACTGTAAGAAGGTTTTTGTTTGTGTCATTGATTGCTCTTTTTTCCAAGCAGATATCATGTTACGACTAATTTTAATTAATTTATATTCAGAATATTCTTTTAATTGTTTTATATATTTAAAAATTTAAAAAAAATCAACTCAGTAAAACTATGGAATATCTCAAGTACTGATTATATTGTTTGTGAATAAATCATACTTAAGCACACAACGCATAAATTAAAGATGCTTACAAAATAATATCATTGCATTTACATTACAATCACATATAGGTAATACTATAACAAATCTTGTTCTTGGTTATTGTAAAGTATGATCGCAAAGTTTTATCCTTCGATTCTGCAATCTAGAAGATTATTATATTTAAAACATGACAGAACTACAATAGACATAAAGCTCATGTCAGCAGCTCCAGAAGTTTCAACTTAATACAAGACGTGGCTGAAGCTGCTCTAGAAGCTTTCCTCGCCTTGAAACTTTCCTTTTGTTCTCTAAAAATTCCCAAGAAGTTTATAGAAAGTAAACAAATTTGCACAATGGACGCCTTCTCGGATTGCCACTCTTTAAGGATCGGGTGAAAACCACTTGTCTTAACGTCTTGAGACAGCTTGGAACTTCCCATAATTAATATAATAAAACTTTACGACAAGAATAGGTTTAAATAAATAATGCAATTTCGTTGATATACTAGCTGACTTGATCATCTTCGTATTGTCTCGGAATTAAATAACCTTTAAAGGTTAAAAAGTCAAATTGGTGCTTTTACATTTTTATTTGCATTTTTATATGTTTTACTTACCTACATATGTTATACCTACTTTTTAAACTTTTCTTAGAATTCTGCAAATATTTAAAAACCAGAACTCAAGTGAGACTAACAAACATCATTTTTAATTTTATATAGATTTATTTCAGAGGAAATCTTTTCTCTTAAGCGAACCTTTACCATACGTGTTATGATATCATTCCGCTTTAACCACTACAATTGTATGAAATGAAAATGTCTTTATTTAAGTAAGCCTGTTTCAAGCACTTTTGAATCGTTCAAAAAAAAAATTTTCCCCTACCACTTGTTCAGGACGTTTTTCAGTATCAGAAGTGATTAGGTGGACCCTGATTAAAACTTCAATAACTCTCAACAGAAATAACAGTTTCAAATGTGAAAATATTAATTTTTGACAAAATAATCTCGACAGATTTCCCTATGTGTAGTAAATTAAATGATCGTATTATTATTGATACTCTTTTTTGTTATGAGATAGAAATCCAAAATTTATGTTGAAAAATTAAAGAGCATCACGTCACTAGAGATGCATCAGTTATATATGGTATTGCATTCATCGCTACTTTACAGTACAGTCTAGTTTGAAGTTTTAACTCCATTAGTTTTGTTGTAGCCAGTGGCGTATGTTAGCAATTTATGGTGCTCTGAACAAATACACCTATATTGCGATGAAAAGGAAATAACTTTTAGCGTATAGCGCAACCAAGCGAGTAGATTAAAAAACATACCAAACCAATTCACCAGTATATTTCTCTACGTTTTCTCTTGTCATGTTATCTATTGAATTATAAAAGTGGTTATTTTAGGTGTTTGACACGAGCAATGTAAATTTATTACTTTTTAGAGTTAAGTATTTCATATTAAATACGAAAATAAATCCTTTTTAAAATATGAAGGTATAAGTTTCAAAACACTACGATTCATTGTAACTATGAAAAATAAAACTCCTAAGTCAACTTCTTAATCAAAAAATACCATCATTGTTGCTGCATGTATCATCACGCAATTTCGCCCTTTGGCAAAAAGCAATGCCTTATAACAAGTGCTAGTACTGTATGTTTACAGTAACATTACAAAACTTCGATTATTTGTTTGTAAAATAAGCGCGAACCATGTAAAATCGTCCAGATTAGATTCTGATGAAAAATAATTATTGACGAACAGCTTTCTCATTCGACTCAAGATTAGTTTTTCAAATGATTAAAATAAAATGCGTGCAATCAAAAGCATCACTTTTTATTTAATATTCCTATAATCTGTGACATAGTTAACATATTATACAAAGCAAAGTCATTATAACGCTGATGGTATTATACGTTTGCATTATTTTATATACCGTTATATTGTACCACGGCACTCAATTTATCATGAGCTCAGTTAATTCAATTCACACAATTCTCATCATTACAATGCTCTGCTAAAACAAAACGAACTAAGCTTGTTACATTATTTAGAACGTATCGTAAATCCAGGGGACGTAATAACGCAAAATGTTGCCAATTCACATGAAATTTTGAAGAGATAGATCTACACTTCTATGAAATGTAGATTTAAATCTCTTTCATGCTTGCTCTGTAGACTACGAAAAATTCGTATAAATCGACTAGGTGATTTTTTTATTTAATATTTATTTTATTCATTATTTAGTTAATACAGATCCCAATAGTTAAGTATTCTGGCAATCCGAAAATACATTATTGTAAATCTACTCAAACATCAAAGTTAAAATTATAGACTTGGATGTGTTGATCCTCAAGGGTCCTATGTTTAACATGGTTAATGTAGATAAATTGTGCTATTTCAGAGTAATGTCTTACTTTCAAATTTTATGAAATATAAACTTTAAAATTTAATCAATCTTGCATTCACAATGCTTCATTGAAAAATATTCTTAATGAAAAATGCTTAAAATATATATTTTATATTTCTTTTGACTGTTTGGGCGGTTAATCTAAACATTGATTAAAATACGCACTGTAGTAACGAAAAAGTAAAAAATGCTTGAAAAAATCGTCAGAGTTAGAGCAGTCACCCGGATTGCGAAAGTTTATGGGTTCGAGTGCCATCTCAGAATGCCAGGGGCAAAGTGGATTTTTAAGCATTTTTAATTAAGAATATATAAAACTTTATACGATTTTATGAAAAAATATGAAAATCTAAACCTGTGGTAACTCAGGATCATGATTAAAATATATTTTATATGTTTGAGCGACTGCATAATAACATCCCATATAAATTTCGAATAGCAGACTAACATTACCGAAAACTGAAAAGTCTAGATTTATCTACATCGCGATTTGCTCGTTAACCACCAAAAACATTATCCGACCACAACATTCGTAGCGATTAATATACGGGGGTGCACCATTAAAACACAGACGGGGTAAATCTCTCGGTTGTTGGCGCCGAATCACAATAAAATAGGTAGCCAAGCCAAGGCTCCGTGCCAAGCAAGTTTTGCTTCGAAGCAACTGCACTGGCTGGCTACCCTTATTATTTTGATTGTTAAGAGAGACTTCTTTTTATTGCCAATAGTTCTTTAGCAACAGCTGGTTAAATCGAGGTATCAAAATTTCTCAAAATCCACACCCACGTGGATGAAGTTTTATCTAATATTAACTTATTATTACACACAGTGGCCGAGTAAGGGGCGCTCGTAAGATATCAGTACGTATTTTTCTCGTCCCAATGAAGTATTGTGACTCAATAAGCATTTAGAAAAAGGTGAATTTCTGTAGACTTTTAGTTTTTTATAACAAAGAAAGATTTCCTGCAATGAACGTTTGAGTAGAGCCCAATTGCAGTGTAACATTTAGCAGATAGCCAGCCTTCGACACCAACCTTCAATAATATTAGTTGAACCTGATCTTAAAACGTGAAACTGATCTGATCTTCGCCTCCAGAATTTCGACAATCTTCATGTTGTAAATCATTATCGTCATTGTTTATCTCATATGAAATTATTTCCATATAATAGAACTAATGGACTACACTCCTGTAAACTTATCATCAGCATATCAGCCGTTCGATGTCCAACTGTAAACTTTTACACTGACTCTATCGTTTAAATCGATCCAATTTTTATCTCTTCAATTAAGGTCGTAGTCTGGAAAATTTCCTCTACAAATTCTATAGAATGATCGTATCTCGACTGCATTTATTTTAATCGCATGCCTGCATACCCCACTCTCGTTTCCCTACATCAGCGTTGAGATCATGAGTATTTCAATTGAATTTACGCTATATTTTCCTATTTATCTTTCAGATCAAATTATTGGACGATCGCGCAATTTTTCCAAATTTATCAATCTGGTTTCACATTTATGTAAATATTATTAAACAATACTACTTACACTGCTCAAATCCCAAAACTATCTAAAACTCTTGTATCACAATTTTCTTTTATAAACAAAGGTAGCTCAACACCCTATAATGAGACAATAAATATAATTTTCACCAGACTCTGAAGCCTCTTGGCCTCGAGCGAGACCTTGAAGCCGGCGTGTGAGTCAACCACAGAATTGTAATATATACGATATTTGTTTTTCTAGTTCCATAACGCTGACAGACAAATAGTTAATCCTTTCTGTATGGTACATTTTGATGTAAAACATATTATTATCGTAGAATAATGCTTACGTTCTATTTGTTTCAGGTAATGAACGGTCCAGTTTCTCATATCCGGTCCATCAATCTTGATGATAGACATCACGTCGTATTATACTATCGTAATTAATCGGTGTGCTACTGAGGCCAGCTATAATACAAATGGAATTTCTGAAATCTTGGACACGATAATCATTCGTAGAGGCTGGAAGCAATATGTTCGTATATTATGATGTTCTTCTTGGCATATTATTATTGTACCATTTTATTCGTGTGTCTTTTGTTTCCACTTACTATCTAACGATTGTGTGGCAATATCATTGATTTCCAATCTTTATTCAGTTCTGTCCTAAATACTTGTGTTGCTAGCAAATATCGATTAACACTAATTGTTATTGCGAATATTTCCAATGTCGGAACGTGACATCGTTCCGACTTTCTTTTTATCTAATAGTAACAATTGTATTATTATAACAATCTATATTTAAACGAAGAAGCCAAACAAAAATGTATAAATATTCTTAGTAATATTATGTCTGATATTTCAACCACAAGGTGCATTGTCTCTAAGGCAATGCGAACTACTTTACTTCAAAATGTTCCAGACGAAGTTAAAGTGGGTCGCGCACTGTGCATTGTATCAGCCTCAAAACTGAGTTACAATATGGGAAGAGGGGACAGTCCTTTTCTGTGGCACGTTCGAAAATTGCACATTTGGCGCAGAAGGCACGCGGGTCGGTGGGCGGGCGGCCACTCTTAGAATCAGTCATTGTCAACAAAACTTTATAACCCGACGGAATTCCTTGAACGTGTTTATTGTGGTTTTCGAACGAACTCGCTCCGTACATAAATCGATGTTCATAATTCAACTTCTGTCAACGTTAAATGCAATTTCGATGTTGTGATTTCGTTGCATTTCCTTGGGACAGATCCAAACTTATGTAATGTATATTGCAGATGATAGTTTTGCATTATTCTTATAAGATTTTAGATTATTCTTAAAAAAAATAAAGTATTCTTATGAGAATAAAGTTCTTTAAACTAAGTATTACATCAATAGAACATGTGGTTTAAAATGGACGCGATTTTCTAAATAGTGAAAGATACTTATAAAATGTCTTTGGTCCCTGGTACCCTGAGATGGGAGTGAAAGTTCACATTGGTGATCACATGTTATCTGTTATTAAAATAAGGTTCCAATTAAAAAGAAATAAAATCTCTACCAACAAAAATGACAAGTATATACTTTCAGATAGATTTCGCTAATCTGGATAAAGTATGAAGTAGCTCTACTAATTAGAGCAGTCAAGTTCAGTCTCATATACCTGGGATGAGTGTTTCTTAATACTTTTTATATGTAAAATTAATTAAATTAGTGGTCGCTCAAATGTCGATATTCCACCATAAAATTTCAACACAATTTAACTTTACCAAAAGATATCACAGGGTTCTATATTGTTTTCTGTGCCTACTTTCAGTAAAACGTTCCGGATATAATTCGTACTAGCTATGGAAAAAGACTTCATTAAGAACGACTGATCCTGAGGTTGGATCAGGCAGTTTATTGATGACGTTCTACCGCATAGCGTACGCACCCTAATCCTCAGATTACTCGTGACTTACTACAGTTAAGTTCGCTTTGAAATCTGATTATATACCAAAAGTTAATCGAATTATAATGTAACGTATCTTGTAAAAAATCAGATCTGATTTTATGTAACGAATTATTATACCTAAGGTGTAAGAAATACAATTCATCATTAAAGTTATAAGATAACTTACCTATTCTTACATTTTAACGTTTTATCTAACTCTGTAACTTCTTATTATACCGACTGAGCTTTGAGAGCATTGATTATATCTATAATAGTATTATCAATTTGACATATTTAATAAAGTATGGTATCAGACTTCGCAGTAAGCGAGTTGTCAACTGACCGAATTTTCTCTACGCCGAGCTTCTTGTAAAACAATGTATATCCATTCCGGGCATTCACGTGAGTTCCCAAATCCCAGATTAATGAGACGAAGGCGAGCGATTACGGTAAAGATCGGAATCTAAATCTAAGCGTCGCAACGCGCCGCAAGCATCCGCGTCGCTGTAATCCTGAGATAGAGTGCTGGGCTAGGGCCCGACCGCCCGGAGGCCTTATTGATAGCGAGAATCTGTACGGGACTGATCTTCTAGCATAATTACTCTAACGTCTGTGTAGTGACATCTTTAAAGTTTCCCCGCGTTTAATCGGTGTTGTGGTTTTTAAGACAAATAACATTGACGAGTGTTATTCGAACAACAATCACTCTTATGTGTATAGTTAATTAAGGTTAAATTACTGAATCACTGAAGTATTTAAAAATAAAGTTTCCTGTGTTATTACTACAGGTAAACAAATATTTAGAAGTACCTTCATTTATCTAGCTATCGCCTCCCATCCATTCCATCCTCGAAGTTACATTCTATCTAATAAGTTAATTAAAGGACGTACAAAGTGCCTGTCTAATTAATAAAATTATGAAGTGAGGAAAACTCAAAGAACTTGCTGGTGTTTAGGGGGGCAAAGGTCAGGCTACATTTTAATAAGCCCTGTACAAAATTAGACAAGCTTGATTTTAATAAAAAAATCCGTAGCCAATGGAGATACTAAAGTATCGATGTGAATAAAACCAATTTTACCTAAAGTATTACAAGCTTGCTGGATAGTCTGCCATATGTGTAAATGAATTATTATAATTTTTTTAAGAGTCAAATATATTTGTTATCAATAGATAATTAAAAAAAGAATTTTATGAAATGTCATCGTAATAATCATTGTCATTTTCAATAAATGTAGAATTGTAATACAACATTACATACTTCAGTATATACTAGGTAGCTAAAGCCCTTGCAAATGTTGGAGATGTGTACCGCAACAACTAGATCCAATATAGAAGACCCAAATATTCGTGATATTTACGGGAAATTAAGGGAAAGCAAGAGTAGCTCGGTGGCGTAGTGGATAAATGCGGCGGCCAATGACCGTTGTTTTTAAGCAACTTTTGCAATGGTCGGTTAGGGATAGGTGACCAAAAATTATTATCTCGGGCTACTCCGTACTTACTGTAGTCATAGACCATCCTCCTTAACCATCCAAAAAGAAGGCCTGAGTCCCCTGTGGGGACGTAAAAAGACTGATGATAGGGATAGCAACACTCTACCCTGAAAGTTGAAGGCATTTATCGTACAAACTACATCGAAGTTAGTTTTTAATCATGTCAAAAGGTCTATTAAATTCTGTAAATGACAAAAAACTTATTATATACAGGAGTATAATTATATTTATACTACACTAACTAACTTTACGGACGCTTATGCAACTAACCATCACTCTGAAAGAAGGTACACTAAAAACTATTCCAAACTTTGCTTATTACTCCTATTTCAAAAAAAGGTAAACAAATGAAAATCCTTTATCACCCGTATTTATTTTTTAAATTAGCAATATCATTCCAGATTTTGTCCAAATATTTAAAAATTGTTTGGAATGGTTTGTCGATAGAATTTGTCCATAGAGTAATGTTTATCACTTATGAAAATATTCATTCACCCAATAAGTATATAATGTACATTTGGGTTACGTAACAATGCAAACGATTCGTTACCTTGGCCAATATGTGCTAACTAAAGAAAATGCACAAGCACGAAATTTTTAGAATGATAAGTACTCTAATCACAAATTTATTTTTCGGAATCGAATTGAAAATTAGAGTATAACACACGATATTGTGTACCACACTATAACTCGATTTTTATTTAAAAGTAGCCCGTAAGAATGTGTTTAGCCCCTTGTATAACAGTCTACTATTCTTAGACTACAAACTTCGTTATCGTTAAAACGAAACCAAAAAAATATTAGTTTGTTTTTTAGTTTAGAAAGTGATACACACGACTGCAAGTCAGGTTACCATAATATATCAAAATTTCAAGTTAATTTAGACTACCCTCAAAACGTTAAGGTTTGAAACTCTAATATTTTCAGTACCTTTATACTAGTACCTAGGTATATATAAGGTTTGAAAAATTAATATTTTAAGGGTATCGACTGAAGAAATTTGATAGGTTTGTAAAATCTGTCATGCTGTTGACCGTACAATAGAGTTGCCACCGTGGTCTATTATTTTTAAACTTCTACAAATAAGATAGCATTGTAATTGAAACATCTTCCATGATTTCATCTGCGCGCTTCCATTGATGGATATAATTTATCTGAGAAAGGCAGAAATCCGAATATTATTCATATTTCAACCTCCTTCGAAGTAGACTCTCATAATACTCTGAATAGATATCGTTAATTAGCTTTTCATAGTGACTGCGTATTCCATTCGGAAGTCTTACAGACGAGTGCTCCCTAATTAGGTTTGAAAATAATGAAGAATCTTCTGGAGGATTTTTTTTCTTGTTAAATGAAAATATAATTACTTGTTTGATGTTATTGAATATATTTCCTTAAAAAGAGATAAAAATAACTTTACTAAATAAATTACTTGTTTGTTTTGCTACTAGTGAGCGAATTTTAATCAAAAAAAATTATAGGTTAAAATTCCATTCAAGTACCTGAGACTGGAGAATTTTTAAGCTAGTAATGCGACTCGAGATCTGTTTTTACTCAAGTCACTCGAGTGAATTATTCAAACACGTACTCGAGTGAATAATATATCACTCGAGTCATCGAGTCAACTCGGCACATCGAGTTGATTCTCTTGCCACTAGATATTACTTCGCTACTCTAATTTAATCACCTAAACCGCTTATTTTTTTTATTTCTTAATTACTTAAATAAATAATATGTCTTTTTAATGTGTATTTTATTAATAGTATGTATTTGTTTAAAATTACTAAGAGAAATCACAGTCGAGTAGCACGTTTGATTTTTTTTACTAAAGTGAGGTAGTTAATTGACTCGAGTGACTCGAGTTACAAAACTCTACTTGAGTCGCATCACTATTTTAAGCTACTGAAGATGCAAAATCGAAAAATATAATAGGTATAAAAGACATAAATTTGTACAAGTCAGTATTTGTGTAAATTTGTACAATTACATTTTGTACAAGTCAGCATACCTCCGTCGTAATTATAATGAATGGCTGCAGCTGATCGGGTCTTGAGCTCATCCTCCTTAGCATCGATCTCTTCTTTTTAGGTCCTCTCAAACTTAAACACCTTAGTGCTAACAGTGTCTCCATGAAACCCGATCCACGGCCAATTACTCCCAATGTGACAAGTCCAAGTCACAACGCTTCGTATGGCGCTTAACCACTACATTCCGCAATCATTGACCGTCTTGCTTTTGTTTGCCATTTTGCTTCACCATAAATAATCGCTTTGTTACTCTTTCCTCTGACAGCCGGGCATGGTCTTAGTTGGTAGTGGCACCCAAGTAACTGGTCATAGTCGCCCATTCAGTCTAGAGCAGGGGTTCTCAATCTTATTTTGTCCACTGCCCACTTTCAGAATAATATATTTTTAGCTCCCCCATTTTTTCAGCTACTTAAAAACCACTATAACTTCAATATAAATTAATTTATAATTGTTAGCTATATAAGCGCAGATAAACTTTAATTTTATACGAGACATTTACTATAATTCGCGAGAGTTAACTTAAAACCTGAGCCCAGTAGGTAATACACAACGACGATCAGGTCTCAAGTTAACTCTTAGGGCGCTTGTGTACTACACTGAATTTTCATGTCCGGCGGTCCGATTTTTTCAGGTCCGATATGTCAGGCCATATGTAGGTAATGCGCGCTTGTGCACTGTCAGGAATTTTACCGTCCGGAATTTTACTTTTCTCTATTCCGGGCCGGTTTTTTCAGGTCCGTGATGGCGGCAATGAAAAACGTGTTTACGCTTGTGCACTGCTGTGACCGAGATCCGGAAAATTCATAAGGAATAGGCTTGGGAAAAAATAATCGATTTGAATCGATATTTATTTCGGCAATATTGTTAATTTTCAATAAACTTATAATCGATGTTTATTGTTGATTATAAAATGCTATATTTTATATGATGATTTAATATAGTTGGTATATATCACTGCATAAGCTTTGGCAAACTCGGTATAGTTCTAATTTGATCAGCGTATGGTTCTAGTATCGATACTCGATTTTAGAATCGTATTTAAAGTATCGATAGCTTAAGGTAAGATTAATAAGTGTTGTTACGCTTAGACGCCTAAATAATTGAACCCATCTAAATGGAAATTAATATAGTAAATAGACTTAACTTTAAGAAAGAACATAGGCTACAGTTTATCGCGAAAAATAGGGGATGAAATTTGCCTGGAAATTTGTCATTATGAATTTTTTTTTTGACAATTGATAAGTATAGATAAATATTTGACAACAGAAGTAATAATAAAGAATAAACAGAAGATTAACAAAAGTAATTAAGTGACACTCAATGTCTTTTTCGCATTTAATAAAATTTTAAATGTATGTTTGTGTCATTAATAAAATAAAATAAAAAAAAAGTATTCTAAGGGGATTATATTTCTGCTCAAAGTAACTACACCACGCGTATAAAATTATGCCTTTATATAATACAGTCAACTGATCTCGTAAAGTTCATTTAGCATAATAATTCTCCGCTAACACGGCACTAATTTCGATTTCTTTACGAAATGGCGCCACCGATTGGTCTATCTCTGTAATCGCTGAAAGTTGTTTTTACAAAACTTCGAAAAAAAATAACACGTTTAAAAATTTAAACATCAAGTACTAGACCATTATCAGTAATTTTATTCTAATGTCACAGATATTTTTAGCTATTGTATGTGAATAATCCTGTTCCTAAATTAGTAAGGGTATAAGTTTTTACATCTGATAGTAGTCATCCGATAGTAGTAAAAAAAATGCTTTCGTCTTGCCATAATTTATTATGGTTTATGTAAAACGATCAGATCATTATTTAGGCACCATTCTACGTCTTCGAACGGAATTACCGACGTTCCAAAAATCTCATCTTACCTAGCGTAAGTGACGTGTAGCTTCAAAGAGAGCTGCCCTACAATACGCCGCTCCGATCAGGAAAAAAACGGACAAGTGCACAAGCTACTCATCCGAGTTTTTCATGTCATTCCGGACCGGAAAAAATCGGACCGCCGTACCTGAAAATTCAGTGTAGTGCACAAGCGCCCTTACGGGCTATACCTGCCAATGAAAATTATTATCGAAACGCAACTTTATAGTATTCAAACAGAGTATCTACTATTCAAAATAAAACAAACATAATTAATTTTTATTTAAAAACTAATGTGAAAGATGAATCTGATGCTGTTTAATAAGTCTGTTGATATCAGGTTCCAATTTCCTTAAAAATACTTACAAGTCGCCACTTTCGGTAACATGCAAACGATTTCTCTTTTTAGCAGTGTTACTACAGCACTAAATTGACGTTCTCACAAATATAACGATGGGAATTCTATCAAGAATCGTTGAACGATTGAATACAATCCAGCATACGATTGCGAGATTTGTTTTTGTAGCCCAAAATTGTTGATAACCATTTGTGAACTTGATTTTTATTTCCTCGTTGTAGTAATTGAAATAATCGTTCTCTTAAGTTTCTAGCTACCAAACGCTGTCTATGAATAACGCAATGTACAGCAAGGACATCTGGGATTTGGTTTTTGAATGCGCTACAAAGCCTTCGTGGCACTCTATCATATAATATTTTTTAAGGGAATCTCTTTCTCATTACAAAACTTAAAATATGATTTGCCTTTTGTATCGGTCTTTTGCCTTTTGTATCGGTCTTTTTATTTGTTTGAATTTGTCTACTTTTATTTCGAAACGGAGCGACCGATTTCCATAAATTTTAGCGGTGAGATTTATCGAACCGAGTTTGAATAATCTCTTAACTACTATTAGTTGATGTTCACAAGTTGTAGTTGAGAGTCGATGGCTCATGCAGTCGGTGTCTAAGAGGCCTCCTAGATAAATTAAATTACAAATCACCCACCCCCACAGCTTGTACACAATGCTCCCATTTTTTCTCGGTCTCTTACTTTTTTAGGCTTGCACGGCCCACAAGGGGGCGTTATCGTACACTTTAGGAAAGGCTGGTCTAAAGTGATGTAATATTTCTCCTGTTGATATGAATTGATTTTCGATATTTCAATGATTTCTCGAAGTTTATGACACTAGTCAGAAAAAAATGAATACACAGAAATCCAAAGGAAAATTCCCGTTAACGTTTCCTCGATAAATTCTCGGTAGATTGTCGGAATATTATCATGTTTGCATCCTATACTATTTTATTCAATTTGCTAAAAAGAACTTGACACTCAGAACTACCATTTTACCAACAATACATACGGCTCCATACAAAATTTTAACGATTAGTATCAAAAACTCCGATTTCGATAACAAGTTTTTATTTAATTTCTAACACATAGTTGATAATTTTGCATAGCAACAAATTTAAGTGTTTTACCATATATAGATACAAGCTGACCTGGAAAACTTCGTGTTGTTTTTCTTATTTTTTGTTCCCAAGAACCCTGTTCGAAGTTTAACAAATAATAATATAAAAGTAACCTGAATTGATCCAGCCTTTCTCAAGATTAGAAACACATGTAGTGATTCCTTTCTTAGGTTATAGAGTTTCATATAACGTAAATACAATAGGGAAGATGACAAGGTAAAAAAATATTTTTTTTTAGTCTGTCAGTCATGCGATAGAAAAATATTAGATACAATTTGTTTTTGCTTCAATTTGACAAGAAATGGCTTCGCCTCTTGCATTTAAGTTGAGGAGTTGGGGCTTGTTACGTCACAACTATGTAGAACATGTACAAAGGCGTGACGTCATGCGACATTTCATAACTATAATTATCGCAGTGATTTTTGGACTACGCAAAAAAAAAATTTAATGCGTATTTGATATTCTTTAATCATCCTGATGGACAAACACACAAAAATTCGTCATTACTCATGTTATGTTTATTTTACCTTTTAAGTGGTAAATTATGAAATTGACAAAAAAGGAAATATTATATTCTATCAATTTTGCATTCAGAATGCCATAGATAATTAAAAAAAAAGCTATTTGTGTTATATAAAAATCGTTATTATGAAGATTTAAAATGTCGACTTTTGAAGTTATTTATGAAAAAAGGCGAAATTACCGAAAAATAAAAATATTTGTGCGTTATTTTACAATTTCGCTTTATAAACATTATTTATCAATAATCAAAACTTATTTTTGTTATATAAATGTTCGTTTTCTACAGCCTTTTAATTGAAAGAATTTATGTTTTCTACCTGCAATAATATCTATAATGTGATAATATCCAGTAACGAAAACATAATAAAAAGATGATAACGTAAAATTTGAATTTTTTTACATTGGCAACATTAATTAACAAAAGAGATGGGTAGCGAATTACATCAAACTGGAATCGCGTGCAGCGGTTAGATTAACGTTCGATAATTATAAAATTTAACTTTTGAATAACAGAGTGGTAATTTCACACGATGTAAACAGACCAGTTAATAAATTCTATTAATATAATGAGTCAGTCAAAATTGAAGAATATTCATTTCATGCATGCTTGATTTGTGTTTCATGAATTTGATGCAGAAAACACAAAAAAATTACTGAAAATAAGTGACATTTAAGCTTTTTTAGCGGCATAAAAAAGCTTAAATGCTATTATTTGCAGCAAAAAATGATATTATTGTTATATTTGATCAATTTTGCATGCTATACTGAAAAATATTCTTATTGAATAATGCTTAAAAAATCCACGTGCTTTTATTAAGTAGAAATGATATTATTTCATAGTTTTGATAGAGATATCCCATTGACCGTTTGAATTTTACTTATAGAGTAAAATATGTATGAAGTGTAGGTCTCTTTTAAAAGTGAATCAATATAAGATAATCGCTCTTATCGCAAATAGCAAACAGTTTTACATTTAATTGTAATTAACGCCAAACAGAATTTCCATTGAACATTGTCATTTCGTTATCCACCCATTATATTGTAATAACGACATTTTGCATAAACCGATATGTGCTACAAGCCAATGTATTTGAAACATCAGAAGCGTACAAAACACAATTATGCTCAGTTAATAGTGGCGTAAGTTAATGCTGCCGCAACATGCAAATAGCATTAAAATATCGGCGGGAAGCCAATTTAAGTCGTAAACTTTAATTGATATTCACTGACCGATAATATGAAATTTCGCTTAAAATTTTACTAGATATGGCACAAAGACCAATAGAATTAAATAAATTAACGTAATTTCTAAATATTTTTCAACAAATTGTTTTGAGTTTTGGACTTTTATTCATTATCAAAAAAAAAAACATATGGAAATTTAATAATTCGCTACGTTAGAAATATAAACATATATTTCTTATTACTTTTGAATAATCAAATTTGCTTAAGTACCTCTATAGAGTGGCGCCGTGAGCCAAACAATTTAAACATGTTAATGACGTCTCAGCTTTTTAACTTGGATGATATTGAATCATTGCAAATATACAATTATAATGATAAATTCACAAATAAATGTGATGGCAATTGAGTGAACTATATCTTCTACTTCCTGTAGAACGGTCTTCCCGCACTGAACAGGGACTCGAAAACCACTGAAAGTATTTTCATACAATAGACAGCGTAATTTATGAAGAAGCTTTCGTGTAGGTAAACTGGCTGAAGTATGGTGGTAATTGTTGGCAATGTCGAAGAAAATCATGCCCTCTGGGAATTTACCATACGTAAGTGAATTGCCGAAGGCGTATCGCTTGTTATATCCATAAAAAATATTTAGTGAATGTTCAAATTACACTGTAAGAAGCTTTTATTGAAATTAGATTTATAAAAAAAATGCAAGTTTTATGTAATCATTTTTCGCACACAACATATTTAAATAGCTCTTACATAAATTTCTCAGGAACACTTTAAGGGAGCTCGTGACACTAATCTATCTCAAATTAAATCAGACTGAGTATACAAAGCTTATAAATTATTTATTTCGTTATAAAAATTGCGACTAATATCGAATTCAAATTAGAAAAACAGAATAGCCAAACAAAGAAGGGTCAAATAAATCGAAGTACATTTCGCGCAAAAAGTTTTTTTCCTTGCTAAGGTACAGTTTTTAAAACGTACCTAAAGTAAAAGGAAACTCACAAAAGAATTGATTAATTTTCTTTACTGCTCGACAAAAGGAAAAAATCTCTTTGATAAATATTAACATTGACGACGCTACGGACCTTACTTAATAACGAATTTGGGAAATATTATATTCGGAATAAATTATAATTGAACGCAACAATAACAAAAAAATGAATTCGTTAATTTCTTTGAATTTTGCTGTAAGGATCTCGCCATTAGAAAAAAATAAGTATCGCAAATCACATAATTCGTCACTGCCCTGTACCTACCCAATTTGACTGCGTGGATGTTGGAATAATTACTTTAAATAACATTTTAATAGAATATGATCTTCCATAATGTTAATTCCAGTTATTATATTCAAACTCCGTGAAGTCGTTTTCTTTCAAGGACATATCGCTGCCCCCGCAGAACAACGTGGTAAAGCTACATTACGACGTTTTTAAGGTTTTCCCATTTTTGGCTTCTAGGATGCCAATACTATCATCTAATTTTTTTTTATATCTATTTTCTTAAAATTGACATAATTATTAACTAAGACAACTTTTTTCTAGGGATCACTGTTAAAAAATATTTTATAAGAATAAAATAGAAACAAGCAAGTACAATGCAAATGTTTCTATCTCTGTTACGTATTAATCGATTGCGACCCTATTCCAGAACATTATCATACCTGCGAACCCAGTAAACCATTTTACGACTATTTTCTGATAAAAAATATACGCCCTATACGCCGTATTTGAATTTACCGCTCCATGTATTTGAGTCATGTTGTCGTACATTTAACATGCCATTATTCTTGATATTAGAAAAATATGCAACTGTTACTATATAAAAATATGAAACAACACCACTTCTTGCATTTTCATTTCAGTATCAAAAAATGATATTGAAAACCTCAAACATGATGACAGTAGCTAACTGAATAATATCGCGCGACAAGAAAATTCGGAGTTGTGAAATCTTTCGAAGAAAATTGTCTCCAGATTTCGATAATATTTCAGAACGATCAGTTTTGCCCCACATAACAAATTATGTAAATAAAATAACAATGCAATTTAAACACCTTCAACGATTTCCAATTTATCTGAAGAATTTGATCGAAATTATAAAGAGAAAGCTACAGTGAATGATGAATGTATTGATAATATAAACAGCATAACTTTCTTGGATTTCGATGATTATATACGACATAAATGATCACAACATGAGCACTCAAAGTGAGTCCAATACTTCAACAATTATATTTCAAACCACTAGCTTAGAAAACATCCACGAAGTTAGTCAGAACAACGGTGTAAATATTGCATAAAAACAGAACGTATCTCAAAGTCAGTTGGAAAGCCTATTGAGGAAGATGACTTTTTTAAGTATCAAAATTCAATACAAGAAGTAGAAAATGAATCTGAGATAGGAACTAAATCCAAAGAAGGAAATAAACCTAAAGAAGAAAAACAAATGGAAGAAGAAAACAAGTCTGGAGCAGAAAATAAGTCAGAAGAAGAAAATGGGTCAAAAGAAGAAAATATATAAACCTAAAGTAATTTTTTTACTAGAAAACGTAACAAAAATGAATGGCAAAATAAGAAGAATCAATTGCTTAAGAATTCTGGACAATTTTATACCGGGGTCAGTTCTAAAAGATCCCCCAAAAAGCATTAGAGATCTTTGCAAATTCAAAAAGAAATGCTGCGAAAGTTCACTGATAAATACAGAAAAGCTATCTTTGTGTCTTATTGGAGAATTGGTGAGCATGAAGATAATGTTAATACATTTTAAGATGTAAAAAGAGAAAAAAGTTATAACTTATTTTTTATCATTAAATGGTAGCAAAGAATAGGTTTGTAAATCTTTTTGTTTGAACACATTAAGCATATCTGAAAAAAAATGTTTATACAGCTATAGAAAAGAGTAAGAATGACGAAAACATACATAAAAGGGGAACACAATAAAAACCACGAAAAATAAATATATAAGACTAAACATAGCATTTTAAACGCACATCAAGCTCTTCCCTGTAGTAAAATATCTTTACACAAGAAAATAATCAAAGAGATTGTGTTTGTTAGAAAATTTAAACATAAGTAAAATGTATCGCCTGTATAACGAGTGGTTTAGTAATCACAAAACCGATCACCCAGATCGGTGTACACAGAAGCGACCAAAAAACAGTATGAATTTTATTTAATAAACTTTTTGATTATTCATTTTCAAATCCAAGAAAGATCGATACTTGTGCTTTGTATGAAGAAAGAAAGGTTACCCTCGAAGAAACTTATAGATCACCCATCAAGATCAAAGAAATGGCACAAGAAATAAAGAACAGTTGCTATATTTGATCTCGAGCAAGTTTTAAATATCCCGCATTCAAACGTAGGAGTATAATTCATTATAAGAGGAAATCCCCTATCTATAATTTTACCATATTAAATATTTAAATCTTCAAGTATACTGCTACGTTTGGCACTATGAAATAGATGAAAGGGGAGCTATAGAAATCGGTTGTTGTCTTTTAAATTTCATCGAAAACGAACACACAAAACAAATACTATAAATGTAAGCAATAATGTTAAACTCCAAAATACAAGGTAAAAAATGATTTTATGACATAAAAGCGCTCGCAGACAAAATATATTTGTTACGGGATTTTATATGTAACAAAGTAATGTGGTCAAAAATAAAACATATAGATCCTGATATACTATTTGTGAATACAATGCGATATAAATACGAAATCCGAATTTGAGCCTCTAAAAACTTTTTCTAAATAAACATGTGGAAGAAGATCAAAAAAACAAATATAGTTTATTAAAAAAATATTTTAATTAAAAAATAGAAAATAATGCAAACAGAAATATTTAGTTGTTATTATTAATTATTTGAATTTGAATGAATAACTGATAGATCTAGAAATAAATTGTTTGTTGTTTGGTTAGTTTTTATAAAAAAAAAAAATTTTATGAAATACTGTTGATTTTAATATAATTCTCGGTTTTTTATAGCCTTATCCTACTATTATTATAAGTGCGAAAATTTGTAAAGATAGGTGTAAAAAAAAGGTGCAATAAAAACAAACATGAAAGAGATTTCTTGTGCAATGTTCAAAAGTGTACAATAATAGTTTATGATAAAGCGAACTAGAAAAATATAAATTATAAAGTTTAATATTTACATGAGATAATAAGTTTTTAATAATAATAACGTTATAGTTGTATTTAAAATTAAATATTAATATTTTTTTAATTGCAACCTATTGTAAAATTATGTTATTGTATTAATGTGATGCATCATCTGGTTTAAACAGAATAAGCTGGGAATAAGAACATATATTTTATTACGTTATGAATTTTTCTAGATCTTTCCCAGAAAAAGGTCGTAAAAAGCTGTTACTCACGGCGAAATACAAGTCAAAATACATTGAAAACTGTTGTTATGTTTAGTTGCCGAGTTTGTCGTAAAGGATATAATGTAAAATAACGTTGTCACATCACTTGCAATTAGAATCAGAGAAAATATATGTGGTACATTACATTTTTCTTATTATTTCCTTGAACAACTTATTAATTTATTTTATTATTATTGTATAAGTTAGAGAAAAAAATCTATTTTAATTTAACATCAACAGAAATTAGTTTGATCCAGTCCTTTTTGAAATATTAACCAATTTATGTTTTTATTTTACCCTGTAAAGTTGTCATTTTTATTTTACCACGTTATTCTGTGGGGGCAGCGATATCTAAAAATAAGATATCTTAGCGATCTGTAATTGTTATTAACCAAAGAAAAAAATAATCAATAAGTTTCTCAAACCGATACTTAGATTTTTCAGTGCCAACCAATTTTTTTTACACTTAATCAACTAATTAACTTCCTTTTGGATCCATGTACGATACCTAAATTACGTTATCCTCCCATCGCCTTTTTGAAAGACATTTGACCTTAAGTCATTAAATAGTTCATTATGAAATTATTATATTTGTATGTCCGTATTTATTCGTATGTAACGCTCCGTCGATAACATAGTCACCTTTCAACACCAGCCCTATTACGTCCCTACTGCAGAGGCCTTCCACATAGGCTCAATACGGATTGGATGGTAGTAACGACTTCAAATGCAGTCAGAATTTAACGTGCCTTCCTAAGCACGGAGTAGCTTGAAATAATATTTTTGGTCACCTATCCCGTGATCGACCCTTGCGAAAGTTGCTTAACAACGATCATTTTCTGCGCACGAGAGTTGCCAGGTATACAGGGCTACTTTTTCTTTTATTAACCATAAATTATCAAATGTTAATGTTAAATGTGTTTGTTTGTTTCTTCCTACGTCCTACGGAATTTCGATATTGTAGGACTTTTTGTATGATGGTAGTTGGAAAACTAATACTATATATTTTTACTGCGAAAACCTTTTTTCTATTAGCACACGGGCAAAGCCGCGCATAACAGCTGCTTTACATTAAACGACAATCAATAGCGAATTAAATTCCCTTCCATTTCTTGATATTTGTTTTAAAATAAAGACAACCATGTCTGGATCCCTCTATTGATTTAAGTAATGCTACGGACGTTCAGTAATCGAAGGTTTTCATGAAGGCTCCAATTACTGATCGCGCACCCTTCGGCTGTTGACCTACATTACAGTACCTTGTTTTTTTGTAGGGCTGTCACGCACCGCTTAATTTCCAATTCCCGCATAATAAAAAAAAATTAAGGTATAATAGGTTTATCGGACAAAGGTAATTGTAACTGAAAACGGTAAAAAAATGTAAAATTTAAACAAGAAATATACCTAGTTTAATGAAGGTTTATATTGCATCGTAAAAAGTATTCATGTTAAAATACGGTATTAATATTTATTCCCATTTTTGTAACTTTTTACAATAAGTTCATGAAAATTCAAATCTTTAAGATCAGCCCAAAAAACTTATTTATGAATACCTCTATTAATTATGATTACTCTTACTATTCTTCTATAGAATAGTTGTTTCATCACGCGCGTGTAAAATGCATATATGTACGAGATTCGGGAAACGAGGTCGAGTGAAGATATTGTATATCTATAAAAATTTATTTATATTCTGTAGACTACATTTTACTAGACAAAAATCACATTTGAGCGTATATAAGAACTGACTAGTATATACATAATAATAATAATAACTTTTTAAACATTCACAATATACTTAAAATTAGATATATACATATATGAAAAAATAAAACATCATGTGCCTGAATAAGTGGTCCTGTTTGGTAGACAACATGAGGGACATGTTATGTAATTTAAATATAAGCTATCACAATGCAAAAAAAAATAAAAATAAAATATCAATAAAATTAACCTACTAGTCACTATTATTTTATATTATTATTTTATTACTGAAATTCTACTAAACTAGAATTTCAAGTATTTATTTAAACGTGTGAATGATGTATTATTTAGTATTGCCTGCTGATCATTTTTTATTAAGTGACGTACTGAAGTATTATCATCATAATTGAAAACTGGGCTAAAATCAATATTACGCTAATCATCTTGAAGGCTATTAATATTTAATTTACGAATTATTCAATTTTAAATTATATGACTAGCTTTCGCTTGGTTGCCCCGGGCTGCGAGCAGCCCGGGGAGGTCACGAGTAGCTGGTGGAATCGGGGCGGTGGGGTTTCAAGTCCGCCTATTATTATGTCGGGTTTACAGTTTGAAATTGCGTAGAAAAGGTCAGTAAGTTCTATCTTCAAATAAAAGGTGTTAAAGGACACAAAGCACCATACATCAAAGAAAAAGTGTTGCCAGTTGACACTTAATAGAAAAAGAAATATTCAGTCGAAAAACGCAAGCAAAACCTAAAATAAATTTTGTATAGATACTTAAAATAAGTTTTGTCTTTTATTCTCTTATTCTTATTTATTAGTAAATTACTGTATAATATTAAAAAACAATCGAACATATATTTCCATCAGTGTTACTATCATTAATTAATCAATTAAATGTCAATTGCATTATTACATTACATTATTTATGTAAGATTTATTTATTATATGAAAAGGGAACCGATGTCGTGGCCAGATATTAGAATAGATTAATTCACGACGCGATGGGGCTTTAAGTCCGCCTTCGTTTCTGAATAGAAGCTTTCGCTTGGTTGCCCCGGGCTGCTCGCAGCCCGGGCAAGTCACGAGTAGCTAGTGGAATCGGGGCGGTGGGGTTTTAAGTCCGCTTTTGTTGCAGAATTTGAATTTCTCGATTTTTTTTGTTATGTTTGTTTTATAGTTTGAAATCGCCTACAAAAAGTTAGTAAGTTCTGTTTTCAAATGAAAGGTGTTTAAGCATCATACATCAAAGAAGAAGGGTTGCCAGTTTACGCTTAACAGAAAAAGATATATTCAGTCGAAAAACGCAAGCAAAACTCTAAATAAATTATAGTCTCTTGTTCTTATTCAATAGTAAGTTTACATTTAGTATGAAAAAGGATCGAGTAGATATTTCCCCTAGTGTTACCTTAAATAATACACCAAATAAATAAATGTCAAATTTCAAACTCATACCTGCGTAGAACACTTTCATTTTGAATATCAAGAGAACATGTTTTCTCAATAATCTAAAAGTATGGAAAAATATATTTTAAGAATTAAATACCGTGTCAAAAATTGGATTTTCTTTTCTCCATACTTACCCATTTGAAAGTGTAGGTAAGATACCTACACAAATGGTCCATCTATACACGCTATAAGGATCCCGAATTATCAAGTCCATCGAAATCAAAATTGAAATTAAAATGGTAACTGCGCGGGCTGGATTGCTCATAGTCAGCCTTACACGATCATCTTTTAAACATTATAAACGAGATGTTACCATCAACAAAAGCGATTCGTTTCTGGCACTTCGCCGGCCGCTGCCGCGGCACGCTCGCTACGCTCGCTCGGCTCGTGCGTTGTTTTTCATACACTAACCTAACCTAACCCATATGTTATAATAAACCTATACAACTTTTTGTTGCTTTACTTATTACAAAGTTCTTGAGCATAAACGAGTCACTTGTGGAATCAGAGCGGTGGGATTTTAAGTCGCCCTCTTGTTATGTTTACAGTTTGAAATTGCCTAGAAAAAGTTAGTGAGTTCTATCTTCAAATGAATTGTGTTTAAGTACACAAAGCACCATACGTCAAAGAAAAAGGCTTGCCGGCTTACACTAAATAGAAAAAGAAACATTCAGTTGAAAAACGCAAGCAAAACTAAAATAAAATTTGGAATAGATCGGCTTGTAGTCATTTATTCTTTTATTCTTATTCAAAAGTAAGTTAATATTTAGTTAATACAGATTTTGGAGTTTTAAGACCGCCTCTTGTTATGTTGGGTTTATAGTATAAAATTGCCTAGAAAAAGTTAGTAAGGTCTATCTTCAAATGAATTATGTTTAAGTACACAAAGCACCATACGTCAAAGAAAAAGGGTTGCCGGTTTACACTAAATAGAAAAGGAAACATTCAGTTGAAAAACGCAAGCAAAACTAAAATGAAATTTGGTATAGATCGGCTTCTAGTCATTTATTCTCTTATTCTTATTCAAAAGTAAGTTAATATTTAGTTAATACAGATTTTGGAGTTTTAAGACCGCCTCTTGTTATGTTGGGTTTACAGTAAAAAATTGCCTAGAAAAAGTTAGTAAGTTCTATCATCAAATAAAAGATCTTTAATTACGCAAAACATCATACATAAAAAAAAGATTGCCAGTTTACACGCAATATAAAAAGAAATATTCAATTGAAAAACGTAACAAAACTTAAAATAAATGTTGTATAGATCGCCTTGTAGTCTTTTATTCTTATTCAATAGAAAATTTCCTAAAAATCACAGTATAAAAAAAAAACTTTTTTATCGTCCGGCAACACTTCAACTGAATACATTTTTTTCTGTAAGTAATCTGAAAAATGTTATCAATAACGCTAAAATCAGCTCTATAAAGTAAAAACCGTTAAAAATGATACATTTTCTAGATAAAATGGTCGCTGTCTTAGCCGCCATCTAGAATTTCAAAATTTCAGCCTCAGACCTAAAGACCTAAATAGCACACTTATAAGCACATTTGGTCACAGTTCCTTAACCGATTGACCAGGTCTCTATTTATTATGGCTCGCTTTTTCTTTTTATTTTTTTCGCAGTTCTAATGTAACCGATTGACCAGGTCTCTATAGATGGTGTCCTTTATGGCTCGCTTCGCTCGCATTTTAATTTGGTCATAGTTCTAACCCTACCAATTAACCAAAATTCTCTTAACAGTTACTCCGTATGGCTCGCTTCGCTCGCTTTTTGTTTAAGACACAGTGCTAACATAATCGATTGATCAGGTCTCTCTTAATGGTGTAGCATTATGGCTCGCTTCGCTCGCTCCTTATTTTGGTCACAGTACTTTAAGCAATTGACAAGGTCTCCATTTATTATGGCTCGCTTCGCTCGCTTTTTGTTTTATTGACAGTTCTATTGATGGTGTTCTTTATGACCAGGCTTCTATTGATGGTGTTCTTTATGGCTCGCTTCGTTCGCATTTTATTTTAGTCACAGTTCTAACCTTACCTATTAACCAAATCTGTCTTGATAGTTTCTTTTTATGGCTCGCTTCGCTCGCTTTTTGTTTGAGTCACAGTGCTAACATAACCGATTGATCAGGTCTCTTTTAATGGTCTCGCATTATGACTCGCTTCGCTCGCTCTTTATTTTGGCCACAGTCCCTTAAACGATTGACCAGGTCTCCATTTATTATTGCTCGCTTTTTGTATTATGCACAGCTCTAATCTAACTGATTGATCAGATTTCTATTGGTGGTGTTCTTTATGGCTCGCTTCGCTCGCAATTTACTTTAGTCACAGTTTTTACCTTACCAATTAATCAAATCTCTCAAATTGGTCACCCTTTATGGCTCGCTTCGCTCGCTTTTTGTTTTAGTCACAGTTCTAATCTAACCAAATGACAATGTCTCGCTCGCTTTATTTTTCTGGCGAAAACATTGGAAAGATTTTTCTCACCACGTAAAGATTGGGTAAAGATACACAAACGGTTTGTATATGCTTTAAAACTCCCGAGTCACCACCTCGATCAGAATCAGTCTGAAATTTATATGGATCAGTCCTGCTAGCCAATCATTCAAATTATTACAATTTTTGCATGAAAACTTTCATTAAGGATGACATACATGAAAATTTCCTAAAAATCTCGGTATCAAAAAATTTACTGATTTTTTTTCATCTGGCAACACTTCAGCTGAATTCATATTTTTTTGTTAGAAGTATTCTTAAAAATGTTACCAAAAACGCCAAAATCAACTCTATAAAGTGAAAGTCGTGAAAAAAGATCAATTTTCTAGATAAAATGGCCGCTGTTTAGGCCGCCATCTTAAATTTTGAAATTTTAACCTCATAACTATATAGCCCACCTATTGGCGCATCCGACGCACTTTTTATTATTTTTCTAGCCGCAATAGTGACTGCGCTAGAGTCCAAAACGTGAATAGTGGGCATTAAATCTTCAACCCGCTGTAGCTGCCGGGGTTGCCAGGTGTAGGCAATGAAAACAGTCAAATGTGATTTCGGGATGCGCCCTCCATCAACGGATACCAATTTTCAAGTTCTAAAATTGTTCCTTTAACAGTTACAGTTTTTGGGGTAAATCTCAATAACTACCCTAAAATCGGGTAATTTTTTTCCACCATATGAAAGAATCTATAGAGATACACAATCGCTCCATACATGCCAAACACCTGCGGGGTTGCCAAGTCGGTCAAAATCGAGGTTGAATTTCAAACGTTGTTTGCTCTCAGTGTTGCCAGTCGATCGTTCTATTTTTTCCATCGGGTATCTTGAAAAGTTAAAATTAAAATATTTGCATCAAAAAAGTTTAAAAATTCGACAAAAATTGTTTCCTCAAAAATCTCATAAAGTATCAAAAATTTTCAAGTTTTTTTTTCGCCTGGCAGCACTTTAACCACTTGCCTAAAAAATGTTTCCCCGGAAGTACTCTGACAAATGTCGTCAAGTGCGTCAAAATCGGCTCAATGCGGTGACGATACCCAATTTTACGGATAAATCGGCCGCTGGTTTGGCGGCCATCTTGAATTTTAAAAATCCGGCTCCGTACCGGTGTGGCCAACTCGATAGCGCATCCGATGCAGTTTATACCATTTTCCTAGTGGCAATACCGACTGCGCTAGAGTCGGCAAAGTAAAAAAAGGGTAAAATTTTTCAAATCGCCGTAACCACCAAGGTTGCCAGGTGACGACAATGAAAATGGTCAAATGTCATTTCGGGGAGTGCCCTCTATCAAAGAAAAGCATTTTTGAAATTCCCAATCTGCTCCTTCTTCTTTTCACCTTTTTGGGGTAAATCTCCGAAATTACCCTAAAATCGGGGAAAATTTTCACCTCATACAAAAGAGCCAGCAGTGATCCACGATCGGTCCTTACCAAGCGAAGAGCTACAATGTTGCCATGTAGGCTAAAAGTGCGTTTGAATTTTTCGAAAAAGTGAAAAAATCACAAAATGGCCGCTGCCGGCGGCGCCATATTGATTTTCCCGAGTTTCATAATTTTCCCATAGTCACGACTATATCAGGCAAGGGACCTCATTCACAGATTTTCTCCGCTGGCCACCCAGGTTCCCAAACAATTCGGGTTATGAGGGCATGTCGAAAAACACGTTTTCTACCGTTGAGCCCAGGGTTGTCAGCTCGCGGAAACGAAAACTACCAAAAATTATAGGGCTCCCCCGGCGCCATAACGCATCGAGTCTGTTTTCCACGAAAAGTGCGTATTTCCAAAATTCACTTTTCTCCCAAAATCTCCTAAACTACCACGAAAATGGTAGAAATTATTACCAACGTGAAAAGTTAGCAGCAAGTTCCACGACCACCCCGTACAACGCAAACCCGTCCGATGCCGCCATCTTGGAGAAAATCTCACTGGAAAATGGCGATTTTTCATTGCCGAAACAAAATGGCCGCCCCTGCCGCCGCCATGCTGATGCGCAAATGAAAACTCCCCGTACGTGAAAATCGACTATAATTCCGAGTCGCCGACGTAAAAATCCCCCCTCCAAACCCACCACAAAAGAAACGACGATCGCCCGAACAGAGGTCGAAAAATGCCAATTTTTCATGTGAAATATCTCGGCCGCCATTTTGTTTTTTTAATCAAACCTTTTTTCAGTGTCATTTTTTTAGCTAAATCTACGACCATTTTGAATATCGTAATCGTAGAGTGAATAATGTAGAAACTAAAAAAATCATCTCGCCGCCATTTTGTTTTTTGGCTGTACCGATATGCCATTTCAACTCATTTTAAAAAAATATAGTAAGTCTCTATACATGAAAATGTCATTTTCGCCCTCTTTCTACCCGAAAAAAGCATGGAGTGAGTGAGTGAGTCAGTCAGTGGTAATTAAGCTTTATATATTATAGACTAGCTTTCGCTTGGTTGCCCCGGGCTGCGAGCAGCCCGGGGAGGTCACGAGTAGTTGGTGGAATCGGGGCGGTGGGGTTTCAAGTCCGCCTATTGTTATGTCGGGTTTACAGTTTGAAATTGCGTAGAAAAGGTCAGTAAGTTCTATCTTCAAATAAAAGGTGTTAAAGGATACAAAGCACCATACATCAAAGAAAAAGTGTTGCCAGTTGACACTTAATAGAAAAAGAAATATTCAGTCGAAAAACGCAAGCAAAACTTAAAATAAATTTTGTATAGACACTTAAAATAAGTTTTGTCTTTTCTTATTTTAATTTATTACTAAATTACTGTATAATATTAAAAAACAATCGAACATATATTTATTCCATCAGTGTTACTATCATTAATTAATCAATTAAATGTCAAGAAATAGTATTTATTGTATTTACATTATTACATTACATTATTTATGTAAGATTTATTTATTATATGAAAAGGGAACCGATGTCATGGCCAGATATTAGAATAGATAACTTCACGACGCGATGGGGTTTTAAGTCCGCCTTCGTTTCAGAATAGAAGCTTTCGCCCAGCAGCCCGGGGAGGTCTTGAGTAGCTAGAGGAATCGGGGCGGTGGGGTTTTAAGTCCGCCTCCGTTGCAGAATTTGAGTGTTTCGATTTTTTTGTTATGTTTGTTTTATAGTTTGAAATCGCCTACAAAAAGTTAGTAAGTTCTGTCTAAAAATGAAAGGTGTTTAAGCACCATACATCAAAGAAAAAGGGTTGCCAGTTTACGCTTAACAGAAAAAGAAATATTTATTCAAAAAACGCAAGCAAAACTCCAAATAAATTATAGTCTCTCATTATAAAGATCCCGAATTGTCAAGTCCATCGAAATCAAAATTGAAATTAAAATGGTCACGATCATCTTTTAAACATTATAAACCAAATGTTACCATCAACAAAAGCGATTCGTTTCTGGCACTTCGCCGGCCGCTGCCGCGGCACGCTCGCTACGCTCGCTCGGCTCGTGCGTTGTTTTTCATACACTAACCTAACCTAACCCATATGTCATTATAAACCTATACAAGTTTTTGTTGCCTTTCTTATTGTAAAGTTCTTGAGCATAAACGAGTCGCTTATGGAATCAGAGCAGTGGGATTTTAGGTCCGCCTCTTGTTATGTTTATAGTTCGAAATTGTCTAGAAAAAGTTAGTGAGTTCTATCTTCAAATGAATTATATTTAAGTACACAAAGCACCATACTTCAAAGAAAAAGTGTTGCCGGTTTACACTAAATAGAAAAAGAAATATTCATTCGAAAAACGCAAGCAAAACTAAAATAAAATTTGGAATAGATCGGCTTGTAGTCATTTATTCTCTTAATCTTATTCAAAAGTATTTAATATTTAGTTAATACAGATATTGGAGTTTTAAGACCGCCTCTTGTTATGTTGGGTTTACAGTATAGAATTGCCTAGAAAAAGTTAGTAAGTTCTATCTTGAAATAAAAGATCTTTAAGTACGCAAAACATCATACATAAAAAAAGGTTGCCAGTTTACACGCAATATAAAAAGAAATATTCAGTTGAAAAATGTAAGAAAAACTTAAAATAAATGTTGTATAAATCACCTTGTATTATTTTATTCTTATTCAATAGAAAATTTCCTAAAAATCACAGTAACAAAAAACAACAGTTTTTTTATCATCCGGCAACACTTCAACTGAATACATTTTTTTTCTGTAAGTAATCTGAAAAATGTTACCAATAACGCCAAAATCAGCTCTATGAAGTAAAAACCGTGAAAAATATATACATTTTCTAAATAAAATGGTCGCTGTCTTAGCCGCCATCTTGAATTTTAAAATTTCAGCCTCAGTATAGCACACCTATAAGCACATTTCGTCACAGTTCCTTAACCGATTGACCAGGTCTCCATTTATTATGGCTCGCTTCACTCGCTTTTTCTTTTTGTTTTTTTCGCAGTTCTAATCTAACCGATTGACCAGGTCTCTATTGATGGTGTCCTTTATGGCTCGCTTCGCTCGCATTTTACTTTAGTCACAGTTCTAACCCTACCAATTAACCAAATCTCTCTTAACAGTTACTCCTTATGGCTCGCTTCGCTCGCTTTTTGTTTTAGACACAGTGCTAACATAATCGATTGATCAGGTCTCTCTTAATGGTCTAGCATTATGGCTCGCTTCGCTCGCTTTTTATTTTATTGAAAGTTCTAATCTAACTGATTGACCAGGCCTCTATTGATGGTGTTCTTTATGGCTCGCTTCGCTCGCATTTTATTTTAGTTACAGTACTAACCTTATCAATTAACCAAATCTCTCTTAGTGGTTACTCATTATGGCTCGCTTCGCTCGCTTTTTGTTTTAGTCACAGTGCTAACATAACCCTTTTGTTTTATTCACAGTTCTAATCTAAATGGTTGATCAGATTTCTATTGATGGTGTTCTTTATGGCTCGCTTCGCTCGCATTTTATTTTAGTCACAGTTGTAACCTTACCAATTAATAAAATCTCTCGAAATGGTCACCCTTTATGGCTCGCTTCGCTCGCTTTTTGTTTTAGTCACAGTTCTAATCTTACCGAATGACAATGTCTCGCTCGCTTTATTGTGCTGGCTAAAATAGTGGAATTTTTTTCTCACCACGTAAAGATTGAGTAAAGATACACAAACGGTCTATATATGCAAAGCTTCAGAATCGTGAGCTCGGTCAGAATCATTCTGAAATTTATATGGTGACTACTATCAGTGTTGCTAGTCGATCACTCAAATTATTCCATAAATTATGTTATAAATGCAACAGTAAAAATTTTGTTAAACAGTGAAATAATTGTAAAATGATATTTAAATATTTTTCATAAATGACATACATGAAATTTTCTCAAAAATCTCGGTATAAAAAATTTACAGATTTTTTTTCATCTGGCAACACTTCAGCTAAATACATATTTTTTGTTAGAAGTATTCTTAAAAATGTTACCAAAAACGCCAAAATCAGCTCTATAAAGTAAAAGTAGTGAAAAATCATCTATGTTCTAGATAAAATGGCCACAGTTTAAGCCGCCATCTTGAATTTTGAAATTTCAACTTAAGACCTATGTAGCCCACCTATTGGCGCATCCAACGCAGTTTTTGTTATTTTCCTAGCGGCGATAGTGACTGAGCTAGAGTCCAAAACGTGAACAGTGGGCATTAAATCTTTAACCCGCCGTAGCTGCCAGGGTTGCCAGATGTAGGCGATGAAAACAGTCAAATGTGATTTCGGGATGCGCCCTCCATCGTCGGATACCAATTTTCATGTTCTAAAATTGTTCCTTTGACATTTATAGTTTTTGGGGTAAATCTCAAAAACTACCCTAAAATCGGGTATTTTTTTTCCACCACATGAAAGAGTCTATAGAGATACACAATAGCTCCATATACGCCAAATACCTGCGGGATTGCCAAGTCGGTCAAAATCGAGGTTGAATTTCAAACGTCGTTTGCTCTCAGTGTTACCAGTCGATTGTTCTATTTTTTCCATCGGGTATCTTGAAAAGTTAAAATTAAAATATTTGCATCAAAAAAGTTCAAAAATTCGACAAAAAGTGTTTCCTCAAAAATCTCATAAAGTATAAAAAATTTTCAAGTTTTTTTTTAGCCTGGCAACACTTTAGCTACTTGCCTAAAAAATGTTTCCCCGGAAGTCCTCTGACAAATGTCGGCGAGTGCGTCAAAATCGGCTCGTTATGGTGACGATACCCAATTTTCCGGATAAAACGGCCGCTGATTCGGCCGCCATCTTGAATTTTGAAAATCCGGCTCCGTACCGGTGTGGCCAACTCGATAGCGCATCCGATGCAGTTTATACCATTTTCCTAGTGGCAATACTGACTGCGCTAAAGTCGACAAAGTAAAAAATGGGCAAAATTTTTCAAATCGTCGCAACCACCAGGGTTGCCAGGTGATGACGATGAAAATGGTCAAATGTCATTTCGGGGAGTACCCTCTGTCGAGGAAATGCATTTTTGAAATCCCGAAACGGCTCCTTCTACTTTTCACCTTTTTGGGGTAAATCTCCGAAATTACCCTAAAATCGGGGAAAATTTTCACCTCATAGGAAAGAGCCGGCAGATACTAATGACCGGTCCATAAAAGGTGAAGAGCTCCGATGTTGCCATGTGAGCTAAAAGTGCGTTTGAATTTTTCGAAAAAGTGAAAAAATCACAAAATGGTCGCTGCCGCCGCCGCCATATTGATTTTTCCGAGTTTCATAATTTTCCCATAGTCACGACTATATTTGGCGTGACACCTTATTCACAGATTTTCTCCGCTGGCCACCCAGGTTCCCAAACAATTCGGGTTATGAGGGCATGTCGAAAAAAATGTTTTCTACCGTGGAGCCCAGGGTTGTCAGCTCGTGGAAACGAAAACTACCAAAAGTCAAAGGGCTCCCCCGGCGCCATACCGCATCGAGTCTGTTTTCCGCGAAAAGTGCGTATTTCAAAATTTCACTTTTCTCCCAAAATCTCCTAAACTACCACGAAAATGGTAGAAATTATTACCAACTTAAAAAGTTAGCAGCGAGCCCCACGACCGCCCCATACGACGCGAACCCGTCCGACGCCGCCATCTTGCAGAAAATCTCACTGGAAAATGGCGATTTTTCATTGCCGAAACAAAATGGCCGCCACCGCCGCCGCCATGTTGAAGCGCAAATGAAAACTCCCCATACGTGAAAATCGACTATACTTCCGAGTCGCCAGCGTAAAAATCCCCCCTCCGAACCCACCACAAAAGAAACGACATCCGCCCGAACAGAGGTCGAAAAATGACAATTTTCTAGGTAAAATATCTCGGCCGCCATTTTGTTTTTTTAATCAAACCTTTTTTCAGTGTCATTTTTTTAGCCAAATCTACGACCATTTTGAATATCGTAATCGTAGAGTGTATACTTTAGAAATTAAAAAAATTATCTCGCCGCCATTTTGTTTTTTGGCTGCATAGGAATACCATTTCAACTCATTAAAAAAATATATTGTCAGTCTCCATACATGAAAATGTCATTTTCCCCCTCCTTCTACCCGAAAAATGCATGGAGTGAGTCAGTGAGTCAGTGAGTGGTAATTAAGCTTTATATATTATAGATGTATTTGATTCGGATAAAGAGAAATCACCTAAGTCTGAAATTAAATTATTATTATTATTATCAATCATAATGTTAGAAATTAAAAATAAAATAAAATAATCCCAGATACTTAACTGAAAATTTAGTGCTCTTAGGCGCCTCCATAGGCTATGTTTTTGCAGGGCACTCACTATCGCCAGTCTTGTGATTATTCTGCTTTTTGAAGTGAAAGCATGTAGCACATTTGGGTGGATCTCCCTTCTTTATGCAGTCCTTTAAGATATGACCCACTTCGTCGCAATGACCACAGATGGTGGCCTCTTCCCGACAAGTTTTAGCTGCATTACCGTACTGTTAACACTTGTGGTACCTTGTTACAAAAGTGAAATTTCTTATGGGACATGAAGATCAATTCGCAAACACCTGATCCTTGGTTATTAAGGCCTTACGTATTTGTTCTGAAACTTATATAATGTAGTTACAGGTCTCGGCGTCTTTCTTGCCTGATTTATGACTTAGGGAGACAGAAGTTAAAAATAAATCGAATGTCATGCCTTGACTCTCATAGGCTAGATGTTATTGATTGAAGCGTTTAAAACCTCGGTTTCTTGTATTGATGAGGGCACTCCGGTGATGACTATTTTGGACTTGCGCTTATGTGACTCATTTACAGTAAAGCCATATGTTGTAAGTTTCACCAACTGCTTTAGTTTTACGATGTCTGCTTTGGTCTCCATACTTATGATGACTCCGCCATTTTTTGTCTTTCGTAATCCTCTTATATGCAGCTTCGGACGCAGAAGATTGACGCGAACTCGTTGGCGGAGGGCGGCGGCGCATTAAAGCGCTTCTATTAAAGAGACTGCCGCCCATTTCTACGTTTTATATCTATTCTAAATTATCCAAATACAAAAACATTATAATATTCAATAAGTCACTCATCATGAAAGGTATTCAGCCGTTATATATATGCTATTTAAACTTGCACACTTCTCTCGAGAGACGCTTAACGGACTTTCCATTAGATCTACACCTACACTAAGAATGATTGTATTAAATAATAAATAAAACATTTTGTAAAAATGTTTCACCAGTTCACCAGTTCTAGAACGTATAATTAATAACAGATTGATCAATTTCTTAGAATGAAAAAACCTTCTCTCATCTTCTCAATACGGCTTCCGTCAAGGAAAGTCCACAGACGATGCTGTACATGACCTTGTATATTCTATTATATCAACAATGGATGACAGAAGAAAGTGTCTAACTATCTTTCTTGATCTAGCAAAAGCGTTCGACACGGTTTCGATCCCTCGCCTCCTGATGAAGTTGGAGAGAATTGGAGTTAGTGGCCTTCCATTAAAACTTCTATGTGACTATTTAACCAATAGGACCCAAAAAGTAAAAATAGAGCACTGGATTAGTGACAAAGCTGACGTCACATTTGGCATCCCCCAGGGCAGTATAATTGGCCCAACGTTATTTTTGGTTTATATTTATGACCTATGCCAGTTACAGCTTTGTGGGGGTATACGTTTGCCGACGACACTGCATTATTCTTCAGTGGAGACTCGTGGAAAGAGACTTTTAACACTGCCCAGAGAGGTTTCAACAGAGTGGATGATTGGCTGAAACAGAATCTGCTATCCTTAAATATCTCTAAAACTAATTGCATTTTCATTAAAATCCAATCAACTTACTCCATTGACACAACATATACATGCACACATCTATAAATGTAGTAATAATCCACCACAATGTTGCTGTCCTGTCCTACAAAGAACAGATAACATAAAGTACCTCGGTGTAATAATAGATCAGCTACTTTCTTTCAAATTCCACATTGAATCACTTGTAACCAGAATACGTAAATTAATTTACATCTTTAAGGCACTTAAATATGTTGCCGACCGGCACATAATTAAAATGGTGTATTTTTCACTTTGCCAATCTTTGCTGGAGTATTGCATATCGGCATGGGGTAGTGTTTCAAAAACTCACATACTCGAGGTGGAGAGGGCACAACGTGCTGTACTAAAAGCGCATCTCTACCTTTTAGTTTTCCCACAGTGTATCTTTTTAGGGAATGGGATGTATTGACATTCAGGCAAATATTTATATTATCTATAATAAAAAAGAAAAATTCACAATTACAATATGATCCCATGTTGCTCAGAAATAAACGGAGAAAGAGCAACGTATGCCCCAGCAAATCGTTCAAAACTGCGGCCTCGCATCATTATTTCTGCTTTCTTGGCTTATATTTATATAATAAACTAAATAAAATCCCCAATATCTACCACCTTCCGAAATAAGCTTGCAAATCAACTGTGACTAAATACCTAAATCAATCTCCACAGTGTTAACTCACTCACTCACACACACACACACACACACACACACACGCACGCCCGCACGCACGCACGCACGCACGCACGCACGCACGCACGCACGCACGCACGCACACACACACACACACACACCACACACACACACACACACACACACACACACACGTACGCTTTCACGTCCATTCTCACGATAACATATTAACCCACACACACATTTATTTATTTTTATTTATCTATTCTTTTAATAATATCTTATCAGAAATAGTACAACTTGAATTTGATATATAAATATACTCAAATATAGATCTCCTCATAAAATGGCGACATTTTTACTGCATTCTCTTTCGTATTGATTCTTTATTTATGTTATATTTTATCTGTGGGGAGACACAGGTTTCTACTGAAACCAATTTCAGGCTCGAGTCTCTCACAAAATTAAAATACAAAATGTTTTTAACAATCTTAAGACTCACATGTAAGTACATAATTTTGTGTTGAGAGAATAAATTATTATTATTATTATAGTTCTGGGTAGCCCAATGTGGTATTTATCGACAACCTTATATTTAACCTCATCAAATCTGCAAAACTCATTTCATCGTCAATCCAATCCTATTAAACATTTAATAAAACTTTTATCCGCTTAAAAATCAGTACAAAAAATTAATACTTCGGCTTCCCCATCAAATTATGACTTTTTTTATCAAATGTCGTAGGTTCGGATCCCATCTCAAAGTACCAGGGATAAAGTGGATTTTTTTAAGCATTTTTCATTGATAATAATTCAAGTAGGTCTTAAAACTGAAATCCAGTATGTATTTGTTCCTAGTGGCCGCCAGCGACTTCGTCTGCGTTTTCCATTATTTCTTCGCTCCTAATAGTTGCAGCGTGATGTTATATAGCCTAAAGCCTCCCAAGTAGCACAAAACACCATTATATCAAACTTATAATAGCACGAGTCCAAGCGTTAAGCATTATAATAAAATCGTATATCAACCGTATTTCTTTTAAACGACTCTTATACATAAAATTTGGGCCCCCCCTTTGTACGACTTTAAGCTTTATAAAAGCTGTGCAATAGCACTACAACTTTTGTATAATAGCATTAATAAAGTCGGGTAAAAGCATTCTAATAGCCACAAAAAGTTCAATTAGCACCTTAAAGTGCTAACTGAACTTTTTGTGACTATATTACAATTGATATGCGTAAATCAAAATTATAATACGTTAATTTAATATTATAAAAATGCTTACTGTTTTATTTCCTTTGTAAAAAAGTATATTTAATAGATTTTAAAAACATATAATCGGTTTAAATTATTGTTTTGTGTAAGTGTCATGACATGTTCTCTTGGCTGGTCTTTAAAATATTTTTGAATATTGATTTAAACAGCTCGTTGTGTGTGAAATAAGCTGCACACATCAGTTTGTGGAGTAAAATATACATGTTTATGGTGTAAAATACACGCGCCTTCGCAAACTTCCTTTAATATAATAAATATAATAAAAAATTGAACCTAGTAGCAAAATTTTTTGTTGAATTTTAGGCTTTTTAGCATTGTTTTAACAACATAATTGCTTTTATAGGCATCTGTGTACAAAATAAATGATTATTTACCCCTTTTCATCTGACACAGTTGACTTTAAATATTTTGTAAGAATTGGAAAAAGAAAGCAAATGGCGACTCGTAAAATTAAAGCATTAGGTATTCAAATATGGTGTAGTAGAGCTGTTAATCGTATTATGGTTAGACACAAAACTAAGAGCTCGTAATTCACCGTATAACACACTCCCATTTTAGTTACAGCCGTATTTTTACACTTCAGAAGTATCTTATAGTGCTTATAATCATCAAACGATTATTTCATTTTTATTTTGATTTTTAAAAGCTTCAATTAAATTAGAATACTCTTTTTTCAGTTTTCATTTATATCCACCTGTTTTCTTTGTCCATGGTGCCAGCGATGCGTATAAAATGCCACCATTACAATACAATACATTAAATAATTTTACATTTTAATTTCACATAAAAAATCATTACGATCTATTTATTACTTCTATCTCTATAAATAACTTAATATTGATCAAAATATAGCTTAATGTTTTATAAAAGCATAGATTAAGAATATAAAGGAGCTTGAGCTTGATTAAAGAATACTTTAAGAACAAATCGGTGCTAAAGTTTTACTAGTTCTTTATTCAATGTGTATATAGGATAAGCATTAAATCAATACAACCATAGGCCATTAGAAAATCTTTGTTTCTAGAAAATTACTAAATACAACTAAGTGCACTAAATAGTATAACGTTAATGCTTATATAATATATAATGTCTTTCATATCACCGAAATACGATAACAGCTTTATATTAATATTACCCAATACTTAAATAGAAGTTTTGATATTGGTATACTATTTTTATTAACCATAATATGGCATTAAGCATTATTAGATAAAATAAATTCCTTTACAAAGATTCGAAACTTGACCAGAGCTGATTAAAAATGTTAGTATGACTTTAGGACATAAATCGGTACTTATTTTAGTTAATATATTATTTATGTGCTACTTGGGCTTCCTCGATAAATGGTCTATTCAACGCAAAAAGAATTTTTCGATTCGAACCACTAGTTCCTGAGATTAGAGATTCCCAGATAGAGTAGATTCCTGATTTAGACTAACAAACAAACAAACTCTTCAGCTTTATATTATTAATGCTGAAGAGTTTGTTTGTTTGATGAATTAGCCTGTAATAAAAATCACTCTTCAACTTGTAAATTCTTCACGTCCTGTGTATATTGTGTAGCTTACTAAAAATTTATAATATAAAATGTCAGTCCACTTTAAAATTAAGTACATACATTACTTAACATCGGTTAATTATCAGTAAAATATTTCTGAAGTCTACAAGTTTGTTTTATGTTGGTTGTCAGCGTATCTGAAGTAGGTATTAAGTATTATTATGACGCGTATTAATAACAATAATTAATATAAAAAGTGAAATTGAAAAAGACATTGTTAAGATACTCCGTGCCTTTTTATTAATGTCTCGGTGAGTGATGGCATAAAAAAAAAACTTCAATTGTCCAGCCTTTGATCCATTAAGCTAATTGAATTAGTCACAAACAGCTTTTTTATCAAATAACGATCGTCGTAAATAGCATTTACCTGCCAAAGGTGTTATTTATTGTTGTTATCGGAGTAGTCGTAACTACAAAATAATTACTGAACACATAACGAGAACAGATCCATTACGTTCGTTATTCAGTATTAAACATGCCCTTTAATTTAATTAAATAAAAGACGTTAATGTTAAACAAATGAGGAATTTTCACATTAATTTTGTTTGTGTTAGAGATCACAGTTAATTAATTAATTGTTTATTTCAAAGTTTCTTTTATTGACTCAAAAGAAAATTAGGAAATCAATTAGAATTGGTATGTATTAGCATGTAACTTAATTGGTTATAAAATTATGCATTTTAATTTGGTATTCAAAAATTTTAATATGATGTATTTAATTTGGTATTCAAATTAAAATGCATCATAGTTTATTACAAACTGTAACAAAAATACATATATAAAGAAAAGAGAAATCCTTCGTAGACAAAAATCTAAATAGACAAACATAATAACAGATTAGATCAGTAATTTCCATATCAATATTGTGATATGGACATATTTTCTCTCACTCAAAATTGGTTCAAAGAGCTTACCTTAAAATAATCAGTAGTACTGGATTCGCGTGAACCTTTGTGTAAATATTTTCTTGCGCTTTCAACTTATTTATTTATTATATTAGCTTAGCATGATACACTTTTAATATATTTCTTATACCTTGTATGGTATTGTCCACAACTGGTCGCTGATTACATCTTAAAATATTTTTTTCTTACTATCGTGCTCACTTTTATTGTGTAATTAATTTAAGCCCCAAATAAAAATATAATTTAAATAAACAGATAAAGATTTAGAAAACTTATAATCTTAATCTCAATCGTTTATATATGAAATAAAGTTAAAGTAGTGAAACAAAAAACCGCTTAACGCAGGTGAATAAAATGAAATCACCATTAGAGTTCTCCGACGCCTTCGCTTTATCGGAAATAGACTTAATGGTGACTTTTCGGGCCTCAAATTGACATGAATATTTATGAGCCTGCCTACTTTTTCCGCTCCAAAGACAATACTCCTTGACTTGTTGTGTTAAATTTCCATTCGAAGCCTTTTCGTCAAATTAATCTTGTTGACTAAATAATACCGAAATTCTGTAAGCAAACTACACAGAGTAGCGAACAAGTTAAATCAAGACAAATTTACTTTGTAACAGGCAAAACTGAAACTGGGGCATAAATACGAATAGAGCGAGTTGGAACAATAAGACAGACCCGCTTTATGCAGTGTAGTAACGCAAAAGAAATATGTGCCACACTCGAATTACTCGGCGGCTTTTTGTATAGCGCCAACTGCGATATTTATTCGCCACAATATTTGTACGGTGCGGAGACCATGCGATGACAAGGAAATGGAACGCTGAAATATGAATTTTATATTGTGTTTTGATAGTACAACATATCTATGTAAAATGAGTATCTACGTACACTCACATTTTTATGTCAAAATTTAATTTACATCAAATTATTTGGCATATACTCATAGGTGTAGCATTATTAAAAAACTGATATTTAAAAGCAATAAAGCAATAAATATTTATAATTCGTCATAATTTAGTGTCACATTTTTTATTTTTATTTTAATAATACTCTTTGTTTTTGTATCAAGAACTCTTAGTATCAGAACAAACCGTATCAGAACGGCCCCATTTATTTCGCCTCAAATTGCTTCTTTAATTTCATTACGGTTCATAAAATATATATTACGGTTATATTTTACCAAATCTCAATTTAAAATTGTATCGAAGTATATAAAGAAAAAGCCTTGTAATAATTTCTTAAACAAAACGGACGTTTCACAAAAAAACTTTTCATAAACTTACAAACTTAATAGCATATAAGGCATTTCTTTATTACTAAACAGACGCTTCCCAAAATGTGGCAATTTAGTATTCAAAAAAAATTAGTACTAAATTGATTTTTATAATCAAAACGGACGCATTTCCAAATGTTGTCCTTTAGCACAAAACAAACGTGCGCCTACCTCACGGATTGTTACGTTTCATATTCGGGTGAGTAACAAGGTACAAGTATGTATTTAGAAAGGGTGATTAGTTACCATATTAAGTTTCAGTATGTTTGATGTACATGATATGTCTTGTGTTGGTTTCAACTTAAGTGCGACAAAATAATCAGAATATTGTACACATGACGCCTGCCTACATTATCATTCTGATTAATGTGACACACGGCAAATCCGTTCAGTTACTTGTGTCAACTTAGTGACATCAGAAGAGTTTTATAATAAGAATCTACTGACAATTATTTATTTTATATTATAACTGAATGTTTTCTAACGTCAATAAGATAATTTTACCCAAGAACAATAATGTACTATTAAATAGCATTAAAATCAATAATTATTCTGTTATAAAATTTACAGCCTTCAACTAAACGTTTAGCACAGCGCTGTCACAACATAGAGCGTCAATGAAGTAAAGAATTTATAACTTTTGAAGTTTTATTTTAATCAAACCTTTATTTTGTGATAAAAACTTGACGGCGTGTTCAACACTGATGTTATTAAGAACTAGCAGATGATACAATATAAAATTAGATTAACGAAAAATCTGAAATCATTATATATGAAATCGAAAATAGAATCTATAAAATTACTTTTGGTATTAGGTGAGAATAAAAATAAATATTCAAGCCAAGAGAAATTAATTTATTAGATATAGCGTCATATGCACTATTTATAATAAAAGCGTTCATTATAAATAATGTAAAATAAATTGCGAAACTTTAATAAAAATAATATCTTTTTCCTAGGCATTACATTAAAATAGATTCTAGATTCTGCTGAAGATGAATACTATTTTCTAAAAGTAGACTGGACATTTCAGAAAAGAGGCCTGTGCTATGACAAAATATACTTCGAAACATTGCAAGATAGGTACATAAATATCTTAATTCAAGTGTTTCATGCCATCAAAATAATCTTTCGAGGTATTATGCAAATTCCGTAAATAGCTAGAGCAGACACAATGTGATTACGAATTAAATTATAAGGACACCAAGATGAGAGAAACGGAATCATAATACTGAGGGTTTGACTTAAGTGAGTACTATACTAACACTCAATGGCGGATGAAGTTGAGGGAGGTCCTCGTGAAAATAAAGTTTAAGATGCTAGTGAGTAACAAGTTAAATAAGTAAATATTAGGTATCAAATGTATTGCTCAGACTTCAATTCTTCTTGAAGTCTAAGATACACCATAATAAGAGTATTATATAGTGTTTTAGACAACGAAGGTACTACAGCCGAGACTCGAGACAATATAGAAAAGTCATTCAATTCTATATTGACCCAACAAGGAATCAATCTGGATACACCTTGAAACTAGCGTGCGTGGAGAATATATGTAAGTTGAAGTAAACTACTAAAATTGTTCAATTTAAAAATACCCGGCAAGAAAGAAAATCCTACATCAATAGTTACTAAAAATATAGAAAACAAGACTTCAAAAAATCAAGAGTAAATTATAATGGTTTTGTCGGAACCCTCAGGGCGCCAATTAGGCTCGATCTTGGCCGGTGTATATGCTTAACCCCATCACACTCTTGAAATGAAATACTACGATACTTTTTACATTTACTACATACTAACGAAGGTAAAAAAAAAAACTTACTTTTCGCAATGATAATTTCATAGACAATATATTTTTAAAGCTTTTTCTTATTTAATAAACCCAATACTTCAAATTAATCACTAAAAACGTACGGTTTGTCTGCGGTAGACATCAGAGTTCGATTTTCAACTTTGGTCTATTGTGTAAATAATAGGCCCCTTATTGAAACCAAAATCAATTCAACTTAGAATAACCAACCAAGCATGCGTTTATTTTATGGGCAGACTGGTTGGTTGATTTGGAGAATAAATTATGTCAAACGAGCACAAGCGGTTTATAGGGAGTCGGTTGTCATTTGTCAAAATGTAAATTTATTCCAAGAAAACAAAGAACGCCTCCAGGGTTGCACGCACGCGCAAAAACTGTATAAGGTTAATGCTGCCGAGATGTGTTCCTGTCGGATTACCAGAATTCCCCAGCCCTCAACTAATTTCGGGCAATTCGTCTAGACCTTTTTTGGCGCGTTGGCGTTCAAATGTGTTGAGTTGACAGTTTGCAAAGGGATCAATGTTAATTGCGTAAGTTATAACGTGGGCTTTAGGAGCAAGGCTTAGTGATCATATAATTTATTCCTATATGTTAGTTTTATTCAAAACGTAGGATACTACGTTTTATTTTTCAGTCCTTGCCATGACATTTTTAAAATAAGTATAATTAATGTTATAAGCTCCAACACTGCACGATGATTGACTGGGAATTTGTATACAATATTGCTTTTTATGTATAAAATATTAGTTTTATCTCAGATTTCCCTTGAGAACTACAGGGGTTACCAGATATGATGGTTAATTTAGAAATATAATACGCAGATACAAGTACTAGACTAACATGTTTCATAACACACTAAAAGCTCTATGAATAAAGCTTTAAAATTATAGTATCGATGAAACGGAAATTGCATTAAAACCTATTTTGGCTCACGTCTGTACCCATGCCATCAGATAATGAGAACTAACTGCCTCTAAAAGAGCCCAGTAATGGTCGGAGTTATAGCGCTTTGTAACAACACAGCGGATTAGACTCGTTAATTATTAAAGTTAGATTTTAGCGAATGCGCCAACTTACATTAGATATCCACAGTGAAAATGTTTTCATAACATCACCAGCCCTTTTACGTCCCCACTGCAGGGGCTCAGGCCTTCCTTATGGATGGTTAAGGAGGATGGGCCATGACCCTCCACGCTGGCCCAATGCGGATTGGAGGGTATTAACGACTGCAAATGCAGCCGGGACCAACGGCTTAACGTGCCTTCCGAAGCACGGAGTAGTTCGAGATAATAATTTTTTGGTCACCCATCCCGTGACCGACCCTTGCGAACGTTGCTTAACAACTACGATCGCGGGCCACGGCGCTTATCCACAACGCCACCGAGTTTTCATAACGCCCACCATAAAATGTGATGAAACTCGAAACTAATAACGCTCGCAATAAAAATAAACTTAAACAACAAATTCAAATATTTCTAACGATGACTTACTGTTTTAATTCTTTATGTTACTTATATCAATTTTTAAGTACTGTCGCCTAATAAGGCCCAATGGTTTTAACCGCTAGTGTGCTAGAAAACTAAAACAGCGACATTCTCAAGTATTCAAAACAGTGCCTTATTAAAGAACAGTAACTTATATCACGAACTAATTGTTGATTAGCTTACTTTGGAAGGAAGAATAAAGATTATTCTTTTAACAAAAGCAGTTTATTTTCAGTATCATATATAGACGACTAAAGGTTAGGATTTAACATCATCATCTATTCATGTTTCAATTGCTATTTGAAAGCCCTTTTATTATAAGTATCAACATGACAGAGAAAACTCATAACTTAACATGCAGTTCCAGTGCGGATATATTGCAGTTAGGGCCGGTGCAAATATGACGGAATGTTAGACATCAAGCCTCTCACAGTAGTATGCGTTAAAAATCGGCGAATTGTGCTCAGTCGAATGTATATACATATTATGACATTCGACCTAGCACAATTCGTCTCAGAAAAGGATGCGTTAAAAATATGCTAGGTCGCCTGTCATATTATGTATATATTAGTTCTGATATTCCGCGATATCGCGTTTTTATACATCTTCGCACTGACTCTTGAGACTAGGCTCGCAATAGTGACTTTTTGTCTCAAATCACCGTGCTTGAGAACCGTTTATTCTAAATAATGTCAGCAGTTGGAGACACTACACAAATGCACTAGAATCGGCCTTTAGATCAAAATGGCGTGAAATGGTAAGAAGGGTTACAACAACCACCAATGATGATGCTGCCTAATAATGATCACAGCCGCTCTGTCAAGAGCAACATGACAGAGAATAATAATGGTGCTCGCACTTGGACAATTAGGTGACTTCTATAGAAATAACAGGTGTACGGTGACAGAGACAATAAGTCACGATGACGAAAAATCATCAGTGCTAACATAGTCTTATGTAAATCTGGCCGGGACCACTATCTCAACGAGAGAAAACAGCTTAAGAAGATACAAATGTCATATTACTGTCGGCAAACGTTCCATCTCAAAATTAGTACTGTAAATTTTTCACTTTTGGGTATTTTATGTTACCTCCACTAAGCAGTATCTCTAAACAATATTTTAAAATACTATATTGAAGTATAAAAAATATATCTACCAAATACTCACTGAAAACATCATGAAAATGCAAAGAAAAAGGCTACAAAAGTCCATTTTTGATTGAAACAGTGCTTTCTTATGATCATTACTTGAACTATGGCACTTTAACGATATTTTCCAACGGATATTTTTTACTTAATAACTTTAAATATTTAGTAAATATGCTCCATAGTTAATATCCTTATAGAAGCTTAATTATGCTAAATTTTTATTAATCAATATAATAAATTTAATAAAATTATTGATCTGCATTCAGTTATAAATTGATAACGACTTTCTATTGTATACAGGTATATATTCGAATTCAGTTTTCACGAGTCATTCGATTGATCCAAGATTGTTTACGACGTTGTAATTCTGCAATTCAATGTCCCGAGTAAAACCTCCGCTAAATCAAATCTGTTGTTTAGTACATAATTTCAGCGGAGATCATTTGAATTTTCTGTCATAAAGAATCGACTGTGCTATTTGAACATTATCCCTCGGCGTTAAGGATTAGTATCCTATGGGAAGGTTCGAGAGGGATGTTGTTTTCAACATATAAAACGAAATCTGGCATTTCGGCGGGTGCCTGCCATCCTGTGCTACAAATCAAACCGTAAGGGCGTTGACCTGGTTTCTAGAGATGCGAATTTCAACCGCACTCGTTGCAAATATTACGAAGACTAGAATTCCTTCAAGTTTCTCTCACTTTGGAGATCTCTGGTTGCTAATTACATTAACAAGAGGATACAATATGTATGTAAATCATAAGTCTTTCGTAGTTACAATTAACATAGTACATAAACATATTATAGATTACATCCCTCTTTGCTTTGGTGTTGATTAGTGAAGGAATTGGGACTGGCAGTTACACACAGTTATCTCTTATCACATAAGAGTGAACAGTGCTTCAGAAAGTGCTGTAAGGCCTTGAGCAAATGTTTATCTAGTCGAGCTTTTATCTTCACCGTTCACCTATTAATTTTCTAACTGCTGACTCAGAGGTCTCTCTTGATAAAAACCGGCAGAACTAGCCAAAACTTAATCCTAGTGCGGATAAATTTCTGTTAACAACTGCGATAAACACGGGATGAATATTCTGCTTGGATCTTAGGTATATATTTGTTAATATTTTAGAAAAGATCATAAACAACAAATTACAAGCAAGTACGTGCACACACATGCTAATCTACTGTCAATTCCACGAAGTTCATCTTCAATAGTGTAAATGACTGTTCATCCCACTAAATCACTCGTATAGTTATTTGAAGCTGATATTCCCGAAATAGTTAGGGTTAGAGTTAGTAAGTAATAAACTATTATGTTATGCGGTCTTTTGTTTCTTGAGCGCACCGACCTCTGTCCCGCCTGTGATGTCTGTACCGTGAGACTGTGTGCAAATATTTATATGGTTTCGCTTTAGTATACGTCACTTTGTGACTTTACAAACTCAAGTAACAAGATTGTTGGCATGAAAAGTTTTGAATTGCCATTTGTTTTGAATGCATGTATCATTTGTTTTGTGTATCTGAGATTTTATTTTGAACTTATTTTAAACTTATTGAAATTTTATCGTAAACTTTCAACCTTTATTAAGATTTTCATCAAAGACATTATTAGATATTTCAAAAACAAAACTTTAATGTGTGTATTTTGTATTTCATTGATTTGTTTTTTAACATTCTTTATTTTTTATATTACCCGTAGTTGTTCCCATAGTTACTAGACTATAGTTTTATAATAGGGATGACGACTGTATATAAAAAAAAAAGAAATTCAATGTAATCCATCAGTCAGATAATATAAAAATATTAGATACTTTTTTTACTTTAATTTAACAATAAATAGCTTAGATAAGAGGCATTTAAGTAATGGTAGCTATACAGGTCACACTTTTGTAGATACCAATACAAATTTCGATATATTCTCCGCCTGTTCTCCGATATTAATTAAACATTCACTAAAGTTTGTTTATCCTTTTCAGGTACCACAACAGTTTCAGAATCAACAGTGAAATCTATTTCGTAAGTTTGGAGATAATAAAGGTGGCCTCTATGAGCGTCCTCCCACAGCGACGCTACACGGTCCGTAGTCCAAGCCGTCGAATATCAAAATATTAACGTAATAATGACTCTTCATTGCCATTGTATTATTAACCTGACAAATATGTTTTTATTACAATTGCATCTTGACAACGATGACAGATTTGTTGTATTATTAATATAGTTTAGAGAATTGTATAAAAAATCTGCTATTAAAAAGCCATTGCCACGCCATAAATATTGTAAATATAGCATTAGTAAAATTTAACCCATCGGAGTTCAAGAATAATACAAGGGAAGAAACTTGAATTGAATTTATTATGTTATCCGAAAACAGATACTGTTACAAGTAAAAGTCAACGTAAAATGCATAAATAAAATGAGATTTAAATAATGTATGCAATTTATCTACCTAGTCTATATAAATACATTTTCATCTTACCCCGAAAAACTTTAACGGACTTATCATACATTTAACTATACTATTATATTATAAATAATACATATTTATTTGTATCAAATATTTTTCTATTATATTAAAGAAACATTTTGATTTAACTACGAACTAACAATGGCGTTCAAAGATTGAAATCATAGACATAAAAAATGATATGTAGAATCTAAGAACAAGATCAAGGTACAAAACGTAAGCAGACAATGTTACATCACTTTCGTGTAGTAAATATCCGTTTCGTCATTGTGGCAATTTCCAACCTATTATACGCGCATCTCCCTAAAAGAATATCCTAGCTTGCTCTTGTATGCGACCAGATATAAAAAAAACTTGCTACACCCGGCCTATGACTTCATTCTGTTATTTTTTTTCTTTTGCTCGGCTTCTAGGAGTTGTTATAATAACTCTTCAAATGTTTCAATTGCAGTTAAATACACTGGACCGCAAAGAAAACGGGTCGGTTAGAAAATCTTCAATAACTTGAAAACTACCTCACCTAGCTTTATGAAATAAAAACTCAATTAAAGAATATTTAATGTTATTTAACATAGTATATAAAACCTTTTTATTTACTTTAGATAATTGTGTAAGAAAACTGGCAATGAAGATAATGGTTGTTTTCAATTTAGTTCTAAAAAAATCAAAGCATTTGTTTCGCATTTGTTTTAGTTTTGACATAAAAACTACAATAAATATCGTGTGTTTGTCATACAAAAATTGTATTCTGAAGTCATCATGTCGTTAACCCCTGAAGAATGCACCAGGATCCTGACAATGCTTGAAGATGGGCGCAGTCAGCGCAATACAGCGAGAACTGTTGGTGTGAGTCTTTCCACAGTTCAGCGGGTACTCCAGCGTTTCCATGAAACTGGATCGAAGAAGACCAGGAACAGGCCGAACGAGGTGCACGACTGCGCGGGAGGATCGCTATATGGTGTCAACAATTTTGAGAAATCGATTTCTTACGGCCGTTGAGGTAAAAAATCACCATTTACGAGCTGGAGGAAACTATCTGAGTACAGATACAGTAAGGCGACGTCTGGCTGAAGCAAATTTGAGACCATTAAGGCCTGCAAATGGCCCAAAATTAGAAAGACACCACTTAAACTCAAGGCTGAGTTATAGCAGAGAACACGAAACTTGGACTCTGGATGACTGGTCAAGAGTTATGTTTTCAAACGTGTCTAGATTCTGTTTATACAAGCACGATGAGAGGAAAAGAGTGTACCGAAGACCGGGAGAGCGCTATAACCAAGCTTGTATAGAAGAAAAAGTACCATATGGCGGTGGCTCTATACACGTGTGGGCTGGGATTTCTTCCGAAAGCCGTACTGAGCTAGTAGTGATAGAAAATGGCAGTTTAACAGCAGAACGATATGTGAATGAAATTCTTAATGACTATGTTGGTCCATTTTTAGTAGATATGGGCGAAAATGCTGTTTTTATGCAAGACAACGCCCGCCCGCATACAGCTCAGATAGTGTTCGACTATTTTCACGAAGTAGGTATCACATGCATGGAGTGGCCAGCACGAAGCCCCGACTTAAACCCCATCGAACATGCATGGGACGAACTGGGACGACGTGTACGTCAACGGAATCCGCCGCCAATCACGCTGCGTGAATTGAAAGGAGCTTTGATCGAGGAATGGCAGAACATTCCGCAGCATCGCCTTAAAAACCTTGTGGAAGGTATGCCGAATCGCATAGCCGCAGTTTTGCAAGCTCGTGGAGGTATTTTTTTTTATATTATATTTGTATTTTTTTATATTCAATAAATTACAATTAAATAATCTTTAATTTAGTTTTTATTTCATAAAAATAAGATAAGTAGTTTTCAAGATATTGACAATTTTCTAACCGACCCGCTTTCTTTGCGGTCCAGTGTATTTAATTAAAACTGATTGTTCCAGACAAAATTATTTATATATGTATTAGTATTATATATTTTTAATACGTTTACAAAATTATTATCTTTACTAATATTACAAAGATAATAAATTATTTATTGGTTTGTTTGTTTTCTTGTTTGTACTGAAATGGCTCGGAAACTACTAGACCAGTTGTAAAAATTCTTTCACCTTAGACCGAATTATTATAATTTAAAATTAAAGATTGTTCGTAGTGTTTGTGGTTATGATTTGATTAGATAAAAAAATATAATCTGTTTAATACAAAATAAATATTATCTATACAATAAATATTGGGTTAATTATGGTTTAATTACCTTTATCTGATAACAGATTGCGGTTTTAATATTTTCAGAAGTCGCAAACATATCATTTAAAACAAATTTAAATATTGTATTTGATAAATTTTGCATTGACAATGCTATACTGGAAACTATTCTTAATAAAAAAATTATATAATAATAATATAATGGGTTCAAATTCCATCTCAGAGTACCAGTTGATTTTTTAGGCATTTTTCAAATTAAATTAATTCATCGTTCAACTGGGTAAAAAAAAAAAAGAATTTTATTTAGTCTGCCAGCCAGATAATAGTAAAATATTAGATACGTATTTTTTGCGGTAGATACTATAAATGTGCATTTTATTCGTTAATGTTTAATACATCATCAGAAATATTTTTCGAGTTTTTGTATGACTTATTTTTTGAATGTTTTAGTTTAAAAGAATTTTTAATTTTATGGTTTATAAATAACTGCTAGTTGCACAAACGTACATTAATTTTTTCATTCCATCATTTTCAGAAAGCGTCATTAGTTTAATGACACATTACCCATACAGTGTTTTAAATATAGAGCTTAACGTCGTCAATAAACTCTAATGGACGTTTGTGTAACAAAAAATAAATAAATAGAGATAAATTTCATTATTAATTTAGAAGATGTAGTTCTTCCAGTTTCTTTTTATGTATAAACTAAATTACTATTGAAATAACCCCCTCCTTTTTAAGGCTATTAAAAAAGTAGATCAAAATCGGTTTATACGTTTCAACGCTGGGAGACCATGCCATTTATCTAAGATACGTTACAATTTATCTTGCGCTATTGCAAAATATCAAAACAAAAGTAAATGACATCATAGTTATCAAGTAGGCATTAAAAAAGTAGGATTATTAAAACTCTTAAAATATGACGAAACATTAAACTTTTATAGACGCTTAGTTTTAAAAGCATCGTTATTAAAACTGAGTAGTCAGTGACTCGTTAGTTACGGAATAGGACAATTAAAAACGCTTGTTTTGCAAAAAAAAACAACTCTCCTTTTATGATGATTCCTGCTTACTTCTAATTAAATAAACGAAAACTTCTTTTAGCCTATTTTACGTTGAAACAATCTAACTGTTCTTTAACATTACCTCCACTTTTTCCCATAACGTCCATACCTTTCCAAATATATTCCAAAGTTATCCCAATTCCGAATTCCGGGTAAAGCGACCGGCTCTCAAAGTCAATTTCCCAGGCATAAGAAATCGAACAAACTATAATAAATGGCGCATAGTTGGAACCTTTCAAGGAGATTAAATTCCGGGTCGCCATACCCCTGCACCGATATGATCAAATATCTTCCCGTCCCCTAGTGCATGCTGGCAACCAGGAATTTACTGTCATTGCTTATTTTTACAATGAAAATTCAAGTTTTGTTAACTTATTTATTGCCATTATCACCAGCCTATTAATGTATCAATTCCTGGTACTCAAGCCTTTTCTAGGGATGGAATCCAATCAAATCGAATAGGCAGAACGGTCCATGACCCATCAAAGTAACGCAACTTTGCGTAACTTTCACCGTTTACGCAAGGAAAGCTCTCAAAAAGTAAAATATTCTCCCGTTTGTGCAACATATTTCATTGCTGCTCTGCTCCTTTTGGTCATAGCGTGATGTTATATAGCCTATAGCCTTCCTATATATATCAATTCAAACCAGTACTTCCTAAGATAATAGAGTTCAACCAAACAAACAAACTTACAGTTTTATCATTAGTATAGATAGGGAACATAATGAATAGTATCTGAAAATTCCTAAAAGCAGTTATTTTACTTATGTAAATAATATGATAGCAACCGTTCATAATAATTAAATAACATTATACTTTGTATGGTTTCATATTTTCCCATATGAATATTAAGAATTTAGGCTTAACTCAACAGTGGTTTGGTTCACATAACCTTCATATTATTATGTAGAATCGTTATCAAATATTGACTCGGTTTCTTTTGTAGAAACGATCCATTTAAATTTTACTATCACAGATATTAAACCCACCTGTTTTTTTGTTTGAAACCGAAGGTAATAAGGATTATTTTTAACGATTTTGATGATAGGTAGGTACTAGGTAATGAAAATTCTTACAATATTCTCTTATCAAATGTGAGTAGATGATGACTACATAATTCATTAATTAGTGCAGGCATTCACTTTGGATGGAATAAAATTATTATAATGACACTGTATGGACCCAGTGCGAATTGGTGGGTTTTAACGACTGCAGATGTGCCGGGATCGATAACATTAATTTTATCGATCCCGGGTTAATATTAATTTTTACTTTTACAAATTTTGTACTTTGTTTTATTATTAATTTTATTTTATTATTTTTAGTGGTACTTTAATAAGTACTATATATAAATATGTTGTATAGGTATCACTAAAATATGAAAGATCTATATAAAATAAATTATATTTACTTAACGAAAGTCCTGAAATATTTATTTATTTGCTTAACGTAACCATGAACAAATCGGTTTGCATAAGAAATATACATACCACGACGTACCCATTGACATAAAAATTCCCCCTTTCCTATTTTGAATAAATGCATACGCTATCTTTTGTTTTTTCGCTAATATAAACATGAAATCAAAATATTATAATAAGAAAACTTCTTTGATTTGATATTGATTTTAATAATATAAATGAGACCACCTTACACCATTAAGCTATTAGATAAAAAATAATGTTGAAAATGGATTAATAATTGGCGGAGTAATCGCGTCCAAACAACCGCCTCCTGTTTTGAAGTTATTTATAAAATAACAACTAAAATTTAAAGTATCAGAATTAAACAATAAATTGAGCGTAAAAACTCTGAGTGGACGAAACTAGATTCATTCGTTACCTACAAATTGAAGGCATGGCAGAATATCCGATAGCAAAATTTTATTTGGTGTTACGCACTAAAATCTTCAAAAAGGCTGAATTGAGAAATATCTAGATCCAAGCAAAACGATAGAATAAAAGGCCTTTTTTCTCACAGAAAACCTTTGTATGTATGTTTTACAAGGCGTGTCGATTCCACTGCGCTTTAAAATGTAAAGAAGACTGGACTATTATATAAAGACATGCGCATTATTCACAAAAACACCGATAGATTTTCCATAATTGGTTCCATCTATTGTGCAAACTTATGCCCCAGCAGTGGGGTCGTTGATATGCTAATGATGAGAAAGATGCACGCTCACTGGCATATTTTTTTACATATACTATAATAATATTAGCTTGAAACTCCAGTATAGCAGACCGGCATACACACAGTACCCTCGGGCCACGTGGACGAAGCCGCGGGTTACAGCTACAGTTACAGTTTTATATAAATATTTCATAACAATCTATACTAATATTATGAAAAAGTTAGATTGTTTATTTGTTTGCATAGAATAAGTTCCAAATGTACAGAGTCCATTTTTTAACACACGGGAAAGGCATCCTTAAATGAAAAGCTACATCATACGCGAGTGAAATTAGCTATAATTTACGCGCTTGAAGTCACGGTAAACTCTAACTATTTATAAAGGACAATATAGCTTTCTATTTATCAAAAGACTACTCAATGATAAACGTTATATAAGTCATTTCAATATCCACTCTAAACGATACATTTTAATACTGTTTACTTCTGCTATTCAACTACGACGTCTGCTATATACACAAAATATAACAAACAATATAAAACTAATTCGGAACCTAGTAGGTATGATGAATGATTTTTTACTTGCTTAAAAATCTGATATTGTAAAGAAATGACAATATATCTCTGTACCTACTACAAAGTTAATTTTGTAGTAAGCTGAAAGAATCGTTAGCGTCACAAAGCTTTGTCTAGCGAGGCCAAGGATCAGGACGCGAAACATCGGGACATCAATCAAAAAGTGAACAAAGCCGCGATACTGAGAGAATCATTAGTCTTTTACAAGTTCCACGATAACTTCTTTGCCGATAGTTCAACTTCTTAAAAGCGTGAATAGCTGTTCATAATTTTCGCCGGGCGGGATCTTGTGATTCTTTTTTCGTTAAAAAAAAGCGATCATGAAATATGTGAAAAAAAAGTAAGAGCCCGAACTACATTTTCGCATCGAGAATCGATTCGATACGCGATATGTCGAGCGAGAAATCTCAGAGAGCGACGCGTCAATGTTGCCGGCGACAAGCCATCAATCATAACGAGACAAAAAGCAGTGGCCTGACAGGGCACAACTCTCGCCTTTGCTCACTTTGTCATTGCTAGTTGACGCTTCGCACATATTCACGAACAGGGACGTATCTAGTGGGGCCCTTGATAATATTTGGAACTATATTTTTGTAGCCTCTCTCACCTAGATTTATTAATGCGTAATTATAATTTTGCGTTCAATCAACAAAAGCAAATATTATTACACAATTCATTTTATAAAGGATTTTTACAATTACTCTATTGAAATTATCCATATGAAATGCAACTCTTTTACGTACATCCATAAGAAAGACCTCTCTATTTCCCAGCAGTGTGGGGTGGGAAAGTGAAGAAAATATATAATAGCATTGCCATTATTATTTTATGCAAAACATTCCATAAAGTTACACAAAAACGATAAGGAAGTTTTAGATTTACGTATTTTTATATTCAATGAAAGCCAACAAATTCGTCAGTGATTCAAAAAGTGTCATCTATTGTACTGTTTTTTAAGAAACATCTTTGTGTTATCGCGAGTTCCTGGAGCTGTTGTGTTGGGACCATTTTATATCTTCACAAACAAAACTTTTCGTCCCCAAAGAAAAAGCTTTTTAACAGTCTTACAAAGTTATCTAACGATGTGAATTACTTTTTTATGTTATCTTAACGTTACTTAACTAAAATTTTTGTTTTCATTCTATCGGAGCAAACACGAATGGCGGGAAAACAACTTTTTGCAGAAAAACAAACTATTTTAGCTTTAATATTGGTTTCTTCTAATTTTTAAAAAGAGAAAGAATAAATCAAACAACTAACCATGTACTCTTATTTTCTATAAAAATTGGACGCCAAGTATGTTTAGGCTAAAAGACATTCACTGCACATTTAGACGTCATGACATCACCCTAGCGATTAACTTGTCGTTTAATTTTGATAATTAAATTATAAAATATATTTCATAGCGTCAATACAAAAAAAGTCAATGGCAACTCCAAGTTGTTTGGTAGTGGCCCGCGTGTTGACAGCCTGCCGAATGGGCTCAGCGCATCACCGCCATTGCAATACGAAAGATGACTAAATTTTGTTTGTTTTCCCCACAACTTTAATGCCTATTATACAATCCATCTCTTGTTAAATTGAAGCCAAAAAATACGTGTCTTATATTTTTATATTGGCTAATTGACGGACTTAATAGATTTTATTTAACCACCTATTATCTGCAACTGTTAATTACGAGCTTACACCACGTGAGCGACGCTTGATAGGCAATGTCGTGTCGTGCTGCTGTTGAGCCGTTTAAATGCGTTATGACCTTTACTACTACTACAGGTTCTAATTAACATGACACCTGGCTAGAAAGAAGTTCCTACAAAGTACTGCGTGCAAAAAGGTGCCAATTAATATTTATAAAATAATTTAAATAGTTCTATTTCGACGAAAAGAAAGCAAAAATAAATAGTAATAAGTTAATTTTTACGGTTAATTGTTAATATATTTTTTCCTACATTTTAGACATATCTATTTCATTGTTATCTTAATAAAAATCATAAATAGCAGCAAGGGAATTTTTATTAAATTCAGTAAAACGCTAACTGTTATGCTGTCACTACTGAAAGGTGTCATGTTAACATGAATGAGTAGTAGCCTTAAATTTTAAATAGTAAACTTGCAAATAAGATCAGCAACATGGTCTTTTATTGAAACCTGATATTCTGCTGTATGTATAATCGATAAATAATTGTTTAGAGTATTCCTATTCAGAAACAGTACTGAATCGAATTTTACATTACAAAATAAACAATCATTTTATAAAAAAATATTGTTGTGGGTACCTAAAAACTGTTCAATTTATTACAAAGGACATTACCCGATTTCAAGCGAGTCGAAACACAAAATTTTACAAACTGAACGCAACACTGCGTCTGTATTTCAAGAGCCGACGTCATGAACTCACAACCGTAAAACGAGGTTTCACTATATTTTATTTTGATTTTAACAATATTTTTTCGTTACTTTATTGGTTACTGTATCTACTATTTATAATTTCACTTTTTAAGCAGATCAATTTGAAAATGAAGGTTTAATTATTTCGAGATTGTTATGCTGTTTACTTTCTTTGTAAAATTATAAATAAACTAGCTTTCCGCCAGCGGCTTCGCCCGCGTGGTCTTGTTTTATACATAAAACCCTTCCTTTTGAATGACCCTATCTATGAAAAAAACCGCATTAAAATCCGTTGTGTAGTTTTAAAGATTTAAGCATGCATATATATAGGGACAGAGGAAGCGACTTTGTTTTATACTATGTAGTGATTATTGAGCCTTTCATTATTTCACTTGACTAATGGTTGCACATACTTCCATTAAGATTTAATGTCTCCTTTTGAATGAATGTCAAATTTGTATCGGTAAAGACTTAAATGAGTCGTCGAAACATTCACCACTATACATTCTCATGTACCACACGGAACCTTTGTCTATACATAATATATATGTAACAAAGTCGCTTCCCGCTGTATGTACGCTGAGATCTCTCAAACTACACAACAGATTTTAATGAGGTTTTTATAAATATTAATATATTAATTCAAGAGGAAGTTTTATATGCATTATCATACCTGTACCTAGTGGTCCTGGGCCACTACAGCCAAGTCGTTACCGGAAAGCTAGCTGTAAATATTTTAAATAATATCATCTACACTAATATTACACAGAAAGAGATTTTTTGTTTTAAATAAATGATCTCAAAAGGCTTTGGATCCATTTTGAAAATTCTTTCACCTAGAGCTTCGTTATGAGAGAGCAACATAGGGTTTTCACAAAATTGTTTCATTCTTTATTACACAGATAAAGTCGCAGCTATCACCTTATGGAAAGAATACCGTGAAGAAAGTCAAAGTATTTTTGTTTTTCTCACGACATTCTTCGTTCAAGATGTGGCGTCTCTTTAATCGTATCGTGCGTAATGACCAAACTCGCAAAACAAAGACCCACTTGGCAGTGTTCCCGTCCCGCCGTTGAACTTTTTCTATCAGTGCCTTAGTGAATTTATTGCGACAATTCCGCCCTGCATAATCTCAGTGCATCGTCCGCTGTTTTATAACTTCGAAACGGAGATAGAACTATTTGTGAAGAAATATACTGAGACTTTTTTATTTGTGCTTCCAGGGTTGTTATAATACAATTGCCAATTTTGATTAATTTTAATTATATTTATTTCAATATTTGGACATAAGTATTAGATTTACCATAGAAAGAAATTCTATGCTAAAAATTTAGTAACGACATGTTTTATACTCTAGCAGATAACACTGTAATTACTAGTGTTTATAATTTTATTATTAATATTTAAGAATGATATCAGCTTTGATACTCTGTAACAGAATCAATGTCCAGCCCTGCGATTCTATGAAAATCCAGACCCGATTTCGAATTAGCTCATGCGTTCGAATTCACTACATTTAGTGTAGAAATTCTATTGATTCCATTTTTTTTTTTGTATAAAGAAATTGATTGAATATACTTGTCTTAGATATTCTATTCCCATGTCATTTCGAAATTCACATCACTTATGCCACGAAACGCTATTACCAATTCAAGGTTAAGCGGGTAATTCAAGTTCTGGTCTGGATTTTTACAGACAGACAGCGAAATCTTAGTAATAGGGTTCCCGTTTCACCATTTTCGTACGGAACCCTAAAAAGCCTGTGACCATGGCGCTTGCAACAGTGCTGAAATGTAAACATTTGTAAAAAAAAAAACAAATTTAAATACATACTTCTTTTGAAGTTTATATAGAAAACAAGCCAAATTATAAAAGACTTAAAAACATAATTTAGCTAATTATCACATCAAACAAAAACTAGTAAACAAGAAGTCGAGCTGACTTTAAAGGACGTAACTTCGAGTTTGTTTAAAATAAAGTATAAATCATTACTTACTTTTAAGGTTTCTTCTTTCATTTCCATTCGTCAGTAATTTCTCATTAAGTAAACAAGGAGTCGTTCGATATTTCATAATTTTCTCTGTATTTATTAGTCTTCTAATACAGATTGGGACGGAATCGATTTCATGTTCTTGATAAGAAATTAAAATTCTTATGAAACCGATATTAATATTTTTTTATGTTGTTACTTATTAAATATTGTAGCGTTTCTTGGATTTATAACATTCCGCTTTATAGCTAGATGAAATCCTACAAAACTTTATAAGAAAATATTTAAAGACTATTCAATCGCAGTTGTATTAATAACTGCCGTTAAATAAAATACTGGCGACTTTCCCGCAACTTATACTGTGTAAATTATAGCCTATGCCACCCGCGTATGATAAAATTTTCTATATGTATAGAATTTTCATTATAGAATCAATATTTCCAAAGGTTATATATACAAACAAAGATGGAAACTTCACATCTTTCGAATATTAGTGTGGCTCTTACATTTTTTTATTATTTAAATATGCGTAAATTCATGCTTTGATTGTAATATGACGTCCATAATCTCACTCAACTGTAAATTTTCTGTGGAATCTCAATAATTCTACCATTATAATTCACAATTATACAATTGTAATCGAACATGGTTGCAAATGCGGTCTTCGTTGTTATACATTATATAATATACCTAAACAGTCAATGCCAAAACTTCGTATGCAGTAAGAGCGTTGCGTCATCTCGATACTATTGTCATTTTGTTTTTCACAATTTTACGTAAATAATAGAAGTTAACTAATTTCCATACTAATATTACAAAGGGGAAAGATTTGATTGTTTGTTTGTTTGCAACGAATAGGTTCCGAGAATACTGGACCGATTTTAAAACTTCTCACACCTATGGAAAGCTACATCACATATTATATCCCGAAATCGGCAAATAAAAGGATGAAGATGGAAGTAGAAGTTCGTAAAGAGAATTAAAACGTTGCCCCAGTAACCATTGTTTATTCAATTTGACATTGTAATTATATCCGTTTCTATAATGGTCTGTAGTAAGACTCAAAAACATTATGATTAAATTATTGTTTAAATAAAATTATTCCTTTATTAACGTATTAAAATCGTTTAACGTGTTGTTTTTGGTAAAACCATGTAGAAAGATGAATTGGTAATTCAAAATATTTTTGTTTGAATGAATGTACATATTTAAATCGTGTAAGTCTTCTACGTGAAGTAAAAGGCAGTATTGTGGTGACGCAAAGTGCCATTAAAGTTAAGAAGGAGAAGAGTAAAGTATATCCGTGTCATGATTTGAAACCTTATCCAAATCATTTACTGAATTAACTGCTAAACTTGTATTTGGGTTTATTTTAGGCTACTTTATATCCCACTGAACAGTTCCCTAGCGAGCACGTGGGCGAATCCGCTAATGGAAAGCTAGTTCAATATGTTTTATATTGATAAGCTTTCTGCCAGCGTGGTCTTGTATTATACATAAAAACCTTCCTTTTGAATCACCCTATGAAAAAAAACCGCATCAAAATCCGTTGCGTAGTTTTAAAGATTTAAGCATACATAGGGAGATAGGGACAGAGAAAACGATACTTTGTTTTATACTATGTAGTGATGTGTATTTACAAAAAAAAAAAGATTGATTTTTAATCAGAAATGACTTAAAATAGCACTCGAACCACAGCTGAGCTAAGCTAAGCCTAAAACCATTCCTACTCTACAGTCAATGCTCTCTTGGATCTGTGCACCACTACAAGTGATACATACTCTACATATACTTTTATACATACTCTAGATTTATTTATAATTTATATATTTGTCCTGTAAAACCAACAGTTATAAATTTCAAACATTGTAAATAAAATACCAATTACATTTTTCCGCAAATGATTCATAATAACGAAATATATAAAATAAAGAAATAATTATCGATTACAAAATTTAAGAGTGAATGTTCCCATTAAAATATTCAGTACGTACACTGATCCTATTTCAAAACATATTATTAAGTAGGACATTGATTTTGTGACTAGTCATGTAAACTGTTATTTCGTTCCATCATTATACACGAACCTCGATCATTGACCGGACGGACGGACGGACCGAAACCGCAAAATTCGCCAATATATTGTGCAAAACTAACGAGATTATAATCTGATTTGTATTGCAAACAGTATACACGGAGCAGTGGTTACATTATATACAATTTCAAAACCATTTTCGCATTTGTTATAGAGGACAACTTATTATAAATTATTGCTGAAAAGGCTGCTTGTTCTACCTAGTTGATTGCAGAGGACAGAGATTGTATTGAAAAACACTTCAGGTTATTACAATACTCTATCATAATATACGCATTTGGTAAATGTCTTAAATGAAAAATTCTTAAAAAAACCACTAGATGGGATTCGAACTCACAACCTTTCACAATCCGGCCGATTGCTCCAACCATTGACCTGAGAACCAACTTTACCCTCAATGTACGAGTATTAATATGAAACACATGACCAGGTGTACCTCACATCAGCTCTCACCGTTTTGTAATTTTTTTAATAAAACTTTAAAAATCTCAACAATTACACAATAATATCACCACATAACATGAAATCAGTATTAACAAGTCAATTTTTTTTTGTTTTTGGTTTTGCAGGTTACGCAGTTTTTGCAGGTTTCCAGCGTCAATATATATGTAATATTATATACAAAATTCCTATATGTTCAATAACAAAAATTCTGAATTTAAACTCAAGAAAAGATCTTTTCTGAATACAAAGATAAACAAATTTTAAATAAATGAATTATTAAACGCGACACGGCGCGGCAAAAAGGCGTCCTCTTTTTTCTGTGCATTTGTTTCGTTCAGTAAAATATACATTAATTTATTAATTAATGTGGCTTTGACGTAGCGCATCTATAAAAATTGGAGTATAAAGATTTTCCACTATAAATATCCATTTTGGTTTTGCAGGTTACGCAGTTTTTGCGGGTTTCCAGCGTCAATATATATGTAATATTATATACAAAATTCCTATATGTTCAATAACAAAAATTCTGAATTTAAACTTAAGAAAAGATCTTTTCTGAATACAAAGAAAAACAAATTTTAAATAAATGAATTATTAAACGCGAGACGGCGCGGCAAAATGGCATCATCTTTTTCCTGTGCATTTGTTTCGTTAGTAAAATATACATTCATTTATTAATTAATGTGGCTTTGACGTAGCGCATCTATAAAAATAAATAAATATTGCTCAGATTCCAACATTGGTAATTTAGTTACCAATGTTGGAATCTGAGCAATATTTAGCAATATTTAGCACTCAGAATATAGATTATTTGAAACAGCGAAGTTACCACAACACCCAAGCTCGAGACAATATAGAAAAGTTCATTTTCTATATTGATCCGACCGGGATTTGTACCCGGAACATTAAACTTACTCGTACATATATCGAAACGTCACTTCACGTAATCCTTCAAACTAGTAAAATATTTTTCATTAAAATCAACGTATTATCGTCATGATTTAAAATGTATTATAGAGCTGAGCGTTATCTTCGGATATAAATATTAATAATAGAACAAAACTAATTTGATTGATTGTTTAGAAGTAACACAAGTACAATAGATAGCAATGAGCACTTTCGGTAGAAACGAGTAGCTCAGTTGATACTTATAGTTGTTCCAAGTAACAGATCTCCGTTATAAAAAATAATTAATTGCATTTATGCTACCAATCTGTAAAAACGTCTAAGTGGGAATTTGGTGTAACAGTTTCGCAGTTTTTAATAATTATATTTGATTAATGTTATAAAATACTTGACGAAGATAAAGTTAAGTGTCCACAGTGTCTTTAAAAAAAGAAATAGCCACCACGAACATTTCGGAACACTAAATGTTGCTAACTTTATTTTTGTGCTTGTATACAACGGTTACAAACAGCGCACCAGCTGCTCCTGTAATTAGATTAGGAGAATGCTTCACCGAGTTACTTAAACTGGAGAGGTCGTATTCCAGCTCAAGATATTTCAACGTGCTCCTAACAAACAAAAGGTTGTTACTCTGATAATAAAACCTAAATTTGAATTATTTGTCTTTGTTAAATTCAGTTTCCTTTGGGACTTTCAGAATATCGTTTTGTTGAGCTTTACATTTCTTTACTTAAATATGAAAAAGAGTAAAATATCTACTTGATATTTGTCAGTTTTAATTAACAAAAGTCATCAAATAACAATTAAATTTAATTATTTAAGCAATTGAATTAAAAAAAAGCAAAAGAATAAAATGAAACCATTCAATATGTATTGAATTAATAATTCATTAATTAAAAACATATACCTACTGCTATACATTTCACGTCGACTGACGTCAATAGACAGATGATAGATTGTATTAAATTTTTAACCATTGTCGTTGTAAATAATTTTATTATTTAATATAGTGATTCTATTTCGTTTTCTGTTATTGGAAACGCGTTATTTTATTAATCCATTACTGGCTACTTAAATTTGACACGCTTCTGTCATGTACTAATATTATAAAGTAAAAAAAATTGATCACTAGTTTGTTTGGATTGAATAAACTCCTTTTTAGGGTTCTGTACCCAAAATGTAAAACGGGAACACTGTTACTAAGATTTCCCTGTATGTCACCAGGCTGTAACTTATGAAACGTGAAAGTTAGACAGTTGAAATTTTCACAGATGAAGAATTTCTGTTGCCGCTTCAACAACATATTTCTATAAAACCAGAATAAAATAAATACCCCATACGATTTTTTTATTCGTTTCGGGTACGCAACCCTTCATGCACAAGTCCGACTCGCACTTAGCTGTTTTTTTTAATTCTTCCACCTACAGGAAGCTACATCATACGCGGGTGAAATGGCGGAAAACAAGTAGTAACTTATAATGTCATTTTCGTTCAATTATGCCAAAATAATGGAACATTTTTCCATTAGACTGTTATGAACGCGAAATACGAAACAAATTATAAAGTCTATGACCTCTACACCGGATCAGCCACGTGCCATATGTAACCTGTATAATATTCGTTCACTGTTCCGTAACGAAACAGATCATTGATAATTGGCTATACAAAGACAACACAACTGTGGGTAAAATTTTTATTGTCTATGGGCAAGGCGATTAGCTGTCTTCGTTCCAAATCCCCACCCTTAATCCTTGGGTGACGGTTTACTACTGTGATTTCAAATTGTTAACTGCGCGCACCTAATTTTGATTGAGCTTGGTGAATTGTTCGTTATCGAGAATAAGGACATTTCGGAAGAACGGTGGATCAGTGCCTATGGACTATATATCGTGTATGATATATTCGCTGGTAACCGCGTCGACGCACCCCGTTCCAGAACCCAGCCCTCGGAACCCGTGGCGGTAAAGGATCGCTTGCGGTGAGTCGCCAACCCCTGCTTAATATCGTACATAATTTCTTTTGATCCGTTCGAACCGGATTGCTATCTTTCAGTTGTGTTGTCTCTAAACAGTATTACGTACTTATTATCATGGATAGTGACGCAGCGAATTCGAAGCAGTCATCTTTGTTACGCAAAATGTCTGATGATGAATCGCCGTGTGAACAAGATTTATTCGAACGAGATCTTATTCTCGATGAGTTAAAACGAACATTACAGTTCGCAGCGACAGATGTCCAACAGTTTCGCTCGCGAACTACTGATTTAAATTCTCACCAACGTAAATTCAATAAAGTTCAAACTAAAATTGAAAAAACGTTAATCAAGTTAAGGTCTTTTAACAAAGAGGAACAGATTAAGATACGCAACGATTTCAATGATTTGTACTACGCTATTATCACTAATTTAAATAATTTAAAGAGGGTGGATGAAGAGCAACGACGTATGAGTCGTCCGTTAATAACGCCTTTAGTTCAGTCATCTAATTATAATAAGAATTTACCAACTTTGCCTTTGCCTAATTTCAGCGGCGATCCTACGGATTGGCCTTCCTATTTCGATTTGTTTCGATCATTAGTCCATTTAAACAGTGCCTACACAGAGGCGGAAAAATTCCGTTACTTATTACTTACGGTACACAACGAACCCCACAATTTAATTAAATCTATCCCTATTACAGACGAGAACTATTCGGTAGCTTTAAATATTTTGATATCTCGTTATGAGAATAAAAGAGTTATTGCCTCAAAACACCTTGACAGAATTCTCGACATCGAACAGTGTTCCGATAGATCGTCTCAAAGTATACGTAATTTATTAAATGTCTACCAAGAAAACATTAAAGCACTGGAGATTATGCACTTTCCCGTAAGCGAATGGAGTTTTTTGTTACTTAGCATTTTGTTACGAAAAATACGTATTAACACTCGTAAATCTTATGAACGTTCTTTAACTAATTCGTCCGACATTCCAAACGTTAGCACATTGATTTGTTTCTTAGAACGCGAAATATCAGCTGAGGAAATTATCTGTTCGACTAACAGCGGACAGTACAATAAATTATCTAATGTGAATATGCGCCACCGTCACAATAATCGCGTAGAAAACCAGTTGCAGCAACGGCAACTTCGTTCGTTTGCTGCTAATGTCACACCAGTTTCAAAACCGTCGAATGATAATCGGTCTTATGAACAGAATCATAAGAATAGAAATTGCTTATGTTGTAATGCTCAACATACGTTGACAAAGTGTTCGCAATTTTTAAACTTATCCCCTCAAGAGAGATTTGCTTTAGTTCGTAAGAAAAATATTTGTTATAATTGTTTGCATTTTGGGCATGATGTGAATCAATGCAATTCTAGTTTTGTCTGTCGTACATGTCATAAGCGACATCACACATTAATTCACTTTTCAAGTAAATCGTTACCGATTACTGATAATAAAATATCTGCAAATAATGCAGTCTCGCTCCCACCTTCAGTGGTAGCTGAGATGCCTGTAACCGCTACCACGAATGATCCGCAGTGCGTTGCTCCCGCCGGTGAGAACGTGATTCATAATTGTTGCGCGTCCAATGCCGCGTTCGCTCGTACGACTACGGTGCTATTGTCTACGGCACTCGTCGACGTATGCATAGGTGCGGTGAAAATAGCGACCGTTCGCTGCATTATAGACACTGGAAGTCAGGCGAGTTTTATCACTGAGGCGTGTGCGCAGCGTCTGGGTTTGATGCGCGGGCATGTTAATGTTTCTGTGTTCGGTATAGGCAATAGTGAAGCGGCGCGTAGCAAAGGATTTATAAATTGTAATATCGCGCCTAAGGGTAGATTAGAACCCTTAGTTCCGGTAAATCTTTTAATTTTAAACAAATTAATTTCACAAATGCCGAGTATGCAGTTACCGTACACTGGTTGGCCTCATATAAAAGATTTAAATTTAGCGGATCCCGCTTTTCATACGCCACAGCCAGTGGACCTGTTATTAGGAGCGGATATACTATCCCATGTGCTTTTGAGTGACGTCATTACGGGCTTACCAGGTTCACCGATAGCAGTAAATAGTATATTCGGTTATTTATTGTTAGGTAAACTAGATATTGTTTCCTCTCCGTCTCAACTTCAAGTTTGTTTTAGTTCATTTGACAATGACAACCTTCAGAGATTTTGGGAATTAGAGTCACTTCCTGAAAAACGGAGTTACACTCCTGATGAAGAAATATGCGAATCCTTTTTTCAAAAGACGCATATACGTGACGCAACGGGGCGATACGTGGTCGCTTTGCCTTTTAAGCCGGAGGCTCCCCCTCTAGGCGAATCCCGTCAAACTGCACTTGCGCGCTTTCGTAAGTTAGAGTTTCATCTCGAGCGAAACCCGAAGCTTAAGGAAGACTATCATGCCTGTCTCCAAGAGTATCTGGATATGAAGCACATGGAGCCCGTTAAGGGCGAGCCGACATCAGGGGCCACTTATTATATTCCGCATCATTGCGTGGTCAAAGAATCCAGTGAGACCACTCGCACTCGAGTAGTTTACGACGCCGGGTGTAAAACTTCTAGTGGCTACTCATTGAATGACATTTTGTTGACAGGTCCTAAACTTCATTTAGATATAGTTAATGTTATTTTAAAATTTCGTATTCATTCAGTGGCCTTCACTGCTGACATCAAACAAATGTTTAGGAATATTTTAGTTCGAAAGGAAGATAGGGATTTTCAGCTCATTTTATGGCGGAAGTCGCCTGATGAGGTTATCCGTGATTATCGTCTTTCTACAGTCACATTTGGAGTGAATTGCTCTCCATATCTGGCTCTCCGAACTATCCAGCAATTGGCTATAGATGAGGCTTCACGATTCAAACTTGCTTCTAAGGTTTTATTAAATGATGTTTTCGTAGATGACGTCACTTCCGGTGCCTCTACTGTTCATGAAGCTTTAGTAGTTCAACAAGAGCTTATTAATATTTGTAAGACGGCGGGTTTCGAGCTTCGAAAGTGGCATAGTAATTCACCAGAGGTACTTGCTGCAGTAATTCCCCCAGATTCTCATGGTGAGCGGCTCGATGAAGTCCGATTCGCCGAAATGGAACACGATGAACAGGTCAAGGTCCTTGGACTTCAATGGAACCCTATTTCCGACTGTTTCAATTTTAATGTCAAAATATCACCTTGCTTAAGCACCAAGCGCGCTATTCTTTCCGAGATAGCTAAAATATACGATCCATTGGGCCTTTTAGCGCCAGTTACTTTATATGCCAAACATTTGATCCAACTTTTGTGGATAGCCAGTATAGGTTGGGATGAAGCACCGCCGATTGATATTGTTAATTCATGGAAATCATTTAGTAGTCAGTTACCATTTATTTCGAATGTGTCGTTCCCAAGGCACATTTTTTCTGATTTAGGATCTGTTCAGATTCATGGCTTTGCCGATGCTTCAGAAAAGGCTTTTGCCGCCTGTGTATACATACGCCTTACGGGCAAAGACGGGCATGTTCGTACTTCGCTTATTATAGCCAAAACTCGAGTCGCTCCACTTCGTATGCGTCTTACTATTCCCCGTCTCGAACTTATGGCAGCCCTATTGTTGTCAAAACTACTACAGCAGGTGTTAGTTACCTACTCAGATTACGTCAAGGGTGATCAAGTTTACGCTTGGTCTGATGCATCCATAGTGTTAGCGTGGTTACGTTCGCCACCACATGAATGGAAAACATTTGTTTCTAATCGCACTAGCGAGATTCTTTCACGCGTTCCCGTTAACTGCTGGCGACATGTACCGTCGACCGATAACCCTGCTGATGCTGCGTCTCGTGGTATGCTACCTGGCGTATTTATAGAACATGATTTGTGGTTCCAAGGTCCAAGTTGGCTCCGACAGGACGAAGCTTGCTGGCCGGAATCAAAGTCTTACTATACAACGGAAGAGGAAAAGCGTCTCAATATTAATTTGATTAACACTAATTTAACTACACTGGATCCCTTACCGGATGTAGAGATAATTTCTCGATTTTCTACGTTAGGAAAACTTGTTCGCGTTACTGCAATAATATTTAGATTTTATTTCAAATGTAAAAAACACATTAAATCTTGCCCTAATTATATAACTGTGCCGGAATATAATTTTTCCTTAAAAAAACTTATTTATTTAGTGCAACATAGTGTGTTCAGTAATGACATTGAAAACATTTCAAAGGGTAAATTGCCTTCAAATCAATTACGTCGTTTAACGCCATTTCTGGATGAAAATCAATTTTTACGTGTGGGAGGCAGAATTCATAAGTCTCTTTTACCATTTGAATCAAAGCATCAATTAATTTTACCGAAAAAACATACTTTAACCAATCTCATTATTGACGATGCGCATATAAAGTATTTACATGCCGGCCCACAAACAGTCCAATACTTATTATTACAACGTTTTTGGATACTTTCTTGTCGCGATATCGTGCGCCAGCGCATACATCGCTGTGTTATTTGTTTTCGCTCTCGTCCTAAGTCTAATCAGCCACGTATGGCACCGTTACCTGCTACTCGTTTACGTCCCTCGCGACCCTTTATTAAGACCGCCGTAGATTACGCGGGTCCTTTTTACGTACGTGCAAATAAGGTGCGCAATGCTAAAGTTGTGAAATGTTACGTTGCAGTTTTTGTATGTATGAGCGTTAAGGCCATACATTTAGAGCTTGTGTCCGAGCTTTCCACGGAAGCTTTTCTCGCGGCTTTGCGGCGTTTCACATCCCGTCGAGGTTTATGTACTGATATTTTTTCGGACTGTGGGAAGAACTTTGTCGGATGTAATAATTATTTAAGGGATTTGTTCGCGTTCTTAAACAGCGACTCTGTACAGGCTAATTTAAATCGAGAGACACTTAAACAAGGCCTAACGTGGCACTTTCAGCCACCATACGCAAGTCATTTCGGTGGGCTATTCGAGGCGGGTGTCAAAAGTTTTAAGCATCATCTACATCGTGTTATTGGCACTCGTACTCAAACATATGACGAGATGCATACCCTCCTATGTCAAATAGAGGCTATACTGAACTCGCGTCCACTCTGTGCAATCAGTGCTTCGCCTGATCCGCTTCCTTTAACTCCATCACACTTTCTGATAGGAGAACCTTTGATTGCTTTGCCTGATGTTTCTTTGGTGGACGAGAATACTAATCGACTTACGCGTTGGCGCTGGGTACAGCAGTCCGTTCAGCATTTTTGGAAGAGATGGAGTAGAGAGTATCTTCATGAGATTCAGCAAAGTCAAAAATGGTTTGAGACTCGCGGGTCTTCTATTCGTGAGGGTACTATTGTGGTAGTTTGCGATGATCACCTGCCACCATTACAATGGAAACTAGCACGTGTCCATGCTCTACATCCAGGTTCGGATAATGTTACTCGTGTGGTGACTTTACAAAGGGGCAATACATTTTACAAGCGACCTGTTGTAAAGGTGTGTCCACTCCCTATCGAATAAACAATTAATCGTTGCATATCGAATCTTAGTTCTAAGTTTTTTATTTATATTTTATTTTGTTCTAAATTTAATATTCAATTTGTTCATTTAATGTTAAAGGCACGTTCCTTTAAGGTGAGCGGCATGTTCCGTAACGAAACAGATCATTGATAATTGGCTATACAAAGACAACACAACTGTGGGTAAAATTTTTATTGTCTATGGGCAAGGCGATTAGCTGTCTTCGTTCCAAATCCCCACCCTTAATCCTTGGGTGACGGTTTACTACTGTGATTTCAAATTGTTAACTGCGCGCACCTAATTTTGATTGAGCTTGGTGAATTGTTCGTTATCGAGAATAAGGACATTTCGGAAGAACGGTGGATCAGTGCCTATGGACTATATATCGTGTATGATATATTCGCTGGTAACCGCGTCGACGCACCCCGTTCCAGAACCCAGCCCTCGGAACCCGTGGCGGTAAAGGATCGCTTGCGGTGAGTCGCCAACCCCTGCTTAATATCGTACATTCACCAAAAATCATATCAAGCACGAGCGAGCACGTAATACTACGTTTTTAGTACTCTCCGGTATTTGAACGGTCGAGTACTCGAATGGATGTCATGATATTCAATTCAAAGAGTTTTTAAATTGGCCTTTCGGATAGTCCATATTTTTTTCCACAAAGAAAGTTCTTCATTGGTTTCTCAAGATTTGTATAGTGATATATTACGAGTACAAATGTGAATCTACAAATAATTGACAGATTATGAAGAGATTTTAAAAATTATCATCACCTGCGACGAGAAGGGCACAGCACATCACATCTCGGGCTGTTCCCGTATATCGTCTTCATGGAGATGGATACCTTTGAGTTTTAGTGGGTATGCACTTGCTTTTTGAATAGCTCTACATATGGGGGACAGGTCCGCAGGGGAGAACCCGACATAGCCCCCTGACCCAGCGATGGGGAGAGCGGGTATGCAGTAATGCATTTCCTAAAGTAAAAAAAAATAAGCTACATTCTACATCATATGCGGGTGACAGGTTATAATTTACAGCTAGTAAGGTTTATTGTAAATAACAAAATGTTTTTGTGTGTTTATTCTTCTCACATCCATTATGTCGCGGCTTCATCCGCGTTGTCAAACACAGCCTATTTGACAACGCGGGTGAAACCGGACCAGCTAGTTTTGAAATAAACCATACTTCATTATCACTATACAAACTTTAAACTAAACAAAAATAGCTTCGCTTGTTCTCTCTCTATGGAACTCGATCCCTGGACGCGCTGTCCCATTAAAGTTTGCTAACAGGAGCTGCCGACAATAAGCGGGTCCGCATTCTAAGCCGTTTAATTCGATTTACTTTTCACTGACATGTGTTTTTAACTTCCGAGATGGCTCTTACACTTTATCGCGTATCTGTTTTCTTTGAGCAAATGTTTGTGTAAAAATCGGTTAGGGTATCTTTACACGTTTAAAAATTTATTATTTTATTATATAATTATATTTAACAATTATAAGAAATATAATGAAAGTGGTAAACTTTGATTATATTTGTTGTTATTATAATTTAATTCAAAATGTCAGATTTTGAAGGCGCCATATGAGTTCTGCAAGTAACTAACTGTATATTATTAGGATTCCATCTTTTCTGTAGGTAATATGATATTATTCTACAACAATATTATATGATCTTTTATTGTTATAAAGAACCCTTGTAGACATCTGTTACAGAAGAGCACTGTTGTAAACTATTGGTAAATAATAAAACTTTCTAAACTATTTGTCTTAAAATTACAAAATGAACGAGATTATCACAATAAACCTTTTCATTCAATATTTTAAAATTAACAGTAACAGATTAACAAACGGACAGGAAGATAAAGAAGTGATTGTTCATAGGTTCCATTAAAGAACGGAACCCTGTAATCAAATACAGTGATGGGATGTATATATTTACAATGCTTCTAGTACCCAAAGGAACCCAAGTGCCAACAACGACGAGTTATTACCCCAACTGCTTGGGTTAGCACCCAACACAATAACTTTAGAAAGTTCTAAACTCCAGCTTCTAATGAAAGTGTATCCATTCAAACATACGCAAGGGTAAGAATACACGTGCCCTCCAGATGTGTTTATTATGGTTAGAATATACAAATGAGATTTAGTGACTATGTTTAATTTTAAATGAAGTCAATTATAATTAAAAAGCAAATAAGTGCATCGAAAATATTTTTATAAAAAGCCTAGATAATCGATGTTAGTCATAATTAAATAATTAATTTACTTCACATTTTTTTAGCTGAAAATTTTGATAAGTAATAAATTGAATCAAATTAAAAAAGGAGTTACACGTATATTAAGTGTAATCATAAAGAAAGCTATTAAAATAAATGTATATTTCATATTATTCTAGACTTCGTTGAAACAAGGAAATACTCATGCAGTTAGTGTAACTTCGGACTAATTTTCCAGGCATTATAATGCTTAATGTTCCGTATGTTACTATTCGACCTAAGGGTCCTCTGGTATGGAGCGTGCCGCTGTTAGGTCCCTATTAGATTTTATGTCGCCATTATCGTCGTAACTCCTTAGGGCAGGCGCACCTTCATTAATGTTGGTATTGCCCCATACCCTTTATTCATTATTCTTAAGCGGCCGGCGTTTGCTAAGAAAAATGTTCGACGTTTATGTTGATTACTCATTTCCTCGGTAAATTCACTTTTACAGTAGAACGAGTTTTCGGGTTCAATGTAGGCAAATGTTAAATTAAGATACCCTTAATTATTTATTCCGGTTTAACTTTTTAAATATTACATATCTTTCCTTGAAGACTTAAGAGCTTGATGAGGCAGTAATAGAACTTAATTAAACTTCGTACAGACCGGTTATTGGACGAATGACAATTTTCGGAAAACATGTTAAGGCGTATAGAACCGAGCCATATTTTGTTAACTAGGCCTGACCAGTGTATTTAATAGTGAGGATAGATACAAAAACTATACTTTCTAACAGATTCTGTTTCTTCCGTTTACAAAATTGTTTTGTTTCAGATTCTATTAATTAATTATCCAGATCATTTCAATTTCGATACAATAGTTACCGACGAAAAAGGAGGCGGCATTTAAATACAGATCAAATTAACAATAGAATGTCGGAAACTGTAAACAAAACAATCTTATATTATATTACCATAAAGTAGAATTTCATCGACTGTTTTAATCCGAACTTACTAAACAACTAAACGAATCAACCTGACACTTGAGTTTTCATACAGTCGGCAAAAAAGCTTTTTTCAAAGCGGACACGTTGAGTCACGAGCAACCAGAAACATCTAGAAAACGTCAATAAAAGGTATTTGTAACCCAACGCCTTCCTCGCTAAAACTGGAAACTATTCTACCGTCCGACTTACACTAAGTCGAAGAACGGACTTCAGTTTTAATTCCATTAAGCAGGAGATACTTCGGGAAACCCCATCTTAAACTACTTCGGTTTCATTTAACTTTGCAATATAAAAACTGCAATGCAATATGACTTCACAAATTGACCGTAACTTTACGCTAAGTATAATAATATTTAAATGTGAGACTTTTTGCCATATACTTTTTAAGTTTATGAATCTTAAAATATTTTTATTACCACTTCTCTGTTCTGTCGTCGTATTAATTGAGTTTAATGCAGTTACCTGTAAATCCATTATTTAATCAAATGAAACTTGGCACCGTGATATTAATTAATGACTTCAGATAATAAATATTAATGTTTCACACTACAACGATGTAAAACTTAATAATCACATCTCAATAAAACCTCAATGGCATTTGCCATTGTCTACATGAGATTAAAATATTATTATATATTTGTCACTATTGATGTGTGAGAAATACATTGTACTAATTATTGAACTTAAGTAGGCACTGATAAAATGCGTCATTAAGATTCTATTGTGATGCGATATTACCTGCCTAAATTAATTACGCATATATCTATAATACATGTAGGGTGTCAACACCGACAAGGGTGCAAGCGAAAGGTGTGTGAGTGAGAGGTGGGAGTGAGATGAAGGATTGATTTGTGGTAAATGGCGGAACGAAAGACGAAGTGTGGTAGCTCTCGATTAAAATTTCAAATAAAAGAAGTTTATTAATATGGTGTTGTTGTTAGTAATGATGATAATTTTTCGTTTACAGTTGATAAATAAAATGAATGTAAGACAACATCATATACATTGCTCAAATCCCAAATTAAGACGCTAAAGCACTTGTACTATGGATATCTGAAACAACGAAGGTAACTCAACACTCAGACCACGCAACATCTTGTCCTTATCAATAACGTCACTTTATATTAACATTTAAGATCTTGTAATATTGCCTCAAAATCATAAAGCATATTCTTTTACTATCATTTGAAAAATTTCAAACAAGTACTTTATTATCTAGGGTTCTGATAAAATTACTTGTCATAAACAAATGACTAAATCTCAATTAACTTTAAAAGAAAAAAATCTTTTGTTTTACTCATTTAAAAAAAAAAGACGAAAGGGCTTAAGGTTTCGGCAAATCAAAGCTTTACCACGGTATCCATCGTTTCTCGAAACCCCAGGGACCGTCCTCAACACCTGCTATGATTTGAGAAATGAAAATTTTTATTCATTGTCACATTTAAAATTGTTTCAGCCACATTACCTACCACTTTCGATTGTATTGTAGCCACGACATTATATTCTTCATGAGTTATTTATATTTTGTAATTTTGTCTATTATAAAATCTGGATATTTAAAGTAAGTTAGCTTTAGACTGTACTAAAAGAGTATCTAATATGGATACATACTACTAAATCGAATAAATTGGAATAGATTCGGAAACTTGAATCGGATTTAAATGACGATCATCCACCGATTGTATAAGAACCGATAATTTCTTCTCCATAGTCAATAACTAACACTATTGAGCTTTAAACGATACGAGCTAATGCACCTGTAGCCATCTTAAGTCGCATCTCTAATGAAAAATCGTTATTATTAGCCCACTAACATCCTCACTGCTAGGACACAGGCCTTCCCTATTGATGGTATTGAATAGGGATATGGGGCAAAGCCCACCACGTGGTCTCTGAACTAATTTATGGATATAAAAATATTTACCAATAGTATAAAGGACTACAGAAGCAACCGGTATCAACGGCATAAAGTACCTTTCGAAGCACGGAGAGGCTCGTAAAAATACACAAGATTATGTATATTGACGATGACGTCGTGAAGACATTCGCTAATATTCTTGAAGCGCAATCATCTTGCTGACAAGACCCTGTTGTCTATGGTAAAACCATTGATATTACCAAATCATTTTTTCTTTTTAATCAAATCAGTTTTTATTACAAACCCTAGTGATAGCTCTGGTTCGGATGTTGTTAATCTCCAACGGCTCCCCGGCATCCCGTCCTACTCGACAGATGTTCAAATTAAACATTTGGGTCCTGCGTACGAGAATAATGGTTGCTTGTTTAATCCGATATCTTTAATCAATGTGCTTTAATAGGCCAATTGATTACTCGTGGATGTGGAGCTTATTGGGAAATGGAGATTTTATCGTTGATTGCAAAAAATTTATATATTTTATTGTAATTGTATTTTTCACGTTTTTTTTTCTGTTTAATAGAGTTTGTTCAACGGTATTCAATGCTAACTAAAGCGTGACAAGTTATGATGAATACGTAAAAATTTCAATAGAACTTAAAGATTATGAAGCAAGTTTTATTTCCGTTAAAATAAAAACAGCAATAAGTCAAATTTATAACAAACATAGAAATATCAAGATAATATCATTTTTCACGTAATCATGAAAGGAAATAAAGACTTAAACAGCACACTTACAAATTTTAATTAAAGTTTTAAAATAGCAGGTTATCGTATATGATGACAACTAAAGAATAGTAATACGATCTATTTAACTTACAGCAAACAAACTACAATATCAGTTACATTTCTTTAAGAACAATTTTGGGACCTCTTCGATACTTTCAGCATATTGAATCCAACAAACTCAATTTCTAATAATTAAAAGTACCTTTAGAACTCAGATTGAATCAAAACAGTTCAAAGCACCGAGTAATTAGTTTCGTGCACGAATTATAACTAGATATCGGATCCTCGATTCACACACGAAGATGAACTTACTAATCTTTATTGACCGTACGAGTTTGCAGAGTTTAATCAGCTGTGTTAGTACACATCGGTTTGCACAGGCTCACTTAAATTTACGAAGACCGAAGCCAATTTAAATCTGGTTACTTTAGTAGTATGAAACTCGAGAAGCTTATTTCCACTTTCAATAATATAAGTAGCTTTACTAATATAAGAAGGTATACATATACAAAAATATACTAATATGAAAATATTATCTAATAAGTTAAGACACTAAAAAGGGTACATTATAAAAAGGCCATTAGGTATTTGCATATCATGAATTTTAGATATGCAACAATCAGCTGGCGCACAAAGCCTGTCAACGGCACTGGTTGAATAGAGGCTTAAATTCATTCAGGTACTGATTTATGATTATACGGATGGTATGGACATGTAATAAGATTGTAAGGATGTACGTGATTGGGGATTTATGAGGAGAACCCGCAAAAGATTTCATCAAATAATGAAAACGAAAATGGTTAAGATAGTATACGCGTTTGATCATGAAGTATGGAAAACAGGAATATGGCAGACTAATGTTTTTATCAAAATTCAAAATCTAATCAAAATACTTTAGATTAAGAAAATAGAAAAGCAGTCAATAGATTTACTTGTAATTTATATACGAAATTAAATGGTTTTTGAAAAATTTCAAAGCTATGGGGAATTTTTAGACTTAGCCTCAATAAAACGTAGCGGAGTTAATACCGTATAAAACCGATATGAGATATGAGTAACATATTTACATTTCTTTCATACAAATATTGTCATATTCACTAGATTATTTTATTATATTAGATTATTTTAGTTTAATAGTATTTATAATGTCAAAATCAAAATGCAACACCGTCTTGACATACATTCAATAGTTTTTAATTCTAAACATATTAAAATAGTAATAAAATATCAATATGATAGTGTGACGATTGCGATGTTCAAATTAATTTGCTTCTTATTCTGTTTCAAAAGTAACTGCAAAACTCTTTGAAAATCAACAACAGTCTCATTCATTCCATTCGTTGAATAATTTCATTTTTAGTAAAATTGCAGTAAAGTGTGATAATTAGTCAAATAAAATAATAGTAAAATATTCCTTACTTTATTCCTAAAAATCTAGCGTAAAAGCTCACACGTGTTTATATAACTTCTCAAAGCCAGTGGGCTGCCGTGGACGCCATGTTAGTTATTTGTCCGACAATGTTTGCTGGCGCGGCGCCTGCTGGGTGATCTTGATATGCTGTGTATCACATACTGTTACCGCCAACGTTGTACAATCGACCGATCTAATTCCTACCACTATTAGAACCTCTGGAGTTTTAACAGCCATATAATCTGTAGCTAATTGAGATCAGTCTACTGTCGATTTTCGACAGTTTTAGTATCTACCAAACCTAACAATGTTTTCTTATAACTTCGGTAAAAATAATCTAGCTATAGTTTTCTCTGCATTCTATGCCCTTTAAAAATCTATTGATATTACATAAAGTTGAATTATCAAAACAAACACTATAGCAACTAAAGTGAACGAGGAATCACATTGGCTGACCGTTTAATGTCTCAAACTTTAACAAACTTTTTATTCTTAACTGTTTCCTATATTTAGATGGTATGTATATGAATAAATACCTATTTATTCATATATTGTACATAAATACTACAATAATAAAATAATAAATAAATAACAAGTTAATCTATTTACTGCCTTTTTATTTTATTAATCTAAAGTATTTTGATTAGATTTTGAATTTTGATTAAAAACATTAGTCTGCCATATTCCTGTTTTCCATACTTCATGATCAAACGCGTATACTATCTTAACCATTTTCGTATGTATGTATATGAATAAATACCTATTTATTCATATACATACCATCTAAATATAGGAAACAGTTAAGAATACATAGCAGAAGTATATCTTGAGACATTAAAGTTTTAGTCACCCGTCCGAAAAACTTTTGCGTAAGCTTCTTAACCTCCACTATAACATACACATCAAACGGGCCAACCAAAACCCCCATCGAGCTCCTCGATTAGTTCTTCTCTTGTTACATAACTGTATCTCAACGATTTTCATGTCACAGCTGTAGAAACTTACATTAGTCTCCCGAAGCCTTCGCCGTGTTAGGTGCCATATTGAATAGTTACGAAACAATGCTGGCGCAACGCCTGCTTGAACGATCTCGGTTAAGATACACACCATATGTTGCCACTACATTACATGAAAATTCACTAGAATATCATAGAACGCGTCAGATGCTTATGATTTCGAGTTATGAATATCAATGTCCTTGGAATAATACATAAATATATTCAATGGAGTGAGTGTTTACCTGGGAATGGAATTATGATCATGTGTACGTTAATCAGTGCAACAAAATTTTGGGTGAAAGCTTATAATCACATGTGCAATTATATCGATGCCCCATCCTGCAAGAATGAGCCGAAGGAACATTACTATACAAAGAAGTTATTAGGCTATGATCTCGCCGAGTAATATTATGACGAGATTTTATATCACGCTGTTAAACTCACAAAGTCGGTGCGTAAAAACTTTTTGCAACGCACGACCCAGTTGCTTTAGCTTCTTCCCTTGTAATAGTAGAGTTAATACTGTTATTAAATATTGTGGAGTTTCTTGCGCTCATTATTGCGCTCTACACAGCTAAATGAAATCTGAAAAAGTAGTTTAGAAATGAACTTTTAAAAAGCTTTCGATTAAACTTTACTTTGAAGAAACATTGCCCTATATTTTATATTATCTTATCTGCTTTTTGCTGTCGAAACAGTATACACAATTTTCGTGTGGCAATGAATATATACAACAACTCGTGGTTAAGCTGCACATGAGTAACGTTTCCAAAAATCACTCTCAAATATAGCGCGCAAAATTTTAGTTTTTATAAATTTAATTTAATGAAGTCATAGAGCAAATTACAGAAACTGAGTAGTCGGCCAATGGGACCGCTGGACTGATTTATTATCATTCTAGTGGACGCCCGCGACTTCGTCCGCGTGGAAGTCGGTATCCCGTGGGAGTGAGAAGTTTTCCCAGTAAAAAGTACCCTATGTGTTATTCTGATGTATAACCTATATTGCTGTAAAGTTTTATCCAAATCCGTCCAGTAGTTTTTTCGTGAAAGAGTAACAAACATCCATACATCCATACTTACAAACTTTCGCCTTTATAATATTAATAGGATTCATTTATTTCCAGTAAACAAGAAACTATATCCAATTTTTTTTTGGAACCGATTACTCAAGCTCAAATATCAAAACCATATCAAAATCAAGTGGAATTCTTTTATAATAAATATAACGTTAAAATTTGGAATTGTAAAATGAAACTGCCGCAAACACATTAATGCGGGCGTCAGACGTGTTAAGTAATGAAGATAAGTCATTAATATGTATGAGCTAAGCTTGTTCAAGGTTTGTGCTTAGATTTTCAGTACTGCTCGATGAATAAAGAACGCTATGTGGTTTAGTTAAGCGTCGCGTGACTGAGACGATGCTATCAATCCGCTGCAGGCTTGTTATCAGCAGCCCGCTTTAAGGCAGGATATAAAACATTCGAGCTACCCCTAAGGTAATTATCCGATATTGCCGCTGCATTAAACTTGGCCAATGCGAAGAAATAAGGTGCACTCGGTAAACCAAGATCCAAGACAATTTCTTAAGAAGTGCCTCATCTACCGTCAAACCTATTTTATATTAATTGTCAATATTATAAATGCACTAGTTATCATACCTAAAATACAAAATCAATATTGTCACATTATTAAAATTATTATATTTGATCAATTTTGCATTTACAATGCTATACTGTAAAATATTCTTAATAAAAAATGCTTAAAAAATCTACCAGCCCCAGGTACTCTGATATCGGGCTCGAACACACGATCTTTCGTTTTTTTTTAAGGAATTGCTATTGTGACAGGTTTGGTGCTTGGGCGAATTAAAGAAAGGCTGACTAGCTTGAATTGATTTATTTTATGGTAATAATGGGTAAAGAAAAAAAAACCCTTTTGGGTTTCTTAATAAAAACTTGGACGATATTTCAAGATATAATTTTATTTTAAATAATAACTTCATATAATATTTTATATTTAAATTTATACGATTTACAATAACGTGTTCACAACAGAAAAATTTTTCGAACTGACTTTCTTAAGGAGCATATTTGATTAGTCAAAATTTCAAATAACGAAAGATAAATAATAAAAAGAAATGATGTTGAATATCAAAGACAAAAAGTTTGCATGCTGAAACCTAGGACGAAATAAACGGTGGTACGGCACACCGTTATACTTTGATGCCATTTAAATCCAATCTAATATATAACATTATTAAAATCAACATTGAAACCAAAAATCCTTTTAGCTAGAACTGTAATATTTCATTAATTATCCGCTTATTGCTATCCCTCCTACTGCTTCGAAATTATAACTTTTTCTATGAATGGAATCAAATAGAGAGTATTGATAAATATTTTGATACGGCGCTAATATCACAAATAAAATACAAACACTAAACAATTCAAAAGAAATAATACTTTTCTGAGTATTTATGTCCTCATCCACTGTTTTTTTTTTTACTAAACAAATTTCAGATGTCAATTAAGATCGTTAAATAAAAATAAAGAATCACGTTCCATTTCTTAATTTTGGTTGAAAATCCAAGGTCTTATTACGACAAGTTATTTATTTACCATCAATTGTCAACTCTACATTTCAAAGCTGCCGTCTCTGGCAACATATTATAGAAACAGACAAAGTTCGACTAGTTTCCTTTATGATTAAAATCGTAGCAGTTCTAAGGCAAATTTAGATTTCCCCAAAGACACCGATCCGTTGCTCAATCCCCGCTTATTCCCAAAATATTCATCCAAACATAATGTAATCGATATTATGTTAACATATATATTTATGTTTATAAAAATGTCTATTACTATTTCTATTACTGAAATTGCACTCACTGATCACGCCAAAGTATAATTTTGGATTAGAACATTTTTTTATTATATGTTTGTGCGCCTCGCAATAAATTAACTCGGTGCATGAATAAATAACAGTACCTATACTTCTACGTTTAACCATATTGTTTAATACTCGTAATACACCAACAAATCAAGCGGTGACATTTCACTGTAGACAAATAAGAGTGTGGTGAAAAAGTATGAAATGTAGTAGTTTCAATGTAACAATAAAACGGAATGTGTTTATCTGCAGTATAACATGAAACTTGACGTTCGCAGCTAACAAACAGGCGACCGGACAAGCTGTCCAGGAGTATTCGACCAGGGAATTGGAATAAATGAGCCCTGAAGTCCATTTTGACGGTAAATTGAATCCGAATAGCACGGAATCTCGTTTAAAGCCCGGTAAATAGCGACTTGTAAATAGGTTGGGCCGTGGAAAACATTTACGGACGCAATCCACCCTTTTGCCTTTTCTGCAAATTAAATGAGTATGTCTGTTTAGCCTACGACAGGAATGACTGCGGAGTGCTGGTAAGGAATAGCATTTGGGTCTTTTTAATTATGATACTATTTAGAACTGAATAAGAAGTTTGCATACTTTAGAGGTTACTTTCCAGCAAATGAAAGACTACAATTTCTTATAATAAATATGCTCCATGAGCAACACTTATCAATTAAGGCTTTGCATCATTGCTAATCACGCGGGTAATCACATTTCTAGCTATGCAGTTCTATTTGACTACATCAAGGCCTAGATTATAATGATGACGACAATCTTAAAGTCAATTCACAAAATGAAAATATTGAAATAAAGTAAGCTAGAAAAGTAGGTAAGTTAGTAAAGCATTTGTAATAAATTATAATTATGTATCAATATCACACAAAATCGTATTATTTACTTCTGAGTCCGTCAAAATATGTACATATTGTATTCTTCATTGACCCAATCAACCAACCATACTCTGAAATGGAGGGATTCGGAGGTATAGCTACCAGAGTCTTTATTTTACTCAAACAAATGACAAAGACAAATAATATAAGGTCTTATGTATCGCCGAAATAAAACTGATATCATGCCATCCTAATTATTGTGTCCAAGTAGTAATTTTAGGCTCCACACCCAAATGCTATGGTACATCATCAGACATTACTCCTACGGGAAAACTCGGGAGCCGACAACAATTTATATAGTCCAAGATTACAACAGCAATTTGAAATGTAAATCACCGTATCGCGAACATTCTAGTATGTCTGGGGACCACCTGATCCGTGTTGTGAGGTTTATAAACCTATAAACACACATTATGGCGGGCTCAGGACTATCTTGTCACCTGCAAACTTAATGTTGTTATTACACACGCATATTCAATGACATTGTTTACAAAGATATATGCTCAGAAATTCAATTGTAGGGTTAAGGAAACCGCTTCTACATTTGCTAGTCTGAAGTAGATTTACATGACACTTTTTTGTGTACACGCGGTAGCATATTATGAGAGCACTAATGGGGAGCTTAAAATCAATTGAAGATATTTGAGATTTTTGTTAATAATTTGTAATTTTTTAAGTTTCAGCTCATGAAAATATTGCGAGCTACGAAACTAATACTCATACTAAATCAATAGATGAGAAAGTTGTAATTTCACGACTTTTTTTAGATATTACAATAATCCAAAAAAAAAATTTTTTAAAACAAATCATCATTCCACTAAATGGAAATCAGTAATATTTTAATAAGATCATTAAAAGAGTGGTTAGTTAATTTTCACTTCCAACAATATTTACGATTTTGTAGGTTAAAACTTCATCATTATTTTGCATTTTAAGTTAATTTTCAAAATATTTTTGATTTGTTGATACAAAGATTATTCGAACTTGTGTGCAAATGGCACAAATATAGAAAGCACTTCCTACTATTATTATAAATGCTTAAGTACAAGCTAATAACGCAAAGCTTTTTGAAATAAAACAGTTATCAAAAGGCACGTCTCAACGTAACATCACTTATTTTCACAAGTGTTGATAAAGGACTGAGCGCGGTCAACCTATTTTGTTTCTGGTCCTTTTTTCGAATTTCGTTAAAAGCTAATACGATCAATTCTTGTACATCGAGAAATAACTCAGAAGTTTAAATAGCAGCTAAGTATATTTTCCGTTTTGTGTAAAGGTTATTCAATTAATAACAAAAGTTTTGTTTTAAAAACCATAGGAAAAGCAAAGATCAAAACAGCTATTTTAACAATAATTATCCACTTCTGACCTACTTTCGTTTATTCCGGGTTCGAATATCACAGTTCTCCCCATGACCCAAGCTTACCCCTAACTTTTCCTGATTCTTCTCTTTGTTGAAGCGTGAAATGAGTCGGAAAGGACAATTGCAGCCGTAGGTTGATATTTTAATTTATAAAAGTTACAACTACATACTGAGTATTTTGTGTTTAATTATAAATAAATAACTCAAAACTGATGTAAAAATCATAGTCAAAACATAAATATAAAATTAACTACGAGTGTATCAAAAATATAATAATATTATATTGATGATATATCTAATAAACGTACTATAAATGTATCGCTCATAATTCTTTCTGTAAAACTCGTTGAAAAAGTTTGTAAGTAATCGTTCTTATTTTTTTTTAATAATAATATTGAGATGACATTAATGCAGCATTGAAGAAGCAGACATCAAAATGATCGACAACCTTCGTTAGTAAAAATTTCAATTTTATTCAATTTATTCATGTCGAAGAACTTTGATACATAATCATTAATATCTATTTAAGAACGACATTTCAGAAAAACATTACACTTTTATCTAATCAAATTGACAATTTGAAATAGCATTATAAATAGTGCACATATTTTATATAACATGTAGTTTTCTGTATACTATCACAATTTCATGCTAAACAGTAACTTTTAGCCGTGCAATAAATTCCATGCACCCAATCCTATGTCAACCCGAATTCGATTCGTTGCATTTAGGAGAGCTTTAGACGCTACTCCACTGACTCTGAATGGATAAATAGAATTCCTTCCACAGGAAATAGCAGGCTACTTTTGATTCAGTGGAACTGCATAAATGCACCTATATACGACGTTTTGAAATATTACTCTGTTCATGTGAGAAAATAGCCTTATGAAATCCTAAACATATTATGAATATGAATTCATATTAACTTTTCCTCTCTTAACCGAAACTATTCCCAAATGTCATTTATGTAATAGTTTTAGACTATTAAATGAAAAATATATTTAATGTGTATTTTACTTATTGTCAAAGAGAAAAAGATCGTAGTAGCACTATTGTCTATTCACTACGTGCATCCCTATCTGTCAGTTAACTGTCACTGTCGCTTTGACGTTGGATTTACATTTCGCATAGAATCAGTTTTTCTTTTTTAGGACTACCCTCAGCTGAGGGCGATCTATTTTAGGTCACTTCGATTGTTAGTAATTTTTATAACATAATAGTACTCGTAAGCTATCGTATATATATTAATACATTTTTCACACCAATATTTTCAATCTTACTATGTATACTTGGTACAAACGACACGGGGAAAGAAACTTACTATCTTCATTAATAACACTAATACTTAAACTGCAAAAGAAACTACAGCTTTGTAACAGTAATCGAAACAATAAATTTAAAGCACCACAAATCTATTCAAATAACCTCTAATTATTCATGCAATTGTTGGAAGAGGCTATTTGAAAATCTCGCTCTGTGGAAGACGTTATAAACCAAATTTGGTTGGGACATGTTAATGTCAACATACAGTACCCAACAAATATCCATAGGATTTTGTGTTGATTGTGAACGAAGTTAAAATGTGCTAATCAGGCCGCGCCGCTTTATGGAATACTAATTAACCGTCTGCGTAAAAACGTGCGAGGTTAATACCATGAGTTGATAATGGAACTTGAATAAAAGATTTTGTTTGCTAACTTTACTTTTATAGCTTTGAATTCAATTGAGACATATATATGCGAATAACTTGCATTGAGCACTGCTGAGATTCCAGCGTCGTTCATCTTATCGTGTTGTTTCAGAATATGGAGAATTGAATTTCAGAATATGAGAGAGAAAGTCTGGGTGCGTGAAATAATTAATGTATGTTAGAAATATGTTTCTTATTATAAACAAACATGTCTTTGAACGTTTTACTACGCAAATTCATCATTTAATGTATATGTCGGCGTGTAGTCAGAAGGGGCTTTTACGAAGCCCAAATAGATAGTCCATATCAGGGGACTATCTTTAAAATAACACTGCAGGCATGTATACCAACGTGGATTTGTTCCATTTTATCACTTTTCATACGAAAATATAACGAGATGAGCGTGATGTCGTCGGATGTCTTTACTCCTCGGCGATCGGAAACAGAATGTGTGCGAAAAATGGCGGCAATTTGCTTTTTGTTAACGAACTGTCAAAGTCAGTGTCTAATAAAATTAAAAGTATCGATGATCACGCTCTCTCTACAGTCGAGTAATTAAGTAATCGAGTAACTAGCAATCAAAATAAAAGAAAGTAAATAAAACGATCTTCGTAAAGATGATGCGACATATATAAACAAATGCGAGTACTACACACCCATTCGCGATGCCGGTCTTTTTTCTATTGAATATCGATCGAAAAAGCAGTTACAGATGCGCAATTATCAGTATATTCCGTATCAGTATTTAGGTTGTGGATAGCAATTTTTATGCAACTGTTGCAAAATAAATGAGCGTAAGTAGACAGTAATGAGCCTGTGAAAAGTCAGAATGTCTAGTCTGCCATGGAGGTACTACAAAACACTGCATAAACGTTCCTAAATATTCGTCTGTATCTAATCTTTTGTAAGTTAGATTTTTTCTCAGAATATTCTTATAGCAAACGCAATCTGATACAAATTAACTGTGAATATAATTTGAGCAATCTTCGATGTTTAATAGAAGCGCGCTGTCATCAAAAAGTATTGTAGAAACCTAATATTGCACGAGCGAAAAATCGAAATAAGAAAGTTCGCAATATTGTGAACTACCAAACAAATTCCCTTTATATTTCACCCCCCTAGTACGAGCACTGCAGATGCGATAGTCATTTCGCACAAACGGTACACAATATCACTATTCCATTGACTGGAATCCAACCTGGAGAGCATAAAGGCAGCGGACGACAAAGTGTACGGGTCCTGTTCGAAATCAGAGAAATTAAATTTTATATATCTCAGGAGAAGTTACTAGACGGCGACCGCTTTGTGTCGAACTAACAATGCTTCTACGGTGGCTCCACTCATATTTTATTGTGCTAACAATGTTGTTTCATCATAATATTGTAGACCATAGCAACACTACTGTCTATACGATCGTAATTTCACTAACGTAACTGAAGGCGATGAGTCATGCAACATAGACTAATTACGCTCTTCACCTAATGACTTGTTAGTTAATTCATTTTGTACTGATTAATTACTGATTAAGTTACGTTCCATAAAAGTAATTCCAAACATTGTACATGTTTGGTTTTTTATTTTTAAACTGTTCGGATAGTTTACAAGACTGGTGGTCACTTGACTGGGATTAAGGAACTGTATGCGAAATAAGATACGCCTAATTATGTTTACTCACGTATCCAAACTAGAAAAATAAAATTAATTTTAGAAAGTATTACGTAATAAATCTCCTCTGACAGAAATATATCAATCTCTATCACAAGAGACTTAGTGATAAATAAGGGATAAACGGAATCCCGAATCTTATTCGGCCATCGTCCGCAAATATCCAGCTGCCACAAATATCGTCCAAATATTTATGGTTACTACAATGAGGAGCGACATGGGAATCCTTTCTGTGCTTTCATTAATAACATCTTATTTACGATGCTGAAACAAGCCTGGCTTGTAAACCCACGAGGCGGCCAAAATGTCGTTATCCGTTCGTCACTTCGCAACAAAGGTCCTTTTAGATTGTAAATTAAATTGGAACATCCACCAATCCTGCTTGTGTAAGCTTAAATGCAATATTTAAAGGATGCTTAATTCATGAATCTTCACCAAGTTTGACCATTCAATTTAAATTTTCCAAGTGATGCTTGCCGCTTCGTTGCAGCAATTTGCATTTTCGGAGCGCGCGTGTTGCATGTATTCACAAATTGACCGTCTAAAATTACATGACGCTTTGGACCAATATTAGAAACTGAATACTTCAAGTCTTAAGATAATAACTTATCGGACACAGTTTAGACGACATAAAACTGGATCAATTTATGGCAATTCAATTGATACAGAATATATTTTTATTATTGTATGTTTTCGAAATCGTAATACAATCGTAGCAACATCATCTATTTTTGTTTTAGATTATAACGTTTTATTTCGTGTAAAAAACGTGATCTGCTATGTGATTTATGCGTTTTTCATTATTTTCACAACGTTAGGAAACGTCACTCAATGTCAAGATTTTTTTCATTTTCCGCTCAAGATACTTTTTTGAAATACGTTCATAATTTTAAAAATGTGTTTCATTTGTTTAAGTTAAACAAAATCTGTGACTTTTGAATGGTGGTCTGAATGTGGGAATTCATGATTAAAGCAGTATTAAATATATTACAATAGTATGATAAGTATTATTACGTGTAATGTTTTCTTGTATAATTTAATGTATTATCTAAGTATCTTTTCCATATAAACTTTAACTGTGTTTGTTTTTAAAGTTATATTTATATAACCTTTAATTATATAAAAGTTTCCTTTCTTACTAAATCTAGATTTCGAATTTCACGTTTAGTATTTGGGTTTAAATGCTCTCATCGAAGTGCAATATTAGGTATATGGTAGTTTAAAATTTATTTTCGTTGGAGATGAGCCTATAAAGTTATAACGATGCACGCTTAGCCTTATACGCTACTTTAATAGAACAATATGCGACATTTCTCATAACCACCGGGTAAATAGATTTGCTTAGGAATTCCGCCAGTATATTGGGGTGGGCAATTTTTCGCCGCTTATTATTCATGAAGACCATTTGTTAGACTGCAGATACATGTTAAAGAGTGGGCAGGGTGGACTATGTACGGACAGTAAATATATCAGGCTGACAAGGGCATTCATCTTGAGGATGGAACGCCCAACCTTTAAACGATTTACGAGGGGCGATGGAGACTGGTAAACACCGGATCGTGTAACCGAACCTATAAATTACTCAATTTTTCAACATAATTATCGCCCTATTGTTATTACGTCATCATTCTCAATTCCCTGTAGTACGTACCTTTTATATTTTTGACCGACATCAAAAAGACAATCCCAATATTGATGCAAGGAATACGAATATTCGTATTTGCAGAATAATACCTATTTACTGACTATTCAAATTAACAAATAATCAGCAGGTTATATTGCAAAAGCTATGCACTATACTACTTGTAATTTGTTCATTAAATGACAGATGAGTAAATATTTGATTGGGGAAAAACTCTTTTCGCTTATAGTATGCATTCACTTGTAATAAAATCTTTCTGGTCATTACCATAGAATTTGTATCGGACTGGTTTCGATATCATTAAATGTGCGATTTTCATTTGTTTTTCTTACTGTCAAAATAAGTGACTTCAATAAAGCAATTCGATGTATTTAAAAAAAATATTACAGAATAGTAAAAATGATACGCAAGCAGCGAAAAAATATTGTGAAGTTTATGGACCTACTGGAGTTCCTGTGAATTTGTTTTTTTTTTGGTTTAAGCGTTTTAAACAAGATCGGCATGTCAGTAGTTAAGACTATGCTGAAGAACTGAGGATTGAATACAAAACAGTTTTCGTGCATTTGAAAAAATCTGTGTACACAAAAATTAGGATACTTGGGTACCTCACGAGCTCACTGAAAGAAACCTAATGAATCATGTACCTACTCGTTTGTGATTCTTTATTATGATCAAATTAAACCAAACCATTTTCGAAGATGGTGATAACTGATGATGAAAAGTGGATCACGTATGAAAAGAACGTACTAAAAAGGTCGTGCCAAAGGTCGGTCAGGCTACACAGACTGTGGCGAAATCTGGGTTAACTCGCAACAAGGTAATACTGTGTGTATGGTGGGATTGGAAGGATATAATCCTTTATGAACTGTTACCACCAGGTAGAACCATCGATCCTGAACTCTACTACGAACAACTGATAAGATTAAAGCAAGAAGTTGAAAGAAAGCGGCCAGAATTAATCAATAAAAAGGTGTGGTTTTTCATCATGACCGCACACCTCTTTTGCCACTCAGCAAAAATTAAGAGAATTTGGTTAGGGGTGTTATGCATACGCTGTTTAGTCCTCACCTTGCAGTTTCAGTTTTCCACCTGTTTCGGTCTCTTCAGAATTCTTTAGGCAGTGTTAGGTTAACATCACGCGAGGAGTGCCAAATCCACTTGTGGATTTTTGATCAGAAGACCCAACATTTGTACAGGAATAGGATCATGTCCCTATCTACAAAATGGCACAAAGTTATCGAGCAAAATGGTATCTACATACTTTCATTACATGTAAATAAACCTTATCAAATATTTTTTGAATTTTTACATAAAATGCAATGAAACTATTTCATCAATATATTATAATTTTTACATTCATGTTACATATGATTTGCTTTTCGAACAAAATATTGTGTACGTCATTTAAAAATATAAACAGTAAACTAATTCTTAATTTTCTCATTGTAAAGAATGATTTGACAGATCAGGTTTTCAAAATTGCAGAGTTTTAAGATTGCAGATGTTAGTTTTATTTCTTAAATTTATTTTTTAAAACATCAATCCAAATCTGCGGCTATAAAGACAAATAGCAAAAATATTATAAAGATTTTTCTTTCTTTGACGATAACACACATTCACGTCAGTTGTCTGGATATGCGGCGCGGTACATCGCCCATCTTTCATCTAAATCGGTTGACTCGGCCGCTCGCGTACCTAATGTAAGCACTTCATCGACCGTGAACTTTGAGAAAGCTTACTTTTTTATTTCATAAGGGTGACAAACGTAGCATACTTTTTAGTGATAAATAGCTCTTGAAGCCTTTATGGGAGTAGACCTAAAGGTTATTCGTGTGACACGCGACTTAATTCGTATTTGTATTTTAACGTATTTTTATAATATTTTATAAAGAGCACGTTTTTGTGCATTAAGAATGAAATATAAATCTGGCCCAGGTGTTCCGTATGGATAGAATTTAATTTAATCGAAGAGTTCGAGATAATAAAGAAGCGTTCGAGATAATAAGGAATAGTTCGCGATATAAAAAATAAATTAATGTAGACACAAAAACTAACGTCGATCATTGATTTAATTTTACTAGAGATAAACTTTCATTGCATACTCATATCATAGTGATTGCTTTGAAACTGATAAATCAAAATAAATCAGCATCTGCCATATTCATGTAGCGCCTATTCATTTGATTTCAAACCAAACAGTACGAGATTTATCCTCTAACATACTGTGCACTGTAAAATTATTTCTCGCAATTTTGTGCCGCCATATTGTATTTAAAATATAATTAGTTGCTAGTAATTCAAAATTACGTATTTATAAGAACCAAACGTATTTCAAATATTAAAAATATTGGTAAATTTTATCTTATCAAAATTAAATTTTACAATTTGTCTCGCACTTCTTACCCGTTGGTATGCGGACCACAACGGGTCCCGAGGAGCATCCTCAGTGGTCTCTAGAGCGGAATATCTACCCGTAGAATAACATTGTTTTAGGTTTTTTTAATAGACGAGATAAAAGTGGGTGCCCCGTTTCACATAATTTGCCAAATAATCCCTAATGATTGAAAGGTTGACAACCGCTGATGTAAATAGTCTGTGGACAAATATATGGATAATAATCTTCTTAATTTCTTTTAGTGTGAACAGACAACAAACATAACTAAATTACATTAGTATCATCATCATCATTAGCCCTTTTACGTCCCCACTGCAGGGGCTCAGGCCTTCCTTATGGATGGCTAAGGAGGATGGGCCATGACCCTCTACGCTGTCCCAATGCGGATTGGAGGATGTTCAATGCAGAATGAACACAAATTCTTTTGCATAGCAAAAAATTGATTTAAAAAGTTTTGCCGTTTTTGGCGGTCTTCTCGAACTTCTTGATTTTGAGACGCGTGTGGGCTATAGCCACAAATATTAAATAAATTATTATTAAGTAGTCTTAACGGCTAAATATTACGAATTATAAATTAAACTAATGTAACACAAGGGGTGTAAATAATAAATTCTTTCTTATGTTTACAAGTGCGATGTTTTTATTTTATAATCAGTGAACTCAAGAAACGACCTATGGATAATAATTTAACATTGAGCGTCGCACACAACATAAGAAATGGTCCTTCGAGCCGGATATGAACCAGCGACCTATGGATATTAACTAATAACGTAATAAATATTACTATATTAACGTCTGCAAATGCAGCCGGGACCAACGGCTTAACGTGCCTTCCGAAGCACGGAGTATCTCGAGATGATAATTTTTTTGGTCACCCATCCCGTGACCGACCCTTGCGAAAGTTGCTTAACAACAACTATCGCGGGCCGCGGCGCTTATCCTCTACGCCACCGAGCTACTTAGTTAGTATATTTATAGTATAGTATAGTTGGATATTATATCTATTACAGTCAGTGATGCTATTTAGCTTTTCGTAACACTGTAACGTGAAAAAAGCAATGGTAGTGACAAAACCACTAACGAATACTGCACACGGCCCATTACCCATTTTTCATCTAAATCGTGCGAGTTTGCCACTCGCGCGTGTAATGTCGAGCACGTTATCGTACATAATCCGCTGTAACGGCCCTCCTTTACTATTCCCACTGTACATCAGTATGTGAATTCTGTTTCACATATATATTACAGGAGTCAAATATTATGAAAATTCTTATTTAAAAGTTTCTGTATCCACCTGAAAAAAATATTTAACTTGAAATCATTGTCTGTGCCATTCGAAAATGTAAACCCATTTTTTAGATCTCATTACTTTTATAAAACACACTAGCTTTCACTCTTACCTATTAAAAAAAAAGGTGTCAAAATCCGTTGCGTAGTTTTAATGACCTAAGCATACATAGGGAAAGAAAGAAATACAAACAAACGGAAAGTGACTTTGTTTTCTACTAGGTATTAATTTATCGACACAGACTATTAGGGTTATCTTCAATAAAACTAAAAACGTCAATAATTACTAGTGGCTCTCCTAGCTTTGCACTAGTGGTGCAGTTATCATGTGGTAAAATTCAATCAAGACGTTTTTTTTTAGAAATATTTAACAATCAACGTCATTCTTCAAGATAAAGATCCAAGCTAATTATTGCAAATAATTATTAATTTTTTTGACGGTAGTTTTTTGACGTACCCTTTTATTGCGAGTGTACTATAGACAGATAAAAATAGATGTCAAAATATGAATAACTGCTTCAAAATGTAATACAGGTTCAAAATGTTTAGATTGGACCTCTAATACTGAGACAGTGCTGTGTTCGATGTTATATATTTACAAAATACAAAAGCTGCTCAAATTGGGCCATGTTTAACAGACTCCAAAATCAAAAAGGAAGAGTATATGTTCGACGACAATGTACTTTTTATGAACTATTTTGATTATTTACTGATATTGCAAGGTGTCACGAGGTTTCTTATTCTATAAACATGAGATAGTTACGTTACATTTGAAGATTCCCTTTGAATAGTAACCACGTCGTACCTTAGTAGCCTTTGCGGCGAAGGAAAACCTGAACTCGTTGAAATAAGTCAGTAACTTTTGTTGTTTCCACACAGTAAATGCCTTGACCTCACGCTTTGTTTGGCTTCCCACGTTTCTGAATGTTGTGAGTGGCTAGTTTCTTTCAACATAAGTTTAACCCCGGCTTATATTAACACTACAACATTTTAAACTTTGTTATTTGTCACTTCTGCTGCCTTTATCGGTGTTAATTATGAAAACAAGTTTTTGACATTCGAAAACACTTTTACAATCTTTTATATTACTGATACTTCATTTTCGCCACCTTCTAGAATTTATTTCAAATATAGTAATAGTAATATTAACGATTACTCTGTGACTCTGAATGATCTTGACAAATGAACCGAATTAATAATGGGTATTACTATCTATTTATTTATTTTATTAATCTATATATCTTATATGTTTATCAAATATTTTAGTTAGTAAGTATTTATTAGTATTTTTGTAGTGTCTGGTTAGTATTGTAGTTTTTTTTATCAATTTCTTTGTGTGAGTTCTTGAATTTTTTTAATATTTACAGTGCGACCACTTGCAATTGGGGTAAAAACTGAAAATCAGTGCTTTGCTCTTTGAGTAAATACACACTGAGTTTTCGCCCATTTGCATCGCTGCGGTACACATAATGTTTGATTGTCCTGTTTTTGCTTCTAATATTGTGTAAAATCCAAATCGTAAAATTTTGTGTATGCATGATGCAAATAAAGAATTTATCTATCTATCTATCTATCTATCTATAGTAAATTGTCAATCTACTATATTTGAAATAATTTTTTTAATTTAAAATATATAATTTCTCTATCAATTATACAAAAGACATAAATGGAATTAAAACATGAAGAATGAAGTGAGGATAGGCAAAATATACTATCGATTTGTGAGAAAATTAAATTTATTTGAAAAATTAATCGTTTGAAAATCTGAATATAGTTTAAAACCCCACCCAAATACATTATCATTACATTGCTCATTAAAACTTTGCAGGAAGTATGAAATTGTTCAATAAATTTATAATTGTATTTAACATACCGTAAAACTGTAAGTTCAAATTCATGTTATTAAGTATATCAGTAAAGTTCCAAATATACTATTGCCGTCTAGTCTGATCAATTACTAATAACTAATATCACGCAGAGGTCGATTAGGTTCGAATTCTAGTTAGTACTAAGAATAGATCTTTGCCTAGAACCAAACACAACTTGACAGGACGAGTGGCCCGTTTTAATCTTATGGATTACTAGCTGACCCGACAGACTTCGTCCTGTCAAAAAGATTTGTAATGTGGCAGTTTTTTTGCCTACGTATTTAAAAAAATTCTCCTGAACAGAACCGTCACCCTGGTGATAGGGCGTTGTGAACTCCTCCAACTATGTATTCTGTGCTCCAACGCACACACGCACATTGTTTTGATAGATATGATCTTTGACGTTAGGAACACACCTACATTGCTTAGACAACAGTGAGTGCTTGTAATTTAATATGAACTTTATACCATAGCAATAAAGCTCAAATTGACTACGTTTTAGTTACAAATCATTTGTATGGGAAAAAGAAAAGGGCTATTTTTAGGGTTTTTCCAGCAATAATTCTAATTTTTCTCGCCGTAAAAACCATCCTTGAACTTCAACGAACATTTTAAAAAAAGATTTGGCCAAATTGGTCGAGGCGTTGTTGAGTTATGCGCTTACCAACACATTTTGCGATTCATTTTTATATATAAGATGTTAGTAAATCTACGTGGTACTTTAATTTCATTAACTAATTACATGTATTATTCTACACAGATAAATCAAATCTCTTGCAAAACATCTTTTTTTTTAACATGTATGGACGTGTATTTTCCTTGTATATGTCATAGATATACAGAGCAGTGTTCCCTCAGCTCGACCGACCCTTGTCACGACGTCACATATATGTCTGACTTAATTTCAACGCCCGACGCTCACTTGACGCACGCGGGCATAAAGGAAACTGACTTATTTTGTTCTCAAAAATCCCTTTTATACCGCTTCACAAATTCTAACCGATTTCGATTCAGATCACACCTTACGTTTGTACGTTCCCCTTTAAAGCGTACCCTTTGCCATACAAAAACTAATTTTGTTAAATATAAATACACTTAACTTATTTGGAAATACGTTGATCAAATAAAAAAAAACATCTAAACAATAAAAACTTCAGCTTTTTCGGATAGAATAGGTACATTTTATTTTTTAATGCTTTGATTTGATACTAGCTGTTCTCCCGTGACTTCACCCTCAACATTATAGCTTATGTCGCCCGATTTTAGAGGAATAGTGTTCTAAAAACTGTATCTCACGATTATAAATATATGAAATATACGATGGCTTCTATTTTAATTTTTTTTTTATCACATCCCAAGGTCATATTACCGACAATAGATTTAACTGTCATCCTTACATCCCATATATTCGAGTTTTTTATGTATCGAGTAACATCTGCCGACCCTCATTTTCTTTAGTCAGCAACATTGTGGGCGGAATTTAGTCGAATGACGGTGTAATAAATTTCCTTCATATGATCCATAAAACTCCCTTAGGGAGGCCTCAGACGGCCAAAAAGAGTACGACGTAATAAAAATACAGCTATGAAAATTAACCATAGTATTTGCATAAGATATAATGTTGTCTTCGGTCCATGGCCCTTGGATGTAGCGCTACTATTCCATAAGTGAATAGGGGTGACTATTTTACGATGTTGTTTAAAATTCTGAACTTAAAGTGTTGAATTTGTGAGAGTATCCCGCATATACATAAAATATTTACCATGACATACGTAGCATAAAAACTTTCCTTGTCCCGTCTTGGTATCCTGAATTAAGTTAGAACTTCTCATTTTAAATATAAGTGTTTGAACATTAGTTCCTTTAATACAATAGGTATTACAATACATATTACAAAATTATATTATGAAAGTAAACAAGAAATGTTGTATTTTTTTAATTTTCGTTGTCACAGTTGTATCCTTATGTAACAGACAGTTAATTTTTTTATGTTATCTATGGAAAATTATCTGTTAATTTAGAGAGAAAGTGCGAATACATACAGCTTACGTCAAACAATCTATAGAATTTCATACTAATAATATAAAATTTATTCAATTTACAAATAATTAAAATAGTGTCGTTTAATTAAAATAAAACCAAAGCAATTAAAAATATTTAATAATGTTCAATAAAATGCAAAAGCAACAGAACAAAATTTGTTAGTCTACTTGCAGGACATGCTTTTAGTTGAAATTGCAATTTATCGGTCAGAGAGGGCAACCAAACCAGATTGAGTTAGGGGGTTAGCTGATGTAAACAACAGCAAAATGTTATTACGAATTTACAACAGACCACTGGGCGCATTTGTGTTTGCTTTTAACAAAATTGAATTGTGTTCAAATAGATGTTTCAGAGTGAATGTAATATCTTCCATATAATCAGTGGGCACATGAATATTTTTGGTAATTTCATAAATGTACAAATTTCAAAACCATTATTTATGATATCACTATTAATATTATAAAGCTGAAGAGTTTGTTTGTTTGTTTGAACGCGCTATTCTCATGAACTACTGATTCGAATTGAAAAATTATTTTTGTGTTGAATGGACCATTTATCCAGGAAGGCTTTAGGCTATTTAACATCACTTTGCAACTATTAGGAGCGAAGAAATAATGGGAATCGCGGATGAAGTCGCTGGCGGCCACTAGCTTTTATATTGTTATCTGTTTGTAGTGGTTGTTTAAGGCCCAATAATTATCGATCGAGTAAGTAAGCACCTTTCGTAAGGGCTGGTGGTCATCGTATGGATGACCAAAGATCTTGAAATGCTGCATGTTTGGAAAGGCATGTTAAGCCGTTGCTCAAGGCTGTATATATTCTGGTAATAATGTGCTTTGATCTTTTTATTTTTACAAAGATTTGTATTAATTATCAGTAAGCGAAATTTTAGATTATGGAAATTAAGAATTAGAAATTCAAGACACATTAATTCCCTGGATTTAACATGTATGAATTATATCAGACTTAGTAAAATACCTATAATCCGAAATCGACATAGACTAAATTGGATTAGTAAAATACATATTAACCACGCTATTTTCCCATTGGCATTTAATAATTTTACACGAGTTAAACCATTATACAAATATATGTATAGAAAATTTCTCCAAATTATTTCAAACATTAATGCTGTGGAATTCAACTTAAAATTTGGTTTAGGTGACATTTTGTAGTAACCTGATATATTCATATATGTACACATAGCAGCTGCGTCACAAATTACTGGAAAAGATTAAAAACAGATTAAAACAAAATCGATTGCAAAAACTTTCTCAACACACCACAATAGTCAGCTTCAAGATTTCATAGAATAGTTCGATTTCAATATTGACCAGACCAAAAATACACTCTGGAATACCTTGAAACCAGCATGAGTAAGCTTTTCTACCACGAAAAAGGATTTATAAATACAATATCAGCAACAATTCACCTTTTCAATCGGATTATTTACGTCAGATATTATTAAAACGTCTAATAAAACGGAAAAGATAAATCTAATCAAATAAATTGATGAGCCTGCTTCAGACGTACTCATTCCGGGTCACAAAAAAGATCGTGTCCGTACAACACACCGGCAACATGAGAATATCCCGGCTAAGTAATTAAATAAATACCCTGGTGAAATGTCAATTCCTTTTTATACAATATAACCTACTCGAAAGAACAAAGAATGTTTTCTTAACAGAAATACAATGAAAGTAACAACTTTGAGTCGTCTTTGATCATTTAACTCTTTACTCGTACCGTAACATAAGATCAAATGATTAGTGATATTGTTATACCTAATTTACAGATGTTGTCCCTATGATACTAATTTTATTTTAAATACTAGACGGCCAGACAGAGTTTGTTCCATAGAAAGGTGTAGAATTATATTTATAAAATATCATTATTACTACTTCAACTCTACTTTATACAACAAGGCTAATTTAAAACCAAATATTTATCTCCATTTCGAGTTTGTTAACAAATTTTTAATAAATAGCTACTAGAACTTAATTCTGATGATGACGAATTATTAATTGTTTAAGTACATTGTATAATTTATTTATGGTCATTATTGTCGTATATTGCTTTATTTGTTATCTGCTCGAGGTGGGCGCCAATACCTGCAACACAGTCTTTGACTAATGCAGTTATTAACGTGCAATTAGTTTTGTACTTATTTACTGCACCAAATAAAGATTTATTATTGTTATTATCTTCAGCATTCTTTTGTAAATGGATCACTCAAATAAGAGATCGGGAGAAACATACGGGCCTTAAAATGTATGTCAAATTTCTGGATATCATAAAATTCACTAAAAATGTCGCTATTTGGCATTTGGCCTGGATGTTAAGTAATATGTCGAGCCTTTTCAGAAAAACACCGCCATTTTGGTATTTTACATGAGAAGGTTTTTTTTTAATATTTCTTATAGTGTTCACATCATCATAATGAATCTTCCACTTAATGCTGTACAGGCGACTACCTACTGATGTATATTTTAAGTTTTGAATTATTACTACAAATGATCACTTACGATAATTATAAAATCTGAATTTAAAAATCAGTAGGTTGCGTAGAAAATGAAAGAAAGATTTAAAAAACTATGCAAAACGTAATACGTTTCGTTTCGTTACTATCAATAAATTGAATTACTCTTAACAATTATATTCCTACATCATCAGCATTTCAACAGAAGAGACGCCAGACCGTTCAAAAACACCCTTCCATCATTATTTCTAATTTCTCAATAACAAAGCCGTGGGGATTGTTTCCAGTGGTTTATACGGGGGAACTAACAACCATTTATTTTTCGGTCGCGATCCAATTATTTTTGGGTGCGTTAGTTCCGAGTAAATCTATGTACGAAAGGCACGCACCTACAACAGGCTGACTAATGCCTTAACCTGGAGATTTATCGCTCCTATAATTAATAAAAATTGTTGTAGGTGTACGTTTTTTCTCTGCACAGTGTACGCTCGTTTAGAGCATTTGAGATGGTTTGATATATAAAAAATAAAATAGTCTATCACCGCTCTCCGCTTTTTGCAGCCAGATAAGACTACCCAGCAATGTAAAGTCATTATGTTTTAGATTCTCTAGTTATAAGGAAAAAATAGGAATCTGCAATAAGGGTGTAGACAACATCTTATATTTTTATATTATAGATATACCTGAAATTTATCTAAAAAAATAAATAAAGGGCATATCATTCATATAATAATTATTAAAATTTTCGCGGCAAGCGAAAATGCTACTTCTGCCATGGTGTCGCTTTGACGTTACGGCACTTTGAAAGGAATATATTTCTATGTAAACAGAAGGTTGAATTCTCTAAGGTATGATATGAGTAAGAAGGGCGTTACGTCATGCGTCGTTTGCGGTCACGTGACAACGAGCATAAAATATGTTTTTTGCATGTATTTAAGCAATATATGAATAATAAGCATAAAAGTGTGATTATCGGTAATTGTATATTGAACACTACCAGAAAATAAATAATATGTATTTATTTTCATTTACTGTTTACACCCGTATACTACATTTTAAAGAATACTACATTTATCATTGCTTACATTTGCACCTGCACTTTACATTATATTTCTTAATATATTTTACACCGCAATGGGGTATTTTACACTATCGAAAATAAGTTGCATTTTGTGGTCATCCTGATAGATAATAATCTAATAAAGCTTATTTCTTAACATCTGCAGAAAAAACATGTTTAGATTTAGTAAAATAACGTAAAGAAAATGCATTATTTTTAGGAATTTATTCAACGACGAAAACGTCCTGTAATTGTTCGTCGTCACAACCAATCACGAATCTGTTTACTGGCCTGTGACGTCATCAGCTGTCATGTCAAAGTAGTGTTATAAGATACATAAAATATCGATGCCTGTAGGTATCGAGTACTTTATAGTAATTTACTGATAACAGAATACTTTGCCGCTTCTACTGATAAGAACTGCCAAAAAGAAATACAGAAAGAAAGAATCATTTACAAAGCTTTTTAAAAAAATCCAAGAAATAGGGAAAACGCCAGCAATTTAAAAAAGAGCAACTTACATGTTTTTCTCATTTCTTTAACTTTAATATAATAATTCAAAATTACAAAGTCGATTTTGATGATATATACTGTTCCCCAAGTTAAAAACTAATTTTAAAAAATCATCAGGATCTGATATCTAATTATCAAATGCCATGCATTTAGTGAACAGACATACTACATGCATGTATAAAAAAATAGAACATTCTTTATCGTACTAATGTCTCATCCATCTGTAGGTCGACAGGCTGTAAAGTGCGAGCCCTGTCAACAATTATAAATGAGTCGTAAAATGTTTATGACAAAGAAAAAAACCAAAAAGAAAACCTTCAAATGTATCGATATGAAATAAAAAAGTTTCAATACTTTTAGCGAATCCTTACCTAATTTTATCACCCATCTCTACTCTATATAGCTACTATACTATTGTGATTGTGAATCTAATTTCTTCTAGACTCGAAGTTTGTTTGTTATTTATAGTAGTATTAGTACATTGTGGCACTACGCACCACTTGTGGCTAATCTTTTAAAGAAAACCAGAGCAGAGAAAAATAAAAAACGTAAAAAATACGCACTACGACTTCAATTTCGCTTCTAAATTATTATTTCAATTTACTCTAAAGACAGTTGTTACTTATCGATTTGACATATTTACTGGCCTGTGACGTCACGATCAGCGCCATTACATAGAGCAGCGTTTTTCGCGCGCTATTTAAATTTTAACAATTATTTTCACCAAAAATAGAAAAGATTCCAATAAAATATTATGACAGTGTGTTTATAATGTAAAAGTGTCAAATACCCTATTACTTATTTAATTGAAATTATAGTACAACCCAGAATTTCATCTGCGGTAGAATCAAAAAGTATCCATTTTATTTCAAGAATTTAAATTTTACCGCATCTCGACATGTCGTCTACATACTTGTTTCTTGTGTCGTGTTATATTTTGTTATGGAAATGAAGACAAAAGTTGATTTTGATTAAACCTGATTAACCTTTTGAGTTAATATGTAGGATAGTTGGTATATATACGCTCTCTTAAAAACAAAGGCTGCGGTAACACTATGTTTTATTTATAATAAAAAGGAATATATTCTAACAAGAAGGGATTTTTATTAATAAGATGTGGGCGTCGGAAAGCACTGCTTCCTTAAAATCTATTCTTAAAAACCATTTCTAAAAGTATATTACGTCACTGTGTTTTGAAGGTATAATAACAGTTTTCTTTGTTACAGGTAACTCATCAAACCCGACATTAAAATAGTCCAGAACACTTTGAACATACTCAGTGAGTTGTTAGCTAAGAGATTTAAATGTGAGCTTAATGTCTTTAAAAATAGGTCACATAATCCTTTACCCAGTGTAACGTGAAAAATGTAAAATAAATATACATTTGCGTATATCAATTTGTGGATCATAATCATAATTCATAAAAATATATGACTTTTCCATTTATGTTTCTCCTTTATTAGACACAAAAACTAGACTAAATTTGTACTAAAGTATTATTGGCGGCATATTTACAATGCTCTTCGAAGTAAGAATTAATGTAAGATATTTTTCTTTGTAATAAATTTCCATTCATTAAAAAAATAGCAAGAACGGCTTGAGGGCTCTTAACAATAAGCTCAGTTTTATCTCAAATTCTTTCCAATGAAATATTTTAAATCTCTTCAAAAATCATTGAGTTTACCGATAATGCCTTACCCAGGACGCCGTTATAATTTATGCTTAACGGTTAATAAAATATACATATCTCTATGATTTGATTGTTAGTTTACACCGAAGATTCCGAAACTACTGAGCTAATTTACTCGCTATTTTACTAATTTACTCGGGTGAAATTGCGGGAAAACAGCTAGTATAAATTTGTTCTTGTTTTTTGAGATGTTCTTAAATTTTCTTACGGATGTGTAAAATGTATATTGATTCTAATAACACTTGGGGCAATTGCAGCTTGGGAGTAAATGCTTAATACTCTATTACAGATCTTTATTACCTACTTAAAGCATCATTGTAAAATAACATTAACTTTATTCTACTTTTACATATCGAATATTATGTCTTGTGTAGCATAATTTAAAATACATTACATTAAACTATGTTTACAGAAGCCTCGGTTTTACGTCATAAGACGAGTAATAAATGATGTGAGTCAATAAAAAGTATGTTTCATAAATTATAAACAAAAAATAGTACTAATTACCTGTAAAAATGTTTGATGTAAAATCATATGATTTCAGATTGAAGACTCTTGTAGACATAATTATAGCACCACAGGTCGTTAAAATGGCATGTTATATCTGACTATAATTTATTATTATTAGGTATTATATATATATTAATAATTCCCTAATTTATTAGTTAAAGGGCTTTTTTGTTTAAATCTGTTACAACGAAAGTGTGTACGAGTATAATACCAAAGACGACAAGTATTACTTATGCTATTTTATGATTATCATCACCAGCGTTTTAATGTCTCCACTACTAGGGATCACGCCTTCCCGATGGATGGAATACCTAATCTAATAGAACAAGGAGAATGGACCATGACCCAGTGTAGATTGGAGAATATTAACGACTGCAGATGTAGCCGGGCCCAACGGCTTATAGTGCCCTTCGAAGCACGGAGGAGGCTTAAACCATTACCCGACCAGAACAAGTCAACACGTCTCAATTTGACGTTTTCTCTTCTGTCATTGTCAGTTTACTTCAGGCTGGCCGCTTAAAGCAAATTGCCCTAAAGAAATAGATCTAATTAAGTCCGTGTTTTATCATTATGAAACTTCTTATTTTAATGGTCTAGGTTTCCAAGTTAATAAGTTGGAAGAATAATCACCTGATTATGAGTGAGACATAGGATAGCTTTTAAATAATAAAAAATGGTTTTTTTTTTTCTATTTGTCGAGATTAAAGTCTAACGGCCGGTTTCTAAATTAACAAAAGTACCAAATCTCAATAACTTAAGTTTTTGCGTTTCACATGGCAAAGAGTCCTAATTGTAACAAACTGCTATCAATTGATCATGAAAAAACTTTTATCAGAACAAAAACCTGTTTGAGACGTGCTTAACTTTAAAACTCAATTGAGAAACCGGGTGTAAGTGACACAATATCAAGTTTCTACCTATTAGATTTCAAAAAATGACCAACGACAATCAGACATACTGGCAATCGGTGGAAAATCAAGACCCGTTACTATTCTGAATGTGAAACTTTGATAAAATTGTTGCTCTTTTATACGCTTCTACGTAATAACTGATTATATAAATAGCTACAATGGATGGCGGCAATAAACATGATTACGGGCTTAATGATCCTGGTCGCAATAAATCTGAGCGCACGGCGAAAACCCTTCGATTTCAACTCTACCGCAAGGGCTTCCATTAGAGCCATTCGCGATCTTATTACGTGACTAATTACCTATTCACTCGCATTTCTTTTCAAGCGTTTTGAGAAGAGAAACGTAAGTAACACTCGGCAGTGACCCCATTTTGCTTTCCGACATTAACATAGTACAAGGAATGATTTATCCCTCTTTGGTTTTATTTACTAAAGTAACTATTTTTGCATTTATATGTATATTTATCGGTTTCATTAATAGCGTCAAAAATGCTATCTCGCTCTATTTCTTTAAATTTTGAATAAAGGTTAGACCTTTTACTTCCCCACTGCAGAGGCTCAGGCCTTACTTGGCAACGTGCCTTCCGAAGGACAAGTAGCTCGAGATATATATTTTTTTTTCACCCATCCCGTGACCGACCCTTGCGAAAGTTGCTTAACAACATTGGTCGCGGGGCACGGTGCTTATCCGACCGAGCTAGTTTAATATAATATCAAAAACATTTTTACTAAGTAATAGTAGCTAGTGACAAAAGAATTCAGGATATTTTTTTAAACTGCGCTCAATATTGTAGAATATGTGGTCTCTATAAGCTGTCAATTGATTATTCTAAAGTTATTACAAATACTTCAAAATAATGTTGGTCTCTAGATAACATGAAGTATACAGTAAATGGCTTTCCTACCAAACCACCGTCCCATTCACAGAACACAGAAAGACCTCTTTCCTGAGTTCTGCGGTCCCAATAGTCCCGAGAGCATCGTTAATCGTAGTCGCCATCTTATTACAGACTAATTACTGATTAACGGTGTTCCTTCCCCGAGTATTAAAGGAAACGTCGAGAAATATTTGAATCGATTTCTTTTAGTACTTCGGCTTTTGGACAGGGTAGTCCTGCTCAGAAGGATACTTATGACGTATAATTACCATGAATTGAAATCCACTGAAAGTGAAAAATCAATTAATGTTATTGAAGCATTATTATTGCTTCGAAGAAATTATCAATCATTTAGTCTAACTTATATTTTATTTTTATACAGATATTTTAATTTTTAAGTGAATAAAATAAGAGTATTTTTTTCCTCTTGATATATTATCTAACAGATTCTCGCATAATGTTACTTTTCACTGTAAGTATGCAGCTTTTTATTTTATGTAAACAGAGTAACATATTTTTTAATATATTATTATGAATAGACAATATCATATACATCGCATACACCCCCAAATAAAGTAACTAAAGATCAAGTATTTGAAAAATCTAAATCTTTAAATATACCACAATAAGCTGACCCGAGAACCGGCAAATGGCGTTGAATTTAAGCTATTACGTACGAAATAATTTATTAGTCGTTCAAAATTCCTTTAAGATAATGAAGGGGTAGTAAACGCCGATAAAGTCAAGGCTAAAAACTTTTAATAGAAAAAAATATCACATATAATTTAAATTACCTTATAATCCTACCTCATCAACATTTGGCGTGCAATAAAATCCAATTTTGTCAATATAGTTCTAATAGCGTTTTTAAAAATAATAATACTTGATTCACACTATAAATAACATAATTTGTGTTAGTTGAAAGTTCACGAAGAAATAGGTTTTGTTCAGTTCACAAATTTTACTTCAAGAACATTCATTAGGGAAAAGTATTTTTCTTGAAGATCGAAAGAGTTGAGAGCAAAAGAAAAATAATATTTTTCTTTTTCTTTTTTGGAACAGAGACCTTTCCTATAGATGGGATCAAATAAAAAAAAAACATCACAATAGAAAGAATGGGTCACGGTCCAACACGCGGACCCAGTGCGGATCAATAGCCTACGGTTACAGCAGATACAGTTAGGACCAACGTGTTAGCGTGTCTTCGAAAGCACGGAGGGATAATAAATTTAATAGAGATAATAAATTTTTGTTTACCAATCCTATTACCGGCCCTATCGAATTCTTCTTTTGGTAACTCATTGATGCCGAATAATTCGCTTTGAATGATTACACATTTAGTATACTACATGACCGCTGTAGGGAACTTCAAAACAAAGAAAGAAGGATATATCGTCCAAAGGTTTTCGTAAATATCCAACGGTTCACCGTGACCAATGTTTGCAAGTTTTATGAGCCGGCACAGACCGAACAACGCGATGCCCCTAATGCCCCTTTTTTCTTTTTTCGAAACAGTGCAAGGCAGACGACGAAATCGTATTCAGCCAGTCCAGCTGACATTTTGCACGTCCCAATTTGGCTAGCAAAATATGGATTTCAGAACACTTGAATTTCAAACGGCAGAGTTAAAGTTTTAATCAATTTATACTGGTCGGTGAATAAAATGTTCTGTTACTTTAATGTATAGATTATGATGTAGAAACATGCATAAAAATGTACAAGTGCTGAAATATAAGTCTACTGTCTTACAGTAACTGAATATTTATACCCTATTTCATGATGTAGCTTCCAGTAACTGAAATAATTTTTAAAATCTGTCCAGTAGTTTCGTAGTTTATTCAATGCAAATAAATAAACAATAAAATCTTTTCGCTTTATAATATTAGTATAGATACAAATAAACTAACATAAGATCAACTTTGATCTAATAAACAAATATAGATTAGGTACTTTTGTATGATGTTAAATCTCCCCAAATAAATATTTTAGTAACTCATATTGTAGGTTTCTATTAATTGTTGTCGTAAAGTCTATTATGATACTCATTCTATAAAACAATATCAAATATTTTTCTATTATATTTAAAAGACAGAGCCCTGTATCAGGAAGATGGACAACGGTGGTATATTAATATATTTATACTCTTTAAAAATATGGATAAGTTTTCGTTTTTTCCCTTGTTGATTACAGTGGTAGATGTAAAGCGCGATGTTACCTAAAACCACAACAGGTAATATGAGCTTGTTTACTCTTTCCAATGGCAATTTAAAAAGACTTACGCATGAAGATTTTTTTTTTCTTTGATATGTTGCCTTTGTGGGATTAGTAAAAGAGCTCTGAACGACTCTTATAGAAAATCACAAAGGCACACATCTAGAGTTGCAATAATAAAATATGTTTACATTGTACCCAAAATGTTATCCTTCATAACAATTTTGATGGTACCCAAAAAATGGTGCGTTGAAAACTTTAACTACTAATAAAGCTTATAAGATACCTTATAATATTTTGTCGAATTTTGCGTTATTGATATTTATTTCAAAGAAAAATGGCCTAGGGTAGCACATTGGTTAGAGCAATCGCCCGGATTGCGAAATTTATCGAATTCCATTTCGGGCACCTGGCTCTGGTGAATTTTTCAAGCATTTTTTTATAGGTAAATATATATTTTATTTCAATTAATACATATTTGTTTGTTACATACTATTTTATTATCTAATAACTTTAATATATTTTATATTTGTATGTCAAATCAGTGTTTTGCTCTCTCGGAGCAAATATATCGCTGAACTTTTGCCTTTTTGCATCGCTGTAACTCTCACGCAAAAATAAAATTATAGACTTAAGTTCTTATATTAAGATTTAATTGTTTCTTATATTTAATATTATATCAAGGCATGTAAAGCGATGCAAATAAATACTATATCTATCTATCTATCTATGTATAGGTAAAAATAAAACATTACGCTTTTTAAAATATTGGTATTCGTTCCTCCAATTAATAAATCTTTTTTAATATATACATGTTATTGTTGGGTCTTATTTGTCTTTAATAAAACAATATTATATATGATCAAACGAACTTACTTTAAGTGATGTTCGACCAATATTATATGAAGTCCTTCATTCGAAGATATATTTACCATGTAGTTTCTTCGTGTTACTAGGCAACTAGACGAATATTCAGAGCTCTGTATCTAAAATAAAGAAAATACTTATCTATGCTCACCCTACATCCATAGACTATTTATGGAACTTTCCATTCCTTTATCACAAAATCTTAGGGTAAAGAATGAAAGCGTAGCTTAATTTTTGGGTTGAGTAGGTATTTTCGAACGAAGCACTTTATATAATATTGATCGAACATCATTTAAGGTAAGTCCATTTGATCCCATATTATATATCAGTGTTTCGTTCTCGATATATATTTTACCATGTAGATGTTTAGAAAACCAAGGACTTTGTGATTGTTTTTCATAAATTGTAGGTTTTTATAACTTGGAAAGCTGTAAATAAATACTTGTTATAGATAATAAGCAGTCTTTTTTTCAATAGTTCAATTAACATTTTTAAGTTTTACATATACTTTCATAATGATTATGTAGCACAAACAAATTACAGTCATAATAAAAAAGATATGAAATCTTTTTATCTTGACGAGAAAATTGAATTAGCAAGATCATTAGAATCATTTATAATGGGTCTATTGTTAAAGTTAGCAAATATTTGGGATGGCTCTATCAAATCTGTTGTGTTTTTAATAGGTTTTATCGACACACCTTTCATCCATGCCATAAATGTTGATGCATGGTGAGCGGAGTGGCTTGTAAAAATGGAAGTATCGTTGCTATATTCTGACAATTTTCTTTATCCATCCTCTTATAGTCGAACTGATTGCTCTGGCTTATAAGGTTCGGTCTGAAGCCGATGTTTTCATCAAATCTGATATGTTTATATGAAAGCCAGAATTTCCACGTATTATTTTTTAATTTTTATAAAAGAAAAGGTTTGTACCTTTTGTGCTGTGCGTAAGGCTAGCAAAGTTACAAATTTTTTTTAGTAAAATACTCTAGAGCTAAGATTATTTAAAACTATTGATGGATTCCAAGAAATTGAATATCTTGGTATTAGCGGTTTTGTCTTATATAAACCTTTAAGTAATCTCTTAATACGCTCGTCACTTCCTATACGCGTCCCTATTAATAATGAGAGAGCAGATCTATGAGAATTAAGGCTGCCATACAAGGCGGCCTTATTACACTGAATACACAAAACTCCATTACTCCCGGGACTGAGCCACAGAAAGAATCTATTTGATTATCTTGACAGTGATTCCACCTACTTTTATATGTTACCTCATATTACTTTAAAGTTTTAGTTGATAATGCAGCTATCATTGCCTCGAAAGATATTGTGGGTATGGCTTGCCGGATAAGACTTTAGCCACCAGGGTAAGTTGGTGATATAAGGGATGGCTGTTCCTGTAAAGAGAGGATAAAAGATATTTATCAGGGCTAAAAAACATCAGCTCCGACACAAGTATTTCTTGCATGGGAGCCATGGCTGTGAGGGCCAATATGGCATGGCCGTAATTCCCACAGCATTTTCGTGTTTTTTTTTTTTAATGAAACTAAATAGTTGGAACGCGTAAAAATATTTTTTACGAATCTACAACCCTAAACTTCAATTTAAAACAAATCGTAACTAACTTGTAATGTCAAGTAAACATACTCCATTCATATGTTTGATATTGTTCTGAAACGCAAAATACAATTTTAAAAACAAAACTAAACAATAAACAAAACTGTTGTAGAATTCATTATGAATGCCTCTGTCTGTCCGTACCTGTTCCAATTTAATGCACAATAAAAGTGTTGGAGTCTGTTGTTTTCAGAGATAGGAGATGCGGAATAGCATTGTGCATCAAAATGTGGATCCTATTGTGACAACGGCCAGCTGCCGGGTTTTCATCTACTCACAATAGTATCGTGACCAAGTTTTGTCCAGCCATGTTGTTTTAATCGCGCTAAAGATCGATTTATAGCAATAATTGTTACCAGTTTTTATTTTACTGGGATTGACTTTAATCAAACTTAGTTAAGATTTATTTACAGAAACAATGCGAACAAAGTGAATGAAGAGTCGTAATGAAATCAAACAATATGTATATAAAGCGAAATGTCTGAAGTACCCAATTAAGAACAAAAACTGGTAGCACAGCCGACGCTCGAATTAATTTGCTTCTTATTCTGTTTTAAAAATAACTGCAAAACTCTTTGAAAAGCAACAACAGTCTTATTCATTTCATTCGCTGAATAATTTCATTTATTAGTAAAATTGCAGATTGAAAGTTCCGTCATATATAAAGTTTTTCGATAAGAATCACAACTATTTTGAATTGTCTCAAAATTTCACAAAATATAGTTTGCAAAAGTGTTTTTATTATTTTCTATTAACCCCTAAAGTGACAACCCAAATTTTAATTTTATTTGTTTTCTTTGCACATCTTTTGGATTAGCCACTTTCATGGTAAATATTTGAGCTCAATCGGCTGGGCTATTTTCAGAACAAAAACAACTATGACATACGGACAGACAGATAACAGAGTGATCGTGTAAGGTTTCTGTTTTAACCTTTTGGTGTAGGTATGGAATCCTAATAAAGTAACTAACTCCGTATCGTTTAAAAAAAGTATGCAAATTTTTTTTTTAAATGGTTTATTATTTCTGAAAAATTTCTAAAAGGAATCAAAAGCTTGTGAAAAGGGCGCGAACGAGACAGAGTTTGAGATGTATTGTATATTGTATGGGCATATCTCACTCTCCGTTTCTCGAAAATTTCTCGAGTTTGACATGCTACGCGAACTAATGACCGGTACGATCACTATCTTCCTCAGAACATGGTGCAAACTGTCGCTGACACGCCCGCATATAATGATTGCTGGACTGACTCTGTGTCAGAAGTTCTAACATGGACGACGATTTTATAATCATAGTTATTTTTAACAGTGAAAATTATAAAAAAATTGCTTCAACTTAATATCGCTACACACGACAGCGACAGTAGCCCAGTCTCGAGATCTAGAACTCTTATTTCACAAAGCAAACACAGAAATCATTTGAAGAGAGATGTTTTTTTTTTATAATTATGATGAATAATAGAAGATCGTTGTGCATGTTTAGAACCTCTAATAGAATGTTATCTATCAGGGGTTCGGTACAGTCGCGCAAATGTCTGGTGGTCGAAGTGAACACGATTTCGAAAATGCCCCTGCTAGCCTAATGGGGCAAATGTAAAAAATTATATTTTAGTATACGTACCGTTTATACATACATATGCTTTTGGTAAGTTAGTTAGCGGTTAGTTTAAGTTTACAAACAAACACTCTAATTCTATTTATTTACATATAGGTAGATATAGATTAAATTAGTTTTTATTTGATTGTTCTTATCAACATCTTCCTATACAGTTCGTGCTCAAAATCCATTTGAAAAGACGCAGTTTATTATTTGGTTGCTAAAATAAATAATAAAACATAACGTAAATTTCGTTTTCTTTCTAAATAAATGATAAGACTTTATTCCTAAAAGCGATCCAAGATGCTTCTAACGTCGACTTTGTCGATTACAAGATTTCCATCCAATCTGCTTAAACTTCGACGAACTTGGAAGGTATTTTTAATCCGTAAGTCGCCAGCTGAGAGGGCGAAAATGCTGGAAATTAAAGAGTTTGCAAGCCTTTAAAGTCTTAAACTCTGCCTTGTCGTAGCAAAAAGCAATTTTGTGTACAAGAAACTGTAATTCAGCGAACTGCGAATCATAGTTTTTCAACCGAATAAGATTGAGTTTGATATAATATTTTGCTATCGCCACATGAAAATATAATTAGGTATATTTGACGTGGTTAACTTTAATATATTTAACCTGGTAAATATATTGTATTTATTCCTGTTTTTACCGGACGTTTTCATCATAATATAGATTTTTTTTTTTGAATAAAAATATTTCAGTTAAGATAATAATTGTATAGAATTTTCAATACAAAATTGATCAATTAGAATAATTAAACAGAAAGCTTTAATAAAGATATTTGCTATGAATTAATTAAGCGTGCAGACGGGTGATTTCTGTGATTTGCTGTCATTGTTTTATTAACCAATGCACGCATGCCCTTATGGCGTATTTTCATTAATATACGCCATAAGGATGTTGTAAGTTACGTAGCGTAATTGTCTTCTCTAAGGACTGTATTCAACTTCAAGTATAAGGATATGTGCCTATCGCTTGCGAAATATTTAATTTATACTGTTTTAATGAACGTCCTTAGCACTCTAACCATTATCACAGTTAAAACATGTATCACAAAAAGTACCACTCAGTTTTTTGAATTACATTCACCGATAACTTGCTATGAACAAAATAAAGTCAAATTAAGACGACAAAGGTAGTTAAAAGAAGTTAAATTTGCCATATGATATGAGTGTCGCCTAGAATAAGCAAGACATATTTCTAAGGTTATCTCCTTATTAACCCCAACTCACGTCACACTCATTGCAAGTTACGAGGCTCTTAAGACCACGCTACCCCGATGTGACATGTTAACGACCGCCATCTAGCGATGATAGCCGAAACTAGCGCGGAACAATGCTTTTAGAACTTTGTTTTAAAATTCTGCTAGAGATTAATCTACAAAACAAATAACAATTCACAAACGTATGTAATAACTGCATATATTTTTATATTAATATTTTCTACTTTCACAAGTGCCCTGTAACAGCTTAAACTTATATAAAAGATTACATTGGTGGGTTTGATTGTCGTTCTCTTTCAAATCCTATAAAAGAAAAGTGCTTTCTTTTTATTTTTCGAGCAATACCACTTATCTCTATTTTCACAAGAACCTTATTTGAATTATTACGAACATGTTAAGTTAAACTTATACGAGTGTCTTTCAAGTGATGCATACAAGTTTAAAAATCAATTTTACCAAACCCTTCCCGAACATCTGGTACTAGCGATTTTTAAAAGTATTTTTCTATTAGATAAATAAGTAATATCCATAATTTTACGCTATATCCCTTGCAAATATATAAATATACTAACTTATAAATTAGCGGCCCTAAAAGTAATATTTAAATAAAAATATCGGAATCAATGTCATTACTGAGAGCCTACTCTGTAAGCAAATTTCGAAACATTCTAATAATTTTGCTAAGATCGTATACGATAAAATTATACAGCGAGTGTCAGATCGTACCCTTGTTGCACTATAAATTATTCTACGTACCTTATATCGGGCTATAGGCACTTTCTACGATCGAAAAACACTTTTAACATTTGTAAGAGGTACTTCTCCAAGTATACCCACTGTTGACCTGATCTTTCAATCTATTTAAGTATTTAGTATATGATATATATATCTACAGTGCCCTTTCCCCATACTTCTACATAAGCCTTATAAATTTGTGCAGTCACCCTTTCTTCATAAATATTCTCTCCATATGCCGAAACCATTCTGTCATTGTCACTACATCATCTTTCACGCCACTATGCTTCTTTATAACAACACTATTCTTAGGTCACAGATTCGAAATTTAATTTTCTATTCAGTTAGAATATAAACAAAATAATCTAGAACCTTGCTAGAACTTGATTAGTTCTGATGAATAATAGTGTCTGTGCAGATAAACTCTATTTCAGCTTATAACGAACATCGTTTAGTGACAAATCACAAGTATGTAAAATAAAAATATTAAATATTCATTTAGAGACTTAATTTGTCATCATAAACCTTAAAGTCCCTACTTCTGAGACCTTCCTGTTTCTTTTCTAAAATTAGAATCATAGAGATACGCCATAATCCATTACGCGGATGCGGATGCGGATGATGCAGCCAGGAACAATGACTTAATACGAAACACAAAATTTCTAGAAATGGAATCGAAAATCGTTATTTCTGCATCAATATGGAGAGTACAAGATTTTACAATTTATATTCTAGTTAGCAAACAAATTCACCAGAAATTGGCATGTAGAAGATATATTTTTCATATAAATCTGAAAAGGGATTTCTGATTCGATGACCTTTGAACAAATTGCTTTGGTTTCAGTTACATCTGCCAGTACGGTACCGCCTTTTTCCATATTCGATCCCTTTTTGTAGCTAGCAATTACTAGGCGCGAAGCATAGCAGGTGTGCTATATCACAAAGCGAAATCATCGAGGTGATAGTTTATACGCTATCTGTCTCGCTCTAGCCAAGGCTGGCTTTGGGCGATAGAAAAAGACAGAGTGGTGAAAAAAGGCGATAACCAACCACCAGACGTAACTCAATACTTAAACTCTCAGTTGAATACTGCATATTGCTTCATCAACACAAAAAATATAGCTATAGATTAAAAAATAATATTACATTAAACTACTACCTATAAAATCCGTTGACCATTCTAAAAACCAAAGGGGCCAAGAAGCAAAAGCAGCAATTAGCGATTCGTGCGCACCAAACTTTGTTTTACTTGAAAGGTATTAATATTCATTAAAAAATCTTTGTCGGCATCAGTTTGCGGAAAGTTTGCAATCAGGCGGTGTCAGAACGCCCCCCCACCCGAGCCGTAGGGGTGCCAAATTCTAAATTGAGGAAAATAAGTTTTGATCCCTATGTAATTGGGTAAGGCCTACCCGCGAGAGATAGGATGATAATAGCCAGACCCTTTTAGTAGCACAAAATTAAAAAACGACATTTTTTGTTATAATTATATCATTTACGTGATTAAATTTGTACGAATATATTTTATATTTATTGGTTTCGGTTTGATAATGTAATATTGATCAAATGTTCACTACACAGATTCACTATTAAGTGTTGAACTCTAACGTAATGATGAAGCAAACGGTCAAGTAAAGCTTACGATGTTTTTGAAAATGTATTTAATCTATGTATCCCTTGCAGAACAGACAGACAGTACAGAGCGCCACAAAGCACAGTCCTTACATACATTCGCCCCCTCTGCTTTTAATACACTTTTCATAGACGTTCGAAGATCTTTATGGTTTATCATATTCCAAAAGCACGCGATCGATTAGATCGTAAAAAAGTGTGTTTTGGTCTTCCACAGCTTCTAAACCCCTCTACTTTACGACATTATTTCCACATATAGATCATGCTTCTGTTCATTTTTGAAATGGCTTCAAAGGTCGTTTTATTTAATGATGAGGACAGTAATAAAAATAATGAACATTGCTTTTAATATGCAGTAAAACATTATTGGGATATATCTCAGAATAGTGCCGATCAATAAAAAAAAAAAGGTTAGGTACTGTATAAATCTTTCCAGATCCTAGAGGAACATTGAAACTGATACTCAAACAGATTCCCGGACCGAACCCGACGTCCGTCGCGCCATTAATTCGATTAAACAGAAAAACGGGTAAGACTGTTGCAGAGCGAAGCACAACCCTAACTTTCTAGCGTCAGCGAATTTCATACCGACGTCAAATGGGTTTTTCCTGCTTTTATAATTTGAACAATCCGAGAGCCACTTGCATATTTCCATCCCCTAAATTCTTTTATAAACGTCAATTTTCATTTTTTACGAGAAGGTACACCAATCACCTTCACTAACTTTAATAGAAAAAAGTATTTAATCTTCATTATGTTTTTCAATTAACTCTGGAATCTTAAATTTCATTTTCGGCTTTATCTATGCATTCGTTTAAGAATAAGACTATCTAGTTATTGCTATTAGATAAAAGTTAAAGTCGTATATCGTTTGAAGATACGACAGTCGACAAAGGAACAACTAACAAGATAAGTTCTTATTTCCATAAAAGTTAAGCAGTGTTTAAGTTTTCTTTAGTCCTCTTCTGGAAAAAACAGCTTTTATTCTTTCTTGTTTTTTATCTTTCACAGCAAAAGCACTCCTTTCCTCGTCATGAAGTAACACTTAGCATTAATAATTGTCTCAAATGAAAATATGTTTATTACACTTTTAGTTAATATTTCAGAATTCTCAACGTTACAGTGAAGAGATAAGAAAAGTTGCCGAAACGGAGCCGTGAGTCACTTTAATTACCAAAGCAATTTAGGAATCGGACGAATAATTGTGCGCAATATTTCAGCCAACTAAAAGCAAAACGTTTGGGCCCGTAGTCGTAATTTGAAACTTTCGGAGCGATCATTTGTCGGAAATTCCGGTACACATCCCTGGTCTATACTCCCTCCGGATTACAATCTCACTGTCGCATTCTTACGTTAAAGGAAATTACCCTTGCATCGCATTTGATATAATGATGTTCAAATATTTTCAATACTAAAACATTTTATAAAAGACGTAATAAAATATATAAGGTGTTTTATTATTTAATTTTAAAAGGAAATTATATTTTACGAGAATTATAGCATTAAGAATAGCGCCTCAAAATCCACTTACATCTGTCTTCAAAGTAGAGCTGACTCACTAATCCTGCCAAAGAAATCTTTGTAAACAAAATTCCTAACAAAATAGCCGAATATATAACCCCGCTATGTCGGTCATCGCTGGGAAAATGGACGTGCTTTTTTGAGGCCCCCTCTCGACCCAAAAGCTTGGCTTAGCGACGCATCAAGGCGTTAAATTAATCTCACTCTGCAAAAACTTATACAAACCTACTGTGACGTATAAACCCGCGTAAATATCAATTTCGGATCATAGCCAGTTTAATACAAATCAAATGACACTTACGTGCAAATTAAGTAATAAATGCCATGTTATATATAAAACTTATTAGATTATTACAGTTGCAAGTCGTTTTTATTAGAAAATAAAATATACCTACTTACAGTTAAATAGACGAAATATATTGATCATAACATGTAACCAATTAAATATAAATGGAAAATAACAGGCTAATTTTAATTAGATCGAAAAAAAGAAGCTCCTTTGATCTATCTTCTTGTAAATATTCTTAAATCGTGCGAAATCAGTTTTGTATGACCTTACGTATTGTTGATTACAGAATACTCCCTTTCACGTATGACTTCCTATGATACAAGTTGCCAATACACCGATATGATAATACGAATCTGGTCAGCGCCGAAGCACACTTGAGAAAATGTTAATCCGAAATCGTAAACTTTTTTCATATCATGGATACGGCGTTGAAGGGTTGAAAAGTCGACGGGTCGAATTCGCAAACAGTATATAAAGATCAAGCAATCTCACGGTTTTTTTTTCTGAATTAAGCCGTGAAGGGACATTGCGACCCTTCCCTTGTGAATTTTGGTGCTTCCGCAACGACCGGACGAGCCGGCGACCGCCGCATTATTAAGCGATTCGGCCGAAACAAATTCGCTTGAATTACTTTAAAAATTCTTTAACCGGAATTCCTTTGTATCTGGACAATTTCAGTGATATAATCTATATATACTACCTACGAGTATATCTCGTACTATAATAGTGTCTTTTTGTTTCATACGTTATAGATTGTGATATACCAATAGTTAGGGTTCATTTAAATAAAAAAAAAAAACAATGGAAATAGGTCATACTGTCAACAACCATTAAAATTCGAACCGTCGTAAGTTAATTACAAGTACATTGATCGAAAGTACTTGTTGCTAGTCGGATTAAACCCTTGATCGAAGGGTTTAATCCCACTAGCTTATTTCCGTACCAATCGGTTTGACAATTACTTAGTACGATTGGACAAGACCGTACTCTAGAGACAATGCATGCAATGGCAATCATGATCAAACGATGCCACTATTAGATCATTACATAGGTATATATATATATAAGTAAAGATCAACAGAAGATTGATAAATATAAAATCAGTTTTTTCGTGAATTTAGTGTTGCTTACAAAGAAAATGTTGTTCAGTATACTTAACTAATCCACCACACGACGTCTTGGCATATAATAATATTACACCGTATATATATATTTATTTGTACGTTTTCAATAGAGCGAGTTCTCCCAATCGATATTATTAATACTTACGTGACTTTGTTAAAAATTAACATACATCTTGAAATGAAACGATTTTTTATTATAATGTGTAGAGAAATAACATAAATATGTGAGTCAGTTTGTAGACGAAGGAGTTATCAGAACGTTGAGGCTCTGGCCGTCCTTATGAGTGGTCAAGTAGGATGAGCCACACGGGCCCCATGCGTATTGAAGCGTATTTACAACTGCAAATGTAGCCGGGACCAACGATTAAACGTGTCTTCAGAAGCACGGAGTAGCTCAACATAATAATTTTTTGGTCACTCATCCCGTGATCAACATTTGCGAAAGTTGCTTAATAACAACGATCGCGGGCCTCGGCGCTTTATCCACCACGCTACTGAACTACTCATAGTCGTAATAGTTTGCGAGTGATTCATTAAAACCCATTTTTACCATGCACTTCACCATCCTTTGTCTCTATGTCACTAACATTATTTTGGCTTTACGCCCCCTCTTAAATAAACCCTTTTAAAAAATGTTTACGCACTCCAGCCTAGGCTGGGCTGGGATTTTCCATAGCACGAAGCTTAATCGTTAAAAACTCAACATGAAACGATTGTCAAATCTTTTAAAATCACAATAGATTTCAATTGAACAACAAAATGTTTACAGTGAATAGAGCAATATCATGATTACATAGTTAAATAAAAGGTTGATGTTTTACCGATGTTTTAAATACTTAATTAAAGCTACAAACGTAAAAACTAAATTAATTTTGTCCAAACTGTCCCTCAAAACACTGCAGCCACACTCGAACTGAAATGAAGGGACTACCACCATAAAATAGCTAACTTTAACACGACCTTAATTAACTTCAAGTTGATGGCCTATTTTATGTTCGACAGGAACAATAAAAAAATGTCCTGTAATTTTAAATGTCTTGGATAGATAAAGTACAAATCCATCTAAAATAAGGTATCTAGAAGTAATTATGAAAATACAGAATTGAAAAAATATTCTTAATAGTGACGCTCTTTGACTCTCTATGCGTTAATCGACTTAAAAGAAGGTTATTTATATTGTAAAACGCATAACAGAGACCATAAAAATTCTATCGTAATTGGATTTTCGTTAATTAGTCATTTAACACAAAATCTTAATAAACCAACGATATAATTAGTAAACAAGGTTCAACTTCGCAGTAAATTTATGTTATTCATTTTTAAACAGTGATTAAGCAAGCCTAATATTAGCTGAAATGTTAAACTCTAGCATCTCAACTGTATTACATTTATCTATAAAAAATTTAGTTCACAATCTAATTATATTACGAATAAATATCGAAACTACGGAAATGGTTCTAAAAATAAATTTGCTGACATCCATATTTCAAACTACTAGTGTTAAATTTGCAGCTCCTCTAATGAGTTTAATTAGATAATATCAAGTCTTTCATAAAAATATGCGGGTGAAAATATTCTCACAAAACAAACAAAACATTCCATTTGAACAATGAATCCATTAAGATACAACGTTACCGTTTTTGCTCGACGTCTCTCAGCCGGCGATGTTGAGATTAATGTGAAACGTATAAAGTTACTGTAAAAATATTCCTTTCCTCACACACACTGACAGGGACACGACTGAGATTCATTACAATAATGAATCTTATTCCTTCGACATAACATGGCAGTTTAAGTGTCGGTTGAACAATGGGCCCATTAAAAGAGAACAATTTGATATTACCATGCCTAAGAGTTTTTCAGGAGTTCTATTTTTGAATCGTTCATCTAGATACAACCAAAATAATACTAAATATTTAAATATATTAGTTTAACGTCAAAAAACTAAAATCCGATAAATTATCGCAATGAAAACTGGACATATTTTAAAACTATAAAACTATTTTTTTTTCTTTTATAATACAGTCAACTACCAAGTATTTATTTATAATAAGAAAAAGCAGTTGTTTCGAGAAAAAAGTTCTAAGTCTATTATTTAATCTATTAACAGAATAAATATCACTAGCCCTATATCACTTGTTGTAGTAAAATTAGTATGTCTAATAATATTTTGTATGAAGCTAACCGTAAATCTCAAAATAGAACTCTTTTACATGTTCTCTAGCTAGGGTTCGCCGCCCGGTCTTCTTAAGCGACTTGTACACTGGATTAATGTTAAGCGGATATTAAACAATGTAAATAGCCAGCTCGATTGTTGCTGCGTCGCCTTCAAGATGAATATTGTGTAATTTAAATAATTATTGTGCCATTTTGTTTATGTTAGGAATATACAAATGGATGGTTAACGTCTTTGTCAATGTCACCTTATTATTACAATCGATTTACAACTCGACTCGAAATAATTAAATTATAATATTTAACTGACAAAGTAAGATTTTCTTAACATTAAATAATCTAATTTATAAAATTCTCGTGTCTCTGTTTTAGTTACTATGCTCCTCCGAAAAGGCTTGACCGATTTTGGTGAAATTTTATATGTATATTCAGTAAGTCTGAGAATAGGTTGTTCTCTATATTATATATTTTTATATATTTTTTTATTATTTTTATTTTATTCTGTAAAAATACTTTGTAAACTGATTTAAAGTTAATTATTTGGTGTATCCAAGCCCTAAGGAACTAGTTATTTTTTTGCTTTGGACATGTAACGTAAATATTCTAAATAGTATGAATAACGTTTATGTTGTTTGTTTTTAAATATTCAATTAACACTAAAGTACAATCAATATTACATGATAGCAGACAAAAACCGGTAAGCGGTTGCAGTTTATATTATTAATCATAATAAATATTTTGACAAAAATAAGCTGCACCAAAGAACTTTTTCTAGAATATAAAAATGTTAATTTCTTTACTTGAAAAACCTAAAACAAAAATTCTTATAGAAAAATACATAAAAAATATCAACTTAAACCGATTCACCGATTTGAACTTGTAACCATTTGCTACATTGGCGACTTTTCTATCTCTAGTCAATTAAGCCAGTAGTTTCATTAATGTGCTGTGCAATCTACCTAAACAGCCAAAAGTACTATTTTTAAATTTTGACTAAGAGGTAAACGTGTTTCAATATAGTAAATACAGTAAATCGACATTTGTTAAATATAAAAAAAGTAGTTTTTCGTAATTTCTTCAAAATAATAGAATTCATCATAAATTTTTTGTAAGTAAGAATATTATAAGCATTACCCAAGAATGACAAGAAAGAAATACCACAGTTTTACTTACTAACTCGGTAGCCTCAGGCATCAGAAGCACTCCCAACATTCACCCAAGGTCCCTCGTCTCTGTTCTCAAATGCGTATCCCGATAAAGTTATCCACGGTTGTTCATGTCGCCTCGGGGGAGACATTATTCCTAAGCACCCCAGTCCTCATTCCATAGTTACCCTCTGTGATTACGTGCATACGATTATAAACTCTGTCACATAACGAAAACGTCCGTTGTACCCTGAACAGTTTACACCTTGGTTCGTGACGCCAGAGTATGCTTTTAGTGTAACACACGGATTGGTTTGGTTATCGGGTTACGATACGTTTAGTAATGACAAACCCAGTTTCATTAGCATCTAACAACATACCAAACAATATGAGGTCAAATTAACAAGAAATTAAACAATATATAAATGATAGGCACTAACTAAGATTTTCTTGCTTCCAGGAAAAAATGCTTCATAACAATAGTTCTTATTTGTTCTTAATTAATAAATGCTAAATCAAAAATCAAAATAAATAAATCATTATTATTTTTGTAAAATAACTTTCTTGTGTAGAACGAAGTAACCAAATACGGTATGGCATTCCTAAAATCAATACTGAAATTACTCTCCAAATATTCTTTATACAAAAATACACTTTGAGATAAGCCAAGGGAATCTGATAAGCCAAGGGAATTTCCTGGTTTTATTGACAACTTACAAATTTTGTCATATTAGGAGTCACTTAAGAAGGAACGAAGGCATTTCAATATTTCATATTATGAATTATATTCTAAATTTGATTACTTTGTCTTCTACCAGCCTGGAATTTAACATTATTCAATCATTGTCATATTAGATTATTTGTTGAAAATGACTACTCTTTTATAGTTGCATGCCAAAACTCCGTATGGCCAAAATAGGATAGTATATACTTTGTACTACTTCGGTGGATTATTATCAAGATGCTTTCAATGCGTGCATATTACGCAAAAAAAGAAATGTTGGCAATATAGTTTGTCAACACGATGATCCCAGATATAAAGGGCAGCAACGGATGGATAAAAGTAAAAGAAGACAGTGCTGTTAATAAATAATAATAATGTTTATTTAATTACTTACAATTTACAATTAGAACAAGGCTGAAGCTTCCTTTTGAATATTACTAAGAATATCCGTAACAGGAAGCGCCGCTACTTCATAGTTCAATATTACAAATCAAGAAACAAAAGCAAACATTTTATCATTTTTAAGTATTAGATTTAAAATATAATATCAACATTTTTTTCTTTCTCAGTGTTTACTATTGATACCGTTGTATTATATAAATTTTAATTTCATATGCTTTCCAATAATACAATACAATTATAATAATCTTCAAAAAGTAACACTTTTTTCGACAAAATTAATTCCTGTACCTAGTTTTAATAGTAAGTGTTTTGAATAAGTTAGTAAATTATGCTTTTTCGAGTTTGCTAATTTTGCGTGCTTGGTGTGTGTGAGAGTAGTATTTGTGTGTGTGTCCTTAGAGTAATATGAAGAATGTATAGCTTTCTGACCGTTAATAATTTTCAGATAGAATATAGGAATTCTGTGGGGTTTCTTTTTGGGGAATATGTAGGGTTTTATTATCATTAATTTTGAGATGTCTCTGTGCTCTTTCGACTTCAATGAATATTGTCCCACCTCATATTGAAACGCAGTAAGACATAAAGTGACGGGTTCGGTGCTTGCGCCAATGAAAGACTGACTAGCTTGACAATGGATTTATTTATGGTATTAAGGATAAAGTAAAGAAACTATAAATGAATATTAAAACAGTTCGTATGTTAAACTAAATATAAAATTTATAATTACTAAATAAAACGAATACATACCCCTTTTTGGGTTTCTTGGTAAAAACTTGAATCGTCCAAGTTACAGAATACACTTTTATTATATTATATAATTCCTCTTTCAATTACTCATTCATTATCATTAACAATTATTAATAAAATTTTATGTTTAAATTTATGATATATGTGATTTACATGTTACAACAGAAGAAATTTTTAGGAACTGACATCCATAAAGTGTATATTTGATTAGTCAAAATTTGAAATAACTAAAGCTGAATAATAAAAAGAAATGAAGTTGATTATTTCATGACAAAAAGACAAAAAGACAGAAAGTTTGCATGTTGAAATCTAGGAAAAATAAACGGTGGTATGAGCCAATGCAATATAATTTTTTATCATTAATTTGACAGAAGCTACATGTCTATCAAGAAAGAAGAGAAAACAGTGCTATCCCGAAAATCCCAATACCTGGGTCTTTTGTAATCAGCGATTTGGGCACTGATGAAAATACGCTGAGTAACAGTAAAAATACCAAGAGCTTGAAAAGTTCTAGTAAGCTTTGTAGAAAGAGGTACTAGTTAGACAGTTATTTATATAAATGATTTCTATAACAAATAAACTAACTATTTTAACAGAATAAACGAACCATGTTACAAAATGAACAAATCGCTTTTCACATATACGAGTGTCTATAAAAATGACATGTACCTAATCCAAATAACGATATTGCAAATATGTAAAACATTTAAAATATATATATATATATATATATATATATACATATTTGTTTTGATGTCACTCTTAGTTCTGGCAACTTTAATTCCATATATCTGCTTAAGGTCATGTATTTTTTACCTTACAGATTTTAGTGGCGTGCTGTCTGTAAGAAAATTATATATTCTCAATACTACACTTAAATTGCATTGTCATATGACCCCGCTATATAACATAAAAGTATAAAGTTATCGCCACCTTCCCTTACTCACACAGCCTTTACCGCTATACAATGCTATAGTCAGGTTAACTATTTTATATAACAACCTTAATAAAAAACTCGATATACCTATATATACCCTTTGAATCACTATCGCTGTAAAGAAACCCTAACTACCTTGCTTAAAACACTAATACACAGAAAGACTAATAAAATCAATTCGATAACGCTATAAATTACTGAATTAATGCACACTTCCTTACATACACACACATATACATAAACGCAAGCTCACGCACTTAGAGGCATAAGAACTAAATAATAATCTTAATATTGGTTTTTCTTTTTGTAGCAATAATACTATTGTTTCATTCTTTCTATGTTTTTTCATATTTATTTGTTCTTGTATAACGACTGGAAGAGCTGTGGCGGTGAAACGGGTATCACAGGTACTTAAAAAGGAAGCACACCATGATGTTTTTACTGTAAAATATTTGATAGAAATAAGTTTATTTCTGAGGTCCCGGGTTCGATTCCCGGTCGGGTCAATGTAGAAAATGAACTTTTCTATATTGACTCGGGTCTGGGTGTTGTGGTACCTTCGTTGTCTCGGATACTCCATAATACGGGGGCTTTAGCTACTCATTTTGGAATCTAAGCATTGTATGTGATGTTGTTAAATATTTATTTATTTATTATATCTTTTTGTTAATTATATTTTAACTCATTATCGTTATATAATCAATAACTTTTTATACATCAATAACAAATTAATCCAATGCACAACTGATCCTATCCGTGTTCCATTATTACGTCAGTTTAATCTTACGCCATCCAATCCAATACCGCAGTGTCACGATACATAACAAGCAATAAACGAGTGAAAATTACCGATAACGATCACACACTCTTTATTCAGTCTTAATGCGTACCAGTAACGACTCCATACACATTGAAAATGACAATAAATTGCTGCGAAAATGTGATTTAACAACATACACATGTGATAAATGAGGATTTTCCGTCCAAACAAACGCGCTCCTCGTATGCTTGCCAAATGCTTAATGGCTTTAGCGGAGGCAGGATATCGGGATATGTAATCCCACTTCAGTCTACAGCGCAGTGAATATCTAATGTACACTCTGGATCGTTTTTCTTTCAGATATAAATCGCTCTAAAGACGTGGAGCATAAGCAGAAAGTACGCCTCTACGCACACCTCCATACTTTTTTGTAATAGCTTATAAAAGTATCGTACAAGGAATCGTATTAGGACCTTTACATTTCCATCAAAAACAATTTTAGAGTAGATTAAGAAATAACGGGGTGTGCATATGGCAAATCATAAAACATGTACACAAAAAACTATTTAAACTTTAGGGAGTCTAAACAATGCAGAAATTTCTATACATTTTTTTTTACATTGAATTAATAATAAACCGTATTAAAGAAGCTGACTAGTCATATAAACCAGGTAAAATGGATTGCTACGTTACTTTTAATACTTAAAATAAACATTTAAAAAAACCAACAGTCTTCAGTAACATTAATAGCAACCATGAGAGTAGAGAAGATAGTCAAATTTCTCAAGTGTTTATTAATATATGTACATACAATTATATATTATTGAAATAAATTGCCGAAATATTTTTTTCTACAAAATAAATATACAATGCAACTTTTCACAAGCGCGGCACAATTTTTTTACAGTGTACCTTTTGCTGACACGAGATCTATCTCTTAATAAATTATGTTAAAGCGAAGGGGCATAAATTACATCAACTAAATAGGTAGCCAACAAAACTAGACTAATTTGGTAAACGGAGCTTGTCTGTTGTTTTGACTTGTTTGAGGTTCTAAGCTAACAAAGGAACTTTGCCGTAGTGTTTCGGATAATCGGTCCATTTATCGTTGTAATAGTAATATTTCTGATATCTTTTCCTGCGTATAACCGTCGGCATTCTATTTTTAACAGAACACAACACTTACTATCTCTCGAAATTGTTCGGTTAACATTAAACTCTAATTTTCTACAAACGAGTTTACTCGTATTTACCGACGACAAATATTGAATCGACCGTCCGTGTAAATTGTCTGCTGAATTGTTTGGTCCTAATGGTTTCTGTTGAAAGTAAAAATATTACTTATTAAACGAAAAATTAAATTTTATACGTTTTGGGTTCACTGGTTCAAAACTTTTATGTTTGAGTTCGCTGAAGTTAATTAATGTAAGCAGTATAAATTGAGTTAAATGGAATATTGGACTTATCTATGGCGTTTTATTAGTCCAATTCATGTTTATTCATTCATGTTTATAGATTTTGGGGTAGTCCTAGAGTGTTTAGGTAGATTTCCCACAAGATGGACCGACTATCTTTGCTGGGAAGCGTTAGATGAGGACAGCGCGGGCCAATGATGATGATATAAATTTCTAAAATGTCTTCAATCATTTACAGATTTTTTTTTAATAATGGCACATTATTTATTTATCGTAACTTCAATAGTATCAAATGTTCTTATGTCAACAAATTCAACAGTGCTCAAAATTTTCATTTATACTTCTATACTACGAGTATCTAAACTATTATTATAAAGAGGAAAGATTTGATTGTTTGTTTATTTGCAACGTTTAGGCTCCGAAACTACTGGACTGTTTTTATAAATTCTTTCACCTACGGGAAGCTACATTATACGCGGTCAACATAGGTTATAGCCCTCTTTTTACCCCGTAAACAGAAAATAAAGGGATGAAAACGAGAATGGAAGTTAGAATAGGCAATTAAAACATTATTATAGTAACGATTGTTTACTATTCAATTTGTCATTGTAATTTTATCCGTGTTACGATATGAATTTATATCCAAATAAACAGTTCCCTAGGAAAACGCGGGCGAAGCCGCTGGTTGGAAGCTAGTTAAACATAAAATCTCATTTATTTTGTCTCCGTTGAAATACGTAATAAACCACAGAGCTGCTACATAGCTACGAGCACTGCTACGGGTTCGTAGAGAACTGCCGTAGTATTCAGTAAGATGTATGTATCATGACGTACTTCGTTTTCCCTAATAACTAGGATTCACTACGAAAGTTACAAACAGAAGATATCTTAAATCTGGCAATTCATATACAGATCAAGTACGCATAATCCGACCTGAAAAAAGTGTAAGAAAAATATTTTGCTAACATAAGAATAAATTGACTCTTTACATTGAATAACATTCTTATCTTTAACCTTTCTTTAGCACTTGGTATTAATATATAGTAACAAAAACGTTATCAGCTAATCGAAGCAACTTTAATATGAGGATCCCTCTATATAGATATATAATAACAGTAAATTGTTATGTTGAAGTTAATAAAGTTCCACAACTGACGGCTGCAGATTCTATCTCCATGAGGGATGCCGGTAATTCTAACAATAGGGGGCAATAGTAAAGACTGATTATTTTTACAATGTTATTCATAAGTTACAATAAGCACAATTTGTTGTTTGTGTTATGTTTATGCTTCTTTTTCAATAGATTTTTCATGTAAAAATATTTGAGTGGCTGGAAAGCGATATATATGTTTTACTGTGAATAAAATCTTGTCTCCATGAGAAGAGCACAGTTCTCATTTTTGGAAAAAATAAGTTGTTTAATAACTTGTCACTCAATGCTAGAACTTATTTCATTTTGATGAAATCTTGTAAAGTATAAATTGATATCAGAGTATTACTTTTATTCGCTGAAAATTTCTTAGGACTAGTAATCCTCACAGGTGTAGTCACATGCAGAAGTTTGCCGAAATACCCAAAAATATCACAAAATAAAATCGAAAATATCAAAATCTGTTATTAAAAATTAGAAAACTACATCACGTCTAATTAATTGGACCACAAGACGAATTTATAAAATATTCTCCAATAATAAAAATGCTTCGGTATGTATATTCTCTAACTCAACTTGTTTAAGAGAACAGCAATCAATCGTGACAAAGGCATGCTTTGAAAACGATCTAGTTAGCCTTTGATATAGATTTTTGACGTTCCATACGAGTATCTGTGAAGTTCGTTATCGTTTAAAGTAAGCATAAACCTACATGTAAATGTTCCACATAAGTACGAATATATCTAAAGGTAAAAATGGTTTCTTATAAATTTATTAAATACATATGAAATTCCAAATAAAACATGCTTGTTATAGTTATTATTGCCAGAGACAAAATAAACCTATCCGCGTCTTTATTTACAAAAGAATGTAATTTTTAATCTTTTTTTTTTTTCATCTTTATTTATTTAATAATTCTCTTAATAGAAAATCTAGCAAATTCGCAATAAAATGAGAGTCGTTTTAACTGTATTTAATATGTAGAAGAGTAAACTATTTTAATAAAAAAAATATATAATAGAACTTTTGAAAAAGTTTGTGCCTGTGTAATTTGTAATATTTAATTTTTAAACATGTTCAATCATTTATAAGCTCTGTAGTTACTAGGTTGGGACGTTAGTAGTCACAAAGTTATTATAGAGCTTTATTGTAACAATACTTTTGCAAATTGTAATAAAATATTTGACCATTACAACGTTGGTTACTTATTGAATTATTAAAAATAAAGACTTAATTACCTAAACATACAATTTATTCTACTAGTTCGTTTGATTAAAAAGGTGCTTTGAGCTAACTCACAGCCAGTTGCACAAACGTCCATTAAAATGATCATTAGTTTAAACCGAAATTATCCGTACAAATTGACATTCATTCGAGCTAAAAAATACTTCATTACGCCTTAATGAACGTTTGTGAAACTGACGTCTGTCAAGCAACAAGCAGTAAGACCACATTTATTATTGGACGAACTCTCTAGCCGAGTAGTTCTCACGCCGGTTGCAAGGTCCCGGGTGCGATTCTCGGTTGGAGTAAAGTAGAAAAAGGACTTTTCTATATTGTCTCGAGTATGAACCTTTGTGGTTTTAGATACTCCATAATAAGACGGCTTTAGCTACTCACCTTGGAATCTAAGAAAAGCATATAATGATGTTTAATATAAAAAAGGGTCTTCAGAAAAAAACAGTAGGGATTTTTTAGTACTCCAGCGGACAAATCAGTACTGCAGCGGACGAAATAGTCTTGAGGCTATAAGTAACCACTCATTCAATCGCATCTGGAATCATAATATTTTTTAATTCAATGAATAACCTAGAAGCGGTTTGTAATTTGTACATATTATAACTTTTTAATATTCAATAATATTTCGATTTAATCTTTAACAATACATGAGAATACACAGCAACTGAATAATATAAGAATTTCAATAAAAAAAGGTTTTATTGACAACCAATGACAAAGCCCAGCAATTTAAAAATACAGCACATATTGCGGCCGGAAGTTATTTGTGTTACGACGATGTTTTATAAATGTCACTTTACTGAAACCGAAAATCCAATAAAAAATAAAGTTGTTACGTAACAGTCGTGTAATAAAATATACTGTATCGCCGGGGGCAATAAAACAATAATTTTCAGCCAATGATCCGCACTATCTCGATGGGGTACAGAGCTATGTTTGATAAAAGGCCTCGGGGCTCGAGGGGGCCACAGAGTTTTAGATTACATATCCTTATAAATTACTTTATCACTTACTGTTGAACATGGAAAAGTAATAAAACTACGATTGCTTTGGGGAATAACTAAAACTATTTGCTCTTTAATGTTTCACATTTTGCCCAGAGTACTACGGACTACCAAAACCATACTGTGGTAACTGAAAGAAGAATCACATAAGCTTGGTCAGCTTTCGGTGCACATAGGTCGATACTTCGTTTGAAGAAAGGCCCATAATATCTTAAAAGCAAAGTTTTTGATCAGTGCTTCTTGCCAGTATTACAAAATTAATAACAAAATTACATGTTACCCAATGGGCGATGGAACGTGCTATGCTCGGTATATGACTTTTAGACCGAAAGTAAAACCATTGGATCCGTGGAAAAACCTTTGTTAGAGACATTATCACTACAATATGACGTCAGAAGTGGAGACGGGCGAGACATGTAGCAAGAAAATAAGCTCTGTAATAGCGAAAAAGTAACAAGTGCTTGAAAAATTCGTCAGTCCTGTTAGGTCCTGTGTAGCTGAGTGTTTAGCAGTCGCCCGGATTGCGAAAGATCGTGGGTTCGAGTCCAATCTCAGAATGCCAGGGCCAATAAAGTGAGTTTTTAAGCATTTATCTTTAGAATATATTTCAGTATAGCATTGTGAATGCAAATTGATCAAAAATAATAAGAATGGATCAAGCAAGGTGGACCAGGAGATTGCTAGAGTGGCGACCGAGAGACATTATAACAAGAGTAGCCGGTCCCAATCGGATGAAAGCAGCAAGAATCAGGGATGGACGGAAGTACCTGGAGGAGACCTGTTTCCGAAAGCGAATACCTCAAGGATCGAGATGATGACGATGATGACGTTTGATATGTGACAACCGTTATTTGTCATTGATTATGTCTCGGTTATGACACGGATTCAGTCAATTTGTTAGGACATCTTGCTTTACTCTATGAACTTTACTCTTGTAACATTCTATATATTTATGAAAACCGTACTAAAATCCGTTGTGTAGTTTAAAAGAGCTCAGCGTATAAACAGCAGCTAGCTATTTATTGTTTGCAATGTACTAACTAGTGCTTGATTTTATGCCCGCTTATATTTTCATGTGCAGTCATTGCCTTCTCTCATTTACTGAAACTAACAACAATGTTTACAGCCAATAATTGAATTCAGTCCCAGTACACATACCATTGTTAATGGTTTTATGACGTCTATTCCATCTTTATCGAAGTTCCCCTAACGTCAAACCTAACTTGGCAGTTAACTTTCAGTTTTATTGGCCAATATAATAGCAAAAGTGGCTTACTTAGTTTGCAACAAATTAAGCTCGTGAATATAATTTTCTAGCTGAGCTAGCTAACTTCGTGTTACTTTAGAATAAATAAATGTAGTGCTTCGATTAAAGGCAGGTAGGGATACAAAGATGCAAACAACAGGCGCCATACACTAATTTAAAAAAATCTAAAACTCACTTATTTAACTAAAAAAGAACATACAAATCAACTTATTTAAAATATGAACCTACATTATATTTTCTAGGGTTTTGTCTTCACATGTAAAACCTAAATTTATATAATTATCTCTCTTTTAAATGCACAAACTAAGAAGATACTACGTATTTTAAATGACTGATAGTTGCTTTTGAAAACATCAAACTGTCTTAATAGTTGATCTGTCGGCTTGACTGAAGCTATTCGTGTAAAAAATATATAAATTTGAGATCCTTACAATAAATCCTTTCGTTTGATATGTCACACAATATAGAAAAAAATTTTTTTAATTATCTACTAAAAGAGACCGTCATGTTTCAAATCTATTTATTGATGTTATACGATCGTCTTTGGGTCAACTTTGGTCATTTATGGTCAAGGTTGGTTTAACTTACATTTATTCTATTATTTTCAGAGACAATCGATTGTGACCGACAGAAAAACAGATATATTTTCCATTTATAATACGCAAGCCTAAAAAAAAGTCTCAAAAAATTATCCTATAATGAAAAAAAAAATGTTTATTATTATAATTCTAGACAGGAAATCAAATCTCTAATTTCCATCTAATTTTCATACATTTTATTAAGCTAAATTGGACCATTGTAAACTTTTACTTTATAGCAGACATTCCATAATAAACTAAAAAGGTATTCGTTACGATTGGATAAAGGTTCAAATTGCTTGCTTTATGAGTCATATCGAGTGGATAGACTTGAGCTATTTACCACTATCTTAAAAACTTAATCGCAGCCGAGGTCTCGACCGGTCATCGTTTAGCTGGGTCAAAATGGCCGCCTATTAATTTATATGCTAATACTATAGGACGAGAAACACGACGGTTCAATGGTTTGCGCGTTCAGTTAGCGATTGTTGTGGTCAAGCTACTTTTCCAAAACTGGGTCACGTGATGGGTGGTCAAAATGTATTGTATAAAAAACCTAATAAAATAAATTTAAACTAAAAAGCATTAGATCGTGGTGAGTACGGGACAGAAGTCCCTACAAGTAAGAGTGTGCTGGAACCCAGAAAAAAATCAGATTTCACCTCCACGCCCCCCATCATACATCATACTACAATCGCAATGACAGCGCATGCTCATGTCAACAGCAAACATTCATAGTAGGTACACGCAAAAAACACAGAAGAATGACAGATTTGTGACTTTATTAGGACTGATACGCTTGATTTGCAATGTTATAGGGATAATGAAAGTTTTATTTGATTCCATATCAATTAACAATATGCACTACTAATAACGACAAACACATTGTAAATAACCACAAGCTTATAAAAAAAACATTAACAATTTTTCGCGTTTCTTTTTTTTTCGTATTATTATTTTTTGGTCTGTTTATTTTTCAATACTTACGCATGCTTAGCATATCGCTTGAATATAAAATGCCCTTGAAATCTTAAATCTAAAATAAAACAAGCTGTATATTAAAAAAAAAAAACAATAAACTGTTTTACTAAACAATTGTTCTTTGAAATAATTCTGTTTCCATTAAATTAATTAACTTACAATAAATGTTTTACTAAACGTTAATTGATCGTTCTTATAGAGTTCCTCCTGATAGTTAAATATCAACAAACCATCGCGCGTTTACTCTTGATGAGATACAACTTAATGAAATTTACACTCTACGAAACAAATATGTTTTCACTAAACAGTTTCTTATGTTGACGTCATAAGGTTTAAGATATTAAATTGTATTTTGAATATCGGCCGTCGATAATACGTAACAGGGGAGCCGGGCTTTACACACGTCCGGACGTCCGGGACGGGTGCAACCATTATTGATTGTGATTTAATCACTCCCGTTGCACGTCAATCGTTAAAATTAAATATTCTTCGGTGATCAATCAGTGCTGTCAAGGCAACGGGTATGGGCTTGGTAATCTGGACGGTACCGTATTAATGCCAATACTAATATAAAATCTCCCTAACAAACAAAACGGCAAAAGAAGAAAATCGAAAATTTAAACTTTTTTATTTAAATAAAAACGAGGTTAAGAAAAGAGATTATTAGAGACCACTTGTTAGAACACTTGTTAGAATACAACATTAATAATGGAAAGATATATGTACTTCGATGATATAAAATGACATTCAAAACTGTCTTCAAAACTCATTGGCTTTTCTATATGCGGATTATCTCATAATGACAAGACCCATTGTATCTCAACGTGATGTCGTATTACTCCAGGCCGACATAGACAGAGTTGCGGAATGGTGTACCGCAAATGATATGAGTCTAAATTATCAGATATGTTTCTGCATTAAATTTTTTCCTAATTTAAACAACATTCCTTCATTACACAGGATGTAATAATCTAATACAAGTAGTCAACCAAATAAAAGAAACGGCGTGAAAATTGATTGTCGACAGATCTTAATAAAATTTAAATTCAAGGTGCCCCGTAGATGTCCACGTTAAGCCGTTAAACTCCTTTTCCCACCATTTCGTAGAACCGTCCTTGGAATACATTCAACTTTTTCTCAGCTAAGTAGACTTAAATAAATAAAGTAAAGTACTACATATCAATAATGATTCCTTACACACATAACTTTCTAGAGGTATATAAATAAAAAGTGTATTTTGATTTAGTTTGATAATTCTTTATTTAACATGTTGTATTCCACAATTGAAGTAGTGTGCGCCTATAATCAGTTTACACATTTAGAGTTATTTAATCCATATGTTTATTTTTTTCTTAGTATTAATGTAGCAACTGTGGGACCGTTTCAGGATCATAAGAATTCTTAAAATCACGAAGAAATCCTGAACATACAAAAAAAATATTATATACCGTTGAATATAGAACCTGCTAATTTTGTTTTTTTTGGGCCGGTAAAAAATAATTTTGTATGTATGTACTTCACATAATTTAAACACGCTTAACATTGAAAATATGCAAAAAAAAACACAAGTCACGTATTATAATTAAATAGATACTTGTAATGAGCGTTCCAAAAGAAAATTTACATGAATTTCTTAATCTCGATAAAAGCATTTATTCTTAACGTGAGTGATGTAAAGTATCCATTGAGCAAACGCAAATTGAATTCATTTGTATCATCCATCAAAGTCGGTTCAGAAACCGTTATTATTATTCTTGTTTCACAAAAAAGCTCTCCAACGCTAAACAGGGAAAATATTTTAATGTCCTCCTTAATTTCAACATCGTGGACGGTGATAAATTGCAATATCTCAAAAATGTGTTGTGCAGCAATTAGGATTAGATTAATTATTATTTTGCTCGATCCTGAAATGTATAGGGAAAGTGTAAAAGACATTTCAGAACTGGAGATCGTTTTACATTCCTGTTTGTGTTGAAGAATTATCAAAGTATGTAAGATTACAGATGAAGTGAACATTAAATTGAAGTGTTAATTTACTTTTGCAATAATATATTTTTAGCAGCATGTAGTGGGCTAGGGTGGGAGATGCTCAGTTGCGCATCTCTTGCTCTTGACGAGGGGCAGTCTGGTGGGTTAGCGCGCTCGCCGGGCATTGCACGCCCTTGTCCTGTCTGGGGGGTTAGACTCGAATGTTCCTGAGCCTTTCCCCCAACCCGTGGTGGGACCTGCCCTGTAAAAGGAGTGGGCCGAATCGGAATGGCAAGCGTGGGAAGTGGTCCCCTCGGGACCGTTACCGTGCGTCGTTCCCCGTAGAGAGGGACATCGCTGAGTTTTAGTGGGTAAACTCCTGCTTTTTGTCTAGCCCCTCCGGGGGTGGGGCCGCAGAGGGAGTCCCACATAACCCGTGGAGCTCGCGCAGGGTGAAGCGGGTATGCGTAACACATTTCTCAGCGTCAAAAAAATGTACTTTATGCGTACATACCTCATATTAAAAAATATATATATTTACACCTTTTGTTGGAGTCAAGAGCAAAAATAACTGTTTGATTTTTCCAACATATTCTGCATAATACTCATAATGCATATTTATATATTGTTTATGATAAAATTATATTCACAAATATATAATCATGTCAAAGCTGCGCCTGCGGCAAACACGGTAATTTATGTACATAAAAACGAAAAAGATATCAAACTAGTGCAATGATCATAGAAAGGCGCTCTTGTGTTTTAGCGTGTTTATTTACGTTGTATACGGAATTTTCCACAGGAAATGAAAAAAGTTTCCACAGCTGCCCATGTGCGCTCTGGCAAAACAATGGCCGACTTGGTGGGTCACATCGCGTTTTATTTACTTCTATTTCCACATTATTGGCTGTACAGCTGAACGCCGTATTCAAATTATTTTAAAAAATAAAATTTCCCATCTTATTTAATAGAATAGAGTTTTTGGCGGGACTTATTAAGAGTCGTACTACGACTGTATACAATACGATATAAGATGTTTACAAGGGTTGTTCTGTATTCATCCTATGACGTCTCATCCTATTTCTTCACACATCCAAAACTCTGTATTCCTGACTCAACCTATGAATATTTTTCTTAATTAATCCTAAACGCGTATTCCTTACTCATCCTGAAACAAATATTACTAAAAACTATGGATAGCAAAACAACGTTTAATATTTTTACGGAAAATTATTATGTATACGATAAATATCCTTATCTAGTACATATTAGAAATAAAAAGTATTAGTGAGATGTAGTTTATAAAGGTGACGTTAGTTAGTAACATAATGACTACATTAAGCTCTAATGAATGTTCTTAATTTAAAAATTTTGTATGGGTAATGTGGAATTAAACTAATGGACATATGTCTAACTAGCTGACAGTGTTATATATATTGTTATGCTTACAGTCAGCAGCTCGATATATCGAAAATACATTCGGTATTGATCATTATTTCTTTCTTAATGTAAACATATTCAATAAACATCATTTAGCTCTTCGATGTATAGAACTATTTCATATCGTAATAACCAAGAGCTTAACAAAGAATCAGAGAAACGTCTAATGCATATTAAAAAGTAACTCCTCTTGAGAACTGTTTCATTAAATTACATTAGAAGGATTCCAACTACATGAAGAAATGCACTGAGCATTATGTTCAGAGACTGCACGTACAACTTAATTGGTAACAATAGAAAATTGTATTTCAAGCTAAGCTGTATTTACTAGCGGACACAGCTTTTATCTTGTTATTCATCTCGAGACGTTGTGCACCAAAAGATACGTTGTCTAATCCTTTGACATTTCCTCGTAATATCAATAAAAGAATCCAATTTTCTCGGGCGGAGGGTATCCTGACACATCGTTACGTGACCAGACCTTTTGACACCTTTGATATTATAATAATATGAGAACGGGGAGTAGGTAGATCTATCGCACCCAATTCAGCTCGGCCTCGTTTCAGACAATGCCTGATCAAAATGTGCCTATCCTGAAGCTCATCTTGCCGGCGTTATCTCGGCCTCGTTTCAGACAATGCCTGATCAAAATGTGCCTATCCTGAAGCTCATCTTGCCGGCGTTATCTTACAAAGTACCTACTATATTATATGACGAGCTTGAAAATTGGATATTGGTATTACGTATGTATTTCACAAAATTACTCTAACAATAACGAACATATTATAAAGTACCGTAAAATAATACCATACAAAAATATCATAAAATAATGTGTAGCATCATTTGGCAATGGTAAGATGACGTCATAACTTTAACTGTTAACTATAACCACCCAAACTTCGCTAGTTAAAATTATTGTTATACTGTATCAAGAACAATAAAAAAAATATGTCGAGGAAGACGATGGTGCAACGCATACCATGGTCAATTATAAAACCAGGTTGACAGGTATTGTCAAATTTGACATAAACCTTAAATTATCGACTCCTAAGTTTTTGGGATAGATTTTACGATTAATACATTTCATCTTAACTACCTATATAAAAATATGTGCGAAAATATAAGGAGCGCGTCTTTACTCTCAAAACGGGTTTGTTTATAATTTGTATAAGTATAGATTAGGTTCAATTTATGAAGGGTTATTATTTCCCATCAATATTTAGTAGGACATGGAAACGTTCGTTCAAAGCCTACATACACGGTTTTATACACAAACAAAAATCATCATAACTGATTAGAATATCAGTGATTATTGCCCATAACGTATTCACAAACATAAGCTCGGAAAAATACTACGAACGAACAATATAAGGAGCGCGTCTTACTCTCAAAACGGGTTTTTTTATAATTTGTATAAGTATAGATTAGGTTCAATTTATGAAGGGTTATTATTTCCCATCAATATTTAGTAGGATATGGAAACGTTCGTTCAAAGCCTACATACACGGTTTATACACAAACAAAAAATCATCATAACTGATTAGAATATCAGTGATTATTGCCCATAACGTATTCACAAACATAAGCTCGGAAAATATACTACGAACGGAAAATATAAGGAGCGCGTCTTTACTCTCAAAACGGGTTTGTTTATAATTTGTATAAGTATAGATTAGGTTCAATTTATGAAGGGTTATTATTTCCCATCAATATTTAGTAGGACATGGAAACGTTCGTTCAAAGCCTACATACACGGTTTATACACAAACAAAAAATCATCATAACTGATTAGAATATCAGTGATTATTGCCCATAACGTATTCACAAACAAAAGCTCGGAAAATATACTACGAACGCTAAAGTAAATATTACATACTTCATTTCTTTGCAGATTTTTACATTATTACTCCTAAATATCTTATTATTATAAGAGGACTCAAAACTATTTTCAACACATTATTTCTCTAGCAAACAACCCTTAAATGAAAAAGCGACGAAATATTAATAAAAAACATACCCATTATATATAAATACATTTCTAAGTACCAGATTTTAGAGCTTACATTACTTATAAAAACCTTTTCAAGTGCTTAACAGAATGTCTGTATCAAAAAAGTGTCCTTTATAAAATATCGTCTACATAAAGCATATGGGCGTAATGAACACTGAATCCATTAGACCTTTTTTTAACATATTTTTCACTTTATCTTGCCTGCTGAAAAAGAATAATGTTATTAGTTTACACAACACTGAACACGACGACAAGGTAGCTTTATAAAACGTGAGAAAGTTGAAGGTTTCATTCAGATGGCGCATCAACAGTACTAGCCATTTTAGATTTTATTTTAATTACTTTTAAATCAGTACCTACAAGTTTTCTGTGCACTGCCCACAAATCAATACATTCATTAGGATATGTATACATATACGTTAACAAATTTTGGCATACTATTTCTTCTTATGACACTTTTTGCTATACCATTGAGTTTTACCATTTCTTTACTTTTTATTTGTTGTCATGTATTATAATCTTTTTACTCACAGATGGATTGGCCACATTAAAAACAACTTTTAGGCAATGAATAGACTGACGAGAGATGACAAATAGACTTGAGATCAATAACATCAAAAATATATCTATAACGTCTAAACTAAAAAATAAAATTATTTTAATCATTTTCTAAACTGCATGAAAATTGGCTGTGGTCAAATTATACCCTTAACATCGAACAGCATTTAATTATATAAATATGTAATGAAATTGATGATATAAAAATATAGACAACGGCTTTTACGTGTGATGGTTACAATTTACATACGCGCTTTGTTTGTATACATTCTCACACCTGAGGCCTAATGTCTTAAATGAGGCTCATTACACGAGCACGTTATGTTTCGTAATTAAACCTATTACAATTTGAGTCTCCAAGGAAGTACCTATTACTCATTCAAAACGAGTCGGAACGTCGCATCTATTATTGGATATTCGTTACCAATGTAAATAACCTATTCAAAATACCATATAATTACAAATAGGCTAAGCTTTTTTTTATAATTAATTTAATACAAGTTTAGGTTTCTGTAATAAAAAGGTATATATTTCCTTTTCTTTTTATATCGCATTTTAAAATTCTGAATTGCTGATCGATGTTTTGTACAGGAGCATTATTTTTGTCCCTCTCTCTCTTAACGTTCAAGAGCGTCGCCAAAATGCTAGAGAGCGTATGCAAATATAACCCAATTGGTAAATTTCACTATACCGACAGAAAAAAATGATCAGTTGTTTTTAATGAAAACCACCTACATATAAATAGGATTGCTCCCTGCTTTTATCTTTTAGATACATTTACAGCTTTAGTGAATTATCAAAATAACAATAGGCTACAAGTCAACCAGTCACCCGAACTAAAAGATTAGTTATCTTCAGTACTTCACCATTATGGGCGTGTCACAATGACATCATACCAATCACATTTCTGCTATTATACCTTCAAAGGAAATATTACGTGAGAGGTAACTCGTCATCATTCCCGCAGCTTGTGAGCGAACGAGCCCGTATTATTACGCGGTGACAGCCCTAGGCATTAATCTCTTGAACAAATATAAGAGACTGTTAGCATCTGGCAAGAGTGGCAGGGTTGTCACTACGCGAGTCGCCCGAAATTATCGCGAAGGAATGTTTGCTCTACACTTAAGCGAAGGCTAATTGACGGAATTGTTAGTTGAAATTGTCTTCTTGTTATTTTACGTTGTTTAAATATACCAAATTGTCATAGAAAATTATATTATATCCATTTGTTATACAATAGTACACATTGGTTAAATATTAAAAACTACTTTCCATTTACATAATATATAAACTTTGCATTAAAATAATCTTCAAAACAAGTATCTCATTCTGTCACTGTTCTATCATAGCAGCAGAGTTGAAACGGTTGATTTTTTTATAAGTAGTAAGTTCATACCACGTTAGTTAATTATCATAGGTCAAATCTTGCTTCCTGTTTTCGATTTATTGATATTTTGCATGACAATGTAATCTTAATATGGAATTATGCTAATGTAATGATGAAGCCAGAAAATATTCATAGAATCTCTAAAATTAAACGAAGCAACCCCATCAAGCCTAGGCCTGCCGTTTGTTTGATCTTGACAGTGTAGCGTCTCTCGACCTTCATATCTAGATCACGTAGAAAGCACTTACTAAATAATATTCCAAATGACGCATATATACATACTCTTGGAGTCAAAATAAGGACTTGGTCCGAGGTTACAGCTTGTCTTTACAGCTCGAAAGAACTGAAAGCTTACCATTGAAACTTTGTAATTAAGTAGAGCAACACCTCCGTCGAGTTTTGTCTCTTTTGATTTGTTTATACAATATTACTGTATTCAACAAAAGCTTATTTTAAATAAAGTACATATTAAATATAATATACAAAAAAAAACTTAATACAAAAGCTTTTGATTGATTAAATACATTACAAATTGAAATGAAATAAACATAAGACTCTCAAACATTCAGTAGTAATTCAATTGTACAATTTCATAATTACTAACAAATTAGGTTAACGGAAAAAATTCACCGTTCACGCGTCCAATATGCAGACAAATTGTAGGGGCGTGCCACTGTCAAAGCGTCACGGTGACGTATGGCAGCGGCAAAACTGATGCGGCTCTGCCACGCTCTATTATTTATGATAACCCGTCAATTTGTATCGTCCGACCAATGGATCCGGAGCCCTGTATAGGTTATTCGCTATTTGGGGGTTAAATGTATTTGCAACTTTTTATACTCGCTTAAACGAAGTCATATTTTAGATTTAATTGAATGTAACGCTCGGATAACGGTGCACGATATGGTTGGACGGTAATGTTTCTTTTTTTCGTGAAACGTACATTTTGCGCTCTGTAACAGGTTATTTAATAAAAAAGAGAACCAAGCAACGTATTTCGATTTATTATTATGTGATTATTTTTTCCCAATTATATAATGTTAAATATTTAGCTCATCAGAAAAACAACAAATCCAAATCACAAAGAAAAATAATACGCACATCATTCCAAAAATTATTCAAATAAGATAATTTGTAAACATTATCTTTCATTCCGATACCGTTTCGATAAAAAAAATATTTTGCTAAAAAATATTAATTGAACTGCGTCATCTCTTGACAGTCAAAAATAATGAAAACGCGCATTACACCTTAAGCCCGATCTCGCAACTAGTTGTGACAACTGATATTTATCAGAAGCACCATATTGTACCTGTGACAAATGTGTCCCATTACAGCCCACTAGTTGCCGCAGCGTACCTACTACCTGACATGGAATTTCATTTAAAGAAGCGACACGACGCCATAGCCGCCCGCTTGCTAATTTCGCGCCACTATGAATCATATTTATGAGGCAGGGAAATTTCTGTGCGTGTGCCTACTCGCTCTATAAAACTGATTTATTTTTTTTATCATGACGACTAATATACGAAACGACACGTGATAAAATGTCACTGTCTCGTCGATAACAACTTGGTCCCAAATTGTGAATTCGATAGTGCAAACGCTTTTTTATTGTTGTGTAATTTAAACCTTTTTGCATTGTACTAACTCAACTCAATCTTTTGTTTAAAACAATATGAAATATTAAACCGATATAGGCATACATTTGACCCAATTTATGTTCTTATACATAATACCTAGTATAAGAACATAAATTGGGTCATTATGTTCTTATTATCTTATATAATTATGTGGTATGTAATTTTCTCTTTATAATTTGGATTACAATCAATTGACTAACTGTTTTCACGCTTTAATTATAGCCAATAATATGATGTGTGTCTGTGATAAGTTTTTGGTGCGAACGCTGACTTATTGGTCTCTTTTTCTTTCACAGGAACAGTCCCACAAGTCGTATCGGCCTCTGACGGTGCTAACCTTCAGGTGGAACTATGCCGTCCACGGCTTACAACCAGCCGGCTACCACCTAGTGAACCTCCTTCTGCACGCACTTGTCTCACTACTATATTACAGGTAACACTATGATGCTCTCATTGAAAAATACTTAAAAAATCACCAATACCAGTTTCCCGAGATGACATTTGAACCCTCATTTTTACTGTTTTATATGAGAAATTTCGTCTATTTTCGAGATGTTAATATACCTCAAGAGAAACGCATTCGCTAAATATGATGTAATTGAGATAGCACTTTTCAATAGGGGTGTAGACAACTGTTAAATATTTTTATCTTATATATATACAGGTATACATACATGAAATAAAAAAAATATTAAAAAAGTATCAATCATACGAGTATAATAAGTTAAAATCTATAAATAAATATAATTTCCAAAATTTCCCGTGAAAACACAACGCTTCACGGCTATCTGAAACTAATATTTTATGTAGAACTGACTGAATATTTTATGAAAAATGACTAAAATACATTTACACTCTGAAGACTAAATGCTAAGAAAAATTAGCGTGTTAATTAATGCGTTAATATATTAACGCGTTAAATACATAATAAAAAGGGTGCGCGACAAACGCACTAAATCAAGCAGTACACTAAATCTCGTAGCACGTTATTTATTACTTGTTGATCTTTGAACTGAGCGCGTGCTATAGTAAACAACAATTTATTAATATTTTATTCTAATATCATATAAAATTAACACGCTAAGCGTTTATTTAAACACCTCTAGTTATATGCATGCATAAGGTTGAATTCTCTTTAATTCTGATATGAGTAAGAGGGGTGTGACGTCACACGCTGTTTGAGGTGACGTGACAACGAGTATAAAATATTGTTTTTTTTTATAATTAATTTAAGCAATATTATAAATATAATAAGCATAAAAGTGTTATAATCGATAATACACTATTGAATAATACCAGAAAAAAACTATATGTATTTGTTTTTGTTTACTGTCTACACCCGTATTACAGATATAATTTTAACAAAAATGTAAAAACGATTTGAAATTTTCTATCTAGAAATAAATTAATCTAATAGTCCCTCAGGTGTCACGCGAACCATAACCTACTCGAAAGACTCGAGAAGCATTCAAGAAACTCGGGAACGGGTATAGAGTAGTAATAAATATATGCCTATACAATGTCTCACACTGATTCTCCGATTTTTATGACATCAATACTTACAAAAATTAACTTCTTCTTTTTGCCAATGATGTAGGTAAACGAATACACTGACCGCTACAGTATTGAAAGATATTGCCATCAAAAATATGCCTAGAAATTGATTCTTATTGAAAAAAACTCCTTCAATACAGCATTTGTACAAACACAAACACGTTACACGTCATTACATATTACCGATATGTCGTGAACAAGACATCCAATAGTCGATCACCATCATAATTCAGAATGGTGTATTAATATGTATGACGGCTCTTTCCAATAGGGGTTCGTATTGGATTAATTTAATAAAGTCGATAGGTTCGGGCTACGAGCCGTCCTTAGTTGTCCCACCGGGACCAATATTTCTGTGAACAAAATAAACAACTCTTCTATTTATATATAACTCGTAAGTAATAGTTTCGTATTGACGACAAAAATAACATTTAATAACCAACAACAATGAATTGGCTTGAGGACATGGTAAACATATATAAGTACTTACAACAAATATATTGGAAATCATTTCACTTGAAAAATAAATAGTCCGAATAAGATTTCTATAAGTCGATTCCTAGAGCAGAGGCATGGTGCTAAATGACTCCTGCGATCGTTGATGTTAAGCAACTTTCACACGGGATGGGTTACCAAAAAAAATATCTCGAGCTACTCCGTACTTTGGAGGCACATAATGACGTTGGTCCCGGCTGAATTTGAATCCGTTAATACCCTTAAATCCGCATTGGGCTAATATGGATGGCCCATACTCCTTAACCATCCACAAGGAAGGCCTGAGTCTCTGCAGTGGGAACGTAAAAGGGCTAATGATGATGAAACAAAAATCTAAGCTTATTCTCAGAAACTGTTTAATGTTTGCTTATTTTTTTGTATGTGCATATCTATATCTCTGCTACTTCCATACTCAATTACCTCCATTCGTTAAAATATATTCTACCCTGCAACGTATATTTTATCAATAATATAACAATAGAAGGATCGATATAAGCTGACCGTAAAGTAGAAATCCGTATATTAGAAAATAGAAATTAATTTAATTAATAATAAAGTCCAATCACAGGCAGCCGCGTCGTTAACCCTTAATTGTTAATTGGATCGGGAAACTTTTAATTGTTAGGACTCTTTAATACCTTGAAGGGCTCCATTTAATTATTCAACACAATGCTTGTCGATTGCCTGCTTACGGTTTGTTTATTTCACGATGAAGAAATTGTGTTTACAGGTAAAAATTGTTATTTAAAGTAGATATCCTATCGAACTATGGAATTTGGTCTCCTCTTTTACTCATCTTTAGTGTCCATCGTCGTTTCAACAACATCATTAACCCTCGCTTTATCTTATTGCTATACATAATAAATACAAGGCAATTCTACAAATATCATTACCATTTTGTATAAAGTTATTAGTGTAAAGCTGCATAGATACGTTTATCCATATCAATTAAGGTTTCTTTTCCATCACAATTGTACAAATCCTACGAGGACCAGGGTGAATTAATTAAACATCAGCTGTTGTTACGACAAATAGTCACCGAAAGATGTATTAAAGCTAATCGTTTACTCAAACAAATCACTTAAATGAGGAACAGGCATTACAATTGTCTCAGAACAAGGGGAATTGTACCTTTCATAAGAGCCACCGTTGTCTGTACCTGGATTTGTTTCTTGAGCCTCAGTGCACCCACAGGAAATTAGAGGGTGTCACGACACGTAAAAGGGAATGGACAATCGTACCGTACTCGATTACATTCGTATTTCCAACGTCTATTAGCTTTTTTATGGAAACTCAAGGAGTATTATTTTGCTTCAATAATAACTTCAGTTATTATAAATTACTTTGAATATTCTTAATATTGTCCTGGCTGGTTAGATTACTGGTGCGAGCTCAACGATGACGTATTAGTATTCAGTCGCTGCAGTTGGTGGAGACAGCAGTACTTGTTCAATGATTTCAAATGCTAGAATCCTTTCAACTGTCAATTCAGGTAATTATTTCTTACAATTATCATTATTAGAATTAATTAACAAACTGGCAGATTACTTCAAACACACCCGTCATTACGGAACAGACGAAGTACCGTACCGCTTCGCGCTAAGCCAGTTTTAATCAGACCCGGAGCGTCGGTCCGATCCTCTTAGTTACTACTAATTACAGATACTTGCTGTGTCCACCACGAATCTGGTCTGGCTTATGCGTCGATATCCAATTTCCAACTTAATCCTGTTAACGATTTTCGAGCGGTCATTATCATTTCTGGCTAGGTAGGACAATTTGCAGAATTGAGTTTTGGCGAACGTTCTTTTGCCGTTAATTACCAAATCCGTAATTACAGTTGAAAAGGTAACTATATATTTTTATTTATAATAAGATCTGTTATGCAAACAAATCCTATTAAAATTATAAATGTGAAAGTTAACGTCGAAACCACTGAACGGATTTTCATAAAAGTTTGTATACAGATAGGGTATTGGCTAACTTAGATAATATTTGTCCCACTTTTTATCCAACTAAACATTTCCCTAGTGACCATGCCGGACGAAGCCACTGGCGAAAGCTATGAATTAATAAAATGCTTATTTGATGAGAGCGAGTAAGCGCTTCAAGAACATTGTGAAGTACCGAGACGTAGACTTATTTCATATCCGCTAATCCAGTTGAAACATGTGCTAATGAACTAGTGTATCCTAAATATTGTCTAGTATCTCTTATCTTTATAGCTTTATGGCGCTGTACCGTTCTTTGATATGTCGTCACAATTTTAAAACTTTTAAATTGCCTTCTAAATTAATAACATAAAATATACGAACCGAATAAAATAAATATTAAAAGGGGGCTCACATACAACAAATTATTAAAAATACGCCACTGAGATTTTGAGTCTTAATTTTATGGAAAATCATAAACTGAATGTCCACAAAATTTCTCTTGTATCGTCTACTAATCAGATGAACGCGAATGCAACGCAGGTAGCTTAACTCCTATTGTGAATACCTTCAACTTGTTTACGTCACTTAAAAGTTATAATATGCTCACTGCCTGGCGTACTCCAATCACATTAGTGTATCAAGTGAAACTTTTAGGCTCCCCCATTATTTGCAACTCTGGAAATTTTCCGGGTACTCCCCTTAACTTATAATGGAATTACTTTTAAATTCATGGTTGCATGGTGCATGCGGAAAGGCTCATTTGAGAGGAACGTATTTTATGGCGGAAATTTTACCTCTAATAAACAGATAGGAAAATGTGAAGTAAGCAAAGTTGAAGGAAAATTTAATATTAACGGTGCGGGAGTGTCGATCCTTTGTCCATATATATAAAACTTACTTATTTATCGTTTACAATAATGGATTTTAATAAATTGGATTAAGCAAACTGATTAATTATTAAAAAATCTATTTTTAGTGGATATATATGCTTTTAATATGATCATTTTAGGACGTTTCGCAACCTTTACAGGTTCCGTGTACACTTGGAAGCTGATTGTCTGTTCATCGTGTCATATCGTGTTCACTTAGACTCAGATGTTGATTGTGTTATTTTTTTTTTGATGAATTATTATTTATTCAATTAATTTTTATCTGCCTACCTGTATATGTGGTACTATTCTGTTACAGCTACTACCTCAAGCTCAACGAGCGCAGCTCTGTCAGGACGATTAATGAAATGAAACCTAATTGAAAAATAACGCTTTTAATTAATTGATGCTTTAAGCTGTGACAGCGCTGCGCTCATCATCTAATAAGTATTTTCAAGATTTAATAGAATAATATACAATAACAGCTGAACCAAGGCGGTAATGGCTGGCAAAAAGAAATGTTCGTTCAGTAAATAATATCAACTATATTTGTGACTTATCATTTTAACGAGATATACTAGAATATTTTTGCCTGTGCAATGGGATTAATATAATTAATATTATATACCTATTTAACAGGACGTAGTCTTGTGGTCAATCAAATACATTGTCGTTATTTAATACAGAGTACAATTATATACTTACGTCATAATATAATTATGCTATTTTTACTCGATAAATAATAAATAAAGACTAAAAGTCATTCCTAATAAAGGCTGTAAGCCAATTCGGGAAGCTTCATTTGAATTCGAACTAGTATCTTGTTTTAACCGCCCAATTTCAAATGTTTTTAAATATTTTAATCTGTTTTGTACTTTTAAATTGGTTTCATTAATTATTTTTTACAAATAAAATACTGTAATATTTTAAATGCAAAGGTATTTTTTTAGATTAAAAAATACATTTCTGATCTAATCCATATATTGATTTGCAAATTTAATAGAATAAACACTTAGTAAGATTAGTGCTTCGTCCCGCGATCATATAAGTAAGCAACTTTCGTAATAATTAATTGAGGGATGGGTGATCAAAAATTATTATCTCGAGCTACTCCGCGCTCAAGTTAAGCAGTTAGTCCCGACTGCATTTGTAATGATAAAACAAAAAAACATCCGTACGTTATCATCGAAGATACAGTAGAATATATAATATAAAAACAACATACATTCGAATCAAGAAATACAGTCAGTTAAAAGCTCAATTTACTTATTTTTTTATGTACTTTTAAAATAATATATATTTCTATGTGTCTGTTTATTCTCGCGTATATGATAGGGTTTTAATAAAACCTGAACCTTCACTGCCTAGTGCCTAAAGTTTGCCGCAGAGTTAAATTAGTTTTTCATAGCCTCCGCACCTCTACCGATGTCATAACTCCGCCTTAATTACGCCGACCCTTTGTCTTATCTTCGCATGTGAGTAATTAATTACATTTGGTAATTAATTTACTCATAATGGCGGAGTATCGTTGTTGCGAAATAATTAAGCCATTTGTTAATTAAAACTTTGCTTGACGCAGCTAGCTTTTCTAATATTTTGTAACATAATCTGTAACCTATGAAACGGAAGCTTCATCATTAGACTAATTGAATAATTATCTTTACGTTTTAAGGTTCCTTACCTTAAAAGAATTACTCGGTTGTCCGTCCATTCATTTTCAACTTGGTTGCCAGAAGGTTTTCCAGGTCCATTTGTCTAGCTATTAACCAGTTGGCTGCCACAAACATATTTTTCCTTCTTTATCACCGGTGATAGCATAAAAAAATTAGAGATCCGATGTGAAAATATTTTTTTTCCGTATTAATTTAATGAGGGATACCATATTTGTTACCATGGATGTTCATAAGAAATAAGTTCATAAGAAATAAGTTCATAAGAAACGTCAATATTATGTTCCATTTTCATTTATAAATATAGGCATTATTTTCACAGAATTCATACCGATGGTCGGTAGATATAAGGATGTTTGCACCAAATTACAAATGGCGCAACCCGACCCAAATCGAGAGCCCAGTTGTCATAACGACAGAGAATATATGAAAAAACAAAATTGCTTCATAATAAAAACTAACTTTCTGCCCGCCACTACGTTCACGTGAACTACATTAATTTACGAAGTACAAACCATGTCGTCAAACAAAAATGGACCATACAGCCTTTGCCGCCCTTTTTAGCTCGTAGACATTATATTTTCAGAAATTCTGAAATATATCAGTTTTAATTTCTAACCAAGTAGCACTCATGTAAACCACATATCTAGTAACTAGCTGTCACCCGTGGCTTCGACAATGTGGTCTGAGGGTACTGTGTGCACACTGGCCTGCTATACTGCTAATAATATAAATATTAAGCTAATGTTACTCGTCATTAAAAATCTACCAGTAACCTTTATATCATCATCATTAACTTATCAACTTTCCCACTGCTGAGGCATAAGCTTGCCAAATAAATGGAACCAATTGTGGAAAATCTACCTGTATTTCTATGTTTAGTAGGTAGTCTTCATAGTCCAGTTGGTCTTCTTTCCATTTTAGTACGCAGTACAATCGACACGCCTTGTAAAAAGTACAAACAAATGTTTGCTTTGAAATAATAGTCCTTTTATTGAAGTCTTATTCTAAGATTTCCATAGCAACTTGATGGTCAGCTTGTTCATGTTTTCTCAATTTAGCATTTATTCAGATTTTATGCGTGAAATTTTGAACGGATACTCTGCCATCTCTTCAATTTATAGGTATCCAACGTATATAATTTCGTCTAATCAGTATTATTGTCACCCAATTATTTATTTAACTCTGATACTTTGAATTTTAGTTATTAATTTAGATAAAACTGTTTCCTACCGTATTAGTACCTCATTTCAAGTATTTTTTATTTTTATTTTTAGTAATTCATAATTATCGACAGTTTTCGCAAAAATAATTAACGCCCCTCAGTTAAGTATTAAAGTATCTTGTATATATGTATTATTCTGTCGTCCGATGGATAATTCTCCTTTAAAAATATTATTGAATAAAAACCGGGCAAGCGTATTACCGGGCTAACGCTGAATTAACCTATATTTTGCGTTCTTTTTATGGATAAAACGCAAAAAAGAACAGGATTGTTGTTTTTAAAGTAGTTGTTCGAAATTTTCGAGTTAAATACATTTGGTCGACTATCACCCGGTTTCCGAATTAAGAATTTGAAATTGAGCACAACTCAAACCGTGCTTAAGCCATTTTAAATGTAATTTAAACAGGTTTTCATTAATTATTTATGATTTTTTAACGATCAGTTGATAGCAATTTGATAAAACTAGGACTTTTTGCCATATGAAACGTAAAAAACTTGTTATTGAGAATAATCAGTTGAGATTTTGTGCTTTTCTCAATTCAGAAACCGGCCGTATTGCTCGTAAATTTCTAAAGTCAACTCAAGTGTGATAGTTTTCCTATTAAATTCGTTATATACACTACTACCGTAAAGTTGAATTTCTATAAATGTCCCCCACATTTGACTCTTACAAAAATTGGCACCTTGAAGCTTAGATAAGTCACGAACGATTAACGAAATCGAAAAAACATCTCCAATATTTTTAAAAACCTATCCAACGATACCCCGCGCTATGGGAAGGTAAAAAAAAATGAAGGGGAGGAGGAAAAAAAATTTTTCTTTCAAGACTTTTTTTAACAACTTTGCCGATGTGATTAAAGTATAAATCATGCTTCTAATATTTTTTAAAAACCTATCCAACGATACCCCACGCTATGTAAAGAAAAAAAAATGATGGGGAGGAGGGAAAAAAATTGTTTATTTCAGGATTTTTTTTTACCACTTTGCCGGCATAATTAAAGTATAAATCATGCTAAATTACATCTTTCTAATACAAATCGTTTCTGAGGTAAACACCAGATCGACAGCCAGACATGATGAAACTATTAGTTCCTTGTTGACTATGAAACCCCAGAATCGAAAATGAAAGCAACGTTGTTTAATAAAAATCTGAAAAACAATAAAGACGACAAACATTAAAAGAATCAAAACCACGTTTTAATAATATAGTAGCGTCATCTAGCGAAAAGAGCTAATTGTATCATTTTACTTTTTGCCTGACTAACAACTCCCCATTAAATTATGTTATTGGAAAAATCGCAAAATTGAAAATGAAAGCTACTTTGTTGTAAAAAAATCAGAATAAAAAAAGATTAGAAACATAACAAAAATCAAAATCCCATTTTAAAAGTACAGTAGCGTAATCTAGTGATCAGTAGCGACAGCTAAAAGTAACATTTAATTTTTTCGCCCTATTAATAATATCCTATGAAATTATGTTATTGGAAAAATTGATAAAAAAAGCTACTTTGTTAAAAATACGGGAATAAAATAACGACTGCAAACATAACAAAAATTTTAAGAGTATAGTAGTGTCATCTAGTGATCAGTGGCTGAGCTAAATGTAACATTTTTGGGTACTTGACAAACATATGAATTTAATATTAGCGACAACGACTGCACCGATTTGAATGAATTAAAACATTATTTAATCCTGCGTAAAGAGCTTAAATCATTTATTAATGGATTTGGAAAAGAATGACATGAAATATAAGTATAATGAGAAATTGAATTGTAAACAATAGTTTCTATGGTAACGATTTTATACGAATTTCCACTCCCATTTTCATCCCATTATGTGTTTTTTTTTAAGATACTATATAAGACAGACATACCGCCGCGGATTTTTTATCTTTTAAAGTGGATCAATTTCGTAATACATACATGATTTTTATGTTACCGTTTACGCAGCGCACGCATGGAAAGCTTTACAAAAAAAAAAAAAAATCTCCCGTTTTTGCAACACATTTTTCATTGTTGCTTCACTCTTATAAGCCATAGAGTGATGTAATATAGCATATAGCCTTTCTCAATAAATGGACTATTAAACACAAACAACTATTTTACAATACGTTCCAATAGTTCCTGAGAGTTCAATCAAACAAACAAACTCTTCAGTTTTATTATTAATATAGATTTAAAAAAAACACGGGAAAGCCAACCTCACCTCAATACCTCACCTCAATACCTCTTCGGACACAGAACGTGATGCCTTAGTTTCCTTAATAATTTACCAATCTGTCTCACGTTTCTTTAATTGCTTTTGCCGAACATGACTAATTAGTTATGATAACAGTTTCTATCCATTCACCTTTAAAAAACCTTTTTTGCCCCCATAATGACCAATAAATCTTTTTTTATCCTCACTTACAAAATGAAACATGATGCAAAATTTCAAGTTTGTAATAATTGTGCGTGATATGATATGACGTTCGGTTTACCTTTTTGTTTACCTACTAGCTTTCCGCCAGCGGCTTCGCCCACGTGGTCTCGTGTTATAAATATAAACCTTTCTCTTGAATAACTCTATAAGTATATGTTGATAAAACCTCATTAAAATACGTTGTGTTGTTTAGAAGAATTCGGCGTACAGACAGGAAGTGATTTAGTTTCACATTATGTAACAATTTTGAAAACATAATTTTAAAATTGATATCAATTACTAATTTTGAAATACTCACTTAAATCGATGAGCAACTTATTTGAAAGTATAAAATTGAATTCTGATCGGCATATTCAGTGTAACTTTACTATCGAACATCAGAAATTCTTGGGAATAACTTCGAAACATTTCAAAGCAAAATGTTACCGAGCAAACCTGTACCTAACTTACAGGTAGAAGCTTCATCGGCAACTTGTTTATAATCGCATAACATATGACGCGTTAAATGTTCCTAAACTATCAACATTTAGGTGGAAGTTATATAGTGACGTATGAGAATCAAGTAAAAGTGGTGTCCTATCTTTGTATCAATGCGCAGTCCAACCTAATGATATATAGTATTTCTGCCAATGTCCAACTAAATATCGGAATCGCGTTATTTAGGTACAAATATTTATAATTCAAGACTAGTTGGACCAAATTTCGTGATTATCGGTTTATTGGATTTTTCTCCGACTGTAAATTTAAGATTTTATGAATTATCGTGATGCATATAAAAAAAAATAGCCACTAATCTCAAAAAGCAAAAGTAGATCGCGCTAGTTTGGTTAGCGGTCGAATGGTCATTGGTAAATGTTGTTGTTAAAATAATAAATAAATGCTCAAACTTACTTAAGATTGTTGCATTATCGAGAACTCGCGACTCGTTTTCGGATGTTGTATCTCATATTTTAAGTTGTTTGAGCAAGAGTATAAATTCAATATTTTTTATTACAATCTAGGATATTAGAATCACTTATGAAAGTCGAAATCTATGCAATCTGCCCTGCGATTCTGTAAAAAATCCTTACCCGAATTCGAATTCTTTGTCAATTTTAAACCGATCGGGCTGAGACTTTGCATGCATAAAGCTACTATGACGTAGGCATCTCATAAGAAAGGATTTTGATTATTCCCACCCCTAAGGGGATAAAATAGGGATGACCCTCGAATAAATATTATATTTATTCGTTAGAAACGACAAATAAATATTCGTTAAAAATGCTGCTCAAAGTAACTTTACCACGTGAACGAAGTCGCTGGGAAAAGCTAGTTTTTTTTTATAAAAATACAAACCAAATAGATTGAATATACGTGCCTCAGATATTATATTCCTATGTCATTTCGAAACTCACTTCACTTATGTGACGAAACGTTATTACCAATTCAAGGTAGAGCGGATGCCGCTTTTTGATCTGAATTTGGACACCTGAGTAAATTCGAAATCGGGTTTGGTTTTTTACAGAATCGCAGAGCAGTTCGTATATGTTTGTACTGAGAAGTCTTGGCCGAACACTCAGCAACGGCTGCTTTGTTCTCCCTGTTTTATTTCACACATTAAAGTCTAATTAAAAATGTGACTCCATTAGACTATGGACTTGTTAATTTTATTACAATACCAGAAGTAACAACACATTTTTTTTTTCGATAAATCAATTTATATGCCGTATCATACATAGTCATTGACAAATTAATATTCTTGCAATATCAGTAATAAATGGAAATGGATAAAATGTAATAAACAACATTCATCCCCACTGTCAGCACCCGCTCACAAGCAGACGCATGAGCCAGCCATATTTTAGAGCACGTAACGACCCGACGCACATGTCACCATCGTAGAGATTTTTAAGAGAGCGTGACATACTCATAGGCAGTGAATTAAGTACGCAAGTTTTAGTACACCTATCAATCGATAATAGGGATGACGACTAGGTACAAAAAATGCAATTCTATTAAGTCCGTCAGTCAGATAATAGAAAAATAATAGATACGCTTTTTTTTACTTCAATTTGACAAGAAATAGCTTAGATAACAAGCATTAAAGTTGAGGATTGGGGGCTCGCTACGTCACAGTTTAGTAGAAAACGTACCATAACGTGACGACATGCGAAATTTCAACTTCATGTAACGCCGTAATTTTAGGATTAGGAAAAAAATTAAAAATACTTGTTTAATATTTTTTAACACTCTACCTGACGGACAAACAAACAAAAATTTGTCGTCATCCCTATTGTCAACTGTTAATTGGTCAAAGCAAAAAAAGCTTTTTTTCATAATAATAAAAATTTAGTAATCGTTTCCACTGATATGTACGATTGTCACGTAATTTCCTATATAAATCACAAAGAATCTACTGCTAAGTAGTTTATCTAATATATTATCGAACCTCTCCAGTGTCAATATGAAGACGATGCTTGCTCTTCCCTGCATCTAACCTCAAAGTTAGTTGGCACACAAGTTATTACAATCAGAAAGTTAGTGCTCTTATCAACATAGTTACTGACACTAATTTTGGTGTAGCCTTTTCGTGTTGAAGTGTTGTAGTTAGGTAGGTATAGCGTTTTAAAGCTTTGTAAGTAATTTGATTTAAAGAAAACAATTTCGATATAAACAGGCATCAATAATTATTTGATTTATCGTTAAGGTATTTTATTTATTTAGAATATAAATCAACAATAATATGTTAACGATTAATGAATTTGATTAATTCATTCGTAATCATAAAAAGCATCCAAGCCAAATCTTTAGTTAAAAAAAACGATTTTTGTTAAATAAATCGCTTTTAAAATTAAATTCAGGCGAATTTAATTTTAAAAGTGATTTAATTAAATCACCTTTTTATCTTCATTGTATTTTTTGTCTGCTGTTCTTAAAAAAGTCACATTGGATAATTCGGGTATTTTTTAAGTTCTTGACCTGCGTCCGTAATTTAGCTGATGGCAATCCTAGCTCTTAATAGAATGTGGTGCAATTACTTAGAATAAGAAATAAAGGATTTTGTGAGAATTATAGGGTGTCCTTAACTGTTTATAATATCTATAACCGGCCCTGGCCTAGGTTGCTTAACTTCCGCATCGCTGGCCAAATGCGTTAGCCACAAAGGATCGAAACAAATCGAAAAAGGTGTTCTGTAAATGAACTTTTTTAATTGCTTAAGATATAAAATAAAATGGGCATCGTTAATTAACAAAATACATAAACCCAATGTATTTGTTGTAATTTGAAAACGATAACACATGCAATAAATATAATAATAATCGTTATATTAATGAATTCGTACGAAAAAAGGTTTCATTTAAATTTAAATATACACGTTTGATCCTTATTCTATTTGCGAACTCTTTTGAGTATACACGATGTGCGACTATGATAGTTTGCCAAAAGCGAGATGAAAATAATTAATTTAAATCTTTATTTATTTCTGTAATCTATAGTTATATAATCTCTATTCTATCTTTGTATGTGTGTCTATTAGGTTCAATCAACAATACATCAGACTATACCAATCTGTCAAATTACCCCACTAGATTTTAAACTTTAATTTATTGGGAATAGAGGTCAAAATCCATTGCAGAAATTTGAAATATCGTAGTAACCTGATGTTTAGCTGTGTAAACAATTTTTCTGTATATTTTTAAATTGTAAAACTAGCCAGTTGGTTTGATTGAATGAAACTTTCGAATATAATATATTTACTACACTCAAAAAGTAAATTTAAATTCAGAGAGTTCATTGAAACTTACCTAATAAGTTCTTATATTCCTCTTGGATTTAAGAAATAGTAATCATTATTTTAACTACACGTATTCCCAAAACTTTGTGTTACTATATTTTTAACTAACTCCTTGCCTATAAATAAAATGATATACCTTTCCGATATTGCTTACTTGTTAAGAAACTACTAGTTGTCGTTTTCCGAACTTTTCGAGATTTTGTCGGACTCGCAAAAAGTTCCTAACGAGTGTCTTAATTCTGAAACTTGCCCAGTTCTTGGACCGGTGCATATAAAGTTTTGTTACGATTAGTATTCTGACTAGTCCATTTTTCTACCGCCGTTAAGCTTATGTTAGTATTTAATATGATTTGTTCTGAATTATTGACTGTTTATATTAAAGTGATATCTTCACTTTTACCAACTTCAAAATCGAAAAGGAGGAGGTTATATGTTTGACACTTATAATTTCTGTCAAACTAGCTGTTTCCCCGCGACTTCGCCTGCGTAATTTATAGCCTATGTCCGCCGCTTATTATGTAACTTCCCGTAGATGAAAAACTCATAAATGGGTTCATAAATAGTTTAGTGATCTATCCAAAACAACAAGCAATCAAAGCTTTCCTCTTTAAAATATGCATATAGATTATTGGAAAAAAATATGACGAGCAAATAAACAAAATCTCCTATTCTAAGACTTTATAGCATATTTTTATTTACATAGATATTTAATATATTTAGTGTTACCTATTACATAAAAGATATCAATATCACGAAAAAGCATTAAATGAAAACATTTTATAAAAAGTGGATCGAGTTCAAACTTTAAAAAAGTGATAAATAATACTTATCTCAAAAGTAACTTATTCAAGGAAATGCTATTGAAATCGGGCGCCTATCATTTATTTAATAACCTACAGAAAATCTCCACCGGACTTCAATAGCATTTTCTTGAATAATTCGCTTTCGAAATAAGTATTATTTAAACTTTTTAAAAGTTTAAATACGGTTCTACTTTTAATAAATAGTCTTTTTGTTCCTTTAACATCGCATAGACAGCTTTATGACCTTAATGCTCCAAATAATCTGCCAGGCTACAGTCCTTGTGCTATGGAAGTCTGAATGAGCGAAGGTACCACAACACTAAGACCATAATAAAAGTCAAAAATCAAAAAAGTCAACTGTTTTTGAAACTGGTGCTTGAGCCAGCCGCGGAGCTTGTGATTTAAATTGAAGTCAAGCAGATATAGTAGAAGTTTTTTGTATTTTGCAAAATTTAATATCTCGATCTCCTCGGTGCTTTAGAAAGCACGTAAAACCGTTGGTCCCAGTTGTATTAGACGAGATAAGCACCCACCAATACGCACTAGGCCTGCATCATTATGGCCTATTCAGTTCCAACTATAGCACATTGAGCACATTAAAAGATTGATGATGACGACGATGATAAGGTGGATACAGACTTTATAGGTTTAGTTTAATTTTAAATCATAATATTATTATTAACCAATTTAAAAATACGTGTGCAAAATTTATAAATGTATGTGTATAAAAATTTTTGTCGACGTATTACTTGCAAACTAGACGACGGATTATAATGATTTCTTAATTAGCTTAGCTTTCAACTTAGGGAACACTATAAGTGTCATTAAAATCGATTCAGTACTTTTGAAGATATAAACTACTTAAATTTAAACGACTTATAAATGGAGTAAAAATTTTACAGACTTATAAAAAAATTAAACCAACTTAAAAACACTGAAAAGAGAGAAATAATACCACAAATTTTTTATCTCAAATAAAATTGATATGCAAGAAGTTTTTGCGCAAATTACGTTGTATATTACATTGTAACTGTAAACTTCGAAAATTAAAGTCACAATATACCAGTTTCTACATTTTCTTTTAAAGAAATTTTACCCTAAACGACAACTGTCTAAAGTGTCTAAAAGCCTTTCAATAAGAATTAACTTTTAACATCACAGGCTGTCGTCTTTCAGACAACTCGTTCTATTATTAGTTAACTACTCTACTCGAATAGACGTTAGAACCCTAGCGACAATATTTTAGCTATTTAAAAATAGTTCAGTTCACAAGAAAGATCAAACTTTTAAACTTTAGCAGTCTACAGAGAATATGTTCATTAATGTTTACAAAGTCACTGAACAGAACATGTTTGCGCGATGTTTTTCTTTTAAATTTTCACTCTTTTTTTTTAATCTGCAAGAAGTTTAAAGATTTCGTAGCAGTTAATTTTAAATAGAAGTTAATTTTAAACACTTACACAATGAACACAAGCCGAGATTAAGTCCAAACCTAAAAATTTTGCGTAATTATAAATGTAAAAATAAAGTAACTTTACGATATTCGCAAAAATCTTTAAACTTTAATTCTTTCAACTGAAAACAGATGTTTTCCGAGACACTCAGAAAAACGAAAGCTGTAACGCTTTAATTAACTAATTGAACTCCTTTATTTCTACCTCTGCGATCTGTTGCAATGCACTGTATTTGAAATCACACAGCTATTTTTTGGCGAGTTCCGATTGATGTGCATTACCCACTGCTGCACTGTTCTATTCCATTTCGAAAAAAAGTAATACGAGAAATCCACTACTACTAATCTATATATATAGAAAAGCGAAAAGTCACTCACTCACTCACTCATCACGAAATCTCAGAAACTAAAGTGCTAGGAGTTTCAAATTTTGCATGCGGGTTCTTTTTAGGACGTAAGTGCTCACTTAGACGGTATTTTACGAAATCCGACCCCTAAGGGGGTAAAGTAAAGGGATGAAAGTTTTTATGAAATTGTCTCATTTCTAGACTTAAAACTAGATCACGCGTGCGAAGCCGCTGGCTGAAGGCTAGTATTCATTATAGAGAACTACTAGATCTGTACTAAAAAATCTACTAGAGAACAGTTTCATAACGCCGCTTTTGTAGCACGAACTTGGTTCTTTAATAGTTTGTGAAAGATGCGTAGCTCGTGCTCACTTTCATAAATGTTGCATTGGTACGACATTGCAATAAGTAAACGTCGCTTTTGAACACAGCGTTATGCTTCATAAATACTAATAAGAATACACCATGTCTTACCTTTAAGTTTACAGCTTTACTTATATTGCGACGAAACCAGTTGAAGAACAGGTATTATATAGTTATAATGGTAAATGATAACAAAATTATATAAAATGGATCAAAACGCACTCTGACCAAAATTGATCGATTAAAACAGATCAACTATTTCTCTTTCTCAACGAAACAACTTATTTGGAAAATCTACCAAATAAGTTTGTTCTAGTCAACCCAGCTTCGTGGGTTATGACAATTTACAATATCGATAACCTACCTTAGATTTGTGTATACTTTAATTGCCTTATAAAATACAATTATTATCAATATCAACAACTTAAACATCAACACAAAACTAAACTGTACTCTCTGGAATTAACACAAGAACTGGCGAAAATCTGGCAAACTGATATTCGAAAAATGATATTTTACGTATGTGCCAATAATTTAAACATAGGAAATTAGAATAATCAAATGCGACGTGTAGAATCCTAGACATAATTCTAAATATACTTAGATAACCTTCTTTTAACGCAGATATATAACCTAGAATATTAAGGTGCAAAACGCAAGCAACGAGGTCGATTCTTAACAGTCGACTCAAACGTTTCTAGAAGATTTCTATTAACATTACTGCCTCACCGCAAATCTCATCAGCTACATAGTTCAGCAGTGACCCAGTTCCTCTGTTGCAGGGTGTGTGCCATGTTTCTGCCGGAGTTCGCAAGTTTCGTAGCGGCCATCTTGTTCGCAGTGCACCCCATACACACAGAAGCTGTAAGTATTCTTGTTTACTACTTGTCTTCTTGATTGCCACCGTTTGTGAACAACTTTACCCGCATTCTGCTTTTTCATCATTTAGGGTTACTAACCAAAATGTTTCATAATATTATACTATTGTTAAGTTTTTACTCTTGAACAAAAAATTAAGCCAATTAATCAATGACCGACCAATAAAAGCGTCCACCGAAGTCGCCTGAGCCCTGCACGCGGGCATTATCGACCAATGTAAATGATCCACAAAATAAATATGAATAGTATTCGCATAAATAAAACTCCAATTATATGCTGAATCAGACAAATTCGTTCATAAATTTAAGCTTGATTGAAAAGCACACAAACAAATCCAATTTTTGACACTTTGATTAACACAACATAATATTAAATAACAGAAATAAGTATTGAAATTGAATAAAGTTCGTTTCGGCGCATTTATATTCTCAGTAAAGTCGGATCTGTCATTTATCGATGTTTTTTCAGCCTGAATAAATTTATGTGGCTTAAAGCTGTATTTAAAAGCGACGATGCAGTCTGTCTGACACAATATATCGAACCTTTTTATCGGCACATATTTCAACCATGGATTACTACAGAGTTTTGTTCATGCAACCCGCAATTTCGTTGGCATAATTAACTAGATAATCATCCAATCCAAACAAAAACACATAGACACATCATAGAATAGCGAATTAGCACTTGTGTTAAGTAATCTTAAACACGAAGTTACCAAAACACCGAAATCTAAAACAATATAGAAAAGTTTATTTTCTATTATTCGTGTTATAATTTTATAACATATATATTATCTTCATATTATATAGAATCCTTTTGCCTGCTATTAAAAAGCAATACTATGACTAAAAAATATTGTATCGTTATGTACTATTCATCAGCTACTTTATTGACGATATCGCTGTTTGACACCTCAATAGCATTAACAAAATTCAGTTACTTAAACAAATTACACGAAAATAAAAATAATTCGATGTCTGTAAATCCTCCAGTAACATATTCACAGTGTCGCCATGATATATCGAAGTCGTTAGCTATCAAGAACAGTCCAGACTCTACATTAACTATGGGACACTGAAATAAATAAATGTACATACAAAAATAGGTACTTATATCAAAATGCGAAGTGTAATTTTGCATGAATTTAAATTTCAAACATAGTTAATGTACTTCATTTGTAACTGTTGAAAGCTCAGGTAATCTTAATATATCTGCTTTTAATATTCCAGATATGGATAGAGTATTTGAATAGAGTAGTTGCATTACATGGAAACAAATGTATTAAACATAAAAAATGTATTCATTTATTTTTATTTTGCTTTATTTTTCATGGTAGATCTACGGTTGTAAAAATGATCTTACAATATCTCGGATAACCAGTAAGCGTTAAAGTTAAATAACAAATTACGAGTTCACTCGGCAATTTAGTCCTACACATGGCAAAAGACACAAATTACATAACAGACACACGCAAACAGAATTACCCAATACATTTCTTAATTTGAGACAGTCGAATTGAAGTGAAATTGAATTTAGCGTAGTAGTAGTAGTAGAGTAGCTCGGTGGTGTAGTGGATAGGCGCCACGGCCCGCGATCGTTGTCGTTAAGCAACTTTCGCAAGGGTCGGTCACGGGATGGGTGACCGAAAAATTATTATCTCGAGCTACTTCGTGCTTCGGAAGACATGTTAAGCCGTTGGTCCCGGCTGAATTTGCAGTCGTTAATACCCTCCAATCCGCATTGGGACAGCGTGGAGGGTCATGGCCCATCCTCCTTAACCTATATAAGGAAGGCCTGAGTCCCTCACGCTCTTTTACGTCCCCGCTCTTTTACGTCTCTACTGCAGGGGTAGTAGGGACAGTTGAATCGAATTGAATCCAAACTATATGCATATAGTAGCTGTTCTCCCGTGACTTCGCTTTATTACAGCCTATGCCATCCGTTTATGATGTTGCTTCCCACAGGTGAATGAATTTTTAAGATCGATCCAGTAGTTTCGGAGCTTAATCAATGTATACAAATTATTTTAATTGTTATTATTACTAGCAGTTTTCCCGCGACTTTACCCTCATGTGTTATAGTCTATTGTCACTCGCGTAAGATGTAGTTTCCAGTAGACGAGAGGGGGGAGAGAATCAAGAGGCGTTCGGCCTTTTCGAAGGGGTTAGACTGATTGGTTTGCGGGCCAACTGGATGTTGCACGTACTCATCCTGTTTAGGGGATTTACTCAAACGTTCCTGAATCGTAACCCTCAACCAGCAGAGGAGTTACTCGCCTTGAGAGGGTTGACCGAAATAGGGTTAAACGGCGCGGGTAGTGGTCTTAAAGCTGTTCCTGTGCATTGCATTCATAGAGAAAGATATCGTTAAATACTTGTATACCCTGCTTTTTGATTAGCATCCTTATAGGGGTGGGTCCACACGGCCCCACATAATCCGCGGACCCTGCGTTGAGAGGAGCTGTGTGTCCGAATTCACGGTATTTAGTAAATAAACTCTATTGATTCCATATTTTGTATAAAAATACAAAACAAAATTGATTGATTATACGTGTCTCAGATATTCTATTCGTATGTCATTATGAAACTCGCTTCACTTATGCCACGAAACGTTATTACCAATTCACGTTTGAGCGGATGCGGCTTTCTGAAATGAATTCAGACACCTAAGTGAATTCTGATTCGGGTTTGGCTTTTTACAGAATCGCAGGACTGGTAGGCAGTAATGCATTTCCTAGTGTTAAAAAAATTGCTTCCCGTAGGCGCAAGTATTAAAAATGAGTCCAGTAGTCTCTGAACCTATTCAATGCAAATACAATCAAATCTTAGACTAATAAATAAATAAATCTTTCCTCTTCATAACATTTATCATCCTCATCAGCCCTTTTACGTGCCCACTGTAACGTGCCCACACGTGGTTAAGGAGGATGGGCCATGTCCCTCCACGCTGGCCCAATGCGGATTTGAGGGTATTAACGACTGCAAATGCAGCCGGGACAAACGGCTTAATGTGCCTTACGAAGTCCTGAGTAGCTCGAGATAATAACTTTTGGTCACCCATCTCGTGACCGACCCTTGCGAAAGTTGCTTAACAACAACGATCGCGGGTCGCGACGCTTATCCACTACGCCACCGAGCTGTATCATAACATGAGAATAGACATAACGCAGGTCGCTTTTATTTTCAAAAAATAAAAACCTTATATGGATTCAATTAATATCTCTCCTACGAGTAGAATGAGTGTCACAACGATTCAGTTTACAACGTCCACGTCAACTTTATCACTGAAGTGAGCGGCTTTATGTTCAGACTGTTGTAAACTTGATGATCTTTAAACTGGACCGTTTAAGTGTGTTTGCCAATTAGAAAAGTCCGTTTTTACACAGAGAACAATGTTGACCGTTTTATTTCAGTGTGGAAGCAATCGTAGCGAATGTTAAACGTAAAAACAGTTGCCAAATGCGAATTGCTAACTATGGAAAGTTTTTAGCATTTTGTATCTAAAAAGTATTATAGGGTATCTCTTTTGAATCATAGTTTTTTTCGATATCTCATTTTAAGTTGGATTGAAAATATATTTTTAAAATTGTGTACATGAATCTAGGAATATGATTTATTTTAGTTTAACAAAGATATTTCTTTCTGCAAATGAAAATAAATATTAAAAGTCGAGAAACTAAACCAAAATCAAAATAAAAAATATAAGAAACAAGTTATATGACCTTAACATAATTCTCGTTGCAGTTTTCTTCTTACATTACAAATGTAAAACAGAACGATCCTCCGGCTGCAATAAGAATTTCGTTTAGTTAAACCATAATTCAACTTTATGTGTTTAATGTATAACTGTATAATAACAGAATATAAACAAAACTATAACAGTAAATAAACGACAGTCTAGAATCGAATTTTCTGAACCATTTTGGATGAGACTTCTTTAAATCTATTTTGAAATTACTCAAAATTAAAGTATTTTATTTCAGTACATAAACAAAATTATGTTATACATAAGGTTTAAATATGCTTAGATAATAATAGAGCTGTTAGTAAATTAATAACACTACAACAGCGCTCATTGATAGTCAAAACTAATGAAACCACGACTATAGTTCCACTTTAAAAACGTACAAAATACATAATTGCTTGAGTTGTCATACCCTAACCGTGCAATCAATGTAACCGAAAATGCATGCATTGCAATACCGTAACAAAAGCGGCAAGTTCGCAATACGGGGTTTAGGGGTCATATTTTACCACTACCATCTACTATGACATGTTCGATGGGGATTAATGTGCGTTATTTTACAGGTGACCGGTGTTGTGGGCAGAGCCGAAATGCTTTCTTCGTTGTTCTTCCTTGGAGCGCTTCTGTTCTATGCCCGTGCTGCTAACAGACGTCGATATACAGGTAACTTATAAGAAAAAAAAACTGAACAACTTCGTAAAATTGAAAATCGTTCTCTTTAATTTTGTTAAAATCATATCCATGAAAATTATCTTCACATAAGATGCAGTGTCGGATCGAAAAATTATTTTCTTTCGAGTCATATTAGCGTTCTGAATATAGAAGAAAATTTCGTTTGCTAAAAACAGGGTAGGTCATCTGGATCTTACGCACTTCACTAATAAATGGTTCCCGTGGCTCAAAGTCCTAGGGTGCTGGACATTCTATATAATGCACAGAAATATTTTTATATTTAAATGCTAGATGGCGGCGTTTGCAGACTTAAGAACTGGATTTTGAGGTTTTTTCTAGGTTTTTCGTGCTTTTAAACAGTGTGAATGTTTAACAGTGGTTAAACATTGATTCGTGCTGCAACTGACGCATAAATAACTACGAGGCCATGTGACCCGTGTTATAGCTGAAATAACACTTTAATAATAATAAAAACACACCTTATTTCACATGTTAAATAAAATAATGTTATAGAAAATCACACGGTATAAGAATATGAATACCTTCTATATAGCAATAGCAATCTTATCTTGACAACAAATGGAGAAGAATTATAAAAAGGATAGAGAAAATACGATAACATAGTATTGGTTGCAATATTCAGAAGGATAAAAAATCCATATTTACATCTTTAATTAGAATAATTAATACAGCATTTATTAGTTAATGTTTATTACCAGCCCAATTGTAAAGCGATAACAAAATAATTTTCAAGTTAAATTTTGACATCAAAGCTAATTATTTATGAAGTTTATAGCAGTCGGTACCATTTTCCTAGAAGACTAGGTAACAAACAATTTAATGGCAGTTGATTAGATACTGTTTTCAACACGTATACAGAGTACATCATGCGCATTTTCTTGGAAGAATGTAATAAGGGAATATCAGTTGGGGGGCGCGTGATAAATAATCTCAGATACGCTGATGATACTACTTTTCTCGCACAGACTAGAGAATTTATGGCAGATCTTCTAGCCCACCTCGAAATCACTAGTCTCGAGTACGGCCTTGTCATCAACCGACACAAGACGAAAATCATGACAATAGACCGAGCTGAACAAATTGGTGCTAACTCAAGGAACATAGCTAGCTTTAAAGTTGTACAGAATTATGTGTACCGTGATTCTACAATCTCCAGTACAGCGGGATATGGTGACGAGATCAAACGATGGGGCGCGACCAGATCAGCCGTAGAACGGCTGAGTAAGACTTGATTTACCAAAAAGAAGAAAATCAGATTGATGAAAAGTCTTATCTTTCCAACCTACTTATACGGTGCTGTAACTTGGTCTCTGAGACTACAGGATCGCCGCAAAATCGACTATGATGTGGTGCTGGAGACGCCTCCTTAACATCCCATGCACAGCATTTCACAAGTTTCCATCCTCAAGGAACTTAGTATTAATTCGGCTTACGTCATTTACTCAGTTACAATTGAGAATATTTAAGTTCTTTGGACGCATCTCGAAAAATAAGAGTGCGGTGGAGAGACTTGTTATTCAGGGCAAAGTGGAAGGCGAGTTAGTGATCGGTCGCGATAAGCGCGACCGATCACTAACTCGCTGGATTAATCTGACAAAGGAAGCTACTGAGTCTACCATTGTCCAGTGTACTCCTGATTCTGTTAACTGGCAGAAATGAAGTTTTATCGTTTGGAGGGCTGCTCTCGGGAAAACCGATGACGACGATCTTAGGAACGTCTCTCCACGTTCCCTATCCTTATCAAGGCAATCACGACCACTTTGACAAGAGTACCTGACTAAATAGAAGAATACGAATAGATACTGTAGCACCTAATAGTCCGTTCGAATATACTTAAATAATAACTCCGAATAGTTAGTATTAATAAAAGTAGTAGTCAGTAAATTATTTTTATGTCTTCAAATTTTTCAGTCATTAGGAACCAATCGACAAATATATTTCTCGCCATGAACCACTCACTTGGTTTATTATACAGTACCTAAATGTAGATTAATAAAGAGTTTTTCTATTTCCCACTTCACGGAACTCTTGAAATGCTTCCAGGGATCACTGGTTAAGAACCAATGCTTTAGAGAGTGGACGTGATCTCTAAGTGTACATTGACTTCTGACGCAATTCTTAGCAAGACTTGTTCCGCTTGTGCAAACCAAGTGGTCATTTCATGTATATCTACCAATATGGAATTATTAAATCTCTCCATTGAAAAAATCCATCATAATTACTGAACATTTTCATTGCTTTCAATACGAATATGTAGCACACACTTTTTGTACAATATTTTCTATTCCAATAACACGACTTCCTATGTGAAATCGATACGGAAAATTGGCCAGTATTCAAATACTGGATGGTGCCTGTTAAAAGTTTACTGTCAATGAACCGAACGGACTTACAAATAGATTAATCTGGACGGGGCTATTCACTATTTCACGTTATATTTTTTTTTACTGTAGAGAGTTTTGGGAATTCCTGGTATAAAATCAAACCGATAGTTCTTTACCTACGTAGCAGCAAATTTTTATTTTGTGCACTAGATTGGAAATCCGTATTAAATTACAGCCATGCCATTTCATTCATTTAAAAAAAAAGTTGTTGTATTATTGAATAACAGTAATTAACATGACCAGTTTAAGTTTAATAAAAACGTTTTGCTACAAAACCTACAGACTACGTGTCTTCGTCTTACGATCCCTCTGAATAGAAACAAATACTCTCATAAATCACTTATTTTTTTAGCTCAGTGTAAGATCAGGCTGGATTGCACCTAACAGCAGTTAAAGTTAAGATTAATGTCAAATTTGACGATAACTGTCACATATTAAACTGTGGCGATGACTTTTAAATTAACTGCGGAATGCGTTGTATCAAAAATTTTGAATATACCTTCTATAAACTTCTTGAATTGTACCATTCGCTTTCTTGGAATAGTAAAACAATAACTTTAACTTACGGAGGTGGTTGACTATATAGGACTGTTTACCACCCGGTTATAGTTAACAATTAAACTTATGACGTCATCCCACTACTCATTAATTGCTTAACCAGTACTTTAACATGTTTGTTATTATTAAAATAATGTGGTGTAACTAACCCTTAGTGTTTTGAATTAAAATAACAATGAACTAATAAATTGAAAACGGTATTATACTTACCTATACATAACATTTCCAAGTGCTAAATCATCTAAATACTGCTTATTTTTCTATAGACTGGCGGTACCTGGTCGCTTGTACAGCATGTGTCGGGGTGGCCATGCTGTGCAAAGAACAAGGCATCACAGTCACCGGTGTCTGCGTAGTCTACGAATTGTTTGTCGCCCAAAAGGTAAAATTGTTATCATGAATTATCTTGACACAAGGGAAACGGTTTAACGTGCATTCCAAAACACGGAAGACTTTGAAATAACTTTTTTATTTTTGGTCACCCATCCGGCGATCAGCCTAAACGAAAGCTACTTTACCTGACCACCACGCTACTGAACTGCTCCTCATGTATCCATCGAAAGCGAGAAATACAATACAATTATTTAAAATAACAATTAAGTTGCATAAGCCCCGGTTACGATCAACTGTCATGATTCCATAATCGTGCTTTGAATTTAACTTACAACATAGGTAGGTTCTAAGTTTTATAAATTCTATTTTGTTTAATAACTATAAGTGATACCGCCAGTGACACTTTTTTGATTCGAAAAGCTTAACGTGATTCAAAATATCTTTTTTTAGATGAAACTAAATTAATTCAGGAAATTGTCATTACGTTTTTTTTGTTTTATTTTTTATAACATAATAAAATGAGGTATGAATACCAGTGGCATATTAAGGCGTGGGCGTAGAGGATTCCCGCCCACGGATCTAATTATCTATAAAAACCGCTACCACCAAATTGGCAGAACTACCTTTGATATAATAATGACCACAATAATAAAATCAAATTACACAAAAACATGATAGAATACAACCACCTAAATCGTTAGCTTAGTGGCCGGATAGCCCTAATTTGAAGCCTAGGTTTATTCCCCTGCATCAGCAGAGGCATTCAAACATCAAAACGTCAATTTTTTTTCTATTTCTTGAAGGCGCTTCTGTCATGTCTATAGTTGCATTATTTATATTTTTCCGGTCTCTGTTACTATATTATCTATGATCTTGAAATTTCTAGTTCGCTTATTCCACTCTTAGAGGGCGTTGTGCAAGTTTGCGATTCTGAGGCCTAATCGTCTTATTTTGTCCTGTTAATCAATCGCAAAGATTTTCACGAACTTCATGCTGCAACTTTTTGACATGTGATAGCGATTGCATTCGTGATCATGAATTTCAAGATATTGTATGAACGCTATCGTAAATTTAACGTTAATTGGAATGTCTAGGACGCCTAAATATTTTATTGTCTCTTGATCATTCAAATTATCATTTGTTCCTTTGGTAAAATAATATTATAATGAATAGGAATAAAAGTTCCTATGAACTATTTTTAGATTTAGTGGCTACTAAATGGCTCCGAAATATAAATAATATACTATCTTGTATGTTTAAGAGACTAGGATAATTCAAAACCGCGCCTTTTTTGACTGGAATGAAACGGGAACTGAAATGTACTGTGAGCACACTGAGCTGCTATACTAGAGTATTAAACTAATCTTAATTGAAAATTAATTAAAAATCTACTGTTACAGTTTTTTTCTGTTGAACGCCGTTTTGGTTTTAATTATTGCCCCGCTAAAGGCCATTGTTGTGCAAAAAGGCTTTAATGGGGTGACTTCACCAATACTTTAACAATGTATGGCTAGGTGAGTTCACGGCGCTGCATATCAAACAACAAAGTCTCTCATTTGACAGAATCATGTAAACAATGTAATGCAAACCCCCGTGAAACTTACTATTCATTAGTTTCTGCCAAGCATGAGAAGCAAAATAAATGCGAGCCAATATTACTCCTACACATACCTACATGTATAGGACTTGACCTCAATCAATTGTAGGGACCGGATTCATGCGGCTCAATACGAAGTTTTCCCTGCTGATTCTGAAGGCAGTTCTGTTCAAAAGTTGTGCAAAATAAACTATTTTTTCTAGAGAGAGTGCCGTGAATATTGTAGGTAGTTTGTATAGCCGATGTTACAATGGAACTGAATGTATTAGATAGTTAATATAGTAGACATGAATGACAATTTTTTGGACAGATAATAGACAGTTAAAATATACATGTACTACAATAGTTTATTTACTTTACACCACACATCTGATATTATTTGTACATATTTTTGAAATAGAAACAAAAGGAGACCACGACGATTTCACATGTTAAAATATTATATAGAAAAGAGTTTTTAACCAACAAATTTTGATTCATTATTTTAAACTAATTAACATCTATAAAATCTTTCAATTTCATTTAGTTATTATATTTAGTAGCTAGAGCTACCTAAACTTTCTGTCACAAAACACTTCTAAAATTCAACTACGTTTACATTTCGCATCTAAGAGGATAATTATAATTCACTTATAATAATTGTTGCCGACGACGACGACAGTAGAACCTCTTTATATAGTTTTTGTATACTTTTTACATTTTATTTTGTATATTGTTTAATTATGTCATTATATATAAAAAAATATCGAAACCCACGGCTTTCTATTTTAGAATCGTTATCAGTAATAATAGGTTTTATTGCTGTAAATTCTAAACAATTAATACTAAACCTGATGTCTTATTATTACTCTAAATTCTAAACAATTAATAATTAACCTTTACCACATATTTCTCCATGGTAATTTTTTTTAGTATACCTACTTTATTTAAAAAGTCAAACAAAACAAAATATAAGTATAGATAAATAAATACTGTAGTAATAACTAGATGTAGGTATATTATTTTTTGTAGTGACTGTATTAGATAATTGTCATTTGATAACACAAGTCTTCTCGTATTAAAGAGCACTACAAATAAACAGATATCTGGTAATATACTATCTTAAATAGAAAGCATTTTATGACTATAAAATTATTATTTTCGTAAAAAGAATAAATACTTTTAATAAAAGAAGACTAAGAAGAAAGGCAGAGCGCGTGATATATTTTCCCTGAGATATTTGCCGCAGCGGGATGTGAAATAATCCCCTTCACTGTTTAATTTTACATTCTGTTCTTTTCACTCCGTAAAAAATTATGTCTAGTATTAAATAAGTAACATACAACTGCGCAAGCAATATTAATATTTTTATCTATAGTATCTATAAATATAGTTCATCATGTTCTCTATAATATTTAACTTTGACAAGACTACATTACGTTGTTTATGCTTCATCGTCATGATTGTATTGAGATTTTTTTACATTTGTTTACCCAGATTATGATATATTATTGGCCATTTTATTGTACATATTACGCTCAAAGCTAATTGAGCTATTAAATGGTTCACAATGCGTTGTGGTCACAAGAAAATATCCACATAGCGAGTGTCGTGGCTGACATTCGATCACAATTGAGGCAATGAAGAAAATCCATAAAATGTTTTGAACCATATTTGATTAAATAACCTAACCTAACAGGTTAGAGTATAACACATAACGCACGAGCCGAGCGAACAAAGCAAGCGTGCTGGCGAAGCGTAAGAAACCAATAGCTATTGTAAAATGATACAGCTAGAATAAACCAAATAATGCACAGAACGCGTCGTGGCTTTTCTTAATTGCCACAACGCGTTGAGGTCAAATAGCATCTCAGCCACTCCACGGAATCCGCTATGTGGTTAATCTGTGAATGCCACAACGCGTCGTGATTATGAGCGTTTCCATTAGATCCATAACACGAATTTCGCTATGTGGATACTTTACTCTGACCACAACGCGTTGTGACCTATTTTGTCGCTCAATCAGCGATTGCTATCTTTGAGCATAATATACACACGGCTGCAGGTCAGTTTACCACAGTTTGTCAAATTTCTGCGATAAATTTTAAACATTAACCAAGTAAAGGAATTTGAATGATCTCTATTACTAACTTACTGTTTAGTGTAAAAGTGTTCTTGTTTATTTAATACTAGCCATTCTCACGTGACTTCACCCGCGAAAATTATAGCCTATATTGTTCATATATGTTGTAGCTTCCTGTGGGTGATTTTCTTTAATCGTTTCAGTAATTTTGGTGGACGACAATCAATCATATCTTTCATCCATGTTAATAGTATTACCTACCTACATAACTTGTTTTTGCATATTGACTAAAACTTGAATATATAATTATATGATTTTTGTGTCTTAAAAATCATATAATTTCGGGACAAAAGAAACAAATATTCTTATGTAGATCTGTTATATTATAAGATAAGAACGCGCAATAATACACATATAAATAACAGTAAACATAGACATCATATCTCGCCATCCAGGAGTTTTCTTTTTTATATTGGGTAGACAGATCTAGCAGTCTCAGCCAAGATTGCCTCTAACTCCAAGCAAAACTAATTTAGACTTTCCATACACGAAATAAGGTTGCATATTGGAACATTATATGGCTACATTATCCCGGAGTTCAATACTCAGTATTCCTACGACCCAGTTTCAAAGCTTTGTAAATGGAAATTACTTTTTGCCAGCTTTCTACTTTCAATGTTTCCTTTGGTCTAAGTTTCCATCTAGATATACATACCTATTTTATTTAACCGATTATTTAAATATAAAGTCTGATATTCGTTATATATCTACAGGTTTTCTATTTCTCAATTTGAATGCATCGAAAGTTTTAATGGTCTTTTTTGCCGTCCACTTCTGCACTCGTTATTGCAGAGACAATATCTCTCTCGGGAGGGAGAAATATTAAAAGCTACACAATGTAGGAAGCGCAGATATGAAATTTTACAATATGTTCATTCGTTTCTTTATTAAAATAATTAAATTGCTTTACTAGAAATATAGGATCATGGATGTTTGTATACTTTTATCTTACTGGGTTTCCTCCTCTTTGGAGGAAACCTTCGGAAACTTAATAATTAAAAATCCATACGAAGTTGACAGCATACTATTATGTATTACCTATGCTTATAAAAAGATCTTTTGAAATTGATTAATAATAACTAATTGTTTTTCCAAAGCTTATTAAAATGCATATATTACAATGGTGGGTCTTACCACACTCTTTATTTTGTCCTTGATTGCCGCATTAAAACTTTTTGTTTCTGATCTTTAACATCATTTCTTTTTTTTATATTCGCTTTTCGTAGTTTGAAATTTTTAGAAACATGTCATGCTAATTTTGAATGTCAGTCGTGAAACACATCAACAAAAACAAGACGTCCATATTAATATACTTGCTTGTCCAATCTACTTCCGACATTGGCAGAATAGTCGACACCTCTCTATTTGCCATCAATAAAAAATAGAATAGAAGACGTTTATTATTGTAAATTAATAAAATATTTTAAAGTATTAAGTACTCGTAATAGACAAAGTGTAAAGTAAAAGTGAATTATCTATATTTATGAAACTAAAATCTTTTTTTACCTTTACCATATATGTATATACTTGCCAAACCAAAACTAGCGCGAAACGAAACTAGCGCGGGCCTGGCCGGACCTGTTACACTATAAGTGCATCTGGTTCCCCTTTTTAATTGGGCTCTCTTGTGGAAGACTTACTTATGATTTCAAATAGTTATAATTAATTATAACGTCAACAACACCTCATAAAGTAGGTTACACAATTCAAGATAAATTAAAAGTTGTAACTTCGTACTTAATGGTCCCGTTTCTACTTAAATAAGTTTTATTTGTGAATAATTTTATAATTCGTCCGAGTTTTTTTTGCATTTGGCCATGTAATCATTATCATGAATGTTTTATTTTTTCTGAACATATCAAACAAATCGTTTTTTAAGTTCTCAAACCATATGGCATAAGTTTACAAAATTGCGTAATTCAGTTTCTACCCGATTTATACAAAATATCATCAACGTTTAACAAATAATAAACATTGAAAAATATGTTATTCAAATGTAAATATCTAGAAATGTATTCAACTTATCTCTTAAAAAATCATCAGACCTAATTGCCCGAGATTTTGCTAGAAAGTTTAATAGATCACATATTTTCTAAGCCATACCATAATTTAATCAAAGCAATCAAATAAAATTTCGGATTTTATCACAAGTCGTTAATTATCAACTTTTATTCCTATACAGCGGCGTAGTTCAACGGGAGGTAGTCGTTGGTCGTGGTTGGAAGCTTGGGGCAAAGGTTCTGGATGGGGCTGCGCGTGTGGTGAAGCGGCACGCCGGGTTGCCACCGTCTGCTGCGCGACCCTCGCACTTCTGGCAGCTAGATTACACGTGATGGGCGCTCAACTGCCCGTCTTTACAAGATTTGACAATCCGGCTGGAGCAGCACCGCCTCCTGCCAGGTAAAGTTTGTCTGCTAGTAAATCTACTTCAGATTTGAACTTTACAGACAAGTTATTAGATTTCGCGCTGATTATAAACTTTTCCTATTTGTTAATCTAATTCAGTATTCAATCAAACGAGACATAATGATTTTAAAAAAACCTAGGCCTAATACGAGTTGAATTTGCGCACGTAGGTATTCGTACCAGTAACTAGCAAAAAATCAAGTTTGTTGAATGGGAGAACCCTTTAATATTTATTTTATTCCGGTTTTTAGCATTTGATGTTGAAGAGAAATAATTCAACTGTCTAATTTTCACAGTTCATTGTATACAGCCTGGTGACAGACAGACAGCAAATTATTCGTAATAGGGTCCCCATTTTCGGGTATGAAACTCTAAAGAAGATTGAGCCCTTGTATTATAGAAAACTGACAACAGCAAACAACGAATGAAACACCTCTTTTTAACCTATAAAAATTACCACAACCCAGATAACATAGAAAAGTCAATTTTCTGCATTCTCTATAATAATTAACCAGAAATAGACCTTTTTTAAAAATCTATTTTGCCGTTTTTATATGTCGTATTTGTAAATTGTACATATAAATTTGTACTGACCTAATTTCTAAACAATAGATAAACTAACATCCAATTAACAAAATAAGTTTAGCATAGTCATCTTTCAATTTACGAGAACTAAACTTTCGCTTCATTCTTTACATTAAATTATCGGTTTTATTATGAAAGATGATCTTCCTAAGTAATCGAGATTCGGGATAATGGCCGGCTATGTATATAAACGACGCGGCGAAGCTACGCACATTAATTTTACGAGGATCGTTGTTCGACGGCGGAGATTTTCCTAGCCCTCAATAGTTTTGCCTGAAGTTTCATAAAAGATTCAGGGTCAACGAATTGAGTAACAACAGATATTAATTTTGATGTAATATTTTTTTATAATTAATAATGTGTGCATTTTACGGATTGCTATAATGGATGTTTTGTGCTACTGAAACTTGGCATGTCTAAACGTACTGTATTTGATCATACACCATTTCTCATTTACTCAATACCTACAATTTGGGATGATAAATGAGTTGTATCTGTCTAGCTCCAAATATATTATTTTATTTGTAACCACAGATTAATAGAGATGAATATGTATTTCTCGTTTGTAATAGTGAAGTGGATTATTAATTAAAACGAAACATATTACTTCCAGGCACTTGACATTTGCGTACTTGCCAGCATTGAACGCTTGGCTGTTGACGTTGCCTGAAGCGTTGTGCTGTGATTGGACTATGGGCACAGTAGCCCTGATACGGTCTTGGCGGGATCCGAGAAATTTGGCGACGCTTGCACTAGCAACTACACTTATAGCTGCCGCTGTTCATGCTCTGAGGACAAGATCATCTCCACTGTCAATGGTGAGTATGAAGATGATGACTAGTTTCGCTAGGATAACTTAAAGATCAAACTTCACTTGCATTAAGTGGAACTGATGCAATTATCATTTCAAAAAAATCTTAACGTGCTTCTACATCCTCCTCGTGTTTAATATTGTTTGATAATGTAAAGATGTCACTTTATCTTAATGTTGATAGCATTTTTTTTTTGTTACCCAAAAGATATCCTGTGTATGTAATAGATAAAAAATGTTAGGAGTTAAGACAGTGCTATTACTAAACTTATTAAAATTAACATAGAACACTTTTTATTCCCAAAAAAAACAAATATTTATTATCTTTTGGTTATGCTACATGAATACGAACCACATTACTGTTGTTCATTTATAATCATGCATTAAATTCATATCCTTTCAGGGTCTAGCACTGTTAGTGCTCCCATTCCTACCAGCTTCGAATCTATTCTTCCCCGTGGGTTTTGTGGTGGCTGAAAGGGTACTGTACATGCCATCTATGGGTTGGTGTTTACTTGTGGCGCACGGCTGGCGACTTCTCGCCAAGAAGAGGGCGAAGCTCGCCGCAGCCGCACTTATATTCCTGCTCCTCGCGTTCAGCGCTAAGACTTATGTCAGGAATTGGGATTGGAAAACTGAATACTCTATCTTTGCATCGGGTTTGAAGGTAATCAACAGTTCTAGATTCACAACAAATAATGTCGTAGACTATCTTAATTCACATTAAATATTTTCAGTCATTTCTTATTTTAAAACAACAAGCAATGACAAGAGTTATTACTTTAGAGTCAGGCATTTTCTTTAATAAATTACGATAACTGTAAAAGTTTTTATATATCTTTTATTTACTTGGTTAACTATTGTTATTTCTTTTATCATCTGTTGCACTAAAATGTATTTCTTACATCCATTGACAATTCATGCAGTAGCCAATAAATCACTTGCCCAATCACAGGTGAACCGGCACAATGCTAAACTGTACAACAACGTTGGCCACGCATTAGAAGCCGATGGACGGTACGCAGAAGCTCTAGAATTCTTCAACACAGCAGTCAGTGTTCAACCTGACGACGTAGGTGCTCACATCAACGTAGGTCGAACATACAACCATTTAGGACGATACCAAGAAGCAGAAGATGCTTACGTCAAAGCCAAATCACTCCTACCGAAAGCGAAACCAGGAGAGTCCTATCAAGCTAGAATTGCCCCAAACCATTTGAACGTGTTTCTAAATCTAGCAAATCTAATATCCAAAAATGCTACGAGATTAGAAGAGGCGGACATGCTTTACAGACAAGCTATTAGTATGCGCGCTGACTATACACAAGCTTACATAAACAGGGGCGATATTCTTATTAAATTGAACAGAACTAAAGAAGCTCAAGAAGTTTATGAAAGAGCTCTGTTGTATGATAGTGGAAATCCGGATATATATTACAACGTGAGTAGACTTTTTAATAAAAAACGATGTTTTTCTTTACTTACCCTATGTAAAGAAAAAACGTCTATATCTTGTTTATTTATTAAAGAGATATCAAAAAAAATCGTACATCATAAAATTATCTACAAAATTAGTATTCATAAAATACAATTTTATATTCATAAGATACAAATGCACACATTTCGACACCACTCTTTCAGCATAAAGTATATAATATTGTTTTTTTTTTCTGGGAAATATGTTTGATAAAATTTACAATTTAATTTCATCAAACATATTTTATAAAAATAAAAAAATATATACTGAAGTTTGACTTAACATTTTTAGTACACGTGGGATCTATGAGGACTTTTCGCATTTTATTTCTACCGGTGTACCCAAAAACTACAAAACTTGCTCAATAGGAGTTTATGCTATTTGATAACTAATTTTGTGTTTATTTTGACCGAACTAGTAATACAATTACTAACACCATAAAAGAAGCTTTTTATTAGTAAGTTGCATGGTGATAATTAATAAACAGGAAAGTTTGAAATAACGGTCCCAAAAAAAATAGAACGTTAGTATTCAGTTTCATAAAGTAGATACCACATTTTTATTGATAAAACATTTTTTTTATGCACTATGTAAAATATATCTGTCAGTATTATTTAAAATATCACGTCTCAATCCACATTTAACATATGATTGTAAGTAACTGAGCCTGTTTTTTGTAACTGACATTAAGACGATATTGTTTACATGTATGTCAATAAAATAAACCTCTTAGTAAGAGACCATGTTGGTTACCCGACAATTATCAGCAGGCCCGGATCTAAGGGGGCGCCAAAATCATCATTATATAATATGATGGGACAAACATTCTTCAAAATAATTGGTATAATAGAATAAATCATACACTGCAAAAATATGGAGCGTAGATGGGGTGAGGGTAAGACGGCGCCATACAAAGTTTTTTCCCCGGTTAATAAAAATCGTAGATCCAGGCCTAATTCTCAGTTTTAAATGTTACGTATTAATATTATTTGCAGCTGGGTGTAGTGTTGCTAGAACAAGGCAAAGCATCCCAAGCCCTCGCATATTTGGATAAGGCTTTAGAGCTGGAACCGGAACACGAACAAGCACTTCTCAACTCCGCCATACTACTGCAGGAGCTGGGAGCTGCCGACTTAAGGAATTTAGCAAGGCAACGACTCCTCAAACTACTGGATAAAGATGGTAACCTTGAAAACCATTTCTATTAACCGAAAAACTGAACAGAGTTAAACCTACGTTCAACTTTTTAATAAGATATTGTATGAATTTGATGACGCTGGATCGTATTTTTAGTCTGATAACATAGTTTTTTAAAACCGGTTAGTGAGATTAAAATTAATAATAAATTAGTGTAGTTAGATTCTCTAATTATAACAAACAGTATTCATTTGTGTATAATACCATGTTCTGTATCAGGGCGAAAGGAGTGAATGTTTGTACAAACAAATACTCACTCCTTTCGCCCTGAAAAAGAATAATAAAGCATATAGGTGTAAACACGATAACGTCTACCCACCAATTATATTGGATTATACTGCACCAAATAAGTACCATATAGCTAAAGCATGGACCTCTAACATATTTTTTTAATTCAAAACGTACTGACAAGCTATAGCAGCTTAGCTTATTTTATACCTTGTATTTTTACTCAAAACTGTACTGTAATAATTTTGAAAATAAATTTATTGTTATTATTTTACTTAAAATGAAGGAAATAGTGTTAAAATAAACTTGTAGCAAGCGTGAGGTAGATACAATTATGATCGAAATTTATGTAAAACTAAAATTACTTGTATAGCCCAGTGATCTTAAAAAAGATAGGCCATTACTGCTTATTGAAGGGTTTTAAAGTATTAATATAAATCGTGTGTTATTTCCAGCTACCAATGAACGAGTGCATTTCAACTTGGGTATGGTGTGTATGGATGAGGGTGACGCGGAATGTGCCGAGCGATGGTTTCGCGCTGCCGTACATCTAAAGCCAGACTTCAGGTCAGAGGAGCGATTCCGTTAAAATTCGAACTCGAATTCGAATTCACTCGTCTGTCTGAATTCACGGCATTTTGTGTATTAATTTTATTGATTCCATTTTTGTATAAAAATACAAAACAAAATAGATTGATTATACGTGTTTCAGATGTTCTATGAAACGCCACGAAACGTTATTATCAATTCATAGTTGAGCTGATGCCGCTTTTGAAGTGAATTCGGATACCTGAGTGAATTCGAACCCGAATTCGAATTCAATCATGTGTCATAACTACTAAATTCTTATTAACATAGATAATTTAGTTAATAATAACTACTAAATTCTTATTCACTATTTTAATGTTAATACTAGCTTTCCGCCAGCGGCTTCGCCAGAATGGTCCCATGGTCCTAGCAAATAGTAAATAACTATCTATATAGCGAAAATTTTTATATTTAATTGCTTATTATATGACTAGTGGACGCCCGCGACTTCGTCCGCGTGGAAGTCGGTATCCCGTGGGAGTGAGAAGTTTTCCCAGTAAAAAGTACCCTATGTGTTATTCTGATGTATAACCTATATTGCTGTAAAGTTTTATCCAAATCCGTCCAGTAGTTTTTTCGTGAAAGAGTAACAAACATCCATACATCCATACTTACAAACTTTCGCCTTTATAATATTAATAGGATAATAATAAAACGACTACAAGACTATCATTCTTGTAATTTGTGCCCAAATGCGGTGTTAAAACCGTTTACGTGGTCTTTTTAGGGGTAATATTTTTAGCTATATTATCGATAATAAAATATTTTTTGCTACTTGGGTGGTTACTATGGCATCGTTTTAATTCCCTATACAAACTTCCACCCGCATTTTCATCCCTTTATTTGCTGTTCGGTATAAAATTAGCCTATATTCATTGTATACGATGTAGCTTCCCATAGGTGAAAGAATTTTTCAAACCGGTCCAGTAGTTTCGGAGCCTATTTGTAGCGAACAAACAATGAAATATTTCCTCTTTATAATATTAGTACCTATAGATTGACTCAATTCGAATTACTTCTTTGTTTCGGAATCCCGTAATATATGGGATGTAAAAATTCTCTTAAGTTCTAGGATTTGCGCTATATTAGTTATTATTTTTATTGTTCACATAAGTTTGTCTTTGTTTTTTAAAAAAATATTAGTAAGGTTATATCAATAAGACATTTTAAACTGTGACTGATCGCTGTTTCTATATTGGTACAGGTCTGCCCTGTTCAACCTTGCATTACTGCTAGCGGACAGGCGGCGGCCGCTAGAAGCCGCGCCGTTCCTCAAACAACTGGTGCGTCACCACCCGGACCACGTGAAGGCACTGGTACTGCTCGGAGATATCTACATCAATTCCGTCAAGGATTTGGACGCGGCCGAAAGCGTTAGTATAACGTATAATTACTTTTCTTTCGATTTTATTAATGCTTTCTTTATGAAAAGGATTGTGTATTAATATTATCTTCTAAAACACGGTCTAATTGATTACTTGACAGTTATAACAATAAATTATTAAATATAATGGAAATGGTTACATTTAAATGATACGTATGAAGTATTTTACGTTTTAAAATCAATTTTAAGTATATTTTAACTTCGTACAATTAGCTCGCGATTTGTAATCTGTGGATGACAAGAACCGAAACGCGGGCGGCCATGACGGAGTATTGTGTGACGTCACATTTCAATAAACTAAACGTCAAAGAAAAAAAAACGTGGATTGAAATGTAACGTGACTGTTTGTTTTTGCGGGACAATTTATTTATTTATTTATTTATTTATTTATTTATTTAGTACACCAACGATTGTTACATTAATTTGATTTAGTAAACTAACTTAATTTAAATTTGCTGAATGTACAATCATTTACAGGTGAACATCGCATGCAAAACCTGAAATAAACATTTACTTAGTTTACGGATCACACAATCTCACTCCATGAAAAACAACTAGGAAACAGTTACAAAAAAAAAAAAAAACAAGCAAAACAATATACTTAATACACTGAGACATTGAGAGTTGAACAATTATTTAGACACTAATCGCTTTAATTCAGCTTTAAACTGGAATAGAGACATCGCATTTACATCAAGGGAATCACTATATTTGTTAAATAATCTACCAATTCTCGATACTGGTGAATTTGCACCCAGAACCGTTCGGCGAAACGGACGCATAATTGGTTTGATTGGCTTGCGTGGTATATGGTACGGTATCCTGAACTTAAACATCTCTAACAATGTAGGACAACGCAATTGGTATCGCATGATTTTATAGTAGAACGTTATATCTAACATGTCTTTGCGTTTGTCTAAGTTGTGTAATTTATAAAGGTTTAACAGCTGCTCGTATGGTAGTGACTTTTTATCTCTATTGTGGGTGAATGACAAATATCTCGTCAATCTTTTCTGTATGCGCTCAATACGTAATATGTGTATGGCATAATGTGGACGCCAAATTGTACTACCATACTCTAGAATGGATCTAACTAGGCAATAATATAATTTCAGTTTTGTGGATGGATTTTTGAACATTTTGCTGTTCCGCATGACAAACCCTAACATTTTGGTAGCCTTCTTTACGATGTGATCTAGATGTGGAATAAAAGTAATTTTACTGTCAAATAACACTCCTAAGTCACTGACTACATCCATCTCTGACAATTGGTTGTTATTGATATGATAATGAGATGGTATGTTTTTTGTTTTTCTTGAAAATTTTATGTGTGAACATTTCTTTATATTAATTTCCATCTCATTATTATTACACCAATCCATCATGGCATCCAAATCCTGTTGTAGCGCTATCACATCGTCCCACGACTCGATTACCTTTGCCATTTTTAAGTCATCAGCGAACATATACGGTGTTGAGTTTGAATAACCAGGGGAAGGTCATTAATAAATATATTAAAGAGAATAGGTCCCAGATGCGATCCTTGTGGCACACCAGCAGTTATACTTCAATTATATACAATTTAAACAAATGTATAAAAATATGATTTTCCTTTCCTAACTATAGTGAAAAATAATTGATAGCGGTCTAATATATTCGTATTGGTTTTAACATACAGTTCCTAAAACAGGAAAATAGCCAATTGACGCAATTGATCGCAGCCTTTTTTCTTTATAGCTGTGTGATTAGAATTGAAATAGTGATATAGGCCCAACTCAAAGTAATTTCATTCTGCAACGGGATTGTAACGTTTATTGGTCTGTGATATAAGAATATGCATATGATTTTTATTAAATATAGTCTGTGTTACTGTCAAATTAAAGCTATTACAAATTTTCATGAAGAAGTATTATTATAAAAATCTCAACCCCACGGTGATATTTGACTCTATGGTTATTTATTTTATTTATTTATTTGGACAATCAACAAGAACGCACACTTTACATGCTAAAGTTTACAAAATTTGTAGTTTACAATTATTTGGTGTGGTTGGTTGGTTGGATGGTTATTACAAGATACCTTATATTTCATTATCTTATGATCTCCATTGCAGTGCTACCGCCGCATCCTCGAATTAGAGCCGGAGAATGTGCAAGCTCTCCACAATTTATGCGTAGTGGCGGTGGAGCGCGGGAAGCTAGCGATCGCAGAGGAATGTCTCACGCGCGCCGCCGCACTGGCGCCCCACGAAAATTATATACAGCGCCATCTAGCGGTCGTAAAGGCGAGACGTTCGGCTGCTTCCACTGCTTCGAGTACTGCACCGCCACCAGCGGCCGAAGTGCGCGCCCGTTGGAACTACATACCGCAACAACCGCCTGATCCACACGAAGCGGACGGCTCATAGCGAACTATGTAAATAAAACTAGATTAAACATCAACAGTGTTATTAATAAACAAGGTTTGGCGTTGGAGTAAATACACGCTGAGACTGCATTAGCATTAGTCAAAATTGATATTATCGAACAGAGTTAACCTAGTACGAAGTTCTACGGGAGTAACATGTATGTACTCCTGGAAGTAGATTTGCTTATTCTCTGTATAATAACAATTTGGACTAATACTAAAATTGCAATTTTAGCGTAAATTTATGTTGACGCTAAACCTTGTTTATTCATAACACTACAAAGGAATACGGCCAATACGTTTACATACTGATTGCCTACTGCTCGACACGTTCTTAAAACTCTCGTGATCAGGGTATTTATTACTTGTTGCGATTCGTTTGCTCTGTTTGCCAATCGCAGTTGAGGTTGCCAACATTATTAAGGAAATTATTATAGCTCTTTTCAGAATAGGACTTTATGTATAAATAGAATATATTACCAACACAAATAATGAAATTTCAATAGGTATTCAACCCCCAAATATACTAGGTGTTTTCACTTCTTTAGCGGTATATGAAACACGGATCCGAGATATAGAGGATGTGAAACGGTTGGCCACCCCAACTGCATTAAATCTGTTATTTTTTTTTTCAGTAAAATTAATTTTAGGTACACAATAATAAATTTGACAAAGAAAATATATGTATATAGGTAATACCAAGTTATAAAACCGTAAAGTAAATGATCATTGAAAACAATTACGTGTCTTAATTATTTTGATATTAACCGATGCATTTATTGCGCCAAATCTATATTTTAGATTGATCTCTTGGAGAACTTATGATTTGCATACGGCGTTTCGTGATATTAGTTAATTACACTAAATAATAAAAAATAATTGTATGCCATGAATATGTATAATAATGATTAGATATTATGTAGACTATTTTGGAACGAGCTTTTGTCATTATTAGCCTGGTATACGGAATATAAAATTTATGTGCGCGTATTTATTATAATAGGTGAAAATTATGTAATAATTTGATATATAATGATTTCATTAATTATTGGTCCAAGAACACACAATATTGATCAGAGATGCAAGAAGAGTAAAATAAAATAATTAATTCACAAATTATTACATTATATGTCGACATTACTATATCAATACGGCATGCTTACCTTCATGCTCACTAGCGCCATTATTGATAAGATGTTTTTATTTAAAATTAAGTTAATAGATCTAAAATTGAAATAATTATATTGATTTTCAAAGAACAAATAATTTCGATATCTAAACATCTCTAGTCATATTGCAATGTTCGCTTTATTATTTTACAAAATGTGACAACAACTGTTTTTTTGTCTTTGTAATATCTAAAAAGAGTACGATATAGTTTTGTTTTAAACAATAGTGTATTAAGATCGTATCATTGTAACTAACGTTGTCCTAAAGCTTCGTTTAGATATTGGGAGTAGCCATAAATAGCATACCCCTCGTATCATCACCCCCATACCGAATATTTAATCGAAAATAACACCTTTATTAATGTCTAGAAACAATTTGAGCCCCATAACGTTCGATGATTTAAATGCTCTTCAATTTATATTTACGAATTTATCTTTTGCATAAATAAAAAATAATACTGGCACAATTATTGTCTTTTTGTCACGGTTGAAGTTACAAATGAAATCATTGATATTATTACTTAAGTACATGTAAATATAACTTACGTTTAATTACGTTTAATAACTCAATTAAACAGTAATTTGTCATGTCTCGAATAAAATTCAGGTTTATTTGAAAATAAATTCATAAGATCCAGTTCATCACTGGTTATATTCTCAGTAACAATTGATAAAATGTTATTTTCGTAAGGGCTAATGTTATATTGTAAAAAGAAAATAAAAGTGATCGACCGTTATTAGATTTAGACGTGAAAAATGTAATGTTGTTAATGTTTTAAGATAAAAAAAAATTAAAGTAACTTTTGTAAAAACTGAATTTTTTACAATGTCTTGAAACATTCCTGGTGGATACTCTCTACTAGAGTTGAAGAATTCGTAAGGACCCCGAATATTATAAACTATTTGTCGTCAAAACGTTTATTTTTATAAAATAAAATGATGTTTCAAGTGATCTACGTGTTTTTATTTGTCCTTGTGTATGAAGAAAATATTTATCAGTCCGCAAATGATCAGTGTTAATATAGTATTTTCGGAGATAAATAAATCTTTATGGCACCGGTACGCAACGTCAGTCTGGCAGCCTTACATAAATAAAGGACTTGGTATCATGAAATCATTTCAATGACCAAACTAGTGCTGTTTATGGTACTTCATATAATAATATGATAACCAAACTAGTGCTGTTTATGGTACTTCATATAACTTCGATAACGTAGCAGAAACCCAGACCGCTCATTGACACTGATCAATGGGATCAGCATGCGGAATGCAGCTGACAGTTGAATGCAGCGTCATCTCATTAGTAAATAAAATGACCGACCAATGAAAGCGAGGTATAGAAATCACACGCCACACGCGGATGTTATCGATCAGAATCAATGCGAGTGTAATTTAGAAGTGTCTGTCAATCCAGCAGCAACACTCTTTTGTATTTCAAATTAATTCTTAACTCTTTAATTACCATAATTACGATGAAAATATCCCGATCGTCCCTTTCGTAGCTACCTACCTACTCCTCTTTCGTGACATGCCAATTTATATTTCAGCACCTGTTTAAATCTTTAACAAGAATGCAATAAAGAGAATAGTTATAGATTGATTTCATGGCAGTAGTCCCGACATAATGGCAGCGATATCGACCATTGCTCCCGCTAAATGACGCTAATATAAATATAGGTTGAACCTTAAGTTTATTTTTTAATAAAGTCCTATATAAAAGTAATAATGTCAGTCTACACAGCGTACCTTTTAGCGTACGACCGAATTTTCGGTTTCGATCTAGTTTCGGAAAAAAACGGGTTTCGGTTTCAGTTGCAAACCGACCGAATCCGAAACTGCATTCGAACGTGCTCTGATCGGTTGGTTTTGTTCGACGCATTGAAATCCATCGGCGGCCAATCGCCGACGAAGACATTTGCCGCATCTTATCGTGATTGGCTTGTTTTATTGTATTTTGGTGTAATTTCAATAATAGCAGAGAGTAGATAATAAACATCAAACGATTATTCGATATAAGAAACTAATAAGTTCATATATTATAGTATAATCAAGTTTAAACTATCTAGTGCTATAAGATTGTTGAATTAATTATGAATAGGCACTACTTAGTAATAACGATTATAGATACCCACTTGATTATCTTTTGATTCATCACGTCTTATGATTACTTTGAGTTTATAATTAATAGTAAAGCGTTCGTTTCTTTTAAGTTTAGTTTACAAAATGACGAAATAAGATGAAGTTCATTACTTAAATAATAAAATACCATACGTATGCAATAAGGAAACTCAAATGTTAAGTAATATTTTTTATACCATAAATTACATTCAAAAGAAGAATCTGTCTCATTGATAAGACACTTCATCTATTTTATGTATTTTAAAGACACAATTTTCTTTTCTTAAATTAGGTTGTGAAAAGGTAATGATTAGAACTAATTATCATCTGTAATGAAATTTAAATATTTGTAAAAACATTTATTTCGGGTATTTGGGTAGATTGCCTTAACATTGATAAAAATACACTCTGTTGTAGCTACAACAAAGTAACAAGTGCTTGAAAAATTCATCAGTCCTGTTAGGTCGCCCGGATTGCGAAAGGTCATGGGTTCGAGTTCCATCTCAGAGTGCAAGGGACAAAGTGGATTTTATAAACATTTTTCATTAAGAATACTTAAATTAAAATGATTCATATCTTATTAGTTAGACAAATAACTAAATTGGTTGAGAAAACAAGAAAGTCCATATTTAAAAGTATTATTTTTATTAGTATTAGGTTGATGATAATCATGATATACTTTTTTGATATCCTTGTGTTAAGCCTTTTAATTCGATACCCATATTGTGGTATTCAAAAAAATTTTTGACTAAGTACAATGGCGTCGAACGTCCGCCACACAGTCCGCCATGTTTGATTTTCCTAAACGTCATCTACCTTGAATACTTGGGACTGCTAAAGCATAACCCTTTCCTTGCAGTCGGATAAAAAATTAAGACTGACTGACGAAACATGAACCTCGTAAAGAAGTTTCGGTTACGACCTTAACTGAGACTGTTTCCGAGATTCGGTTTCTGTTTCGGTCGTAAGAACCAGTTTAGGTCGGACACTAGTACATTTCATAAAAAAAATTGTTGGCAAATCAATTATGGTTGTTAGATCGTCAAACAATTAAAAATTAAGAAATATGTCTACAACAGTAAATGAAAAAAAGATAGAAAGGTTATTGATGTTTAAAACCTTAGAACACATTTCTCGATTTATCATTGAGACATAAGATTAATTCAACAAAGAAATTAACCACATGCCCTACAACGCGCTTTTCAAATTATTTCACAAAGATTTCTAGTGTAAAAATAAATATATATAATGTGGCGAAATAAAAGAATCATTTTGTGTAAAAGATTAACTATATTGTTTTGTACAGTGAACTATTCACAAATTCAATACAATATCGCACCAATTACACTACGTAACCTTAAAATAATTCGAATCCACTATGTGTAACATTTTACAATAAATGGAACTAATTACTCCTGTGGAATTGTTTAAACGGATTTATGATCACAAAAGAGAATGTTCTTTTAAATAATATCAAATAATATTCATTATAAGTAGGTATTTCGAGGCAGATGGGATAAACTAGCAATACTCAAGACGACAACTACATTCGTAAAATTTAAGTACTATCACGATTCCCAGTCGTTTATATTTACACTTTTAATAAAACTATTAATTAAATTTCTTAAAAAAAAGTAATTTCGCACTAGTACACATTTTTCTCATATTTTTCTGTAAACAACATAGGAGTATGCTGCTCTGTTAGTATTATGTTTAATAATATACTTTATTGCATGAAGTTTTACAGATTGACTTTAAACAAAACCAGCGGCTTTCAGCTTGTTTTGCCGCCGACATGTAACGATATTGGTCACAAATTTTAACACGCAGTACCAATTTGACTGCCTCAACTCAGATTTTAACTTCCCAAAAAACCTTCAACAAAAAACTAACAGAACGGAACACTCAACAACATATTGTAAAACAATTCACAACATAAAATATCTAAGGTAAAATAAAGGAATATAATTTAACTATATACAATTATCTTCTCAAAATTAACAAAACTCACGATCGCTCACCAAGTTAATCACACATTCATTATGACCGTTTGATGGGCTTGCTAACATATATGCCTTATTTGATCCTCATTTAAAATGTATTGCTGCGTATTTTTACTCGAATATTTTTCGAGTTATTAATATAAGGCCACACCTCCAATTTTGAAAGTCATTTAGAAAAATAACGTGCAATCTATGGTAGGTGCCAGTTTATTGCAAAATTACTCTTAATCACTCATATTAAAGTTTGAAATCGTTACAAACAATATTCATTTTCTAAGGTACGCTTAAATCGTAACTACATATTTTATAACAAAGTTAGGAGATCATTTATTTTCTGAAATCATTGCAAACTCAATTGTACATTAAACGTATATAAACGATATATATTTATTACAATTGTCCAACGAAAAACGATACACCAAATGACTTTAGCATAAATACGATTTGACAGTTCAAAGAAATACTATAAAGTAACAATAATTTAGAAAAACTGGCAAGTCTATTTTTGAACGAATGCATTATTTTATTTTGGTGATTGTCAAGTGTTTATAACAGCCTCGGCAAAAAAATAATACTCAATCGGTCAGTTGCACAAACATCCATTAAGGTTTAATGACGCCTTTACGCTCTAATGAATGTCAAATTTGTATGGCTAATGTCGCTTTAAACTAATGACAATTTCAATGGACGTTTGTGCAACTGGCTGAATATCAATCAACCTATTTAATTACACTGAAATGACGATATTATTAACAACAAAACTTCTTATAGTGTTAATAAAAAATGGCCTGTTAACTATTTATTACGTTACACGTAATGTCTGTGTTCATCCACGACAAAATATCGAAATAATTTAATTTTAATAAAATTGTAAAACACATCTACATTGAGGAGCCGAATTTTCAATTAAAACTTCCAAGGATAACTTATAAGAAAAGGTTTTTATGTCAACGAACATTAAAGCAAATATCACAACTGAAATATCCCTTTAAAATCACGACCTATTTTTAGCTTGCCCGTTGACACATATCTATTTAAATGTATAATAAACACCCAAGTTTGTTCTATTATAAAAATAAACCGGTTTAGTTATTTATTTTTTTCTATTAAGTCACGCCAGGCTACAATTCAAAACGGTCAAAATTTCCACTTAATTAAATACCTTAACGCGTTGCATGTAGATTCCAAAATTAATTGAGGAATTTTGACACGTTGTAGTAACCCGAAGTGCAGTCGTGTGAATCTTGTCATACTATAACCACAGTATAACAGTATCAAGCAAGAAAAATAAAAGAATTTCTATACATTATTATTAACCATCCATAAGGGAGGTCTGACGTAAAAAAACTGATGATGATAATTAATTTTATTAATTAACGGTATATACAAAGCTAATTTTATATTAGCTTTTCATGTTATATCTCGTCGTTGAAGTTCTAACACCACCTACCTTTGTCAAAAATAGCAACCTTTTAGTAAGTGAATGAAAAAATCGCATTATTTTGCATAGATACCAAAATAATACAAATTAACAATTTATATACACTTGATAAGAGTTGTTATTCATGTAAAATCATAAACTGTATATAAAGAAAAAATATTATATTTTGTTATTGTATCAAAATATTAAAACCGCTAAAAAGTGACTTACGTGGCGCTAGAACTATCAACGACGAAATGGTATTTAAACATTTCAATCGTTACAAAAAAATCGAGATTCCGTTTCTAAACGTTCAGCATTTCTATTAATTTCCATAGAGCAGGTAATTTCGCTGTGTGGTCATGCAGACGGGAAATAGAGAATTTGTAATACCAACTAGAACATTAAGCGAAACAACGTAGAACTAAGTAGAAAAAACGAGTAGGCGACATTTATATCACTCGTTTAGAACGGTCATCACTCGCGTTTAATACTCGGTTCAAGAACATCGCGTGCGTATCCTAATATAGGCAAAATTTTCTGCTGACGCTTCGGTCACAGCACATTCCGGTGATAGTCAGTAAACGACCAATCTTGTCTCGTATTATACGATACAAAGACAATTTTCTTTTCTTCATACATTCATTTTACGGTCATAGTATGTTATATCGTATTGGGCATTAATCCATAGTGACAATAATAATATTCAATACATATTTATTAACAGTATTCACAGCGAACTGTGTTAATTTATGGTAAATAATTTATGATCAGCTACCAAATGTACAAAAATTAAGCCAACACAGAATCTAAGATAACTATCTAGCAACTAATCAAATAACAGAGCAATTAATGTGGCCAACATGAATTAAAAGAAAAAAAAAAAAATTTCCATTATCCACACACGAAAGAGTAGTAATAAGGACTAGTATCTGTTATTCTATCTGTAAGACCACATTTATCAAGCCCTGCACAAACCTAGACACTTATTATCGACATGACACATCATCACAAAAGGCCCGAATGCTTTGTCGTTTAAATTGTACGTTCAGAATCGCGCTCTGCCAAATCTAGACTGCAAATAATGATAAATGTAGTCCTGACTAACAATTAACTCAACATCATTATGAATTGAATATTATAAATTAATGACTCAGGATTTTCTCTGGCCTACTTCCTTAACACCATAAAATTGTCAGGAAAGCATCTTCAACTGACAAAATTTCTAGTTACCATTTGATAAGCAATCAATATATGTTTAATTTCTGAGTCTATGCAGAGAGTAACAGTTTTCATTTATATAAAAATAAAATATTAACTGGAAACTTGTATCTAACAAAATACATAATGTTTTTGTTTAGGCCAAACGCTTTTTGACGCTACCACTATCCTGCATTGGATACCATTGGTTATTATTGTTAAATAGCATTCAATGTCAAAATTTGTCTGGTCGAAGATTTTGTCAGCATGTGGCACCGATATGTTTAAGATTGTTTACCGCAAAAGGATATAGGAACATATCTGTTTTCATAAGTGAAGTGTGAAAGTCAGTTTCTGAACACAAATCCAAGTTGTCCTGAATATACCTTTCGTATGTAAAAACATATTTGAAATACCATTAAATTATAGTAATAAAAACACAACCAAATCGCTGGATTAAAACAAACAAAAAAACAACAAATTGAAGAGAAAATAAGTTCTGGAGATTTGTCATTTGCTGATATTTATTTTAATCTTTAAACAATAAGAACTACCAACTCCTTTTAATTATTTATGCTTTTGTCCTAGAAAACCATTTTTAAACAGTAAATTTTTGTTTTATAAAATTTTCTATAAAATATAAAATCTTTGATGTTAATAAGATTCAAAAAATGTTTGTTTCCCCTATAAGTTAAAAAATAAGACATTTTTGTCATGTTAACACTAATAATACAGATGGAACTAAATTATTTGAGCCACTAGCATTACTCATTTGGTTGGACATACAGATTTGATTCTATTGAAAGTTAGCTAGGTATATAAAAGTATCTTACTTATGATTTATCATTTAATAGGAAACTACCGTCCGGTTTTCATCATCACCTTGATAATTGAATAACAATAAAAATGTTTGCAGAGAATATATCAACGTATGTTACATACAGTTGAGACTTTTCAAAATCACACAAGACTTTTCGACATCACATAAGACTTTCCCACATCATATAAGACAACTTCACGTTATTTGAATGAACTGTGTGATAACTTTAAAGAAACTAACATATTTATTACATTAGTTGGGTGTAACCAAACTAAGCTGTTTGTACCTCACCCTCATAATCTGCTTCCACTTCAAACTCAAGATCCTCTTCCTCTTTCTGTTGTTTTACTAATGCTAAGTGACCCATTTTATACGCTGTCATCTCCTGTAACAACATACTAAAAATTATAAAATAATATTATTAATACTTAAAAATTAATTAAACGATTCGTTTTTAACACATAATTATTTTAATAAGAATATGTCAAATAGCAACATCAAACTATCCTAAACATGTCGTGATTATAATTGAATTATTTTATATATAAAAAATAATACAAATGGTTAGGTTAATATATATTTAAAAATATGGAGGTAAAAAAAATGGGGAAAATGCTCTGCTAATTAAATAAAATGTAATAATTATCACATCACATCCATATGGTGAGCGATACATTAATTAAATGTTAACAGGAAAAAGCTCTAATTTTGATAGAATTATAAACATAAACAAACCCAATAATGTTCATGTTCATCAAAAATCCCTCCAAATTTGATATAATTATTATCATCCTGTCTACTTAAATTTCAATTATTGAACCATGGTATCCAAAGAGACTCACGCTGGATAGTTTTATACCAAATACTTTTTGATGATTGTTGTTCCATCTATTAATATTTTAGAGCTGTAGTTAATGTATATTAAGGGTACAATATGACTTAAACATAAAAGTCCTTAAAAAAATTATTTAAAAAAACATGATCACCCTATTCAATACACCCAAATGCAAATCTAATAAATTATTATATACCTTATCATATCGCGCCTTGTCTTGTTCCGACAAAGCTTCGTACTTGGACTTGGTCTGCGGATCTGCGGCGGCCCAGAGGCGACCCAGCTCCTTAGCGATATCACCCATAGTGTACATAGGATTACTCGCTTTCACTTTAGAACGTTCGTCGTTGCAGAACCAGAAGAACGCCGAGCTGTCGATATTGTTATGGTTATTTTCTAATCATTATCGTCGTTATCATCATAACCATCAGCACACTATCTATTAATGTCCCGTGACTATTTTATAATTTCACTAAATATAAAATCACATTTTATATGAAAACACTATTAAATGTTTAAAGAAATCTCATTATTCCGACACTAATAAAATAAAAGTTTCTTTTGAGTTTAAGTTGTAATATTTCTTAGAAACAAGTCAGCTGCAAACATAAATGTTTCGAGTATTTAAAACACCTTGGAAAATCATCCCTATGGTACACTTGAGTGAATTTTGACATAGATTGATAACTTTCGACTACTACGTATAAGTCGCGGTTAACTAAGTAAGGGGATATCCAAGTCAAAATAAAAACAGAAATCATATGAATAAGTTCATCTATAAGTATATGGTTTGTCAAAGGCCTTGCAGCAAATTCGTATTAGCATCTACTTGCTACAGTATATGATACTGAGGTGTTATATTGATGTTTATCTTATAAAAATACTTTTAAAAAGTTAAAAAGTAACGAATTGGCATAATTTTAAATATTTTTTCTATAAAATAAATATTTAAGTAATTTTTCATCTAGTAAAAATGGTTTGAATTGATAATCTAATATTTTGAAATATAAAAGATCATCCATTGCTTTTACTTTTGTCTTATACGGTATAGGTCGATCATCCAAACATAAAATATACATTTGTATATTTTTACTTTCGTGTGTATACCAAATAACCAAAGGTTATTTGCGAAATTTCTCAATATTAGTTATTTTTTTACATACGAATATAAAATGGGCGAAATTTATCCTAGTCTTCCCTGAAATTATTGAATCCGAAAATTTTAAACGAAGCACTATTTAGAAGGCGACTAATCAGCTGATCGATGGAGCCGCGGTTAACGTTTACTAGACTCCATGATACAAAATTACCTAGCTTAATTCTGCAAATTTCTTACATAATAATTGCATTTTAATAGTCACAACTACTTGCATTTTGCCATTGTACTTATCAATGTGCAATGTCTTGTTCACAAATCAATGGTGACAGATATATTTACTATTTTGTGATATAGTAACAAGAACTGTGTCATAAAAGGTTGTAGTTGCAGCACTTTCAACTTTCCGTAGTCTTTATATAGTGCTAACATTAGCAAATTTACCTACTGATATGTCGACAGTCAAAACAAACCTGTGGCTTGGCTATAAAATTATGTATGAAATTTCTAGGAAATCTGTATCAGAACTTAATTAAGACCAAGAAGCATGGGATGACACACATATACTTAAATCTGTCTCATCAGAAATGGATACTCATTTAACAAAAAATGTGTATACAAATATAACATTCAATATTACAAAAACAAATCATTCCCTTCTTGTATCGCATCATTGTGGCGCAGACATTTCAGTCAGTAGACATATCATTTCATTAGCTTTATCTTCCGTATTTTGTGGGTTCTAAACCATTGCTATTTCAAAATTTACCTTTATGTTATCCCCATTATCAAATGTTACCTTTAGCTAACTATGCTAATTGACATATAATTTATTGAGACCATAACTCACAGAGATCGCTTGGGCGCGTTCGGGTCTTTCACTTGTCGCTTGCGGCCTCGCACTTTCACGTCTTTCGGAGGCACATAGTTTTGCATCTCTACGTCATATCGCACCTTATCTTGCTCAGCCATCTCATGGAACCTCTCCTTTTCTTTTTCCGACATTGTCTGAAAACAAGGAACGTGTTAGCTTATGATGTTAACAAATAAGAATTGGCTTTATTTTCACCTTTTGAATTCAAGCAGTAATGACTTCTAGAGAAATTTTCTTTTTCTATTTGGTTTAAACAAATTACTACGTAGTTAAAATATTTTGTCAGCATAAATTTTAACATTAGTTCACATAAATAACATAATCCTTCTCACAGAAGTATCATCAGCTAAAACTTAAAACAGAACTCACATTCCACCTCTCGGCGCACTTCTTTGAGAATGCAGCAAATATCACATTCTCATCTGGATGCTTCTTCTTATGTTCCTCACGACAGGTTTGTACGAAGAAAGCGTATGCCGTCATGCGGCCGCGTGGCTTATTATAAGGCCGCGCTCGTGGCATTCTGGCTTTAGTGACTGTGCCTTGAGCTAAAGCTTGCTGTTGTGCTTGTTGTTGCAGCTCCTGGTAACAACCAAAAGGAAAATTTAAAAAACAAAACAATGAAGCTGATCTATAAAAGCATCAATATACACATAATGAAAATGAACCATTCCTTAAAAAACAAAAAAATTTCAATCTCATATAGAACTTACTTAATTATAATTTTACATTAACTGATTTCTTGAAAGGACTTAATTAATTTGTTGTGGTCTAACATGGAAATTTTGAAATATTAAACTGCTTCTTGTACTAGGCAATAAATTCATGTGCCAATTTTTAAGTTTAGACTTAGCAGTTTGGTCTATACATTGATAAGTCTGAGGTTTTATTTTAGATTACAAATTGATATTGATTCTTTCTTTGCCTTTAACAATAAAAACAAACCTGTAAAGTAGCAGATTGTCGTTGTAAAGCAGCTTGTATCTGTTGTTGTTGGACTGCTTGCATATGATCATGCAGCGACTGCTGTTGCTGCTGCAATGTCTGTGCAACTTGTTGCTGCAAAGCTGCTTGAGCTTGGACAATAGCTTGTGCTTGAGCCTGGCTCACTTGCAGTGTCTGTTGTAAGCTCTGCTGTAATGCCTGCTGTTGCTGCTGTTGTTGTTGTTGCTGTTGTTGTTGCTGCTGTTGTTGTTGCTGCTGTTGTTGTTGCTGCTGTTGCTGAAGCTGTTGTTGTTGCTGCTGTAACTGTTGTTGTTGTTGGTGCTGCTGTAGCATCTGCTGCAGCGTCTGCTGCTGAGTCTGTTGTTGCTGCTGTAAGGCCTGCTGTAGATTTTGCTGTTGTATCTGTTGCAGTTGATTTTGTTGTAATGCTTGGTTTTGTTCTTGTGATTGCTGCTGCAGAACTTGTTGGTTCTGTTGAATTCCGTTTGTCTGCTGGTTTCCCTGATCACGGTCCGGACTTGACTGGTTTTGGGACTGAAAAGAGATTTTTATTTATAAATGAAAAACCTTATTACTTAAAAACATCTATTTTAAAAAACTCAGAGACAAATAATTCATATCCAAAATATTTGTACTAAATATGTACTAAACAATTGTTAGTCCAAGCAAATAAAAGTTATATAATTCTAAAAGTAATACTTGAATAATATTTGAAATAGAATTCTCTACATATTAGAATATAACGCAAAACGAAGTGATAGAACTATTGTTTTAAACACAACTTGAATTTGGCATTTATAATTGGAGGGTTATTTACAAAAACAGACTAACAAGAAATATAGAAAACTTTTCCTTATATCCCTTTGATTATATAATCAAAGTCCAATTCATATTTTCCCTTTTATAACTTCAAACTTTCGATCATTTATTCATGACATTTTCCAATATTTATGCCAGCTGCTTTGTAGTAACGTAACAAAATGTACCTAAGTAGTTTGTAAAAAAATGCATTTAATAATTTTTGTAATATTAAAGGTAGAACTGGAAAGTTTTTACCTTAAAATGAAGTAACAAATTATTAATATTCTCCTGGGAGAAATACTATATGTATTGTTAATGAAGATATATTTTTCTCACACATCTCTATTAATATCTTCCCTCCTGTGCTACGATTTCACATATTTTATCATAAAAAAATCCCCACCTATAGCATTCTCTTCTTCTTGTCTGTTAATAAATCCCTTAAAAATCATCCATTATACTTCTTCTTCTTCTTTTATTAATGGCTTATCTGCGCATTTCGCACAATTCTGCCAATGTCAAGTGAATAAATTTCTACATATAAAATGAAAATGAAATGAATGAAAGATGGCGATATTTAATATTTTTCACCCATTTCGGGGATTAAAAATCTGTCATGTTTGACAGAACTATGTATGAATGACGTTTTACTTCTTCACAATAACTGTGCAAGTGCGTTCAGATACGTCGTTTTCTTTAAAAACGGTGCATTGTGTATTAGATAGGTATTGTAAAAAACATGTTTCATTGAAGTATAATTTTATACAATTCAACTATTTTTGTAAATTCGAATTTAACTGTTCTGTGCAACTTTTCCGTAGATTACACTGCCATCATTAAAGTTATGTTGTACCAAAAAAAAACAATAGGTATAGTGCAGAAAATATACAGAGTTCTATTTATAATGATACATATCGCTAAACGCTTTGAAGGGTTTATACTTATTTTCAAAGGAAAGAAAACTAAATTCATTACCGTCATACAAAACAAGCGTTATTGTTTTTGATGTTGTCTAACTAACAAGTGTTGGGAAGTTGGTTTTCTATACTTATATATATTATTATGAGGAAATATTTGATTTTTTCTCGAAAGGCTGTGAAAGCTACATCATACGCGGGTGACATACTTAATAATTTATGTCGGAGAAGTCGCGTTTTTCTATTATTAGAATTAGTAGTAAATAAATAACTATAAAAGTATAAACCAACATTGACTAAGTACCTTCACTGGTCTGCCCTGTAAAAAGTTATACGTGGTCTAACAAGAAAAATATACGTGTCAAATTGAAAACCTCCTTGGTTTTTCGTTAATAGTTTATAATTTGTTCGTACCTATAATAGGTACCGATAACTCCTAAATAACGTCCAATTATATTTACTGCTATTCAATTATTAAGTTCGTAAAAGGGTGGAACACGGTATGAAAGTTCGATCTGGTTTTTTCTATTACGAAACGTTTTTTGGTCTCAAGTATTTCAAGGAAAATAAAGCACTAAAAAAGCACCTCAATAGATGGTAACTATACCAAAAGTTGATTTTTGCAGAAAACGAATGGATCAAAGATAGTCATTTCCGTTCCTTTAAAGTAACATATTAAAAAAACTGCAATTTACAACATTCGAAATTTAGATATCAATACAATACAATTACGAAAAAGTACAAAAAAATTTGAAAATTAATTTACTTTAATTTACTAATTTACTAAAACAACACTGGAAGCATTGTCATAGAGAAATCAAGAAATTACTGTAGCGACATCTAGTTTGATTTCGGGCACCAATTTTATTTTTAAATAATTCCTCATTAAAAGTATATCATTCGGAATAGGAGTTGATATAGATGACGCCCGCGCCAAAAACTAACCTACTTACTTAGCCCTTTGCGAATGACTTTTCTTCGCTTCTATCAGTTATGTATGAAATACAGACGTCTATATTTTATATTTTTTATCGATAACTAACTTTCCGCCAGCGGCTTCGCCCGCGTGCTCTTGTATCATACATAAAATCTTCCTTTAGAATCACCCTATCTATGAAAAAAAACCGCATCAAAATCCGTCGCGTAGTTTTAATGATTTAACCATACATAGGGATATAGGGACAGAGAAAGCGACTTTGTTTTATACTATGTAGTGATACTGATCTGGTATTGACATGGTTTTTGTAAATGTCGTTACTTCTGTTACAGCTGATGCGCTTCTTTTACTCCACCACACACCACACCAGCCCTTTTACGTCCCCACTGCAGGGGCTCAGGCCTTCCTTATGGATGGTTAAGGAGGATGGGCCATGACCCTCCACGCTGGCCCAATGCGGATTGGAGGGTATTGACGACTGCAAATGCAGCCGGGACCAACGGCTTAACGTGCCTTCCGAAGCACGGAGTAGCTCGAGATAATAATTTTTTGGTCACCCATCCCGTGACCGACCCTTGCGAAAGTTGCTTTACGACTACGATCGCGGGCCGTGGCGCTTATCCACTACGCCACCGAGCTACTTCTTTTACTCGTTCTCCTCCAAATCAGCCAAAAAAACATCCTGTACGAGTGGGAAGTAAAAAAATTGGATGGTTTAAAAATACTTTTATTTAAATATGGATTATTTTTGACTCTGACTTCATGTGCGTGTAAAGGAGGCTGTGTTACAAGCCGCAAATATTCAGGCTTGCGTTAAATCGTAGAGATTTAATGCAGCCCGAGCAAAAATGTCAAACGAGCATTTAAAAACATTTGAATTATAGGAGCGAGTCAAAAACCTTGCTATGCCGTCAAACTCGAAACAAAATCAAATACCAACGGACAGCTTGACAACACTGTCCTTACTTAGTGAGTTTCCACTAATATGGTGGTTTCAATCCCCACTTTAATGGGGAAATATATTGATCTTAGTGGCTCGTGGTTTTCTTTAGTGGAAAAAAACATATCTTCATTAAGTTCACTCAAATATTCGACATTGTTTTTAAGTTAAATTTTCCTAACATATTTTTTTCTGAATTCGATGCGAGAGTATTTACTTTTTCTCGGAAATCGATAATGACGAGTCATATTCGGGAATATAAATTATATAAATCTAACGTATCCGCCTAATATAAATTTGTTACTCCAGCGGGTATGGAATACCAATAGTCACAATTTTTTCCAAAACCAATGTTTTTAAAATTCTAGAATTCTTAGCTTTCAGACAGCTGCGAGTCATTGTGAGTACAACTGGTCAATTACTAAAATGTAAGTTTCATCTGTAAGCTTTTTGCTTTTATACTTTTGGATAAGTATTGTATATTTACAGTTTTCACTTGTTGTTTTTTTTTTAACGTAGCATTGTATGTGACATAAAACAAATATTTTGGCAATCTTTACTCTGAACGCGTCTTATTTATTCACCTATTGATACGATCCACCGTGTTTAATGATTATAAGTTAACAGCAGTGTTAGCAACTTAGTCGTTTATCCACCAAAAAATATTAAAGAAACAAAATAAATAGTAAAATGAAACAAAATATCGCCATAACATCACTAAGATGTCGTATCCTATGGCAAGAGTCATAACTGAAGTTGGTAGTCGTAGCCCTGGGCACGGTTTCTTGAGAATGTAAACGCTCTTGGTAGTTTTCAACGTGTTTACAGAAGTTATCAACGTGTTATCAACATACAGAATATGTGCTTTTATTTATTCCATGAGAAAATAATACTTAGCTAAGTACTTTTTTTTATTTATATCAGGCTATTTGATGTATATTGATGTATATCGTGTGTATACACGTTATTAGTAATCACGTATACTGATCAATTTCACATTAACAGTTCTATCATGGAAAATATTCTTAATAAAAATTATTAACAAATCCACTTTGTCTCTGATATTCCACCCATCTCATGTGGGACAAAGTGATTTTTAAACATTTTTCATTTTAAAATATAAATACGTTATTTTTTAAATAAATGTGTTGACTCGTGAAAATTGATGACATTAACATCTACTCAAAAGAAAACACATTTAAAAAAATAATAATAATGAGAAAATGATATTTATTTAGTTGATAAAAAAATAGATCACCATCATAAGTATATTGCATCCATCACATAATCTGTGAAAATTTCATGTCATTATAGTTCAAAAACTTTCTGACAGACAGATTTGTTGGTTATTAATTAAATATTAAAGATAAAGTTAAAATGACGTGGAATATCATAAATAGTGAAATTGGAAAAAACCCGGAATACGGATTTTAATTTAAATTAAAATCCGTATTCCGGGTTTTTTTATTGTTTGGGGATGTTTAAACATTGATAATAAAAAGGTAACATCAGATCTTGAAGTTGCTACAGTATTTAAAAAATTATTTACTGAAATTCCAGTCTTAATTACACAATCTTTGAATTCCTCTTCCACTGTTTTTGAATCTATTTTTAAAATTTATCACCTCTCTTCTCCTCTTCCACTGTTTCTGAATCTATTTTAAAGGCAAGTTTAAATAATTGTAATAGCAAATTTAAGTTTCAACACATTGATTTTAAAGGTATAATAAAATCTTTTAATCAGCAACCGAAAAAAAACCGCTGTATTAAGGGGAAATTCCATTGAAGTTTCCAAATCGGTGATTGAGACAATAGCTCCAATCCTAGCTTATATATTAAATAAATGTACTGATTGTGGTATTTTTCCTGAGCTCATGAAATATAGTAAAATTATTCCTTTACATAAATTGGGTAGCACATCTGACCCTACTAACTTTAGACCTTTATCTGTGCTCCGTGTTAAGTAAGATTTTTGAAAATATCATGCTGGATTAAATACTAACATACTTTTACAAGAATAACCTTATGAATCGACAACAATTTGATTTTACAAAGGGTAGCTCAACAACTGAAGCCGGTGTCGAGTTAATACAAGAAATTTTTAAAGCATGGGAGGACTCGCATAATGCGTTAGGTGTTTTCTGTAACCTATCTAAGGCTAAGGATTGTATTTTTTATTGTAATTAGGAAACTTCATTACTATGGATTTACAGATAACTCGTTGGATTTTATGGTCCCATACTTGACTGACAGAGTGTAGAGAGTTGATATCAATAGCAAAAGATCCCCTTGCTCAAAAGTTAAGATGAGTGTTCCGCAGGGCACAATACTTGGTCCTTTCTTGTTTTTAATTTACATAATCGACTTGCCTAATTCCGTAATCACGAAACAGTTTTGTTTACGAATGACACTTCACTTTTGTTTAAAAATAAAAGTGGGCAACCTCTAAATGACAATGTGAACAGTTCTATCGCCAAAGTAGTACATTGGTTTATTGTAAATAATCTTCTCCTTAATAAGGGAAAAACAAAATACCTAAAATTTGTACTACCAAATGTTTAAAAAGTACATATAAATGTAAATATAAAAAATAAGAACATGAGCCTTGTAGATACCACAGTATTTTTAGGGATAAAATTAGATTCTAAACTACAGTGGGTCCACATATTGATAAATTGTCGAATAGACATAGCTCTGCAGCATATGCCGTAATGAAGATACGTAGGTATAACTGTAGTAGAAGTTTAAGGAAATAGACATAATGACTGTTGCATCTCAATACATGTACGAGAACTTAATGCACGTTCGTAAAAATATTAGTTTGTTTTCTATAAAAAGCGATTTACGCAATTTTAATACAAGAAATAAAAATAAATTAATGATGCATGTCACTAGACTGCAAAAAGTTAGTAACTCATTCAGAGGTCTTTGTGTGCGCTTTTAAGGTCCCAAACAAAATACAACAATTAGATATCATGTAGTTTAAATCTACTATAAAAATACTTATTAAAAAAGCTTATTATAAGGTATCCGATTATATAACAGATAAGAATGCTTGGACTTAAGATGATCCAGCAACTGGATAGGTGATTATTTCTAAACTCATTATATATCAAAAATTATCTTATTTCCATTATTATTAAGTGATTATGTTATCATTATAAGACCATAGTTTTTTTGTCTCTCTATTTATAATGTATTGATCTGGTAATAACATGTTTTTTTGTGAATGTCCATACTCCTATTAGAGCTGGTGAGTTTCTTGCTCGTTCTTCTTATCAGCCAAAAGACGTCCTGAACGAGTGGTAGGGAAAAAAATGTTGGACGATTCAAAAGTACTTTTAAGAAGTCTATTTGAATAAAAATTATTTTGACTTTGACTATTCCTGAGAGTATCTTTTTATTCTCGGTTGGCACTGTATAGATACGGAACACATAAAAGCGTAATGGATAAATATACTGTGCCTTTAAGGATAGTTAAATTAAACAGAATAAAATAAATTAGTAAACACATAATTGATACATTTGATTTCATTTTCAACAATGGGATTTATAATATTTTTATAATATCTGGGGAAACAGAAAATACAATTATATTTTAAATTCAATTAAATCAAGGTTATTATGATTCAAACTAAATTAAGAACATAGGTACCGATTCATTAGTCACGGTTTTCTATATTTTAATGAATCTCATTAATTAATAGTATTATATAACAATTCATCGATAACAAACGATGGCTCCAAAAAACTAAACAATAAACATAAGTATCTTAAAGAAAACAAAACCGGAAATGACAATGAACGAACGATAACAGCCGACGAAAAAATAATACTAACATCATATTATATTTTCTTTATTTTTAAACATTAAAGGGATAAGATATACTAATACAATCAGATAGACAATTACCTAAGTGTATATTGGATAACGGCCATCTTTAATTTCAGGAAAATAATTAAACATCCCTTTTCTGTAGTGCAATTTTTATCAGAAAATGTATACTGATTGAATTAAAATATTGAGACTGTTAACTTAAAAAGAGAGTAAATATTATCGCAGGACTCAACCTTCTTTCCAGCTAGATTTATGTAGCTAATATGACTATAATTAAAGACAACTAGTGCCTTTAGGTCACATCGCTATGATACTTTCTTATTATAATCAATTAAAGAAATCTGAATAAACTATTATAATATGCGCTTAGAATATATAAAACTCTGCATCATTATATAGCATTTCCAGATGTTACGATTTAGGTACAATATCTATTTATTGTTTACCGTTTTTCTCTTTTTTAGTATATAGTCTTTGATGTTTGATATTTATGTTATTTATTAAGTATTATATTATTTTTTAAAAAGCATTATTCATTATTTTCCTACCGTTGGTGATGAAGTCTGTTGCGCCTCTACTGTTCCCGATGCATACCACCATTGCTGCTGCGGAGATTGCTCTCTAGTATTTGAATTTGATACTAATCGGTAGTCATAACTCCCTGTGGAACTATCGCCACCATTATTTGAAAAGCCACTAGTCATTTTGTACGTATAAAGTTGATGAGTGGCGGCAGCAGTGCTTCGAGCAATTTCTTCATTAATTTGTTGTTGGTGCTGAAGTTCACCTGCGCCACCCGGCCACCACGAGGCTTCGTCGCGCGCACCCCAAGCGCCTCCCGTCGCGCCTCTGTCCCCCATATTAAGATTGCTGCTTTAGGCCAACCTGTTTCTTTATCTTCTTTCAGTTAGAGTTTATGATTTCCTTTGTGTGTATTTTGTGGGAATCATGTCCTGTATCCAGTATATTTCGATCACAATAAATGTTCATACGGGTTTTTATTTTCATCAAGTACACTAAGACCACCGAGACAAATATTTTTTTATCACAAAGACTTATTGTATTCAATCGAAACACTTCATTTTCTATCAAATCTTAACTAAAAGAAAACGAAAAATCGCGGTGTCTGTCGAGTTGGTTAATCTAAAAAGCTACCGGCTGTAAGTTCCACTCCACGCGCGTACGTTTTGTCTTCGTTTGTACTTAAAGTCAATAAAGTTGGCAACGTCGCATAGCGAGACGCTATACAAATGCACACAGGCGCCCCCAACGCGCAGCGGCCATTACGGAAATAATCGAACATACCCGAAGAGCCACCGAGCATGCACGAAACGGCAACAAGTTCGTCCAGCAACCGGTCAATAAGACGATTAGCGCAACTCATACTATCCACCATATCTTGGATTTTTTATATGAATCTATATAAATTAAAATAATTGATGTTTATATTACATTTTGGGTTTCGAGTTAAACAATAATTACGTATAGATAAGTACATTTCTAAATCATTTCATATATATAATTGTTCTGAAATATTTCATTCTTTGTTCTCCTGCGACGTCAATTTATGCCCCCAGTAGGTAATTAGTTTTATTTGTGTATCACTTCGAGCTTTTATTTGTGTATTAATTTATGAAAGAACTAAAAACGAGGTATATAAATTCCAAATGTTCGTGTTTGAAAATAGATATTGAGGTTCAATTGGGCTTTATAAAATTTCTAGAATTTACATAATATTATTACTCAAACTAAACCAATTTTAATGAGACAAGTAACGTTATTTATATTTGGTTAAGTGTTATAATTTAGATAAACTTAAACCCTTAAGATAAAACAAAATATATTTTTCAAGTTTATTCAGGAACAAATAGTGAATATTTTTTCACATTGACAAATGACATAGTTACGTATAAATAGTACACATATACTCATATATAATCCTAATTATAGTTCTTAAAATTGCTTTACAATCGATCTTTCTTACTTTTCCTGCATAGTTGAGAAGGAACACAATATTTATTAGAAAGTTAAGAAAAAGGTAGGTTATAAAAAAAAAATATGCTTATACATGAATGGAAAATTAATTCAGTTCTATGATGCTTGATAAATAATTATTTCATGCGCTTATCAAATCCATAATAAGCAACTGAAATAATACTTCAACACGTTAACTAAATTTGAATAATTATCGTTACTACAACTTACCACAGTGAACCGAGTTGCACCGAATTGAAATTGAAGTCAATAATAATAGAGACCACCATAATTGAAATCAATAATAATTATAATCGTCTACTACAAATACACAAAAAATACTACTTGTACTGGCTTGAATATGTACTCATTTTTGTAACAAAGGGATTTTAATTTGTTGTCACCATATTTAGAAAAAGGGTATTTGACAACATTAAAAAATGTTATACTTTGTGGTATAAGATAACAGCGTAATAAATAACACATATTTCACTTAATGTATAATTTTGCAGACTACACAAAATAAATAAAATATTTTTTGTCATTTTATGGAAAGATGAAGTCGCCTTGTAAGTGGTTGCAACTTTGATGACGTCATAAGCTAGTAAATATGACTTCCTGGGCATGCACTATCGCAATTGGTAGCTATCGTTAAGAAGCGATCGCAGAGTTCACCAACCGAGCTATCAAACTCGATCGCTAGGGAACTAACGAATTTGACAGTTGCACTCGGTACGTGCTTTGTAGACACTTGCAATGATCGTTAACTTACGATAGCTATGACTTAGCAAACCAAATTCCGTATAATTTCGATCGCAAACTCTGTCGAGATTCGCACTGGTGACGATTTTAGTATGTTGGTATTTGTTTATTTACTAGCGTGTTACGACATACTGGCGGCGTGTGACAGACAGAAATTTAAACTTAAACTTAATTAATTGATAAATATAGTAAATATCTCCGAAAATTTAATGTAATGTGCTTATTATGTTTTATAATACTATTTTTCAAATTAAGTTAAATACCTTATTACCTACCTACTGTTTATTCTGACTGATTTTATGATAGTATCGAATATAAAGTTTACCAAAAATTAGTCTATTGTTCAGCTTAAAAACCTAAGTAATAAGCTTTATATGTTTGATTTTCCATTAAATAGTATTTTTATGACTACATTACTAAATGAAAGAAAGCATTATTATATAATAATTAAAACTTTGATTGATACTTACATGTACGCAAAACTTTTCATCAACGCATTTACAACACTGACGAATTATAATGGAGTAGATAACTCATGCGATGCATCTTTGCGGTAACTTTGAAATAATTTAGCTAATAAAGTAGGTAGAGAATTTTAGAAATGTTTAATAATAATTGAAGATATTTCAAATCAACGATAAAGTTTATATAGATGACTCACCCGTATTATAACAAATCATTAATATTGATTCAAGGTCCGTCCTTACTCCGTACAAACGTAAGTCTCAAAAGAAATCTCTCGTGCAGAATAAAAAAAATAATAATAAAGATATACCTAATTTTATTAATCTGACTTATTTCTACAAGAAATGCGTGTTTTCATAATACTGTTATGGCTATAATATTAATTAGACTAGTCAACTTAATGAAATCAATGAAATTATTTTCAAGATGGATAATATTGATGAATGATGAAGAAATTAAATAGTTTAATATAAAAATATTTATGCCAAACTTTCTCAAAAACCACGCAATACTATTACCAAATTTTTTAATCGTTTTCTAAGGTTATGAATACTCATTGTTATGAATCAATAATTCAAAATAATTTAACTATTAAATTAGTTATGGATTTCGTTACATCGTTAATGCTTCTATTTAAATATATTAAATAATAAGAGCATCACAAATTTAATGCTTATGCTTCAATCCAGTTTTGATAGCAGCCGAGTGAACCATTATTATATTTTATTAAATATAGATACTACAAAATTTACAAATACTAGCACTAGATCATAATGCTGAAAAATTTAACTATATAAATTCAGATAAAATAATGAATTAATTCATTTACATAATATAGGCCATAATAGATACTTAAATGAATACGTAATATTTCATATTTCAAAGAAATATTACTATTTTGCATATATACTTCTTGTGAAATATAAAGCATTCATATCAAATAATGTCTTAATATTCATAAATTTAATACGTATTTCCTATTAGGTTATAATAAATAACCTAAATGGGTAACACACAGAAATAAATAATTATTGTTAGTGTTAAAATAGTATCTTATTTATAAATCAACAAGCGTCTGAGTCATTTAGGTTATGTCTGTATGAATGTGTTAACAAAGTAGTCATTGTAGGTTTGCAGGTTTTATTCAGAAATTGTTAAATACTTAAATTTAAATGCTCACTTACTACGATACAGTCGTCATGTGTATGTGTATATCTAAATGTCACAATATTCCGCCCTCGGCAGCCATTTGCTTATAAAATTAGAATGGATAACTATAAATATCACTTTTTGAAAAACACTATCAAGTTCTTTAGTATTTTCCACTAATACACTTCATTGCTTTATCTTATGTAGATAGATATAAATGTAAAAAAATAATAAAACTCACCTACAATGTTTATTACATCGGGCACACGATTTCAGCGCTTATTACGTAGGGAACTTCGCGTTTGCCCCAATGGATACGAAAGCAAAGCAATGTCAAAGACAAAAAAATTTCATTGGTTAAAATTGAATGTCGCGCCATATTCTAGCCAATCCGGATTCAGGCGTTGGCTTTATTTTTTGTTTATAATACAACATCGCTACATTGTCATATTGCGACGATGCACACATTCTCTGTTTACGATGCACACATTTGTGATCACGGGTTGAACTATTTTTAACGAATGAGTGGCGAAGATTGAAAAATATGTGTCAATGTAAAATAGATCTTATATGGCAAGTCATAAGATTCGACTTTTTCGGATGTATGAGTGAATGAGTAGTTTCACTGAATGCTGTTCAAACTGAACGAACCACTTTAATGATGGCAATGCAATGCAACTTTTGCTTTTAGTTTAGTTCGTTCAGTCAAATCAAATGGCGATCGGTAGTAGTGAAACTCTGTGTTATATTCATTTATTAGCGGTAGTTATTTCAGATAAAAAACATATTCAAGATTGTCGTAATTTGAGGAAGGGTACATTTGATATTTGAAGAATACCTTTTAACTTTTAACCGTTTGACTCAAGTATCCATATTAATTGTAACATCCGATGAATTATTTTGACCACAAATAGTGTAAATTTTTTGCGGTGTTTGATCTACTACAGTCAAATGCTGGGCAGGCAAAGTTAGTTTTGACAATCGCGAGGTCTTAATTTTGTTAAAATTACCAGTGAAATGTACCGTGTTTTTGTAAATTATAACCTCAATTGTACATCTTTGTGAATACGTCGTAAAACTGTTTTCTGCTATCGCCTTGTGCGACTTCTACTATTCAAGTTAAGTGTATTTGTTATATATGATTCAACGCGAGTATCAAATGAACAACGGGTTTAGTACAGGAGAAGAAGATTCAAGAGGTAATTCTGATCAAATATGTTGCCTAGTGGATGACGGCGAACGCTGTAGACGACCCGCGAGCAATGCCGCGTATAGTAAACGTATACAGAAGACTGTGATGCAACGGAAGCTAAAACTCAACATTGACCCTCAGGTATTAAAGATTGTTCCAATAATAGAATTATTTTTATTTTGCCTCATTCAAATGGCCAAACTCATTATGTTGTTTTTATTTTATTTTAAGGCAAGGCATACATACATTTGTGATTACCATAAAAACATGATCCAGTGTGCAAGAACAAAGCAGAGAAGGCCTAAAGATTCTGAAGACGATAGCAATGAAGCAGAAATGGATTCTCCAGAAGTAGATTGGTTTCAACTACAAGTCCCTACTTTGAGACGTTATAAGAGACACTTTAAAGTACCAACAAGGCATGGATTGAATAAAGCTCAATTAGCAGATGTAAGTATATTTCATGAGTTTTTGTCTGTAGCATCATAGATCTATTATATTTATTTATTTATTAAGATACAAAACAAGATATAATTAATACAAAGCATAACTTGTTATTTATCTTGCAAAATCCAATTAATACCCAATAATATGTATCTCTAGCGTGATTATAATGGAGCAGCATTAAAGCTAATGATATTAATTTTAGTCCAAGTTGAACTTTGCAAAATAGAAAAACAGTAACATAATACTTTCTTGCTCTATCAGTATATATATTTATAAAATAAAAAGGACAACACTGACTTTTTATCTAATATTTATGAATGAAAACAAAATTTCAGTCTTTATTTTTTGTTACAGGCTATCCAAAAGCACTTCAAAACTTTACCTGTAAATGAAAAGGAAATAATGACCTATTTCATTTATATGGTAAAAACTAATGGCAACAAGTTGGACCAGAAAAATGGAATGAATTCTGATTCAGTGTAAATTTTATTATTGTGAATGTGACTTTATAATTTATAGAATTAGTTTTAACATTAGGATTAGATATTCTACATTCTTTTGTAGATATGAATTTATAACTCTATTTGTCTTGAAGTATATTACTTCACATTGATTACAGAATACAGTTGAGTTTATTCATACTTGATGTCACTCAATATATTTAGATGTTCATGTTGATTTATTCATTCAATCACCTTTATTATTGTGTATTCTGTAATGATTTCCTCAATCATAATAATGAACTACTTTGTAACTATTTATTTTTCATTTCAAACTATAGTTATTAACAAGATACATATTTAAGTGATTCACTCAATATTGGGGGAAAAATGCAATCAAATGGCTTTGTATAATTTAAGAGATTATAATAAGAGTAAAATTATAGAATGTACATTTTATTTTAACATATTTTATAAAAACTATTTTTATTAATCTGAGTCAGATGAAATCTCTATCCATTTTGACACTCCTTTATTTGAAATGATCTCAGCAGTTTGTGGCAATGAAGGAACAACTGAAATTAAAGAATAGATTTCAGTATTGTTGTAAAGGGGCTTCTAAACAGGTAATATGTTTTGGCAATATTGCAAAAATAGTGATCAGGCAACATTGCAAAAAATGCCTGCCAGATTGTACAATATTGCAGTTATATCCTGCCTGCCCATATAGACAAATATTTTTGGTATGACCAATATTATTAAAAACATTTCTGGGATGGCAGGACAATATATTGCCTGTGTAAAAGCCCCTTTATGTATAATAATATTGTCATTACTTTATTCTCAAACTTACCATCGTATTTACTAGGTTCAGGTTCATCATCATTATCTTCATGTTCCATATCATTTTTCAATGTCATGTCATCAACATTAAACTTTTTTAATTGAATGCTGAGGTCTTTTCGAGTTAATGATAATAAATGATCACTTGTTATCATATCAGCAAAATTTATTTTTATTCTCTTTTGCCTGTAAATAAACACTGGATTACATAATTTGCTAAATGTATTGTCAGCCAGGTAAACTGAACAATAAACTCTTTTTTTTTTATTCACACACACACACTTCTGCTGACATGTCAATAAATACACTGAAGTGGACTATATGGTTGTACTTTCTGCTATGTTTATATATTGAAGCAGACTATATCTGAGCTCAGGAACTACCAGTAGAGTGAACTGGCTACTTTGGAATATTTGTAGTGTTCAATCTTATGTCTATGATATGCATTCCGATTGTTTTCTGGTGTAATAAATAAAAGTAAAGAGAGTTTTGATGATTAATAAATAAGCCTTCCATCACATTATTTTGTACAGTATGCTCTTTTAATTTGTTTTTTTTTTTACTACTGGCATTTCCCTTTTGGAATCCAGTGTTTTGTTGTTACTACAGTCTGCTTTATATAGTGTAGTTAAGCTCCACTTAATTTTGAATACATAAATAAGAACGAAAAATACTGTCTGGTTCATTTTGATGTCATGGTTTCATATCAAGAATGGACAGAAATTTGTCTATATTGTACTGCCATTCAATAATAATAATTTTGGTAGTTTCTTTCATATAAAAAAAATTATTCTAACCTCATCGTATCATCACTGTTTATACGTTGTTTTACTAGATCAACTATTTGTTTAGAGCTCTCAGCAGCACTAATAATGGCTTTATGGACAATGTTGGAATCATACAGTGCAGCGCCATTTAGATCTAGTAAACATAATTCCTTGTACTGGTTCATACCAATTACCAGTAAACCACCACCTGTATTGATCCCTTCTTCTGTACTACTAGTACAAACTGACTCTTCTATGAAACTAGGATCTGAGAGTAAAACCCTGAAAGAGATCAAATATTATTTAATTAATAAAACTGAAGCTTGTAGTTGTGGATTGCGTTCCCCATAGTTTGGTTTATTATGCAGGTATCTATAACTGGGACTCGAACCCACAATCTTTCGCAATCTGGGTGATAGCTCCAAACTGAGCTATCCGATAATTAACTGTTAAATATCAATTAACAATCGATTAATTGTTAACTGCAACATTTCAAAATAAAAATATATAAATTGTTAAATAATAGTAATTTAATTGTCCTTCAATTAAACTATTCAAATTGAATGATGTAAATGGAATAATTTAATATACAGCGATTGACACAGGGCAGGATTGTCACTAGGTTAAATGAAGATTTCACAAAGCTGATCCAGACCTAACTAAATCATTCTTTGTATGAATTTTAGGGGAGGCTTATGTACAGCATTGGATGTCTTTCGCCTGATATTATACAAATGATGACTAGCAGGTGCAAATGAATCATGATTATTAATTATAATTGTTTCTACAACAGTTAAGAATATTAGTTGCATTATTATAATTTGCAACTTTGTAACATATTAATTGTATTTAAATTTTCAATCAATGACTAATATTATTTTTAAGATTAATTAAAATTGGGATGAGAAAGAGAATTCATTTCAAATTCCATAAAACCAGCCTTCGCTGGACTGCTGTCACAAGTAGAATGAATGATTGTCACTAAACTTACTCATTATTGAAGATAGCAAATGTCATACAGACTGGATAGTGGTACAGAACTGTGGGAATGGGATCTTTCTCTGCAATTGTATGTATGATAACACGATCACCACTACGAGTCACATCTGGCCTCTTGAAGTGGGCAAGAGAAGCCAGTGTTGCTATGCTTGCACACTCTATCAAATTACCACCATGATTTAAAACCTTGACATCAACTCTCAAGGACCAAACCTAAAAAACAAGTTAAAACAAAAATATTAATCCCCACCAATTAAATAAAGATAGAAAGACTATGACTTGCAACTAAAACATACTGAAGAATTAATTAACTTAATACAAAACTGACCGACTTCCAGTTATATGATATGGTGGTAATCTATTAGGTGGTGAAGGTTAGGTAAGCTGTCAATATCCTTAAATAAAATAGCAACAAACCTTTTCTTCAACAACTATACAAAGTGATTCAAGATCAATACATTTTGAATCTTTGTAACACTTTTCTAGCAATCGATTGAGATATACAGTAAGGTCAGTTTGTCTGTTGGCCTCAAATTGGGGTGCTGCCATTGGACTTATTTCAACATTGATGTACAGTATACCTTCATTGGGACGAATTTGTTTGGGCTGTGTAACTTCACAAGACACTTGAGCAAGAACTCTGAAAGATAGCAATAAAAAAAGTAGAATTTTGCCACGCTGCTAGTAATAAATACTAGTGTTATTATTAATTTACTTTGTTTCTCCTAAGCGCACAATGCAGCTACCATATTCTGATCCGAAAGTTACATCCAGTCTTCTGCTTTCATTGTAGTTCCTACCATCAAGGCGCTAAAAAATAAATCGATTAATTTGTTTTTTATTGGTAAATTTCTATATTTATAAAAGGTGAAAGAAGCTTACATGACCCTCTGAAACTAATTTCTGGATGAAGTTTTTTTCACAATTAGATAAAAAAACGTCTCTCATTGTTTATTTTATTAAGTATTAAGATAATTAAGAATGTACTCTTCCTAAATACAAAAATTATTATTTTAATAAATAAAGACAATTGGTTATTTTGATTTTGCAAACTAAACACATGGACACCCGCTCAAATAAATGATAACAGTTTACTGTCAAACAGGGATGTGAAAAATTGACGATATTTTTTTTATCAGAGATTCCAATTATTAATTTTGATTATCGATAATTGAATAATAACATTTATTTTACATTCTTACAATATTATACGCAGCAACAAATCATGCGCAGTGTTGCAATCAATGAAGCATCGGAAATGAAAGAAAAAATTAAATGCCTAATATCGGCTTTAGCCAGAAAAAAACACTACTCCAGTATTAATGCCCTTAGTACTATGTACTTAAAATATCTTAATAAATTAATTGATGATTATACTATTTACATTACTTTTTAAAATAAAGGTAGAAGTATTTAAATCTGCGTAGAAGCAGTAGCTAAGTACTTTGTGTCTATTGAATCTCGTGCTTTTAGCATGAGTAGGGCCGTCAAATCAACTCATGTTGAGCGAATATTTCTTTAATGATCATCCAACAATCTGATATCTGAATTCAGTATTCACTCGTTTTGTTTAAAGCAGAATCAACCATTTCGTTAAATAAATACCTATAGTTCTTTGTTAAATATACTTAGGTAAACCTGTCTTGTTAGGATATTAATGCCAGGTGGTTAAAAATATTCTTGGTTAAATAATTACACAAGTACACGCGCTATGTAATGAATGACCTATATGGTAATAGGGGTTAAAGTATGAAATTGCCGATTTCTACTGAAAATCAAAATTATCAATATAAATCGGCAATAGTTAATAGTTACCATTATAATCTTTACATAGCTGCTGTCTAATAGGAAGATCATTTATGCATTTACGATAGAACTCTGAGGATCTAGACTGCACATACTGCACATTTTATACTACCTCCTGGGAAGAAAACTTCTTGTCACGTAGATAATTATCCAAATCACGAAAAACATGGTAGCCCGTTGGAGCAAGGTCTGGCAAATACGGAAGATGAATGGTTTCTAACTGCAGTTCCTGAAGGTTCAAAAAGGTTTCTCATGCTGTATAAGGTCTCGCGTTGTTATGGAGCAATAATGGTGAAAATCGATTCATGAGTTGGAGCTGTTTTACTGTTAGTTTTACCAACATTATCCAGAGTTCGGCACAATAGACATCTGCCGTTATTGCTTGACCAGATCGGAGAAAATTATAGTGAATGACACAATGCTGAAACCACCAAACAGTTACCATTACCTTTTTATTGGTAAGTTTTGCTTTAGGATACTGTTGTGGCGTTTGACCTGGGGTCAGCAATTGCATTTTTATTTTACGTTTATCATAAAGAATTCACTTTTCATCACATGTCACAATTTGATCCAATATTCCTTCATTTGTGTACCGATTCAACAAGGCAACACAAGTTTCAACACGCGTTTCTTTCTGCAGATCAGTCAAATCATGAAGCATTCATTTTTCGTATTTTTTTTATTTTATTGAGTTGACGCAAATGTGTCAATAATGTGGGTAAGTTAATGTTAAACCATGCCGCTAATTCCTGGGTAGTTTGACTAGCATTGGCTTCCACCACCTTTCTTAATTCATCGTTATTCACCTGTGTGGGCAGTCTTCCTAGTGGCTCGTTATTCAAGTCGAAGTTTCCATCACGAAAGCGTATAAACCAAAATCCCACGGTGCGTTCATTAGCAGACCCCTCTCTAAAAGCAAAATTGATATTGCGGGGTGTTTCTGCCACGTTACTTGCTCGTCGGAACTCGTATTCAAAAATCACTCGAATTTTCGCAGTATCCGTCTTTCTTGTCTAAGTTGAATAACAAAAACGATTGAAAGTCGAAAGTCGATATTCAAATATTTCACATTTTTTTAAAAGAAAACCATCATAGTATCCACGTGAAGAAAGTTTCTTTCGAAAATCTCAAATCATGAAGTTTCTATGTTAATTCAAGGAACCTATTACAATAAACCGGTAATTTCATACTTTAACCCCTAATATAAGTATGGTAATTTCTGAAGTGACCGCTTTCCATCAGGGGAGGTCAGCTCAGGCTCAATGAAATATGGCACCCTAAGCAGTTGCAACTTGGCGCCCTATTTGCCTTTGCCCCATCCCCTTTCGAGCGCCTTAGGCTGTCGCTTAGTTTGCCTACATGGGCGGGCCGGCACTGTATATTGGGCAATCAAATCTCCATTTGTCGTTTATTTAAGTGATTTTATATTATCATTATTTTGCGATGTATGATATTTTTATTTTATTTAATTAAGGGATTTCAATTAAATAAAAAGCTACGACGGGACGAAGCACTTCCGTCCCGTCGTAGCTTTTAGGAGTAGGAAGAGTACCAGGGACAAAGTGGATTTTTTAAGCCTTTTTATCAAGGATTAAAACCCATTACCTTTCGTAATCCGGGTGACTGCGAAAGGTCATCGCTTAAAGTGGGTATTTTTTATATTTTTCAGTATAACATTGTGAATACGAAATTAATCAAACAAATATAATAATGCGTCTGGAGAGATTTGAGAAGCTCATTTTTTAACTGTAAGTAGATATTATATGATAACGATTTTGCCGCGCCACTGACACTGGCGTCGGGTCCTTTTATATTCTTGGTTTTGTATCACCTTCTAACATAATTGTTGTTATTTGATACTATCAATTGTTCTTTGATGGTTCTTTGTTTTTTAGCATTTGTTATATATTTATCTACGCAAAATCTTTCCCCTGAACGTTTCTTTCTTTCATTTGCCTATTTTACAGACCGCATTTTTTACCTTAAGCGCTTTCAGTAACCAGCTTCGCATCTATGAAACTATACATGACTGATTACGAAGCATCCTCTAGTAGATAACGACTCTCCGATGCTCCGTGGAGGGCAACCTCAGGATTCGTTAGATTTTAGTAGTTACCTAGCTACTCTATGGTGGTTAGCTACTTTATAGTTGTTATTCTGACAATTCCCGAGGATGTCCCGTTATCATACTTAAACATCTTCTCTTATGTTAGACATTCAATAAAGAGAGAAAAAAGTACCTATCAATCTTTCGTAGTAACCTACAACAAAGTTGCAAAACATGACGTGAGTAACTGACTTCCAAAGGCGTCAGTTTCAGGGTGGCCACTAAGTTGCGGAAATCACTATTGGACACTAAGGGCGCTTGTGCACTACACAGAATTTTCATGTCAGGCGGTCCGATTTTTTCAGGTCTGATATGTCAGGCCATATATAAGTAATGCTAGCCTGTGCTCTGTCAGGAATTTTACCGTCCGGGATTTTACTTTTCTCTATTCCGGCCCGTTTTTTTCAGGTCCATGATGGCGGCAATGAAAAACGTGTTTACGCTTGTGCACTGCTGTGTCCGCGATCCGGAAAATTCATAAAGAATAGGTTTGGGAAAAATAATCGAATTGTGTATAATCGATATTTATTTCGGCGATATTATTAATTTCCAATAATTTTATAATCGATATTTATTGTAGATAATAAAATGCTATATTTTATATGATGATTTAATATAGTTGGTAAATATCACTGCATATGCTTTGGCAAACTCGGTATAGTTCTAATTCGATCAGCGTATGGTTTTAGTATGGATACTTAGCCAGATTTTAGAATCGTATTAAAAGTATCGATAACTTAAGGTAAGATAAATAAGTGTTGTTACCTACGCTTAGACGCCTAAAGATGGGTTATCTTAATGGAAATTAATATAGTAAATAGATTTAACTTTAAGAAAGGACATAGGCTACATTTTATCACGAAAAATAGGGGATGAAATTTTGCCTAGAAATTTGTCATTATCAAATTCTTTTTAGGCAATTGATAAGTATAGATAAATATTTAATAACAGAAGTAATAATAAAGAATAAACAGAATATTAACAGAAGTAATTAAGTGACACTCAATGTCTTTTTCGCATTTAATAAAATTTGAAATGACTGTTTGTGTCATAAATAAATTTTAAAAAAAAGAAGTATTCTAAGGGAAAATTATTTCTGCTCAAAGAAACTACACCATGCGTATAAAATTATGCCTATAAATAATACAGTCAACTGATCTCGTAAAGTTCGTTTAGCATATTAATTCTCCGCTTACACGGCACTAAATTTGTTTATGAAATGGCGCCACCGATTAGTCTATCTCTGTAATCGCTTAAAGTTGTTTTTACAAAACTTCGAAAAAAAATAGCATGTTTATTTAAACATCAAGTAATTTTATTCTAATGTCACAGATATTTTTAGCTATTGTATGTGAATAATGTTGTCCCTAAATTAGTAAGAGTATAAGTTTTTACATCAGATAGTAGTAAAATGCTTTCGTCTTGCCTCAATTTATTATGGTTTATGTAAAATGATCAGGTCGTTATTTAGGTACCTTTCTACGTTTTCGAACGCAATTACCGACGTTCCAAAAATCTCATCTAACACGTCACTTAATTCATGTCACTGTTGCAGGTCTGATTTTAATGAGGCCGTATCTTAGGAGAAAATGTGAAACTACTTAAAAATAAAAGAAAAGAAGGGATCCAAATGTTCGTGGTGGCTTTGAGCTTTTACCTATGTATTAATACAGGTAACGCTGGCCTGGCTTGTGAAACTGTTACTGCTAGATCAACCAGCTTCTGAACTCTTTTAAAATTGGTGCCGATCGAATAGCAATTCGGAAGATTAGCAGAACCTAAAAGAAACCGGTGGTAGTATGTATAATACAGCAATCAACAACATTTATAGCAGTAGTCTCTATCAATAAAATATAATTATATCTACTCGTAGACAAATACTAACACAAAATATAAATGTGTGTGCATTCTTTAAAAAAAAAAAATCGTTTCTACTGTTAGACTACGATACTCTTTATCGATTGTATTAGTGGAAGCACTATCTGTCAGTGGGTTGTCACTGTCACCTTTGAAGTTGACATTAAAAATGAAGAGATAATTTCGGGCGGGAATAGAGTACAAATGTTGTTGTGAAAAGTTTATGTTAAAGAAAACAGTTTTATAAAATATATGATCATTCAGTCAAAGTTGTGTTTTAATACTACCTATCTACTTTATATACCTACCTACATTATCAGCAATTACCTACTACTCAATTTTTTCTACTTATTTTTATTAATAAAGTAATAGGATTAAACTCTTTAATTGGCATTTAGAATTTAAGAGGCATACGGCGAGTTGCACATACGTCTATTAAGGTTTAATTAAGCTCTAATAAATGTCAAATTCGTATCCGTAATGTCACTTTATACTAATGAAAATTTTAATGGACGTTTGTGCAACTGGCTGTAAGTAAATCCTTTATTTTCCAAACAGCCGAAATAAATGAATGGAGCACCAAACAAAAATTAGTTAATATTTATTCATATATATTTTTATAAATATGTATGTAGTAGGTAGGTTGTACACATGTGTACTAGTTAGGTGATTTTATGTAATTATGTTCCTTACTAACTATAAATATTTTTACTGCCGTTATGATAATACCATTAACTGATTGTGCATACAAAATAATTGAAAGATTAGTAAGGATATCCTAACGGTAAATTATGTAAGTTGATTTTTTATTACTTAGTGTATGACTTTTTTAGGACAATGTCAGCGTAGATTCTAATATAAATTTAAATAGTATGTAAGAAAACCACATCCATTTTCTCTGCAAAAGCGTCGGACACAACACTGTCTCACACAGCATTAGAGATTCAATCAAATAAATTTACTTAATTGAAATTTTTATTGAGCTTTTTTAAAGTTTGTTTTTTTATAATACAACATTCTTAAAATGTTTAATACTCAAAACGAAATTTTATACGTGAAACATTCAGCGTACCCACAATAAACTTACGTGTACCTAAGCGTATAGTTATAGATTTCATTATGACCAGTAATAGCATGACATCGACGAATGGGTGTTATTGGGGTGACACGGCTTGGTTCATCCTCACTCTACTGACATTATATCAACGGAGCGTCCGTGCTTTCAATTAGATCAATCATAGTGAATTCAGTGATTTTAATAATACAAATCCTTTTAGTTCGTTTATTCACTTATGTTATTTTAAAAATGCCATGGCCACTGGTGTTGAACTTATAATTTCATCAATTTGCAATGCCATATTTTGCGAATCTGTCTACGATAATCCTCTTATAGGTAATCCTAAAGTTCATAATATAAATAATTATAATTAACATCTAGTATTTTTGTTGATTAAAAGAAATAGTGAAAAAAAAGTAAATGTAACAATAATAATAATATTCTTAATTCGAAATGGATTTTTAAGCATTTTTCATTGAGAATATTTTTCAGTATAGCATTGTGAATGCAAAATTGATCAAATATAATAATAATAATATATATTTGTATTATAATAAGACGCAATAATATAATAAAAAGTTATTAAAAACGAATAGTCACAGCTTAATTAAAATGATCATTGCACCACGTTGGGCGCCAATTTTTATATAATAAAAAGTTATTAAAAACGAATAGTCACAGCTTAATTAAAATGATCATTGCACCACGTTGGGCGCCAATTTTTATATAAAAAAATTACTTTGAAAAATATTGCTACGATTTTGCAGGGAAATAACTTTGATATTAAGGTGGTTTCTTTGTAATCTGATTTCGTTGGTATATGCCAAAAGATTCTTCACATGCTAATGTTTTTTTGTAAATCATCGTTTACTGTGCTTAGAATAAGTTTATTTATTTATGATCATCCATTTAGTACTTAATTTATTTTTAGATTTACAAGAAAACCAGAAAGTTCAAGAACTAAGCTCTTTGGCCGATGATATCAACGGAAAACATCTTAAAATCGGAACTTACAATGTAAGTAATCATTAGGGCTCGAAACATTAATTATCGTAAGTATATCGATTGTAAAAATGTTTTTTCAGGTTTTTGGTTAAATGTATATTATACAAAAACACATCACGGCCAACTAAATTTTCAATTTTGATGAAATAACAAGATGTGGTTAACAAAAATAGGTAGGTGCCTTCTGCCCTTTTATTCTCGAACGCAGTCTCGACCAATCGGCAATTGTGGCTCTCCACATATGTGATGCAATCTCGTTCTCGCGAGATCTCTGCCTTTTTTAGCGAGATTGATCGCAGTCGAAAAATGGGCGAGTTCTCGAGAGTTTAACGAATTAACGAACGAATACAGGAATCGCTTGTTACCCCGAAATCTCCGAAAAATCAATGTTTATTTCATATAACTTATAATAAGTATTATTTGTTTCCTAATTTATTAAAAAAAAAGTAATTGTTTGCAACAATAAATACACAAAAGTGCCAATCTCGCGAGATTGAATTTCCTAGCTCCGCCCTCTTGATTGGTTCACTATCATACTCTGGCGCTAATGTACCCAATCAAGAGCACGAAACGGCACCGATCGGTCGCGTTTGCGTTCGAGAGTAAGGGGACTGGTGTCACCTATTTGTTGTACTACTGTTCTAAACTTTAAAAGGACTATAAACATGGTCTTCACATTACCCATGGGCTAACCGTCCGATTTCAAAATCTTTCACAATCCCTTTTAAAACTTAAGCGATTGTCATAGCGATTTATGGAATTATAAAACGTTTAAAGACGCAATGGCATTCTGATTTGAATGATCAAGATAATAAAAACTTAGCAAAACAAATCAAAGATCGCAGTCAGCATTCAACTCTTTCTTTTGACGATTTCCAATAGCTGTCAAAAGTATTTGCGTTAAGGCAATGAAGACAATTCCAGTTAACGTCACATTAACGATAAATGTCAGATTAAAACGGATAACGATAAATTATAAAATTAGACAATAAGCTCCCCGCTCAAATAATGTGATGTGGAAAGATCATTCAGCCAATTAGTTACGACAAAGATATATGATTTGCACTCACTTACACTATACATATATTCATTTAAAGTAAAAATAAGTAAAAAAAGTTGCTTCTTACATTTTCAATTCAATATACTTATAAGACGACCTTTAAACTGTTTTATCGAGTGTAATTTGTTTTTTTTTTTGTTTAGACGTTTCAAATTCCTTACAGCGATGAAGCCGTATTTTTTCAATTCAATTTAAATATTCGCTATACGAGGGTCAAACTGAAAGTTCTTAGAACTGGCCACTTATAAACAATATAATAAAAAAATAATTCTAAAATTTGAAAATATAACTCTTTGCCAATATTACTGAGTATATATTTCATTCATTTGTCATTTGTTTTACGAATTGGCGGCAAATTGAAAATTGTCTGTGTCACGTCATCATGAATTTAACACGAGAAAATTTTCGTGCAATGATTTTTTATGACTTTCGATGTCATTTAAGTCAACAAGAAAGTTATGATAGACTACGATTGGCCTTTCACGATGAAGCCCCATCTCGTGCGACTGTTTACAACTGGTTTAATGAGTTTAAACGTGGTCGCACTAATCTCACTGATGATTTACGTGAGGGACGGCCTTCTACGGCGACGACTGAAGATAACATCTGTGTTGTGCGGCGTATGATAGAGACTGACAAAAGAGTGACCTATCAACAGATTCGGACAAGCTTAGGCATCGGTATGAGTCAAGTGCACAAAATCCTCCACGAACATTTAGCGGTCAGGAAGCTTTGCGCCCGGTGGATACCTCATAATTTGACTGAGGCTCAAAAACTCCATCGTGTGGATTGGTGTCGTAAAATGATTGAAAGATTTAACGGAGGTGACTCAAATGCTGTGTTCGACATACTAACAGGTGACGAAAGCTGGATTTACTGTTATGATCCTAAAACCAAAAGACAATCTGCTCAGTGGGTGTTTCCTTTCGAGGAGTTGCCAACTAAAGTGAAGAGAGATCGAAGTGCGGGAAAAAAAATGGTGGCCTCGTTCTTTGGAAGGATAGGTCATTTTGCAACAATTGTGTTAGAGGATCAAAAAACAGTTTCTGCAGAATGGTACACTACCAATTGTTTGCCACTTGTCTTGGAAAAAGTTCGAGAGAAACGACCTCGCAGTAGGATCCTCCTTCACCACGACAACGCCTCGTCGCACACCGCCAAGCGAACGATCGACTATTTGGCGACATCAAACGTTGAATTACTGGGTCACCCGCCGTATAGGCCCGACCTCGCGCCTTGTGATTTTTATTTATTTCCAAAAATTAAAGAAAAACTTAAAGGAAAGCGGTTTATGAATGCTGAAGAAGCGGTGGCTGCGTATCGCGATGCCATTGAAGAGACCCCTAAGGACGAGTGGGCAAAGTGCTTTTCCCAGTGGTTCCATCGCATGCAGCGGTGTATTGACGTGAATGGACAATATTTTGAAAAGATATAATAAAACTAATAACTGGCTAATGTAATCAGTTTTTGATTTTCTAAGAACTTTCAGTTTGACCCTCGTATTATCTATAGGTTCATATATAAAAGGAGATGTCCAGACTGACTGACAGACAACGCAGAGCCTAAACGGCTGGTCGTAGAAACTTGAGGGAACATTCTGAGTGTACTAAGAACGGATTTATGGAAATTCCACCCCGAAGGGGGTCAAAAATGGTGATACAATTTGTATGAAACTTCTTTGTTTATGGATAAATGTCGATGAAAATTGGTATTTGGGTAGTTTATGACCCTAGGAAGGTAGTAGGTTATATTTTATCACGAAAACTAGCACTTAGAGGTATAAAAATGGCAGTGAAAGACTTTATGGGGAATCAAAATGTTACCATAGCAACCATTGTTTACAATTTGATTTGTCATTGTAATAAATTTACCAAATATTATTTACAAAATGTTTTATTGTATAGCGATTAAAATTGGTATTTGAGTAAATATTACATTTTTGAAATTTAATATATAAAAATGTTCAAATTCAAGTAATTTTGTTTACGAAAGAAAACGATATTTTTATATTATATATATGTATATATGATCTACACTGGATGGAGTTAAATGAATTCTAAATCGCAGATTTTTTTGCCTGATGGCGAGTATATTCTATATTATTTTGATCAAGGAACTTTACCGAGAGTTTGTTTTTGAATCGATGAAAATAAGTATTTGAGTAGTTTAAGGTCCTGAAAACATAATGTTATATTTTATACCGAAAACCACCACTTATTTAATGGGATTAACGGGAGTGGAAGTTTTTATGGAGAATTGAATATTACCCTAGCAACTATTGTTTATTCGTTTAATTTCACTGTAATAAATATATCTAATATTATTTACAAATATTGAATTACATAGCGATGAAAATTGCTGTTTATGTAATTTTAAACAAAATAAAATATTTAAAATTGTTTTACTTAAAAATGTTCAAATGGAAGTTTTGCTCAAGATAGATTTTTAAAAGAAAATATAGTAAGAAAAAAAAGCTTTGCTATACTAGATCTGCGCTAACGTTTCTTTCAAAGAATTTTGCATAGATTATGTTTTCTATTAAATGTTGTGTAAACTTCAGAACTGTTTTTTCCATCTGTATTTCAATTTGGATTGGATTGAATTAATATCTCTAAAGTTTTCATTGATAAATGTGCTAAAAACATATTGAAAAATTTTTTTTTTTTTGTTTTTTGTATTTTCGAACTTAAATATCAAGGTAATTTCATCATCAGCTCGAAAAACAACAACGTTTTTGGAAAATATATGTTGCCCAAAGTAACTATACCACGCGGACGAAGTCGCAGGCAAAAGCTAGTAATATTATAAGTGAAACAGAAAATTATGTTTCAGATTAAAGGTATAATTATTTCATTAGTAACATTTTTTGGATTTTTTGGTAATTATTTGACATATTTACGATTATGATAAAAATATTTAAGAAATAGTTCGAAGAAATGGGCAGGCAGTTTGTCTGCAGGTAGGTTAAACGCGTTAAACGAATTTTGCTTCTTGAGGAGCCGCTTTAATTCAAGAATGTTTTAAAGCGTGCTAAATAGTTTTATAATAATGTAAAAACATGTTCTTTGTAATATTATAAAATTAAATCGCTTTGTTGAAAACCGTTAAAGTACAACCAGGTACAATAGTTACTATTATATATTTTTTTGTCACTGTTTAGTCACTAAAGGCCTTAGTTATTAAAAATAATTTTATTTGGATACTCACTCATAGTTACTACACACCATGCAAAAAGTTTAGATTTTCTTTACTAGCTTTCCGCCAGCGACTTAGGCCGCGTGATCCTGTATTACACATAAAAACCTTCCTTTTGAATCACATTATCTATTTTAAAAAATCCGCATCAATATCCGTTGTGCAGTTTTAAAGATCTAAGCATGCATAGGGCAGGCAGACGGAAAGCACCTTTGTTGTATACTAAGTATTGATTTCACATCATGCAACCGTGCATTCTTCCACAAAAACAAATTGTTTGCATTCAGATGGTTTTTGTGATAAATTATGTATTTTAATTTATAGGACAACAAATTAAAGAAAGTGGGGTGACCAAGCAACGTAAAATACATACTTTAATATGTTTAGTGAGATAATCGTAGAGAGTGTAGTGCGTAAGTGCGACGTCAATAGTTTCATGGATATGTCGCAAGATTATGTTAAAGACAGGATTTTAATCTAACTCCAGAGAATGATAAAAATATATTGGATGATAAAAAGGTTTTTGATATATGAACTGAACTAAATTTCCTATATTATTCACTATTATAGGTCACGTGATGGGTTACAAATTTCTATTCCTGATAGCGATCGCCTTAAAAACGAATAAAGAGGTTATTTCAGCAAATAATTAGATTTCTTTTTTGGACACCCTACATTAATGATATCACCAAAGGTGGATTACCATATCATTAAGCGTAGACGCTTTAACGATATGATCTTAGGTGGTCGTTTCATGAAATAACATGAACCATTTCATAAAACGGCCGGCCGAATCATGATATGATCAATTTACGATATGGCCACGACATAAAGTTAGTTCTTGTAGAATCGCCCGCTAAGCTGGGTGGAGGAAGACGAAAATGGCACCCTCCACGGCAAAGGGGTGGCCTTTGTCCTTGTGCGCATTTTGCAAAACAAATTCAACTTCACGTACGAAGTGGTCGTACCCGAGAAGAACTATGAGATGGGTGGCAACGACCCGATGGATTCCCTAATTGGTCTGGTTAATAACAGCGTGAGTTATTTGACTAACACTTCCCAATTTTTTTGCTAAAATTAGTTATAAGTTGGAATAGTTTACCAGTTACATATTTCCTCATTAGTTATCTAAATATAAATATGGCTATATAACTCAAAGGTGACTGACTGACATAGTTATCTATCAACACACAGGCCAAACCACTGGACGGATCGGGTTGAAAGGCATGCAGGTAGATGTTATGACGTAGGCATCCACTAAGAAAGGATTTTGATCAATTCTACCCCCAAGGGGATAAAATAGGGGATGAAAGTTTGTATGAAACTTTGTCAATTTTAAACCGATCGGGCTGAGATATTGCATACATAAAGCTACTATAACGTAGGCATCCTCTAAGAAAGGATTTTGATAAATTCCACCCTAAGGAGATAAAATAGGGGATGACACTTTATTTCAGGTATTTTATACGATATAATGAATAAATATTCGTTAGAAATGCTGCTCAAAGTAACTTAATAACGCGGACGAAGTCGTGGGCAAAAACTAGCAAAATATAAAAATAAGGATATGAGTCAAAAATGTTTGTAGGTACGCTTCGACTCACGCTTCACCAGTTTTGCACTAATAAAGCTGTAGTAAAAGGCAATTTTTTAAAAACGAAAATTTATGCATTCTTTGTGGGGCGTACTTATTTCCACTTTTTTTTTATAACGCAAGCGAAACACACCTTAACCTTCAATCAGGGTTCTCTAACCCTGTCCAGCATGCTTACTCTCGAACGGACAGGAACATGGTTGGCCTACCTGGTAAAATTTGCTGCAGAATACCCTCAGTGGGGAGAAGGATCTGGCAAGCAAGGAGTCTTATTCCTCGCTTTCATTTGTCGGTCATTGCTTTATTGACCAATGTGATAAGCGTGCAGAGGTAACGCACACACACGCAACGTTCTGTCCCTATCGACCAATGTAAATGGATAATTATATAAGAATATTTAATTTCTCAATTTATTCTTTATAAAGTTGGTAGATATGGCAGCGGCTTTTCTTCCCAAGATACGGATGTACCTCGACAAGGCGTTGTTTTCCTATGACTTGGATGAGGGAGTCTGGATGATGATGCTTAAGCGACCCAAGGAGTCTGCTGCGGGGTCTGGACTCCTAGCTCCTTTCACTAATTTAGTATGGTAAGTAATGAATAGTAAGTGACCCTTTTTTAAGGTTTAAACCGACTAAATTAACTTTAGTCCTACTAATAAGATAGCATATCTTTTTAAAATATAGGTACTTAAAAAAGACTCCTAGTGTCCTACATAGAAGCATATGCATAGATTCTAGGGTTGCTAGGATTTTTCAGCCTGTAAGAGATAAATTCTTAAAAGAGCAAAAATTTTTATCCAGGATTAATGAATAAACAAATTAATTACTTTTTACATTTGTCAGAGAAACGCGCATGTTCTTAGTCTAGCTAATAATTCAGTAAACTAAAACAACCAAGCCATTGAAACATGTAAATAATAAAACAAGAACATTGAATAAGTATAATAACATATTGATAAAATCAATAAAACCTTCTTATGTATAGCCATGGCTAGAGTTATAACAGAGTGAGAGAATTAGATGGTCGCTCCCCAATTTGTAAACGCATGTATATATCCTTAATTAAAGTAGGTATATATCCCTTTTAGCTACGATCACATGATTGGTAAAAGGAGGGCAATGCTACTAAACGTAAAAAAATACGGGAAATATGCAACGAACAATAGTAGGTTTGCAGATTTAAATCGTGTTCACTGGTTCCTGGTGTGGAATTGGCGTACTTACCATAGATATTTTTACGACTAAGGGTTCGGGATAAAAATTGCTAATAAAGATAACACGCAAAATAGTGAGTTGGTTAGAATGAAACTTTGAATCGAAATATAATAAACATATTAACGATTGTTTGAGGGAGTTTTATGAATTTGATAGAACGACTCACTTTAGTTTAGTTTTGCGTTTCCACTCAACTAGTGCCTATTTAAAGTTATCTTAGATCAATAATATCAATCGGTTGAAGTAAAGTAAGGAGAAAAGACTAAAAACTTATGTTATGTAATTACAAATAACATTAACAAAATACCTATGGAGTAAATAAAGAAATTAATAACCAAAAGATATTCATTTTGCGTAAGAAAATATTTTCACAATAACTTGTTTTACAACAATATGTTATTAGTATAGCTTTCAATATTCAATCATTTATTAATCACAAATGTTTATCTCGGCCTGGCCGGCGGCGAGTAGTGGTGCGCCGACTTCCTCTCTCATTTGTCTTACTCAATATTTGCGTTAATTTCATTCTCTTTACCTTTCATTCTCTTCACCTGAGGCGAGTATTACCTCAAATGAGGGGTACCTCGCGAGTACCTCGTGAAGTAAAACGAGATCCTGACTAATCCTCAGTAAATCCGACTAGGCTTGACAAATAAATATCGATATATCGATATTTTCAATTCGATATATCGATATCAAATTGTAACAAATACGATATTTTCTTTTGTTTTTATTTGAACGAGAAAATTGACCAAACATATCATTAAATTGTCTTTCCACTATCCGCACACTTTTGCTCTTTGGTTTTTCGTAATCCGTAATGAACCTCAACGCGCGTGTTTTTCTGCATTTGAATTGATTGTAGTCCACAATCTTACCAATTCAATCAATAATGACAAAGTATTTTAAAAAACATTAGTTTCCGAAATCAAACTAGATGTCGCTACGGTACGTTCTTGATTTCTCCATAACAACCCTTCCGGTTTTCATTCATGTTTAAAAGTAAATTAGTTTTCAAAACTCAATAAACAACTCATATTCTATGTTTACTTTTTCGTATTTGTATTGAAATCTAAGTTTCGAAATTTTCAAATCTCAGTTTTTTAATATGTTAGTTGAAAGGAATGGAAATGACTGTCTTTGGTCCATTCGTTTCCTGCAAAAATCAACTTTTGCTAGAGTCCCCATCTAGTGGATGAGCTTTTTTAGTGCTTTCTTTTTATTTTAAATACTTCCTCATTAAATTGAGCGTTCACATCTAAAAAATAAGCATCATAAAACTAAAAACGCAAGTCAAGTGAAGTGAATGATAATATTACACCAAGTTTTTCAGATCAGAACCTAAAATGATTAGACCTTTTTTTTCATATCGCACCGATATATCGATACTTTATTGCATTTCCGATTCCTACATCCCCATGCGTTACGCATACCCGCTTCACCCTGCGCAAGCTCCACGGGTTATGTGGGACTCCTCCTGCGGCCCCACCCCCGAAGGGGCTAGGCAAAAAGCAGTAGTATACCCACTAAAACTCAGCGATGTCCCTCTCACGCAGGTGGAGCATAGCATGGGCCCCGAGAGGGACCATTTAAACGGTGTTAACGCGATTCATTGATGCCATCTAGTAATTAATATCATAGGTAGCCGTTACTTGTGACACTCACATAATGCAATTCTAAATTTCAGGTATTTCATATTAGTAGCTGTCTTAGCATACGGTCCCTGCATAACTTTGCTCACCAAGTTACGATACAAGCTGATGTCGGATGACGAGAAACCAATACCGGTGTATCCTAGTTTTTGGTTTGTGTACGGAGCTTTTATAAAACAAGGAACCAATTTGGCACCTGAGGCGAGTAAGTATTCCCTCAATAATCCTGTAATGCAATGAACTCGGCGTCGAGCACAGAGCGCTGTCTGTCTCGCAGTCTAGAGATTTTATTGAAGTTAAAACCGAGTCATTTCCGAGCCATTTCAAGTCGAGAGAAATCTATCTATCTACTTTTACGCTTTATCCCTAGTGAGGTAGCCAGGGAAAATAAAGAAATAATAACTATCTACCATTATTACTATCGGAGCTCATCGGATTCAAAACATCAATAGCGATATTCGATTTCGGAGTCAAAATATCAACGACATAGTGCAATATGACTACTTATAGCAAAGTACTTACAGGGAATTAAAATATATTTTTATCCCGCTAAAAGACTGTTGATACATAAGTTTCGATTCAATCTCCCTGTCGTCAGAAATTTGTTTATTATTATAATACTTATTATACCGAGTATTAACATGAAATACCCATCGTGTTTAACGGTCAATTCTATTTAATGTTGATGGCATCTACTAATGGTTTATGTCATCCATCACGCTCGTCACACCCTTTTACCAAACCTCTGATTACAGTAAAATATGTCAAAAGTATACTTATAGGTAGATATAATAGGAGGTTGACAAGTTTTGATAAATGAAAGTATATTGATACGAAGATATGCTTTGCTTCATGACCTTCACTATTTAATGTGTAATCAAATGTAGTTTTTAGGTATATGTTTACTGGATTTAGGTAGATAATTAATTGAAACATATTGAATGACCTAACTACTAATATAGTTTGTACTGTTAATTTTAAATAGGTACCTAATATATCTAATATGACTATAATTTATCAAATTATATAGTTAGGTAACCTATTCATATGCCCACTTATTAAATTAATTAGGTACGTATTTGACTCGAAAATGGGGGTGAGTGTCCTGGCGACTCGGTCACGGCTTCCCGGGTCTCATCTCCCAGGGTACACCGTAGGGGTTTTGGTGGGTAGGCCTCCGGGAACTCACTGGGCAGCTCACCTGCCGAGTGGGTTCACGGAGGAGAGTCCCACACACCCCTGTTGCTTGCCAGGTAACAGGGATAGTGCCAAAAGCATTTCCTCGACGATAAAAAAAATGGTACTTATTTGCCTTGCATTTTGAGTGGTTCATGATAGAACCTAGGCAGCGCTGGCTCAAGGAAACTTGGCGCCCTAGGCAAAACACTGGAACTTGGCGCTCTAGGCATAACACTGGAACTTAGTGCTCTAGGCAAAACACTAGAACTTGGCGCCCTAGATAAAACTCTGGAACTTGGCGCCTTAGGCAAAACATTGGAACGACGACCATAAAAAAAATGTAGGTAGGTACACCTATTGTAGAGTAATAATTACTCTGTTAAAATAGGTTTATTTTTCTAATGACAAAAGAAACTCGTTAGGTACTGCTAGTTTGAAAGTTTTGTACTTTGAGTACCGCGGACGTGAACTCATGTTCCAAGAATAAAAGTATTTTTTAAGGTATTGCATTTTAAAGGTTAGGGTTAGCAAACATAATCTACGATATTTGTCGTGCTATTCCACCACCCAAATACAAGCGCCCAACAAATAATTATTATATGATCTTCGAATTTCATTTTTAAAAAACCACAAAATTGCGTTGAAACCTACAAGAATAGGCATAGGATATATAGAGGTTGATAATAATTCTAAAATAAAAAGCCGTGGGTTTCGATATTTTTTCTATATAATGACATAATAAAACAAAACACAAAAGAAAATATTAAAATAATAAAAAGTATACAAAAAACTATATAAAGAGGTTTTACTGTCGTCGTCGTCAGCAACAGAGGTATTAATACGAGGGTCAAACTGAAAGTTCTTAGAACTGGCCACTTATAAACAATATAATAAAAAAATAATTCTAAAATTTGAAAATATAACTCTTTGCCAATATTACTGAGTATATATTTCATTCATTTGTCATTTGTTTTACGATTTGGCGGCAAATTGAAAATTGTCTGTGTCACGTCATCATGAATTTAACACGAGAAAATTTTCGTGCAATAATTTTTTATGACTTTCGATGTCTTTTAAGTCAACAAGAAAGTTATGATAGACTACGATTGGCCTTTCACGATGAAGCCCCATCTCGTGCGACTGTTTACAACTGGTTTAATGAGTTTAAACGTGGTCGCACTAATCTCACTGATGATTTACGTGAGGGACGGCCTTCTACGGCGACGACTGAAGATAACATCTGTGTTGTGCGGCGTATGATAGAGACTGACAAAAGAGTGACCTATCAACAGATTCGGACAAGCTTAGGCATCGGTATGAGTCAAGTGCACAAAATCCTCCACGAACATTTAGCGGTCAGGAAGCTTTGCGCCCGGTGGATACCTCATAATTTGACTGAGGCTCAAAAACTCCATCGTGTGGATTGGTGTCGTAAAATGATTGAAAGATTTAACGGAGGTGACTCAAATGCTGTGTTCGACATACTAACAGGTGACGAAAGCTGGATTTACTGTTATGATCCTAAAACCAAAAGACAATCTGCTCAGTGGGTGTTTCCTTTCGAGGAGTTGCCAACTAAAGTGAAGAGAGATCGAAGTGCGGGAAAAAAAATGGTGGCCTCGTTCTTTGGAAGGATAGGTCATTTTGCAACAATTGTGTTAGAGGATCAAAAAACAGTTTCTGCAGAATGGTACACTACCAATTGTTTGCCACTTGTCTTGGAAAAAGTTCGAGAGAAACGACCTCGCAGTAGGATCCTCCTTCACCACGACAACGCCTCGTCGCACACCGCCAAGCGAACGATCGACTATTTGGCGACATCAAACGTTGAATTACTGGGTCACCCGCCGTATAGCCCCGACCTCGCGCCTTGTGATTTTTATTTATTTCCAAAAATTAAAGAAAAACTTAAAGGAAAGCGGTTTATGAATGCTGAAGAAGCGGTGGCTGCGTATCGCGATGCCATTGAAGAGACCCCTAAGGACGAGTGGGCAAAGTGCTTTTCCCAGTGGTTCCATCGCATGCAGCGGTGTATTGACGTGAATGGACAATATTTTGAAAAGATATAATAAAACTAATAACTGGCTAATGTAATCAGTTTTTGATTTTCTAAGAACTTTCAGTTTGACCCTCGTATAAAGTGATGACTCTTTCAATTATTTACTGTTTTTAGATACAACACGCGTGCTATTTACCACTTGGTGGCTATTCATAATACTTTTGTCAGCATTTTACACAGCCAATTTAACGGCATTCCTGACCCTCTCCAAGTTCACTCTGGATATAGAATACCCTCACGATTTGTATAAGAAGAATTATCGATGGGTTGCGTCAAAGGGCAGCGCCGTAGAGTTTGTTGTAACTACAGTGAGTAAAATTTTCGCTTCCGTTATTTCCTCACACAAATATGAAATACGTATAACATAACATATATAAATCTATTTATATAATAGGAATATTCATTTTATCTGTTTTATGCCTAACCTTAGGAGGTTAGGCAGGGTTAGGTTCTGACTAGGGTCAGAGACGTTAATAAATTATAATGTAAAATAGCATTGTTTTTCTTAAAAGTGCTTTATTTCATTGTCTTTACGCAATTAAAGTTAAATGATGTCTCTAAGTAACTTATATGTTAGTCCTGTATCAAAGGCTATTTAAAAACCGCTAAGTTTCAGACTTCCGTTTAATCGCCCTGTGGGTTGACCCTTATATTGAAACTGAACTCGCTTAAGCACTTACTACCTATTTCAATATATTTATAACCAAAAAATATATTACTTCGATGTAAGTGCCTATTTTAGAACTCTTATTTTTCAGCCTAGCACAGATATTAGCTACCTGAGCAAGATGATAACTACTGGCCGCGCTGAATTTAAGTCTATGGGGAACGACTATGAATATTTACCTTTAGTGAAATCCGGAGTAGTTCTAGTCAAAGAACAGACTGCTATTGACGATATGATGTACGCAGATTATCTGACTAAGGCCAGGGAAGGGGTCGAGGAAGCAGATAGGTGTACTTATGTTGTCGCACCCAATGCATTTATGAAGAGTGTCAGAGGTTTCGCTTACCCGAAGGATAGTAATCTGCGTAAATTGTTTGATAATGTGTACGTATGAAGTTTTAGTGAAAAATAATAATTACCCTAAAAGCGACGTATTTAGAAAATGCTATTAAAGTCTGTAGGTTATTACTCGTAATTAAATGATAAGCGCCAAACTTCAATGGCATTTTCTTGAATAAGACGCTTTTGATATAAATATTATTCGTCACTTTTTTTAAGTTTGAAGTCGGTACTACATTTTTCTAGTTTTTATTTAATGCGTCACTAAAAAGTGATATTGATATTTTTCATATAATAGGTACACGTTTTTCTGAAAACCGCGTCAAAATCGTGCCATCGTGCGAACCTCCATTTTTTTAGTTAGTTAATATACCTTAAACCTTCTCCTAAGTCTGACCAATTGCTATGTTGGTAATATACATACGTACGGGTCAAATGAGAACCTCCTATTTTGAAGTCGGTTAAAAACGCTGGCCACCACTACGCTCTTGATTTTTGTTTGATTTGTAATAGTTAATAATAAGTAGATGAACGATTCATATAAGTAAAGGAGAAACTGAATCATGGTTTTGGGTGGTTGTTGGTTACCCAATATAGGATTATATACCGATAGGCCCGTCTTAAGCACAACAGGCGCCCGGGTGCAAGCAGTCCTCTGGCGCCTTCCCACCCCATCTCCCATTCCAGGGAATTTCCCGATTATCATCGGCGCGGCGCCCGGGTGCGTTGCACCCCCCGCGCCATGGGTAAAGACGGACCTGTATACCGATAGCATTTTTAAATGAATATTTTTATCTGTACTTAATCAAATTTCTAGCTTGATATTCATCGTACAAGCCGGCATAATAGACTTCCTGGAACGTCGCGATCTTCCATCGACAAAGATCTGCCCTTTGAATTTGCAGTCGAAGGATCGTCAGCTACGGAACAGCGACCTGATAATGACGTACATGATCATGATTGTGGGCATATCGTCTGCTGTAGCCTTGTTTATTGGGGAGGTATTTATATTATATTTGAATAATACTTAAATATGACACTTTCAATAAAACCGAGCGATTGTTATAAAAACAAAAACCGCAACTACTGGGCACCGGTGTGTAACTAATGTATGGAATCGAATCGATTGTATGGATTGCGTGTTATCGACAGCCGATGCCAAACAGGACTAACGGCTTTACGTGCCTTCCCAAGCGCGGAGGAGCTTGAGAACACAATTTTTTGGTCACCCATCCCATGAACGGCCATTGCGAAAGTTGCTTAACAAACGTATCGCAGATCGAACGCTCTATCCGCTGCGCCATTAACCGATTGAATAAAAATAATGTTCTTTAGTTTATTTATATCTAACAAGGGTTTGTGGCAGAACCAATGAAGGTGACTTCAAAGATTATGCAACGGCATTCGTGGAAATCAATATTCCATATAATGAATACAATCTCTGGTTATCCTTATCCTATCGCTCTACCTGAGACAACTCCTCAATCAACTATTGACTGCTAATAATATTGTTATCTTTTTAGGTGATAACTAAGCGTTACGTCCGCGTAAATGTTACTAAGAACAGCAAGCATAAACATAAGAAGGCCAGGTTTAATAACAATCCAAAGATATACTACGATGACAGTCGACCTCCACCTTACGAATCTATCTTCGGAAAGAATGGAAAATTTAAAGTAACAGAAAACTCAAAGCCTAAAATTATAAACGGCAGAGAGTATTTAGTCGTGAACGCAGCTAACGGAGATACCAGGCTCATTCCAGTAAGGACACCGTCCGCTTTCCTTTATTACATGGATAAATGATTAATGGGAGTGAGAGGCACAACGTAGTGAAGACACCTTTATAGGACTATTAGCTCTACACTTTTAACTTACTTTTACTATGTAGAATCGTAGGTACAACAGCATTTTTAACCCCTAGACCTGAAATTCTTAACCCGTCTGTCATAGGTAATTTAGTTCGTTCAAGCGCAGCAAGATGGACATGTGTACAGCCCTAACCGAGTTCATGTTTTTGCCCAACTGAACAATATACTGTATAATATAGTATGTATAATCCTGAATAAATCATTTTGTCATTGTGAATGGAATTCAATGTGCCGACCAAAACTACCCGATCAGACCTATTTTCCGAAAGCAGTTTCGGTTTCGATCGTAGTTTCGGCAGGTATGCCAAACGAAACCGTAACCAGTTTTTTGCCGAAAAACCGAATTTTCGGTCGTAAACTCACTTGACTCAATTTCCTTTTGTTGCATAAATATAAGCTTTTTTAGAGCTGGATACGAAGTAGATTTACTTATTAGTGTAACGCAAATAAATGAATTTATTCGTGAAAGTCACTTTCTGGGCTATTTTTAAATAAATAAAAACTGTCATGTGGAAAATGGAGCTAAACTTGTTTGCTTTTATTTAACCTCCTTAATTTCTGAAATTATCTAGTAGTACCTACTTCTAAAATTATGAAAAGAGAAAATGGTTCTTCACTAAATCAATAGTTTCTAAAATTTAATCTTTGTTACGTAACTCTTGGCGTGCGTGACCCCAGTCGGTCTTGGCAGGTTTTGGAGGCAGATTCATATTTTGGATGCGTATTTATACTAAAAATATCTACAAAATCAAAAGTTTACATCAGTAATTACAAACAAAATTTAATTATATACATAAATATGTACGAGACGAAGGGTGGAGTCTCCTTGTATCAGCCACCACCTAATATTAACCGTTTCGAGAAAATGGAACATAATTTTAGAATCAGTCTTAAATTTATAATTGTTTTATGCAAAAAGTAGCTCTGTATCCTTACGAATAACCTTCCATATCTTGGTGTGGTCACAACATTTGAACGTTCAGTTGATAATAAAGCGCGGGCAGATACAAACGTACGTCGTTTGGTGGCATTACCTATAGTAGAAGATCCGAACCTAAATCGATCTTCACCGGGTTGATAATGGAATAAAACTTATTATATAATTAATTTAGTATGTTAGAAAATATATTAAAAATGGGTTTGCTAAAAAAATCCTGGACAGAATATTTTTAATTATTTTTTAAAAAATATTTTTTTATTAAATGTTGCAACATCAAGATAATAAGATAAATTTAACTCTGACTTAAAGTATAAAACATATAGAATGTGCAGACGTTGGGTTGTCTATTATTTACCTGGACGAACTACTGGGTTGTCAGGTATAAACAGGTATATCGATGCCAGTTAATTTCACTTGATTTGATAATAAAAAAAAATTATATCAACATAAGCGCTGTTTCATTACGAACACATTGATATAGGGTTGTCTGCAAAAAATTCGGTCCTAATACGGGTTTGCGAATTTTAAAAATTAAAATTTTAACGCGTGGGAAATTGAGTGACAGAGAGATCCGAGGAAAGTATACCGTGTAATAGTAAAGGACCCAACATTGCAGTCGCATCTGATCGGACCCTATTAATTATATAATAAGTTTTATTCCATTATCAACCCGGTGAAGGTCGATTTAGGTTCGGATCTTAGACTACTAGTGAAATCCGTGAGTCGAATAGAATAGGATTTAATATATTCGAGTTATTTTACTTTGTTTTTGAAGAAAGAGTTAAAGTACTGTTTAGACGGCATATTTTTACGTTTTTAGTTTTTTTTTTTTTTGTAAATAATCGAGTGGCCGAGTTTAGGGATCTGTATTATAGACAAATCTCTTTAGCAGCTGATTGGGGAAATGAGTTAAAAACGTAAAATTCTAATGCTGCCCAAAATATATTTTTAACAGCTACGGCCGATATAAAGGGAATCGATGTGTAATTACGACCTCCTTAGTATTGTATATGTTCTTTCCTAGTAACTAGTACTAATATTGCATTGAACTTTTTACTTTTCGTTTAACTTTTTAAAAATTATAATTGCAATCCGTGTAACGTTAAGTTTTCGGTTGATTTTATTCGGTAATTATTTATAGTAATTTGTTCTTGATTATTATTAAGAATGTTGATTCATTGTGATCTTTATTATTTTGATTTCTTAGACAGAGACGTAAATAAGACTAATAAGAGTTTAAAATATTGATTGTTACCTGATTTGAAAATAGAAAGGGTTTATTTTTCCTTTTGCAGTTTTATTTACCTAACTTTGAAACAGTATGCCGATATCAGGGTCACATGCGGCGGTTGTTATGGTCGGTTTACTCGAAAAAAAAACATCGATATTATCAAAACTACATAACAAAGGATTCGTAATTTTGCGAATGTAAATAAAATTTAATTATCTCATTACTCAAAAAAGGCATTACAATAAATCCAAAGCTGTTAATATAATAATCACAAGCAGTCAAAGATCAAAGTTAACATGGCGACAAAGGTGCCTTCACCCTATATCCAAAGTGCCCTTGAAATACATATTTTTTTATTATTTCAATATGGGCCCTTTTATAATGAATTTATAAATAACACGTTTTAGTAATGAACGCTAATTAGACATGCTTGACTATATATATTTTAATATTTGTTGATGGCACCATTTACAACGATGTATAGTGTTTATAAATGGATGTGTTACTAAATAAAAGAATGATACATTCAATATAATATTTTTATTAACCGCGAAAATACTTTTCACAATTCTTCTAACATTCAAATCATAAGACTGAATGCCCCTCAATCACCAAAACAATAAATTTATTAATATTAATTAAATAAATGAAACTATATGGGCCTATTGAACGACATCTTATAATTAATAACAAATAAATTACACATTTAAATCATAGAAAAAGGCAAATATAAAATGTTGTTTAATAAGCCCGACTCACTGCTTTGCCTGTACAATGAACAATATTCTTAATTGTCAATGCGAAATTGATGAAATATAATGAATGAACAATATTTTTATTTTACACACTTAAATTGGTACAATTAATTTGCAATATCTTACATGCTTAACTCATATATGAGCTGCTACCACGATCACGAAAAATTATAATAATATCGTTAAACTTTCGCATATATTTGAATATGATAAATGATTCTTATCAAACTCATAAACATTGAGCTCTGTAATGGTGGTTAACATTCTAATATAATTTAACAACATTTATTCCTTTTATTGTTAATTAGAGAAACAAGGACAGATTGTGCCAATGTGGATTCGAGTTTCTTCTTTAAAAGCAGAACTTATATAATATTGCTATTATGCTATTATAGAGAATGGCATAATCTTCATTTCTCTAAAAATTGTTTGGCATACCTTCCGAAACTCAGAATCGTATAAGGCATATTATATAACTAATAAATAAAAAAGTGAAAACATCATTTTGCAGAAAATTCACAGTCAGAATCGTCTTTGGCATATATTTCAATGTTTATATATACTTACGATTGAGTGCCAATCGTTCTGCCGTTTAATTTTGGTTACAGTTCAAACATAACCTAACCTTTAAATAGATTTTTCAAAAATTAAATTTTGTCCGAGATAATTCTGCCATTATAAGAATACCATTGTAATTCGAATAAACAAACGTTCGACTAATCAATGATTATGCTAAAATTATTTTTATACTTAACTTTAAAGTATACATCTAGAGAAGATTATGCCAATTTACTGAATCGATTCAATGAGTCCGTTCAACAAAATGATGAACCGCAGAGCGATTCTGTAAAAATCTGAACCCGAAATTTGAATTCACTCATGCGTCCGAATTCACGTCATTTAGTGAAGATATTCTATTGATTTAATTTTTTTGTATGAAAAGAAAACCAAATTGACTGATTATAAGTCTCTCAGATATTCTATTCCAATATCATTTCGAAACTCATTTCACTTATGTCACGAAACGTTCATTACCAATTCATGATTGATCGGATGCCGCTTTTCGAAGTGAATTCAGACGCCTGAGTGAATTCGAGTTCGAGTTTGGATTTTGACATAATCGCATGGCTGATCCGAATCTCAAAGTTTGTTCCGAATGGATCAGTGGCGCTCATTGACATGAATGAACGAAAGCATGAACTGAGCAGAACTTAGCGACTGGTCGGATATATTCGGGCGACATCGAGTCGCGTGTCAAGAAATAAACGCACTTGTCGGCAAGCCAGCGCTAGATTTACTACTTTTACTTTATTGTCTTGGAATCATTCATTATGATCAAGGTTAAGAATGCAACAATTGATTTTGTTAATAAATTAGTAAATTGCATTAAGCGGGTGAATGCATTAGGTAATTTTTAAATATATTCGTATCATGATTAAGTAAGTACTTGTTCTCTGCTCTAGAATTTATCTGAGAATCGATGATGCAATTGAGGCACATGATCCAAATGAAGCATTAATTGATTCGGATCTTTGCACTTATTCAGATGCAAATGATCCAATCTTTAGAAAGATGCGTTATTCGCAGTACTAATGCCAAATAAGTTTCGGTGAATCGCGCCAGATAGAAAAAACGCTATGAATTCATAATACTATAAGTAATGCAACTTTACGTTACCTACTTATATAATTATTATGCTCATATAAACAAAGCATTATTGTATTTTGCGTTATATTTTTATTGCAATAAAGACTTATTCTTAAAATATAAAATTAATTTAAACTCTTGTTTCATTTCATAAATATATTTAATTTTAATAAAATATTTTTAATACGACAAAATCAAAAATAATAATTTTTAGAATTATGTATTTTTTATTTTTATGATAACAAGTTAATTTAATTTTTAACCGCTTTAATGATTCTAAGCATTTATGTTTGGTAGGTATCAAGATCATAAAATTTTAGGTCATGATAGGAGTAGGTAGATTTATTTTTATACTTCAAGAACATGGATATGACATAATTTTACGGAAAGTTTTTTCTTTTGATAGTATAAGTAGAATGTTGAATAACATTGCCACTTATTCATAATCGATAGGAAGGTATCAAAACTATTATTTTTTTTTCTGGACCAATATTGAATAACATTGATTACAGATATGATTATTTCTAAAAGAAATAGCTTGTAATGGGCTTTTTCTTTTTCTGGTTTTAAAATAAAATAGTTTTTAATTTTGATCATTTTATCTCATTTGTCTTTGCTACAATTATTATTCATATTTTACCTTATTTCCGAGAAATAAATAATTATTATTTAAAAATTCTGAAGGAATGTCCATATTGTATATGCGTGACATGACAGATCTTTATTCTACCTACTCCGATAATAATTGGTCATCGTAATTACCGTGTAATAGCTTTTCACGTGAAATTGGCAGAATTGTGCGAAACGCGCAGATAAGCCATCAATAAAAGAAGAAGAAGAATTTAAAGTCAACGTATTTCGGTGATCGCGTGGTGACCCCATAAAAAAGTGATATAATTTTAATTTGATAGTTAATGTGCTATGAATAATCGCTAAATTGATTTTCTATCTAAATAACATTAATGGCGAGAGCTCTAGTGGCAATAAAACTCATTTTAATAGACATAAAAGGAAGAGCACAGTAATATAGGCTGTGTTCTTACCAAATTGATTATCAGCCGCCGACTGTGAACGAGCGTTGCGCAGGTGATTGCATTTTCATACATTCATAATCATCTTTTCATTCAAATCACTACAGTACAGGCAGCGGCTGTTCTTCGTTTGCTGTAAACATACGCTTGGTTCTAAGGGTCATTACAGACGAGTGATAGACAATGACTTTTATCTCGATCCGTTTTTATACCGCATCAACACGCAATAATATCCAACTTTGTTTGTGCATGCTGCAGTAGCAACGGCATGTAAGATTATTCAATGCTGTCAAGACATTATTGTGAAATTGGTGACCGAACGCGTTGCAGAATTGAAATGAAATTTATTATAATCTAACAGGTTTTGTCAATTTCACGGTATTAGATCAGTCTAATGACAGTTGTTTCTACCTCGGCTTTTCGTTAGAAGGTCCATTAGAACTAAAAAGGAGTGCTGAAAGTTACCCTAGAATGGAAACCATGATAACAAAATTTTATAATGTGTAAACATCTATGAAATGCTAGCATTGGCTTAGTGTTAATATTTTTTAAACAATAACGGCTCTTTATCATAGTTACAGTAAACAGTACCATACGATTAGCAACTTTATGTTTAATAGATAAAAACCCTGACAAAAGTTTAAAACTCGTGCTTCTAGTAAATAATAATAATAATAAAAGACGAAGTCATAAATTATGTAAAATATCTAATGAGTAAGTATATGTTTAATTCTGTACTAATAAGTAAAATATATTAAGAGTCAACTCAGACCAAAAAAAAATTTTTTTTAATACATACTCATAATACTTTTCTAACGCTTTCGTTATTCTTATGCCATTGGTAAAATATAAGCACATACCAGTGCAAATTGAAATTATAATATCCTGTAACGACGTTAAATTATCATATCTAATCCATTGAGATAGGACTAAAAATAGTATTGCTTTAGCTTTATATTAATAATAATTTGAGTGGATTTTTTTGGATTTCCTTAATCTATCAACTTTTCTAACATTATTTTCTGCAAGACCTTGTGTTTTGTAAATGTGTCTAAGCACAATATGTAACTTAACATTGTTTTATAATCTGAAACAAGCTTGTATTATAGGTTAATCAATTATAGCACCTTTACTTACACCCATTTTCACTAACCCAGAACAAGGCATAGCTTAACTAGGAAACGCCTAATATTAGGAATCGCCTAAGAAGATTAGTTTAATTGCGAATAATTTTTTTTATCCCTTGACATAAATGCACATGCCAAGCGCAAGGCGCCGCATAAAGGATATCATTAGCCATTGTTTAATTTCCTTTCGATTTTTTTACCATCTTTACCTTAAGCGATTCCTAAATATTTTGGCAGCAGATTTGGGCAACTCCTAAGTTTAGTGAACACGGGCATTAGCGTGATAAAATATTACTCGATGTTCTGAGGTCTGAGTTGATTCAAATGCCTATATTAAGGTAAGGTAAATATATTTAAAAAAAATCATAACTCATACCTATCTTCTTTTAAAAAAACTGCTACTAACATAACATACATTATTTGTAGTGCTAAAGTAGAGTGATTACCACTCATATACTCCATTATAGTATTAATTTAGACAATTTTATCAACTATTTACATAATATTTATTAAAATGCGTATTTTTGGATAGTTAATATAAAATTACTGTTAATGTACCCGTGGTATATGCTGTCTATATAATTATGAATTTATTAATGAACACATTTGGATCTATAAATTTATATAATCACCCGAGTTTAGGAAGCGCCCTACACTAATATGAATACATTTTTAGGTGTGTTAAATTCTAAGTTAACTAGGAATTGGATAATAACTTTAATGGTAGTGATGTTAAGGTATAATTTTGATTTAAGCTGTATACAATTAGTATGTCTGCTATTATTGTATGTAAAATTACTGAGATATGCCAACTATTTTAGGGTACCCGTCACGAATGTAAAAGGAAAATGCGGGATTTTTACGTAGATATTATATTATATGGATGTTATCAAAGTTTGGGAAATGTACTTATTTTGTCATGTGACAGCTGGTGACGTCACTGAATAAAAATATCCTTACGATAACCTTTTTTTTGTGCTTACAGTAATACCTTCGATTGCTGCTATATATTGATTATCAGTTCTAAAAAGCAAATTATTTTAAAATGTGAAGTCAATCCTTCACATTTTTAAATTCAGCAGAACAGGAGTCATCATTTGTTGTGAAGAAATTGGCCACTGTTAAACAGACAATTCTTGGCAAATCCTATTGTTAGAAAATTTTATTTGAATACAATTAAAGAATGATCAACCAAATTGCAACAAATTTACGAAATATCATATTGCAGATTATTAATAAATACACCAACTACGACGTCATCTTTGACGTCAACAGAAATTACAAACAGTGACGTCATGAAATATGATTACTGTTTTTGTCGTTTTATTTTATTGAAATCTAAACTTTTGTAATAAACTAAAACAACAACCGCCCGACTTAAATATAAGTTTGTTGATTATATTACTTAGGTATTTTGGGAAGTCTGATTTTAATTTTTCGGCGAAGTGTCTACTTTCGTTCCAAGTACTAAAGTATAAAATGTGTATGAAAAAATAAGAAGAAACAAATACAGCCAGTTGCACAAACGTCCATTTAATTTCTCATTAGCTTAAAGTGACATTACCCACACAAATTTGACATTCATTAAAGGCATAATTAAACCTTAATAGACGTTTATGCAAATGACTGTAAGAGAATAATCATATAAATAGAAAAAAGGTGCCGGTAATTAATTTTAAACTGACAAATCATAAAAATTGCCGGAGTAAAAATACTACATACTTTTATCTAGACATTATATGTATATATTTTGTAATATATACATTTTATAGTTTTGTACAGTTAGTAATATTACATTTAAATAATTAAATAATAGAAAATTGCTTACATTGTGTCTAACATAATCTGTTTTTAAAATAAATGTTTTTGATTTCAACTCATCAGACATGAAGCAATAGTAAAAACACAAGTATAATTTTAATAATTTTAGAGACTACAAAACATTTCACATTAAAAAAGCTAGTGATTCAACGAATACTACTTAAACCAATACGAATATCAGTTCAATTGTTGTTGGATTATTCTTATTCGCAAAGCGACTACAAAATATACCTGTAACTGACTTAAGAAAAAATAGTTAAAAAAGCAGAACTTTGTAGTGTGTCTCAAACACTTTGACATTTGTCACAGGATCATTTCTTAAAATGTTAAACTGATTATACGAATAAATATTGTGTAGAGGCGTTCCGAAAAAAAAAACAGCAGTCAAACCATAATTTGTGTTACGTTCATTTTAATTACACCATTTTAAATGTTTCTGATGGCGTTTAGTAAATATCTACTATATCAGTAAATACGAATATCCGTATTCGTTAGATCACTACTTACATACCTAAATACCATTGGTCTATAAGTACTTTTCAAACTAATCTCAGGTTCATTTGAGTGAAATATAGTTTAATACTAGAACATAAGTTCATTTAATATGTATTTATATAGAAAGTCAGTTAATTTTTCAGAAGTTCACGTAACTAGCGAACTAGGTAAAGATTAAAACATTTTTCGGTTTTGTGTACGATGCAATTACAATAGTTTTAATTATCTACCTATCGTATTATACTAAATAAAAATAATCTTTGAAATATTTTTTTTAATATGCATCATGGATCAGTTAGATGATCTTACCAGGGCTTGAATTTTGAAACTCAGTTCGAAATTCTGTTAGATAATAATTTTTATTTCTCACTGAGGTAGAATTTATCGCGAAATCTAGTCGTACTTTTTCTAAAATTTAAGCAAAAAAATTATAACATGTGAACATTTGACTTAACATGTGAGCATGTATAAGAACGCGCAGCGTCTATTGTCCGAGTTTCGGCCGCTTTAAAGGCATTAATATAACATTTATGTCATTGAAAGAAGTCTAACATTTCCATAAGTGTTTTTACTGAATACACCATTAATAAATTAAGTAATAATATAATCTATATAATGTGTAAGACTATGCGCGCACTGGCAATGTTTGGTCATCTTTGATTTTGCGTCTGTCACTGTGTTTTTGTAATTTGTATGGAAGTCACATAATTATCAAGCTCTTAAGTGTGCGTGCCACCGTAAATATTCTGTTACGGTGACATGACACAAAGCCACTGGACAGAAAATAATCAGTGAGCGCGTAGCCAAATAGGTAGGGTAAAAATACTTAGGGCAAAACGCATAATGACCCATAGTATTATGTGAGCGTCGAAACTAAAGAATACGTATACTGGGTGAGGTCAGCGAGCTATAGCGTAACGCAGTACTTAGCGGAAACAATACAAGTTCTATGGTTAACGATACATATCGCTTTATTTTGACGCTTACATTTTGTATCATTGACAAGATTTTCGCACGACCTAAAAACAGACTACTGTAATACAGTCCATAGCAAATTTGTACAAAACTAACAAAATTCTACAATCCATTTTATTTTCGTAATATATACCTTAATGCGTGCAAAATTCAGTTTGAAATTGTTGTAAGAAATTTGACATTTTGAGGTAACTTACTGTAGGTACAAACAATGATACGGATCATTATATTCCAAAATAACTATTACACAGTCACACACCGCTTAAACGGTGTTTATGATAAGAATGCGTATGAATTATTTATGCGGTATAATGATAGCATTATAAGTACTTGAATAATATTCAATTACCGTTTGAATTAGTACATTATACATAATATTATAGGATAATTTCGTAATGCAGACTACTTAAAAGACATGTCTAGGTGTACAAGTATTTGATAACATTGTTTGTGGAAACTATGTCATTTCATCCACGTGGCTACGATTTATCAGGTCATTGACCCTATTATTAAAATGTCAAAATGTATTATGTTTCCTCATATCAGTATAATTACGGTGGCTATCACAATATTTGTTGAGATAAACAATACGTAGGTATATGTATGAATATAGAATTGTACTTACGAACAAATAACAGTATATTCTCGTTTAAATAAGGAATATATTTGAATAGGTCAACTCGAGGCTTTCCATATTTTTTGTGTTTTTAATTTATTATTCATAAGAGTATATTTATATATGATTTTATTAAAATATCCTTAAATTAAGATACAGACTCAAAAAACTGATACCACACACACTAAACAATATAATCAAACTAATTTGTCTTAAAGACGAAATTCGTATAACACAAATTAAACATAGTATCAAAGTCAACAACTTTTCACTTTAATTTGGTATTCACCGTCTTATTGCTACAAAATCTTTTATTGTAACTTGATATTTTTAAAATGTATTGTATTTCAACTTACTATGTCCTATTATAGTAGCTGCTAATCAGCAAGTTGGATATCGCAGCAAGATTACGCTTAAGTATTTAATTTTGCACCACTGATGCAGAGGTTAAGCCCTCTACACACGTTCCCATGAGGAGATTCGATATTATTGAAAAAAAAAAAATCAAATTGAAAGTATATGTAGCGGATATTAATACAGAATTTATAAATAATATGATTTTTTTATGTCTATATCTCGTAGATGGTGATTTATTTTTCGTTTGATTAGTTAAAATCAGGAACACACGACGTATTCATAATTATTTCTAAAACAATATTGTACAGTTAGGTAACAAGAGTTATCAAATAAATTATCTGGACCACTTGATAGATTATTTCAAAGAACAATCGTTACTATCAGTAAAGTGTTTTTAATTTCTGCGTACGAAAGGAAACTAATTATTTTCCACAGGAAAAATATTTTTAATGTACACAAAGGAATAGTATTAAAATCTTATAAACGATCGCGTGTTTTGTGTAATTTATAAAGTAGTTATTAAAAAAAATATTCACTACACTCGATCAAGCGTTCATGTTGTAACGTGTGCCTAGTCATCCCGGTTGAATCCAGTTGGCTGTCAGACGGCTAACTCTCCTTCCACCATCGGCGATTGGAGCAGGGAACTAAAACAATATTTTTATAATTCACTACAAACCTATAATTATAAATTTTATTATAAGTGTATTAGCATGTGAATTGTCAAGAAAATAATTTCGAAACAAATCAATCTCATAAATTTGGTCCTTCGAGCCGGATATTTTTATGAGCTTTTCTCTACGTTATTCAGCAGCTACTGGACCCAATCTCTAAAGCGGCCAATTCCCATGTAACTAACCTTGATTGTTGCCCGTTGCCAGAATTCGAGCAGATCGACTCTGTTCTCGAACCCATGTTGCGCTGTCGGCACAAATATGGCGTGACTGCCGGCGATGGTGTATTACGCTCCTGTAAGTGAAATAAATATGATGTAACATATAACAAAATTTTCACCGTGAATGAAATGAAATAAAAACACGAGCAAATTAAGAGTTATCTCAAGCACTAATAAGACTAGCGTGTCTTGAACACTTGGTTACGTGGTGTTATAAAATATGATTGTTATATCAGAAACATTATGTACTAACAACAAAGAAAATTGCTACAAAATAGTGATTCATAAAATGATATATGTGAGATATTACATTCATTCATAACATGATTCCCAATTACTAACACAAGTCGAATGTTACTGCGCTACGTAGTTAGTACATACATAAATTCATTGTTCAGTAAAGCAAGGTAAATAAACAGTTTACTTGAAAGAGGTTAGAAAGCAAACTAATTATAGCTTCCATGAAAAGCATTTGTTGTATGCCATATAATTTAATTTGCATTATAATATTAAATTCGACAATGAAATGGAATTGCTGATTTGTGGCGCAGTAAGATACGGCTACAAACTATCAATGTCAACGTACACTCTTTGTGCTACTTTGCACGTACTAATTTACAATTCAAAGTACAAATAATAATTATATGTTTTTTACCTTTGAAATGTATTTCTTTGTAATTCGCTTATATCTGAAGTGGGCAATTTTCATAGCGAACAAAGGTTAGATCAATTTCTGGAACCTTCATGAAAAGTGCACCATTAACTTATCAATACCGATCGTATTGAAATGGGCTTTTGAAATGTCAACATTATAATAACGTTGCCTTTTTTCCTTCACCCATATTTCATATGACTTATTCTCATATCTTTGAGACTTTATACGTTATTCAAATTAACGAAGCCATTGTTGACGGAAATTGACTAAAGAAATAATTATGTATACAATTTGATTTAATGAGATATAAATGCTTATTGTGACGTTTCCCGGGACATATAATATATGCATAATAAAATATCTAATGCCACGTCAGTAATATAAAAAAATATATCATAATAACACAATATAATCCTTGTTCTATTACATCGAAATTTCGCTGCAATAAATATTATTACATAGATTTTTTGATTTAAAACTAAGTAGCTACAGCACATGTATTATGCACCAACACCATACCCAAAATACTATAAAAAAGTTATTTTCTTAAGTCGACTCAAACGTGTATCTAATCCGGGAGGCGGGACCTCGGGATTCGCCTATGGAGGTCGTCTATACTTACAAATATCTTTATTAAGACCATATTAGTCCTTCAACAGTTAAGTCAAAACTATATTTTTTCCAACGTTAGCTTTTCATGGAAAATAAACCTATTATCCTATTATTCTTTCCAGACATCTTAGTTATGAAACTATGGTTAAAGCGAAATTGATCCCAGTGAAATGTATGAATAAATTTCCGTATTACGAATAAAACATTATTAGTGTTGTGTGATATCTTACTGTGGAGCTAAATTACAATTAAGAAGTTACATTATACCACGAGTTTTAGTATGAGACCGCCAAATTAAATTACTGAGTCAAACAATAATCATTATCGTTTCACTGTGTTAAGTCTAGGCCAACCCCAATAAAACGTATATGAAATCACAAAACAACAAAAGACAGAAAATAAACATTTTACTATTTAAATAACATTACAGATAATTTGTACATAAAACATTAATATACACGGTATAAAACTAAATACGTCATGATTTTATTCATAATATAAATATCACCATGATTTTTTACAATACAAAATGCTATGTTAGTTGTCTTTTAAGAGTCGATCAATCTTGAATGTCTTGGAGGTGGGCAAGTTGTCTTGTACTTATCGGTTTGTCCAAACTCAAACTTATCTGCTTGAAAAAGATTTATCGAACCCTTATCGATTCTAAACTGTAAAACTGTAATCGAAAGATAAACAAAACACTACTGAGAGAAAAAATAAATGAAAATAATCATTGAAGAGGTCCGATTTTAATGAATTGTATATGTACTAATAATAAATAGCAAACTGTAGTGTCTGTACATGGTCACGAGGATTTTTTAATTATTTGATTACAAAAAATTTTAGGAAAAAAGTAGTTTGAGGTACTTATTGTTTTTTTTACATTATGCTACAATTAAGTGCTTAAGTATTTTTACCATTCCATGTATGTGTATGTAATTACAAAGTATGGAATATTCGATCAACAATTATAACCACATAAGTAAAACAATGTATTAATATTAACTTTTCAATGGACTTTCTTAAGGACATTACAAAGTTGATTTTGAATGGAAACAGGTACTTATAATGTAATAACAGAAAGAGGACACTCTGAATGAAACAATGTAAATAAGATTTATAAGTATCAGTACTTTAGTGAGGCAGTAATCAACGATTATTATTGCATATTATTACTGCAAATTAATTTGAAGTGGTATAGAGACATAATAAGTTTGGATTACGATTTATCGTACCTTTAACATTTTTAATATGCAACTAATAAGGTATTTCTGTGGAGGATCAACATTTGGATAAATGGATCTTATATATAAAATAACAATTACTTATATTTTATAGAAAGATTTATATAAATATTGAAACAAAATTTTCTATCAAATAGATGGTTGCGGTCTTTCGTATATATTTTTTATACTATACAACTAAGTATAGTGACACAAGGTAAGTTTACAATATGTGAACAATTTTTTCCCCTAGGGTTTAGTATAATTTTGAAATGTCATATTATTATTAGTAAGTAAATATAGATAAATTAACTATGTTTCCATGTTTATTTTATATAGTCCTAAACGAACGGTAGGGATATTGACAAAAATGGATTATCATACTACGGTTAGGTCTTAGGGATATAGTAAGTAGCAAAGTGTATATAGATATCGTTTTTCTTTGTCTCCGATGTTAATTTATAAAAAAGAGTGAACAAAAGATAAATATGGTCTAGGAAACGTAACGAACTCAATATTAAAATTTGCATTGGATATTTTTTTCTGTATAGGTGCCAAGTTGTTATTCGAAATATTCAATACTTTAATATATATAAATTTATACTTAACATAATTAAATTAAATAAGTACAGCAAAAATAATATTAAGATAAATAACAATAATTAAATTTACTAGTTACGTATTTAGAAATTAGATATATATAATAATTGATATCACAAAAATAAAGAGCAGATTTAAATACATAATTCAAATATTTATTTAAAACATTTGGATAATTCAATATTCCTATTCGAAACGACAGCAAACTCAATATTATATTATTAGTTCAATGTCATGTTTAACAACAAAAAAAAATTCGTTAAGTTCGAGTAGTGTAGTTAAAAGGTGGATTCGTAGGTTATCCGACTTCTATAATAAGTTATGAACCTTAACTAGGTGACTGTTAAGATTCAAAACAAATGCCACATGATTTCAAAATGTATAAAACAATATGTATATTTATATATGTTTCTAGAATATAGGAATCGTTATTAACTGATGTCAGATTTATTTGAGTAAATTTTAGTGCAGGATTTTTTTTTTTTATAGAGTTTGCGTAATATCAACTAAAATGATATACAGTGTTTAAAGTTACTATTTACTCATTATCTGATTAGAATCTATTTATTTTTGACTTGTTATTTTATCGAAAAAGTCATATTTAAGATTTTTATATCATGGTTTGCAAATAGTGAAAAAAATGAATTTCAAACAAATTTGTAACATCTATGAAATGGTAAATAAATCTCTGAGAGTAGAACAATTGTACTGAAGAGAGTCCCATGACTAAAAAAAAATTATTTCTCTATCCATTATTACTTTTTCTTCATAAACAAAGCTGAACCAGCTTGCTGTAGTCCGTAATTATAATAGATTTTTACTAATTATTTGATAATAATTGAGATAAAAATCTTTTAAGTTAGACCAAATTACGGATAGGTGGAAATTTGATTAAAATCACTTCAGTAGTTACGGAGTTTATCAATAATATATATCGTGACAAGAGATTGTTTGTATATAAGATAAGATGTATGATAAACATAAATAAATTAATGATTTCGCTACTATACAGGCATGTAAGTTTGATGTCGTTTCGAACGTTGTACCGGCGTGTTGTCTCTAACCTGTTGGTTGGGGCCGCAACACGTTGCGTTGTGACACAAGTCGTTGGGCGGACAGTGTAACGCGCACGGCGCCTCTGCGGACGCACCGCTCGTTATCTGCGCAACAAACATGTATTATTATCAGGGTTCACAAAAATCCGATACATATCGGATGTATATCATGTATATGAAAACTTGCAATTTTATAAACTACTGGTGGTTTTTTTTTTAATGTTTGACCTCTTAAATAAAGATTGAGTTTGGATTTATTTTATAATCCTTATAGGGGATTCTATAAGGGGATTCCTAGTTACGTATAGGGGGACCCGACTTATTACTTACTTACTATAATAAAAAATAATACGTGAAAATAGCCATTAAATTTGTTTGGAAAGCGTGTTCAGTCTACAGTGCGGAAGCTAAGCAACTCTCGCAATGGCTGAAGATAGGATGAGTAGTCAAAAATTTATCTTCACGTTAAACCGTTGGTTCTGGCTGCATCCGCAGTCGTTAACAGCCACCAATCGCAATGCGAACATGGTGGAGCATCTTTCTTAAAGAGATGGAAAACAAGCAAACGATGTAAGAAAAGTGGCCACTCTCTATAGCTATACTTTTCAAAATTTCTACCAGATCGATATCTGAATCTGAACGTCTTCTGTCGAAAAAAGACTTAAAGATATAATTGTAAGACTTTAATAATGTAAGATATGCATTCACATCACAAAACGGGGAAAAGGTCAAGTCGCAATTGACAAAGAACGAATTGGTTTCTATAAATAGTATTTATTTCCCTATACAACTAAACTATTTCATTTTCTTGTTAGATACGCTTCCTCATTGAAAAGTTCGTTATTCACAACAAAAACCTTAATAAGAAAAACTCTCTTTGTGTACCTATCGAGAATTTTGAACGGGTAACACTCTTTAGACGACAACACTAGTTTTTTCTTTGAACTTGTATTAACGGCCGTAAAACGGTTCATGACGCAAATGAAACGTTTAAACGCAACGTTAACAAAAAACTATCGTTTCCTTGAGAACGTAGTTTGGCGCCGTAACGTCAGTCAAATATTTTTGCCAAGCTTTTCACTATATTAACTTGAATAAAGACTATTTTGATTTGTTTTATCAAAAGACTCGTACTAGTTTGTGAAATCAGAGAGATTAGAAATACCGTTATGACAACGGGAAGACTTAACGTCCCATTTATTATTATATATTTTACTAGCTTTCCGCCAGCGACTTTGCCCGCGTGGTCTTGTATTATACACAAAAACCTTTCTGCTGAATCACCCTATCTATGAAAAACAAACCGCATCGAAATCCATTGCGTAGTTTCAAAGATTTAAGCATACATAGGATAGGATAGGATAGGATAGGATATAGGGACAGAGAAAGCGACTTTGTTTTATACAATGTAGTGAAGTAGACATTGGTGCTGTAAAATGTAAATTTGAAATTTATACTGCTTAGTAACGTGAACTTGACTATTGTAATTTGTTAGTCCGTTTTGGAGTTATATAATCAAAATGGATGTTTGAAAGAAATAAGCTTTAAGAGGCACACACACGAAAAATGAGTATCTTTCAATTGGATGTGTACCAAGTCATCTCTTCCTATATATCTTATTTGATACCGCAATGATAGATACAATCTTTTGTCTTAACGCCCTGTTTTATAAAGCAGTAGTAAGTTAATAGAAAAAAATAATAATAAGCCAATTGGGAATAAACAATTTCCAATAGTATTTGGCAAGATACGATAGTTGAAAAAGTGAGGTTTTCTCTACCGACTCATTGTTTAATTGTGAAATAAGCTAATTGAGAACAGACCATTTTCCAATAGTTTTTGGCAGGATACGATAGAGAGTTGAAATGATGAGTTTTTGTTTACTGACTAGTGTGACAACGCTAGAAGCGACTCCTAATTTTTACCTCGCTCCCGCCCAGGGGCAGTTCCACAAACTCCGGCTGTATTGTAGTGGAATGGATGCCCTCATTATGGAAGAACTCTTTCACCTTCTCAGCTATTTTCATGTACTCTGACAAGTTTCTACATCTGTAACAATAAATTATATTTTAATTTTTACAGCTAAGCTGGATTTGTGGAACGTCACGATTCAATGCTCGTTAACTGTCTAGATCTAAGAGCTAGAGACAGAGAGAAAGGAACTAGTGTTCCAATTTGATGATGTTCATATTATTTCATAATATTGTAATAGCTTTGTAATGTACTTCATACCATCCACACCGTTACACTTTTTCCTAGGCAGGTACATTTAAACTTTTTTGTTGCTGATCTATAATGTCTTAATTCATTTAGATTCTCAATTCGTCTGGATTCGTAAACTGTATATTTATATTTTACAAAATACAATTATAAAAGTGAAATAAACTTGTGTGTAAAAAAGTGTATAGTGATCGATTGATGTCATGGCTGTGAATTATCAAGCCCGTGAAAGAGGAAAGAAATTTGTTTTTTTTGTGTTAACGACAATTTTACCAACAATAGGGAATATGCGTCTGATTAAAAAAAGGGTTAAATATATATTTTTAATCATTATTCCTTTATGTAAACATTATACAACATTAATACGTTATCGACTGGAAATAAATTATTAAACAGTGCAAAAAATGCGGTAAATTCAAAATACTTAAATGAAATGTTATTTGTTAGAGCGGATGTGACGAAAATAAAGAGATGTCGTTGTTATAAAAAGTTAACATCAAAGTATATGTCGCAAAATAAACAACAGATTAAAATTTAAGTGATGTTTTAGGCTGAAAAGGCCGGAAGCATACATCTCGCTGAAAGAGCAGTCCCACAACGTGATAGGATCAAATCATCTCCATTGGTGTTAAAACCAAGGAAAGGGAAAGCAATTTTTTCGTTTTTACTTAAGTATTATGTATTTTTTCAACTATTTGACCTACATAAATTATTGGGACGCAAAACATTATACATTTTTTTTTAATATTGGCATTTGGCAGGGTTCCTAAACCTATCACTAAGTTATATAAATTAAATTTTCGTTGCTATAAGTTCCTGGTAGATTTGTCCTAAATAAAATAAGAAAATATTTATGATAATTCTCATAATTCGTTTTCATGAAACGAATAAAAAATATAAACGGTCCGTTCGTATTAAGGTCAGACAGAATTTAGCATGACGATTATTATAGCAAGACAATTTCAAAATCCCTGTTATTGTATTATATCTCGCCACCGTCGTACCGATTTGTGCAGTTCCGATATTAATAACATTATTAAGTTACCGAATCGAATATACTCGATATTTGATATTGGTTTTCAGATGTTCCCACGTATAACAGTATAACAAGTTCTCAAACAATAAACACGTAACTACCCGTATATCATTGAGTGTTATTACAACGCAAACGGTAAATAAACACTTTAAAATAAATTTGTTTTAATATGACGCTCCAATATATTCATAAACAATCGACTTATTACAGTCGTTCGTTTCTTGTTTTACGTGCCAAGCATAATAATTGTTTTATTTAAAGTATCTTAGCTATAAATATACGTATAAGACATAAGATACTAGAATATAATCTAAGTATATTAAATGAAAATGTTAAGATAATTGTGATTTTTATCTGTAGCATTATTATAAAGATGTAATATTCGTTAGGGTTTTTATAATCAATCGGCTCCGAAAGTACTGGCCGACTTTTGAAAATTCTATCACCTATGGGAAGCCACATTATACATGGGCGACGTAATTGTTTCATATTGATTCAATGATTTTATGTTCGTTAATCAATTACGTTCAAATCAAAAAGATTATACCTTCAAATTACCTTATTAAACTTAATGCCTTAATAATAAAATTATCACTGTCTATCTTTAAGGATTTCGCATTTTCAACTAAGTTTGATATGTAAAACGAGGCCATCGTTGTTGAGTTTACAATAAGTAATTAATGTTATTATATATGCTTATTTAAGATGAATTTTAAATTTTTTTGTGGTCCTATCAATAAACGAAAAAAAAAAGAAAAAATTATAGGCTATAATGTAAACGGGCGCGATCGCGGGAAAACATCTACATAAAACATTTAAAATATAAAAAATTAAAAAATGTGTATGTACTATAGTACAGCAGGCCAACTCTGCTAATGTTTATGTAATAATAGCATCTCAATAAAACCTCAATGACTTACTTGCATTTTATCGTTGTACTATCTACCTTTAGTACAATATTATAAGTGCAATGTCTTTTTTATACATCTATGGTGACAGATATATGTATTTATTGAAATTCAGGTAAATAGTACAAATGCAAAGTTCAAGTAATCGAGATTCTATTGAGATGCGATTGTTACGTTAATGTTAACAGAATCGGCCTGAAGATATACACCTATTTACTCAAAATTTACGGGAATAAAAAAAATGTGTGTCAAAAAACATGTAAATCTATAAAAAATACAAACAGGGATAACAGGAAGGACGGAGCGGAAATCACCTTTATACTATTTTGGCTTAATACAAATCCAACCAAAGGCAACCTTACTACTTTGATCTTGACGAAGGTAAAACGCCATATTACGACCCCAGCATTTAGGACCTAGGGCCAAAGGGATGGCCAGATTGACGTTGAAGAGGGGGCAGGTTGCAAGGGATGGCGCACGCTAAGTTTTTGTTACTAAACATTTTATGAGATCTTTCCCTTTTTTTTACGCAACTCACCAGTTGTGATCAAGTTTGGGAAATACTGGGCTAAAGTATTACAAATATATCCCAATATTGGAAAATTTTATTAATCGGGTCGGAAGCCGATCAACTTTGGGAACCGCTGGTGTAGGGACCGTGCCTTATAGTGCTCGATCCTCAGAGATCTTAATTTATACAGCGGAAAAAAATAATATAACCATGGTGCTGAATCTTATATTGTGCTACTCTACAACCATTAGGAATGGAACCAAGGCCGTACTTACTGCCGTATCGATAATACGGGGCCCTAGGTTACAGGGGCCCCTGAGGTGAATAAGTAAAAATGTTCATTCTTCATTTGGGCCTGCAACTAATGTTTTTTTATGTCAGACAAAGTAATGGTACTGTATCACGTTACTAATATCTAAAGCACGTTACGCCACTGAGTGGTACAACGCTAGTAAGAAACCGCGGAGCATAGCTAGTAGTTGATATAATGGAAGGTGTTCGGTAGGGAACAGAGCGAATGGGGTCGGGATATTTGTGTGACGCGTGCGCCCCCGCAGACATTGTTGATTCGCAACGAAATCTAGTAGTGACTGATGAATAATGTCTGATTATTGTTTTTTTATGTCAGACAAGGTAATAAAACGTGATAAAGAAACGAAATCTTTCCGTAGATAAGTTTAATGAACGTTGTGAATCACATCAAATTGACATTACTTTTAGTAAGAATTTGCCGAACGTTTCTCTAGAAATATTGCACTTTAATCAAATATTATGAAATAAAGTTGTAATGGCCGTTTGATCTCGGAAAAATATAATAGAAGTGGGAAATTTAAAACTTTTATTTTATGCTATTAGATTACAAAAATATATAAATAAGTACGTTCTTTTTAGTATATATTAATCGAAAGACAAGACATACCACTTTTAAGGTAGACAAACAAAAACATTTAATAAATAAAAACTAATCAAATATCCATATAGGCAAAGAAAATTATTTAATAAAAAGAAATACAGTTTCACATCACTTGGAACGCTAATGCTATCTACTGACAGTCAGACAGTTAAAGAAAATGCATAAAATGTAACTTAACTCTGTTAAGGATATGCTTCACAACTAATTTCTGGATTTGTTATTTTTTCTTGAATTTTATTATGTATATTAGACTGGAGTTGGACAAGAACATCTTAGATCTATCAGAACCAGAACAATAAAACACAGTAAGTACGTGAATATTAATCTCTTTATAGCTGACTGGAATTGGAAGCGTCCAGTGATCTGGTTCATTGACCTCTGCTTCTGGGACAAAGAATTGTTTGCATTGGTAGCTTGCCAAAACCAATTTATTTGTGAAACACTTCTTTTTTTAATCAATCCGCAGTAAGAAGTTTATTATCATGTTGGTTTGAATATACAAGAAACAAAGTCTTGTTGATGATCATATCAAACCAGCATCAGATTTACTAAAAGTGTTATTTAATAAAGGCATAACATACTTTTAATAGTTAATTTAAATTGTTCCGTGAAAACAATCAGTCACGACGATGACGTCTCATTTCATCAAAGATTATTTATTACCTACTGGTTACACTCGCAACAAAGACTTTCAGCCAGTTGCACAAATGTCCATTAAAATTTTCGTTATTTTAAAGCGACATTACCCATACAAATTTGACATTCATTAGAGTTCAAAGGCGTCCTTAAACCCTAATGGACATTTGTGCTACTGACCGTATGACGTTAACATCATTCATTGTAATGTGACATCATACGATGCTCCTACAGGGCCGCCCGAGTTTCTGTTCTTGTGATTCACAGATGTGGGTCCCAATATTTTGCATTGACAATTCTTAAGTTATTTGTAAACAAAGTCCAGTACCTCTTCTGAAGCCATACTTATGAAGAAGCTGAATATTATTCCGCTCCAGAAATGAAACACATTCCGTTTCATTTAAGAAATGTTTGCTCGTTTTTTTGACGAGACGTTAGGTTAGTTTTCATGCATCATATTGGCACATACATTTTTAATAGGCATTGCAAATCTTTTGAGGCAAAAGAAGGGGTTGTATTATCTTACAGAGTGTTTTTTTGGTACTTTCATAAGCTTCCTAGCTTTATTTTTTTTATTTTATTTGTTTACCATAACTAATTTCATTAAAGAATTGAAGTAGAGGACGACATGAACACTTCTTACTTCCATTTGATCCTACTTTTGATATTTCAATAGCAATAGTTTATGTTATGAATTTAATTGGTCTACTTTGTCACGAAGCCAGTTAATAATTGACATCTGTTACAACGCACCCTGTGTTATCAATATCATAGATGGTTTTATATTATTGGAGCATGTCACCATGAAAATTGTTGACGCGCTTGGACGTCACTGGCCTTAAAATATTTTTTCTTTTAAATATAGTGAATCTTCTAAAACCAATGACATGAACATCGACTATTATTAAAGCACGTAATGACCACGCAGAGTAACGGTTGAGTGTCTTATCAATTAGTGAGTAGTAAAAAGCCTTGCTTATCGCATCATTAGAACTGCTAACAAGTGATAACCGTTTATTGTGGTAGCTAAATGCTTTGCCTAAATACCGCCACGTTTTAAGGACTGTTTAAAACACACCTGAGCCTTGTACTGAGATTTTTGTTTACAAGTAATTTAACTTGTACATATAAATCTTACATGAATAAGATGTATTTATTTTAGTGCGAGTTATGAGTCGGTTCTGTATGACTTCATGAATTCGGAAAAAATGTAATAACGGAACTTTGTTACCATGAATAAATTAATTTGGAAAAATTATGTAATAAGTATGTATGTATTGTACACACAATAAAAAAACATAACTGTTCTATAGAAACCTAACATGCGTTTGACTGTACCTACGTCATCAAATATGTATACACCTTTTAAAACAATACCCAATAATAGCAATTATTTTCATTGATTTTACTAAAAAAACTAATTAATGTAGATGTGTCAGAAATATAAATCATTTTTTAACTTTATTAATAAATGATGTATTAAAAGTATAAATTTATACAATGCGTTCAAAACTTACAATTTTATGGCATCCGATTGTATCTTAATTCAAGGAGGGTTTACAGTCGAGATTCATGAAATAAATTAATGAACGAGCAACAAACATTAACGATTTATTTTTAAGAGATACTTAAAAATGTGATTTTACAAACGCATTCAGTTTGTAAAATAGTCGATAAGAACCGGTGCTAAAACTGGAAAATAGAGTAAATTAAAAGACTGAACACATTACATACTATACCGCGTACGCACTGGACCAACGTATACGAAACAAATGAGCTTCGTTGGTCTTTACTGTCGTAAGCATGCCCGTAAATACGCCCTACGGGGAGGCAAGGACCGCCTTCAACCCTTACTGGAAACTTAACATGTAAAATAACAATATGAAATATTTTTAATTTTGTAAACATTACCCGCGTAAGATGTAGCTTTTTGTAATTAAAATAATTTTTAAACTGGACCTACAGGGTCGAAGTTCCGAAAGCTTATTTAATGCAAAAACAAACAAGAGCGATCAGTTTTGGATGTAGTTTTAAAAAAAAATATTAGTTATTATTCTATATAAAAATATTGACTTATAAAACAAAATAACGTCTATCGAGTCAAGGATTGAAACAACATTAAATTAAAAGCTAAGAAAAAGTTCAACCTTGCGTTCTTATATAGTATTTCCCTATTACAGGGAAAATTAGTGTTTCGTTTTTCTAACGTTTCCTTATTGAATAAAAAATAGTTTCTAATAAAAATACATTTTCATTGTGTCTCGAATATCGCCGAAAAATACCAGTATAATAGTTATTCAAAAACGAGTACAATACTGCGATATAAATACGTTACCCTATTTCGTAATAGCAAATTAATACGTAACTAGAGCTAAAGGTCAACTTCTACAGAACTTGAAGCAATTTGTCGATTCTACTGATTTTTTATAAGGGTTCCGTAACCAAAGGGTAAAAACGGAACCCTATTACTAAGACTCCGCTGTCTGCTACCAGGCTATCTCATGGACCGTGATAGGTACAGTTGAAGTTTTCACTGATGATGAATTTCTGTTTATTTTTTTTTTTGTGTTTTATAGATAATGATACATAACCCTTCGTGAACCTTGATATACATATACTATTAAATTCAAAGAAATAAAAATAGTAACAGAAATCTAATGAGAAATTAACGTTTAAATTCTCTGTGGGAATAGAATATTTATTAAGACGTCATAAACTTACAAACCTTGAAAGCATGATGTGGCCGCCTTCAATAGAATTTTACAATTTAGTATGTTTAACTATGTGATCTTGAATGTAAGATTTATTGTAATTTTTCACTGGTGGTCCAAATAAATAAATAAATAAATAAATAAAAAAAAAAACCGCAATCGTCACACGGGAGCGACAAGAACATAAATCATTAGCGGACTCCAACACAATTACATTACTTAATAAATGCCTTAAAAATATACAACCAATGACGAAAGATAATGACGTTTTGTCAGAGTCTATGAGATTGGTTCCATTTTGGATAAGTACGTACGATTAGTAGTTAAATTTACACAATACACTGTTCAATTGAGTCCACATAAGCCAGAATATCATTTACATAATTTCGTGCAGCAAATGAAAAACTTTAAAAGTAATTTATCTATTTAAAACTTAATGGCACTTAATATAGATTCTATTATGAGTTTAAACGTGGTGGAAATGTTCTCTGAAACAATACGTAGTTTCGACATAATAATATAAAGCGGTGCTAGTAGAACAATACCATACTCGTGTTTTGTTTAACTACTCAAGTTTATGGACAATAATAGGATGTAGACAGAACGGTTTTGAGAGAATCGTGTACGGCAAATGTAACATTTGAAAATTATTTACTAAAATTAATATATAAGAATATATTAAAACAGACTGACTAAAAATCGATTGGAAAAGAAACATTGACCTATTTAAAAGAGTTGTTTAATGTAAATGAAATAAGATTAAATAAATCTTTACAGTTTGTATACCGCTGAGTTTAGTTTTGATAAGAGTTTATGTATATGGATTTTGTAAAAACTGAAAGTTAATAACTTAATTATCTGAGCTGATTTTAATTCATCTACGTGTTAAAATGACACCCGCAAGTAACAGTGGAACTTCTTACTTTTTTTGAACATCATTGTTCAGATTCTAAGTTGAGTAGCTAAAGCCCCCGTATTATGGTGTATTGTTTCTGGTCTGGGGTTTGTGGTACGAAGGTACCAGAAAAAATATAAAAAAACTCTATTTTCTACATTGATTCGACGAGAATCGAACCCTGGACCTCAGAGGTGGCAAAACCTTGAAACCGGCATGTGAACCACTATACTACGACATCATCATCAAATATTATGTACTTGAAGTATTGGAGAATTGAGTATTGAGCTCAGCGTAAGGTTTCTTGTGGTAGATTTTGCTTGACGCATGAACTAGAATTTGGTTCTTTCCTCGGTTTGTCTTTCTAATATTGTGACTTTGCACTTTTTGAGGTAACTTAAACTTTATAATTTTATAATATAAAACCACTGAATCAATTTGATGAAACTTAAAATCAAACGAAACAGAATTATCGCAATCTGACGTTTGCGAGAAATATATGGACAAAAACAGTAATATATGCATGCACTTACAAAATCTGACACACGTGCTTTGAAAGTCACACAGATTGATAATGTAAAAAAATGTGTAATTTCAATCCGACCCAATTCTTTGGATGCAGTATCTCCGTAAAAGAATTTGTATAAGTAATCTATATTCGAATCATATGAAGTTAGTGTCAGATTTGTAAGCTAAAAAACACACCTAATATGTGCACTAGCGATGATCCTGTCACCAGCCAGCTGCCAAACGTGGAACTCATGGACGGCGAGAACTCCATCCACTTTCTCCAGGAGGCGTCGCTGAATCGCGTCCACCTAGTGACAAATTATGTACAGTTAAAAAGTAATAAGTTATCTAGACGTGAACGTAAAAAAAAAACGCCTTGAATACAGAAAACAAAAAAGGGTATATAAATGTGGGATTTACACATACAGGATAGAATGTGACAATAATGATGTGGACTAGAAAGAATTGAATGTTGTATCAGACCTGAAAAATTTGTAGTGCGACCTTGACATACATTTCGAACGTCTCTAAAACTACAACATTTTTTCAAATTCGTTTTAAAAAAATACATAGGTATGTTTAACAAATTCAAGAAACTTTATTAAAAGTTGTAATAAACATGGCCAGCAAATCCTACCCCAAATTCAAGTTTCTTGAATTTTTAAATGCCTGTATAGCTATTTTAGGTTTTTGAAATTTAATGCAAAGATATGTACATATTATCGCCTGTTCTTACACAATATCAAAAGCAAACAATACATATCGCTAGCCATAGACATTTAAAGTTTTTCCGCGAAATACTACGTTTTATTGTACGGAACGCTATTGATCGCTGATCCCATCCAGGACATCAATAGGCAGTACTCCGCGGACTCTATACATAAGTGTATGGATAGCGAAACGTATCGTCGATTTTCAACGCTCGCGTTATAATTTTGGTTGTCCATTTTGGCGCCTGCTCTAGGAACAGGTTATAATGCCTAACTAGAGGTACCTATATCGCTGTCCTACAATAGTGTTTGAATTCCTTTTAAGTTATTAGAGACTAAGTGTCTATTCTTCAGATGAAAATGATACTGTAAAAGAGAATCCGTAAGTAATTAAAAATTTAGAAAATTGTATTGTATTTTTGTTTATTTTCACGAATTTTACAGAGATACTTAAGAGATTTCTTACACAATAATTTAGTATACGAGGGTCAAACTGAAAGTTCTTAGAAAATCAAAACTGATTACATTAGCCAGTTATTAGTTTTATTATATCTTTTCAAAATATTGTCCATTCACGTCAATACACCGCTGCATGCGATGGAACCACTGGGAAAAGCACTTTGCCCACTCGTCCTTAGGGGTCTCTTCAATGGCATCGCGATACGCAGCCACCGCTTCTTCAGCATTCATAAACCGCTTTCCTTTAAGTTTTTCTTTAATTTTTGGAAATAAATAAAAATCACAAGGCGCGAGGTCGGGGCTATACGGCGGGTGACCCAGTAATTCAACGTTTGATGTCGCCAAATAGTCGATCGTTCGCTTGGCGGTGTGCGACGAGGCGTTGTCGTGGTGAAGGAGGATCCTACTGCGAGGTCGTTTCTCTCGAACTTTTTCCAAGACAAGTGGCAAACAATTGGTAGTGTACCATTCTGCAGAAACTGTTTTTTGATCCTCTAACACAATTGTTGCAAAATGACCTATCCTTCCAAAGAACGAGGCCACCATTTTTTTTCCCGCACTTCGATCTCTCTTCACTTTAGTTGGCAACTCCTCGAAAGGAAACACCCACTGAGCAGATTGTCTTTTGGTTTTAGGATCATAACAGTAAATCCAGCTTTCGTCACCTGTTAGTATGTCGAACACAGCATTTGAGTCACCTCCGTTAAATCTTTCAATCATTTTACGACACCAATCCACACGATGGAGTTTTTGAGCCTCAGTCAAATTATGAGGTATCCACCGGGCGCAAAGCTTCCTGACCGCTAATGTTCGTGGAGGATTTTGTGCACTTGACTCATACCGATGCCTAAGCTTGTCCGAATCTGTTGATAGGTCACTCTTTTGTCAGTCTCTATCATACGCCGCACAACACAGATGTTATCTTCAGTCGTCGCCGTAGAAGGCCGTCCCTCACGTAAATCATCAGTGAGATTAGTGCGACCACGTTTAAACTCATTAAACCAGTTGTAAACAGTCGCACGAGATGGGGCTTCATCGTGAAAGGCCAATCGTAGTCTATCATAACTTTCTTGTTGACTTAAATGACATCGAAAGTCATAAAAAATCATTGCACGAAAATTTTCTCGTGTTAAATTCATGATGACGTGACACAGACAATTTTCAATTTGCCGCCAATTCGTAAAACAAATGACAAATGAATGAAATATATACTCAGTAATATTGGCAAAGAGTTTTAGAATTTTAGAATTATTTTTTTATTATATTGTTTATAAGTGGCCAGTTCTAAGAACTTTCAGTTTGACCCTCGTACATTATAACGTGTTTTAGTCGCATTAAAATAAAACACTTATAGTCATTAATAACACTCTAGAGCACAGAGGGACGGCCAGGAAACGGATGTAATCCGTTCAAAGTTTCGAACCTCACAGAATACTACAGATGTCACGAAAAAAATATATGACATATGAATTAATAAGTAAATGGTTTTTTATAATACTCTTTTTGAAGAAAAAGAAAATAAAGTTAAGTGAATTATGAAATAAAATTCTAGAACAACTGATATTCTAGAACAACGTTGGTTTGATATCATTTAATACACAAAAAAATTTTTTTTTAGCAATAGCATTATAACGTATTGGCCTAACACATGATTTTTGTTAGTCTTTTTCAGTTTGACTTTTAACGTATTTGGTATATAACTTTGATTAAAACTACATTAAAATAATGTTTTTTTTTTTTAAACTTTCATGATCATTTACATTAAAATGATAGTTTTCCACGGGATTGCTACATGTAAAGTTAGGGTGTTTATTGAGTTCCCCATATTTCGGATGCAACAAGGTACATATGTACATGGTAGCAATCCCGTAGAAAACTATCATTCTAATTCACCAAAATAGCTTTGTCACTATATACACATTGTAATTAATTATTATATAGCATTTATTTAGAAACTAAATTAGATAGATAGATAGATAATTAATTTATTCTAAATGCAACACTCAACCACATTATACAGAGAATAAAAATAAATAAAGACATTCAATGTCTAATATACATATATATCCTATTCTACCATAAAATGATCTAGTTCCAAAAACGTTTTTACTTCTGAAGTATCCGGTAGAAACCCTGACTACGGTGTCTGTATAGGCAGATCACACATGCATGTATAGTCTTTCTAATTATTTCAAAATCTTTTAGAGAATAAACCTATTTATAGAAACCTGTCCATTGATATAAGCACATTTAAAGTGAAATTCTACTATGACAAAACAATTGATATTCTTTAAATGACCAAAGACATTATCTTTTGACGACTCATTTCTGCTAAAACTGACCAGAACAGCGAAGTTTTAAGATCCCATTAAGTAAATGTCTATGTAAATAAAATTACCTTTGCTTGAAATAATTAAAATGAAATCTACGAGTGTGTAATATTAATTGGAATCGTGTGTTAATGGCTAAAGCGGATTTACCCGCTATCTGATTTATTGCGAAACTCTCAAGGCTGGATATAATAATTTGAATGTTGTCATTCATACTTCGAGTATGTATTAAAAAAATGATGTACAATTTCAAATATCAGTAACATCATGTTGACATATTTATTTTGAAAGACAATATAGCAGCCAGGCTCCAAGTGCTGGCAGATTGAAAAAATACATTTAATATTTTACCAATTTCAATTTATATATGTATAATAACAGTAGATTTATAAAGTAAAATTATTCCAAACAACACAATATATTGACAGATTTCAATACATTTAAATTTCCACTCATACTAGTACAAAATAAGGTACAAAATACAAATAACTTAGTTTTACAACAATATCTATACACAAATAAAAGCTGCTCAAATACAGAACGGTATATGTTGATTTAAATTTTCCTATTGCCCTGAGAGTTGATAAAAAGAGTACCCTATTTGTGCATCTACTTTCCCTGCTAGCGTGTTTCACTTCCACCTGAGTAAACATGTTCAGTGGTCAGCTTTATGAGGTTTATCGGACAATCGCTACGATTGTTTTGAATAACATAATAACTAAAAAATATGTTCAAAATGTTTCGTGTAAAATCCGAAAACGCTACCTTAATTCACAAGTTACTATCGTTTACATTACATATAGTACTAAAGGTGAATCAAATAAAGTTCATCTATAATAAACAAAAAATCATCGACATTATATTCAATATCTATTTTTAGGATCTGTGACGTCACAGTACCGAACTCTACATCGTAGCACTACAATGCAAGTAGAAGTATTTTCATTTTTGCAAAACGCTTATTATTTTTTACTTATGAGTAAAACAACGCCAGAGTGCCCACACTCTGGCGTTGTTTTTAATTTATTAAATTTTTTATTTATTTGTTTTTAAGTTATAAGAAAAAGACGAAAATGTATTATATTTTCTAACCTATAAAATATACTTTTAATATGTATTAAACTTGTTTAGATACCAATCAGTTTAAAAAACGGGCAAGGTCGAGTCGGACTCGCCGAATGACAGTTATCGGCCGACTAATGAAAATAAGCACAGAAATCTACGCCACTGTGCATGTGGGCCCCATCGACCAATGAAAATGAGCTTGCACTAGTCGATAAACCTTGGAAATCTTATAGATTCGTCAACGTTTAATTAGTAGGTACACTTTTGGTCTGTTTTGTAGTTAGGCATAGGACCTACAGACTTTATAAGATGCATTCTATTTTTGGTAAGATTTTTCCGTTTCCTTATTTAAAAATATTTTATTAGGGTTTTTTAATGTTGTACGTTAATACAGAGGGACAATACAATAATGATAGAAGATTTTTGTGCTCTCCATTGAGTAATAAACAAAACAAGACTGTAAGATGCAGGCGATGCCCAAAAATGTACTAATAATAATACTACTGAGAGCTACGCTGTGGTACCGCGTGAAGCGTAATAATTCTTAGGAGCGCAACTCCAAAGTCAAAAACTTTTTTTATTTATGTAAATAATAAAAAAAACACAGTATTTTTGATTATGCTTATCCTTTCATTTTAAATAAAAAAAATAGTAAACTTCTTCAATGTAAATTCCAAAGCGCAACTGTTTCATAATAATAATAATAAAACAATTGTTCTCAAACTGCACGTAGAGATGTCATTTAACTTCAAATGGTTGTTAAAGAAAACATAAAATACTAAACATGACATAAATATAGTTCATTTTTAAATGAAAAAGAAAATCAACGTTCTATTTAATTGGCGTGTATGAGTACGGCGGTAGTTATTTCGATATTTGGCAAGGGCGTAGCTACTTATAATGATACGGGGCCCACGGGCTACAGGGGCCTTAACGTGTGTAAGCTAAAATTTGGATCCCGACTGATTTTCATAAAGGGCACGCTACGGCACTAGTAGTCGGCGAATTATCATTCATAAACATGTGGAAGTTATGTAAAAACGTAATAAATAACTCTTTATCTACAAAAATCTATAAAAAATTAATACAATTGGAGTGTCTATAATATTAAAATTAGCGGTTTCTAGTAAATGCATATGTATACCTATATACATATACCAAAATAACAATTTTTAGATTTTTTGTGATGGGTGCACAGATTTTGACGAGACTTTCACTAGCAGATAGTTTGTGTAATAAGGAGTAACTTAGGCTACATCCCACGCGGTCGCGGGCACAGCTTATCTATACTTATAATAAATTGTAGAGAGGTCAATTCTGTACATGAAATATATTTCGAATCGATACTGATGCCAAAAATGCAATAAGTAAAATTTTTGTCTGTCTGTCTGTCTGTCTGTATAACCGTTATAGAAACAAAATCTACTCGACGGATTTTAACGAAACTTGGTACAATTTTTTTTTCATACTCCTGAGCTGGTTATAGTATACTTTTCATCACGCTCAATCAATAGGAGCAGAGCAGTGAAGGGAAATGTTGGGAAAACGGGAGAAGTTACTCCATTTTTTAAGCTTCCGTCGCGTGTGCAACCTTAACGGTTAAAGCTACCCAGAAATCATGTATGACGGAAATGTTTTCCTTAAAATTATATAAAAAATATCCCATGACAGCATGTCTATCTTTTATGGTTGACTCACAATAACACGTGTAACTCCGGATAGCTTAGCAGCTCGAAGCTTTCTGATTGTATCTGTCTATTGCCGACTCTTACGTTTATAACACTCTCAGTCATCCCTAATTAAAAAATTAAATTACGCCGGAACTACTGAACGGATTTTGATGAAATTTGGTATACAGATAGGGTATTAGCTGACTTAGATAATAGGATACTTTTTATCCCACTTAACATTTCCCTAGGGACCACGCGGTCGAAGCCGCTGGCGAAAGCTAGTCAATAATATAATTGAACCTATGCTATTTTATTCTTCTTACCTGGATATGTGTAGGCACTGTCTGCAACAGAATAAGCGAAGACTCCCTCAGTAAGGGCCACACTGACGCAAGGATCAGGATCACTAACACTATACTGAGCGCAGGGTCGATGTAATATTTGTACTTCCAGTCTGTCAGCCACACGATTAAAGCGGAGCCTACTACGATTAGTGAACCTAAAAACAAATAAATTTCATATAATTTCATATTAAATGTTGACATGATTGCTCATTGAATTTTACTACAGGCCAAATTGCAATGAAATTTTAAGGGTCGCGTTACTCAAAAGGAAAAGACAGGAGTTTCTATAAGATCACTCTCGTGGTCTGTCTGTCCGTCGTGTCACGATTATGATAATTTGCCCAAAAACGACTGCACGGATTGAGTTGAAATTTATAAGACATTGACCCAAAATGGATTTGTAACGTAAACAAATGATTTTAACTTTTATCATTTCATTCGTCTTAGTTGCTGTGGTTCGAATGTATAAAATGAACTTTTCTCCGTCTGGGTTCTTTGTCTGGATTATCAGTCTGGGTGTTGGTACCTTCGTTGTCTCAAATACTCTATAATACGACACATATTGGAATCTCGGCAACGTATATGATGTTGTCTAAAATTTATATCTTAAAAATCAAGTTTTTAATTTACGATTGTATTTTCAACATTACGTTCACCTAATGCCGTTGATAATACGTTAAACGACACACCTAATCAAGTAACAAAAGCATTTACACTTGACCTATTTTGCTATCGACGCCAAACGTGTTGATTATTGGCACTCCTGTTATTAACCTTGCACATAATTTATCTATATATTTAGATATCGATCGATACAACTGATCGCCTAATATATGATAAAACTTAAAAAAAAACTAGCACAAGGTCACAACGGATAGCATGTTTGTAATTTCTAAAATAATGTCAATGGCACAATGCCGAGCGTGTGTACGTAATATTTATTAAAAAATAACAACAAATGATAACAGAAACACACAATTATTAATGTGTAAATATTTTTAACCGTCGTCATATCTCGAGCTTTTAATATTAGTACCAATCACATTATTGCTGTGGTAGATAACGTTCGGCCCTTTTTTCTAACAACTGTCATTACTTTCAGTGATAATTGTTTGTTTAGACTAGGATAGCCAACAGCAAATATGAAAAACTTGGATTTTAATCTTGAAAAGTTTAAATAAGTATGAATACGATTAGTTAAATGAAATTCGAGTAATAACAGTTAATTATTGGGTTACAACAAAAGTGAGTAAGATGAAAACTTTACGAATTCTTTCTTCCAAAAAAATTATAAGGGGCCCCACTGGGAAAATAGTTGGCTGTAACGTAGGCAAAAGTAACGCATGAATTATTATATTAGAACAATTTTGCATTCACAATCCTATACTGGAAAATATTCTCAATGTAAAATGTCTCGTGAACTTTAAAATACATAATGTTATGAAGGCGCTTTGGAATCAAAGGACGTTGTTTAAAAAACTATCCAGGACATTCACTACTAAAACCTGGACATGTCCTAAGAAGGCAGGACGGTAGGCAACACAAGTTTTGTGTAGCGCGATACGACTGGGCGGGCGTGACCGATTATATTATTCTTATAATGGACTTGTGTAAAATTAAAAAAAAAAGCTTGTATGATTATTCATATTTAGGACAATATCTACACATAAGACGAAACCGCCCGCGTTAATATTGTAACGATTCAGTACAATCACAAGAAACACCATAATAATGTCTACAAGGAAATGGTATAAAATGTTGTAATTAATTTATAATTTCCGACTTGCGTTATCTACAATGGCGATTTTAGATCAATATAGAATCATCATCATCAGCAGCCCTTTTACCGTCCCACTGCAGGGGCTCAGGCCTTCCTTATGGATGATCAAGGAGGAGGGGCCATGATGCCCCACACTCGCCCTATGCGGATTGGATGGTATCAACGACTGCAAATGCAGTTCATCTCAAATGTTCTCCCATCATATGTTATTTTAATTTTTATATTTTTATTACTTCACAGTACCTGCAATCTCGATGGTCACTTAAAAATATAATTATAAAATGGTTTGTGACAAAACTGTAATAAACCTAGCGAGTGGCAAGATACAATCTCTATTACAACTACTGCTTGCGACACATTTGGGTAATTACATTACCTTCACAATGTTAATATTATTGATGAAATAAATGAAATTTTGGTCTTTGTTGAGCAACGTTTTAAAAGTTTTTAAAGTTTTAAAAATATTTCCATCCATATCATAACAGCACTGATAACTAACAACAGAAATTAACAAAGCGCAAACCTTAAGAGTTTATCAACATACCTCTCTTTTAACAATATAGTTTTTGTCTCACTCAGAAGTATCGTGTATGACCTCAAGGTGCTATTGAAAAACATAGGAAATATTATTCACATAGGTGTATATAATAACAATGTCAAGGGAATCGACCATTAAGAATGCGACTAATCAATTCGTAACACGGCAAAGATAAATAACATTCGTAAGGATAACAAGAAGGCAAAGGAAGTACCTACTGTAATTTTGATACGCTTCGCAAATATAATTTGACACGGATGAATTATTTATAGTACGTGTTTGAAAACAGTATTTTCTATGTTATCATGGTTATAATAGACTTGAGAAGTTCACAATGGTATTATGATTCATAATTATTCCAATTTAAATATTTAGTGAAAAATATCAGACAAAATAGGACATTAAACTCGAGCGCAAACAGACGAGATAGTACTGCGAACTAGATGCACGCCCGAATTCTCCTAATATTGTTTTGCTTGCGATTCTTACGAATAATTGCTACTAGACAATCTACGAATAACGCTTTGAATTTTGTGTGAAATGAAGTGGTCATTGTCTTCAGCTTTCCGTATGGATAGAATTGCATAGGGAAAATGGCATGTAACCACCACGCAGTTGGGATCAATTACTTAAAATTATATTCTCATTGTATTCTCCTTATATTCTACCATGTTCATTATATTCTCCTTAGAAATTTTCTGCGATCACAGACCGAATGCGCTATAACTACTCCTTTAATTCAAACTAAAGTTCAAGGGTAAGAAAAACAATAAATTCCTCACGTGCAATAATTACAGAACCACAGTCCAATTACTGTTTTTTTTTGTTAGTCTCCTAGTTACGTATACTGTAGAGTTCTGAGTAGGCGCAGATTCGAGTGATGCGGTTACTATTTTTCGACTTCCGCCAGTAAAAAATGTACACCGTCGAGGATCCATGGCGATGATAGGGTCATCTGAATAAGTCCACATAACACAGTGACGTGAACTGTTATTGGATGAACATAAAATCAAGTCATGGCCAATATTTTTTCCAAAAATGAGGGTACACCAATCGTTGAGTCTCATCGCTCTATATCGCTGGATACGAAGGCGGTATTTACAATTTTCTGCGTCAATCATATCAACGATATGTACAATTTTGATTGATGCGATGTATAAGTGTGCGTTAGTAATATACCTACATTTTATTGAGTTAATCTAAGGTATCTAAAGCTAATGAAAATGTTAGCTTTAGTGAATTTAATCGATGAATTGATGACAGACCTAACTAACTTGGTCTAATGATTCATAATATGGAAGCTATCTAATAGATTGAAAGTAACAATATTATAACAATACCTATAAAGGTTATAAACGTGACAAAGAAACGAATAACGTTTCTGATAATAGATGGTCGTCAATAGATTTCAAACAGTTGAACATAATAACTATAAGTATTATGTTAGGTAGAGTAACAAATTATCGATTAGTAGCCTTCCTATAATATGATTGCCGCCTCCAAAAAAGGTCATTGTAACAATTAATTTTCTAGTGACTTAGTCACGGTTTTGACGGAATCTGCAATTTCCGTGATGAAAGTAAAACTCAATGTCGACGTAATTAATGAAATGACAAAATACAACTACTGGTAAATTGTGTTGCGTATCAGGCAGTATTGAAACTGAAACTTTAAAATTTAAAATTATCTTTATATTGAAAATAGTAAAGAAGATTAAATATCAACAAACAAGGAAACTGCGTTTCGTACCATTATGAAAAAACAAAAGCAAAGAAAAATCACGTTTGTTGTATGAAAGGCCCTATTATTATAAGTATTATTTTATTGGGTTTTAAGTATTTATAGTTAAAGCGGCAGAAACATACATTAGTGAAAATTCATTTCGGAGTAATATTACTTTTTAGGGTTAATCCTATTACTAAGTCTTCGCTATCTGTCTGTCTGTAACCAGGCTGTATCTCATGAACCATGACAGTTAGACAATTGAAATTTTCACAGCTGATGTATTTCTAACCCATAAATCTAGCCCCTTAAATATTTAAGGGGCCTCCCATACAACAAACGTGATTTTTTACTCGTTTCCGGTACGATACCCTACGTGCGTGAGTCCGAATAGCACTTAAATATTTTTTAAAGTACTATTAAGTATATATGCTAAGAGAAGCCCCAAAAGTCCAAAACGCAGCCATTGTACATGTAATTTGGAAAACTGTAGTTATGCGGTTTATTTGATTTTTGACGTGATATTGAATATACACACACTAAATAAATAGGTGTGAGTTTGTTTCATAAAAAATAAAAAAACTTTGTATCATAAAAGACTGTACAGTACAATTATTTTTAATAAGAATTCGACCGAAAGTAGTAACTAAGACCTTCAAAATGGCTACGCCACTAGGCCAGACGTAGAGCTAGGCAATCAGTTACAAAGGTAGTGTCATGAAAGGTTTTCTTCTTTCTATTGAACAGATACAGAATTTCGAACGTAGGAATTAAGCTTAATACACTTGGCATAATTTTCCTTTGACTATTTCTTTTGAATATTTAGCATACTAATTCCTATTGCTTGACTGAATGTTTGAATATATGAATTCCACCATACTATCAATATGGCAGATTTTTTGGTGTTAATAAAAATAAATTATTTCACATAATTTCGTATAGTATAAAAAAGAAAGAAGCGATCAATCCATTACGTTAGTTATATTAGAACTGTGACCAAAACAAAAAGCAGGCGAGGGAGACCAAAACAAAAAGCGAATAAGGATAGTTCTGATTTGGGAACTTTTAGTGAAATCATTGTTCTATTTAATTATGTATAGGTATAAAATTTGTACCTAAAGACGACTCTGAATTTTAAACTTACGAATCTTGTGTATGCCAAATTACATTATGTAAAATAGAATTGAGGCCAGCCACTATTCTACAATTTCATAGTGGACCCGTCGAATATACTATTCGCAAATACATTTCCTAAGATTCCATCTATTCAAAAGCATATGACCTCAGTACGAAACATTATAAGAAGTCTGGTATATCAGTAATAACATACTCACCTAAGGCATCAGACAGCACATGAAGAAAAACTCCTTTCATATTCATATGACCAGGGTCAGTGGTGGCGCGGCATGGCGTCTGTTTATTATTGTTGGGCATTTTGGCCGTATTCGGTGGTACCATTTCATCTGTTTCTTCTGTGTCTGTTGCGTTGTGACCGAGTGCCATGTCCGCATTACTGTTTACGATTTCTGTGAGGTGCCTCACGTTGGCTGGTGGCGGTACGCCGCCATGGGAATGTCCATGGCTGCTACCATGTTCTAGGGCATCAGGTTAAAATTAAATAAATTGAAGTAGCAAAGAAATATTGCTCCTACAAATAACTGCAGCAGTACCCGTATGGAAATAAGATAAAACAGCACCAAATATACCAATTCCATGAAACATTAATATATGTTTTTTTATTGTTTGGAAATACCATATGTTATTTAAAAATAATAGTGAAAAATAAAACCTTTATATGTTAACTAGCTGTGGCAAATGCTATCAAAACATTTAAATATTTGTTCATAATGTTGGGTTGCTTGTATCAAAGCAATTTACTGTTTACATTCCTTTGTAGACAGAGGACAATGGACAGGGACAATAAATTAATTTATGAACAGAAACTCAATATTATCAAGTTGACATAACTTACCATGAAATAAAAATAATCCTACAATGTTCAAAATTAATCCTAATGTTCCAACAGCGACTAGTAATTTTGCATCATGTATAATTTCGATTTCAATAAACCGCTTGACGGCTTCAATTGTTATACTGAAGCATAAAGCCACAAGGAACACAGCATTCACTAAAGCGCCCAATACTTCTGCACGGGCCCACCCAAATGTATTCTTTGACCATTTCTTTGGTGACATCTGTTAGAAAGTAAAATTTTATTGTAAAAAAATATTCTGTATAAAATTTATTAAAAAGGTCATCAAAAAATAATTAATTAAAACCTGTTTGGAACTAAACAAATTAGATGAATTAATTATGAAGGCAAGATTCCATACAGGCATAGCTAATATAATTGGGTCCATAATAAAAAAGGAAATGAAACTGGGTGTTCAATAGGTAAATACCTACCACACATATACATCTATAAATTTATACCACAGAGTAGTGTGTAAGCTGAAAAGGCCTCTAAAATATGTTCATAGCTTGGCAAAAGAAACATAGGTGACTTTAGAAATATTTAATGTTTTCTTCACAAACATTTTTAACTAAAGGCTGACCAAGTGAACCAACTAAATACTCTTAGATATTCTACATACAGTTGATTCAAAATGTTGATTGTTATAGAAAGCACTTTAGCTTAATTCACCAGTCCCATGTGCCATAGATGGGATATCCATAATGAACAATGCAATTTGATTTATCTCATAATAGTAAACTTTTATAAAAGTCAATATATCGAAGATACATAAAGTAATAGCTCTGGTTTTATTTACCCATTACAAAAATGATCTAACAGCCATTAAATTTAATAACACCTTAAGCCCTAATTAATGCTAAATTTGTATGGGTAATGTTGTTTTAAACTAATGATAATTATAATATATGTTTGTGCAAAATAATATGAACTTTTATTAATATAGGACCTCCATGATAATAGGGAAATCCATGTGTAAGATGATGACTCACAGTTGCTGAGTTTATTCTGAGAATAAGACAACTTTATGACACCATTGGTAAAACCATTCACTTATAGTTAGAAACTTTAATTGTTTGATCTTCTCAATAAAGCATTGTAATAACAAATAGATAAACAATATTAATAAGTTTGAAGTATAGAATATAGCAATTATTGTAGATGACCTAGAAAATGTTGAGAATAGTAGCTGAACAGAAATTGAATGAATAGCAAATTGTTACAACTGTTACTATGTACAATCTTTGTAAATGTATGTTATTATTACATGTCATAAGATATTGTTTATATAAAAAAAAAATTGTTTGTAAGACAATAAATACTTACTTTAACTGATAAAAAAGCAATGACAAGAGCAGCAACATCACTTAACATATGAAAAGAATCTGCGACAAGGGCCATTGAGTTGGTGAAATAGCCCACTATGAGTTCCACAAAGAAGAAGCCACCTGTGAGCCATAACATTGACAATAGTCTACACTTCTTCCCAGTGTATCGACCCATTGTGACTGCAAAAACACATTGGCATAAAACAACTAAATTGGCGATAACATATGATTGAAAATATAACTCAAAATGCTGTATTTGATTTTAATATATCAATCTCACACAAAAGATAATGTAGTAAAAAAATTGGATTAACTGAGAGTTGAATTAAAAACTCACTTTATATGATTAGTTATACTTTCAGTAAAAATAATATTTAAACAAATATTGTGCAATTGAATTATTGATTAGAATATTTATTTTATGTAAAAACAAGTATCAATCATAATTACTCAATATAAGCAAATAATAAAATACCTTTAAAAACATAAAACATATTACTCATATCTTCAAACTTATTCTCTATGAAAAGTTACCTAATGTGACAAAACATATTTCAATAATACAACACTATTTAGGTACATTAAAACATATAAACATATTTTAATGTGTAACATAAATAATGTAGGATTAATAAAGCATATTTTGACAAGCTAAAGTTAATAAAGATTTACAGTAAAGATTGTAAATCTTCATTTACTTTATAATAACTTACAGAAGTACTTATTTATCACATAAATTTGTGGAATGGCAATAGGAAATACACATTATTTTATGTGATGTTTGATGTTTTGAGTTGATAGAGTAAGGGTAGCTTTTAATTTCCTATAGGGTCTTAATAAAAATGACTTTTAATCAAGACACTACTTAACAAATTAAGAGAAACTGTTATAAAAAATATGAAAAAATGAAAGTATTAAATATATACCTTCAACCACAAGTGTAAGAAGAATATGAATTATGTATAGAAAAACTATAGGTATCACACAACAAAAATATCTTGATTTATATAATGATGACTCATTAATGATGTAATTATAAAATAGGTGGTACACAATTACAAAGCATGGTGAAAACGAGCAATAATTTAGATAGGGTATGGGGAATTTTTATGATTAAGTGTTCACAGCAAAATGTTCTATAAAATATAATAGTCACTACTCACCAGTTTATAAATTATCTATGAATATTAAATATAGCGTTCTGTCAGCAGTTACCCATCAGGAGTTTGTCAGAAAATTTGCACTCTCATTTCACAACAATAGACGAGTATTCCAATATCGATTTAAGTTCTTCTTAGTCACAAGCATTCGATTTTAAATATTGGAACAATGAACCTTAAACTACATTTGTTTTGCTTTGATAATGAAGTTTAACGCAAAAACAACACAATAATATTGATGAAAATGTAGCGTGAAAGCCCGACGTAGGATGATTCACATAAATCTTAATATCAGAAAACTTATTTTACGGAATTCAGATTTTATAGCTTTGAAATTTAGTTTCAGCAGAAGCAGTATAATTCACTTTAATGTATTAAAACTTGTGACGATTTAGGATTTTATACACAAAACTCGCTAGGTGCTTCAATGGAATAAGGAATCAAAGAGTAATGTTAATGAGCGACAATTTGTAAATGACAATGTCATGTCATCCTGCTTCAATTGTCAATGTTAGTCTAGGTTAGAGTTGCCGATCTATAGCAAAAGAATCGATCTTGTGTATCGATTCGAATCGAACCTTTAAAATTGATTTGGAAAAAATCATTTGAGTAAAGATTGATATATTCTCCAAAACCTTTTAAATTTACTGGGTTATTATCGAATTATTACATTAAAAATATTGTAAAACGACAATAATTATACTGTGATTTTGTAAAAAAAATGGGGAGTACTTGTTCATTAATGTTTATAATTTTATAAAGCCCACATAGTCCTTTTATTGATGAAATAACAAACAACGTTCAAAGGGTGTAGGCAATAAACGAAAATAAATACATTTTTATAAGTGTCGACACCCCTATTGTAGAAAATTAATATTCCTCAGAGAGTTAAATCAAAACATATTCGCATCTTCGAGATATTAAAAAAAAAAGTTCTAAAATTATTATGTGATTGAGCCACATAATATTCTTGGAACTTATTTCGATGTATTACAAACGGACTTCCTTTTAACATTAACAAACCATAATCTAACAAAAAAAAATAATAGGTACCTCAGACCTAAGTTTGACCTACCTATTTTGCCTAAGCTAAAATAGTTTAGACAGCCAGATTATACAGTTGTTTTTGACCCACGGTGTGTAGTATGCGGCGCGATCAAACAATTCTCACGCTCTCATTGTACATTTTCGCTACTATTATTTACAATTGACTTCGGGTTTTTTTTTAAGTATGCGCATATATAGTATCTATTAACTTACTATTCATAATGACGGTTTTATTTTTGACATATCTTGAAAAAGTCAGTACATTTGAAATATTTTTTTTTTATTATTTTCAATATACCTTCAATTATTTTGTTTACTTAGTTAATCAATCCATTTTCCAATAAAAGCACAAAGGTTATTAAATTAACAAGTAATCGATTGCTTTATACCGTCACGATAAAATTTAATTTACAGTGACATCTCTTTTCCGCTCAACTATTTTATTTTTATTTGATATATCTCTATGGTCTTTATACATTCAGCTAACCCATAGACTAGTTTCACAAGTCACTGTTACCCTCGTATAAACACTCGTTTTCATTAACCTAGAACAAGCCTTATTTACGAATCCCTAAGCTGATTAGTTTAATTCGAAATAAACATTTTTTTTCTTTTATTCCTCAACATACTTCGCTCATTTGCGACAAGAACGTGTTAACGCAAATATGTATCGTTATTGAATAATAACACAGTAGAATTCGGCGCATCGCGCTCTACTTGCTGCTAAAACGCGATATTTCTAGCGCCGAAAATGACCGAGTAATGAAGGAAAGGGATGGCGACTATCAGTTTAGCGCTATCTCTTTCCGCTCCTAAGTTCAATGCAAGATCGGCTCATGTCAGTTGTCTCCGTTTGCTTGAGGAGGAAAGTGCTGCCTGATTGCGGCAAAAATGTAACAGCTCATGGTGTCACGGTTTTGATGAAAAGGTAAATACAAAAGTACGTTCGTAAAAATATTAGTTTGTTTTCTATAAAAAGTGATGTACACAATTTTAATACAAGAAATAAAAATAAAATTAACGGTGCCTGTCACTAGACTGCAAAAAGTTAATAACTCATTCAAGGGTCTTTGTGTGCGCTTCTACAATAAGGTCCCAAGTAAAATACAACAATTAGATATCATGCAGTTTAAATCTACTATTAAAAAAATACTTATTAAAAAAGCTTATTATAAAGTATCCGATTATATAACAGATAAGAACGCTTGGACTTGAGATGATCCAGCAACTGGATAGGTGATTACTTCTAAACTCATTATCTTGTTTTCATTATTATTAAATGATTATGTTATCATTATAAGACCATAGTTTTTTTTTCTCTCTCTGTTTATAATGTATTGATCTGGTAATGACATGGTTTTTGCAAATTATCCAATTTTTTTTCAAGAAAATCGGTATTTAGGAACCTTGTGGTTGAAGGTGTGAAGGTCCCTGGTGTGGTGACGGAGACAACTGGCCAGGGAGACTAAAGGATAATTGTCTCCCTCCGAGCTAGGTGTTTTTAGGCCGGGGACCGCGGTCCAACCGATGTAGGTTGGACGTTCTATTTATGTTAATTGGTAATTAAACTTATTCAGTGTGATGTAGGTTTCTTTGTTCTAAATGTCTTGTAGTTATTAATTTATGCTGTTTGTATTGGTACAGCGCCATCTCGTTACTTGCTGTTGAAACTTATTGCAGTTCGTCTTGCTATCGATGGCTGTGACGATGCTAGTCTTCTCGCTATCGATTGTTGTGGCGATGTTACTGCGATGAATTAGATGTCGCTATGTATCAGTCGCCACAGGTACATATCTGTTTGTTCTGCAATACTGGATTTTTTTACAAGAATAACGTAACAAGGAGGACCCTTTTTTAAATAAATAATCATAATAAATTTAATAACTAACTTAAAGGTCTGAATGCAATTTGATCCAAAAAACGAAAACCTTGAAGTTATGTTGTATTGAGCTGAATAGGCTAAACAAAATAATTAAAAAGTTACAGGAATTTCAAACTTTCAAGAGCGTTTTATCACAAATTGAGATTTTTACTTTGTCACGTTTTTATCGCAAATGAGCGATATTTGTGTCCTGTAATGATGTAATGCCAAAAGATGGGCCTTTAAGGCCTTATCACAGATTATTATTAAATTTACAAATTGTGTTAAAGTTAGTGATCGAAAGATAATACCGCAGATGTGCAATGTGGCAAAGTTTTAATTGATTAATACAGATTAAATTTAGTTAGGGATTTTACTACTGAGGCATCATCCTGCCTTATTTATGAATGTTGAATTGGGCAGCACACATTCTCTCATAATTAGGAATGAAGAGATCCGTAGGAGAACTACGTTACTGACATTACTCAAAGAATAGCTCAGCTAAAGTGGCAGTGGGTGGGACACATAGAGAGAAGAACTGATGGCCGTTGGGGCGGAAGAGTTCTCGAATGGCGATAACGTGCCGAACGACGCTTAGTGGGTAGGCTCCCCACCATATGGACCAACGATCTTTTAAAGGCATGTCTGTGTAGCGAAATTTATGTCTATATATGTGACCTGTATGTGACCTGTATGTGACAGTCGATGTTTTGACAATGATTATATTAATCTGTAAGGGCCGGTTAGCAACGCAAGAAAATGATTTCTAGTGATCCATTACAAAATTAAAGTATCTAAGAGGCGTTTGATTACAACATCCAAATTATCAAATTTGACAATATCATCAAATATTCTGGTGAAGAACACATTCTACGCAACTCCCAAACCTGTACCTGTTTCTTTCTTTCCCGTGATCAGAGTATAGGGATGACGGTAAAATTCTCTCTCCTCTTTCAAATTCTTCTCTGGCCTCAGTCCTCAACTTTGATGCCTATTATATGAATATGGGTGGTGGGTAAATAAATATGGGTGGTGGGTAAAATTGAATTAACTACAGAAAACCTCAACCCGACTTCAATGTTTCTTAAAACATTTAACCGCTTTTAAGATACGCTTTTTTATGTTTTTATTTATTATAATATCATTGATTTAAATATAATATTTATATCTATGGTGCGCTAGTCCAACTCGCTCTTACCTGTTTCTTTATACTGATTGGTATCTAAACAAGTTATATTAAAAGCATTACGTATATATTGTCTAACTTTTTGTAGGTTAGAAAATACATTCACAGGCAAAATTAACCGCCCACCTTCTATTTCTTTCAATGAGGAAGTATTAAAAAATAAAACGAAAACACTAAAAAGGCACCTCCACTAGATGGCGACTTTAGCAAAAGTTGATTTTTGCAGGAAACGAATGGACCAAAGACAGTTATTTCCGTTCCTTTTTAACTAACATATTAAAAAACTGAAATTTGAAAAGTTCAAAACTTAGATATCAATACAAATACGAAAAAGTAAATATTGTATATTTTATATGTTTATTGAGTTTGAAAACCAATTTACTTTTGAACATGAAAGAAAACCGGAACGTACCCATGGCGACATCTAGTTTGATTTCGGTAACTATTACCTTCCTCATTAATTTAATCTTAGACCATATTTTATGAAAGGAATATTAAAAACTATACTTATAGAAAAAGACACAACAAAAAAATTGGAAAAAAGTCTTATTAAAGGATGCTTACCAAATCTCGATTTATTGAAAATTTTAAAATTTTGGTTTTGTAAATAACGGGGCAATTAAAAGAAAAAACAAATATTAATAGTGGGTTTTGCCACCTCCGGCCCTTATGATTTTTTGGAGCCGGTTTGTTAATCCATCCATGATGTTTTGAATATCCGGTTGGGTTATTGGGCCACTCCTCTACTGCAGCCGCTTTTAGCTCTACTATAGTCGTAGGGACTGGACTCTTGCTCGGACTCGTCTTTTAAGGTCGTCCTAAATGTACTCTATTGAGTCTAAACTCAACCCGATCTTAATCGCAACTGCGTGCAGGCCATGGTAAAACTTAAATCCCTACCTCATTAAAGTACTCATTGACGGATGTTGCGGTATGGCAACGTGCGGTATGACATGGTCTTGAAGAACTTCTTCCACGTATCTTTGAGTGTTTACACTTCTTCTATCGAATACAACAAGAACGGTACGAGCCCTAGCTACATCATTTGCATCAAGTGGCAGTTTTTGCAATGACAAATAATGAGCAAACACTATAATCTCAAATAAAACAATACTCGCCCACAATGATAGAAAATAACAGGAAATATTAACTCTGTAACACAACATCAACAATGTAAAACAACGACTAAATTTAGAAAACCCTTCGGTTATACAAATTTAGGAAAGATAACGGTATAAGTGTTTTATTTATTGGTAGAGTACCCACTTTACAAAAAACAAAATAGTTGATAAGCCATTGTTGACGGAACCGGGTGATGAATGATACAGGTGGGCGGGTTATTGTACCTGTGAGTGTATATACATTTTGTGTTTTTCTTGTTATTATTAAAGAAGTATAAAAATAAACCACATACAAATAAAAACATAAAATTTAATCTCCATTAATAACTAAAAAACAACACTATCTACCCTCGAAGTAGAAAATAATAAGTGTTTTCCAAAGACTTCTGTTTAATTTGTAGTGCGACGATTTTTATTATTATTTTTTTATATTTATTATATTGTGTTAAATATAAACTTCGTCATGATAGTTTTTATGGCGCATAATTTAAAAAAAATACAGAAATTCTTCAACATACATTCACCAAAGTCTCTGATTTCAATACCTAAAGTTTCTTAAATAATCGGTTAAATTATTTGCTTTGCATATAAGTATTATTTCTCACTGTTTTGAAGTTTTAAGTCGGTTTTATTTATTTTAGCACTCGAAAGGTAAACAAGGAGAAGGTACAACAACACCAAGCCACAAGACAATATACAAAAAAAAAAGTTCACAAAATAGAACCCGGAACCTAGAGATAGAGACCGGCATGCGAGCTACTCCGCTACGGCGGTCGTCATTAAGCCTCTAAAATCATTTTATTTGTAATATGACTTATTTTTTGTTCTTTGCCTAATTTACTTTTTTAATAAATGTTATATGATGTATTGTTTGGTTTATCTTCCAATATTTTTTAGAAAAACAAGCTAAAATGTGAAGTTGGTCATTATAATAAAAATACCTGTTGGCTTAGCACAAGTCATACAAGACAATAAAAGAAGAGCTGTTTTAAATTTATTTTCGGTGAAATTATTTTATCACAGTATTTATGCGTTTCACAGCCGAGAAATTTGTACTTATTCATAGCTGCTCAAGTTCCATACGTAAATGGGCATTTCCTTTCAATACATATTTTAAAAGAAGTTTTAACCGTAGAAATGTGCACTGATTAAAAACATACCTTGTTAATATATTTTTCACTGTTAAAAAGTTAAAAGTTTATATATGTGTATGTGGAATTAAAATAAAAAAATATATTTTTTTAATATTTAATCTCAGATATAAAAAAGAGCTATCGTTTTCGGCTATCAATAAAAGTCATATTGCAAGTAAAGTAATCACATTCTATCGCCAACTCTAATATCTATGGGATACGCTTCTTCATCATCTTCTGCCGGTTTGTTTTCGTTGGTCTCTCTCTTCGGAGCATTTACTTCGATCTTGTCTCCTCCATAAACATATTGATTGGGATTAAGAGGTACAAAAAATGGTTTATCCTCTTTTTGTGGTTTTGTTGTACTTTCTTGTTTGTCATTTCCGTTCGAAGTAGGTGAATGATCGATTGGTTTTTCACTATTTTCCTTAGTTGGATCGTAAATAGTACCGTAATCGGGTTTGGTTTGTGGCTTTTCGATAGGTTTTTGAGCATCTTTGTTATCGTTACTTTCATAATTGGGCTTGGAACCTCCATAGTTATTTGGCTTAGTATTTTCATAAATATTTGTATTGGAATTTTCGACATTTGGTTTCTGGTTTTCGTAATTATTTGGATCCATATTTCCGTAATTATTTGGTTTTGAATTCCCGTAGTTGTTTGGGTTTTTATTTCCATAATTGTATGGGTACGTATTACCGTAATTGCTTGGATTATTAGGTCCATACTTATTTGGGTTGTTATTTCCATAATTATTTTGATTGGTTGGTCCATAATTATTAGGGTGAGTATTTCCATAATTATGGGGGTTGAAATTTCCATTATTCGTTGGTTTATGATAACCGTAATTATTATCATTATAATTTCCATTGTTGTATTGAGGAGGATATCCTGGTTGATGGTGATTGGGTGGTCTGTGTGGATTATTCGGCATAGGTCGATTTTGTCCGTATTGTTGATTTGGTTGAGGTCTATGGCCATAATTATTAGGCGATTGTTCTTCAATAACGACTATTAGCGTGTCACTTTCGGGTCCACCACCATTGTGTGGTGGAATTGGGTGATGTGGAGGCATTGGGTGATGTGGGTTTGGGTGATGCGGCGGCATTGGGTGATGTGGTTGATGTCCAGGTCGGTTGTATGTTGGGTGAGCGCCAGGTTGAGTTTGAACACTCACTTCAAATCCATGTGCCGCGCCGTGTATAGCATTTTGCACTTTAGAACCTATTTCTTTAGCACCGTTCAAAATATCACTTAATATAGGGATTTGTCCTTCACATTTTTGAGTCACTGTTAATAAAAAATAAAACAAGAAATAACTAAGATTCATTGCGCACTGTCGATTTCTCGCCGCACTTGTATCAGACTGACTTTATTATTGTATGGCGAATACCGACAGACTGATGACGTCTCGGGTGCCATCTGAATATGTCTCGCTGATATCATCACGATCCGAAACAGGTTTTGCCACGGTATTTCACCGGCGTCCGCAAAAAATAATGTTTATTATGAGATTTATTACAATGTTGTTGTACCTTGATAATAATTAGAAATCCGGAATTACAATAAAAAAACCTTCGCGTAGATTAAATTTATAAGATGAGTTTAATAATCATGTTATACTTGTTTGTACTTAATAAGGACACTACGTGCTATAAATAATTGCAATTAGATACTGGAACATCATACATATATCTTAATAGCAATAAGAATTATTGAATTTGCATCAAGAGCAACTAAATTTACAAAATTGGATACATTGAGTAATTTTAAGAAAACTTAAGTATTTAGATATTGTTTTTGTATTAGAAATATTCTGGTATATAAACAGATATACATATATCCATTAGCAGATACATATTTCATTCGGTATTTTTGTTCAGCTGAAGCATTTAATTATTATTTTTTTCTTTACAAAAAACAAGACTACGTTAGTGTTATACAAAATAGAGATGCGCCGAATATTCGTGTTCGGTATTCGGAGTATTCGTCATCTTTTCCACTATTTGTATTCGGCTGAATAATTCGGTTTTGTTGTTGAATTTATTCGGTTCAAGTAATTTTATTTCTTGGCTACACGACACGATTTAGAACTAAAAGGCAAAACTTATTATGAAAGATTTATGTTATACGTATATCAAAGAAATCCTATGAAGAATGTGTTGAATCAAGCTAATAAAATGAAGTAATTAAACTTAAATTCATAAATATTAATTTCGTTAAATAAACTCATCTTTTTATTTGAATTAAAAAATTAAACCTCAGAACAATATCTTGTTAAATTTAAAATCGAAAATGTTTTATAAATTTAAACCAAATCCGCGTTTCCTTTTAAAGCTTATATTAACATTTATTCTTGAACCTCAATTCGAAATTTTTAATTTTTAATGAACACGCATAGGGTGCTTTACCATAATTGCGGAGATATACGAAGACAGAGACCACTTTCAATTATTACTTATTATTATTAAAATAATAAACCGAATACGGTGAAACCACTATTCGGCACATCTCTAATACAAAACTATTCTAAACGATAACATAGAAAATATTAGCACAGAATAATGCATAGAATACACCCAATTCCATGTCTAAAGTAGGTGAATGAATAAATTAAAAAAATATTAGAGTAGGTATTCATCTAATTTATTTAATTGCTTAATCAGTTAATTAGTATGTAGTTGATTCGTGATTTAAGCGTTCACTTGTTATCAACAAGTGAACGCTGATTTATCAGTCTAGTCCTCGTTACCTAGTCGTATGTCTATGTTATATTCCACATCTCCATTGTTGTTTTCTTGAGGGTCGTTTGTAGACGTGACATCTACTGGTGTTATATTTTTGCTGACGTCATTCTTCATCGGATCAACCTGACCGTGCTCTGACGTACCTTGATGGGTTTGAGGTCGTCCACTGCCATATGTTGGAAGCTGATTATCATCTGTGCGAATAAAGTCTGAGAATTTTCCTTTTAGAGATTCTATATGTATTTGCGGTTGGATGACATCCTTTTTTATGTCGCTGTGTTCATTGCCAGTTCCATGGAATTGTACATCGCCCGGTGATGAGAATAGGAAACTATAATTACTTTTAATAGTAGAGTCATTCAGCACCGATAAGTAGGCAGAATTTGCAATGTGTTGTGATTGTACACAATGAAATATAATTGATGTCAACAACAGTATTAATGTTTTGGACATTTTGTACACACCACTTTTCTGTTCGAGAGCCCGAGGTCAACTGTTACGATAACATAACCCGTATATATGTAATTACAAACATATTGTAGGAAAATGGTTATATGTTAAGAATACGTCTAACTTAGATTAAATCCTAAGGGGTATCTAAGGGTATATTAAGAAACGTTGCCTTAAACTATAACAAATCGTTTAATTAGTGTTAATGGAAAATATGTGATAAAAGTAACTAATATATTTTATGTAACACTGTATTTAAATTTGTTCATTGAATAGTTTTACCTATTCGAAACGATATACTTACTATGGGTAACGAAAATGTAGCATTGAACATAAGTTTTGTTATAAAAATATACTAAAATAAAAAAGTACAATGGAATAAATGGGTAGGTACTTTTAGTTACTTATAACAAACTCTATTGAAGCCAAGCATAGAATGGGGATCCGCGAAAATATCTACATTATAGTTATATCTACCTAATCTAAGATGGTCATATTTTGTTTTAAAAGAGAGAGAGAGAGAGAGCAATGAAAATTTGCTTTAAAAATGTATATAATATAGTTTTTTTTTTCTACTAAGTAGGTTGTATATTAGGTTCTATGTAAGTAGGTAGGTACTAAAAACACTAACACGCAAAATACTACAATAAAGACACATTTTGATTCTACTATACGAAACACAAAATCAACCACGGATTATTCGAAATGAGTCTTGATATGCATTTTTAATCAACACTATTTAAATAATTAGATTTCTGTAAATGAATAAGAATCTCACACTTATTAGAATACACATGAGAAAAAAAATTAACAAACTTAAAATTCAACCTTTTAATTGTAGAATAAGGTCTTTATGTCATTAATTATTTTTATAATTATAAAATAAATGCTTCAATATTACATATTAATTACTGAAGGTCATTTCAATTATTTTTATTTTACTGATTGTCTTTACGAATGTCAATGTAATATTCCACATCCCCTTTGAGTTTTTCGTCCTGAGGGCCGCTTGGGGCTATCATGGTTGGTGGTTCCGTGGTCGGCGAGGTTACTTCTATGACGTCACTCTTAGCCCTTTCCACGGGGCTGACCGTCTTTACTTCATCTTTTTCATCGCAATTGCAAGGCTTTTCAAGTATCGGCGTTTCATCTTTTTTAATAATAAAATCTTCAAATTTCCCTTTCAGATTTTCAATAAGAGCATAAGTTTTCACGATCTCTATTTTCGGTTTGCTTTCATCATGAAATTGAACAGGGTGTGGCAATGCGAATATAAAATCGTAGTCACTTTTAATCTTTGGGTCGTTCAAAACGGACACGTATGCTGGATGTGGTCCCGAATTAATGGAACCAATTTCAGAATTAATTGGAAACTTATATAAATTAGGTAGTCGCGAAACAAACGACTCAGCTTCATCCATTATTGGATTGTTTTGAAAACTTGGCATTGGTAACATCATATAACTAAAATGCACACCATTTCCACTTTTTTCTATAGGACTGTCGGTAATTTCATCTCCTATGCTTTTTGATAGCACAAAATGGATAGTTATTAATAAAATAAATGTACCTTTAGTGAACATTTTGTCTCAACCACTTTTCCAATCAAGAACTAAAGTAAAACTGTATCCGGATAAAGATACAAAATTTCTTCCAAAGCAAAACTATTAAAATATAATTTAGGCTCACGTCGTTACCCTGATTGCTTCAGTTGTTAAATTAAAATTAGCAACAAAATAAGTAATACCTTCCTTATTTGTTATTATTATTCGTTTTTGAAGGTAACAGTTCAATTTTCTAACAGGCTGTAGGTACCTATTCTCAAAATCCATATTCGATAATATTGTCAACATCATTGTTTTCTGTCATATTCTTTTGCATTAAAAACAGTTAACGCCTCATCATTAATGGAATGTCGATTCATTTACAGAAGTCCGAAAACGATGTTTCATTTAATTTCGAAATGCTAATATGACTACAAAGAAACCCATTTTCGATAATTTATGTCGCAACGGATGGAGGACCTGACACTTTATCCAATGTACAGATAATCTTCAAGGATATTATTTAAACAAAATTATGATAACGATTCGAAATTTTCTGTAATTTCGTTCGTGAACATACAAAGGCCCTCAGATATTGTTTGATGATTGTTTTAGTAGCAAGCAAGTAAAGCTCCTTTAAGGTTTTGCGATACATATCAGTAAGAGGATCGTCTACGCATTTAAATAAATGAAACGAAATATTCTGGTTAAAAATTATATTAAAAAGATGAAAGTGACCAATTTCATAGATCATTTGTGGAGATAAAAATATTGCTATAAACTAAAATTACAGCCCATTTAAATGTACAGAACATCGAAATCAAAAACATTTTTTTTTCTAAGTTTTTAAGGTTTCTTTAATGTTTTCAACGTTACTGCTTGTATACAAGTAAATGAACTCTAAATTATAGAATTAAATAAAGGATTTTCGCTTTGTACAACTTTAAATATATTATAATTTGGTTATACTTGACTAAGGCGATAGAAAAAAAATGTAATATACACCCGTAAAATTAAATCCTAGGTACATTTTTGGTACAATGTTAACATTAAAAAATATATCGCAGCGATGTACATAATAACGTAAGTATATTGTACAAAACCCATATTTTGTTGTTACAATAATTCGAAATTTTAATACCCAAATAGATCTTATCGACTGTTTTGTTCAAGTGATTAACTTAGCAATAGTCGATCGATAGCACAAGTTATTTAAAAAAGCCAGCATACTCCAATCCATATTAAATCTTAACCGGTTAGTAGTTAAGTTCTAAATTACTATTGGAATTTTACGTAATAGCCATTTGTTGCTTGTTTACCTACCAGAGTGAGTCAAGTACCACTTTTGGAGATGCTTAGATCTTAACGTAGTCAAAACACGTAAAAATTTGTTAACCAATTTTTTATAGAAGTTTTACCTTGGCAAAAATAGATTTATTTAACAAGGAAAAGACAAGGTCACCACTATAGCGTTTAAATGTTGTATCTGTTGATATAAATTAGTTTTTCAAAGTTTGTGGTAGATGGATGACGGGCTAGGGGAAACTCCAAAAATAGATAACAATTCAAAAAACTCGACCTATCGGTTGGCCATGATTTCTTATATTTTGATTATACAATAAACTCAGAATCAAGAATCATTAATATATCTGTTTCAAAAACATGTTTGTTAAAAGCTTATCGTTTTAATATAATAAGCTTGAAGTGCTATGAATAATTTTATATTGCCGACCTCCGTGGTCAAACTTGCGTATAGTTCGATTTTATCCGTATTGATATCAGCAAATCCATTCAACGAATCATTAATAACAACAACATATGTAATTTTCTTAAAACAAACACATCAATTATTGCGGTGATCAATAAATATTATTTACAATATTATAATTAATAAGGCACTTTAAACTTATTTACTCCTACTTAGTGTTAATTATATTAACAAATAAGACCATATATCTGAATAGGTATCTGAATTGAGAATTTAAAATTAAATACGTGTCAAAAGGTACCTAAACGTCATTTAAACAGGTTATCGTTTTTGATTTAAAATTTTTTTAATGATCCGTTGATAGTAGTTTGATAAAACAAGGAAATTTTTGCTATGTGAAACGTAAACAACTTATTATGAATAACCAGTTGAAATTTTTTACTTTTCTCAATTCAGAAACCGGCCGTAAGTATCGATTTCCGATTGAAAATTGTCACGATGTATGTTTAAGAGGTTTTTACACTAGCGTATAAGTAGAAAAAAGTTTCCATGGAAATTACAATTAGTAAATGCCATTCTTAAGGTGATCGCAAATTTATTAGAACGAAACGTGCCGAAAGAATTACAGATTTTGGACCATTACTACATGTACGCGCTAAATCTTAAAAATTCTAATGTCACCGGTCATTAATTTGCAAGATGTTCGTTTTATTTGGTTTTGGTAGATATGCGATTACTATAACAACTCTATGTACTTATTGTTCAGGGCCAGATCTACAACTTTTTACAACTGGGGCAGAAACTTGATATTGCTCCCTTCCTTCCCCCCCATCGCACGTTGTTTATTTCATATTACCATATTTTTGCAAATACTTTGAAAAATGTCCGTCCCATTGTAGCCTATGTCTATTTATTTATAAACTTGCCCCCACTTGCCCCCACCTAGATCCGGGCTTGCTAATGTTATGATAACAAACTCGAACTCACCGTGAAACGCAGCGCTGTCTCATCATAGAGGTTCGATCAAATAAAACCACCACCAACGATAAGTAGTCTCAGAAGACGTAAGTAATGTTTATAAGTATGGGTATCTGTAATAGGCTTAATTTACTATGACATTGTTAAGTTATTACATACATTTATAAATAAAGAGTGAACTTTCTCAACAAATGAAAATAAGGAGATCTATGATGAGCAGCAATGAGTTCGAAGTTGCTTTTTAATATTAGGTATTACATAATTTGATATTCATGAACTTTATTTGCTTTCTTATACTAAAAAGTTGCCAGAATAGTGTAAAAGTGGATACCTACTGTTTTAAAATTCATAAGTAATTGTTAATAATATAATGTGCTATTTTAGTATCAATAAAATTTTTGCGTTTGTTTTATACTTTAATACGTTAGAAATTATGAAAGTTATCAGTGCGGTCTAAGAATGCTAATTTAAGTTTTATTTAAAAAACAGCACAAATTTTCAGCGTTTGTGTATACGCATTCTTTAATTAAATAGTTGTAATGTTTTTTTTTATTTCTAATATAGCATATATTAGAGATAATAAAAGTTTAATCTAATTTGAATGAATAAATAAATAAAAAAAAACAACAATTCATTGGGTTGTCAATATTTAAAATCTTGCTTAAACAATGATAAAAATTTTCTTACAATAATTGTGACATTAAAATCTAATTAACCGTAAATGTTTTATGGAAGCGACTTTAGGCCAAAAAGAGTCCTCGCTCCAATTTTTCCACCACACAATTTTGAAAGCGATAAATCTTCCCACCTTTTTAATATTATTTTGTTTTATTTCAATACTTAAAAAATAACAAAATCTGCCGAATTATATTACTGCAGAAAAATTTATAGTTAACAATGTTTTATGCATTAAAGTAGTATCAATTTAAAAGATGAAAATCCTTTGACTCTTAATGAATATTTAGTTATTTAGTGTAGTAGTTAAATGGTTAAAGTTGTGTTGTGCCTAAGAAATTTGCTTTTGTCGTATTGTTTCGTGTGTACGGACCTTAACATCGTTGAACAAGTTAATATTATAAATTAAAAGAACTGCTTTTGAATAACGGTAATAAACGGGAACATGATAATTTGAATAATAAACTATGCCATTAACTGTAATAGGTTTGATTAATATTATGTAAAGAATTAATCCTACTTTATTAAATACGCAAAAAGCAATCTTATGTCATTCAACATTAGAATTTTATTTAAAATCATTCGTTTGATCAACACATGTGATGTTTTTATAATATTATGTAGTGAAATAATATTGAAAACGATTAAAAGTTCCTCCATAATTCTTTTTTAAAAAAAAATAGCTAGACAACAAACTTGTTCTTAGCGATTAACTCTGAGAATCTTATTTAGAGTTTTGGGTATTTTTAATATTAAAATAATTTATAACGCAAAATGCTGACACTTAAAGCGCAAAGTTTTTCTATCTCAAGCACCAGCAGCTGCATAATTAAGCTTTGTCTGCGTTATTGTTTATGTAACAAAGTTTTATTGAAAAAAAAAATTAAGTTCTCGTGTCATAATTTTAGCTATCATACTCTTCCGAAACGGTTTGATTGAGTTTGATGTAATTTTACATGTATATTCAGTGGGTCTGAGAATAGGTCAACTTGTAATCTATTGTTATACCCTTAAGTTATAAGGGTGGTCCACCTCAAATATATATGACAAAACAACATTTGCCAGGTCATCTAGTATTATTGTTTATAATAATTTATTATAAACATGAACGCTAGGTTTTAATAAGCAAATTAAAATTTTCCATGTTAAATTACATAGACTATTGAAAAAGAGAAAATAATGTTGCAATATATAATAAAGTAATTTACACAACTTTATTGGATGACATTTCATTGCTCATGCTAGCGTTTAGTTAAACTCATATTTTTAATTCTAGCAAAATTAAATTATGGATATTATTAAGTACTTATTCTTATTCGATGTGCCTTATAATGTTAAGTACACAATGGCCTACATATAACAAAATATAGCACCATCTTAAAAATATATATAAAGTATATCTAACAAACTCTCGTCTAATTTATTTTCAAACATATGACTTAGATACATTTTGATATAAATTCGGTCATGTTCTACTTATCTACTAGCTATTTAATAATATATTTTTGTTGCTTCTAAAATAGTGTAACGATGAACACATGAAAATAATGTTTGATTCGATTGGATAAAAATGTCCGATTTATTAACACTATGCCCAGTTTAGGAACTAGGATCTATATGTCTAATTTTAAAAATCTATCGCAATTTCAATTTTGATAGTTGAAAAATATTCACGAACTTCACGCTACAACTATTTGACATGAGACAGTTTTTTAAAGATATTGAGCGAGTCTAAGGCGAGTGTTAGACGCAAATAATACCATAACTTAAGAAGTCAATACTGTTACTTGTACATTCAAATCATTCATTCCGAAAGCTTTTGAGACTTTACGTCATTCGATAAAGCGCTATTAAAATTGCTATACCTTTAAAAGGGGTTGCGATAGATTCTGAAATAAGACATTAGCCCACAGGGTATAAAAATCAGATAGAAGCCAGATACTGGCAATGTCAGTCTACTTTCAACCGATAAGTATTTATTAAGTAATTTTAATCTGCATTTGATTACACACTTTGGTTATGAAATTGTCTACTGGTATTACAGAAATTACACAACTTACAACGCTTGACAACGACAACATGGCCGATCTGTCATTTTAGTTCCATAAATTACCGCGGGACTTTTTTAGTGAGATAGAGTTTTAGAGTAGATATGAGTTAGGGAGGTTAGATCGAAGAGTTCAAGCACTTGAATAAAGTACGACTTTCCCTGAGAGAATGCACATTTTGGCTTAATCCATTGTTCGTTTTTTTCACGTCTAAGGACATTGTTAAAAAAATAGAATAAAGATTATTTTACCAAAATATACTGTAGATGATCAAAAAATCATGGCAAACTATTATTGCGCGAAAACAATGACATGGTTACGCAACGTAAAAGAAGCGATGTTTCCGTTGATATATGATTCTTTATTTTGATATACAGGGTTTCCAGGTGTCTCATCTTAGGTTACTTGGGGCTGATGTAGTTTTGACCATTTTTCATTAAAAAATTAGGTTTAATTACTAGATAGCTAGCATCATTTGAAACGTTTATTCTATGACATCCGGTAATTTTCTTTAATTCACTTACATACAAAAATACATTTTAATTTAAATTACTGCTTAATTGATAACAACTTTACGTGCATATGTGACAAGAAGAACAGTTTATGGCACAAATTTTAATATCGTGTTCGAATCCGTAACTGTAAATTATATTCACGGTTTCCTTCGTTTTTTTTAACTTACCAACATTGATAAGAAAAAGAGGTTGCTATTAATATTCCTAGTGCAACCGGAGTTTGATTAGTATTTTTTGTCAAATCACTTGGTTTTTTGTAGTACGTTTTAAAATAAGTAAGTTGTCGTTATGGAAGGGGTCGCAATACATTTGCAAATTCAAATAATTTCCCCGCTTAAACTTAAAAATCTCATTGCGTGACGTCTCACGTGACTATCTTCACAGTTGTAAAAAAATGTGCATCCACTGCAAAATTACCCTGTATAACAGATATGTAAAAAAACACTTTTCTAAATCTTTAGTGAAAATTCTATTTTTTTTACATTATTTAAAAGTGCATTCCCTCAGCAGTCGCATTATATTTATCTGTGGTTTTATTTATATGCTGACGTTGTCGCTGATGGTGGATATGGGTTGTGATGACCGTTGTGCTGGGTGTAGGGGGCACGGTGGTCGTTTCGTTCGCTTGTTGCGGTGCGGCGGCCGGAGGCGGGTGGGGCCCTGGTATTTGGTCAAGTCGCCGGCCGACGCGGATTTATCGAACACCTGAAAGGTAACATATATAATATTTATTTAAGATACGAGTGCGGAAAGTAAGGTTTTACGAATAAGGGCCACATTGATCTAATATCAAATTCGAAAAACCTTTTACACTCAAGTTTCTTTTTTCAATGCTTTTTGCGAGGAAATAAAACAAATATATAGGTTAATAAAACTAAGTATGTATTGCCAAAAAAAAAAAACTTTTAAGCACGTGTGCAGTAAAGGATTTCAGTATATTTTTTATTTAACACGTGTTTAAAGACTCACTTTCGGTGTTTACAATGAATTAAAAAAATAGCGCTTTATGAGCAACTGCATTGAAAAAGTTAATAAGTGATCAATATAAAATATGGAACTCATATCTGTCAGTCTTATCTTGTATAATAGAGATGATGCCTGAGTAAAAAAAAATAGATATTTATTAGCCCGTCACTCAGATAATAGGAAAATATTAGATACGTATTTTTTTAGGTATTAATTTTAGGGCTCGCTACGTCACAGTTTTTTAAGAAAATATACAAAAGCGTGACGGCATGTGACATTTTAACTCAATGTGTTGCGGTAATTCAGTGAGTACACAAAAAAATGTGTTTAATATTTTTCATCGATCTACCTGACGGACAATCAAAGAGGGATAGCGATTTTAGTCATAATCGCTTTTGGAACGAACGCTGGTGCCAATGATCGAGAAAGATAATAAAAACTTTCTTCAAAACTAGAAAGATTCCAGTTAGCAATTAAATCTTTCGTTTTAAATTTTTCAATTTAATTTAATCTTTCGTTTTAAATTTTTCAATTGCTTTCAAACTTTTAAACTTTCGCATTGCATTATATTAGATTGTATAAGACGTGGTCATGAACTGACTCAGCCCGTGCCCACGGTGTTACCTGGTCGAAACGTCGGGAAATATAGGTAGGTGCAAAACCTACCTGCTAATCTATCGCGTTAATACCCGTCTTATACAATCAAATTCTCATTAATCTCGAAATTACGATATAATCAATATTTTGAAATGTCACACCTTTGTACATTTTCTACATAGTTGTGATGTAACGAGCTCCTCATTAAACTTTGACGCTTAAACAATATCATCAATTTTATGTGGCGGTTTCATGAAATACAAACTTTCATGAAATGGCCGGCTGGATCATGAATTCATCAACACGATATGGTCACGACATATGCATTTATTTTAAAATATTTTTGAAAAAAAAAACGAAATCGATAGGTACGTGTTTAAAACGCTACAAAGGGATTAGTTATTATCAGAGGTCGGAATTAGGTAGAGTTATTTATGTACTTGCATCGAAATGTTGATATTAATGTGGACCTTCCCGGGATTTCTTTATTTCTTCTTTCTTTATTTCTTTCTTTCATTGATGTAAGTTTGGCAACGTCGTGCGTGCAGTAGTTTAAATTGTGTAAAAGTAAATAACTTTTTATTTAAAAAATCACGGGATTTTTTCTGCTCTTTAAAATTAATCTCGGGATTTGAGGCATATCCACTTTATTCTTTCGCTGTATAAAATCAGTGTAAATACATGAATAACTCTACCTAATTCCGACCACTGGTTATTATATTAAAGAATATTTTACTAATGCAGATTTATAGTAATTATATCTACGTCCGGAACGAGTAGCTAACAGATGTTAGGTACTATAGATAACTATTACGATATACTAGTACTATAGATATAGTACACAGTTTGATAGCTTAATATTATTTTGTTATTGGTTTCAAGTAATCTTACCTTACGGGTGTTTTGGGGCGCCGGCTTTGGCCGAGGTCAGTCGATCACGTGTTTTATCTTCACGTATAACACACATGAGAAAAGGAATCCGAAGATCGGTATGACAGACATACCCACGCCGACCGCAGCTAGTATTATGAGATGGTCTCTTATATGGTCTGTGAACTGTCTTATACAACCCTGTAAGAAACATTGATTATCGGTTATTGATTATCAGTTATATTTTCACTTTTAAATAAAATCATTCTGTATTATGGTACATATACATAAAGTGAACCTGGTAAGATGTTTTAAATAAATTACTAATTTTGTTGAATACGAATGGTAGTGTTCCTATTGTTTATTAGAGGAGTGGTCGTGTGCTATACTCACATTGTACTGTTTGTCGAAGAAGTGGGCGTGAGTTGTAGATACTCACGTTGTAGTGTATGTGGCAGATGTGGACGTGTGTTGTACACACGGTGTTTATGTACGTGAGAACAGTTATAAAAGTGGTTGTCACTTACTTTGTAGTGAACGTTGGAAGGGCGGTCAAATGTTTTACTCGCGTTGTGATGTATGTAGCATATGTGGTTGTGTGCTGTTCTCATGTTGTGATGATGTATGTTCTAACATACATCATGTATGGTATGTTCGTGTTTTATATGCAAATTGTAAGCGTGTGTAACAGAAGTATCGTGACCTACGTTATTTTCTATGTTGGATATGTGGACGTGTGTATGCTAAAGATGTGGTCGCGTGTTGTACTCACGTTGTAATGTATGTTGGAGGGGTGATCGCGCGTGCCGCAACGCGTGTTAACAGTCTTACAGCAGGAGTCAGGTACGAGTAGACGTGGATCATGCTCATGCCAGGCACTACGTCGCCAATCTTGGAATCTCACCGCCCCACAGCACTTGAACTGAAACCAATTAAATATGTAGTTTAAATCTACACTGACGATATCTCTCGAAAAAACTATGAAACCATATCATTCGAATATATCTATAGATAGGCAAATTTGTATAATTACCAATTACAACCAAAACGAATACAAATATTGATTCGATACGTTGATAACTACAAAATGCTTGGATAAGAATAATGTTTAAGTTTAATTTGCATCAATAATTTCAAATTTTCAACAATGTTAAAGTTAAAGCAACATTTTAGGACAAAAGATTTTATATTTTTTCAAGTGACGCTTATAGAAAAATAAGTAACAGTTGTCAGGAAAAATCGAAACATTACCGAGGCTGGAATTATAATCGGATTTATCTATTAATCTGCTGATTTTTGTTTACCTCCTCCTGCATCTTATCGACAGCGTCAGTGATGACGGTGTCTAAAGCGTAGTTAGACAGGAATGTGTTGTTTAGTTGTGCACGCAATTCTTCTTCCACTGCCACCTCGTAGTAATACGCGAGACCACCCGCGCCCGCCTCCAATATGAATGTGATCAACAGGAAATAAGTATACTGAAAACAAATTAATTGAAAACATAATACTCATACTCTCAAAATTGTGGTTGTGCAAATGCTTTATATAGTTGGCGTTTGTGGTTTGGTTGTATTAAACAACAAAAAAAAAATAGTTTTTGTTATGGTTTGTCAGTGGCATTTATGAGAGAACGACACCTCGTCTGGAAGCCTAGAGTTGCATTTTCGAGGGAAAAACGGCTTCCGGAAGGAATTGCGGATAGAAAAGGAGCGTATAAAGTAATCAAGGAAGTAGGAAGAAATTGAAAGGGATGTAAAGGGTTATGTATCCGGTGCAAACTATGCACTTGTGTGCGTGTTTATAGGTAGAATGATGTTCTTAAATTTTCCCGAGTACTGTTAACGACGTTCTATAGCGTCAATGTAATTTGCGGCCCACGGAACAATTTTTTGAGGTACAGCTTAGTGGGATTACAAAACTATTTTTGTTGCTTAGCTCATAATAATAACACAACAAAGGAAGTGTGCTTTATGTCTTAAGATAATTTTCAGTTCGATCACAAAAGGCTGAACTCATTTAGCTGACGGTTAAAAAAATTGTCAAGTCGAACAATAGACGTGTTTTGTCAAAGAGAACGCAATTAACAGACTGAACAGGTCATTGCACTCAATGGAACTATCCAAGTCATTTGTGCTAATTAACGGTGCACACGTACCTACTAAAAGCCCGTGCTTTAAATACTTGTATATTATCATAATATATTATGGAGTATGTGTTTGTCCAGCCGCGCGTAAGCTGCCAATTTTTTTTTAAAACCTTTTTATAATAAATTGTACTCTAGTTTATAGTACGTCTTACTGAACCTATTGATATGTTTTATTAGAAATAACCGCACTATGATTATCTGTGTCGTGACGTCAAACGTAATCTAACAAGCATTTACCAACAAAATTTCTGAATTGGAAAACGTCATATTATTTCCCATGACGTTTTAAAACCACCAAGATATTATATTTTCTGCATTAAAATAGAACTAATTTTTAAATTTAAATTATGCAGTTAATCTGCTTAATTATGGCATGTACACACGGCATGTCAGATTACCACAATATTTCAAATTTCTCCAGTTGATTTAAACTACAAAACATTAAGGTTTAAAATTAAGTGGACAATCTTGATAGATTTGTATGACGTGACGTTGACTGTACACAAAGACTAGTGGGGAGATGTAGTTTTATAACAGATTACTAAATATAATGGGACTCTTGATTGCATCTCACATTTGTATGTATTCAGTAGGGGATATGTTAAGATACCTGAGCATAGGCCTAATTGTCTAACAAAAAATCTATCGCAAGCCCTTTCATTTTTACATTTGAAACGAATTCATTAAATTCACGCATCTACTATTGAATATGTGATAGAGATTGCAACCGCAACGTTTTGTTAAATATATTGAAAGAACGATATTGTTAAATGTGACGTTAAAACAAATTGGCTAAGGCAAGCATAAGACGCTAATGTTTAAGTTACTGTTATTATATTTCTTGATCATTCGTACCCAAAGAGATTGTGATTTTAACCGTTAAATTTTTTTTTTTTATCACGATCGCTGTACCTTTTAAAGGGTTTGCGATTGATTTTGAAATAAAACAATTAAGCCACAGGTTATGTTTAACGTAATGAGCAAGTTTAGATAATAATTAACCATGAATCAACGAGTTTATATAATATCTAGCGCAATAATAGCTTTTACAGATTTCACAGTCATAAAATTGTCTATTACTAGTCCAAATATGGCGCTGGGGACCTATAGGAATTTTGATACGCAGCTATTGACACTGCGGCGATATGAACAAAATTGGGGTCAATTCTATTAATATAATTGTACCTCGCAGTTGGAGCATATCAGCACTTGCTTCGCAATTCAGTATTCGAGAATAGTTTAGCTTTGCAGTCAATTTTACCGAAGCCTGATAATTTTGAATAACATTAATTAATATTCAGATATTATAAATGATGGTTAATATGTATAGTATATGTAAAATACAAACAAACAGATGCGGCAAGGTGTTCAAAAAGTAATTATTTTATCTACTATGTATGGTATCATACAGATTAGTCTATATAATACAATATTTCGTTTAGAATAACTATTCACTCGTCGTTAACATAGCCGTTATTGATTTCTGCAATTATGCTGATTTAAGATTCTTTAAAGCAGCACAAAATTCTATTATGGATACGTTACAATATGACTTACACACAACAAGCTCGTCCGATTTTCAGTCTTAAGTCCGCAGCAGCCGAGCGCGCATAGCGGAGCGCCCAATCCGCCGGCGATTATGAGGAGGTACGCGATCGCTGGATACGTAGGCGTAGGCAGTAACGCCACGAACCGATGCCGCGATGCTACTGTCCACGCACCTACAGCTAATACGCCGACGCCTGCGAACTGGAAAATATCCTTTTATTTAGACTGAATATATTATTTTAATAGGGATGATGACTGGGTAAAAAAATGCAATTCTATTTAGTCCATCAGTCGGATAATAGAAAAATATTAGATACGTATTTTTTTTTACTTCAATTTAACAAGAAATAGCTTAGATAACAGGCATTAAAGTTGAGGAGTGGGGGCTCGCTACGTCACACCCCAACGTGACGTTATGCGAAATTTTAACTCAATGTAACGCTGTAATTTTATGATTATGAAAAAATACGTGTTTAATATTTTTTAACACTCTACCTGACGGACAAACAAACAAAAATTAGTCATCATCCCTATTATTTTCGACTCTTAAGAGATGGCGCTAGTTTAACTATTTTAAAAACAATAATAATACTAATATGCAAATTATTCTTTTGTATCATACACCAAGATAAAGAGCGTTTTCTCTCTGTGTGTCTGCGATTGCGAAGCCCAAACTACTTTTGGGAACTAGACAAGGATGTTCAAATATTAATTATACATATATAACACTTCAATGCTTCCAAAGGTACGATTCAACATGGATTTGTAATGGATAACACCCACTATTTCACATTGGAACCGTTTAGTAGGTTAAGGTGTATTCTTTTTGTGAATATGTATCCTTAAGCTTGGGCTTTATTAGTGTAGAAATTAGTTGGCTGAAGATTTATTTATATAGAATGAGCTAAATTACTTACCAAAAACACAACGTTGAAAATGTGCAGAACACATTTCAAGAAGTTCACGCTGCAGCAGTCCGCGTCGCGCGATTTCCTCGGTTTCATTTTCTTCTTTTTCCCTAATAGCGCGTTTCCATCCTTTTTCTTTTCCTCGGCCATATTTGATATATTATTCTTCTCATTCAAACGATTCTTTTATCTCCATTTATACATTTTTGTAATTAGTGTCAGAGTTACCTTTATTTATATGTGCGAATTCTGTGCTTGACCTCAGACGCAAACCATCAGTAGTTCTGTAAAAGAAAATTAAATAATTAGCATCAACTGCGTTATTGGGGCAACGACGTATAGATAAGGGATTATACTCACTAAATGGCTTAATTTGTTTTGTAGTCTTACTATGGTTTCCAAAGCCAAAAATATGTATGGGGTATCCTTAATAAAATACATTTATCAATTTAAATAATTTTATTTAGCAAGACCTATAAAATATCTTATAAAATGGAATAGTATAATACAACTCTTACCTAAGACAAAAAAAATGTCAAGAAAAACAAGAATTTCATGAAATTTTTTTTTAAATATTATGTATATGACATAGAAAAATAATAATTGATAAAGATTGTCTTATGTCTCTGTCGGTAAAAAGAAGAAGAATGTCTAAGATAATCACTTATCATTCAGACCATAATAACCTGTAAATTCATTCATTTCTTCTATCTCATACCAATGTTTGAAATTAATTAATATTATTGGAACATTATATTACAACACTTAACCTAAAATTAAGACAAAAAATGTCAAAAAAAGAAAAAACTGTGATTAATAAATTTAAAATATTATGTATATGACATAGAAAAAATAATAACTCACAAAGATTATCTTGTTTCTACTGGTAAAAAGTAACAAAACATGTATCATAATAATTAATCATTCAGTCCATGATTTCATCACAAGTATGTAAATTCATTCATTTCTTTAACCTAATACCAATGTTTACAATTAATCCTTTGGATTACAATTATGTATGTGTATAAAAGTATACCATAATATTAATTATTTTACACAATAATTTATGTCTAACACAAGAGTTATCAAGAAATATCCAAGGCCATTTAAATAATTATTACATTTCATAATTACCAGTTCCACTAAATTAAGCTCACTCATCATATTGTCGAAGAGTTACTTCCAACTTGTCCACAACCTTTTTGTAGAATGTTATCTGCTGTCGTAGGAATTTCTGCATTGTTGCTTTTAAGTCGGCAGTTCTTTCGGCTTTGAAATGGTTAATTTCGGCAAGAAGTGCATAAGATATGACATCAGTTCTTCTTAGGACTTCATTCAATTGAGCGATTTCCATTTTATGCTCAGCTGTTAGTCTCTCACACTCTCTCTTTTTCTGAACTGCTGCCTTGTGATTTCCTAGAACATCAGGGAAACTGCCCACAATGCCTTTGTATAAATGGAACTTGTCACCTAACGGCTCCCAGTCATACTTAGGCTGCTCATCATACATACGGCCAATTTCTATATAAGCTCCCCCCGTTTGTTTTATGGCAGATGTTAGTTTAGATGTTGAAACTATAGTGCCTTCATCTAAGCTAAGAGCATTTCCTAAGTTGTAAAAAGCTTCACCTACTTTTTGACAGTCCGTTTTATATGGGCCTTGGAATCTCTTGGTCTGTGCAACACACATATTTGATACAGATTTGACAGATGTATCCATACTACTAACGAAAGTGCCACACTGATCAGTGATGTGATCGACTTGTGATTGTAATAAAGCTTTTTCAGGTACAACTAATGATATACAATAATTAAGACCTAATAAATTGTCTCTTTCAGCTTGTCTCTTGCCAGCTTTCCATCTCTTTTCATCAGTGCATGTTAAAAAATGTTGCCATACTTCACTTTTTGATAAAACTGGGTGTCTACACATCCAGTCAACAAATTCCTGGAGTTGGACTCTTCTGCGCTCAATGAGTTGTTCATCATAACGTCCTGATATCTGTTTATCTGGCAAAGGTGGTATGGGTATTAGTGTAAATTTTTCCTGTAGTCTCTCATGCAGCCAATCAAAATGTTTATATCTTCTAGACACTTGTATGTTATTAAAAGATGGTGTTAACTGATATGCAATAAAGCTTTTAATTCCTTTGAATTTGGACTCTTTTTTAGGAGATGCTACAGTCACAGAATATGGCTGTGAGAGGGGTGACCAAATATACCCTTCTTCATCTTGGATTATGTAAACTTTGTCTGTTTCTGGTACCTCTACATTAAGGGTACCAAGAAGATAACTTTCTCCACTAACTTTTGACGAAGGGGCAAACTTGCTTTTTCTAACCGTTCCTACAGTTGATCCAAAGTTTGAAGTTGTTTCATCGATATGCTGATTGTAATCATTGATAGGCATACCAGGAAGAGGTGCAAGTGGAGCTTGTTGATTGTGATGTGTTTTACTTTGTTGTGCGGGTCCTATTTCTGAATAGGTGTCATCATCCCAATCGTCATCCCAGCCATCATCATGGGAAGTGCCACGTTGGTAGTTATTATCGCCGGCACTGTACTGTTGATCGCCCCAATCATCAGCAGCTTGATCATATCGAGGGGCTGCTGGTGCCGCCTTTGTAAGTTCTGATTCTTCTGGGGCTAGTTTTCTTACATATGCTGCAGGAAAAAGTCCAGTTTCTCCTTTGGAATTTCTCCCTTCCCACCAGCCCTCGCCTATTTCAGTATTAATGAGTGTTAATATTTCACCACAAGTTATTGACATTTCTGTGGTGCCAGGCTCACCCGTGAAGTCATACAATGCTTGGACCTGGGTCGACATTTTTGGACCCTGTTACCTACAACAATATCAAACAGATTATTACATACAATATACAAAGCAAAAGAAAGACTGAGATACACAAGTACTAATACTATCTTATCTTATAGTGTTATCTACAAAAGTTAGCAGTATGCACATATGTGTGATAATAAACAATATAAGATAATGTACATATGGAGTATTATTTAGGGCGTCGCTCAATCAAGGAGTTGACATATATTCCTAAATAGTTCCTAATTAGTTTGTTCGTAATTAAGAAAAACAAGTGGTCATATGTTATTATTGAACATTTCCAACGCTTTTTTATACATAATATTAAGAAGATAAAATACTATAGTTTGAAAACACAATGGCAAGTAAATACATGCTTCAATCAAGAACTTCAGGTCCGGTTTAACTCGCTCAAATATTTATATATTAACACAGTTTTTTAAATTACAAACAATATAAGATACAAAAAAAAAATCGAACATGAGTACAATGCGTTGAATTTAGACTGAAAATTAAGAAACGATTCGTTTTGAGATGGAATTCAATGACGTCAAATTCGCGTGTTGATTTTACTTTACATCTTGGCTTGTTGAGGATGTTAAAATACTGGCGTAATTTCACAAATAATAAAAGAAATAAATTAACATGAAAAATATTCGGTACTTACGTCTTATAATCACAAAAAACAATTAAATCAAGACGGAAACACTGATTGTACAGTCATCGGTATGACAGCTGTCTGTCCACCAGTGTTGCTATTACAAAATTGTAAGATGCCGCGTTTTGGGCATCTGAATTACCGTGTTTTACAATAATATAAAAATAAAATGTTCCTTAAATATAAAATGTAGTGATGATATTTATAATATTAAACATCATTTAAAATTAGAATAATGTAGTCTCGACTTTTCAAAAGAGCTCTATTAAACGATACTGATTGCACAGCCCGCCATCATTTTAAATGTATGACCAAATATTATACAAAAGAGAACTTTATTATTTTTTACAAATTCAGTTCCCGGGTATGTTTTATTCTAATTATATTAATTGAGTAGACTCGCTATTCAACTAACATTATAAAAATGTTGTTAATTGCTATTATATAGGTAATCTACAAAATAACTAATTTTCTTAATGAAAAATGTTAAAAATCCACATTGTCCCTGGTACTCTGAAATGATACTAGGGAACATGCAAATGTAAATGCAAAATTGATCAAATAAAATAATATAAAAATGTCGTTGCATTTGAAGTTTTCCACATTTAACGTTATTGTAAAAATTTTAAATTTCAAAATCACAAAGTCGTGTACAGTTATTATACTATCGCTACTGATCTTGCATGTCAACGGCGGACGTCGAGCCAGGTGTTATGTTAATTCGTACGGTGGGTATGTGCTTTTTTAGTTCTAACAATAATATTGTCAATAATAGCTTGACTTCCTACTCAACCTACTCTAGAAATCAGTTTTATTGAAATATATTACTTATTTAGTGCCTAGAGTACTCATACGGTGGTTTCGCGTGCTTCGGGTCGTTACGTTCCCTCAAATATAGATGAGCGAAGCGATGACCAGCCCCCTAATTGTCTAATTTTAAATCTATTGCAATCGCTTTCATTTTGAAAGGTGTTGCACAACCATTGCTGCATAATACAAATACTTTTTTTTCAACTGTCTTCAGAAACAAGCAATGGTTATACAACATCTTTCAAACCGAAAGATTTTAAAGTTAGACAATTAGGTCCCGAGTTATATGTCAAGCTCGTCAACGGATGCTGCCAGTGTGGTGAGTCTGTACTGGATTACTTAATGTGGTCAATTTTCTTTAATTATGAATATTGATTTGTCTATTAGTATGTAGGATTTCTAATATTATAATGGAAAGTGATTTCATCACACACAATTCTTGGTTCATCTCGTTTGTTTATTTAATTTATTTTAAATTATTTATTGGGTAAAAATATGCCTATAAAGTCGCTTTTATTTTTAAAAACAACTTATAATGCAAATAAAACGTGTTTAACATTAAATTATGGCAATTTGATCTGTGAGACTGTGACGTAATTGTTCAAACTGACAGCATATCAATTCACTGAATCGATTCAAATTGATTCGAATTTGGTATGGTATTTTAAACAGATAACCTCCAATAGATGCTGCATGAAAGATAATAATGCTATACTATGATTCTGCATAGATAGTTTGTAGAAAAATACGTAGTGATACTTGTATGCGAATCCGTCCGACTTTGACGAGAAGACTTCTTTTTTAATTAAGTAGTTATTGGGTTAACCATAGCAAGTTGTCGTGGCAAGTGGTGTGGAAAAAATCTAGAACAACTGATTCCAAGAATGATGGTATAATTAATTCCCCCTGTAAGATATTTTTTTTTTATTTTTTCATGTAATAGTGGAAAATAAGGTAACTATTAAAAATGCAGCACGCGTTGATGTCTTCTTGAAACCCATCCCTTTCTCTCATTACTAAATTAGTATATTCTTAGCTTTCTGACAAAGACACGTGTAACACTAATATCGCTACTACATGCTTTTTCTAGGTATGATCGATATCGATATTTCCATACGTAAACATTGATTGGCATTGTTACTATTCCAGGAAAAAATTGTCCTCAGTGCACAAATTAGTACACAAAAAAACCCCGAGGTTTATAACCGATACCTACAGTACCATTAATAGTTTTCATCCTATTTTAATACTTGTTCGTTATTTTAAAGTCCAAAATTTGCACCAAATTAAATATTTAAAGATTAAATTTAATATTTTTATATTAGCGCTTTAATTTTTATACAAGTATTGTGTATGCATTTTATCATAGCTTTAAATTAAAAAGTGTACCAGGTAAACAAGAAATGAAAAAATGGTGATTTTTGGGGAACTTTGAATTTTTTTCTACCGGGGTTTTAAATTTACCTTTTGGTTGTGATTTAATATAACATCGACTGATTGAAAGTTAGTGATTTTAGGCGTACGCGCTCACTGAAACCTTGCCGTTGGATGTGGTTTTCATCAATTATTTCATAGTGCTATAAATTGTGAATTATATAAAAATAAATAAAATGAAATATAATTTTAATGACATCCAATAATAATATTTATTATCGATCAATGATCGACATGCCTTTAACACGTCATGGTTACAATAGCGTCTCTGCAGTTACCTAGCCCGTCACCTACTCAAACGCTAAGATTGGCATTTTCATTTTTTGAACAAAATAGTCATATGATAGTCTGTGGGTATTTATTGTGGTAAATAGATTGGAGGTTGTCTGTGAGTATTTTAACTAAGATTTGAAGTAATAATTCTTTTGGACATATTTCAAAAAGATTTATTGAAAATAGATAATTCAACGCTGATTTTATCGAAATTCAATCCTGACATGATTAATTTATTTCATAATCAACATATGAAATTCATCAGCGTGCCTCTAGTTAATGATATCATTTAGATGTCAATCTGTGCTTTCATTTTGAACATTGACGTCAGTTTTTTTTAATGTCTTTTGCGGTCTCGTGACTCACAATTTAAAAAAATAATTATTTTAAAATGAAAAATTGTAATTCTTAATTTATTGATTAAATTTTATGCTTTTTTTAGATTACATTTTGTGATTTGTGATTACTAATTACGTATCAAGTAACACATGATTACTTCTAGGGACCACATGTCTATGCTGGGATTCTTTACGTAGTAGTCGTCGCCAGTTAGGCTTATTCGCAAGTTATCATCGTAAAAAGTGAACAATTGTCAAAATCACTTATAAGAAACTTAAGTGAACGACTATTTCAATCACTGTAATATGTTATTTTCACTATGCAAGTGACACGTAATAACGGCACAAATCGGCATATTTTCGTATTTTGCGACGCACTATTGACCACTATGACATTGTGCAAATACTGCACTGGAAATTTGAGTAACATGACGTTCATATGACCGTTTGGGCATATGGATGGTCGCACGACCCCGCCCACTTAATCGTTCTATGTACAAAACAAATATCAAAATCGGTCCAAATGAAGAAATAATAGAATAATTAACTGAAACGCCAAAATTTTATAGTAAAAACAATTTATTATAGGTTCTTTATATTTATTGTTTTAATTTTTAATATCAAATGTATTCTCACTATCTAAAATTACCTTCCTACACCTTTTAATAAAATTACCTTTTCACAAAAATGATTCAAACGTTTTGAACCTTTATTGTGATTTTTAACCAAGATTAGTGCCTTTAATTTGCTATTTTACTATATGGATCCAAGAAGTTTGAGTCGTTTTCATGGAAGTAAAATATGAACCTACCAAAGATGTGGGATGGCAAGTATCATTGAAAAAAATTTCAAATCTATACTAATATTATAAAGCTGAAGGGTTTGTTTGTTTGTTTGAACGTGCTAATCTCAGGAACTATACTGGTTCGAATTGAAACATTATATTTGTGTTGAATAGACCATTTATCGAGGAAGGCTTTAGGCTATATAACATCACGCTGCAACTATTAGGAGCGAAGAAATAATGGAAAACGCAGACGAAGTCGCTGGTGGCCACTAGTATTTAATATAGCTCAGAGATTTTTTCCTATATGAAAGTATAGATCCTGATGGACATTTTGGTGTACTTAACTGAACTGATAAATTAAGTAATATACCTACAAGCAAGCTATTTCAGCAAATTATTAGATTTATATTTTGGACACCCTACATTAAATATATGGTTAAACGTGAATTGCAATATAATTAAAAATGTATGTTTAAACGATATGATCTGTTTTATGTGGCCATGAAACGAGTATTTCATCTACGATCTGGCTACGACATTACACTAAAGATGGGATTATCATTCTGTACTCCTGTAACCGCATGTCAGACTATATTTAACTGTCAAATTTCCGTGCTCGATTTAAAACTTTAATTTATTGAGGATAGAGGTCAACATCAATTACGGAAATTTTAATACATCGTGGTAACATGACATGCACTCGTTTGCACATAATGCATATTGGTATGAAACTATACCACAAGGTAACACATTGCCAGCACCATCTATTAACATCTTTGTGAATTATTAGTTTTTCAAAGTTTCTGAAATTTTGTGATTCTTTTGAGTCACTCCATTTAATTTTCATCACTTTTTGGCTGATTTTCTTTATTAAAACAAACGAATTACCATATTATTAAAAAACATTTTATGTGTGTTCTACGAGACTGAGAATCATCTAAGGCTACAAACAAACATTGTAATCTTTGGCTGTAAAGGCAATAAAATGTAGGCACTGTGCATGTGGTAATTGTGATCGTTTAGGTCTACGATAGGTATAGCTGATTCTGAATGGCCGACATTATGCTGGGCTTCGAAGCCTTCATGCGCAAGTACATAAGTGACTCACAAGTACATAAGTGTATTTTTGTCATATTAGTTGTATTTTCTATATTATCAAATTGTAATTTCACTAACACAGATTCACCGTACTAAGGACTGTGCAGATCTTAATACTTTCAACATTTTAAATATTTTTATGTACTGAATACAACGAATCCGAAACCTTTGTCATATTTCAGGAAGACTTATGTTTTGTGGAAATTGGAATTTATTTTTAGTTTTGAATAGCTGCGCTGACTCCCTAGTCAGACACTACCCTTAGTGTTGTATCATGAACGAGTTGTCGATATACTCAAATCTTGTAAGTAGGTTTAGTGTAAGTTTAAGTGAATTATTATATTGATATTGTTTAAATCTAATTTGTACGGTTGAAAATGTAGACATTAAAGACATGAGAAACTTTGAAGACATTTATTTAAGTTGTGGTTATGGAAGAGAATAGGTGTCAGTTGGATATAAAACAAGACCGGTGAAGAGGTGCACATGCACAAATATATATAGTAAACAAAAAGAGTTTCATTATGACATCAGAAGAGGAACTATTGATTTCTTATATTTTCACGCGCACTATCCATAAAATGTAGGGTAATTTTTTGTCAGAGTTTGTTTCGCCAGTTCTTCTCAGACAAGACTCCCTTGAAATTGAAACTGAAGGTAGTTTATGGTAGTCAGGGATAAATAAATGAGTCAACTATATTTATAAAATAATTTAATTTAATAAATATAAACGTTTCCATGAAATATAAAAAACTTATTGTGAATGTATCCAATAATTTTTTTTTAGGTATACTCATAATCATAAATGAACACCTTAGTCATTAGCAAAGAGAATAATAATTTATCTGAACACGAAACCTGTAAAGGGTCTGAAACGTCAATAAAAGAAATATATGAGGGTGGTTTGAAAAGTTCTCGTCCTGACCGAAATTTAAATGTAGCATGTAAACTAATTTACTGTCATTCGACAGCTCGATTCTTTATTTAATCGTATATGTCAAGTGCCATTGTATTGAGACAAGGGGAGAGTATGTAGAAAAATAAAAAATGATTTTATTTTCTTTGTTTTCTTTGTCGGGCCGAGAACTTTTCAAACCAGCTTCGTACAAACGTAATTAAACCATTTAAAAGTGGTTTCGTTTACAAAAGAGGAAAGATAAATGATGATGATTCATGTTACGGTATAAATATTAAACAACATCACGTATATTGATCAGATTCCAAGAAGAGTAGTTAAAGCTTATGCTTCTCGTATTATGGAGTCTCGAGACAATTTTCTACATTGACCCGACCGGGAATCGAACCAGGGACCTCAGAAATGGCAACCTTGAAACCAGCATGCAAAACTCTCGGCTATGGAGGCCTATTTGATAGTCAAATAAAAATACCAAATATTAAAAACAAGAGTTGTGCGCGGTTATTTCAAACAGGGAATTAGCAAAAGGCAGGTGAAGAGACCGAGTCAATTACAGGGAAGTGAAATTTCAGTCTTTAATACCTATATATTACAGCTATTTCACAGCCAAGTCGGTCAAAACTTGAACAAAATGCGATGTCCATTTTATAGATATAGCAATACCCTTTTAATTATTTTTATTTTAAGTTTAAAAGGAGCCATATTGATTCAAAATCAAATTCAAGATATTGTTCATTTCAAATGGCCTATCTCGATGTTTGTGATAAACATTACAACACTATCTACAGAATATGTGTAGGGATTTGATTCAAATAGCCGGTTCCTTGTCTATTCAGCGTGCATTGAATGGAGAGTGATTTTGTCATCGTTCAGTGAATTTGCAGCTGCGTAGGTACTGTATGCTTATATTTTATTCGCTGTTCTATTTAAAAAATAGAATATTTTATAGAATATGTTCTATTCGATACTGTACAAAACCCTATCAATTATTAAAAGACACATTTTACTATTCAATTTTTATATTTAAAATCAGGATGTCGTTTACAATAGTTTTACAACCGGAATTATATTACGGATCGCAAAACTAATCAAAGGGACAGTGACAACTAACTGATAGATAGGGATGTCCATAGTGAAATCGACAATTAGTGCTGCCAATAGTAATCGATCTTTTTCCCTCTAACATTATAAAAGGATAAGTCGAATTGAATGGTTGGTTATGGTCAATGAATAATACTAAACCAGAAGTAATCAACTAAATTAGTAAGGGGTCTAACTACCATAGAAGTCTTTGCTACATACTTGTTGAAAAATCTTATCGAGGTCCAGGTTAAGGAGGGACTAAGCTGCAAATGTCGTCAAACGTTTTATATGGATAGCGCGCTGGAGTAACGAAAGGATTCTTACTATTGACAGCTCATAAAACTAGGAAAACCTGGGAAATGGAGAAGGACTGCGAGGTTCATGAACAGGACAACTTTACTCAAGCGTTTTAAAATTGGAATTAGATAAATATAAACCATGTTTACATAAAGGTCATTAAAAAGAAGAAACTATGTATAGATGATCTATCTATTCATCCATAATTTTAATACTACTAGTGCGATTATCCTGCTTGCAAAATTACTTACGTATCTGTTATGTATTCATCATTAACCTATTAACGATGGAATTGCATCTAATCGAATAGCGAGAATGGGCCTGTCCCAGCACGCGGGCCCAGTGAGGATCGTAAATAATAATAATTATAAATTTTTGGTCATCTATCCCGTGACCGACCCTTGGAAAAGTTGCTTAATCATATCGCAGTCCGAGCTAACCTAGTGGTCGCCATTAAGCTCTTCTGGTATGTATATTTAATAATATTTGTAGGTTCTGCTAGACTGAAAGTAATACTCTATAACACTATCATTATGATATTTTTATGGAATTAAAATAATGTTAATTGCTGATACTTAAACAACAACAAATGAAAATTTTATGAATATTTTGGTAATGTTACGAAAATATTGCATCATTAAAAGAGATTTTGTAACATAATATAATAAATAATAATAATAATAATCATTTATTCTCTCAACACAAAATTATGTACATACATGTGAGTCTTAAGATATGCACTATGTACTACTAAAATAATTTATGAAGTTTAGAGTATTTCGTATATACTTTTCTAAATTGAATTTTAGGTCAAATATTTAAATTGACCTGTTAATAGGCTATTAAGCTGAAATAGCACTTGGCAGCATATGGAACTATTCACCGGATAAATCACCGAGAAAGTGCTGGCATTTCACTTCGGTTATTAAATGATAACAATTTATATGTTGCATTGTTGGCTCGCATGCAATGAATTAAGATGCCGCATTAACCTGGCATTGCTTGTTTTAAAATAATTACTGATAAGATGAATTTCTTAAATGTCAATTAGTAAATTACAAAGTTACATCTAACGTATTATATCGTCCATCATCATCTGGAGTACAAGCCTTGAATGCTACTAGAAACGAATCGTATAAATGATCGCAGAAAGGATGTGGTGGGGTCATTTAACTGTTGAAAGAAACATTACTATTCGATTGATATATTTAATGGTGAAATGTCAATTCCATTTTTTTTTCGAGAATGTCCCGGAAGTATATTGATGCGAAAACATATCAAACGTCAAAGTGACAGTGATATCTAACTAACAGATAGGGATGCCCGTAGTGATCGACGAATCGGCAAATAGTACTGCCAGACGTAGTTGATCTGTTGCCCTGTAACACTATGTACATTTTGCATTTTGACGCATGATTCGCTCTTTGGCGCGAATAAATAGTCATACCTATAAACCTTATCGTGTATCTCATTTGTTCACAACAAAGAACCCCACATAGAACTACCGCGACAAGGAGAATGAATCATTACCCACCCACACAGGTACAGTCAGAACCAGTGCCTTTTAAAGCAAAGAGAAGCTCGAGATAGTAAATTTTTAGTCGCCCGACTATGATCGGTCTATATGGAAATTACTTAACTGCCGCATCGCAAATCGAATGCGCTAACCACTACTCCATTTTGCCTCTTTGTGTTCAATATCGTTCATCCAGCAGAAACTTTTTAAATAAATTTATTAGGGATAAGAACACAGCACGTAAGAATGTAATTACACATAGGTGATATGATTATCCACCTGCCATTGTTGTTTTTACAAATTAGCAACAATTCAGAAAGTGACTTAAGTGAGTCGTAATCGATTTAACTGGAGAAAAGTTTTGCTCGTTTATTTATTAAGACTTTCTTTGCAACCTTTCACAGAAATAGGTAATGTTATATTATAATGATGTTATCTAATGAGCACTCAAATAAGGTTAATTCTTTTTAAGGTTTCGTTGTTGCACTTACAGAACTCGATCTCAGTAAATATGGTATTACAGTTGCTCCTTTTATTTGACTTTGCAGTCTGGTGCTTGTTAAGCAATCGATCGTGCGGAATGTTCTACGAGCTGATTACAATCCAATTTAACGTATTACGTTTATGCGGTTCGAATTCGAAGAACAAAGTAAAGCAATATGTAGGTATCTAATGTACAAATAATACAAATTCTTCATACAATCAAAAAATCGATTCTGTGTTCCATACAGATTTTATCCATACACTATCGTTCCCTTACCACAAAAGATTTGAAAATCTTATCGGTTTGACCTTTTTGCTTTGACGAAAAATTGAAAATGATTGCATTTGATATTATTGTTATTGTAATCAATTTACTTTTGTTTCAAAAAACATAATTTAGTCATCGTTTATTTTAAACTATAGCTATGAGCTATTACTATATTTTCAAACTTCGTTTCCTGGAAGCTTAATGATATGATAGAGATTACTAAAGATCCCAAATCATCCCAATTTTTTTTAAATGAAGTTTGATGAGTGTTTATAAGGTATGTAATACTATGTTATAAAACTATGTTATAAATCAAGATGAGAAATTTCCAGCAAAAAATCTTTATTAAAAGCCTGACGCAGTGCAAATATATTTTCAGGGAAAGGATGCGGGTGACATGTCATAGGCGGCTAAAGCGTGGGGGGAGAGGACAGATTGCACTCAAACGGGCGCCAACATCAGGCGTGCGAGGCTTAGTATACGAGCACTACGAGACTGTGTACAACTTTTGAACCGAAATAAAACCGCTTTGAATTTAAAAAATCCTAGTACCTACTTAAATACGATTGGATTCCATAGATGCTTTAGTCAGTTTTAAGGTTATTTTAGGGTTAAGATTTGTGTTAAGTTTTATAAATATGTATTTACGTTTCTGAACAATAAAAAGTCTTTCAAAAGTATTTGATTGACTAAAGAATGAAATATCACACACATAGCACAGATTCAAGCTTTAGTAGCTAAACCCTTCGGTATTATGGAGTATTTGAGACAACGAAGATACCGCAACACCCAAATCCGAGATTTCTACATTGAACCGTTCGGGAATCGAACCTCAGAGAACTTGAAATTGAGATCGTCATGCGTACCGCTTGGCTACAGAGGTTGTCTTATTACATTATATTTGTAAAGGAGATATAGCTAATTTTGATAAAAATATTTAGGTTATAATACTTTTTACAGGTTATCATATTATTTTAATGATTAAAACGTAATATTAAGGCTTCAAAGTGTGTAAAGCTTAGAAATAGATGTCTGAATAAATGTGTACAATGGTATAATTCAGGTTGATTAAATCCCCAGAGAATTTTACGCTTTTCTTCATAATGGCAAATTGGCGTTCATCAATTTATTTCCTTAAAATCGACGCTTCACTCTGAAAGCTTTCGGAACGGTAAATTAGTCAATGATAGTCCTTATTATAAGGAGCTTCAATTTTATTACAATATGCCTTTTTTAGTCACTAAGGAACTTTTTTAGTTTCACCATGTCCGTTAGTCTGCCTGTCCGTCCGGTTTATCTCAAAAAGTTTTGTGTTTAATTTTTCTTAATCAATTAATTACGGTTATACATTAAGTTGAAATGTCATAAGACACTTTTGTACATTTTCTACCCCATTTCTTGTTAGTTAGCAAAAAATATATGTATCTAATATTTTTCTTTTATCTGAATGAAGGACCCAAAAGATTTTCATAGCACCATCCTTATCGTATTTCAATCATAAAATTTCAAACAACTCCATAGAAAACAACAATCGTGATTTTTTTTATGAATTTGCGGTACAAACGTCATTTATGGAACGCTTCATGTGCGAGTCCGACTCGCTTTTGGTCAATATTGTACCTATTGTGCAGATGTTTATACTTTTCACCTATGTCTACTGCTACATAGTGGCACTCTTTGATTGTGTTATTGTACCACTATTTTATTTTAAAGAGCAACGGCCCAATGAAAACTTAGACAGATACAAATTAAGGTAACAATTCTGTTGTAGGTATTATTATCGAAAATGAACTTATAATTTCGAATTTTAGATTTGATTTATTTTAAAATTATATATGTATATATATATATCTCAGTTTTTTGTCTACCTTCTCAATAAAATTGTTACTAATATATCTGATCTTAATTTGAACCGAAAAATTCAATATATTTCCAATCTACGAATAAATCTTGCACGAAAAGTATTTCGAATACATTTTGTTAGTTTATTCGTTCGCAGATTAAACGATGTACGGAATTCATTTCCATTTTGTTTTTGACAGTACGAGTTAGGTTGTTAATCGGAAGGATTTTATGAATAATTCAATAACAAAGCCCGTTTCCCCAATGTTATTTTCACTTTTGAAAGTACCCACTCAATTCATGACGTATTATTATAATTTACCTAGTTTATATTAGGGCTTTATTTTAAAATGGTGTATAATACACAATACATACATTACGTACACGTTGGTACTTTGAAATTTTAATTGGTTAGAGTCGTTCCGTTCATCAAAAATTTCATGCTTTTATGACGGCTTGTGTATTTATAGATTCGACTTTTTTTTTCTTTAACTACTGGACTGATTGACATAAAATATGATATTAATCTATACTAATATTATAAAGGAAAGATTTTACTGTTTAAATTGAATTGGCTCTGAAATACTCTTAGCAGTACAAATAATTATTAAAGCTACATCATACGCGGGTAACATAAGCTATAATTTTCGCGGGAAAATCGCAGGAAAACATCTAGTAATATATAAACACCTTATGAATTTTAAATCCGGAGTCATCATTTTTTGGGTTAATCACGAGGGTAAATTAACAAATAAAAAGTTTGACAATGTGTATTGTGTGACATTTTAAATATAACAATTTAATTTTTATATATTTTCAAGATAATAGGTAGTTATAAAGTTTTAGAAATCATGCGTATCATAATAATTTCCTACCCTGGGTGGTGAATTCGTGAACGCCTTAAAAAAAATCAAATGGAGATTTGTAGTTCTTAATAATTACCGGGGCGCTGTAACGGTTTCAATACTAAAATATCTTAAAGTGGTGGTGTAGTGCATAGGCACGGCGGCCCACGATCGATGTTGTTAAGCAACTTTCGCAAGGGTCGGTCACGGGATGTGTGATAATTCTTTTTTTTTTATCTCAAGCTACTCCGTGCTTCGGAAGGTACGTGAAGCTGTTGGTCCCGGCTGCATTTGCAGTCGTTAATACCCTCCAATCCGCACTGGGCCAGTGTGGAGGATCGTGGCCCATCCTCCTTAACCATCCATAAAGAAGGCCCGAGCCCCTGTAGTGGGGACGTAAAAGGGCTGATAATGAGGCTCACGATCGAAGGTGAACGCAAAAGGCAAAAACATTTTATGAAGTGCTCAAATCAGCAGTCTTTGCTGGATCCCATGACCTTCCCACAAAAGTGAGGATGCATCGAAGGCAAGTGGGTATACCATCTGCGTTTTAACAAACTTACGCGCGGATTCGTGTAGGTGGTGAGTCCCACTCACCCCCTAGTCTCTGTTAAGCAGCAGGGACAGTGCGTAAAGCATTCCCCTTAAAATAAAAAAGGCGCACTAGCTTATAAAAAATGAGGGTCAAAAGGCAGTCAACCTCTTTTCTGTAATCTGTAGTCATTACAGAGAAGAGGTAGACCGTCTAACTGTCAGATCTATCTTCTACTGGACGGACGGGTCGAGCTAAAATTTGACAAACTAATAGTGGTAATAAAGTATTTTGAAATATATCGTATAATCTACTATGGCGAAATCTAGAACGAAAACCTAGTATCTAAAGTATAATTTCTAATCCCACAATTGGGGGCGAGTGGCTTTATATTAACAACAAAGTTTCTACGGTAAGATTAACTCTTTGTTAATTTCTGTCAACAAGTTCAGTAGCAAAAACTTAGGGTGGATTGTAACATTACCACCGAAGTGTACTTTAAAGTACGCCGTCTCGTAGACGTCACAAGAGGTCATTTGAAGTCATTCAATAAGGAACGAGAGCTGTCAAAACTTCGTTAGATTGGACCGGAGCAATCTCAACAAACGATTTAGGCTTCCCGTTCCACAAACAACGGACGAAGTTAGCAGCGAACGGTCCCAAAATGAGTATTCAAGACTAAGAAAATAGGGTGATTTTTCCTCGTTTCTCTTTTAATAAACAGGCTTATTTGTTTTCGTAGATTATCCTTATTTAATGGTTTCATAATAAATAAATATTGAACATCATATTGGTACTCACATCGTTCAGATTCCAAATTAAGTAGTAGCTAAAGTTTCCAGACCCGAGACATGTAGTAAAAAATCCTTTTTAGGGTTCCGTAATCAATGAGGAATCCTAATAGTTTCGCCATGTCCGTTTGTCTGTGTGTCTGGCCATCCGTCGGCTCGCGCTTGTAATTTCGCATGACACTTGTAAACACGACGATAAAGGGGTAAAAATATAATCTTTAAATATTAAGGTAGTAATGGTGGTAGTTTTTATTTGTGTTTCTCCTAGTGAGGGGTAGATCTTACAAAAGTATTAGGGGTGTAGAAAGATCATTTTTCGATTTAGTAATGCATTCATGACTTATTTTAGAGGTAATTTTCGTTAGAGTCAAGTGTCACCCCCCTCTACCAACTAACATTATATATCAGAAGTACCGATATATAACGTAGTTATAAGGAAGAAGTTTACGAGTATATTTAAAATTATATTGAACTCGAAAATTTCGAAAAACTCCATAGAAAACAAGATTTTTTGCGTTTTTTAATGGATAATCGTACGCCCTTCGTCCGTGAGACCAACTGCCAGTTGGACTCGCGCACGAAGGATTGCTTAGCCTGTTTTTTATATTAAATGCACTGGGAATCGAACTTCAGAGATGACGACACCTTGAAACCGGCGTAGCCAATCTGCCACGGAAGTTATAACATGATTTTATTTTTTCGTAAAAGTTTTTAATTATTTTTTTGTTAAATAGGTGATTCTCGAGAAAAACATTCTTGGGTCAGATATGTCACGCTTTTTTCAACAAGTGTCATAATCCAAAGTACGTAATTAAGAATATATCGATTAAAATTGGTCAGAGGCAATTTTATTTTTTAGAAAAAAGTAATTATACTTAAGGTGACGTTACCGAATTGTCTTGAACTCACCTTTGCCTAGATACTCAATTTGTAACTTCCAAAGTTCCGTAAACGGTTAGATTGTAGCTTTTAGTCAGTTTTAGAACCACCTTGTCACCGCTTTATTAAATGTTAGTGCCGGTTAAATTATAAATTTAATCACGACGACGATGACATTTATGGATCTCAACATTGGGTATTGCATTGTAATAGTACTTCTGTACTAAATTTCAAAATGTTTAATAATGATTTAAACACACTTTAAACTGTGGCCGAAATAACATGTTTTCAAAATTAGATGTTCTCCAAAAAAGTTTAAATTATATTTTAATTCGTTATATGCGAATAAAATATAGTACATTATTATATATACCTATATGTATTTATTTTATAAATATAAAAATAATGTCGTATAATACAATAGTACGGAACTTTACAGAGTTCATAAATTATATTCTGATACAACCCAGTGTAAATTATTAAAGTTCGACCCATGGTCTTTGAGTTAGTAGAGTTATTTTGTACAGAAGACAATTATCAAGGAAGGATTTTTGGAAATTTAATCTCTAAGGGGTAAAATAGGGGTTATAGGTTTGTATGGGAGGCCCGTTACTTTTGAAGTTAAAATTTGAACATTCTCTTTAGATTGATAAGGATATTAAAAATAAGCATAATATTCAACCCCTGAGGGGTTATACTAAAAGCTAAGCATATTATACTAAACCTCAGCGATATTTCAAAACACAGATTTTCTGCTTTGCCAGAGACGCGATTACTCGTGTACCACATCCAAACGCGTTTTCGTCCAAAATTACTACTCAATCAACATAACATGGCTGTTTCATATTATGAGAAGTACGATATTAGCTTTTGTGAGATAGAATGCTATGAGAGATATATAATCAAATACGTAATATTGAATGTAAAAGATAGGGTGTAATTGAAACATCAGTGACATTTTCGTAAATTTTATTTTATTTAATATAAATCGCCTAACCAAATTTGAGATATTTGAAGTTTTAAAAGATAATTTATATTAATTCTTTCTTATTGCTCGAAAAACTTTGGAATAACATTACACGATAGCTTCGCGTTATGTAAAAAACTTTTTGAAGAATAAATATCCTAGTAATTAAAATTGTTTTATCGAATTACATTTATGTTATTCTTGAGCTACTCCAAAACCAAGTAATCTTTGTTATTTATAGCTAAGTATAGTTTAATGTTTGATATCAACTGAAACAGATCTCCCAGATTTCCTCGACGGAAAATAAACGATCCTCTAAGTATTATTTTCTATTAAAAAGTTCATTTTTCTAAATATCGCCGTGATTGAACGAAAAGAAATGGATCAGGCGAGATTGGCACTTTCATTAATATCCTTATATTAGAGCCATTAATCATTCAAAGTATCAACTAGTTGCCGACGAAATATTAAATGTGTTTTACAAAAAAAAGTTTTGATCAATCTTTGCATTGGAAAAAATGGGAACAAGAGGGAAACTGTTATAAACGGGCATTCATTAGGGATGGCTCGACAGTTTAAGATTGATGGGGTAAAAGATAATGATGCCGCGATTGGTACGCCTGTCGAGACAGTTCGACAAAGCTCGGCTAATTGGTTTTCTAATTGGCTAAAGAAAAGTAAACACGATTTGAACACTTTAGTGGGCGGCGTTTGATTATAGGCAAATCATTTTGTTTGTCATATTTTTTTTTACATTTTAAGTAAAAAAAAAAAGATCTATTCTAAAGTATATAGGAGGTAATATAAAGTGACGATATATTGAGTCGATTTTTCAAAGTAAGGCCTTTGATTTACTATTATAAGTAAAATTTAAATTTTATTTTCTTATAAATATACACATTATTTATACAAAAATTTATGCTTAGAGACATGTTAAAGCCACAAGATTATAAATCCTGTAAATATAAAATGGCAAAAGCCATACATTAAAAAGGTAGTTTCCCAATGCTGAATCATAAAAACAATAATCTTTTCTCGAATAAAACGCAGAGCATTTGGGACGATACGACTTGGAAGGCTTATCCGGCTAAAGTGTATTCATCTCATTAAAAGTAGGACCTTTTAAGAGAGTTTCCATGTAAGAGGGCCGCGCAGTTCTAACTTATCAAGCCAAATGGATCAAAGAAGTCGCATTGCTATATGTTTTATTTAATTTACCGTTAAAAAAGTATTGTTTGAACTGACCCAAAATGCTTCCAGGTTAAATCTGAAACAAAAAGAAATCATTATTATTTTTATTTTGTATTCGAGAATAGTTCCTAGGGCAGCTTTTCCTGCACTTTTCTGGTCTGCAGACCCCTTGGTATTAAGCACGATTTCAGATATTTACCAGGGAGATTGTTATTGATAGCGGAGCGACTTTAGAAATGAAATATTACATTTTAAACATTTACAACATTTTAGTCTACTTCAAAAGGTAATAAAGGTTTAATTTGTTTGAAATTTTATGCTGTCATAGCGCGATGCTGGACGTCGAGTTCGAGGCTATTTTTAATCAAATAGTATAGCTCAAACTCACCTCTTAGTCGGATTACGTGTTATTTATGTATGTAAGGTGTCGCAATCGCTGATGTATGTAAGGTCCTGGGTTCAATTCCAAGTTGCGTCAAAGTAAAAAATGAACTTTTCCGTCCGGGTCCGAGTCCGGGTGTTGTGGTATCTTCGTTATCTCAGATACTCCATAATACGGGGGAAATATAATGTGATCTTGTCTAATAAATTGTTTATTTCTTTATTTTTTTTTATAATAGTCTACTGTATTATGAGTTTGCTACAACAACAAATGTTTATTCTTTTGGTTCGTTTGTTTGTAGCTATCGGGATTGCAAACCGATGGCCGGTCGGTGGACCGCGGTCTGTGGCGTCGTGGTTATTGGTTCTCCGATACAACCTCGATTTACTATTTCATCTCTTAGTAATTTCCTTGCTCGCCCTTTGTTGTTTGTGAATCATTTATTTATTGACTCATGAAAATGAAATGTTTAGAAAAAACCTTTTAACTTTTGATTGTTCAAATTAAAAGGGAGCGAATACATTGTAATAAAAATACATACTATATTTTTTAATAACAGATAAATTAAACGACATCGTGCACGGCGAGTTTTCGTTATTTAATTACGAAATTTATTAATGGGTTTTTAGCTTTAGCTTATCGTTTAAGTTTAGTTAAATTTTCTTTCATATTCTTATATGAATGTAAATTAAACTTATTTCAATAAGGGTTTTAGAACTGTAGCATGATGAATGCAAGAAGTTCAAGAAACAGGGCGAGAGCGAGACCTAGTGTAAGTTTTTTTTTTCTTTTCAAATTTGTTTGTGGTTTAAGAGTTTATTGTGTATTTAAAAACTGTTTGCTAATGTTACAGGGATCCAGAGAAACCACTTGTTTGATTGCATGTTTGTGCGATGGGAGTGCAGCCCCTATCCGGACGCATCGAGTTGCATTCCGGATAAGGTGACTGATTCCCAAAGCGCTGGGTAAAGGACCCCGCACCTGCCAGCATCGAGTTGAAGACAGGCAACGGAGTCCCAAGCGGGAAGAAAGGAAGGACAGAGGGAGAGAAGAGATGAGGAAAGAAACAGATAAGGAAGAAGTAAAATAGTGGGCCTTATTTGATAACAGTAGGTACCGAGTAGCCGGTACGCCAGTTTTAGACGACGTTAATCCAGATAAGGATTATCCAAATCTATGAACAACATTTGTACCAATTCAAATCATAATCCATCATATCGCTATTATATGAAGAGATTACAAAAGTTCTTATGAAAACACAATCTGTCACATTTATAATATTAGATAACAGAATAGATTGCAGGACCGGATTTAGGGAGCGAGCGCCTGTGTCAGGAGGAAGCCATAATCATAATATACGTATTATATTTAAAAAAAAAGATCTTTAGCTTTACATTAATATCTTAAAATTCACACACATTATGAACATGAAATAAAATATAAAATCCAACTCCAATCAAAAAATAAAATAAATGAAAAAATGCTTCACGGAGTGGAAGAGGCGGAAATGTTGTTCATAATTTTGGATAATATTAAGTGACACATTTTGTCTAATTTAAAACTTTCCAGGTGGTTATAGAATTTAGTAAAAAACGGGACCCTATTACTAACACTCCGCTGTCTGTCCGTTTGCCTGTCTGTCTATCACCAGACTGTATCTCATGAACCATGATAGATATACAGTAGTAATTTCATATATGATATTGCTGTGGCCACTATAAAAGGAATACTATCAGAATAAAATAAATATTGAAGAAGTGCTGCCATACAAGAGTCGTCTTTTTTTTTTTGTAATAGAGAAAGATTTTGTTTGTAAAGTTATAGAAAGTAAGTTAAATACAATAATTGGGAAATGGTAAACAAGAGAAACAACAAACATCAAAGAGCCGTAAAAATTAGCATCAAATGAATTCGTAGAGACATAACGACTTATGAACATATTCTTGTTCATGGAGTAACTTTATGGGTTATGTTAGTAATCCAATATAACATATGACCTTAATACGAAAGTTATATAGGCTAATATTAGTTTGATCACGATAAATGTTAGGTAAATTATATTGTGCCGGCATGGTATTTGTTATTATTGCAGTCTAGTTCAATGAAAATGTATTGCAAGACAAATAACTCTATCATTTTTTTACTCAAATTTGATAATAATATCCATTATTGAATTTGATCATACAATTAAGACCTTGTATATTTATACCCTCAAGAGATTTGTACGTAAGATGTTGAATGTTGATTTTGTACCTATACAAAGAATCTTACAAATTATATGAAAAACTCAAAAACTATGTATTTATAAAACAAAATCTATACTATAATAAAAACGTAACCGATCGATGTCTGTACATTGAAGATATATGAAAAAAACTGTTATAAGGGACATTTATAAGAGTAATAGAACGCAGAACAATGATTTTTATTTTTTTTGCCTGATTGTCTGTGCGTTTGTGCACGATAATATCAGAAATGGCTGAACCGATTTAAATGAAGTTTTCACTATTATATTGCGGCACTATTATGTCCCGTTAACATTTAGTGTAAGATTTATTTCAATCGGTTCACAAATAAAAAGGTTATGTCAATTTGAAGTGACGTGGTCGCCAAAATTGCTATGAAATATTTACTGTTTTATTAAATTTTCGTCTTTGATAATTTAAAATTCTAAAAGTAACTTCTCTATATGCACTAGAACTCTGTAAACTTGTTAAAATATATTCTGACCTTTATTTATTGATTTAAGGTACACCAACAGCTATACATTTTTTATATACGGGAATAATTGTACAGGACATACATATCAGTGTTGTGTTGTGTAAATCTTAACAGTGTTGTGTATAACTGGTATACACAACACTGTTAAGATTTAGGTTAAGCTACTTGAAAATACAAAACACTCATATTAATTAAAATTATACCAAAAAGTTTATATTTTGAGGCGATACCACAGCAGAAATAAAAATAATTAGATATTATCATAATGCGTGTCCCTATGTAATGGCAAAAAAAAATGTTCAACAAATTACCTCATTATCTAACAGACGAAAATATAAAAACATTTGTATCGAAATTGGAACAAATTCTGTAAGAAATACTTAAATAAATATTTAGCCTTAACAGTTAAAGTAAATGTGTTATGTGCATCTAAAAGTCTATTGTATAATGTTGCTGTGCCCTGACAGGGTTCATGTTATGGTGCTGTTTATTTGTGTAGAATATCTTGTATTAGCACATTACAATAAAGAATTGAATTGATAATCTCTGACTTTCGGACTCGATTCCCTAATGAGTATAAAACAGAATTATTCTTAATTATTTTGTGCATAGTAAAATAAACTGTATTTTTTGCATTAAATAGGCTCCGAAACAACTGAATCATTTTGAAAATTCTTTCATACATACGCTACAATTAACGCGTACAAAGTTATGGGAAAAGAGCCAGTCATATATACATACATTCATGAAAACATGATGAAACTGTTATCTTTTATCTAACTGTCTATGATATGATTACTTTTTTGATCAAATCAAATCAAAACATGCACTTGTGAAAGTCGAGAGCTACGCCATAAAACCATGTATATGATAACTAAGAGTGCAAGCGCACTTACAGTCGTACAGTGAGGTCCGTATGTTTTCTCATTTAAAAATAGTTAATCTTCGTTTAAAGTATAAAGAAATGCATTAAAGTAGAAAGTGTTCTCTAAATATTATGTAAAAATGTTATCCGCAACAAGAAATAGATAATTATCAAGAAATAAATAGTGAAAAGTGACAGTGTATAATATATGTTTAAAAACTAGAAAGTAAAAAAGGAATATTACAAAATACGATAAAGTGATATATAAATCGATGTCACACTTTAAACATTACTTAATAAGTGTGTAAATGGTTTATTGATCAAAAAGAAGATTGATGATTCGTTAATTTTATTCAAATGTAGAATCAGTGTACGCCATTATAAAAGCTATTCACTTTGAAATTAAAGCGATTTTGTTGTGCGAGCAGTGAATGAACCAGATATGTGAAACAGCTGTGCGTCAGCTGACTTTGTTTTATTGATAAAAACGAGCACATACGGTGATTGCCGAACAAGCCCGATGTCGAGGTAGCAGAGTGTATTAAGCACATTCGTCACGAGAATTCAACACACGGCAGCGTAACGAAGCTCAGCTGCGCATCTGTCTCACGCGCCCTAAGTTCGATTCCAAGTTGGTGAGAGATTCTTTTATTTATTTTTCTCATTACATCAAACAGAATATAGTACGAAATGTCAACACAGTTGAAGGCGAAAGCAAGTAAAATGTCAAATAAGAGGTGTAATGTTTGTAAAAAAACCACTAAAAAAGAATGTATAATATGCTGCATTTGTAAGAGAATTTTTGATTTAAATTGCGGCAATATTTCCGAAAAGCGATTTCATTTAATGACAACTGAAAATAAACAAAAATGGAAATGCGATAGTTGTATAGGAAAGAAAATGACCGATAACCAGAAAAGTAAAACAAGTACACCTGTATCGCAGCAAAGAATTCAAACTAAAAAGAGTAATGATTTGAATATCTCATTTGACAACAACATAACTAAAAGGAAACTAAAATGTTTCCCGGGAAATACTACATCTCGATCCAATCAAAGTTTACAGTTTGATCAGGATAATTCATTTTTGTCTATACACTCTCAAATGAATGCGACAAGTTTACCAGACTTATCAACCGGTTATGACGAAGAAATGAATACATTAAAAGACCTTATAAAAGATCTTAATATAAAGTTGGAAAGTGCTCACTTAGAAATAGAAAACCTGAATTTAACAAACAATAAATTGAAAAATCAAATACAGGAAAAGGACAAGAAAATAAAAACATTAACTGACATTTGCTTTGGGACCACAAATAAGAAAAAGCGGAACACAACGGACTCCTTCAATGAAAGTCAAAACAAATCGTATGAAATTTCAATGGAAGACAGTAAGAAAACCTTCAATAAAAGTACATGTGAGGAAATTAAAAATGAGTCGAATGCCGAGACATTCGGAAAGGAGGTCAACATCAATATAAAAAATTTCACTACTAAGAAGAAACTCCTGATTTATGGATCACAGCAATGCGTCGGTCTAGCGACAGCACTAATAAAATCTCGCAGAGACACAAAGCACGAAGACTATGAAATTAGCGCCATGACGAAACCATTTGCGTCAACTGACAAAATTCTCCAATCAATCAATTATAAAAACTTAAATAATGACTCTAAGATTATACTATGTGTTGGAGAAAATGATAAAAACTTTCTAAGAACCACATCAGAATTATATTCTATTTTAAAAATGCTAAAAAATTATAATGTAATTGTCATTGAAATTTTGAATAACAGTTATTTAAATGAGAGAATGTTAAACTATAACATAAAAATGATTTGTGATTGTTTTGAAAATTGCCACTTTCTAAAGTTAAAAGGAAATATAAATTATCGTCCAAATATTAACATAATGCAAACAATTTGTAACAGGTTAAGCACTCTCATAGACACGATTGACTATGAAAATCATTATCTACTCACAAAATTTAACAGGACTATTTATAATTATACTAGAGAACAATTACGCAAATCAAATATAAAATTAAGGGCGAACGGGTTGGGTGATCCCTCGGCGAGGATGGTTCAGAGGTATATTTACGATTACTTTCCATTGTTGCAAGGGTCTGCAGACACCAAAACTGTCCAAAACAAGGATAATCTTTTTCGTGCATAAAGTTCATACCTTAACCGTTTTCCATCAAAACATTGCGGGATTATTAAGCAAAAGAGAATTACTGGAATTGACTCTTGATGAATTAAATAATACGAATATTAACATTGATGTATTGTGTTTTTCTGAAACTTTTATTAAATCTGGAAGCGAATGCAACATAAACATTCCAACATACAAATTAGTTGCTTACTATTCTCGAAATAATAAAAAAAGAGGAGGAGTCAGTATACTTTGTAAGAAATGTTTGGAAGTTAAAGAACTAAGTTTCCTGCACGAAATAGCTATTGACTATAATTTTGAATGCTGTGGGATTGAACTAGTTTCTCATAAATGTATAATAATTTGTTTATATCGTATACCTGACTCAAAACCTGAATACTTTTTAAATAAATTGGAGTTATTATTGAAAAAACTGAGATATAAAACCAAACACAAAGTTATTATTCTCGGAGATTTTAATATTGACACATTAAAATCCACTAATCAATCCAATGAATTAAAAAGAATTGCCTCAAACTATAAATTAAAGCTTCACATTTCTGAGCCAACACGAAAAAATGCGTGTATAGATCACATTATGAGCAATATACCCGATGCTAAGGTACGATTACATCATGTCGGATTATCAGATCACAACACAGCCCAGTCGTTAACTTTTATAGTTGACAAGGTTGAGAAACTTCCAGAAGTCTGGTTTGAATTCAAAAAAGATTATAGCAGAGACCACGTGAATAAATTTCTGTCTTGTATTAGAGCTTTGTCATGGTCTGAAGTTTTAAGTGAAACAAATTTAAATATTGCCTTTGAAAAGTTTCATAAAGATTTTAAGCTTTTTTATGATCTCTGCTTTCCAATAAAAAAAATAAAACGTACAGCAAAATACAAAAAGCCATCGTGGTTTACTGTTGGTTTAAAAAAATCTACTGTGCGTAAAAGACATCTACGTTTTCTATACTATAAATATTCGACATGTGAGAACAAAACTAAATATAATAATTATAATAAGTTACTTAAAAAATGTATTTCAAACTCACAAAAAATAACCAATACTGAATACATAAATAATTCTACAAATAAGATGAAAGCTTCGTGGGATATAATTAACGATAAAATGGGGCAAACGAATACACATCATTTTATACAGGTATTAAAGACCATGACCACAGAAATAAGGAATCCTTGTGACATAGCAAATTACTTTAATAATTACTTCATAAAATCGACAGACGCAAACAATTTTGACATTAATAAATCAATTTTTAATAATATTAGTTTCAACAATTCAAGTATATTTTTGCATCCTATTGACATTTATGAAATCAAAAAAATTATTAATTCATTAAATATGACAAACGCAACTGGTTATGATGGCATAAAAACCGAAATCATTAAACTCGCGAAAGACGATATAGCTGAAGTATTGTGTTATGTGATAAATTTGTCATTTGCATCTGGCATATTTCCAGAAGCCTTAAAAACTACCATAGTTAAACCATTATTTAAGAAAGGTGAAAAAAATGATCCTAACAATTACAGACCTATATCTTTGATATCAATCTGGGCAAAGATCATAGAGAAAGCGATGTTAAACAGATTGACATGTTTTATAGAGAAACACAATATTGTCAAATGCGAACAAAACGGTTTTCAAAAAGGCAAATCTACTACTTTAGCTGCTTTTTCAGTCATAGATCAAGTGGTTGGACATATTGATAAACGAATCCCAATAACAGCTGTATTTTTTGACATGAGCAAAGCCTTTGATTTTGTTTCTCATGATTTGCTTCTCCTAAAAAGCGAAAGGTATGGTATAAGGGGAATCGCGTTAAATTGGCTTAAGTCCTATCTTGAAAACAGGAGACAATATGTTGAGGTCTCCAATATTGATAAATATAGAACGTTAAGAACCTTTCAGTCAGATGTTAAAATAAATGGTTCCGGTGTGCCTCAGGGAAGTATTCTGGGACCATTACTTTTTTTAATCTACATCAATGACCTCCCAGACATTACAAATTATTCATGTGTTTTGTTTGCCGATGATGTGTCGGTGGTTGTTCCATGTCTTCAGTTAGATGTATATAACCAAGAACTAAACACAACGGTGGAACTTATTATAAATTGGCTACAACATAATAACCTAGCTGTCAATGTTGAAAAAACGAAAGCAATTCAATTTATTAATAATAATGGAAAGAAAAAAAACATGGAAATATTGTACGATGGTCAGCATATTAAGGAGACTGAGGAAGTCACGTTTCTTGGGATAACACTCGATAATAAGTGCACATGGGAGAAACACATAGATAAATTATGCAAAAGAATTAATTCACATGTATTTGCGCTGTGGAAATTGGGGAAAACCACAAGCAAACAAATCGCCCTTCAGGCCTACCATGGACAGGTTTGCTCAATTTTGAGATATGGCATAGTTTTATGGGGTAACTCGTGCCACACAAGTAGAGTCTTCATTGCTCAAAAGGCATGCATCCGTGCCATATTTGATGTAGACGTTTTGGTCTCATGTAGGCCTTTATTTAAGGCGCTTAATGTTTTGACTGTAACTGTAACTGTTTTTTGACTATAAAACTTGACATATAATTATATATTTGTATTCTCTAGATGTGACAATGACAATTTTAGTTGTGATGACGTGTGCATAAAATGTTTATTTAAGACGTTAGCTAATATGGTTATGGATATTCATAATTTTGGTAATTAATTGTTTATTTTTTTTTTTCTTCTTTAATTTGATTATGAGATTCTTATTGTAAATTCAATTTAGTTACTATAGGCTACTGACAATTTTATAATTTGCATGCCCAAACGGGGTGAATGTGTTCCGTGCTTATAATAAAACTAAGATCTTACTTTATACCATATTCTTGCAAATAAATTATTCTTATTCTTATTCTAAGAATGCTTCTTTTTATAACATCGAGTTCATCAAAATTTGAAAAAGTACGAGTTGGGTTGAATATCTACAGATATATTTATATAATATTTAATATATATAAGTATCTGCATTACATAAATAAATTATTATCAATAATAATTTGTGTTCTGGCGTAAGTTAAACTCATATTCGAGTGAAGAATAGCCGTTTGTTGCGTGGAATACCAATTCCAAAGGGAATTTGTAAAATATACTCCTCTCAGTTCTCGTTTGAAAATAATTGTGGAAGGAATACGAACAATTACGTAAAATTTCGCTTTATTTTCGAATCCCAGTAGTTTTGCCTCCATTTTGTTATGTCAGTATTTCTTTCTGTAATATAATATTAAATAAAAACATCATGGATAATTTTATGTCACTCACAGTGTCAGCTTTAGTAGATTTCTTCTGCTGAATTCAAATCAACTAAAATATGTATGCGATAGAAAAATGTTGTACCTATGTATCATCGTAAATTATTAAATTCTTACCTAAACAAACTTCACCAAGTGATCGGTTCTTTTTAGTATTTAGTGCGTGGATTTATCTTTTTTTCATATAATTAAACTGTTGTAAGATAATAAATAAATTAGGCAAAAAAGGCAAGAACCCAGTGCCGTAAATGAACATAATGAATACTTATTGTAATGAATATTATTTAAATAATCTATTTTCATAATATTCATTACAATAAGCATTTCACCTGTGAATTTTGATGTTAATTTAGTTAGATTATTCCGCGCGGTAGCCCTCATGGTATAAATATAGTTTACGAAACATTTCACCTCGAATTTGTAAACGAAATGGTTCGTTGCATTGCACCACACGCAAATAATGTAAAACAGATGCGATGAGGTGGTGGTGTACTTATGTCAGATTTATGTATAATATCAAAAATAATTTGGATTGTTTAACGTTAAACGTGTGGCAAGAAACAGGGCCGGATCTGGCAACACAAGTGGGGGCACTCGCCCCGGGCGCCAGTGTCAGAGCGCGCTAAAATCGTAATAATACCTAGAGTTAGAAAAAGAACTATCTTTACAAAATACACATTATAGGCTGCGATGGTACGGATATGTCCTTAAGGCCATTAAATTAAATAAAAAAAACCCACTGTTATATAAAATATGGTAATACAAAAGCTGCCCTCATGGGTGATTAGTATGAGTGTAAAATCCTGCCTGTTGACGTAGCAAGCTCTAACTCCTCAACTTTAATGCATATTTTATCTAAGTAATTTCTAGTTAAATTGAAGCAAAAAAATGAGTTTCTAATATTCTATCATACCTATTTTCTAATAGAATAGCAAATATAACTGATGCCGGCAATACCATCTTTGCAGATGATGTGAAAAATATTGTATAAATTGTCTTGGTTCTGCGTGGTAATATCGAGATTGTTTTTGTTTTGATATCTCATCCGCTTAGTAAGTAATGTTGTTCAATGCCACCTGCAATATGGTTTCTGTATATCTTGAAAACGTTATTCCCTGACAAACTTTTTGTTCAATAATAAATAATAAAAAAATAATAATTGGCTAACATAAAGAAAAAATATACATTTAAAACAAAGAAAACGTATAAATTTTAAGGTTAGTAGGAGGAGTGTAAGTTCTAATATGTTATCGTAAAGCCCTATTATTTATTGTAGGTGATAACTTATTCTAAACTTAAAAAAGTATTAATCAATTTCGCGCCATGTCGAAAAAGTTTTCACTATAATCGGTAAAGAACATGAACCGATTATCGGTAAGTCAGTAGACTCGTTGTTTTTGTGTATTTATGATACGGCTTCTTGTTTTTCGTCAAAACTTTGCCATGCAAAAAGGTTTTCTGGAGGTGCTTAGAGATTTGTTTAGCCCAACACTGCTATATAATTACGCTCGGCAATGAGGTAGGTTTGTATAGATGGATACAGAAGATAAGGTGACAATTAATTACAAACCGTTTTTAATATAATGATTTTTTTCCGAGAAGTTAAAATTACAGCATTTTTTGATTTTCTCTTTAAAAAAGATATAATTACAATAAGATTCATAAAATGGAAATGTAAGTAACTTAGTGATTTTTTTAGGTGTTTTTATTAATTCAAGTTTTATTTGTACCTATTAGAGTCCTCAAAAATATGTTATAATTTTCTTATTTTAAATTTTAACTTATTTTAACGTTATTTCTTTGTATAAAACAAGTTGAAATTAGTGATTTAAGATGTTCTCATCTTAAAAGATCCAGCGAATGACAGGAGATGGACAGTGATTATATATTATACTATAATATATTGTGTAATGATAAAACCGGTTTTGATTATGTTCAAGCAACAGACGTGTAAAAATGTTACCAACTACATAATTAAAATAAAAAAGATATCGTCACTAGTAGCAGTCATGTTTTTAGGATTCAAAAGATCACAGAACCTAGATGGTACTTCAATAACATTCATTCTTATCTGTCAGCAAGCACTTGAGAAAGTTGAAAAGTAATGCCATCGGTAGGATCGACTCGTAAATCTACGGCGAGAAATCCGGCCTGAGAAGAACGGGCAAGAAACTTAGTGAGAGCTCTTTTTGTACACACACTTATTCAAAGAAAACATGTTAATGGGGTATGTAACTTAATCAATACTGTGATGGTGCTAGTATTGCAGTTTCAAAAGTATTGAAATGATTTATTACACCTATCAATAATACAACCATCAGTATGCCATGACTTCACAGGAGTGAAATCTTGTTTCGTGTAATTAATATTCAATTGAATATTTTCCCAAATGTTGCCATTAATTGTCAATCGATTTTTCAAAGGCCGAAAATCGGGAATGAAACTATTCCAGAATTCATGCAGTCTTAATCACAGGATAGTAGTTATTTATATGAAATCGAATGCGACACACTCATGCCATTACACAACAAAATAATTACGTGACATTCTAGCGATGTGTTGTGACATTCGAAATAAGAAAGTTGAATTGTTATTTGGATCTTTTAAGAAGTCGTTTTTCAATATTTTAAGTAACTTACTTACGTAAGCCTGAAGTTAAAAACATATTTCAACCCGTATCACTGTTACCCATCACCTACGACCTATATCAATTTGACATTAATCAAAGTTCTACAACGACTAACATAGAGACCGTTTTGTAGTTTGTTCAATGTAGACATATCAATTTACAATTATATTAGCTTAGAAGTCTTCACCAACGAGGTAAAAACTTTGGCGATATTATTACAAATTAAATATCTGATCACTTAAGGGACATTGATTTTTTTTTAAACAGCAATGTATGTGATGTATACATTGCTCAGATTCCAAGAAGAGTAGCTGAAGCCCCCGTATTATGGAGTATCTGAGACAAAGAAGGTACCACAACACCCAGACCAAGGACAATATAGAAAAGTTCATTTTCTACATTGACCTGACCGGGAATCGAACTCGGGACCTCAAAGATGGCGACACCTTGAAACGCTGCGAAACGAATAAGCGCCGCGGCACGCGATCATTGTTGTTAAGCAACATTCGCAAGGGTCAGTCATGGGATGGGTGACAAAAAAATAATATCTCATACTACTCCGTGCTTGGGAAGACACGTTAAGCCGTTGGTCTCGTTGCATTTGCAGTCGTTATTTACCCTCCAATTCGCATTGGGCCAGCGTGGAGAGCGATTGCCCGTCCTCCATTACCATCCACAGGGAAGGCCAAAGCCCCTCTATTTTTTTAACAATACTTATTGGTACTATATAAATTGGATGTTTTACTCTTTGAAATTTAATTTAACCTTTGAAATTGTATTTTATTGATGATAATATTTTCAAGGTCTGTATTATGTGAATGAATGCAAACAAATCACTAACTAACCACCATTATTTCGTTTTTTTTAGAACACATTTCGACTCCTTATAAGAGTTGTACCTACACCACAATTTGTTTGTTAAGTCTTGTAAACATTGAATTTTACAGAAACCTTTCGTAAATATAGAATAGACCTTTTATTATGGCCTTAAAAAGAGAGCGCTCTTGCTACAAGCAACTATGTAATATTAGAGGGGTCGATATAAAAAGCTTCGTTATATTCATGAATAAAGTTACGATGTCTATTCTGTGTTGTAAAATTCTGACAAAGGGACTACTTTGCTATGTAAAACGACATATGAATGAAACTTTATAAACAACCAAACTGATAAAGGAAATATTTACGCTAAGGTTTTATAATTAAAAAACTTCGAAAAAAGAGAATATATGAGTATATAGAGTTCGTAATTAAGATACGTTTTATTACGATAATTAAATATAGAAATTTGAAAATACATTCAGTAGGTCAAAGTAATTTTAGCAGATAAAAATACCGTATAACTACAGTTTATTGTAATAAATAAAGCTTTTCTTTTCAAAAACTATCACTATCTAAATACTATAGGTACCTTCTTTTCTACTAACAGAAATAATGTCGAAAAATCCTATCACAGTGACCGATCATACTTTTTATGATGCAGTAAAAATATTAACAGCTTTCGAAAATAACTGTGGTTGTTTGAGATATCAACGCAAAAAATGATCTGGTTTTGGGGTCTATCATAAAAATGAAATGATAAATGAAATACAAAAATGCTAAATCCTTACTTACTTTAATAGGAAATAAGCAAAGCTTCATACAAGGCAAGATACAAGTATGAGATTAGGTATGCATGGATTCAACAAAAAAAATTGACACCACGTTATTCGAATCGAAAAAAAATAAATGAACGTCAAACTTTAAAATCAACAAATTTTAAGATCTTATTATTCTTCTATTTTTTATGTAAAGGACATAGCTTCTAGAAAGGGACTGAATAAAATGAAATTGCACAACTACGTTCCATAATCGAAGCCATCTAAAACGGTCACTCGGTCCTATGTATAATGGATGGAGGAGTAATGCGACTGACAGTCGGATTCGGTGACTTATGTTCCGAAGGGACTAGGGAATCAGGACTTTCTTGTATTAATCAGGATGTATTATGCGATCCTTCCACAATGTAATCCAGTGGATGTAGGACAGTTTTTTAACTGAATCAGCGTTTGTTTTTGGCTTGCGCAACGTCCGAAACAAAATTATGCTAACTTTATGGATTATGGTATCCTGGTATAAAAACACAGATTTTCCTTTACATTAGAATTTTAGTTAAGTTTCTGTTATGGAGTTTACTCAATGCGTTTTGATTCAATAAAATAGATTATAGCATCCATATTGACAGAATAGAGGCAGTCCAAAAACGGTTTCTTCGATACTTGAGTGCTAAATTCGGTTTGAGACGTAGATTGGATACATATCAGGCCAGACTTGATCATTTCAAAGTGAGCACCCTTCAGTCAAGACGAGATGTAGCGAACTTATCGACGCTTTACAAAATTATTAACTCCGTATGGGACACTGAAGATCTGTTAAGCCATTTTCCATTTAAAGGGGTGGTAGCAAAAGGGTGCAAAAACTTTTCTCTCTACCAATATGCAATAATAATGTAACATACAATGACCCTATTTTCAGAATGTGTAGAGCTTATAATAATTTGTGTAACGATTTGGATATATTTTCACTCTCCTATCATTCCTACATAAGAATATGCAAGTCTAAATTATGATGTTTCTTAATGTAATAACTGTTGTAATAAATATTTTGATTATATTTTCTTTTTCTAAATTTCTCAATAATTATGCTAAATTTTTGATTTAATTTTCTATTATCATTGAACTTGTTTATTTTTAAGTTTATTTAATATTCATTCATTGTCATATTTACTGATAATACATGTACTATTTAAATGTCGTGTCCAGCAGTTATAGGAAGGCAAATAAACAATAAATTAATTAATTATACCTAATTGTAAGCATGTGATCTTGATTTGTTTTCTGTTGCTGTACCAAAATAAAATAAATAAATAAATAGATTCGGTTGAAATGAGAAAGCCTTGTCTATATGTAGACAATATAAGTAGTAAGTATACAATGCACTGCAATCTTTGTGTGTTAACAGTGCAAATGGTAGTAATATTTAGTAACTTCTCTGCGCGATGATATAAATGTAGTCTAAGTATAGGTATAACTGGACGCATGAAATAGAAAACTACTAATCTTATTCCTGATTTCATATGGAACGTCGGCACCATAAGTTTTCGAATATAAAAATAGTTTTGAAAATAGATCTACAATTCGCGAAGAAATCGGTGAACGTACATTAAAAATATGTACTACTAGAGCCTCCTCCTTTAGATTTGGAAATTGATTAAAATGTAATGCTAATCTGATGTATTAAAAAATCATAACTAAACAGTAATAAATAAATCTTCTTTTATAAGTTGAGGCCACAATGTAAAACTACATCTGTTTGCTATTTAATTTGCGGTGGCCTCTTATTTGGCAAGCTTCCAACTCACTCTGGCAAGTAACTATTTCGTTACACTTGAAATAAACGATTTTATGTTTCAATTAAAAAATAAAATACTTATAATAATCATACTCCTATGAAGTTAAATCTTATGTTGAAACAAGATTGTATGTAATTAAATATGTATTTAATATTTTATTTTTAGCATGAATTATTATTAGTAAATTAAGCTATGTATTTTAATATTGGTATAGCTCGTCGGATATAAATCGTTAGATAGAGATCACAGAAAAGTTAATCTTCTACATTGACTCGACTGGGAATCGAACCTCTCAGAAATGGCGACATCTTGAAACAGACATGCAAACCACTCGGCTACGGACGATTGACTGTTCTATGAAAATTACGGACTGATTTATAGAAAAATATTTCCTAGGTTCGACATCTCCAATTTTTTTTGTTCATTAGTCTTCCTTTATTACCTTTAGTAACTTTTCTAAGATAGTCAAACAAAAAATATTTTTTTCATTAACCTTTATAATATATCTATATAATAACCATATAATTCTATGTGTGTGAATGGTCTAGTAAGCAATTCACACCCACAATATTTAACTTAAGCCCCACTAATACTATAAATGCAAAAGTATATGCTTTCACGCCTAAACATTTGACTCAATTTAATTTTTTTACAGAGATAGAAATAACTTTATTGCGAATTATCGAATTTAGTTATTGTTAAAAATAAAACCATGAAACTATATAGGCATATAATAACTGTTAACTATGTAATATCCAAGAATCCGGAAAAAGCTAAGAAAAAGAAAATATATAAAAAAGTTTGTTTAATGACACAAAATCTGAAAATAACTTCATTTTAAAGACTGTTTTAATCACATGTATATTACAATTACTTCTTTTTCGAACGCTTGCTTATCAACTACAGGAGCGTTAACTGTAGGTTTCTTTAATAATAGAGAATTAGCAAGAAAATATTTTTACGTAATCCAAAATACAGGATAAAGAGAGACAGCAAAAGACAAAAACTGTTATATAACATTAAAATCAAAAGTATATAAATAAAAAATCTATTTAAAGAGGATGACAAAGGTGTCATTAACAATTATATTAATAGAATTTTATAATCACTGTAATAGTAATTTAACTTCATCAAAGGTAAGTATAACGTGTGGTTTTCTTTGAGTGTTTAATCATGAAATTACATTTAGTGTTTAAGTAGGTACTTATTGTAATCTGCGGTAAGATTTTATTTGGACTGTTCCCAATTTAGAAATGCGAGAACCACTCGGGGCTGGAAACTTTGGCACAACGGTAAAGTTTAGCCACGGAGTTTAGCGGGCGGACCATTAACACTGGGTTTTCTTGTTTTTTTTTTTTATAACAGTTTGGAATATAGTTTTTCAAAATTTATCTATTTATTAGGCTTTAACAGTGATTAGGTAGTGTAATGGATAAACGCGGCAGCACGCGATCATTGTTGTTAAGCAACTGTCGTAACAGTCACTCACGGATGGGTAACTAAAAAATATTTATTATCTCGAGCTACTCTGTACATAAGAAGTCACATTAAGTCGTTAGTTCCGGTAGCATTTGCAGTTGTTCATACCCTCCAATCCGCATTGACCCATCATGTTGTGTCAAAGCACATCCTCCTTAACCATCAATAAGCTCCTGGGGTGGGGATGTAAAAGGGTTGATGATTGATCATGATGAACAGTGCCGGAGGAAGACTACTTGATGCCCTAAGCAATTCATATCATCTGTGCATCCCCACCCATTATTCACAAGCTTTTTTTTGTCAATTAAAATTTAAATGATTTTTAATTATTCACAAGTAAATATATATGTTGTACGACATACCGAAGAATAAGTATGAAGGTCAAAAGAGAAGTACAAAACTGACGGATTTTCAAAAAATCTTACAAAGGTAAGCCATTTCTTTAGTATGTAGAACGATCAAGTTTCATGGGATAAAATATATTTTGAAATATTCACTGAGAGAAATTGTCTGATTATATTTATGTTGCTCTTTTAAATTTTTTTCCGTGACTTCGCCCTTGTAAATGATAGCCTATGTCACCCGCGTATGATATAGCTTCCCGTAGGTGAAATAATTTTTGAAATCGGTCCAGTAGTTTCAGAGTCTATTCGATGCAAACAAACAAACAATTTAATTTTTCCTCTTTATATTCGAAATAACGATTGCAATCAATTGAAATAAATTTCAAATATAGGGAATAGCATAAATTTTTGTTGAAATGGGTTACGTAGCTGTGAAGAGATAAACTATGAAAGTCAAACATTTTTTAATAATATAAAAACATTAAGCCAACTTCAAAAAAAGTGAATGAACGCAGTTATCAATCACTTAGACAATACCCCCGCTGTTCAGAAATATCTTGTAATTTTTTTCACTATTATTAGGTTTTGTGTAGTCTGTTTTATTTCTGTACTTGTCTGTAACCTATTGTGAAGCAACATGTAAGTTGGTTTTGTTTCGACACACGTAAACACCAATGATCCCACGATTATAATTATCTGGCTTTGCTTTAGTTCTAACTTTGAATTTCTTTTATCTGAAAATTTAATTTATTAAAGAAAATTTAAGAAACTTCACGCCTTAACAAATGGAAGTTGCTTCGCGAGGCGCGTGTCAAGTCATGCTTCCAATGACTTGAAACTGGCGGCGCGGCTTAATCGAAAAATTCCTAGCGCTTCTCCCTGGATGGTTGCATGATTTCGAAAGACGGGCGGGTGTGCCGGTAATACCTCTAGATATCTTACGGAATACCTCAACGCCAATCTGAAGCTAGCCGCCTTTAAGATTTTACTAAAGCTGAATCTTTATCAGACTTTCTGAGATAGCTCTCCTTTGTTATTATTTTTTAACAATTTCTAGCCTTATGAACAGTATGCTTTAATTTCCCTTTATATCATTGCAGTTATAGACAATTATCTAATAAAAATACTATTTAGACGTATTTGATGAGGAAACATACGATTTTATATCGTAAGCAGTGTTACCAACTCCACTGTTTTAATAGTAGATTAGTTGTTTTCATATTGATGCCCCTGTTTTCTGTTTAACTCCTAATTTTTACTGTTCTTTTTTATTTTCAATTAGCGTTCAGCTCTATTATTCTATTTAAAATTGAAAACATAACCCGTTATAACCGATTGCTACTCATTTGAAGCCACAGAAAGAAAAGTAAGTGTGATTTTAAATAGGAAAATTAGTCAGAACTTAAGGAAGATGCGGCAATTGAGGATGAAAGTAGAAAATATATTTCTTTTTCGTTTGAAATTTCTTTTATTTTATGATCATTATAGTAATGCAAGTGTGTGCTAGTCCTGATAACAAATAAAAGTATGTGATTGTTTTTATAGGGGTAAGCAAGTGCTTCACTTTGCGCAATGTATTGTCCAAACTTATGAAAAAGTTTTGCATTTTATTGTACCTACGTGACTTAGCCATAAATAAAATTTCATCTTGGCTCATTGACTGATGTTTTTAAAAATCAAATCAAAATAAATTACTTTTTAATTCCGACGGTGTATAATAGAATTTTAAGAAGTATATTTTCGTATAAAAATATTTGTCATTGTTACATTATAATGAAACCATGCTGAAACAGAATGCAACGCTGGAAAGATAACATTTTTCATGTCCGTTTTTATATGCAATAAATTACCTTTATCACTGTACTTGTGGTGTGTATGTTACACTTCTGTCGAGAATAATGTCGAGAAAAAAGAGAAGAAGGAAATGCGAATAAAACAAATTAATGTTTTAACTAAGTGTTAATTTTTAACTGTCCTGTGGCGTCATTGTCCATACTAAAGGTACGGATGTTTGAATATATGAAAAAATATATACATTTTGCAGTAAATAGCGCGGAGCAGAGGCGTCTGGTGTGGGATGACGTCAGCAGACGATTGCAAAGCTGTAGACTGATCGTCGTCGGTCGTTAGACTGATGGTTGATTGCGGATAAAACCATTTCAGGGATAGATCTTCTATTACTACAAAACTATGTAAAAAAGTATCATTAAGGAAAATTCGGAGTTAACAATGCGATAACTTAGACAAAAATAGAAGCTTATATTTAAGTTTATCATAAATCACAAACATATGTACCTCGCAAACTTATCCCATATTTATAAGTATTTTTTAAAAGACAAGTTATATAACCCTATATACAATTAGTAATTCAATTTCTAAGCTTATTAGAAAATCGCGTCCTTTTAATAATACTTATACTTAAGAATACATTTGCCGACAGGTGTCTATGGCAAATGAGTGCGTGTGTAGTTAACAGATTATTGGATATTAAAATGAATACATACTTACATCATCAGCCCTTTTAAGTACCCACAGCAGGGGCTCAGAACTTCCTAATGGATGGTTAAGAAGGATGGGCCATGACCCTCCACGCTAGCCCAATGCGGATTGGAGGGTATTAACGACTGCAAATGTAGCCGGGACCAACGGCTTAACGTGCCTTCTGAAGCACGGAGTAGCTCGAGATAATAATTTTTCTGTCACCCATCCTGTGACCGACCCTTGCGAAAGTTGTTTAACGACAACGATTGCGGGCCGCGGCGCTTATCCACTACGACACCGAGCTACCGAGCTTTAAAATGAATAAAATAACTAAATACCAATTTTTTTTATTATGACTGTTAACCATTTTAAATCGATCGCGTTTTTATTTCGCGCTGCGGGGAGCTAAATTACACGCGGGTAATATATACTTTACGCGGGCGAAGCCACGAGAAAACGGCTAGTCAAGTACAATTTAAAGAATATCGATACCCATCCTTTCTTCCCAATAAATTTCTATTCAAATAATTTATATGGAAAAGGAAGTCATTTGAAAATAAAAATTGTATACAGATCTATTTTGCTTGTGTCTGTACATTAAGTAAAGATTAACGTTAAACACATGCCCAGTTGCTTTCAGGCGTGTTTTCGCAAGATTACTATATATTTTTTCATATAAACGTAATCGAATAGAAGTAATGTGGTATTTATTAGGTTACAGATAGTTTAACATTCTCGCATTCTATTTTGTTATTCTTATAACTTATTTATTTATCAATATTAATATGTTATTTTATTTATGTGTGTCATTGTTTTTATTATTTTCTATTAAAAAGCGGAAACATCTAAGTTTTAAACTTATTTAGCTAATAATCTGAAAATAAGATATTTTTTATCAAGATTATTGGTAGACGATCCCTGGATTGAGTAGTTGTAGCAAGAAGTTGTTAAACAAAAAAGTTTCAGTCTAATCGCGGCAAATGAGTTCTTTGTAAAACACGTCACCAGTCTGTCTCTGAAGTCAACGTGAGACTTTTCTAATAACTTAAATTGGATAGCTAATATATAGTCAGAGCCCGATCTAAGGGGACGGAAACCGGCCAATAGCTTGAAGTGGCAAAATTGTTAGTGTCCCTGATTTTTCTGTAGGGTGAAAAATCTTGTTTTTTAAGGTTTTTTTTAATAGATAAATCTACTTTTATTAGTTTTGTTCTAACGCCCAAATGGGCTTACGTATACAGAAGCTCGTAACCTAACCAGTGTTCGCATAAAAAGCGGTATATACTATTTTTATTTTAGAGTTTTTTACGAAATTGCTACCATGTTTTTGTTATTGTTACCTTGTTTTTGTTATGTTCCTATATTCCGTAATCATGGCGCTTTTAATGGCATCAAAAAATCGGGAACACAACAAAAACAATCTCTATAAACTATAATCCTAATGTAAATGATCATGATAACTTAAACAATATTATTTTTGTTCAAAGATGTTAATAACTAAGTAGATCGCCGACTGAGGCTTTAGCGCATAACAGAAGCCCAGATTGTTGTGTAAAAATGAAGCCTTGAACTGTCTGTATGATCTAATGACAGTTCAGGGCCCATACAATCCTAAAAAAAAACAGAATTGTTTTTTTTGGATTGCACAGATTAATCCTGATTAGTCTATTGACAACTAATATGTTAGCGTTAGCTGAGAGATTATTGAGGCTTCATTTTGAAACATCAATCAAGCTGAAAATAATTTGATGTTACATGGTACATTTACTTAAAATACTTGTTAAAATTATCTTTCTATTTAATATTAATTAAATAACATCATTATGCAATAACTTAGATCCGGTCCGGTTGGGCAGGGTTTCGTCCGCGTAGTCAAAAATAGATAATAGGAGTTGCTTTTGCTTGACCCAACTATACAATATATAAAAAATCATGACATGACACGAAAATAATTTCTACTTTCCTATTAGTAAAGGTAAAATAAATTTATTACAGTTTTTATATATGACTTTTAATTTTTAATTCGTAATGACTAATTACATAAGTTAAATCCGTTCAGAAATTATTTTATTAAAGGAGTAGTAGTAACCGTTAGTGATAGTTTGAATTTTGCTAGAAAATAGTTTAAGGTATTATACGATTCTGCCCGAGTCCGCGGGTGGTAAGCACTAAAAGCTGAATAAATACTACAATGTAATGCAATGGAATGAAAGTTTTGAAGAGGTAGTGTTAAATATGACATGAAATAAGTTGTTTGCATTTGAAACTAAACTGACGAGCAAAAGTTTAAGAACACTAATAAATCTTGATTTTTTATTTTGTAGGTAAAAGAGATTTTTTTATAATACAGTGGGCTAAACTCTTTTTCTAATTATTTTTTGCTTTTTTATTATTCTTAAAAATAAAAAGATAGTATACACGTATATTTTGGAAGCATTTTCTAAATGACCATGAGTTAGTTTAGATTTTGCCGTTATAAAAACGGAAGTTATTTATTCGACCCTTTCATTAAGATGGCGTTTATACCAATAATCACTTGAAATTTGTTTTGTACAAAGAAATAACGTCCATATTAAATTCAAAAATGACAACATTACATCGTATTTGGATTTCACTTCTTTCATTATTTGAACTATTGCTTCTGGTGTACTGCGACTATTATTTTAGAAAGACTTGGAAATAATCAAAGGAGCTTACTGCATGTAAATTGTACCTCTGCGAATCCGGAGTGGAATCTCAACATAATACTTACCTTCATGTATCTTGAAATATTTGAAGTGCAAATTTCTCCCTGTAATAGTTTTCTTCCGTATTTTACTTACATATTTTTAAATTTTTCCTCTAAAGAGAGATTTAATTTTCCTTCTAGAAATAAAACGAAAGAACAATGTTAATTATGGGGGTAATGTCGGGGATTTTTTCTATCAAGGAAATGTTATAAATTCACGTTTTAGATTCAGCTTATTTGAAAAAAATTAACTTTTAAACTTTCGCTTTGCATTAAATTAGATTGTTTACAACAGGTATTAACGGGTAAAAACCTAACTATCAATCTAATAAACAATCTAATAAAATCAGTTGAAAGTTAAGTGATTTTCAGTTCACGCGGTCTCTTAGTTCAAAATTTGACAAGACGTTTGTTGAGTCTCTAGTCGACTATACAAATTAATAGGATAGAAGAACACGCCTTATCCTTGATGTGTTTCCGGTTCAATGAAATTTCATTAATTTATTTCATAATATCAACTCAAGCGTATATATATTACGATGACGTGTAAATATGTTTTCGCAGAGCTTCGAAAATTTTGTGTCGCTGCGACATAATAGCTTTACTGGTAACAGACAATAGAGAAATATATTTACGACGAAAAAATAACCAGAAAAAACTACTAAGACATCGCGTCGCCAATGTAACACTTCTCCCATTCCGGTTAGCATTTCGTTTCGATTCGTGTGTCAATCCGATATTTTATTTGATTTATTGTTTTGCAAACAGAGACGTTGGATTCTACTTGAGTGATTATTTACTCAGTTTAACCCTTTGTCAGTTTCATTTTCTTATGTTTTCCGGTTGGATTGGCTGGCATATTTTTCCGATGATGTCACATTATTATTGAAATAAAAGGCGTGTTTTGCTGATGTATGTGGCTGATGTATGTGCTCACGGTATTACAGCTTCCAGAGAAAATATCAGCATTGTTGTTTTGATTTCATATCGTAAGGGAAAAATACTTTTTCGCTAATGCAAAGTGTATTTTCATTAATGTTCAGACAATCTACCATAACAGCAGAAATAAATATTTTTACAAATATTTAAACTTTCGATTTTCGATTCGATTAAAATGTGCTCTAATTATTAGTGAAAAATAATCTTAATGACATAGTGGATTTTTTAAGCATTTTTAATTAAGAATATTTTTAAGTATAGCATTGTGTATGCGAAATTGATCAAATATAATGATAATATTAATCAATTGAAATATTATTAATGTATTAATAGACAAAGTCCTCAAAATGTAATTTCTGATGTTCCTACTCTATCAAGGCTTGTGTACTACAAGCGAAAATACAGATTATTGTTTTATATTCGTAAAATATGAACCATTTTAACTTATAAATATTTAATAAAACAAATTGGAAAATATTACGCTTTAAAACTTGAAAAAAGTAGGGGAGAAATATACTACAAAAATTTGCTAAAATACGAGTATATAAGGCATTAAGTTAGATACAATAAATGTTACATCTATAACTATAATGGCTATAAACGTAAACGCACAAATAACTAAGATATTACAAAGATTGCCCAGATGCCCATACTTTTTCGCTACCGTAGCACTGCGTGACGTTACTTAGTGCCTTAAATTTGTAAGGAACGTTTTCGGCTGACTAGCAGTAGTTTCATAAAAGTAGCACTATATATTCGAAACTATTAATCGCAGACATGCTGTTACGTCTACATTATTTCTCAGACATTAATAGAGTATTTAATTATAAAATAAAAAAGTTGAATATTTCTTATATTATTAAATATTCCGATTTATAAAACTTTTCAAATAAACTTTTCAAAAATACGGAGAGGATAGGATTAATTTATTTTATTTTTTATTTTATGTGTACAGACACAGATTTTCAATTGAATTTGGAATTACGATAATGTGAAATGATATTGTTTAAAATTTACAAAACTTTATACGACAATATTACAGAAAATTTTATGAATCTGTATACGTGTATAGATTAGGGTAAAGACGGAATCGAAGAAATATATTGTGATGACCACTAGGGAAATTGCGAATAAGGTAAGCCAAAGAAAGGGATTAAGCAAATAAAAAATAAGTTTCCTTTTTTATTATTCGCTTCATCTTTTTTTCTTTTGACTGAAATCGTTTGCATTTATTTCAGAGTCGCAATCCGTTGAATTTATTTTTACAGTTGAATGTTTTTTTTTATTTTATTCAATGATATTCGATATTTTTGGTATCCAACTTTTTTCTATTCACTATAAAATCGACAAATGTATTTCTAACTTTGTAGACATTTATAGTTTTCGAGTTAATATTTATAGATTCAACTAACTCGTTGGCGTAATGATTAGACCGCGTAGTGGGTCGTTGCCCATTCAATTTGATTCTAAGATTTTAAACTCTTTGAAAATAAAAGGCCGATTGCTATTTTTAGACATTTTCTGGTTAGCGTTACGCACGCTTTGGTCGCTCACCTTAGCTCTCATAGGAAGGCTCAAGGTTCTCCAGCGATCAATGGAAAGAGTAATGCTAGGATTTCTGCGCGTGATCGAATTTGGAATGGGAGATCCATAAAAAACAAAAACATAAAAAAACAGACATTGCTCGAAGGATGGCTCAGTTGAAGTGGCAGTTGGCGGAACACATAGCCAGAAGGACCTTATGGTCTTTAGGGCGGAAAGGTTCTGGAATGGAGACCGCGTACCGGATAATGTTCAGTGGGTAGGATCCCCACCAGGATCACCGACAGTCTTACAAACGTTACGGGAAGCCGTTGGATGCGGGCAGCGCAGAATCGTTCTTCTTGGAGGGGAGGCCTCAGCAGTGGGCGTCGTCCAGCTGATGATGATGATGACATTTAAGTAATTGATATTCATTTTGCTTATCACCCATTACCTATTTATATTTCGCAATCATCAGTAAAGTTAGGTAGATATACTTTTACTAAATAAAATGAAAAGTATTTAATATAAAGTTTTAAAAAGTTAAGATTTATCCAAGATTGCTGCAGAATATCCGAAGTCTTCGAAAGAAGAAACTTTACTGTACAACATTGGTGGAGTTTTAGCGAAAAACTACTTTAACTACATACAAGACTTAAGTTCACTAATAAGAGGTAATAAATACCGTTTTATTAGAAAAGACAATTACGATATCAAAAATGTTATTACTTTATTACAAAATTACATCACAATACACATCAATGTACTTTCTTTAGATAAAAGAAATAGTCATAGCTAGAAGTCAATATTTCGTTATCGATTTGAAGTCGTTGTTTTTATACAATTTTATACTTTTTTATAGACATAGTATATGCGTATTATGTATTACGTATATTATGCATCATCATTATCTTAGACGCCATTTGGTTATCCAGTCTTGGATATAGATCTCTTCTCTTCTTTAATAATAATAATATCCATTTATTTTTCTCTTCACAATAGTACATTATTAAATAATTATTTTAATTATACATACTTCAATTTAAACCTAATGTGAGAGACTGGAGCCTGTAAAAGATTACCATAAGTATCTGTACTAACAGGTCACCAGGCATCTTTCCTGAGTACAAGATCTACTCCTGGCGATTATTCAATTTCGCCATATTCATTTTAAGGTCAATCATCACGGATTCCACCCTTAATGAGTGGTGAAGCCTTTTGCAAACTTCTTGCATATCACCTAGAATATTTATTATAACATAATATTCCTTCAGCCGCTGTTAACAAAATGGTTTTATATATTTGAATGCCGTTTACTGTTTGAAACAATTTATTTGAAAAAAAAAATACAATTTGTGGTTGCATTATGGGTAAAATGGCTAACGTAATCAAATTATTGTTATATTGAATAAAAATTAATACGAAGGCTGAAGTTTCATGAAATGTCCACAAATGCTTTGACACGCATATGCATATAATTAGAGTATTATACCCTGGAGAGTGAGTATAGATTACTCAACCCGAGAATAACACAGTACAGTAGAGGATTCCGTCTGAAGTAAGTAAATATAAGACAACATCACATACATCGCTTAGATTCTGACATGAGTAGCTAAAGCTCTCGTATTATGAAGTTTTTGAAGCAACGAATGTGCCACAACATCCAAACCTGACACAATAAAGAAAAGTTAATTTTCTACATTGATCTGACTTCAAATATGACGACGATGAGGTTCTTCGAAGTAGTAGTAATATGGAGACTTATTTCGAATTTATGCCTGGGAATTTTTAATTGTTGCAATTTTGAATGTGGAAGTACTTCAACTAAAACGAAACACTAGTCAAAATATAATTGATATGATATGACTTCCGTAGCTGAGCGTTTTGCGATGTGTCGCCATTTTCGCGATCCCGGTTTCGGTGCCGGGTCAGTACAACGTGGGCAATGAACTTTTCTATATTATCTCGGGTCTGGGTGTTGTGGTACCTCCATAATGAAGGCTATAGCGACTCGTCTTGGAATCCTACCAAATTATCAGCTAGTTGCATAAATGTCCATTTAAATTTTCATCAGGTTAAAGTGACATTACCCATACAAAGGTCGATACATCGATAGCCCCAAAGCGCAATAGAAAAAAAAACATTGTTATATTTGGAATTACTAGTAAATAATCATAATGCGTTTATAATGAGACGGACATTGTGTGGAATCATATTATTACGCAAAATATATTCCTTTTGAGGTTATATTTTGTTTGGAAGACTACCAAGAAATGACACTTTAAGTACGTGACATGAGATTGATGTCTATATTGTCAAAGAAAAAAAAACTCAACTTTAAGAAAGTCGGTTTTTCGCTGTGATGTGTAAAAGTTTCTAAGTTAATAGAAAAGTAAATAATTCTAATAGTTAAATAATGATACCTATTGATAAGCTTAAAATTAAAAAATTTATAGTTTAGTAAATCATCGAAAGATGGCGCCTTAAGTACGTAAATGACAAGATATTAATGTTTACGAGACAGATAAAGGTAATATAACAGAAACAAAGTAGTTTTTAGGATGTGCTTTTTGAATAAATAAAAGTGAAAGTATTATGATTAACAATAAATAAATTATGTTACATTTCTTTTTTATGTCCATAAGTTTTAAGTTTGGCAAACTACCAAGAAATGGCGCTTTTAGTAAATAATTTGACGTTTATACTTAAGTTTATTTTCGATCAATTTAATTTAATGTTTTTGTGTTCGATGATTTACAGGTAACTTAATAAAAATAAATTATCTTCTTGATCTGATGTGTAAATAACATCCATCTGACTCAATAGAATTTGAGTATATTGAATGTGAATGTTTGTGAATAAATATGTTACTGTTAAAACACTTAAATATTAATTTTGGGTCGCAGCTTGTCCGTATCAAATAAATATTTAATACTAATTTAAGAAATAAAATAATTATTATTATTGAACTATTCATATTTGCTAGTTTTGAGGCCATTTTCGGCGACGTCCTTTGACATTCATTAGAGCATAAAGGCGTCATTAAACCGTAATGGACGTTTGGGCAACGGACAGTTTGTGATGTTAACTAATATAAAAAAAAGAATTAAAGATAAATATAATTAAATACTGACTATAGTAATAATAGTATACACGATGTTTTTTATTAGGGTTATTGTCAGTTATTGGAAAAACTATCGGAACAATGCTTACCGAATTCACAAGTTGTGCGGTTGAGAACTCCACCAAGTGACGGCCGGCCGGATCTATGGACTCGTTCAATTAGTATTCTTTTGAGGGAAGTGCAATTAATGGACGGAACTTTTGTTGTTTACTTAATAACTTTCTGTTATTTATATAACAATGGCTAAGGATTTGCTTGTAACGTTAATTAGTTGATCTTGTACTTTTTTGAGCAAATATTATGTTTGATTTTAATGTCATGTAAATAAAAATAAAGAATGTATGACTGATGGAATGAATTTACATAAAGGTTTTTAGGGGAATCAATACTATACTAGTCCCACTACTGTTCACGTATTTTTATCTCTTATTATCAATCAATAATTATAAATATCAATATCAATATTTTTATATTCTTGAGAAATGGTATAATTATTATAAATACAATTTTATCCCTTTTTAGTTTTATTTCCATGAACAAAAAATTCAATGAAATTGGATCAGGTTACAGATACCTAAATTCATCCAAAATTAGGACACTGCTTTAAATACACCGTTTAAACATGCACGTTTTTCGATGTGTAAACTAGGGGTGCAGCAAAAGTCGAATTATAATTACGCAGAAAGTTCACAGTTAGAATCGACTTTCGACCTACATATATACTTTTAAAAGTTTAAAACATAATAAATAGGTAGCTGTCTTTGGCGCTCGTCAGCTCGCTTGTTTTTGGGGTTTGGTTACAGTTCTAACGTAACCTAACCATTTCATTGGTTCTGTCTTGGTTATCTCAAACGAAATTATGTGAAATCAAATTTTGCAAAAAGTAATTATGGCAATCAAAATTCCCATCTTAATAATAGGCCGTTTTAAATTCGGACATACAAACTTGGGCTAATCGATAGAAAGAACCGGTTTCAATAGTATGCGTAAAAGAATTTTTCCGCAACCGCATACGGGCCCTATTGACCATTGAAAATGTGCCTTTACTTTATTCACGGTAAAGAGAAGTTAAACGAGCCGTAAGATAGGTATTTCAATTTGTTTACTTCAGAACATGAAATTCGAAAGTTGCCGAACAAGACCGTGGCCGCGGCGTCGCGAATCTTATTAAAACTCATGACGGAGGAACTCCAGCTAACAATCGATGCTTCAAGCCGCAAACTGTGTATTGATCTGGAAAATATTACGGAGTGTTACAATATCAAATTGTTTTTGAAAAAACACGTTATTGGTGGATATTGTTTTTGACCAGAGATCTTTAAGGATAATTAAGGTGGACGGGCTATGAGGGTACAATGCGAATTGGAGCAGATGCAGGTTAACGACTGCAGATGCAGGCGGGACCAACGGCTTAACGTGCCTTCAAAAGCACGGAGTAGCTCTAGATAATAATTTTTCGGTCACCTATCACGTGACTGACCCTTGTAAAGTTTGTTTAAAAACAACGATCACCGGCGCTTATCCACCGAGCTTCATCTTGTTTATTTATACAAATCAAACGTTCCTTAACTCGACGGGATTATGTAATTTCATTACAACATATTGTCTTGAACCAAAGTCCTTGTATAGGCTTGATAGAGTTTTTAAGGTTGCGTATCGCCCTTATAGTTTCGCTGTGTCCATCTGTCCATCCGTCCGATCGCGGTTTAGCTCAAAAACTATTGGTGCTAGAAACTTGTAATTTGTCAGTAAAATAAAATATCAAAAAGAAAATGAGGGTACTACATGTAAAGCAATAACTTTCCTTAAGAGTAAAGTGACCCACCCCTCTACCAACTAAACGGTCGATGGTAAAAATTCGAACGTTACGGCAGTAGTACCTATATATAACGAAGTTAAATAGAAAACTATCACACTTACGTTGGCTGGCCTGAAGTTTGTTCACCAACTGTATTTAACTCGAACATTAACAACTCCATAGAAAACAACTGGATACAACAAATGGATAATCATACGGAATCCTTCGTGCGCGAGTCCGACTCGCACTTGGCTATTTTTTTTCGTTTTGATTACAGAGGTCATAACTATCATTCTCTATCAATATTGTTAGGTTAGGTAAATGCTTACAACATATAAAAGCAAAATTCAGTTCAACTTATAGCTGGGAAGCAGGTCAAATTTCAATTGACCGATCATTTTTAATACTGTGCGGAATGGTTAAATTTCTGTGTACCTAGCATGTAGCCGATAAGAAACAAACTCAATCAAATTACAGCGAGCCCAATTTGTACGCGCCTGCAGATATTCATCCATCACTCGCAAAGTAAATGTTTTCATCGCTTTTTATTTTCACAAAAGAAATACGATTAGTTCTTTCTCTTGCTTTCTCTTTCGAAAATTTGATAAATATTTTTATTTCATTGTAAAAATAACAAATGAAGGACGACTGTGACATGAATTGGCTATAGAAAAGATTCAAAATTCGATCTGTTGAAATGAGATGGCTTTCATGTATATTGAATGAGTATTTATTCGCTTTATAACATACCAAAGAGCAAGCCGCGGCTCTGAGCAAGGGTAGCGAGACGTGGCGAGACGTCGTGCGTCGTCGCAACGACGTTGACAGATTATCGTCACGCCAGGGAAATTATTTGGAACACTCATTTCTCCCAATAAACGGGGATCACTTCACACTTTTTAGGAAAATGTCAAACGACGTTATCAAAATTAATTTGTTTGATGTATTACTGCATTACCTTAGTTACTGGTTACCACACTTCAGGTTACCACAATATGTCAAATTTCTCCATTCACTATACCCTAACAACATTAAGGTTTAAAATCAAGTGGAGAAATGTGACAGATTTGTATAGCCTGACGTGCTGCTGTACAAGGTGTACATAAGTGTGTGTACTTACATGAATGCAAAATGAATTACGATTGCCATTTGTGTTCGATTTTGCAGATTTTATGTAAGTATTTATCTTTCTGTATCGCACCATGGTTGACTCGGTGTTAAATTGGAACATAATATTTAGTGACATGAAATTTATTGCACCTATGGGACCGGCCACCATTATCAATCACATTCCATCTGTGTTAACGTGATCGGGAAACAAACACATTTCCGTATAAAATATTTTATTTCACGAAAAGGAAATACCGTCGCTTTTTTAGATGGATAGAGAGACTTTTGTGGTATGACATAAAAGATATCTTGAAAATATTTCTGAAACATTTATAAATGCTTTTATGGACTCAGGTATTATTTTATTTTTAAAACTTCGAGTTCTATTAACATCTTCTAATAATAGGTAAATATTATCACAGTGACTGCTGTGTGAATAGACTTAACTTTTCAGGACGAAAAACTCTAATACAAAATTACGTATCCAAGAAATAAATAAATAAAATCCAAATAAGAACAAATTTTGTACACTTTGTGTTTGTACACGTTCATTCGCTTATTACATAAACCTTAATACAAAGTATGAGCAATTTGTACGGACTAAAGTAAAGAAAATCGAGAAATAAATATATTAAAGAAATAACAGTGCTGCTGTAACGATGCAATTGGTCTCTAATGTGGCCCATTTGTGTGATGCTGCTGCGCTGGCTGAAGATAAATCTGCGTTGGGGGGTAAATGGGGGGCGGGTATCGGCGCATTGTGAATAGCCCGCTCCTAGCGTTCTTTTTTTTGTGGTGTATGGACTTTTTAAACTATCAGTTAAAATGGCGTTCGTGATTATAAGAAAGGAGGTTTTTCTCATGGATTTATTTTTTAATAAAAGAGAAGGTTTGTATATGAATTGATATGATTTAGTGTATGAATTGAATTCATTTGGTTTGATATGCTGCAGTTGTTTGTTAAGCGAAAGATGTAACAAACGCTCTTCTTGCCGTCAAGCAGGCAACTTTAATCGAGTTTTTTGTATTCCAAAGCAAGAAAGTAGTGGATACACTTTTGTACGATTAGGGTGGAAAATTATCAAATGCAAACGGATTCGTAACGAGCAACGATCGTATCGATATGTCAGGTAAGCAAAATATGGTAGTACCAAAATTTCGAATTACTTGTACAAAAACTTTGGTATCTTCAAATATTTCGTCCTTTAGGTGTTAAGTAACTGGAATTTGATTAGCATTCAATAATTTTCTTGCTAAGGAATCTGATGTAGTGTATGCATCATCAGTATTTTTCTTTGATTAGCGTTGTCTTTTCAACACCCTATATCTAATGATTAGGTAAATTCATCATCAATTTCCATAAATTCTGTTATAACAAGCCATTTTAACTATGCGTAAGAAATGTAAATAATATGATTTTATCTAATACAAGCTGTTTTCGCTCGACTACGTCCGCGTAAATTATAGCCTATGTCACTCGCGTCGCGTATGATGTAACTGACTGTAGTTGAAAGATTTTTTCTAAATCGGTCCAGGTAGCTTCGGAGTATATTCAAAGCAAACAAGCAATTAATTCCATATTGTAATATTAGTATAAAAATATTGAAATCTATAGAAATTTATTTTTATACACTGCATCAATGTGAACTCTAAACTACAGTCAGAAAAAATTGAAACAATATATAGATTTAAATCAAAGACGAAAAAAGGTTTATCCAGTCTGCAGACACTTGAGAGAGTTAAATTTTTTCAAATACTTTTTCTGTATTAATAAGTAAAGTCGATCACGAATAAAATTTGTGAGAAATACTTTACCTTACTCATGGTAATGTAATAAAAAGCCCTTGGAATGTTACGCGTGGGTGGATGTGGACGGCAAAATTGTTGAGAGATTCTTTTTTCTGACAATATATTGTTTCGTTCGTTAGAAATCTCTGGAACAATCTTGAAAACTAGATAGATTAGTATATTCTAGAATTGTGTTAAATATCCTAGAACTTTGTGAAATGTTGTACCAAATTCTCAAATTGACGGGGCTGTTAAACAATTTTTTACGCAGTAATTTTTTTCTTTTGATTTAATGGAATTCTGATAATATTGATATTATTATTATATATTAGTTTTCCGCCAGCGGCTTCGCCCGCGTGTTGATTTATTATATGTACAATTGTACATGAGCCGCGCGGGTACCTTATTCAAAGAACACAGAGACCTTACTCATAGATCTAAACTCCCCGCCCGCACGCGCATCCCGCCTTGGTGACGCCCACTTCGCAACGGACCGTGCAGCAGAAATCGTAATATTTTAATTTCGCCAGAACTTCAAAATCAAACGTCCAATTTTAATCATTGAAATACCAAATATTATCAAAATAAACTGTACTTAGTGACGAAAAAAAATATTTTGATAAGAATTAATAGCATGAGTAAAATTAACTCCTTTAAAAGTAGTCCAAAAAATTCAAAAAAATGAAATAAAGAAAAACAAAAAACTCGACAGCGTAAACTGGTAAATTTCGCAATCAAGTTATTTCATTGAGGGAGTTAATATCGTGGGGATTATTAAGTAACTTGCGGTGGTCTAAACTGCTGATATTAGTCCCTCTAGATACCTAACTCGGCTTAAAGCTACATAATGTTTAATTTTATTACCAAAAAAAAAAATTTGTTCTTCATGATTTTTCACTGTTCTTTTTTATTTGTATTTCGTTTATACTTTAAATAAAAACTTAAATCAATAAGTAGGAAAATTAGCGAGAATGTTTTGTTAAACAACTTTAAATCGTTATATATCCTAAACTATTATTTAAAATGAAAAATTATAAAAGGATCCTAAAGGTGATTTTAAAATACCTATTCAACGACACCCCATTTGATATAGTTCATCGAATTTATTTTTTTTCGTTTTGACAATATGGCGTCTGGTTATCACTGTGGTGAATTTTGATTACCGTCGTGAGACTCGCAAGGTTAAGACGAATCGATTGACGTAAGAATTATCAAAATCGGCCTACGCATTTGGTCTCTAGAACGCCACATAGAAACAAACATACATACAAACATAGACCGATAAACACATTACCCTCCTTTGCGTCGCGCAGCCGGGTAAAAAATGTTATAGTATGTCGCGAACTTTTTTGTAGATATTTATAGGATCTACAATTAATTAGAACATTTTATGGTTCTATCTTGTTTGGTTGAGGCAGCGTACGCAAAATAAGTAACTGGTTGATTTTTTACACCTTGTGTCCGAAAAACCCAAATATCTTACGGAACCCTATTTTTTTCCAAAATAAAATATAGTCTATGTTACTCGTGAATAATGTAGCTTTCGAATGGTTGATAAATTAACAAATACATAGTAAACATTTCAAATAACTCTATCTACACTAATATTATAAAGAGGAAAACTTCGTTTATTACTAATGAAAAGGCTCAAAAACTACTGGACCGATTTTAAAATTTCTTTCACGAAGGAGGAGTTACATCTTACGCGGGTGACATCGATTTCGATAATTATTTACATAAGCAGCTAGTGTAAATACATTTAAAATATCGAACCTAAAAATATATTATTTAAACGAAAAACGTTTCCGTACTAAACTCAAGTGGCTGCCAATTCGTCTTCGCCGGAATGCACATATTGTTTCTCTTCTTTACAGTATTCTGTTTAATTCTTATTCACTAGCTTATCTTAAGGAACGTTTTAATTTCCTTCATAATACACACACTAGAATTTTGAGGTCATCAGAGAACTTGAAATTGTCAATACCGATGCATGACAGCATATTTATTCATAAATCATTTACAGTCCAAGCTGCAAGTCTTTGGAATGCATTGCCAGAAAATAACAGGCGTGCTCAAAGCATACGCATGTTTTAAGGAACTAGTCAAAGAGCATTATCTGTCACTCACTCTGAATCCCGTTTGATTCTTATCTGTCATCTAACTAAGGGCTTATATGTATGTTATATATAAATATATATGTCGCATCATCATTACGAAGATCGTTTGATTTAGTTTCTTTTATTTTAATTGCTAGTTACTCGATTACTTAATTACCCGATTGTAAAGAGAGCGTGATCATCGATACTTTTAATTTTATTAGAATGGTGACACTGACTTTGACAGTTCGTTTATAAAAACCAAGTTGCCGTCATTTTGGTAGACATTCTGTTTCGGATCGCCGAGGAGTAAAGACATCTGACGACATCACGCTCATGTCGTTAAATTTTCGTGTGAAAAGTGATAAAATGGAACAAATCCACGTTGGTATACACGCCTGCAGTGTTATTTTAAAGATAGTCCTCCGATATGGACGATCTATTTGGGCTTCGTAATAGGCCCCTCTAACTACCCGCCGTTATATATGTATTATAGAATTTAAATTATTTATGTATTTCATTTATTCATTAAATATAGGTAGAGATATGATATCATGATAAAGTTTGAGACACCATAAGCTAACCTAAATCTAATCTAAAGTAGATATAATTTTCGTTCAGTTCGCAAGGTTGCCTGGAAGAAATTACTTTTTAGTAATAAGGCCGCCAATTGTGCATTCACATTTATTGTATCCTTATATTTGTTTCTGTCCATTGGTGTACAATAAAGAATTTTTTCATTCATTCATTCATTCAACGTCCAGAATTTTATAAAATACACTAGACAGTAATTTCGTTGCTGTCTCAAGGACAATATAGCGGAAAATTAATGAAGTCGTTGTCCCGTCCGAAGAAAATTTACATGACACGAAGATATGGGTCTGACGATGAACGCGTTTGATGTCTTCCATTAAAGATACAATAAGAATCTTGTTATGTATATTGGGACTACTAAAAATACCAGAGTTTATTATTAAAGTAGGTGCATAATGATTTCTTATATTTTCAAGCAGCTATTCATTGAAAAGGGTTCATTTATAAAACAGGTACTTGTTAAATTAAATAAACATTATGTGAAAATCGAGAGCCTAAAATATTAACATTAAGCAAAGTTATTTACGAAAATAGAGAAACAATAACGTATTGCTTTAAAAATTTATTATTAGTTTGATCAAAATCAATTCGTACATAAATGATATATTATTATTACGATACTGTAAGATAAGATTAATAAAAATATAATAGAATCTTGGAAATTCCTTATCGTTATACAAAATGCGATACAAAAATTGTGTTGAAAACTAGCAAAACGAAAGATATTTTTTTTTTACCAAGAAGGTCTTATTCAAAACCGTCGGAAGTAGGAAAAAGTTGAACGCCATTATAAATAAGACGGCATGAGCACTCTTGGCTCTGTTCGAATGTTTGTGTTGGAGTTCATGTAGAACTTTTATAATAAAAACCTCGAGGCGCGACTGTTTCTATTTTCCTCGCACGTTTTTAAGAGTGTCTTATTTGGACTCTCTTATTTATTCCATACGATTCGATAGTGCCTTGTTGATAATTCAGGAACGTATACCTATACAACCCGCTCTAAATTTAATTCGACCCTTACACAAGCAAAAAGGCATTGTTAGTATTGGAATACTGATGTCCTTTACGTTTACTGGAGTTACGAATAAACTACACTAAATAAAGAATGGAAAAATAAATAAAATATTGACGCTTTTTAAGATATTTTATTTGTAAAAAATTGGAGACTGGTGAGACTATATTAATTTTATGCTTTTGTTCTTTTTTGCAAAACAACTTTACATTTTCCCTAAGAGTGCACTATTAAAGGAACATCTGGATGCTTTCGGGGATCTGCTGGATCTGCCGCTCCGTATCTATATAGCGTGAAATATAAATTAAAAAACTGGTAGTATACATCTATAATCTCAACTACAAAGAAATGACGGCATAAAAAATAAAAATATTTGGTATTGTCATTTATATTTTTTCACAACGATTTTATTCAAATATTGGTTTTAGTGGGTATTCCCTGCTTTTTGAGTAACGACTTTGATGTAGGTCCGCACAGGAAAGTCTAACATAACCTTTTTGACTATTTAAGGGAAGTGTGACGTAACGCATTTCCCATCGTCAAAAAATTGTAACTGCTGGCAAAGGTTTGGAGTCTTAACAGTGTCCACGACATAATTAGCAGGTTTTCTCGAGAATTTGAATATTTACATATTAGAATTCCATCACATGGAAAGTGCATTTCAGGATAACTTAATTTATTGCTCTGAAATAAAATCCCATCTCGGATACCATCAATAATATAATATCATTATTGAAGCATTGTGAATGTAAAATTAATCACATACTTACTTTATCCCTTTTATGACTGAAATCCAGAATAAGGTTGATTACTCGTATCAAGCGATATTATTTTAGATCATTGCCTCAATAGGAATTTTGAGCTGACAACCTTGTGATTTTTATATATATTATTATTTGGCATTTTAAAATACCAGGGATATAAAACGAAAGAACAGGCCAGAGACTCTGACGTCTCACTCAAAGATAACCAAAGATGTAGCTATAAGATTGTTTATTTTTCATAATTTAAATCACTCCGCTCTCAGCTTTCGTTGCACGCCCCCGTGCGCGTACACGACTCTCTTCTACCCAAACTGTGAGTACGCCTCGTGCCTTCTGTACACCCCGACCGCAGGCCCTGCTGCTTTTGTTTTTTTCAAAACATTAAAACAGTAGGACTTGACTCACTATCAACTTTGAGTCCCCCCCTCGCTTCGGCGCGGGGTCGGTCTTTTGCACACTCGCCCTATCTCGCCCGAGAGAAGTGCGAGCGAAACAAAACTACTCCTCTCTCTCTTGCACCTAACGGTTTGCATTGCCGATATATCAGACATACTCAAGTCAAATAAATCCCTATTCGATGAGCTACAGCTCGTATTGCCTGATAGCGTCTACCAAAGAGTCGTTAGCTTGACGATAGCTGCAGTACAGGCATCGTCGCCTCCCCCAACTTCCATCTTGGAGTGCGAAAGCACATCCATAAAGAGGACCGCTACTCAGCGGTCCCCCTCCTGCCCCTCCTCACAGTCGGACGACGACCTTCTCAGGACGTCTGATTCCGACGAATCTTCAAGTACATTTCATACGGTTAGAAGCCGCAAGAAGCGTCGTAAGCCACGCTCTCCTAGAGCAAGTGCGGACGCTTCCACGGAAAACGTCTCTCCAAAGCCCTGCACATCGGGCGGGGTGTCCTTGGTAAGCAATACCGCCGAGAAAACCTCCTTCGGCCGAAACCTTACCAGAGGCAACACCGGCAAAAAAGCCACTCGGGAGAATACTCCTAGTATTACTCCCCCCTCCACCCCGCTGCGGCCGCATAATAAATGCGATCCGCAGCCGGGTAAACCCAAACCTCCGCCTCCCGTATTTATACGGGACAAATCAAGGTGGGCAGAGATCTCGAATCTCTGCACACAAAATAAGATCAACTACACCCATGCCAAAAACATGGGTATAGCTATCCGGGTGGAAACACCCACTAGTGAGGACTATAGAGCCCTCACTAGACTCCTAACCCACCACAAGGTGGGTTATTATACCTACGCTCTCCCAGAGGAGCGCAAAGTACGTGCGGTCCTAAGAAATGTTCCGTACGAGCTCGCCACCGATCTGATCCATAAGGATGAAACGAACAGGGATTCCCTGTAGAATCCGTACACAAGATGCACAGTAGAGCCGGCAGGCCTTTCCCACTGGCTCTACTCATCATTCCAAATGTCCCCAACGCTCGTGACATTTTTAAGGCTAAACCTTAGGGTCTGCGGTCTAGTCCTCAACTTGATTCGTGGAATCGACATTAATGAAATCACCACCCTAGCGGCTAAGCTCCGCCGCGCTTCGTCCACACAGGAACGCCTTCTGGCGCTGTGTGAACACGAAGCGTTACTAAGTGCCTTATCATAAGCACTAACAACATGTTAGGTCCCCCAAACCTCCCACAACCCATCCTGTGGCCGACCTGGACCTCCTTACGAGACCCAGTGGGCCAAATCCACCCCCATCATACTGACCCTTCAGGTCAACCCTCTCTGCCCTCTCGACCTGACATCCCTTCAGGATATAGGCCACACAAATTGTTACGGGTATCAAATAGCACCGTTCCGGTGGTATGTGATGCTCCCCTCCCTGCCCTCCCTTCACCCTTCAGGTCATACCCCCGTCCGATCCGGCTGATCGTTCCCCTTCAGGGAGTCAGCTGTATTTCAATCCGATGTGCCGAGCCCCCCGGGGTTAACGGCTAACATCTCGACGTCACTATTCATGTAAGTGTTTAGGGACGTCTGCGCTCCGGTTGAAGGTTCGTTGCCTCCGGGCATGTAACCAATAGTCCAAGGCGGTGATTAGTCAGTAGGAGTGTGACATAACCTCACGGCCGGCCGTGGGGTATCCAATGAAGGATTCACCGCCTCCTTCCTCCGTTGATGGGAAGGTGGTTCCGAACCCTTAAGGTTGAGAGCCGAAAAAAAAAATTATAATTTAAATATGTTTCTGTTCTTTGATATAACTAGATTTAATGGCTCTGCCTTTCAATTTGACTTCTTATTCATATTTTAATTTTAACACAGAGAACCGAATTCTTTAATTTTATTTTTTTTAAGTTCATAATAATTTTATTTTTCTACTACAGCCAACAACGTTTTTGAGTTACTCGATTATTACACCTACTTATATTTGAATGTTTGCCATTGGTCAGAACTAAATATTTTACAATAGTAAATACTTTGAATATTTAAAAATAAACTAAATAAGTCTTAGAAGTTTTATCATTTTGTTTTCTCGCATTAAAGTGATTAAAGGTAATGTATATTTAATGGTTCTCGTCTGAACGTTAGTGGTGTATTACGCAGTCAAATGAAGGATTTCCCTGAAAAGTGCCATGCAGCCTGCAAAATTGCTATGCTGCTTTTAATGGACCATTAAAGTTCACATTCTGAAACTCGTTCGTTTTTATAATTAATTCAAATTATGACATAGCTTTTATTCAACGAATGTATTTGCTAATATAGTATAATATTATTATAGTATACTCACGCAACTATTAGAGAGAAATAAACTTGAAAATATATATTTTGTTATTCTTTTACCTTGTTTGTAGAAAAAGTTGTGCCTATAAGCCAATTTGCGCTCTTCCTATTGTAATAAATTGGATCATAATTTCATTTTATAAAAAAAATAATTTTATCTAACAACAGATTATAAGAGAGGAACGAACGCTTCAAATAAGGGTAATTTCAAATAACTTTGATAAAGGAAAAATGGGCTCTATATCGTAATTTAATTACATTGTGCCCGGCTTGTGTAGACAGTGCAGTAAAAATATTGAGTTTCATTTGTAAAAGTGTAACAAAGGAGTAATAATTTCTACAAATTGGTACTACATGTTCGAGTTCGATTAGTCATTTATGTAGCAAATGGAGAGTTGGACAATTTACGGTGTTCCAGCTGTGTTTTGAACTCGCAGATTGCACGTTGAGGCATTGTTGGACCATTTAGTGGTATGGATTGTTAGATTAAATCTCAATCTGGTTAATCGTGAATAGTTTATGTGTAATGGTGATTGTGATGAATTTGTGGATGGAAGTTTTGTTAAAGATTAGCATATAAGAAACACTTTATGTCGATATTTATATTAATAACAATAATATATACTCTATATTACACAAAACAGGAAAATTAGATAAATAAAAGATATTTAAACACACATAAATATTTACAAAAGAACGTACAAAGTGCTTAAATTCTGTCAACTTTTCAAATCATTATTTTTCTTAAAATCTTATCCCTGTTATTATGAAATTGAATGCGAAGTTATATGGCGATTGTTTCTCTTAAATAAAAATAAATTATATAGTCAATGTGATAAGTTTGAGCGTGCAAATTAATTGAACTCTTAAGTACTAATCCGATTTGAAACATTATTTCTGTAGTACAAGTTCTTGAGGATACTTTCTAGCTGTGCCCTGTAAATTCATTCTTCTGCGAGAATTGAGCTGGCAAATAAAAACTATTTTTTGAATTATAATCCATTCTGGCAAAGCTTCGAAGTTAATTGCAGTGTTCATTGAACTGATCACAATCTTACTAATGAAACGTTAATTACATAGAGACGGTACAATTGGATCTGGGTGTAATACGTGTTGTCGATCAAAACAGTAATAAGAGATATTTGCAGGCGAAGATAAATGAATATTGATGAAGGGGAAGTGTTTTATTGCGCAGCTCTTGGACCATTGTCCCGGACGTTAACAAAATCGAACTAGTTGATCGCCCACTCACGTACGCAGAGTTAATCAGTTCACAAGGAGAACTTAACTACGTGCACCAACATCCACGATGTTTTTATATTTCTTGCGACATATGTTTTGGCATAGAGAAGAGAATAACCCATTAGTCTTGTTACTTATCTACGCATAGTTTTGAGTAACACGATCCAAAATCAACTATAATCCTCTATTATACGTGAATAACGAAGACAGAAAGTGACTTCTTATTCTAACCTACCTAAGCACCTAAGCATCTAAACAGAACAACTTGTATGTATCGTTCATAATTCATCGAAAGTATAAAAAAAGGTAAGCATGTCAAAGGAGTTCTCAATGTTAATCAAAACAAAACACATTCGATACGTTTCGAATTTGAAATGTAAAAGTGTCAACCAATTGTCAATATTGCAATTTAAATTCTCTCGTATGCCAATCTGGCGTTGCGTCGCCGTTCGACGTACTCGTTCACAAACGATCGGAAACGGCTCCGAATTGGATACCTCCGGGTTCATTCGTAATTTGAAACTCGAAAACGAAACGTCCAATTATCGTCTACATTTAAGAGAAGACCATTCCAAATCTCCTTTCGATCATTGGTGACTTGAAATCCTGAGTGATCCAGTTCCGATTTCGTCCAACTTAGGCGAACGATAGTTAAATTTATTTTAATTTACGATTTTGTTACCGATGTAAAATTTATGCAGAGCTTATGATATTACTTTAGTTAAGTTAAAGTTTGTCCATTTGGACTCATCAACTTGTCTGCAAACATAAAGTTATGGGCTCTGTGATAATGTGATGTATAAAGTTAAAAAGAGTTCGTAGTTGTGGTCGTCCGTTTTATTTTGAAATATGAAAAATAAGTGATATATTTCTTTTTTAGTTGTCAAATTGAAGAATATAAAATCTCAATTGGTGTGATAATTTTCAAAGAACAGAGGCTCCCATCTGGACTGAATGATTATTTATTTATTTTTCATGATATCTCTATCAGTTGTTTACTGTAGAGCGACCGTCTAACTCTCTATAACTATAAATCAAACCATAGTTATATAAACCATTTATTAATGAATGTGGTTATATTTCTTTATAACTATAACACATTTGTTTATTATATATATATATATATATAATTAAACATTTTAGTTACTTTCAGTTTTAGAAATAACTTTGTTTGTATAAGCTCGAGTTTTGTTTTATTTAGTCACACATAATATAATTCAGTTACCCAGTTAGCTATACATTATACATTACAAATGAATCTCAATATTTTTTCATTTATATAAGAACTTTTTATTTCGCAGTAGTCATCGGTCTACCCTTTGATTGATATCCAGATATTAATAAAAAATAAAACATATTACACATGTTGTTCAGATCCTAAATTATGTAGCTAAAGCAATAAAAGTACCACAGCGCCCAGACCGGAGACAATACAGAAAAGTTAAACTGAGAATCGTATCCGAGACCTTAAAGATAGCGACATCTTACCAAACGAGGTACTCGGCCATTTAGACCGTCATTCTTACAGTAGTGTTAGAAAAAATCTTAATCAAAAGTTTGCAACGTTATCATACCATATTCAGGATGTTTTCCCAAATATTAATTCACTAGCTTATGTGTTTATTTATATTATTTTGTTGGGCCAGACTATACTGCTGTAAGTAATCTTCCGAGTTTGCTTCGCGCAATTATCGTAACTTCCCTTCGTTTCCGTATGATACTCGATAGTATCAAAATCAAAATTTTACTCGTCTTTAGCTTATATTTGCTAACAGCCCGCTAAAAAAACACGTTTTATTGTATGAAATGTCAATATAGCTTCCCTTGTTTGTTATCTATGGTTTTCAGGAAGTTTACCGCGTGACAAAATTTGCTTCGATTTCTTTGATATTGAATTAAACAAAAAGGCACTCAACGTTAAATCGCATTGGGTTCAACCCGTTATATGAAAGATATCACATGTGTGTTCTAACAATACATATTGAACGTTGAGTACAATCCAATGAAGTAGTTATACGGCAGCCCTTGTAGCCGTCTCTTTTCATTGCTGATTCCCACTAGTTCTATATTTTTCCAGATAATTTTCTTGAGTATGTAGACTGCTAATATCGTCCTGAATAGGTGTTCCTTGTTACTAAACGCTCTCTTAGCTATCGTTGCTTTCATTATTTTTATTAGTAAAACAATAATGTAAGAGCTAGTCTTTATAAATTAAGATGTTACCGTATATATTTCAAATAATGCTGGTAAATCGTTATATGCACACAAAATAGTATTTAGAAAATCAAAAATAGAAGTTATTTTCTTTCCTCAAAAAAAATGTAGTAAAATATAAACTATTCATCAAATTTACTTGGTGTAATAGACAATTTTTATGTACATTATTTTATTTCACGATAAGCATATTGATTTCGATAAAGATTTAATATCACTTAGTCGAATAAAAGTATAAAGACGGACAAAAATAAATTAAATACACTTACTTATACGAAGCTTTTTTACTTTTGTGGCAAAACCCTAGCACATAGATATATGCTATTGCGAACTTTGTTATGAATAATTTAAAACTTATTTATAACAATTTTTCTTTAGAAATCATTCGTATATCTCTTACCGCTTAAGCAGCGTTCATAAAAATAGGCGCCTAAATAGGCCTACAAGGTAGGTACTTTTATCGGTAGGGAACCTTTTGGAGGGATAAAAACTAGCCTATATTAATCCAGACTAAGATTTGCCTATACACCAAATTTCATTAGAATCATTCAGTAGTTTTTGCGTAAAGAAGCAACAAACATACAAACCAACAAACTTTCACCTTTATAATATTAGTAGGATTCACAGTCATATCCCGTAAGATAATGAATATTTTTCTTATGAATTATGGAATACTTCAGTGAATATATTTTAACTGTTTCTGTTTATTTAAGTGGAAACAGTGCCCTAACAGGAAGCAGTAAATCTTCAAATCTTGTTCTTTAACAATGGGCGGGTTTCAAACAATTTCTTCAATAAAATTAATGTATAGCCAAGATGTTGTGATTTTAATACTAACAAATTAGCTTTTTACAAATGTTAAAGTTAATAAAACTGGAGCGCTATTTAAAATTTGTAATCACGATTAAATTATAGCTTAAAAATATCTGACGGAAGTTTACTCCAAAATAAAGTATTTCCTCCAAATAGTTCCTCTAATATAGTTAATTCTTGAAGTAAGCAACTGTCACAAAACATTTTTCGTACATAATATTTTTAATGTAAGGAGTGCCAATCTTCATTAAAAATATTAGCTCAGCATATTTCAACCTAACGCGCGAAAGTTTAAGAAGTATTAGAACATTATAATAGGTTGGGGAAGAAGTTTCTTCGCATTTTATGAAAAATTTAAAACATTTTTTAATAAAGTTTATTTAACTAGTAGGTAATATGTAGGTACCATTATGTTTGATAACTTTTTGCTATCATGTCGATAGGGACATGATCCCGTTTTTTTGGAAATTTTGGGGCTTCTGATCAAAAAACCGCTACAAGTGGTTTTCGCAGTCCTCGCGTGATATTACCCTGACACTACATTAAGATTTCTGAAGAGACAGTTGGAAATCTGAAGGTGCAAGGTCAGGAATATAAGACGGATGTATTAACCTTAAAACCAAACTCTCTTTTCATTCTTTTTTTGAGTGGCAGAAGATGTGTGAGATCTAGCATTATCATAATAAAAAATCACACGCCTTCTATTGATTAATTCTGGCCGCTTTCTCTCAACATCTTGCTTTAATCTCATCAGTTGTTCACAGTAGAATTCAGAATCGATGGTCTTGCCTGACAGTAACAGCTCATAATGGATAATGCCCTTCCAATCCTACCATCGATACAGCATCATCTTATTGCGAGTTAACCCGGGTTTCGCCACAGACTGTGAACCCTGACCGATCTTTGACCACGACCTTTTTCAGACGTTATCCACGTTCGTGATCTACTTCTTATCACCAGTTATCAGCTTCTTCAAAAAGACTTCGATTTCATTACGCCGTAATAAAGAATCACAAATGAGTACACGGTTAATTAGGTCTTTTCAGTGAGCTCGTGGGGTACCCATATATCCATTTTTTTGTGTACCCAGCTTTTTTCAAATGAGCTTAAACTATTTTTTGAGCAAAGCATAGTACTTCAACTATGTTGTTACTACGGAAATGATCTAGCTCCATTTAAAAAAAAATGGCATCTATTTTATCCGAAACAGGGCGACCGGAGTGACGTGCATCGTTGACATCAAAATTTCCGAACTGAAAAAGAATAAACCAAATTTGTGCTACTCTCATTGAAACTGCACTAGGTCCATAAACGGTCCTTTTTTGTAATAAAATTTTAAAATGTATCGAATTTCTTTATTATATTCACTCATTTTTACAGTAAGAAAAACAAATGTTTTCATTTGTTTCACACATTTTACTAATTTTAATTCGGAATGCTCTTCTTTAAAATATAAACTTTTTAATGATACCGAAACCAGCCAGATACAAATAGTGTAGCCAGAAAGATTTTATTACGAGTTCACACATACTCTATGAGAAAAGATTTTTACCCAACCTAATATGAAGTGCGAACTTACAGTGTAGTTACTTAATAAATAAAATTAATTAATAAAATTAAACAAAATCACGAGTTTCTTGAAAAGTGATTCATATAGATATTTTGAAAGAAATTTAATGTACTGAAACAAAAAGCTGTACGTAGGTTAATAAAACCGGAATGAACTCGCAGGAGTCTGTTAGTCTTAACATTATACTAAAGTAAGAAGTTTTAGTGTTTGTATACCTATTTTTCGGTAACTACGTTACAGCCTAAGAACAACGACAGTTTGTCTTTCGAAAAATACAAAAAATATCATTCAACTACTCTCTTCTTGGGACTTCGTTCGCATGTGTATTATTATTATTTTGCAATAAATAGCCCATACCTTGGGCCGAATAATTATTGAATTTCATTACAACCAGCGCAGCTCTTTTTCAGTGAAATCGTAAAATATGCTTTTAAAATACCGTTATTGTTGATATTCTTTAGTAAGACATTAGAGACATAAATAAGTTAATTCGGATGCTGGTTGAGAATCAAACTTGGTGTGTAACCACTTGACCGCTCGCGCGATCTATAATGTAAATACATATTGGTAATAAAGGATTTGTTATAAAGAAAGCTTACAGTGAGTGATTCTGCTGTTCTTCAATAGACTGTGGTCGATTTGAAGTAGAACAGTGTCCATTCTCAGGCAGTTGGAATCCACCCAAATGTGACCAATTAGTGTCACGCCGTTGCTCGCCTTGCAATGATACTCTATATCATTCTTAAAAGAGTAATACGCTTATTGCTGGTGTTGAGTCTCTTCACTTCGTTAGTAGATTTTAAATGTATTCCAGTATTTTTTCTTTATTACTTTTGTATATGTCACCATAAAGTTGTAAAAAAAGCTAGATTGGATTCTATTCCGCGAGATTGTTACTTGTGGAAAAAATCTTATAGTTTAACGTATTACTTTTCATAGATTTTCGTATGTTTCTTTCGAATATGAAATAAGAATTATGAGAATCCGTTTAGAATTTGCAGATGATTCGGTGAACGTACATAAAAAATTTATACATACCGGTCACGCATAGACATTTCTTAATTTGAAGTTGGTTAAAAGCAACAGAAACATGCTCCGTTGGGTCAGACATCTACAAAAAATGCAGGATGAAAGAATGACAAAACTTAATCAGTTTTTTCAAACGTAAAAATTGAAGGATGCAGAAGTCGAGGAAGGTCTTTCACACATCTTTCACGATCAAATAATTGCGTGCTCTCGGGATCCAGTACATTGTGGCGTTCGGTCCTCTCTGCCTACCCCACAAGAGATACGGTATGAAGATATAGATAGATAGATAGAAGTGAGTGAAAAATTTGTTGCGTAATCTGTGATTGAGCCACTAACATTATATCATGACGTGGTTTCGTGTGCGAATAAACATTTTTAAAGGTTCTTCCTAATGATGAGTAATCGTGAACTGGCATTGTATTACAAGCAAACTTTCGTTATTAAGGGAGAGGCATACATTTTTTACACTTTACACTGTAGAATTTGTTTACTATTACTGGTTTAACTTGCTTTGGGAAATAAATTGAATAATTATAGATGTTATCTCATTAATGTAAGAATAGATAATATGATCTTCATGATCGTATGGCATTTTACAGTTGCAGGTATCTTACATGATTTTGTGACATGTTAATAAAGGTTAAAGTACTATTAATAAAGACTTAAGTGTAAAAAAAAGTAATGCCTTTGTAAAATTATAAAAAGGCAAAGGAGAGGAATCGTTACTGTTTCGATACCTACTAGAGATAATGAAAATATTTTGGAATTATTTGTCTCTAAAAAAAAAGTAATCGCGTCATATTTCTACAACTCGGGAGAAAAGACAAACGCCTGGCTAGTGAAACGTTTAAAAAGTAAATGAGAATATACTGCCATTGTTTTTTATAAATTCTAGTTCAATTTCAATCGGAATTATTCTATTTATGAAACAAAACTTATATTTGTCATAAATATATGATCCCTTAAATGCACAAAATTGCCGTTTTTGCATATAATTCATGAGATTAGTTATAAAAAATAATCATTTTATACTAGGCTTTTTTTACGAATCGGTAAAAAGAAACGATAAACTAAAAACAAATCTTCAAGTACATTATACGACTTCATTTAATCGGTAGAAGAACTTCTATTGTTTTTGAAGACTTATAGAACGTATTCTCTTGTTGTGGTAATTAGTAATAGTTAATACCATTTTTATCACTCTGAAATGTATTATTAATTCACTGGCTTTATTTTCCTACACAACTACCACCATATAGGGAAACAAAGAGCCACTGAAAGTCATTAAATTTCTTAAATTATTTATTAAATTTTGTAAGAATCCGTGCAATAAGTATATCACATGTCATAGTCACTGGCATATTTATTCTATTTATTAAATACTTACCTCTACTAGAACTATGAACTATATTACGCTTTCACGCCTAAATTACTGAACCGATTTTAACAGAGATAGAGTTGACTTTGGAAAAGGACAAAGGTTAATTTATCTTAAAAAAGGGGATGAGAGGAAATGACGATTAAAATGTTTGAATGGAAGTTCGTCATTGAAAGTTACTATAATACAGATGAAGTCAAGTACAAAATCTAGAATTTTACATTGTTGACGTTGTAATATCGTAGGTATCACAATCGTGTCGTTTAAAGTAAAAGTTTTCATATGGGCGTGAATTTATCTAATAGTGTCATGTTGCTCAGCCATTACTCATTGCAAACATTTTCAGCGAAAGCCTGAAAATATGATACAAGCTATAATTCATTTGCGGTTATATTAAAACGTGAGGAGTGCCAGAGTGAAACATATTTTTAAGGCCTTGACATGAAAAAAGCACAGATTTAATTTACGTTTAGTTACATTTTTAGTACGGTCAAGATAGAAGTTATTATTTGGTACTTAAGTATATATAGTCAACCTTATTACTCCGCGAACTTAGTTCGAGCTTGAAATGACTTGTGTAAATTTACCCCAAATGAATAAATATAACCTTACAGTTTTATACAGGTTTTATAATTAACCGACTTTAAAATCAAAAAGGAGAAGATTATATTTTCCGAAAATAAAGATGATACAATAAGCGTTTAAGTACAAGGTCCACCGAAGTAAACTGAAGGCATGCCAACGTATGGACGCCATAACGATCTATCTTTTCTATAGCATTCGCCACAATATTGTCTGATGTGTAGATCCAGCTTTAGAAATAAGAAACATGAAGTTTTAAATCACAGACATTATGGATATATCGAAACTAAGTCAAGTATAGTATAGTATAAATATAGTAGTTAATTTATTGTTACTACACAAAAAAGGGTGATGTCAAATAGTAATTTACTATTGATGAAACATAGATTAAGAAAAGGCTGATCCCAAAGTGTCCCCTTTAAACCGATCCCGATTGGTATTGTTTACAATATCCAGGGTTTGGCTATTCGTCCGCGTTCGCGCGTGTTCGGCTCGACTTATTGCGGATGATTGCGATCGGAATGCAAACGAGCGGCCTCTATGAATTATTCAATAATTCTAGGAGCTTTTCGCAAGTCATCGATATTCATGTGAAATGTAATTTTCAAGTTTCGGCACGCTGGATTAGCGGATTTAAGTGAAAACAGCTATTAATATTATTCAATAACTTGTGGATAAGAATATTTGCTTAATTTAATCGAACCAAATAAATATCAAAATATTTCCTGTAGAAATAGTTGTAAAAATTGTATTAATGCATTCTAGATAGTAGCATGTCCACTCTAATATCACCATGTGCATGCTGTTTGCCTGTTGATATAAAAGCAGATGCAGCTTTTAGTTTGGAGGTATTTCTTTTGAATGTGTACACGTATGAATTATTGCGAAACTACTTCTATTATTTAGCTTTATAGTTCCTAGATGTTTTATAATTATAACATTACCCACAAAACTAGCAATGTGATTTATTAATATTTTTTTAAACGCATTAATTGGATGATTTGTGAAACGAATGCAAACATATTTCATTTTATGTTGAAAAATTCTAATCGTATTTCAACATATTTTCTGGCCAAATGTAGTTTGATGTGACGGATTTTCGCCCGACTTTGATTTCCTTTTCGGAGAAAGCAAAGTATAAAATATATGGTAGAATGTTTTGCAACGGAAATTGCAATCATCAACTACATATTTTTAAGCGTTTATCATAATTCTACTTGCTTATATCTGTGACTACATATTAAATTCGCATTTTTGTCAACTCACGCTTGCTACGTATAATATTGGAAACGAATAATGTCAACTTTACAGTCATTATCATCACCAGCCTATGAATGTCCCCACTGAAGGGGCTCGGACCTTACCCATGGATGGAATCAATCAAATCGAATAGGGAGATTGGCCCAGTGAGGACTGGTGGGTGTTCATGACGGCGAACAACGGCTTAATGCTCCTTCCAATGTACGGAAGAGCTCGAGATAATATTTTTTTGGTCACCTATCCTATGACCAGCCCTTGCCAATGCTGCTTAACAACAGTATGCCAAATAAAGATTTTAATCTGTTTTTGCTCATTAATAACCTCATTAACTCATTAGTAACCTAAATGAAAATAAACTGTATGGATTTTTTTGTTTGATTTTAGTGTAAAAAATGATAGAATTATGCGTAGAATGTGTCGTTATATAAAATTATGAATGAAGAGACATGGAAGCTACAGTAAGCCTGGTGGTGTATCCAGCTGGCTATTTCATGAAATGGTTGTATATCATGAAACAGCCACCTAACATTGATCATATCGTGTAAGCATCAACGTTTATTACAGTCATATCGATAATGTAGGGTGTCCGAAAAAGAAATCTAATTATTTGTTGAAATAGCTTATTTATAAGTTAGCATTATGATGTTGTGGTTTGAAAAAATTACCTCGAAATTTAATAAACTATCACATGACCTACAGTAGTAAATCATATAAGAAATTTAGTTTAGTTCATATCTTAAAACCTTTTACATCCTCCAATATATTTTTATCATCCTTTAGACTCTAGAGTTACGTCAAAATCCTATCTTTATTGTAATCTTGCGACATATCCATAAGACTATATAAATATCCATAACCTATGCCGTCGTCCCTTCGCAATACAGTCCTACAATTATCTCACTAAATTTCATCAAGTAATTGTTTTCCGTTACTTAGTCCCTCTACTTTCTTTAAATTGTTGTATAACCTAAAAATGAAAATACATCATGTATCACAAAAACCAGGCCACTTTATAATGAAGGCAGCAAGTATTTTCCATTTCATAAAATACGACAATTTCATAAAATGGTCGGCCGCATCGTGGATTGGTCAATTCTACGATCTAGCCACGACATATACACTGATATCTTTAAAGTTAGAGAGGATGTTGATTGAGGCTTAATTAACAATTTCGAAGAGTTTGAGTGAAAATTCCTTAAAATGTTTTCCCAAGGATATCAAAAAGTAATACAGCTTTAATATGAAATGTAAAGTCAGTTTTCCTAACACTGTTTTAAATAATACCTGTTGGGTTAGAGGCTTTTGTGTTGGCTCCAGACGATGAGGTGCTGGGAAAGCTTTGTGTGTGACGAGGTTTTCTTTCTAGAACAAAACATTAATTTGTAAGCAACGGGACTGAAATAAAGCGAAGCTGATTGTGCTTTTGTTTGAATAGTTTAAAAGAAAGTTATATTCCTTTAGTTACATGTTATTTTCTTGTAATCAAAATGTTGATAAGATGCTTTAAATATTTTCATGAATATCTGTATCACAATATAATACTAAAATGTAATAATAATATAACAGAAGTTTTGAAAAATATTACTTCATTCATATTTCGACATCATAATTTTCTTATAATAATAAAAATATTTATAAGCTCTCAAAATTTAATTTGTTTCTTCCAATTATCCTATCCTCGTTATTTTACGATGTCGTTAATTTTTTGTTACTCTCTAAACAAACGGAAAGCGCAATCGTATTATACGTCGACAATTTCACGGGTGATCGGGTAAGGAACCGTCCGGCCGTCATTACGGCCAGTGTAAACCGATCCGGGTCTTAACGGCCGTCCCGGCAGTTAATCGGCGAGGACACCTGTTCCACTCGATTGATAAGATTAGCGACGCGTATAATTTTATGAGCTTTGTTGCATTGTAATTTGACAGTATATTTTGGAAAGAAAAGACTTTAATTATACTAATGTTATAAATGGAAAATATTTTCTTTTGTATTTAAAACATTTAAACAATTTATTTGCTGCACGTTTAATTAAAAATGATTAAAGTAGTACGTAATTTTCAGCTTTCTTAAAAATAAACCCTAAACAAAAATATTTTTTGTTGATTTTGATGATATAGAAAATATTTCGATTAGAAAATAAAACTTATTTCGAAAGAGTATTCAATCGACTGAAAAACTGAAATTTCGCTGTTAAATTTGATTGTCCTACTCAATGGCCTCCAAAAGTTTTTTTTTTCATCAGAATACTGATGTCGTAATGAAATTGCACTTTACACTATCCGGGTAAAATATTATATTCGTTTACGCTGCGTTACATTTGCCGTTTGCCATATGTTACTGTGTAGCGAGGGCCCTGATCGGGGTTTCATGACATCTCGCACACATACATATTATGTCCACATTTAGACGGGTATGAAATGTGACATTTGTACAAATGATTTGGATATATGGTACATCTACTCGGTTGTTCTGCTCTTCAGTGAATTGTTTCTAGGTAGCAAAAAGTTTTATGCCGGCATTGCAGGAGGCGATGCATTGCCTGTATTGTAGATAAAAATGTTTGTAGTAGGATTTTTCATGACTTTATGATTGGAACCGTTGGAACAACTAGTAATTAAATAACTATGATTCTTTTGAAAACGTGGTATAGCAAGAAGTTTGAATAAGAGTTACTGTTTGGAAAAGTAAACAGCTATAGTAAAATAGCTTTGATCAAAACAATTTTTTAGGTTAAACAAATAAAATCTTTGCAGAATTTAATATAAACAAAATTTAATGTACAGTTGAGCTTACAATCAATTCTGTATATAGGCCGCAAGCTGAACAAATGGATGAAAATCTGAATGTTGGTGATGAAATTTACAAGGAAAGTTGCTTTCTCCATTAAGTGCGATATTGTTCGAACAGCCTGCTGCTGTATTGAATTTATTATCCGTTTTATTTAGTTACCGCATTTTGACGGTATAAATTGTATATTGTATATTGTGGTATTATTGTTATATTCGAACTTAAACTCTAACGCTTGTTAGTGGCTATTGTAAATGAATTATATTTGATTAATTTCGCATTCACAATGCTATACTGAAAATTATTCTTAATACAAAATGCTTAAGAAATCCACTTGGTCATCCATCTCAGGGTGCCAGATACGAAGTGGATTTTTTAAGCATTTTGTATTAAGAATAATATTGTTAATGAATTCGTAATCGGATATAGCCATTCTAAAAGTGCCTTAATGATTTATTCTGATTTAAACATGAGACATAAAATACAATTTTAGGTGTAAATAGCATCTATAAATAGATAAGGAAGTAATGTAAAAGAAAGATGTAAAATATGATAAAGATATCTTTACTAATTTCCTTTATTTCTACGGATTTCATTAAGAGTACAACATTAAACTAATACTGCCTTCGGGGGTCTGCTGTTCTGTGTTGCAGCCGCGGGTACTACAAGCCTAAAAAAGGTTGCATATACGTTTGCAATTTCACCACAAGCCGCTTATATGCCATGACGGCATTATTAAGAAAAAAAAAATGAATTTGTCATTTGTCTATTTTTTGCTACGCTCTATAAAAAAGATTGTTCCGCTCGTTAACTTGAATTTTATTACAGACTTCAAGATTTTATAATCAACAATTTAAGTGCAGAAGATTAATTGAATTGTAACAGTGTCGTCAGGCAAAAGTTCGACATTCGGTAGTGTTCATAAATCTGTAAGTACTCTCAGTTTTATGTCAGATTTCTATCGCGTATACTTTTCAAGACAAAGGAACAATTTAATCTTTCTTATAGTTTTTGTTTCGTCATTTAAAAAAAAAATCTAGCAAAATACTTCGATTAAGCCCCCGGGTTGAGGTCTCAGCTATTTACTCGCCGTCTCAATATATATTTTTGGTATATTACGTATAGTATAGAGAATCTTTTTAAATCCATTTTTTGCTATAAAATCTAGGTTAATGCGTAATTTAATTAATTATAAAACAAGCGACTTAATTTAATCTCCGAAAGCTGCAATATTTTTAAACAATGTATTTTATCATTCAAATGTATTAAGTGGATGAAAGTTAATGAAATATCTTAAGAAACAACTTACCTGAGATTTGGTTCACCATCGCCATAAAATATCAGGTCAGGCAGCTCATTTGTTATTATTTGAAATTGCTGTTATTTGAAACCCTGGCTGAAGGAGTCGAGAATAATAATAATATCCTATCATAGTATGAGGGGGGGGGACTGAGCAACTAACCATGCAGAATGGAAGCATTGGATGACTTCAGGTTGATGAAGAGAATAGAGGAAGAATAAATATAACTTACTCAAATAACTAATAAGTCGTAGCTTGAGAGTCAGTGTAAGTAGAATTCAGAATAAGTGCTGTCTAATAGTGAAGATATTAATAGTGCTATTTGCTTGGAGTTGTTTGTTATTATGTACGCATATTGTTTAAATTTGCATAGGCTCAGGAGCGCACGTTTTGGCCCGGGGTGGTACACAAACAGATTTCCCATAAGCTAAATAATCAGTATGAGTATTTAATATTCCATACTATGAAATTTTTGCAAGAAACATTGAAGTCTGGTTGTGGTTTTCTATAGTTTATTAATTGATGTCCCGCCCGACTTTAATGTTTCTTAAAAAAATTAACCACTTTTAAGATAAGTAATAAAAAACACACAGTGGAATTGAGAACTACCTCCTTTTTTGAAGTTGGTTAAAAAGACGGAATTTGGTCACCTTTCCTTATTTGTGTAATTTTCGTATTTTCTTAAAAACATAAACTAACAGATACCTACTTGTAATAATTGTAAGCAGATTTTTTAAATTGGAATAAAAAAAAATATGGAAGTTTTTAACCTTTCATAATATTGATCTTAAAATGCAAAAGAAATTAAAATTATTATTTTCTTTTAAATTTGATATAAAGCTTAGGCATCGGTATGAGTCAAGTGCACAAAATCCTCCACGAACATTTAGCGGTCAGGAAGCTTTGCGCCCGGTGGATACCTCATAATTTGACTGAGGCTCAAAAACTCCATCGTGTGGATTGGTGTCGTAAAATGATTGAAAGATTTAACGGAGGTGACTCAAATGCTGTGTTCGACATACTAACAGGTGACGAAAGCTGGATTTACTGTTATGATCCTAAAACCAAAAGACAATCTGCTCAGTGGGTGTTTCCTTTCGAGGAGTTGCCAACTAAAGTGAAGAGAGATCGAAGTGCGGGAAAAAAAATGGTGGCCTCGTTCTTTGGAAGGATAGGTCATTTTGCAACAATTGTGTTAGGGGATCAAAAAACAGTTTCTGCAGAATGGTACACTACCAATTGTTTGCCACTTGTCTTGGAAAAAGTTCGAGAGAAACGACCTCGCAGTAGGATCCTCCTTCACCACGACAACGCCTCGTCGCACACCGCCAAGCGAACGATCGACTATTTGGCGACATCAAACGTTGAAATACTGGATCACCCGCCGTATAGCCCCGACCTCGCGCCTTGTGATTTTTATTTATTTCCAAAAATTAAAGAAAAACTTAAAGGAAAGCGGTTTATGAATGCTGAAGAAGCGGTGGCTGCGTATCGCGATGCCATTGAAGAGACCCCTAAGGACGAGTGGGCAAAGTGCTTTTCCCAGTGGTTCCATCGCATGCAGCGGTGTATTGACGTGAATGGACAATATTTTGAAAAGATATAATAAAACTAATAACTGGCTAATGTAATCAGTTTTTGATTTTCTAAGAACTTTCAGTTTGACCCTCGTATTAACAAGGAAGGGATTTGTTTATTTAATCTGAGTATTATAATTAATCAATTTTGCTTCAGAATGTTATATTGATATTTATCTGAGACCCATCCCCTCTTGGGTACCTGGAACTAGTGAATTTTTAATAATTTTTCTTTAAGATTAATATGAATATTTCTTAAGCTTACTAACCACTCATTAATAAGATGTTATTTTAATAAACAAGAACAGATTTACTGTGCGTTTGCTCTATATTCATTTACTCTCACTGTGATAACAAAAGATTAACAAAGGTACAGATAAGGGCGTTAGATAATTTACCTTAATTTAATTATCGCACAATAACAACGCAGAAGGGTAAAGTCTTTAATTACCGGCTTAATTGCAAAACAAAGGCAATTTTCTTTGATATTTATTTGTAATCTTGGAAAAACTTAAAATAAATTAGGAACAATGGTTGTGTCCTAAAAGTGAAAATATAGGTACAGGTTTCTGTGTTCGAAAAATATGATCTATTTTAACTTAGAAATATTTAACTTAATAAATTTTGTAACACTAATTTAGAAAATATTACGCTTTGAAAACTTAAAAAAGTAGAGAAAATATATTACAAAAATTTACTAAAATACATATGGCATTAAATTAGTTACATAAAATTTATAACTTTGCCCAGACGCCCATACCTTTTTGGTTACCGTAGCATTCTGTGACGTCACTTAGTGTCTTGAGTTCGTAGGGAGAATTTTTGTCAAAATTAGCAGCTTCTATAAATATAGTATCGTATCTCCGAAACTATTAATCGCAGACATGCTGTTACTTCTACATTATTTCTCAGATATTAACGAACTATTTATTTATATAAAAAAATGTCAAATAGCTTATTTTTTTATTTTTTATTTATTAAAAAAAATCAATTGATTAAAGTTTGTAATAGAACTAGATATTAACGAACTATATAATTATAAAAAAATGTCAAATAGCTTATTTATTGATTTATTTTTATAATTTAAAAAAAAAAATTGATAAAAGTTTGTAATAGGACTAGGTTTAGTTGTGTTGAAAAATATTGATGACTAGGCAGCTATTTTTCCGTGATGTCGCCCACGTTTACAGCCTATCGGTCCGTTGCACAAACGTCCGTTAAGGTTTAATGACGCCTTTAAGCTCTAATGAATGTCAAAATTGTATGGGTAAAGTCGCTTTAAACTAATGAAAAATTTAATGTACGTTTGTGCAACTGGCCATATGTCACCCAAGTATGATCAAACTTTTTGTAGGTGAAAGGATTTTTAAAATCGGTGTTCAGTAGTTACGGAGATAATTCGATACAATCATTGAAATTTTCATCTTTATAATATTATCGTAGTAAATATAAGATTAACTTAATTCCTTTATCAAAGTAAAAATATAGTCTTGTTAATGATTTTTTACGAATCGTTGCTATTGTTAATTATACGGTTTGATTATTCGGAGCTTGTTAGTATTAAGGAAATAATTATTTAAGGCACTTGGGTAGTTTTGGGAAACAATTGTTCAATCAATTTAACAATAATCGGGAGTAAAAATAAATCGAATTATTGAAATTAATTATCAGCAAAAAGTTTATAGCCTGAACTATTCATCACCGGACTTATTAAAAAAAAACGTTTTGTAGTCCTGAAGGAAGGGCGGCATTCACCCACAAAGTGAAAATAACCTCCGGCAATAGGTCAACTTTGAAGTGGAGGCTAAGGAGAACCTTGATCCAATTTTTTTCAAAATTCGTACTGCTTGGCACAGTTATACAGTTTCTTGGCTTTGAGGTTTAATTTCATCTGGCGTTATCACCTTTGACCATCTAGTTGTCTACCGTTTTGTGGAATACTTGAAATCTAAGAGATAATATTGTGTGAATAAAAATGTATCTGTTGGAATATCAAATTTTCGATTTGTAAATACGATTTTACAACGTCCAATAATAAACTAATAATCAAAGCATTTTCAATAAAATAACCGAGTTTTGTTTCTAAATCAACCCACACGCCAACATGGCAAATATTCACAAATATTTGAACAAATATTCAAAGTTTTAAGACAACACTTGATGTAACAACACAGCCGTACTATTACAATTTTTTAACCAAAATATTTGAAAATTTTTGTGTGTATAATTTGAAAATGCGTGTTATCGATTTCAACGCCGTGTGTATGATCTTATATGTTTGTATCGGTCTGGATGTTTTATAATGTTTTGAGTATCTATTTACAACTAAACTATTTAAAGCAAGAGATGTGTTTGTTCTCTGAAAGTGACTTAAGTCGGTGATTGAATGTTAATAGTTTTTAATAGTGATGGAGGATGGAATATACCATCGACTTCAGATCCAATAAATAGTCGAATAAAATCTCAACGCAGATCACACCTAAAGTTATAGTTAGTTTTTTCTGTAAACATTAAAATTATAGGGAGTAATAACTTTTGTCTTTTCTTGTTTTTTCCAGTTCTTCTCAGAGAATACTCCCAAAACTTTAACTAATGGTAGTTTATGATAGTCAAGAGCAAATAAACAAACAATAAATTAAGTAATTCAAATAAAAATCCCGGTAGATATATCTGGACTCCACTTCACTTGAGGTCCGAGGAGGATGAGTTTTTTATCTTTTGACACCGCCTGTTCCTAACAAATTAAAATTTGATCTGATAAATCCACAAGTCTCAATTCCCGTTCCATTTTTAATTTACGTTCTTTCGCTAATTATCAGAAAAATTAAAATGCCTTAACTTTAATAGTATCTCTACTTTTAAATTTATTCAAATATTAAAAGTAGAGATACTATTACGAAATATAATGGTGTATATAATTTTACTTTTGGTCTTATGAGTTAAATTAGAGTGATAACAATCAAACTGGTTTTAAATGACAATGATTTTCAACAACTTTTCCATATTTGGAAAATGTTCGTTTACAGTAACAGCACCTCAGGATAACAAAACTATCAACATTTTCCACTTGATTTTAAACCTTAATGTTTTAAGGTTAGTTTAAGTTCAAGTGAAGAAATCTGGTATATCGTGGTAATCCAACGTGCAGCCATGTGTACCTTCGTTGTTTTAGACTTCTATAGCAAAAATACTTTGGCATTTGACCAATATCGAGAAATATATATTTGTTTTTAATTTTCATATATTATCAAATCAAATGTGAACAACTTAAACAGCATTTTATATATGTAACATCTAATTTAAGGGTTATATTGTTCGTTTTTTAAGCAACGTATTGCTGTAACAAAAGACCAAAGGCCTTCTGTCGGCCGCAACAAAGCCGCGTTGACAAATGACTGAGTCAGCTTGATTTTTCGGAGGTAATGTTTTATACCGCTTTAGCTTTCCGTATATTTACGCTTTTTGATATATGATATGTTTTTTGTTCTTTTACCATTTAAATATTAAAAGATCAAAAATAGACTAAGATAACTAGATGACTGACGTCATAATAGTTTAACGTATTGATGAGTAACTTTGATCCGCTGAATAGTCAATAAATGAGCAGATTTAAGATTTTAATTTAAACAAACCACAGAAATAAGGCTACAGAATGAAAGTGATCTGTCAGTCGTGTTTTATTATAACACATTATGATTAACACAGATGTTTTGTTTTTTTTATATTATTTTATTGATAAAATTCGCATTTTAACACTTTTTATCCTATTACCGACGAAGTAAATACAAAAACATAAAAGTAAAGTCGTTCTCGACATATAAATGATGTAACTGACACGACTTTCTTTTATATATATCGATATCGTTTGGAATAGTGCGATACCGCGTAAATAACATTTGCAAATAAGAGCTTATTTTTAGTTAGGATCGTACATTGTAGCGTTCGGTCCACTCTGCCTGCCCTGCCAAGGATACGGCGTGAATATAATACTATATATATATATATAGTATTACGATTCACTTACGGTGTTATTAAGAAACATGTTTAGTGTTGAAGAAAATTTACGCTGAGCGGTATTGTATCATCCCCTAAAATGTGTAGGTAAGTTTTATTCTCTTCTTCTTCTTCTTTGTTAAAGTATACATTCTGTGATATTGTAATTATTATATATCAGAAGCAGAATTCTACTTTATGTATAGTTGTGAACATACCAAGACCTAAATAGGGATAGCTATATTGTACGGGAACAACAAGTTTTCAATGGAAAAATTAGTCCCTGAATTCATGTTAGATAAAATTTGGTGTTTTCATATTTAATGCAATTTAATATTATGACTTCGTTATTTCGGTGAACGTAAATTTAATATTGTTAAAATATGTCTAAGCGATTGCTTTGAGGCGATAACTTTGTGATGTCGTAAGTACACTAATCGCTAACCATTAAATTTGTGATTATTCCTTAACATCATATTTCGGTTATTACATTAATTCATGGTGAATAATTTATTCGACATTTTTTTCTTCAATAAAAGTGTATAATAGAGAGAACAATGAATTTCTTCTATCGTATCAAAATACGAAGTTTAATTTTTAAACTAGTTATTAGTTACGGCATTTAAAAGTCAATAAAATTGAATATTCAGTAAAAGTACGTTGTAAAGCTAGAAAGCTATATCATTTATTAAAGTTTAAGTGAGCAATATCTCATCGTTGAAATATCGTTTTCCAATAATAAATGCTAGGAACTAGTACTTATTATTATTTGCTTTCTTTTGGCTCTTGATAAAAGTATAATGATCATGCTCAGAGGCGTCATTTAACTTTAATGGTAGCGTAAGAAAATCCTTCAGGTACCATTAAAAGATGATAGAAATAAAGACAATTTTGGAATGAAAAAGGTTGATTGACATTGAGATCTAAATCACCAATTGCATTATTTAATTAGCATCTCTTATTACGACAGCACGGCTTTTTGATTTTTAATAGTATGAGAAATTGACATTATCTAGTTATTTAAATATTTAGTGATAATTTAAGGGCCCTATTATATTTTGTCTGTGATTTTTGCGTAAAATAGTTAATTTTGTCGTTATTGATTTTGGAGATAATGAGTCTTTGTGACAATGTCTTTATATTTTATACAAGTAATAATTTGTTAAGATTTATAAGTATATTTTCTAAACGTAAAATTTATCTATATTGTTACAATATACATATTGTTACAATACAATAATTTTTTTTGTCATCTGAATAAATTCTAGTTCGTTTATAAATTGGCAATTAAAACACTTTTTTGTTGGAAAATATTTTATTCATAAAAAATTACCCAATTATCTTGCGACGCACAAACCCATTACAATTGCCAAGAAGAAATAAAACACATCCCTTATAAAATATTTAGAAATTGAGGAGACTCCTTCTAAGCCTGCGGCGTATTTAGTAAAGTCATATTTATTGACCCACTAGGACTTCGAAAGTTTCCAATGGCAAAAGTTACGATCTACATAAAAATGGCAATTCCAATATCAGACTCCATTAATGTGTTCCACTTTTGCAGGGAACGGTCTGGAGCCGACATAAATAAGTTGTTCTCCCAATGGGAAATGAATACACTCTTGTATTCCTTTACATTATATGCCTTTGTAACCAGTCCCTTATCCAGTCGTCTATTTGTATAGTTCGACCAAATATATATTTGCTGACTGTACTATAAAAATACTATTTCAATTGTCTTGCCTAACTACCATTATTAGTAAAATAAGAAAAATTATAGTTATGAAACTTCCAAGACTATCTGGTAGTCAAATAATTACTGTTCGTAATCTCGTATAAATTACAAGATTTATCTGATGTTGTTTGTAAAATACTAATTTCTAAAGTAGCATCGTAGTGTGAATTGCATTTGCTTTATTTAATGACAAATGATTAACTGAATGCTTCGTTTGTAATATTCCCAGCTTATATGAATTTTAATATCATGAAGACAGTAATTATGTACCTACACCAGAACTCTACTATAGTTGTATGTCAGTCAATATATAAAGACAGTAGGCGGCACCAACAAATATCCAAGAGTAATCCAAGCTAGCTGTCCAAATGATCATTACAGCGTAAATGGGCTTAGGCTAGTGGGAACCTTAGAAAATTACTTTAGGAAATTAAGGCCAGTAATAACGAGAGATCCAAGTGGTTTAATAGGCATCTCTCGCTCGAGGAGACGCCACTTTCCCATACTAGATTTCTCTATTTTGATTTTCAATGTAGACTCAGATCTTGGCTCTATTTGTGTGGTATCGTAGATGATGGGGAAGTATGCCTAGGTCTCAAATGGCCTGTATTTAGTACAGTATTGGAATCAGGTCTGAGTATTACAAGTATAGCGTCACTAGTAGACATTTGTATTAGCACCAATTGCATCATCCATCCAATTGTCATTATCACGCTATTTATATCCTATTAACGCTGATATGTTGGCATTGGCTGGTGTAACTATTTATCTATATATTAAAGGGGGACAATCCCCGCACACACCTTTCGCTTACGAAGTGATATGTTTCTTTATAAATTTCTTTACTTCATGCGTGATATTTAACACCCATTCAATGCTCATGGTAGGAGCGGTCTTTTGAATGGGATACGGTACCTGTTTTATTGTATAGGCCTTGAGTAACGATTTACAATGGACCGATGTTCATTCAATCATATTAAACTGGAAGGTCAGTATAGTCTGAATTCTCTTACCTAGAAACCAGATGAATAATTCAAATATTCATTATTACAGTAGGTAGGCACTCGAAAAAAGCGGCGGAAATCATTTCTTTGATGGCCTAAAATGAAATCGGTTTGCCAAACGAATCTATGATGAGTAATAAATTTCTATTGGTTGACTCCCCCTTTTTATTGCTCAATAAAACGATGGTTCGTAGTTTTACTTGAAGAAATTCAGCAGTAAAAAGTGTTTGGTTATTCATTATAATACCTACAGACAAGTAAATTATTTATGGTTACAAATCTGATACTGTCGAAATCGCTATTATAGGTAAATAAGAATTTTACATAAGCAATATAAAAGTAACGTGTATGAAGCATATAATTGAATATTATCTAACAATGACAACCCTTATCCCTCAAAATTTACTCATATCCTAAATTACTTCTATCCTACGCAATGTTACAACACCGATTGAATTTTTCCATTGATTTAGGTTGAAGCATTTAGTTGGTAAACTCGCTTGGTAAACTTTAACCTTATCCCGAAATTTCATTGTATCGTAAATATAATGCATGTGAATTGTGTTTTCTTTGTTATGACGATCAATCACGTTGCATTGTCTGTTCGCCTATTGTCGATGTCTCAATAGGTATGGGCGTCGAGATTATAGTAGCTGCGAATTGTATTTAGATTACGTACGTACACAAATCCTGAAAGATCTGAAATAGAAATTTCGTCATCAACTTTGTTAAATGGTTGCTTCATCGTACCGTAAAATATGTTTACTTATCACATTCATATTTTAAACGCAACTAAAAATGAATTGATTTATCAGCTGTAATTGGCAATTAAAAACTCCATTTTTTAATTAGGTTTATCTGTTGAATAAAAACGAACAAATAGATTTATTCGTTTTATTGAATATATTCGTTTGATTCTACAATTTGTGTCGAAAATACAAGTGATACAGCAATTATTGAAATATAAATATGGGTATAAACTTTAATCATAATATAATTTGTGCATCAAAAAATAAAGTTACTATATTCCGCATACAGGCGCTGTATACCGAAGTAGGTAATCTACTAGCTCGGTTTAAATGCTAAATGTTTGGTAAAACAACATATTTTATTTTTTACATAAATAAATACGAGGAATAATACTAATGGCATTATTTATCAAGAAATATGGTTTTCGTATCAATTCGAAGAACTAATTTTATATTCCATGCTACACTGAATGGATATAAAAATAAAATAAGTGTTTTTTGTCTTCCAAACCAAAAAAATATTTACATTTTAACAATTAATATCTTCTGCTCATACTGCCTCGTACTCGTTTAAATTCCGGGTTACTTACAAAAACCTTCTATACTCCAAAACATCAAACATAACCTATTAAAATAAGTTGTAGGTAGGTAAGAGAGAATGTGTTACGCAGTAACCTAAATTATTTTAATAATTGCATATTTTTAAACATTATTCTTAAAGATAAAAAAATCCCTTGTTATAAAGTGACGAGTTCCAACTCGTCACTTTATATATAAAGGTAAGAATTGATAATCTATATGTGATACATATCATATAGAATTGATAATCTATATGTGATACCAAGATTCTAAGATAACATATCCTAAGTACCAGTAATAGCTCTGCGGATCACGTTCAATGGACATAACGCAAACTAGGTAGGTAGCCGTAATCTACGGAGTCTGCAGGTCGATGGTTACAAATGAAGCCATTTGTTGTACATTACAATTGGGATCGATTTATCGTACTGAGGGCTATCGATTTGTTATCCAGTAATGACTTCGGAGGCGGATAGAGAAGATTTCTTTTTTTTTTTGATTGGGGGATAGAAAAGATGGGAACATGTAGTTTTTATTCTATTTTATGAGAAATTAAATAATACTATTTTAAAAGGTAATAAGAAAATTGACATCTTAGTCTTTAGTGAACACGGAACATGTAAAGTCATGAATTAAAATATATATGCGCTCAAACCGTTTATAATAGTCTTATTTAATAAGTAGTACGCGAGAAAAAATAAAAATCAGTAAATTTTGTGGGAGCTAAGGATTTTTAGAGAAATATTGACAAGTGCAAATTTGTATAGTTCAACTCTATTTTTTGTTTGAATGCTAAGCGGAGTCATCATCAGTAAGAAATAAAGAAAGGAAAAAAGCAAAAGAAGAAAACAGCACAGCTTTGTATAGACAAAGTAGTGTTGTTTTATTATCCTCATATGAGCATCAACCGAACGAGAAGAGCTTAGAGTTGAGTCTTTATATATATATATCCTAAATATAATAATATTACTGTTAATAAAAGTAAAAAACAAATTAATAAAATATTAGATATACGTTTTAGTATATGTGATTTTTTTGTTTTCTTCTTTCATTTTTTTCCCATTTAGATCTCAACAACTGATATTGATAAGAATATTAATAATTATTTGTGTCTTAGAAATCTACTAGATTATTACTTTAGAAGTATGTCTACAATAATAAATTAGAAATCTGATCAGAAAAAAATTTACTGTAGTAATAATTCTTTCAATTGAGCAGCAGTATTGTATTATACTAATAATAAAGTGGGAAATTATTCAACCAAACAAAAAAATTTGCAGGTTAATTATCTACATATTAAAATCGAAAATTATGACACTAATTTACAATAAACAATTATGAGCGGGTTTTATAACGCGTACATACATTTATATATTTTTAAACATTTTGTATTATTTGTAAGGACTATGGTTACTAGAGTATTAATTAATCGCATCTCGAAAGAGTTGGCTGGAAAGAACAACGCAGCTCAGTATTTACCGATCTAGTTCAACGTGAAGTGACCTGGAAAACAGGAATGTTATAGTTCAGGCGAGAGGGCAAACTTCATGGGCAGTGTGAATCTGCATAAGTATTATTAAATGTAGATACTCTTCATTGGGGTCTCGCTAAAATTGATACATTGCTTTAAGATACGATTTAACTATGTTTTAGGGGTAGGTATTTCTGTCTTTTTTATTTAGTTAACGATGAAGTTCTGTCCAAGAAAGAATAGCTAGTAACTTTTTATTATATATATATATTGCTGTCTGTGCCAAGACTTTTTTGTTAACGGTTGTTAACATTAATTTGTCGCAGGCATACTTGACATGAAGTTCTGAATTTCAGGTTTATTTTAGAGAAAAGGTTCAATCTAATAGTTAAAAAATAAAATAATTCTTAATTTAACCGATGCTTAGCAATAATATATATAACCTTTAATAAAAAGCACTTTCTACCGACCCTAAAATATTGTATTATGGTGATTATAAAAAATATAAATGCTAGTACCTAGATAAAGGAGTCCGGTTTATAGGGTCAATAAGATAGAGTTTATTCACAGCCGAATAAATGGTTATTACACGAATATAAAAATATATGGAGCTGTGATAAATTCCTAAAAAGTATGCTATGAACGCTTAGTCTAATAAAGTATTTATAGTATGAACATTAAGCATTATATTGCAAGTACCTACGTTAAGAAAAGGCAATATGATCTTTAATCTGTAAGCATAAGAGTTATCTCAGCTGGATTTGGAATAAGCAACCATTCTTTTGTATAAATGTTTATTCAGGTATCCTTGTTAAAGTTGCTACCGGTGTAACAAATTTATGTGTAAGGATCTACTTAACGAGACGCACGGTAAGCCTTTGAGATCTATATTGTCCGTTTGTATTTTTAGATTGAAAATACAATCAATTTTTTAAACAATTTTTGGAAGTATAAATGACAGATTTTATAATATTCTTGAATATAGTTATCAATATTTGTGACTATTTACAATTTATTGACATACTTAAGACCCTTAAACTCGTTGATATGCGTACTACCTTGACGTTTACCTACAAAGTATCACATTTGATCAATTTTGCATTAACAATGCTATACTGGAATATATTATTAATGAACAATTTTTAAAAGTCCACTTTGTCCTTGGTACTCTGAGATGGGATTCGAACCCACGACCTTTCACAATCAATCAGGGGCAAAGTGGAGTTTTTAAGCATGTTTTATTAATAATAGGTACTACAAAGGTGAAATTACAGTATTTAGGAGTTATAGGTAAAAAGATTGGAGAAACTCGCCTATACATGTAGCAACCTGACTTGTTGTCAATTGTAGAAATAAATATGTCAAATCTTTTTATTTTTCTATTGATGTTACATTTTTTTGAGTAAACAGAGCAAATCCTAACTGAGCTAAATCAAATAAAACCCTTTTAATCTGCATACGCACAGAAATCTGCCATAAAACCACTTCGTATTAAAGCTACTGCGGCGTAATTTCTGAATACAGTTTCTAAAGTTACTGTATAAAATTCTCGAGGTGCCACTAAAATGAAAGAAATAATGTAGCGCAAAATACGCTTCGGAAGTCGTCGAAACAATTTTAACAGTAGCGCTGCTAAAAATCTTTATACAACAACAATGTCACGGGAATTATTATTTGGAAACTAAATGAGAAAAAGAAATAGTAGGTACCTCAAAAAGAAAAAGGAACTCTTTGGCCTTCTGTCTGTCCATGAACACCATTTATCCCAGGATTAAAGGTACAGGAGATGTGCACTCTCTATAAAAAACAATTAAAGCAGTCAAAATACCAAACTTCTGAGTCAAAGTTATTAAATATACAGCTTTTTATGCAGCATATTTGGACAGTCAACATTCTCTCCGAGTTCTTATTGATTAACCATCAAGTAGTACGAACTTTTTTTACTGGCAAACGTTAATTTTAATGGCCGTTTGTGCAACTGGATGTAAGAATCATACAAATAAATGATTTATAAGTATATGTATTTTAAACCAAACTATAGTTTATGCGTATCTATAGTTTATGTATATTAGATAAATTTTATCTAAAAATAATATAACTGTGAAATTGCAATGGGTTCCAGCACATATCGGTCTAAAAGTAAATGAGGAGACTGATCGTATATCGAACTTAGCGGTAACACAAGGTAGTATTATTCACATAGAACCAGACTATTTGGAATTGATACCCAAATTCAAAAATATAACGTTGGAAAGACCATTATGATAAGAAATCTTTAGAAAAAGGTATATGGTTTAAAACAATTCAAAGTCAACCTCCTCGTGAAACCTGGTTTGATGATATTAAAATAAGTAAATTGGTTTTAACACTCCGTTCTTGACACTACCCATCGGCAAAGTTTACATATATAATGAAAATGATTGACTCAGATATGTCACGCCTGCAATAAAATTGAAAACGTACAACATTTGCTGATGGAGTGCAGAAACAAAGATGAGAGGGAGTCATTTGTATTAAATGTTTTAGATATTCGATTAATTCAAAGTATTTTAGCAGATCCTAAGTGTGTCATTGCACAAAAAATATGTAAATGACTGATAAATTTAAGATTAACTGTAGTTATTGCTATAAAAAAAACCCTTTTGAAATATTGTCATAAAATGAATTTAAATTTAAGTATGGTATGATGGGGTTGACATGTTCAAAAAAATAAAAACCTTTTAAAAATTAAAAGAATTTAAATAAAAAGAAATGAAGAATCAATACTGACTAGTCAGCCACCATGATGTAACAGCGTGTCATGTTTTAATTGTGTGAAAATCTCTTTGAAGTCTCAAGACGTGCGTAGCGCTAATTGGAAAGCGTAGTTGTTGCCGCTTTGACTCCACGCGTTTTATAATTCTGAAGCTCAACATGGTAAAGAGCGGCTTAAAACAAATTAAATTGCGGCTGTCATCAAATTGTCTTTAAACCCTTGCGAAATGACTCGAGATTTGTGTATTTTAAGAATTTGAGTCGTAAATAATTAATTTGATTAAACTAGAAAAGAGGATTACATTCGAGAGATTACTTTGTGTTCGTTATTTATATTTATCTGAATCTTTAAAACTGTACACGGTATTTTATTTATCTATATCTTTTAAACTCTACACGGTATTCTATGGCTGTAAGAAAGTTTATTTAATTAAGTATTCACTGAACTTATCTGACAATATTGCATTACCATTTTTCAGAGGAAATGAAAATTAATTTAAGAACAAAATTTAGGTTGTAAGAAAATTCCCTTGCGAGTTTTCCGCTTTCATAGCAGAAGGTTGATGTCAGTCATTATTAGAAGACTGCAGTGTAGCTATAAAAAATATTCATAGAATCTACCTCGCCGAGGAGCTCACCGTGTTACGCGAACTTAATTGAGTTCGAGAGTTGCTTCCGCGTCTTGTCTTGGTCTTTTGCCGGTGGAATTTCTTTAAAAAGCATCTCGAGAACTGTATTTGAATACGGAAGAGGAAACTCGTTTTGAAATTGTTAAAGAATTTTTGGTGAGTTATATATAAAGTTGTGAATGAATTGTCGATGTTTTTATTATTTCAATAATAGATATGATATGAATAATAGAAAATTTGTGATTGGAACGCGGGGGTTTAATTACTTCTCAAGGTAGAAATTTTTCGATGCTCCATTTATTTAGCGTATTAAATGTGCCGTACAAATAATAATTTAGATATTTATTATCTTTATTACAGGATTATACATATCAACTTTCCTTTTGAATCACTCTGTAACATTAACCAAATATGTAATCATAATTTAATGAAAACCGCGTTAATATCTTATTTATAATTATTTTATTATAAAATATTAACTGATATATAATAATCGACTTTTGAATATAATTTGGTATTTATTGATTTTGTAATGTGTATCACTTTAATATTTTTGCAGGATAATGTATTAATTTAACTCCAATATCTTGTAACTGTAATGTATTATTATGTAATTATAATTGTATTGTAATTAAATAAATATTTTAATGTAATTGTAATGTAAACGCATATGGACCATCTTAATTGTAACAAATGCTGTGCATGCCTGTAATTATCATAAATGCTAGATAAGTGTCATTTAAAATATTAACTAAATTATTTTTGTATTTGTGGTGTTGACGTACCTTGAGTAAATAAATAAATGAATATCCGTTGTGTAATTTAAAAGATCTCAGCTTAGAGATTGACTTTGTTTTATACTATACTAGCTTTTGCCCGCAACTTCGCCCGTGTGGTCTAGTTTTAAGTCCAGAAATGAGAAAATTCCATAAAAAATTTTCATCCCCTAATTTACCCCCTTAGGGATCGAATTTCGTAAAATCTTAGTAATATCTTTTCGTCTTAATGAGCACCTACGTCCTAAAAAGTACCCGCATGCAAAATTTGAAACTCCTAGCACTTGTAGTAACGAAGTTTCATACTAACTTTCATCGCCTAATATAGCCTCTTCGGGGTGGAATTTTCAAAAATCCTCTCTTAGTTTCTCCTCTACACTCGCTAAGGAATCTTCATTCCAAATTTCAAGTTTCTTCGCTCAATAGTTTTGGCTGTACGTTGTCTGTCAGTCAGTCAGTCACCCAGTAACACAAGAATTTTATATCTATAAATAAAATTATTTTAATTCACTCGTGATTAAAGAGTTACATTTTGGAGAAATTTACTGTTTCTCATAAACTCGTATCTCATATTCTCAAAATTTACGTAATAATAACATAAATGGGAAAACATGTAATTGAAAGTATCTACTTATTTATAGATACGAATTTTGCGTTCTACGTATAAATTAAAATGCTTTTTCCAGAAACTGTTTGTTTATAAACTCAGCTACGGGGCTTTTTGTACCTCTAAGATATCATTTGCTCATTTTGTTACCTCGCAACAACGACAAATAAAACAAATATTAATGAAAAATATAACCTCTTTCAGATGAAGTTAAGTGATATTTACATTCATAATGCTATACAAAAAATATTCTTAATGAAAAATGCATAAAAAATTCACTTCTGTGGATGCAAAAATAATTAAATATGATAATTAGAACAAAATTTAATCTTTATCGAATGTTTCAATATTTAAAAAAAATATTTATTTCGACTGTTTGGGTATATTGCCTGAACATTGATGAAAATACGCTTGTAGTAGCAAAAAAGTAACAAGTGCTTGAAAAATCATCAGTTCTGTTAGGGTAGCTCGGTGGCCAGAGCACTCGCCCGGATCTCTCATTTCAGAGTGCCAGGGACAAAGTGGGTTTTTTAAGTATTTTGTCATTAATAATAATATCTATACACAGTAATACATTTCATTAAATTTATGCAAATAAATCACGGTTCTAACAACGACATTGTTCTGTCCATCAATAAGGTAAAAGGATTTTAAGGATTTTATTTAAGATACAAACCCTAAAAATTGACAAGGGTTTTTGTCTTCACAATAAAAGTGTAACTATTACACTAATAGGGGACCATCCATAAATTACGTCACATGTCAGGAGGGGGGGGGGGTCGACGAACTGTGAATTAGAACAATATTTAGTAGAATTTGTATAGAGAAACATATGACAGGAGGGGGTGGGGGGTTAAAAATCATGAATTTTGTGTGACGTAACTATGTAGTATCCACGGGTATAAAAACAGAATACATTTAGGTAACAATCCACGGTTTTTCATTCAAGTCGCAATTAGACTGTGTCTACAGAATTGATCCTGGTAACAGTTTTATTTTATAAAATAAATGTGCTAAGTCATTTCATGAACACGCCCTTAATAGATTTTAAAGAATAGGTGCAAAGAGAAATGTGTTTTACGGATTCCCACGACAGTGAAATTGCCTGACGCGGCTACCTACTAAATTAGACCTATTCTAACCGACGTTTGCCAACATTAATTACTGAGGCTTTGTGATGTTGATACCTTTATAAAATATGTTCTCCATAAAAACCTTTTGTGTTTCTCTACAAACAAACATTTAATCTCACATTCCCGAAGTATTCAACATTAATTACTTTGGCACCAATGTGTCTTGGATTAACATTTCGAGTCTAGGCTCTAGACATTATTTTCGTGATAACAAACATCTATATATACAATTTGCTTAATGTCGTGTGATATCGTTATAGTTTATTCCTTCCTCCCTACTATTTCATTACTCAAAATCCTGTTAATTTATTATGCACAATAGCCTATAACTGAACTAGATATATTCGTATATTTTAATAGTACGAATTAACATTTCACTTGAAGGCCTATTATATTCCGCGACAACGTCATCTACTTTCAAATTGCCAATACGACTCCAAAATACTAATTTATCGATAATTTACGATGCAACGGAGATAGGATCTGACACGGCCTATGATGCACAGATAATTTTCACTGGTCTGATTTCAACAAAATTTTAAGAGGCATTCGAAATTATCAGAATTTTCACTCGAGGTTATTATACCTTTATCTTAATATTCGACTAAAAATACATGCTGCGATATCTTAATTCAGTTTTTTCTATTCGTAATATGCAAAAATATGATATCATAATAAAATTCATAGGACAGCACAATACGCGATTATGTTTACTTCGACCACTTACTCGTAAAAATGTCTTTTCACTTCTTTTGTTATAGAAAATATTCAGTACCAAAACAGTTTAATTCAAAGTATAAAATACTGTCCAAACTTTGATATATTTGAAATTAAAAAGTAGATAATAACATGTACTTTGTTTATCAGTAACTCAATGTAACACAAAACAAGGTACATATTAGCAATCCCGTTTTTAGCAATCATTCTGATGTTAATGACCATGAAAGTTTAAAACAACATATAAATTATGTTTGTTTTATATAGTTTATATTTTACATAGTTCCGATATTATTCTGTTATTTCTAATTAATTACTTACTTATTATTCTATATGTATTTTATACCAGCTTTCCGCCAGCCGAGCCACGCGGGTGAACGTCGTCCCTAAGGAACTGTTTATTTGGATATCGGTTAATATTACGATGACACGGATATAATTACAATGACAAATTTAATAGTAAATAATGTTTACTATGTCAACGTTTTAATTCCTTATACAAACTTCCACTTCCATTTTCACCCGTTTATTTGCTGGTGTAGGGATAAAATATAGTCTACGTTCTCCGCATATGATATAGCTTCGTTTTTCGTAGATGGAATTTTTAAAATATTCTATTCGTTGCAAACATACATACAAAAAATCAAATCTTTCCTCTACATAATATCAGTATAGATATATATCACCCTGGAGGAATTATAGAATAGTATCATTAATATAGAATTCCTTCGGAATAATTGGAAATTTTCTATAAATCCAACCAATCCGCGATCCGCTTACGAACTTAATTGGCTTATTTCTTGATTTTTTTCTTAATAATGACGAATAATTTTGGAAGCAGTTTTATTTGATTACTTTGCTCTATTTATGCTAAAAAGGGAACAAAGTGTACGAAAAATATCGAGTTTTAATTTTGTAAATCAGACATTATGATGACAATAACGTTATTGTATTTTTCCTTTCACAGGAACGTTGTTTGATATATTACTTAAATAAACTATATACTGTTCTTATATAACGAGATTTTGTTCTCCAGTAATCTCTTAGAGTAATATTGCCAATTTTCTACACGATTTCGTATGATGATAATAAGTAAGCCTATTACATTAGTACATCGTATTAAAGTAAGCTTAAATCAATATTGTTCCTATCGGATATTGGTCATACATAAGTAAATCTCAACATAAGTGCCATTTGACAGTAAATAATGGTTCATAATATTGTTTAAAAAATTTGCATAGCGAAGAACAGACAATATGACGCCAAATCATTTATTCATTCGCAGATATGAAACAAAATCGTTTTGTAAATTTCAAGACAGGAATTTTTGACTAATCATTTTTTATGTTTGAAATAAATATAAACGTTTTGAAAAAAAAAAAAACGATTGTAGGCTCCTCAAAGTGATGGTGGTGGCTGGTTCCGGGAATTCGTTGATGAGAAATCCGATAATAATAATTGGATCCTGTTCTATGTTCGGATCTACTACCAGCTGACGTTTCTCATGTTATTTGAATACAAGTTTTTCGGAATTTTGTGATTATAATATTTCGATAATTCCAGAGATTTTTAAGTTTCTCGACACAGTCTATTTACTCGCTTTTTATAGGTATAAATATTTATATCCATCGCAAAAATTTAATCATCCGCATAATCAGCTATGATATGAAAGTCTGAGCACTAGCAGTGGAGACATTATCAGCCTATAAATATCTACACTCCTGGGGCTCAGGCTTTCCTTAAGAATAGGGAGAATGACGCCATTATCAACAACGCGAGCCAGTGAGGATTGGTGGGTGTTAGCGACTGCACCAATGACCAATTAACATGCCTCCATGTTTCGGCACAGAGGAGCTCGCTATAATAAATTTTGATCACCCATTCTATAACCGGCTCTTGCGAAAGTTGCTTAACAACCGTATCGCAGACTGAGTACGCCAACCGCTGTGTCGCTTAATCACAAAGTTCCTATAACCATCTTCCAACTCTATTATCAGACTCTGGATAGTATATCGGATCAAAATCCTTGTTAAACGAGACCAAATTCGGGGTTGCTTCGTTTAACTACAAAGGTCCTACGGCTATCTTCCGGGTCTCTACCCCATTGTTATCTAAGGGTCAGTTGCACAAACGTTCATTAAGGTTTAATGACGCCTTTAAGCTCTAATGTGTGTCAAATTTGTATCGGTAATGTCGCTTTAAACTAGTGACATTTTTAATGGACGTTTGTGCAACTGACTGTTAGTTACATATGCATATGAAAACTCCATCGAAAAGTAGGTGAAAATCTTGCAAGATTTGACCCACATTAATAAACCAATTAACTTAATTTAACCAATTAATTAGGGAAAAAATATGAGTTTCTTTTTTCAATGGCTTTTTGTATTATTGGTAGGTTGAATGAACAATTTACAATTTTAATTAGAATGATTCCTCATTTACTTTAATAGCAGTAAAATAGCTGTGAATCCACACCAGCCCTTTTACGTCCCCACTGCAGGGGCTCAGGCCTTCCTTATGGATGGTTAAGGAGGATGGGCCATGACCCTCCACGCTGGCCCAATGCGGATTGGAGGGTATTGACGACTGCAAATGCAGCCGGGACCAACGGCTTAACGTGCCTTCCGAAGCACGGAGAAGCTCGAGATAATAATTTTTTGGTCACCCATCCCGTGACCGACCCTTGCGAAAGTTGCTTTACGACTACGATCGCGGGCCGTGGCGCTTATCCACTACGCCACCGAGCTGTGAATAGTAATAGTATTTTTTTATAAAAAAAAAGTGCGTAAAAAAATTCTATAGCTATACTTTAGTCTCTTACTGAACCCTCACTCTAGACCTCGACTTTGTTCAATTGCAAAATATAACCATTAGCAAATGACATTTATTCATAGAATCATGCAGTAAAGGCAGTAATAAATCTACCATGATTATTAAACGAAGCACTAACATTTATAAAATGTTTGACAAAATATATTAAGATATTTGCATTTCACAGATAAAGTTTCTACGAAGGTAATTTTATTACCAATGCCATTTCTTTAATAAAATGCATAATTAGTGTCAAATTTATTTACTTTTACTTAGTGTCCTCTATTAATGATGCCATAGACAATCAAACTAGCGTGTTTTACATTTTTCTTTATAAATCAGTTGTTCAAATATCATAACCAAGTGTTTATTTTTAAATTATTAAATTAAATAAACCGGCTCTGTGAAACATGAATGCTTTCATTATTTCCTTAGGAATATACTAAAAATAATTTATGAGTGCTGGTCATTCATAGACAATGGAAATTGATCCAATATATAATAAATTAAAAATTCTATTGGATAAAGTACAAATTTATTATTTTGATTACAATTTAACTATATAACTTGGTTGAAATTTTATTAAATACTTTATTCCTTTTGAAAAAAGTATTAGAACCGAATGTATATTCGTAAGTGTATAAACTTATTTATGTAGGTAAGTGTACCTCTGTGTTTATTTACGAATTTCTCGCAATTAGATTTCTTTACCGATATATTTCGCTTTAAATTTAACGACCAGTACAAATTTCGTTATTTATGAAGATAAACACTATTAAAAATGCAGATAAAGGTGATAAAGTATATATTAATTCATTCATGGTAAAAACCCCCTCCCGACTTCTATAGAAAGATTTTTTGAAGCCATTTAGAAAAAATATTTCGATGTAGTTGAATTGGAGGTAATAGTGAGTTATTAAAATATAATTTGATGTTGATGTAGTGTCTTATGCAACGACATTAATTAAGGAAATGGCAACTCATTTTCTAGTAGCCTCTGACAAGATTAATAGTGGATGACTCGGAAGCGGCAATGATCCTGGAGCATGGTACCGTTAAGTAGACTGTTTCTAATTAAAGGTATTTACAAAACTAACAATTTTTAAGTTGTGATTATGAAATTTTCTGACAGTACAAGACCCAAAAGAATTCAACTATCACAGATGTTCAAGAACTAATTCTGGTTCGATATCTTTTTTTAAATAAATTTCATGGCCTTTTCAGTCAATTTCAGCAAACAAACAAGTCTTTCTTCTTTATAATATTACTAAAGACAGAGAGATAAAGTTACTAACTTTATTTCTTTGTTTATAGGAGATAATCTTCGTATATAGTGATCTCGTTATAAAAATTCTTTTACCTAGGGAAAGCTATATCATACGAGGGTGACATAGGCTATAATTTACGGAGTTGAAGTCACAGAAAAATAGCTAGTGCGTAAATATTATAAGACCAAAAAGATTATGCCAATGTAAAGTAACCTTAAAACGTGATGTCATTCTCCCATTTTTAATTATAGCCAATTTGGACGACATTTTTTCGAACTAATCCAATTGGATGGCAGTGATTATTGATGTATTCTATCATCAAAATATCTAACCAATATATAAATCTAATAAGATTCTCGCAACCTTCAGCAGAGAATCCTTAATATAATTCCATGCTCATCTCTGGAACTGTAAGAAAACGTGAAATGTGTCAGGTGCTGTCAAATGTATTAGGAAAGTAATAGAAATTGTTCTCTCATTATTTATTGAGAAAGGATGTAATGAGATCTACATCCAAGCAACGATTTAGTAAAGTTATTTTCTTTGAAATTAAAACAGCGAAGACATTTTAATGTAAACATGGTATTAATAATGACCAAAATATAATATATAAATAAGCTTTTTTAAATCTTTTATTTATGCACACTAAAACGTAAATAAATAAATTCTAAACATTTGAATTACTAATAATAAAAAAAATCTCTAACAGTAATTGATTTGAAAAGTTTGTAGCGCTAATGAAATCGGAGACGAGGAAGTACACATATTTTTTATGCGCTACAAGCTCAAACTCAAACTCGTTAATTGCTTTCATGTGGTAAAAAAGATGTACCTTTCTTGAACGTTGATACAGGCACTGCATAAGTACTATAATTGTTTAGAATTTATTTATTTACGTTTTAGTACGCACAAATAAAAGCTTATTTTAAAAAGCTTTTGTTATTATATTTTTATCGTGTTCTTTAGTTTTATTTTGTTAGCTTTTGTTATTATGTTCTCATAAAGACGGATCTAAATAGCCCAAAGCACAATGCAATTGCGTTCTTTTATTGCTAAGTTCCTATGACTACCTTCCAGTTAATTTACACATGGGAAGTAGCGGGAAAACAGCTAGTATGCTATCAACTATAATTCAATAAAGTAGCCACAACTTAGGGTATTACATAAATATAATCATCATCGTCATATACATTTCTCAGATTCCAAGATGGGTCGTTAATGCCCCAATATTGTGAAAAAAAGACAACGAAAGTACCACAACATCCAAACCCGACAAAATATAGAAAAGTAATTTTTCTACATTGACCCGACCGCGAATTGAACACGAGACTTCAGAGATGTCGACACCTTGAAGCCGGCGTGTGAACCACTCAGCTACGGAGGTCGTCTATATTACTAAGTTATAAGTATCTAAACACGATTTTATAATTTACGATAAAATGCATTTGTAAGTATTTTGGAGTGTTTGAAACCATGAAACACAAAATTAGTTCATATTGTTCTTTAAAACAATCAAAATACAGTATTATTATAAGACGAATCATCAAAGATTTCCATCTCGTTTTCAATTCCACTCGGGATCCATCTGAATTGCGAGAATTTTAATAGTCGCAAAAATTCTATTGTTAGCTCCTCTTCTCAGTTTAATTAATTTTAGGGATAAGATTTGGAAATTGCTTTGGGATTATCGAATGAATAATCATTTAAAGAGGTACTTTTATTTTATATATTCTGCATTTTCTTTTTTTTAATAAATATTAGCTTTCAGTTTAATATGATTTTCAGTAGAAAAAAACAATTTCAACTAACTAGAGTATATCTTGTTTGTACAGTCAATAAATAGCACATCAGGTTATACAAAATTAACAATTTTATCAAATTTTAAACTTTACAGTGTCGTTAGTAAAGTTTAAAATTACGAAAATTTGACACTCTGTTGTATGTTAATATGTTGCTGAGAAAATAATTGAAATAATAGCTGGCTGTATATTCATCTTCTCATAAAGGCGCCCTCACTCGTACAGTAACAAATTAAATTACATCACAAATTTATCAGCTAAATGAAATTATCTGGTAACAGTCAAGTTGACTTAGTCAATGTCGACATCACGTAGCGTTATTTTTTATTTAGCTAATGAGGTTTTTCTTGAGTAAATTTGGTAAAATCTCAAACGAAATTCTAAAAAAAATATATATCTAGGTAAAAAAATATACAGGTAGCTCGGATTTAAATACACATTTATTTATAAAATCATTTTATAATAGATTTAAATACTATGTGGTGTTAATCTATATAGGTACATATATATAATGAATTTGTCCTCCTTTTATCATAGGTAAAATAAAAAAAAATTTAAAGGGCCGCCATTAACTTAAATTCTACTTTTTAATTAATGTAGCGAATATCATAACAGTAGCGTACTTTAAAAGCTCGGCAATTTTCAAAGCATTCATATTCTAATGGATGACATTGCAACGAATGCTAATTACTCTAATATAAAACTTATAAAGCTATAATTTGTCAGCAATTCTGGTTTGTAATTACATAAGCAATATAAACAACAATTCTTAAAAATACCTTCGTAATACCGAGAGAAACAAAGAGATTATATCGACACGTCCTACGCATAACTCGTTAACCGAAAAAGACAACTTCCACAGAAGAGTCAAATAAAACTTGAAATTAGTGTTACGCTTTAACTACTCCAGTTATCCATCTGAAAATTGACACATAGGATATTTATTGGATGTATTTTCGACTGGAAAACAATTTTTTTCTAATTTCCTGACAGATTTTAACATTGAACACTTACATAGTTTTACTTCAGATTATTATTATTAAACAATTTGGTTTTTTATTTAACAATAAATAAATGATGAATTGCAATTAAAACTACTTCTCAATATTATAGTATTCGGGACAAGATTTTTAACGCGACATCAAGCGACATTTTTTTTAGATTTTATTAGAGATAATTATCGGTAATGACGTTTTACACTAATGACAATTTTAATTTTAAATAATAACGTTCGTGCAACTAGGTGGATGTATTTTTAGAAACTTCGTATATTGTCTTTGCATTATAATAACACAATTCGATATCAAACGTTTCTTTCAACACTCAATGGTTTCCTTTGAACTAGGATTTAATATGAAATTGACTGGATGACGTGAATAAACTGGAACAAAGATACGAGATAAACTGAAAGTAGAAAACTAAACAATAAAAAACTTTTCCGACGTATAAAACATTTTCCGCAGAACATTCAAATAATATCGCCTCTCACAAACATATCAAATCATACTTGTTATGTTTACGTCCATTGTTATTTGACAAAAATGCCTTTATATAAAGTCGAGAGTACTATCAATCAAATACGAATATAAGCTCGATCGCTACTCGCTTTATTCACCGTACATTAATTCTGATAAACAAAAGAATAGCCAAATAAATGGGATACGAACAGTTGACGTCAGAAGCACTTTTCCATTTCTTTTGTTTCGCAATAATTTCATTGGATTTTATACGATAGACAATGTTAATGGGAACTGTCTTAAAGTTGCCTTCACAATTTTTGATCGAAGCTTGATTGAAATCTGATTTCTCGACCGCACGTATGTACGAAATATTAACTTATGTTTTATAAGCTAAATATTATGATAAAATAAAAAACTCATGACAAACATTTATTGGTATTTTTCTTATAAACTATTTACCAGAAGCTAAATAGAATTGTCCTCAAGATAATAAAATTTGGTTTTAGAAATGCGTACGTTTCGTGGATAGGTAGGTATACCTGTGTGACTTGCTTAAATTCTGGTGGTCATGGCATTAGTCACACTTGAATGTATAAAAGTCGCCTTAGGGTCATGTGTAATATGAGATGACTTTCAGTATGTGTTCAGGTAGAGAATGTAGGTATACATATTTCATTCAAGTAAAATTATTTGACGGGATTTTGCTTTCAAATTATTTTTCTATATAGGTTCATAGATTCTTGTAAGCTAGAGTGACTAAGTAGAAATGAATTGTGTAGGAATCCGTGCCATTTTCTGCGAATATCGCCGTGAACACCTAATATTATAGTAGTACTATACCCCAAAGTGTTTTCGCAATGTTCATATATCTTAAATTACTTGTAGCAATATTTATAATATTAGCAGAGCAATATAATAATAAATCACATTCCAAGGTTTTGTAACAATCTAAAAAGTCTCGACGATAAGAGAAAGAACAAAAGTGTACCAATCGAAGTTATTCTAATTTTAGGGTTACATACCAAAAGGGTAAAACAGGAACCCTATTCCTAAGAGTTGCCTATCTGTCTGCCTGTCCGTCGCCAGGCTTTACCTTATGAACTGTGTTAGTTAGAGAGTTGGAATTTTCACAGATGATATGTTTTTGTTACTTCTTCAACAACGAATATTAAAAACCAAAATAAAATAAATAACTAAGGGCTCCCATACAACAAAAGTGATTTTTTGCAGTCATCAGGTTGTATCTCATGAACTGTTAGAATCTTCATAGCAATATTGCAGCAATTAGCATCAGTTATAAAGTACAGAATGCCATTTTATTTGTTATTTACACGAGTAAAATTATAAATAAATTTGAAGCTGAACCTGACATTTGATTTGAAAATGTGTATTTTGTTAATCTGTAGCTAATTAACTCCTGGGGGAAAAGCGTGCATAGTTATATTTGGTCGTGTTATACATTAACAAGATTTCTAAGAAGGGTACTTACCTACATTATAATACTTACTAAAGCAAGTCCTAGGACACGGAAAATATAATAGTGCTATAACTACTAGACTTTCAGTAGGAACTTTTATTGCGTTCAAAAGTCACAATTGAAGTGAATGGACATTTACCTAATGTTACAGCCACAAAATATGTAGTCGACTTTTAAACCTGTCGAGTTTCTAGAAAGTCATTTGGTTAACTGAAGAAAATGTTAACCGAATAAAAGTAATTAAGCTATAAACATTTTTTATAGAAAGTGTACGGTTTTTTTAATATAGTGCTGATGTACTGTTGAATAAAAAATCAAGTATGAATTAAATGTTTTAAAAATTACTGAGAACATTTATAATCTCAATCAAGGAAGTTAGCGAACCATAAGCGACGCACAGTAACGATATGGATATAAAGCGTTCCCATGGTTCTCATTCCAACACTACCAGAATACTTTAAGAAAAAATCAGAATAATCCAAATATTTAGTATACAGCACTATAGTTATAGTCAACTACTTCATAAAATGATGTCTGGCTAAAAAAGAAATACTTAGTCCTAGTTTCCTATTAATACCAAGTCATTCAGATAATAGAAAAATATTAGATACGTATTTCTTTGTTTTAATTTAACAAGAAATGGCTTGATAATAGGCATTAAAATTGAGGAGTGGGAGCTCGCTACGTCACAACTATGTAAAAAATTTACAAAGGTGTGAGTGACGTCATACAACATTTCAACTCAATGAGTCTTTGTTATTGATTACGCAAAAAAAAACGTGTTAAACATCATTCATTGGGTTGTTTTGTATTCATCCTATGACGTCTCATCCTATGCATTATTTTTTCCTTACTCATCCTATTTTTGTTCTTCACTCAACCCACAACAATTTATTTTAATTAATTTTAATTTTGAATTCCTTACTCATCCTATCGGTGTTCTTAGCTCATCCCAATTTTAAATCACGCAAAAATTGTAAGAATTTTGTGTACGGTCTGAACAAAAATATTATCTTTTAATATAATCTTAGTGAATTGTTGCTCTATATAAAATAAAACAGCAGGAATTCTGAAAGATATAATAAGAGATAAATTTTGCATTCACAATGCTTTATTTAAAATTTTCTTTCAAATAATGTCTTTCAAAAATCGTAAGTTTTAATGGAAAAGAATACAAATTATATAAAATTGTTAAGAATTCACTTAACATTAAGGAACCCATATGTTTAATAGCAAGAACAAAGAGTAATAGGCAAAACAAAATCAATCATAATAGTTATGATTGATTTTGTCGTTTCTATAACTGACTAGACAAAATCAACTGCATTTTAAAAATCATCTACAAAAATCACAGATTAAAGAACTATTAACTAGTTTGACTAGTACTACATCGCCTCGCCAAAGATTTGGATTATAAAATGGTTTAGAATTTTCACGTGCATAAGACTGTTTACTCTGTGGTAAGGTGTCTAAAGTCTGTCTCATAAAAAAGTACCAAAGGCGCGAAATCACTGCCATATGACGAAGCATTGTTAACCCCTACTAATTTTATGTAGTTAGAGATCTATCTACAGAGGGTACTGCTAACAAAATTTTGAATTACTATATAGTAATTAACTATATAGTGATGGATATTCATCACTATATAATCCTTATTCATTGATTCTTTTCCATCCGTCTGTGCCCCAGTTGTGGGGACATTAAAAGGCTAACGATGATGGAGTTAGTACATATTTTATAAATAATAGTCTTTATTTCTAATATGTACTAGATAAGGATATTTATCGTATACATAATAATTTTCCGTAAAAATATAAAACGTTGTTTTGCTATCCATATTTTTTAGTAATATTTGCTTCAGGATGAGTAAGGAATACGCGTTTAGGATGACTTAAGAAAAATATTCATAGGTTGAGTTTGGGATGAGTGAAGAAATAGGATGAGACGTCATAGGATGAATACGGCACAACTCCATTCATCATTTCTATTAAGAACTTGTTTTGTATATTTTTTCTTGTAAGCAGTATAAAGTATTATTTATGATGAAGTATCGATTTACTTAACAAGGGCACAGATAAACATAAACTGCTAAGGTAATTTAAGCGATATGTTACAGGAATCGTCCTTTAATTAAAAATCTATACTTCTTGGTATTTAAAAAAATGCGTGGACATATTTCTTTTTGTTATAGTGGAAACTTCAGCGTTTTAGCGTCAGTAATTTAGTTTAGTTTATGTACTGTATAAAAATTCTTGACATACTCCTTCGCAAGACATCCCACGGGGCACGCTCGGTCTTACGCGCGACTCGCCTCGCGCTTTATGGCCCGTCTCGCCTAACAAGATTCCAGCCGCTCGTTACACCAATTTATTACGCCCTTAGAAGGGATTTATACTTTTTTGCGGTAGTTCCGCTCACTAACGTTGTCTGGCTCACGAGCTCACGAGTGTGCACGATACGTGGCGTATTGTATCATCAGCCCCTTTTGTTTGATGTCGGAGTGCGCGTGACAGCGTCCTGGGAGCTGTTTTTCTTATTTTGATATTAATGCCCATGGAAAACTGGATACTAGGACATAATAAATGCAATTGGGCGTAAATAATACGTTTTCTGGCTTCCAGATATGTGGGATATTGAATGTTTTTGATTTGTTTTGTTTATTTTCTGTAATGATGTTGCTAACTTACTTATTTTTCATATATATATCAGGACTGTTCTCTCCAATATTGAAATTAATGTTAGTTTAATCTCAGATACACATAAAACTGTTTAACGCTGTTTTGATCTCGAGTAGATGAAAGTAATGTTAGTATCAAAACTGTTTCATGTCCTATAAATATTGTCTATAACTATTTCACAGTGAATATATTTCCATATGAGAAATGGTCTTCCACAAAAAAATGACAGTTTCGTCACAGCATGTGTGTCGTTTGTAGCCAAAAACATTGGCCGCACATAAACTACGAAAAGGTTTTCATCGGTTTTTCAGAGTTGGCACTACGCCACTAAGCTGTCGCTATGTTATCGTATACTTTTATTGCTATTACCTTAAAGTTCAAAACTGTAAGGTAACGTTACATTCACGGGCGATGAAGCAAGCGTTATCACAGTGATACATGACGTGTTTTACTCGACTCACCGGATAAGCATGGGTATATGTAAACTTATAGAAGTTTGTATCTTTGATCTAATGTATGCTAGCGGTAAGATATTCCTGTAATTCGTTTTTGTTTTTGAATAGGTAGGTTGTTACTTCTTTTACCCTTTGGAGCTACGCGTTGTGTGATTAGAAAAAATATTTAATCGTTTGTTCTGTGCCAAAATATCGGAAACTCGTAAATATAAGGTACATGGCAGCAACCTAGTCGAAAATTATCATTCAAACGATTTTAAATTATTTAAAACTTTCACTTACGGGAAGCTACATCATACATGGTGACAAAGGCTATTATTGCGCAGACGGAGACGCGGCAAAACAGCTAATTACGATATAAAATGGAAACTGTAATAAGATATGAATGTCAAAGTTTCTATTTACCATCACCAATAAATTAGGGTAGATTTACAAAAATAAGCAAATGAAGGTATTAAAATAAAGAAAAAATAAATTATCGAGCAAAGTTATAATCGAGTACTGAATATTGATGACTGTTAATCTAGACGAGATAAATAAATATAATTTTTCAGTCACTCTTTAGAGCGCGGCGTGGCAAAAGCAGCACAAAGTGTGGCAAATAAAACAGTACGTGCTTACATTATAATAAATTCATATGTAAATAAGACACATGTTTTTTTAACTTGAATAAAAAATAGAATGCCTTTTGGAGAGATTCGACAAAAAGGGAAGAAATGAAGCTTGTATTGTCTCGCAAATAACGGTCGTCCTCTATGAAAGCCTTTTTTCTTTCTGTTTGTAATATAGTATTGTACATTAGACGTTGTTTGGACTTCTGATAATGATATATCTGTTATGGGTTAGTTTGATAATAATTAACATAGAAGTGGGAAAATTAATGAAGGGTTTTACACACAAACTTTACTTCTTTCCTCTTTTTTACTTGTCAATATATTGTCTGTGAAAATAATAAGAAAATAGTATGTTCATATCCATAATCCTGAATGTGTTTAGGAGATAAAACTGACATTTAATACACACAAATCGGTACATCGTATCCAACTGGTCGGATGTCCAATTTTTACGAAAATCACTCTTGTTCTAGAACACATTAAATTTATCGGACTCTATAATCATTATTTCAGAATAGTTTTTATTTACAAAGTAAAGTTTACTATAAAAAGTCGGATGTCGACATGAATTTAGAACAAAAACAACTGCTGTTTACTTGCGACTTTTTACCTCTTGTAATCTTGAAATAACGCCTTCACAGTAGATCTGATGTGCATAAAAATATTTCGTTTCTCAAAAGTTTCTTTGTGTTTTTCGGATGTTAACATCAGACCTTTTGGTTCGGGGAATCCACTAAAATTGCAGTGCGAAAGAGAATAAACGCCAATATACTCGCCACGAGCGCCGCTTTATGGAAGCAAAAAGTGTCTTCCGGCTCAAAAATTAATAACATTTTGTTTCTTGATATTTTGTAGTAAAATCATTAAAAACCTTCATTTAAAAAATTATATATTTAATAATTTTATAGGTAAATAAAAATTATTTTGTTTTATTGTTAATAGTTACTATGATTTTGTTAGTAAGTAGTAAGTGTCATTTGATTATGTATTTTGGTGTAATAAATAAAAAAATAAAAATCTCCTCACTTCCTATTCCTAAGAGCTCTTTAGTTTCGCTAAGTAACTTTTTCGATGTAATAAAAAATGATATATTTAGTTCCATAAAACTTTTACAGGAACTAAATATGTAAATAAGAATGCGTGTTTTCAACATTTCTGACAAAGTTCATGTAATCAAAGACAATGATACTTCATGATATGTAAAATGAACTATAGAAAACACAAACTCTTATATGTATACACGTTTAGTTCAGTATCTTGTAAAAATTTATGAGAAAAGTTAAAACAAAATTCATGGAGATACGGTGAATGTACTAAAATTTACTAAAACAGTTTTCATAGAATAAATGTAAGTGTACCCAATAAGTAGGTAAGTATAAGACATCACAAACATTACTCAGATTCTAAGATGAGTAACTAAAGCCCCCGTATTATGGAGTAATTAAGATAACGAAAGTACCACAACATCCAGAAACGATACCTGAAACCGTAGAGAAAACTTCATTTTCTACATTGACTTGACCGGGAATCGAACCGGAAACCGGGAATACTGCATTGATATAATTTATTCACACCTTTTGCTAAAGTGTTCACATCAAAAAGCATATAAAATATATGGTAAGTAAAAATATTATTAAACTATGTCTTTATCTTAAATATTCTAGACACATACTAAAAACACATTAAAGAGTTAATATATCAATTAATATATTTATATTAATTGATATGTTTACATCTACATCAAAATCGCGTAACAATGATGCAGGTTTTTTATTTATTTACTTGGATAACTGTTATCGGCTATATATGATGTTATAGGCAACATGGAATTTATAAAAATGGTTTTTTTTAATTACTTAATTATTCATGAATCCAAAACAATGATTATTAATATATTGTTAGCTGTCAGCAACAAGGAAATGAAAACTAATGAAAAAAATATCTTGTCGCTTAAAATATAATAAAATACATAATATATATACTTATATACTTATCGAGGTCCAAAGTTTTTAATCGTCATTGCCTAGAATAGTTGACGTATTGCATAGTTGTTAAATAAAAAAAAATATTGAAAATCGGTCAACACTTGGCGAAAATATTGGTGAACGTACATAAAAAAAAATACTACGCCGTCGTAAATATAACCTCCCCCTTTTGGATTTTTAACTTGGTTAAAAACGATGCTTTTTAACTTAACAAGCGGTTCCTTTTTTCCAGTAAGTAAAGCACTTCACTATTCTCTATACTTGATTACAAGAATATCTACAAAAGTATTCGTCTATCAATTGCTTCCACCGGAAATTAAGCCCCCCTTCGCAGCAGATTGCTCAAAGAGATAACAAGCGAAAGGTTACAACACCGGCTCGAATCACCCTCAAATAATTTGTGTACACAAATGTTTGAATTTTTCCGTCAAACGAAAACGGATTTGTTTGTTAAGCTCCGAAACCGTATCGGAATGAAGCGCTTTGCATAATAAACAAAACTGATACGTATACAACAAGGAGAGTTAAAATGATATGATACTATGATAAATTTCTCGAAATTTCCTATATCGAGTTTGCTATTATTGAATTAAAACCTACAAAATGATATTAAAACATTTTATACAAGAGTTCATTGTCAGTTACGGTTACGCTTAAAGATGAAGAGACAACGAGATGAAATCAACAGGTCAATGAAAGAGATAGACATATATTGACTTCGTGGATTTATTGTTTTATTTATCTTTATTATTAGATAATAAACAGTGGCAAACGCGTCGTTCTCCCTTTCCTTGCTCTAGTAGTTTAGATACATTACCGGCAGTGCATTGGTTATTGTATAGAATACAGAATAGAATAGGTTTATACAGATTATCGGTAACATATACAATTGTGGGCAATGTATTTAAAAAATAAAGAAGTGTCATACTGGCTATAGCTATGTAATATTTAATCTACTAGATATTTTAGAGTAAAAAAGAAATAATGATGTGATTTTGGAAAATGATTTTTTTTGTAATATTTAAATTCGATAAATACAAATAAATAAATACCTAGACATTTTAAATACGATAGTAAACACCTACAATCATAAGTATTTTAAGTTGTCGTGATTTCGGTTTAGGAATGAAAAAATATATGGATCCTATAGAAAGAAATATGTTTCTTTAAGCAGGCTCAATTTCTAAAAGGTAATTAATAAAAGGCAGTTTTATTATCATATTTAAAAAAATATATATTAACGGTGCTATCTCAAGCACCTAGTTTTTAATGCGTTAAGTCTTTCCAAAGATTTTTAAGTACCGTACCAAAATTGGAAACCCATATTGTATGTCTTTTGTCACAATAGATATTTTCTGAAACTAGTGTATGAATAGAATTCAAATTTGTTACACACTAGCTGTACCCGTGACTTCGTCTACGTAGGAAAGTATATTAGGAGATTTTTTTCTTTCATATGGAAGGAATCGAATCGAATAGGATTAGTGGTCCACAATCCACTACGCGGGCCCATGGCGTATTAGTGGGTAAACGGCTACTGATGCAGTCGATACCTACGGAGGAGCCCAAGGTAATAAATTAAGTTTTTCCATCCAATACTAGGTAACCTGGAAGAAATGTCTGGCTAGCGATATGTTAATATTTTGTATCTAGTTAATTACGTACAAAAGATTAACCTATCGCTATCGCTTACATAATGTAAAATATTTTTTATGTTCATGTCATTTTCTTCTTGTGCAATAAAGAGTATTACTTACTTACTTAACCGCATCGTAAACCGAATGCACTAACCCACTACGCCATCGAACCTCTCATATTCTATACACATATAAATATATAATTATATTATAAAGAGGAAAATTATTATTGTTTTTTTTTTACATCGAAGTGGTTCCGAAACTACTGGATCCATTTTAAAAATTCTTTCATCTACAGGAAACTCCATCATACTTGGATGACATAGGTTATAATTTACGTGCCTAGTTAACAGCTAGTTCATTATATAGTGTGACTATTTATTGGCGGTAATCCTGCAGGGTACGGGCATGGTGAAGGCAACACCGGTTGGCGATAATCAAAACTACTTTCTCATTTATAGAATTTTTCTCTATAGTGCAAAGTCTGAACTCATTAAGAGCTCGAACTTATTTCTCTATCAAAAGAAGTTTCAGACTCACACCAAACTGCATGTGTGTTAAGCTGTCTTCAGGAGTTTCATGAGATCAACCGATTGCTGTATGAGTTCTATGAGAGCTCAAGATATTTCCCTGACAGTGAATGCTTCAGATTCAACTTGCTCATGCACTATCAGCCTCTCGGCAGTTAAATACGCTTCACGTTCTTCAGGAGTGACCGAGCGCTTTCCGGTGTATAAAGCTGTGTCTCAAGTGAAGACTGAAAATACCAACTTTAAACTATAAATGCCCCTCATAATAGTTTATTTCATATATTTTCAATGTACAGAAATCGATCAGTTACGTTTTTATTATAGTATTTAATATAATAATAATAATATATTTATATATATTTAGATTACGTAATTCGGTGACTTAATGATGGCTGTAAAACGATCGTACATTATATAAAGTAACATGGCGGCTGTTGGAAAGCCCGCTAGTTTCTTGAATCATTAAAACTCCAATAAAACTAAATAATCCAAAAATTATTATTTACAGTTAAAACAGAAATTTTACGTGGTATAAGAAAAAACTTAGATGGCAGACACTGACGTAACAAAAAAGACAAAAAACAGCCTCTTTTGACATCTTCCCAACGAAAAAAAAAACATTCCTCAGTACCTGCCATTTAGCAATGTTCAGTTATGATTTCTAAAGGATAGAGTCTTTGAATTGGTCTCACTAACGTTCCTTTACTAGTACGTACTTTGACAACCCTAACTTTACCGTCCTTTCCCCGGTATTAATTCTATAACTACTGCTAAAGGCCATCGGATATGCTTATCTGTATCGTTGTCAACCATTACAACACATCCTACTTTGGGTTCTACTATAGGTACCATCTTGTTTTTTCGAGAAAGAAAACCTAAAGCGATTTACTAAATTCAACCTAACCCTCTTCAAATTTCGATATTGACGGCTTAAATTTTTTGCACTATCTTTATACAAATCTATTAAACTCGAAGGAGTACCCTGCCGTTACTTTTAAAAACATAGAAGGTGTTAAGGTTTTTGGTTCTTCTACAGCATCACTAACATAAGTTAATTAGTCTCGAATTTACGATAGACTCACATTCATAAATAACCGTTAGTAATTGTTCATAATACAAACAAGAGCTTCCTAAAACCCTCTTCAAAATGTTTTTGACTGTACCTATGAGCTTCTCGAAGATGCCTCCCCACCAAGATGCACTAGGTGGATTGAACTTCCATTCCACTTTCAAAAATTGACTACCTAAAGTTTGTTCATATTCACTCTTAGCCATAGTGGACCCTCCCAACACTTAGATTGTATTAAAAACTCTACATCACAATCTCGAGATGGTAGGTCAGCTGGATTATTACAACCAGGAACAAAAAAAACACTGCTCTGGTTAAGAAAGTTCTCTTATCTCTTTGACCCTGTTGAATACAAACCTAGCGCACGGAGCATCTCTTTTTATCCATGAGAGAACAACAAACGAATCGCTCCAATAAAAAACATAGGAGTCATCAGTGAAAGTCAACACATCACTAATGGATTTCATTAGTCGTGCACCATTACTGGCAGCAAGTAATTCCAATCGTGGGATTACTTGCTGCCAGTATTGGTATTACATACTTTTTTTAGTTTTAGGCGAAATTCGCGACTTAGCTTGAACAAAACGTACATCTATACCGTCAATAGTTTCTATGCAAACAAAAATCACAGCCGCATAGGCATCAGCAAGTCACTTTCATATCCCAATCATATCCAGAATTGCACAAATCCATTAACAATAACTCAGGTTTAATAAGAATCGGGCAAACTTACCCCAGAACATCAAATATCTTGTACATAATCGACAAAATTAATGTCTTGGTTACTTAAATATAAAACTATCGTTAATTTCAAGACTAATCAAGAAGAGCGTATCAGTTTGTTTATTCCAATTCAAGCCCAATACATTGGTAACATGAGGAGATACATTGTCACCACTATATTGTCACCACTATATTCCCAACAACGCAAATCAAATCCACCCGTTTTCAAAACTACTATTGCTTTATTACGAAAACAATCTAACTCCTTCAAATAAAATGATTTTAACAACTTACCTAGAATCATCTTATTCTCATAAGAGTCGATACCTTTTATGATTTGTTGTATGTGATGTTCCAATGTAGCCTCTAGCAAAAATGGGCTGTAGGTTAAACCAAACACTACTCTACAGTGACGATAAATCTGTAATTTATTAGAGTTATTACTAACCCACCACAAAAAACGCAAGAAGTCTCTGTCTTTGGGAGATATACTTATTTGTAGAAATGCTTATCGAATGTCAGAAATAACATCTATCTCTTTCTCTCTAAAACGTAAAAGTATGTTAGGTATAAGCTCAATCAAATTTGGACCTGTTTCGAAGCACTGATTGAGGGAAGGGGATCCTACACTACGAGCAGACGCGTCAAATAATGGACGAATTAGCGTGGAGCTACTACTTCTTCAACATCCGACAGAATAATATTCATCTGCTTCAATTTTTCTAACAAAACTTTGTCATTAATAGCCGGTATATCGGCACATATTTCCTTCTTGTCAAACACTTCAGTGTCACATTTAAAAGATGTTGTCAAATTTTGCACTGAAATAATAAATTTATTATACGACCGTGTTGTATAATCGTCTGACTATGAGACTCATAATTCATACAAATTGCTACATCTTTTAATATATATATGAATGTTGTGAACCTGAAATACATCTCACAACCATTATTTTTTCTTTATTCTGCAGCTTGACTCTTAATGTCTGAAGAAAAACATTTTGATGGACTGATATATTAGCTGTGCTCTTGACTAAATCATTATTTTCTTCAATATGAACATTCTGTGACGTCGAAGGTCTTGCAGCTTCCCTGCACATCAACAAAACATGTTTTCGTCCACACCAAGGTCAATTTTTATTATTTCTGCATTTACGAAAACCATTTCCGACTTTTAGACATCGAAAACAACTGCGATTATTCTTCACAACGTTCTGTCGCTCTTCCAATGTCATCCTCTTAGCTATCATACAGTTGCACTATTTTGAGTGTAACCGCGCGAAGCCATTGCAATTCTCTCTTTGTTTTCAACTTGAAGAAACTCCATCAATTTTCTAAGCCGATTTTTGGGTTCTGGTATTGGTCCACAATGTCTTTGCCAAACTCTAAGTAGCTCTTCTGGTAGTGACGATTTAACAAGCCTCTTTAGATACATTCAAGGATTCCAGTGACCTCCAATGAGATTCCAGTTTGTCGTACAGAAAAGTCACTTGAAACTTTTTTGAGACTTGTTGATGTTGCTTTGTAGTACCAATTGCAAGTTCTTGTATAAACCTCAACCAATAAATCTGTTTTTCCAAATCTACTCTTTAGACTTTTAATGACCTTTTCATAATTTTCACTAGTCGGTAGAAAACTATGGACTAAGTCACTTGCTCGAAAGCCAGGCATCATAAATTGCAACAGATAGTGGAATTTATCATATCCAGTCAACTGTTCGTCGTGATAAATTTTCTTAAACTGGCTCCAAAACCTCAACCAATTTTCGGTAATTTTGAGCCGTTCTTGACAGTCATCTTAGACATTGTTTCAGAATGTTCTGGTCGGAATGAAAAACGTGTAAACTCCAATTCCGCAAGTATAAACTCAGCCTTATATCTCTCGACGGATTCTAATTCTTTAGTGATCTCATCTTCTGTAACCTTGTTTTCCATAAGGTTGTCTATTATTATGTTATTTAAGATTTCAATTTGCTACATGTTCTCTGTTATAAATATGAAAGTTACTTCTGCTTCATTTATCTCTTCTCCTTGTATATAATTCGTGAATTTCTTTAATTTTTTGCTGAAAATCATTAGATTTGCACTTCTCCTTTTATTGGCTTTTTCCATTTTTTTAATACGTTGGGCGCCAGACGTTGGAAATGCCGCTAGTTTCTTGAATGATTAAAACTCCAATAAAACCTTAATAATCCAAAAATTATTATTTGCAGTTAAAACAGAAATTTTACGTGTGACGTAACAAAAAAGACATAAAAAACTTGAAATAATATACAGCTTCTTTTGACAGCGGCCTCTTCTCATGACTGTATAAGTTTTACCACACAAAAAAGAATTGCAGCTGTCTTTGAATCTTACAAATAGAACTACAATATAATAATTAACCCTGTAACTCGTTAACTTTAACAACTTCTTAGGACAAACAACGGGAATTAAAATGTCATTTCCTTAAAACGACGCGTAAAGTACTTTACAATCTCTTTGAAAGTTGCGCCAAATTTTATTAAACTTCCGAAAACTTTTTTATTTTCGCTTACCATTTTTAAAACAATTATGTGAAAATTCATGTTATTGTACTTACGTATATTTCCAAGATAAATCAAGGTTTGATAGGACTTCAAATGACATAAATGTTACATCTTAAGGACAAAAATGTTTTGAAATGGTATTTTATAATTTACATACATATATATCTATATAGGTATATGTACTATCATAGCCTATTATTGTCTCAAACGTTGGGACACAGCCCTTCCCTTTTTGGATGGAATGAAATCGAATATAAGGGGTGTTTCTGTAAGAGTATACTAAGAGTACAAAAAGCGAACTCTTACTAAGGGCCAGTTTTTTGATCCGTGGTTAACTCAACCATTTGTTAAAATCTTTGACAAATGGTTAAATATCAGAAAAATATGTTTTTTGATTAATAGTTAGCCTAACCAATTGTCAGAATTACAACCATTTGTCAAAAAATTTAACCATCACTGGAAGCTAGGTTAAGAAAATGACCAATTGTTAAAAGAACAGATGTACAACTGCGTTGTATTTACTTGGTCCCTTGTTATTGTTTTTTACGTTGTTTTTATAACCTACATGATTTCATAGTGAATTTGGACATTAGATATTTTTGGGATTTCGTTTTATGATGCAATTTCATAGGAAAATATTCATTGTCATTTTTTGGTTATAGGGTTATTGAAAATAAGTTATATTTTTATCTTGATCATCCTTAGTATATTTGTACTATATAGAAATAATTTTTCTTGTTTCCACGGGCAGATGCCAAATTATTCAATTATTAAAAATTCCACGAATAGACAATACAAAAGGTAAATATGCCTACAGTACATAAAATACATAGTCCTGGATTTATTTTCCAACGTTACAATCCCACCTTGGATACTAGATACTATATTCTTTTCACGTATTTCTCCATAGGATAATTAAAAAACATATAAATGCTTTTTATAAAAAGTTAAGTTTAAAATAATTGGAAAAAACATATCTTTGTTGCTTTCTAATATGTATTATTCCTGAAAAATAACACATAGTGCACACAACAGAACAACCATAAACATCCACATTGTTTGATAATCTATAGATTTCTTTCGTCTATTTGATATTTAGAACAAAATCCTAATGTCAAAAATGGTATATAGTTCGCTCCGTTCATTCAAACCGTTAGTGTTGTCACCCAGAAAAAAATTACCCATGTCAATGTATAGCGAAAAAACGACTCATTGTGCTGGCAACAAATTGGTCAGTGGTTAAATTTGACTATGGTTAAATTTGGCATCAAAAAACGAAATAGCGAGTTAACAACTTGTTATTGTTTTAACTATAGTCAAGTTAACAAATGGTGAAATGACATTTGACTACGGATCAAAAAACTGGCCCTAAGACACCCTTTAATAGTGAAAGGGCTAAGCTACACATCACACGAGTGGCAGTGCGAATTGTTAAAGACTGCAGTTTCAGCCGGGACCTTTTGAAATACGGAAGAGTTCAAGATAATAAATTTTTCATCACCCATTCTATGACTGGCCCTTTTGATGGTTTTCCCGTGACTTCGCCCGAGTAAACTAGGAAAAGTCAAAGTCAAAATAATCTTTATTCAAATAGACTTCTAAAATGTACTTTTAAGTCTTCAAACTTTTTTTCCCTACCATTCGTTCAGGACGTATTTTGGCTGATAAGAAGAACGAGCAAAAAACTCACCGGCTCTAATAGAAGTAACGAGTCTAACGGATTTACAAAAACCATGTCATTACCAGATCAATACATTATAAATATGTCCAGTCCTCCGATCGGGACTCCCCATAGTAGTATTGCCTATGTCACCCACGTTTAACGTAGTTTCATTTAGGCAAAAGAATTTTTGAAATCGATCGAGTAATTTCGAGCGTTTGCGATGCAAACACACTAACCATCAGATCTTTCCTCTTTATTATATAAGTATATATGTATTTCAAAAAGGCCAATAAAATAAATTACTTAAAAATATTTATAACACAATGCTATATTTTGTTTAGTATAGATACCGCACATAAAATTAACATAAATAATATATACGTATCATACTAAAGACAGACAATAATAGTAATTCTGTTGCGCTAGCGCAATTTAGACTTATTTAGGTTTAATCCTATCAACCATGTTCCGATTAAGTATGGAATAAAATATCCGGCAAATGGCACCCACGGCTCTGATAACAGCCCTTTTCATGAAATTTTCCATGATTTTTACAGATATTTGACTGTATCACACCGATGACGTGATAGATCTCTGATTTAGGCTAATTAATTGTTTCTGGTTATTCTCATACACGCAAGATTTCATAAAACCCCAAGGAAAAAATCACCAGGCGTTAAATCGCACCATCTTAGTGGCCAGTCAACATCAGAATTTCGTGAGATAATGTGTTCTTGTAACTTACTCATGATACTAAAGCCAGACAATAGTAGTAATTATGTTGCACGTGCACAAACTAGATTAATTTAGGTTTAATCCTAACGCAGATCCAGCCGTTACGTCAGGGGTGTCACAAAATACCTATTTACTGATATTATAAAAAAAAGCAATTGATAAATCGTCCAACCAGAATACTGGTGCTCTCTGAAACTATTACGTTCCACTTCACCTTATTATAGGGTAAAACTGTAACATAGAAAAGTGTTTATATGCTTAGTAAAGGGTTTTGTCATTATTTTCGCGGATATGTTTGTACATAATTTGGCCTTTTATCTGTTTAAACCATACTTTGTGAAGTTTAACGATGTATTCCAAAAGGCCCGTTAAGCAGTGTTGGTAGACATCACAGTCTGAAACAAATGCCCGTATCCAGCATTTTTGTTTCATGAAAAGTCACGTTTCGTGCATATCGGTCGAACAGACGCCAACAAGGTTATCAATTCAACAAAGAACTGGCACGGACCGGCCTTCCGATAAGCTATTGTTTTCATTGCGTATTTCTTCCTAGTTTAAAGGTATTGTTATGTTTCATATCTATAATAATGTAGTACTCGTACTTGATAAAATTTAGTTACTTTTGTTTTTTGCGTAGTGGAATTATAAAGATTGGTAGTGTTATCACCGAGATTTATGTTAATTCGGGCGAAGTTGCTGGCTAAAGGAATATACATAAACACACGTAGTCTATAAACGGTCACTTACACTTTTGACATATAAGTTTAATTGTAAGTCAATAATAGTCGCAAGTTTATTCAATATTTAAATAAGTTTCTACTACATACTTTAACAGAACCAGCGAAGAAAAATTGATAAACCTATTTTAAGTTTAAAATAATCAGTTATTTAGAGCATTGAAAATGTAACAATATGTAACTTACAATTTTACCATTAAAATTGCAACACTCAGGTTGCTGGCACAGCACAAGTTACAATTTATGACATAAAGAAAAAAATTAATATTTTCAATTGTTTTTATCTCTGTTCTGTGTTGTCTGTGAACAAAAGTCACTAATACCAGCAATAATCTACAGTCCACCTAAGAATCGTACACTGAGTACACTCTTACAACAGATTTAAAATAAATATTTTCCATCTCGAAGTACTTGGCGCTGGTAGATTTTTTAAGCATTTTTCATTAAAAATATTTATCAATTTAACATTGTACTATATATATTTAGTACTTTGTCCTATTCTATGACATTAAAAATGCATAAGATAGAGCAGGATAGACAACGAAACAGTCCACGATATATAGGTATGTATAACGTCAAATATTAGAGTACGTACGGGCCTGATATGGATGTTGTGTTTTCATTTATGATACTGTATTTTTTATTGTTTTTATTTATCAAATTACATAAATATTACTCATATTGTTTTTTCCTCAAAAATGCTTAACTGGTAGGAGGCCTTTATTTTGTTAGGTTGCTCTGGTTTACGGTAGTTATGAATTTTTGGATAAATAACTGTGTTTAATTATGCTGCCATGTTTATATTATCGATAATATTTCTGTATAAAATAAAGATACAAAATAGCCGAATTTATAGAAATCGAAAATATAGAAAGGATATATTGAATTGATATTATTAGTATCGGTGGCTAAGGTTATAAATTATATTATTTCTTTGCCGAGAAATTATAGCTATAAAATCAAAAATAAATAGGAAATCAAATTTCTAAGGTGAAACTTTATTATGCGCTTGGACTTTATGGGGTGGATGAGTTAAGTATCCTGAAGAACTTTTACTATTTGAGAAACACTGAACTCGCGAAGAAATAATCAGATCCTTCATACCGTTGACGATAGCAGGTATTACAACTTTGTATAGAACAGCCGATTTTTTTTACATCATGCATTCCACGAAGTCCTGGCACATAATAATCTTTTAACTTATATACATATTTAATTTTTAAATAACTTAACAATAACCAAGAATAAATTAGAAATTAGGCAGGATGTATGTAGGCATTCACTTCATTACACAAGAACGAAACTCTAGGGAGATGTGAACTCTGACCCAAGCTGAGTGGTAACGTTTTATTCAACAAGGAGATTGTATAAAATGTAAGAGTAATTTATTTGGGCCTCTTAACTTTAAATACGGGTTTCAAGGAAACCGCTTTAATTTTAAACCTTAGCACCGCTACAGTAAGAATGTAATAAGTTGGGCACTAAATGGCTACGCGTTTTGTTGAAGGTTGGGAAAGACGCAACAATATGCGCATAATAAATTTTTGTATTACAATAAGAGTAAAGTGAAAATTTTGCGATGTACTGTATTGACTGTATTTCAGCAATTACTTAGTTTTCATAAAGCATACGGCTGTGTCAAGTAACTGAAGGACCGATTAATATGTTAAAATGAATAAACTAATAACAGCATTATAATAGCGACAATTTTTCCCATTTTCCACTGTTTTATTTACCTGACGCCAAATATTATTAGTATAATTGTGTGTTGATCAGATCTACCCACAAAAAACCGTCAAAACGATGATATTGAAATGTTATGGACGTGCCGTAATTAAAGAATTAGCAGAATTGAGCCCCAGGCAGATTCGACTCATTGACAGGTTATTTAGGGCTTTGTTCTGACAGATCAATCTGAGCGGGAGCCGGTAAATAATATTAGAGAAAAGATATACTCATTTATATATAGTAAATAATTATAGTACTTTATTATCAATCTTGGAATAACTTGTATGGACCGTAAATAGTGGCTTTCGGTACTCTCTGCCAACCCCGCAAGGGATACGGCGTGAAGATAGATACATCAATCTGTATATATTTGTATTATGAATAATTATTAATAGTATGTTAATGCTTTTGAACATAATATGGTTGTTATCAATTGTCAACTTAAGTATACTATAAGTATAACAAATGTATTACTTACATAATAATTATATGTTTAATCATAATTATTTGTTATTCCTAGAAATTTATAACTGCGTATCGAATTTTTTTGATTCGTGCCTTCCGAAGCACCGAGGAACACGAAATAGTTAATTTTTGGTCACCCATTTTATGATCGGCCATTGAGAAAGTAGACGCTATTTCATTGAAATCTTCTATACAACTCCGCAATTTAGAATCAACGACTACAAATTTTTGAGGTTTTTCAACTTCGTACATTCCCTGATATTAAATTTTTAATGTCATTTAATTTGAACCAATTGTGTTCATGGAAACTTGCCAGTCAGAGACCAGAATTAAAATATCATATCACCATAAATATACGTGATTGGTCACATTATCATAATTAGTTGGAATCGATATGTGTCACCAATATTTTTATACTGATATAAAATTCTTGGAAATAATCAAAGACAAACAGTCAGTTGCACGAACGTCCATTAAAATTGTCATTAGTTTAATGTAACATTACCCATACATACTTTTTAAATTCAGAATATTCATTAGAGCTTAAAGTCCTAATTAAACCTTAATGGATATTTGTGCAAATGACCGTTAATATAATAATCCTGGAACTTAAGTTGAACTTGTCTGAAATGAAAGTATCTGGATTCATTGTCTTTTTATGTCATCAATTTTTATATCAGACACATAGTTGCATAATAAAATCACTTTATGACCTTATTATATTAAAATAACGGCACATCGTGCCTTCTTTATCATCATCATTAACAGAATATTAATGCCCCAACTGTTGGGGCTCAAGTCTTCCCTGTAGATGGAATCGAATCGACTTCGGAGAATGGACCATGACCCACCACGCGAACCCAGTGCGGTTTGGTCCTAGCTGCATATGCGCAGCGCTCGGTTTAACGTAGCTTCCGAAGCGCGGCAGAGATCGAGATAATAAATTTTTGGTCACCCATCCCTACGACCAGCCATTGAAATGAAATGAGAATATCTTTATTCAAGTAAGCTTGTCACAAGCACTTTTGAATCGTCCAAAATCTTTTTTTTCCCCTACCACTTGTTCAGGACGTCTCTTAAATGACAAGAAGAACAAGCGAGAGAAACTTACCAGCTCTTTATCATAAGCAATGTCATTTACATAAATCATGTCATTACCAAAATAATATGTATTATCCCAATAGTAAATGCAACTTTCAAAGTCTGTAGATCATAGGTTGTACATATAATTAGTCGAACTTCATCCACTTCCACATAGCATCTTGCTACTCTGGAATAGAGTGGCAACACTGCAGGAGGTTAGTAGTATAATACGTAGCGGGCGGCCATATTGCAAATTTATTACTGAGTAACGATTCTATGAAAGGTCCGTCAGCGCGATTATTACAATTTAGATACTAAAAGTTATTCAGGTATTACTGGTTTGGGTCTGTTTAAATATTCCGCCAAATTGCACACGAAAATGAACGATTGCGGCACATATAAATATAAGCAACGGCAGATATTGACTTAAACAATTTCACATTACCTTTTTAGATGAAAGCGAAGAGGTAACAAATCTGAAAAAAAAAAACAAAAAAAAAAATTTGAGCGATATTAAGCAAAGTAAATAAGTAGAATTGATGGTCGTAAATTACTTTTTCCGGGTCATTCGACTTCATTAGTCGACGGATTTATTCCAGGCCCGTTTGCAATGAGTCGCTTAAAAAAATCTGACTAAATGACTTTTGGGAAATTTGCCAGCGCATCTTGATCTTGTAGACTGCATTTTTTTATGCTTTTCTTAATAAAGAGACACCGAAGTTTTAGTGGACATGCCCCCCTGCACTTTGCCTAGCTCCCCAGGTTGAGAGCGGATCCATAGGGGACTTTTTTATCTAAGTTAAAAGCATGAAATGTTATCTAAATTAAAGAACTTCATGAAAACTAGACTCTAAACAAAACTGGGCTATCATGATTGAGAGAAAAAATAACGATAATAAGGGAGGGACGACGCTTCGAGTTGTTTTATTCTGGAAGCTACCATCTTTCAATTTGTTCATCATTCACATTAGGTCAGAATCCCCGGTTTTGGCGACTTTATTCGGTACAGAAACAGAAGTCCAATTACATCAATAAATAAGTCATCACATAACAATGCAGCATGTCAATTTGCACTTCCAATGACATGTGTACACGTGAGACAAAATCAAGGCAAACATAATTCTGAGTGAGTTCAAAATTCATGTATAATAAAAATAAAATAAAACAATTAGTTTTTATAATTTCATAATTGAGTGAATATATAAAACGATAATACAAAAAAAAAAACAATAAATATCAATATCTATCCTATTTTCAATTTACATACGCCATTTCTAAAAACGTTTTAACTATAAGGCGTTCTAACTTATAAGCAATATATTAATTTGCCGTGATCTTTTTCCGAGTAGCTCGGTGGCGTAGTGGATAAGCGCTGCGGCCCGCGATCGTAGTCGTTAAGCAACTTTCGCAAGGGTCGGTCACGGGATGGGTGACCAAAAACTTAGTATCTCGAGCTACTCCGTGCTTCGGAAGGCACGTTAAGCCGTTGGTCCCGGCTGCATTTGCAGTCGTCAATACCCTCCAATCCGCATTGGGCCAGCGTGGAGGGTCATGGCCCATCCTCCTTAACCATCCATAAGGAAGGCCTGAGCCCCTGTAGTGGGGACGTAAAAGGCTGGTGGTGGTGTGATCTTTTTCCCAAATTACTTAATAAAACTAAGAAATTCACTTCCAAAACCAATACCTGGTCATCTGCCCTACGTGGCATATTTATAGATGTATATAAAAATTGGAGAAAAAAGTTGCCGATACGAATATATTTAGTAAAAAAAACCTTTCGACATATGAAATTCAAAAAAATCTTTTTACCGCGGGTCAATGTATGTTGGTTGATGTGTACTAGAAGCTCTTATCGATGCGATCAAGCAAGCCAAGGTCAGCCGTGCCCTGAATATTGTATAAGTACACAACGGGCACAATTCGTTCATTAACAAGGCATTGTTTACAAATGTAGTGACACACCGTAAATTATATTGTAAATTAGGTTTCTAGTTCGTGTTGTTCGGATGCGTATGGATTTTATTGATTTTGAATAAAGTTTTATTATTTTCCAATAAATTATTGAAGACAATATATCAATTATGTTAGACAGGTTTAAATTTTAGCAAACTATACTTTAGTCTATGAAGTGACGACAAAGTTGTGCAACAGATTTCAAAGGCTTAATATTTCAGTATGTTAAAGTACTAAGGGTATACTCAGTCAGTCAGGCGCTGGACCACCTGCTGGCAGCTCGCGTTCAAGTATGTAGAATGGGACAAAACATAATAAAAACATGAACGTATTGCAGAATACGGCGGCTCTCCGTCTAGAAGGTATAATCACAATTTTAAATGAAATTCTCTTTTGTCTTGTTGTTATAAAATCTACATTGTATTTTATTTCGACTCGTTATAGACGACTCACGAGTAGCATTGCCCCTTTTCGAGGCTGAGAATCTTGCAATATATCTAGAAGTAATAGCTTTTCAGTTCATTCGAGCTATCGATTTTGTTCTGAGTACGGACCATTAATACACGGAATGAGGCACTGAATACTGCCAACCGAAATTCATGAGGTGGAACATTCGCTTCATGAAACGAGAAGAGTGAAAAAGTGTGATAATAATATTTAATAAATATTTCAGGAGTGCAATTTATTCCAATATTTTCTCGGATTTCTAGGAATTGGTTAAATATGTAGTGAAGATGAACGCATTATATGAGCAAAGAATGCATGTCGATGACATCATACAAATTACTTTTATAGATCTACTAAACATTACTTCGCCAACAACAAAAACTATGAATTACGATAAAACTATAAAATCGTAGTTCTTTTAAAAATACGGATACAATGGACGTGTGATATCTTCAAATCCGTACAATCCGTTGCATGCCGTGCGTTCATCACGTGCGTGAATAAACAGTGGATTTACCTTATAAACCTATTTTTGACATATCGTCAACTTTATCGTACTCTTTCTATGTTTTACGTGGAGCTGGAAAGACAACGAAATAGTCCATGATTTTAAGAGTAGGTACAACTCTTGACAAAAGCTGAAAGTAATTGGACAAATAGTTTCTGCAGTGTAATCTGAAGTACTTGTTTACTTTATAAAAACACAAAGTACCATTTACTTGAATTCTTCAAACTTAAAATACTTAATGTTGAGAAATGTTACACTATAATATTTAATACTTTACTGTGATATTGTAAAAATTTATCAATATAGACTTTGGCAGTAAATAAGTGGCAACTCAATCTCAATTTCAGTATCAACCTTCCGCTAAAAACGTACCACTTTAAAACGTACAAGGACCGGAACGTTTCATAAGTGCCCAATAAATATAATTTAGCTTACTACATTGAAGCTAATGCACAGTATCAGATAAAAGATGGATGTATGAACTTATGATGAAAATATAACATTTAAAATTATTCATATCTCTCCTTTTTTATTTATTTATTAAAATACTAGCTGTTGCCAGCGGCTTTGTTACTTTAGGCAGCATTTCCAAAAGGGTAAAACAAATATTTATTCAATTTATCATGTAAAATATCCGAATAAAAAGTTTCAACAGTTTTTTTTTTTTTTCAAAATAAAAAGTAACTTTTGTCCTATTTCAAGTCAACTGGGCTTGGTGGTTTAGGCGCGAGAGCATAACAGACATATACACAGACTATATTTGACATGTATAATATTAGTATGTAATAATAAAATGATTCTCCTTGTCGATCATTACATCATATAATAAGAGATTATCAAACATATACCCAAATAAATAGACAGTAATATAAATCATAATTTACATTGATCATAATTCACGACAAATAGAGACAAATGATGGAGTGTGCAAAAAAACTGCACCAAAAACTATTTTCAATTAATGACTCGCAAATCATTTCTATCATAATTATCAACTCTAACGTTATCAATCGACGAAGAGAATAAATGTTCCACTAGACTTAACATGTAGGATATTAAATTCTAGACAAGAATCAGTGTCTAATACTTACAATAATGTAAAATCGATATTGAACTTCTCTTAATCTTAACATATAACGTGTCTACAATCCGAACTGAATCATATGATATTTCGATGTGTCAGGAGAGGACTTATACTCTAAGAGATAAGTGTTTACTCGCAATCTTGAAAAGGGACAAAACTTTGATGTTTCTTTGGAGATACTAAAGAAAACTTAGAAATTTATGACAGGGAAAGTGGTTGATCGTATAAACGAAATCTTACTGAATATATATGTGTCATAGTTTTACAATATCTAAATATAGAGGAGAGGTAGCTGGTAATAACATAAAGATAGCTGATATTTAATACGGTAGGGATAGGCAAACACTGACGTCGTAAGTGCCACTCTGATGGAGGGACTAACAGCTAATATATTACAATAAAACTATATCTAAAGATTATATATATTTTTGTTAAGCAGTTAGGACAATTTAGTTATAGATATTTAGTTTATGTGTATATGTGGTAATGACCATATCACGAATTTCATATTTCAGACAATGAATAAATTAATAGATAGTCAAATTTAAGTAGTATACTGGATTTCCGCTGGCGGCTTTAGCCACGTGGTCCTGTAATATACATAAAAACCTTATTTATGCATCGTTCTATATATTGAAATCGCATTAAAATCCATTGTGTATATTAAAAGATCTCAGACATGTCTCAGCGCACAGGATGCGTGAAGCATATTCGTTTTATACCGAGTATAATATATTACTGTATATTAAATTCTGATTAAAATTACAGAAATTAATTAATATTGAAGTTTTTATTATTTGAATGCAATGTGTAAATAGAAATATCTATGATTAAACGTCACAAACAGAGCTTTGCGTGTAGGAAGACGGAAAATTGGATATGTCATATCTTTTCATGGAGAAAGATTTAATATGTATCTCTAAGTTGACATGAAAAAAAAGATTACTTTTGGTACGGTTACACATTGCGAAAAAACTTGAAGGCTTACCGTAAGTTTTTAGATTAAATATGAAATGAATGAATGAGTACCTTTCAAAATGATTATTTGCAAAAAAAAAAATAGAATTAGAGTTTCAGACAGATCAATTTTGAATTCAATACGCAAGGAAACTTAGCAACCTTACCTCGGAACTCTCTTATAATAAGATCAATTTAAATAGGACCGATTCAAGAGGCGATGAATTTAGAATCTCATTGTAAAACTGGCTTTATAAGAGGGGCATTATACTCTGGCGTTTGGAGAGAGCAGGGTTGAAGTGGCTATCGAGTTGATGGCAGTCTGGGAATGTACACACATAGGATAAAAATATTTTTTTATTACTTCCGATAAATATATTCTTTTTAGTATAAATTTGTTTTAAAACATCTAATGTTATTGACTATCAATCAACTTCACTCAGCCCTCAATAAAGTAGCTAAAGCACTAGTATTATGGAAATCTGAGACAACGCCGGGAACACGACACCCACACTCGTGATAATGTACTAATATAAACAATAAACTTATGTACGTAAGTTTATTGTTTATATTAACCTGAACTGGAATTGAATAAGGGATCTCCTAAATGGCGACCTTGATACCGGCGTGCGAACCACTTTATCACGGAGTTCGTTTCTTCCCTCCCATATAAACGAATATGGTACTCGTAATTTTTAAAGTCGTTAATGTGATTTGGAATTGTGCCTCGTTATGTGATGCCCTCTTGGTCACTGAAGATTTAAGCTTCTACTTTACTCCACAACGACAGGAGGTTACAGGAGGTCAAAAATGGCCCGAATGACTTCGAGAAAAAGATGGTCGTGCCCTTTTTACTTTTTTACGTACAAATTTAGTTTTATTCTAGTGTTCGAAATAATGTTTGTTTAATGAGAAATAGATTGTTTATGTGACACTTTAATTGGCGACGTGCCAAGTTTGTTTTATAATATTATTCTGCGGAAAACAACGAATTTTATCAGCACATCACATCAGCTCAGTGATTTATGTAAAACACTCCACTAATTATAGTGATATAATTTTGCTATTAGGCACACAATGTTAAAATAAAGGTCGGTCCTATTAGATGGTGTTATAAGAATTTACTACTATTAGTTCCTGAATACTTCAAAAGGCACGTACGATCGTTTGATTCGGCTGCATTACGAGCCTTTATTGGTTTATATACGTCCGTATCATAATAATAAAAATTTATTTCGTATTATACTCATAATGAAAGTTTATCACTACTTTACTAATAATAGTAATAATCACTTCAAAAACAGATTAGTAACATTGTAGGAAAATTTATTATATCTCGTTCTGCTCTAAAACGCGAAAAAAAAATTAATGACAGGGTTTGTCAACAATGGAAATATTAAGACAGAATGTAGCACTACTAGTACAAGCAGTGAACAAATTTTAGAAACGTCAAACATATACACATTGAATGGGTAATGGGACTAGGGAAGATGACTAATTTCTTTTTTATCTCTGTCCGCCAGATAGATTATTGATGAATATTAAACACGTATTTTTTGCATAATACATCAATAACGGCGTTACATTGAGTTGAAACGTCGCATAATGTACATTTTCTACATAACTGTGACCTAGCGAGCCCCCACTGTTCAACTTCAATGCCTACGACTTAAGCCATTAAAGAAACGTATCTAATACTTATTATCTGAATAACGAACTAAATAGATTTTTTTTTTGTTTTTACTTGGCATTTATACACTATTGTTAAAATTTTATATTATTTCACTTATGGAAAATAAAGCTCTGGGTTGAATGGGAAATGAGCTTAAGGGTAACTCTTTGTTTTGGTAACAAGCCTAACCTAACCTAACCTAACCTATTTAAATACTACAACTACATAATTCAATTGCCAGTGAAAGTGCGTTCTACGTGATGACGTATTGTAGATATAAAATGATATATTATTATAACGTAATATATCGTTTTATATCTACCGAGATGAGCCAACAGGATACTCAGCCAGTACTTTTTTCACTTCCCATTTCGATCATTAATTAAAATAGTTCTTTGATTATTCATGTAACATGAATGTTTTTTGTGCAAGTACATTTAACTATTTCACCCTTACTTTCACAATAGTAGGTAGGAATTTTAGTAAATGCAATTCCTGGGACCCGACCCAAAATTCATTAACGTTAACTACCAAGACCGGGATGTCCACAAATCTAATTGTCTCCATGAACTGTTCTGAACTTGAAAGTGTTTCAGAGCGATGTTTAATAATCTTCTTGGAATGGCTAGTTTTAGCCTAAATCAAAATTTACAATTGTTGTTAAAGAAACACAATTTTGAATATAAATGATAAATGTATTTTTTTATCATTTGATAAAAAGAGAGAATAGACTTAGGATTTGGACCTAACCCGAGCTAATAATTTGCCTAACTAAAACCAAATATTAATTTTAAGAGTTTTGTCGATCATATATAAAAAACTAAGCCTTTACGAATAAATTCATAATCGTTTTTACTTATAGCAGTACAAGACGAATTCGCTTTCCTAATAAAGTCAAAGGAATAATATGGTGTGACCTTGACTACATGAAAAAACAAAATACCATTTGCCCGTAACTTTAATTTTAAGGACATCTTGATCTATTTATAGAGGAGACGTGGAATTTATTCAGAGTATCTTTGTATTTACCGAAGGCAATCCAATTCGACAAACGTAAACAGTGACATTTCGGTGTTCGAATTCGATATCTGTATTCATGACCGAATTTCATAGTGTCAGCTAAGGGGTGCCAATACTGCCAATCTCACTGAGACGGATGCATAGCGGCTACGGCGTCAGCTTTGATACGGGTTTTGCTGAAATCGGCAGCCGCAACTATTTCGATAAAAAAATCCATTTCGATTCTTGCAGATATTCCAGAATTAGATTTGACGTAGGAAATCAAATATCAAATTCCTTTATTCAGATTTGATGCGTGTTATTTGATTTTAATGTTAACAGATGTTACTCTCTTTCTCGAGTCTTTCTCTTCCTCGGTCTGTTTGCGGTTGTTTTCATAAATAATAAATTCTAATTAATGTGGTCTATCTTGGTATATAGTTGATTAGAAGTTTGTGTTTATTTACTCAAAAATTGTTGAGTGTAGTGAAACATGCCGACGGGACATCCACGTGGGCCCAATACGGATTAGTAGGTGATAGTGACTAAAAAATCTCGGCTATATCCAGGACTAACGGTTTAACGTAACTCCCAAAGCGTGGGTAGCTCGAGATAGTGAATTGGTCACCCATCCTTTGATTGACCTTTGCGAAAGTTGCTTAACTTCTGCATAGCAAACCGAAAACATTGACCAGCCATCAAGCAAGCTAATGAGAGCATACTACACATAAATTGCATTCGTGCGAAGCCTAGAAGTCATTAGATTGCCAGTTTAAACAACAGAGCAAAAAACCACTATGCTCTTGATTCACAAACGGGTACAGAATGACTGTATAAATTCCTACAGCGAGATCTATTGATATTCTGAATAATTGAAACATGAAACTATGTAACACAGCTGCCATCAAGAACTTTAGTTCCATAGCCCCTAATATTGAAAACTCGAACGCTCGATGCTTAAATGACTGTAATAATGACAATATGCTAATATCGGGTTGGCACAAAAGTAATGAGACACTTGGTTTAAGTTTTTACTTTTTTATTATTATTACAATAAAATAAGTTTAGTCAATGATGTAATTACCACTAGTATCTAAGACTTCTTGCCAACGATCCGGCAAAGTTTGGATGCCTTTTGCCCAGAACTCTGATGGCTGTGCCTCGAAAAAGTTGTTCAACTCCGCCTCTACGTCAGAGAAATCATTAAATTGTTTACCCCGCAAATGCTGTTTCAGGGCTCTAAACAAATGATAGTCTGATGGGGCGAGGTCTGGGGAATAAGGTGGGTGGGGTATCGTCTCCCAGCCCAAGTTCTCCAACTGCCGGCGAACCACAGATGCGACGTGAGGTCGAGCGTTATCGTGCAGTAAAACTACATTGACTCGTCTTCGTCGTTTTTTCTTGATAGCGGCAGATAATTTGGTAAGCTGGGTTGAATATTTGTCAGCGTTTATAGTTTCATTGTGTAATAGCTCATAAAACAGTATGCCTTGCGCATCCCAGAAACAGCAAAGCAGAATTTTTCGGCGGTTCTTTTGACTCGGCTTCGGTTGAGTTGGTGGCGTTTCTTCTCGAGGCAGCCAAAAAGCACGACGTGTATCGTTCTCGTAATAAATCCATGATTCATCTCCAGTAACCAGATCTGACAAAAACTCTTTACGTCGGGGTCGCAGCAAAAGTGACTGACAGATAGCGACACGGACTGCACGACTGGCGTCTGTAAGGATGTGCGGTACCCACCGAGCCAAAACTTTTCGATAACCAAGCTCATGCAGATGGTGTTCCACGGCGTGGTGACTGCATTTAAGTGCTTCCGCTAATTCACGAGTGGTAGCATCCGGATTCAACTGCAGTTCGCGGCGCAAATCGTCATCATTCACTGCGGGTGGTCGCCCTGAGCGTGGCTGACTTTCAAGGTTCCTGTCTTCTGATTTAAAACGGTCAAACCATCGGGTCACCGTCGCATGGCTTGTACTTCCAGCGCCTAATGCATTGTTGATATTGTCAGCCGCAGCCCGCGCACTGTGGCCTAACAAGTACTCGTATAAGTATAGTGTTCGAACTTGTCGCTCGTCCATTTTTCTTCAAACTGACTAAACAAATCGCGAGCACGGCTTTATATACCCTACACCAGGAGTACCTAGAATGTTCTACAACATTCTAGAATATTATCGAAAAAATTGATTTTAAAAAGGAAATGTTATAGATTTTTCTCGTGTGTCCCATTACTTTTGTGCCAACCCAATATAATATGATTGTTTTTTCTTAAATACGGTAGTTTTAAAGATACGATATAGGTATATGAAAATTTAATTAGAATAAGTTTATTACTTAGTATGTTGTGCTAAGAAACGAGTGAAAACTAACTTCAGAATATAAAGATATAATATGGTTGTGTCTTACTACTTTGAGACAGTAACTTTGAAGAGTTCCTGGGGCAGTTGGCCCCCGGGAAATAGTCTTTTTATGAATTTAGGTAGCTCGGGGCGAGCTCAAAAAGCTCGCTAACGCAACTGTTGTCGTTGAAGCCATCCAAAAACTACACGGGCAAGGCTTTATATACCCGAAAACGAGCTCAAATTTGGAAGCGAGCTCAGTTTAGAACCCTAAAAATTCAAAAGTTATAGAGGTCGAATACCTAAAAACGAAAAACTGTGAGTCAATTTTCGAAAAAAGTATTCAATGTAACCATGACAACGACAATAGATAAATAATTTAGAGCCGGGTTGCATAAAAAAATAATCGGCCATTACTGCCAAATAATTTAGAACTCACTCCAGTCTAGTCAAACAGCAGGAGCATAACCACTAAAACTCAACGATATCTTACTCCATGGAGGCGATGCACGGGGACAGCCCGAAGACCAGTTCTCGCGCCGTTCGCCCTCGTGGGCCGAAGCCCACTACATTCGGGACGGGTCCATATACGCGTTAGGGGTACATCTAAGAGATATTTGAGACATACCCTCTAGGGGCGTGCAATACCCGGCTAGCGTGCAAAACAGAATGCGTCAAAGACTGTGCATTTCCAGTCCTTAGCGTCTAACATTTTAAAACCTAAATCATCTAAATAGACTCATCCATTTTAGCGAGATAAACGAACATCGCGGTAGATCATATCAGGGTAGAACATTTACGTTGATCTTTTTTTGAAATTTCATATTTACTTATTAAATAGCATCATCATGGTATTTTTTCGGTATAGGAGGCAGACGAGCAGACGGATCACTTGATGGTAAGTGATTACCGTCGCCCATGAACACCTGCAATACCAGAGGGGCTACAAGCACGCTGCCGGCCTTAAAAATTGTCATATAAATCATATAAAATTGACATATTTTTCCAAAAAAATATGTATCTACTTAATAAAATTGTAATTATATTTTTCAGTTCATTTAAAAAGTGATTCTTTTAAACAATATATTTTTTTAATTTAATTGACCAGATTTTCCAATGCTATGACTTTCATTTATAAATATACGTTGTTAGACACCTGGTACTTTTCATAATTATTTATCGTAATACACTTGGTATTTATGGACCAATGAATTAACTCATCAAAAAATTAATTTATACTAGTTATTCTCTAAAACAATACAATACAATATGAATGATGTCACGTATTTCCACCATCATCCAAACACCCCAAAAAGTTTTTGAGTTGAATGTTACAACTATCGGTCCAAGTTTCTGTACACTATAACAATGTTATTGCTTACGTCACACTGATTTTCACTGGCGTTTCCTTCTCCCGATACAATATTGTAGATTTTGATAAATGGTTGGGGGTTATTAGTTTCACGTACGGATCGGATTATTTGGAGAATGTTTAGAACGCGGCGTGTGTTAGGAATGAGGTAGACCTAATACTCTAATCTCTGGTTAAATTTGTAGAGTATTGTTGTTATTGTAGTTAAGTGTAATAAATTAAGATATAAAGAATGTCCACTGCAACGCATTTTTATTGATAAAAGCTTGTAATTTGGATATCTATCATACCATTCTTTGAATAAAATCTTGCTAGTATATTGAGTGCTCTTACAAATACTAGATTTTTGTGTGACTCTGTCTGAAGAAAGAAAATGTATTATATTAACGTATCTATGTATTATATTACGTTAATAACACAGAACATAGAGAGAGAATAGAAGTAGTAAGTGGGCGGGGCACGCGTCGCTGGCATATGCGCTTTTACTCATATGACGCCCTTTCCTCGGTTTTATGTTTGCCAGTCGTTCGTCAATCGTCGAGTGGTGATTTTACAGATTTTTTCTATAAAAAATGCCGTTTTGTGCTATTATCACTTGCAAAAAGCAAAGCAAAGTATACAATCTAACTAATGCAAACATTTCCTTTCACTGGTAAGTACAATTTTAGTGCTAAAATATAAAAAACGTAATAATTTGACACAATGTTAAATAAAATATACATTGATTGCTCAAACCAACATCAATGTTTCTGACCCCATTACTAAACAGCAATGTAAATCATTTTGTGCACTTTTGCAAAAAATAGTGCTGTG